>OU343119.1:594832-1919832 GCA_910594885.2 Bibio marci | reverse complement strand
TGTGCAGGTGAGCATGAGCAACAATCGGGTAAATCAAAAGACTTTAGTTGCGTAAATTGTATTTGTGCATGTGACACTTTTAAAAAGGAAACGAATATTAATCACAGTTTTGTATTAGAAATTGTGCCATTGTTCCCAGCCAACATTTATTTTTTACCGGGAATAGTTGAGACAGTGATTACAGGTACAATTAATAAATAGCTGTCAACAACTAGATGTGGTTGGAAAACTATTGTACCATATTCGGTTACTGGAATAGTGACAGGAACACCTACTGGCAATGCATATTATCAGGAACTATTATATTGGTACTATGAAATACCGGTGCTCTATAATGGCATTTTGCAGTGACGGGTACAAAGCTGGAACTGTCATTGCTACCTAAAAGTCTAAGGTCGAAATAAGTATAATAAGCTAATTAGATCTGAAAAATGTGAAAGTCTAAAATCAGACATAAATAAGGTGTAATTTTCATAAACATAAATTGTGGCAATGGCTATTTTCATTGGTTGGTTGTCCTAAAAATTGGGAAAAGTCGCAAATTAATCCTTTTTTCCTAAAATAACAAATACGAGCAGAGCAGAAGAATATTGACCAATAAATAAATTAACTATCGATGAAAAGAACGGTGGAATCGGATTTGCATAACCAACGTGTGGAAGATGATTTCTATAATTATTGCACAAATTATGGGATTTCTGCCATGAATAAAATATGTTCAAAAGTGGTTCGAAAACAGTCGACGCCTGAAGTGATTTTCTTTATAGACACTAAATTTTATAGACGCAAATGTGCTGTGAAATTAATTATTATGTGGCAACAGATTACCGTCCCGATTACTTTCATTTTTAACGAATTACTAATACGATTAACTTTTACTTTCCATTGCGATTGGGTGCGTAATACCCAATTTTGCTTTCGTTCAGTTCCAAATCGAAATGAAATGTCAAAATAATTCAAGAAATTTCCGGTTGAATATTATCATAATTTTAGTTAAATGTGGCAATACTTTTGATTTCGTTAACTGGATTATTTCTTTTTTGTAATTGTTTTGAATTTCAGTTCTATTAAAATTCTCAAAGTGAATGGACGCTGCTTTTGTTTCTCATAAACATTCTAAAAGTTATTAACCGCACCAAAATAATTGAATATTTGATATAAAAATTACTCGAAAATTCGAAATTAATTAAATTGTTATAATTTTTCCGTTAATTTTCGTAAATAAGACAAACGGAAAAATGAGTGATTCAGAACAAAGTGGAAGTGACGAGACGCAGAATTTATCTAATGATGAAAATTTATTAAAATGCAACATTTGCAAGGAAATATTTACAACTGAACAAAATTTAAAATCTCACGAACATAAACATCAAAGATTTAAATGCACAGAGTGTTCCAAAACTTTTGGAAAGAAGTCAAGTTTAACAAAACATATAAAATTACACACCGGTGAAAAACCATATAAATGTGATTTTTGTAACAAAAAATTTTTGCGAAGTTCAGATTTAATCAAACATAAAAGAGTGCACACCGGTGAAACACCATATAAATGTGATATTTGTAACAAAAAATTTTCGCAAAGTTCAGCTTTAAGCACACATAAAAGAGTGCACACCGGTGAAAAACCATATAAATGTGATATTTGTAACAAAAAATATTCGCAAAGTTCAGCTTTAATCACACATAAAAGAGTGCACACCGGTGAAAAACCATATAAATGTGATTTTTGTAACAAAAAATATTCGCAAAGTTCAGCTTTAATCACACATAAAAGAGTGCACACCGGTGAAACACCATATAAATGTGATATTTGTAACAAAAAATTTTCGCAAAGTTCAGCTTTAATCACACATAAAAGAGTGCACACCGGTGAAACACCATATAAATGTGATATTTGTAAGAGAGAATTTAAAGCCCAATCAAATCTAATTGCTCATAGAAGAATGCACATAGGTGAGAAACCAGATAACAGCAGAAATGAAATTCATCAAAACATCGCTGAACAACCGAACACAAGCGCTTATTTCAACCGAAATAAAAATGATTATAGTCATAGGGCGAAACAATACGAGAATAAATTGATGAACGAATTACCACAAATGAGACCAGAGCTCGATTTAGATGACACTCGGACAAATAAAATTACAATTAAACCTGGAAGTGAAAAGAAATATTTATGTACAAAGTGTTCGGCATCATTTAATCATTTATCTGGCTTAAATCGGCATTTGAGAATTCACAATGAGTTACAACAACAACTGCAATTACCTTCACAACAGCGGCAGCAACAAAATCAATTACCACAACAACAACAACAGCATCAACAACGCCAACAACAACAACAACAACAACAACAACAACAACAACAACAACGACGCCAACAACAACGCCAACGCCAACAACAACAACAACAACAACAAAATTATTATCAGCTTCAACAACAACAACAATTACAACAACAACAACAACAACAACAACAACAAAATTATTATCAGCTTCAACAACAACAACAACAACAGCAACAACAACAACAACAACAACAACAACAATTACAACAACAACAACAACAACAACAACAACAACAACAACAACAACAACCACTACAACAACAACAACAACAACAACAACAACAACAACAACAACAACAACAACAACAACAACAACAACAACAACAACAACAACATCAACAACAACAACAACAACAACATCAACGTCAACGCCAACAACAACAACAACAACAACAACAACAACAACAACTACCACTACAACAACAACAACAACAACAACAACAACAACAACAACAACAACAACAACAACAACAACAACAACAACAACAACAACAACAACAACAACAACAGCAACAACAACAACAACAACAACAACAACAATTACAACAACAACAACAACAACAACAACAACAACAACAACAACAACCACTACAACAACAACAACAACAACAACAACAACAACAACAACAACAACAACAACAACAACAACAACAACAACAACAACAACAACAACAACAACAACAACAACAACAACAACAACAACAACAACAACAACAACAACAACAACAACAACAACAACAACAACAACAACAACAACAACAACAACGACGCCAACAACAACATCAACGTCAACGCCAACAACAACAACAACAACAACAACAACAACAACAACAACAACAACAACAACAACAACAACAACAACAACAACAAAATTATTATCAGCTTCAACAACAACAACAATTACAACAACAACAACAACAGCAACAACAACAACAACAACAAAATTATTATCAGCTTCAACAACAACAACAACAACAACAACAACAACAACAACAACAACAACAACAACAACAACAACAACAACAACAACAACAACAACAACAACAACAACCACTACAACCACTACAACAACAACAACAACAACAACAACAACAACAACAACAACCAAGTCTCCCAGAATTAAATTACGATGACTTAATGCGCATCCTAAATCAGCTGACGTGAAACTGTAATTGCAATTGTTTCTATGCTGACAATGAATTGGGCAACAATTTTGCAAATAAATTATGACGAAAATTATAGAAAAAATGGAAAGAAAAATTATAATTAGAAATTTTTGGAAAATTAAATCAAAATTGACACTTTGAACTTCAAATCAGTTATTCAAAATATTCCAACAAAATTTATTATTACAATTCAAAAAATATTAATTAAAAGTTTTATTCTAAAAATTACTCAAAAATTTCGGTTTTAACTCTTAATTTATTATAAATTTTTGTAAATTTAACAGTGACGTTGATTTTCACTGGTTATTGATGGTCAAAACCTTTTTTTCTGATGGCAACCAATATTTTTGACCACAGATTCGGAAAGAGAGGAAAATTTTACGTCTGACAGTGTTTGGAATTTAACAGTGACGTTGACCGTTAAGGTCACTGATAGTCAAAACCTTTTTTTCTAATGGCAATCCCTATATTTGACCACAGATTCAGAAAAAGCGGGTAATTTAAAACGCAATTACGTTACGTCAATTGTTTTAACTCAAATAGTGTTTAGAGTCGAGTCATGATTTGAATGAAATGGATGATCCCATTGCCATTCATGGCACAACTTTTGTTTTTCTGCTCTCTCCCTATCACACACCCCTTCCCTCTCACCATCCACCACCTCTCCTCCTGTTTAAGCGCTGCGCAGCGTCGGCTACAGTGAAATGAATGGTTTTCGTGAAGGGGCACAACATTTACTGCTAATAATATTTAATTTAAAATAATAATGAAATTGCCATACCCGATAATAACACAATTGTAAATATTCGTAGGGTATCCGATTGCGAAACATTTGTTTTGACCAATTATCCATAAAAAAATATGTGGGCAAATTTTTTAATAAAATTCTTTTACATTTTTCAACGCACAATGTTTTTCGTATACAATTTTCATAAAATTTTAAATTATCAATTTGTTCGGTTTGATAGGCAGCCGACGATGACGATGTTGACGATGATGATGATGATGATGATACAATAAATGAATCAAATTTAAAACGTAAACGTTCATAATCACATTGGATGCGACACGATGATATTGTTTGATAATAGTCGGTGTAACCAGCAATTGATTTTTCTAAATGTTCAATACACATTTCCCAATCGTTTGCCAAATACGCTTGCACCCCATTTTCATATTGTTCAATGAATGTTATCTTTTCGGTTGGTTGATAATCACCGGATGACGACGACGACGATGCAGATACAGATTGAATAATAACATCATTATCAACATCGTCCACCACATCATCATTCACCGCACTGTTACCATACAAAAATATATAGTTTTTAATATAATCAATTTTATTTGTTGATTTCGGTGGAATTAATTGTTGTTGTTGTTGTTGTTGTTGTTGTTGATACAAATCAATTGATGACAATAATAACAATAATAATATCGTAAATTTATAGAAATTATTTGAATTCATTGAATTGATCATATTTTTAATAGGGAATTAAAATCTAAAACCAATTGTTGCACAGCAAAAAGTCTCACGCACAAAACACGCGCGCGATCACACAATAATTTTATTTAATTTTTTATTATTAACAAAATCCTACTGTTTTCTATTACAAAAATTAAATTATCCGGTCACATTATTTAGTGGCCGGGCTCCGTATTAGTAAATTACAAACTAAAAAATATGCAATAAATGTAAAAGATCTGCCGAACTCTTTTTTTTGTTGTTTATGTTTAAATTTTATACCAGAAATAAAATTGGAACAACAAGAAAAAACTAAACCAAATACAGTCAAATTTAAAAATGAAGTCAACATTTGTGTGTGTGTGTGTGTGTGTGGCTGATAAGTTGTCGATTAAATAATTAATACGTTAATCTCTGGCTGCCGTTGAGTGTTGTTTCCACATTGTTATTGTGTGTGGGTAATTTTCATATCAATTCATCGTTTTCGTCGTACACAGTCACTGTGAATTAAACGCACACAAGAAGCAGAAACTAAATATAAACATAAAAATAATATGTATCATTTTATCATCATCATCATCATCATCCGCATCATCATCATCCGCATTTGCATCTTCATCGTCATCAACATGTATTTGTACACAATTTCATCACGTCATCGTCACATTTATATTTAATCTCTTTTGTTTTAAACATTTTAATTGAGTACACGGTTTTTTTTTTATTTTTCTTAGAAATTATTCAATTATAAACAATTTTTTATTATTTCTTATTGTTAGGTGTAACCGAAAAGTTCTGTCCCTTTTTTTTATGTGAATTTTTTTTTTTTTGTAGATTAATTATTGCAGTTCATCATTTTATTTGGGCCAGACGTGATAAGACAATTTGTATATGTCATTTTTTGGGAAAAAAAAATCCATTAATTCCTTGATAAAATTTTGGTGAAGTGTCACCGCAACCTTTTTTGCTTTTGTGCCCGAATGTCTTCTTTCTTTTTATTGTGCCTGCTCGCATTCGCAAATTGTTGATGCGCTGTTGGTGTTTCCTTATCCACTTTACTTTTCAGTCTGCCCCGTCTCTGTGTTGGTTTTGTGAATTTTTTTTTTTTTTTTTGAGGTGGCTGGTGACGGTGACGGTCCATGACCTGAAACATACCACGCAGGTTGTTTTAACCGCTTAATTTTTATGACATTTTTTAGCCCAAAACAATGTTTTGTTTCGAACTGCAAGTTTTTCGCCATGTTGCCATACGACATGTTATGGGTTAGCTATGGGGCGGGCACCGTTCCAATGAATTTGTCCCATGTTCGCATCCTTTCTGACCCGCAGTCCATAGCAGCTTCAATTTATTTTTATTATTATTATTATTATGAGCCACCCGGGTGACAGCCGTACATTAGCCTAGCAATAAACTTTCAAAGAAACATACCTAACTGAAACTGAAAGTTCAAATAGCCGATCTGTTTATTTGGAAGAGTATCAAAAACTAAAGTTTGTGGTTTGTGGGGGACGGGATACTGTCGCCCGGCATACAGGGTTTTTTTTTTCAGGGAAGGGAAAATTTTTATAAAATTCCAGTTTTTCGGAACTGACTTTGAAACGAAAAATTTTAGATGGTAAAAATGTATGACCGACCACTCTTACTTTTTGAAGACAAACATTTTTGTGGTCATTAAATTTACTCACCCGCCTCCCTCCGGTATTGTAAAGGATATTTGTTGATATTTGAAGCGTTTTACTTTAGTTTTTGATACACTTCCAAATAAACAGATTCAGCTTTGCGAAGTTTGCGTTGCAGTTGGGTATGTTTTCTTGTTAGATTTATCTGGGTCCATAATGGCCGCAAAACTGGTCGACATAATATATATTACTCCGTATTTCTGTAATGCTCATAGGCATAGGCATTCTACTGCGCATCTGTATCTGTATAGCCCTGAATTACCATGTTATGAGTATTTAGGGCCCACCCCACTATTCGAACCGTGGTCCTGCTATACCGGTTCTTGTCCACCTAAGAGTTTTCCTTCCGTCCGTATACCATGTCATTGCATCATTGCTCGGCAAGGACGCAATTTTCTTTTTGATTGCATGCCCGGATTGAGAAAGGTCTGGTCTTGTAGAGTTTATTAAACTCTACGACCTTGTCCAGTTTCAGAAACCTTGAATTGTTTTTATGGTTTTTAGACTTAATGCCCTAGCATCCGACTCCGACCGGTTGCGTATGTGCAAAGGGTTCAGTCCCAGAAGTCTTTCCATCGCCATCTTTGAACAACTCTGGATTCCACCAGTTTCACATAAGCAACAATTGTTCGTTGCAGTTTGTCTGGATCTCCTTCTGATCTGTTTTTGGCCACCATACTACGGCCGCATACCTGATAATAAGTCTTATATTGGCGGTATATGGCCATACCATCATTTTGGGGTCTAGGTCCCAAGTTTTCCCTATCACCTGGCTACAGGCAGAAAAAGTTCAATTTTTCCTTTTTATCATGTTAATTTTTTGTCCGATATCTCTGCGAGATACTTGATTTCTGTTGAAATTCGTACCGGGCCGCCATGTATTCTTTGTGTCAAAATCATACAGTGCGTTTTTTGAGGGTTAACTGAAAGTCCCATTTCCGTGCACCATCTGCCTACTATTTTAAGTCTCCGTTGCATTCTCTCTGCAACGGTATCTTCGTACTTTCCCTGGACCATAATCACAATGCCATCGGTATACCCACCTACGCATTGCAGGCGCTCGTCCTTATAACTTTGAAATTATACCCCCGTTCACGTAGCGAAAATGTTATGCTAAAGTGTAGAAATCTTATTCCCAGTTTACAGCACAGAGATTGAAGGATGGGGGAGGGCGGGAAGTCTGGGGTTGGTACTTCCTCCTGGTATTTGCTTCGACACATTGTCCCATAGAATCCATTGTATTTCTCAGTTATTGTAACAATTTTGTGAACTCTTACTTCGAACTCAATCATTTGTTTTAGAATCGATTGTTTCTGAGTTTTGTGATAATTTTATGAATTTTTTTTAAAAAATTATATAAAAATATAAAAAAGAAGGGCGGGGGGGGGTGGCTATCGTGTATCGAAATCTAGCCGCTCAATTGTTGGAATATAGTTTGCATGCGAATTACCTACAGTACCGACATTAACCTATGGAACCCATTATGTTTCTCAGACAATTTTCTGAATTTTTACTTTATCTTTAAAATTTTTAAAATTCTATTTAGGGCCCACCAAACCTTATCCCAGTTTTGGCGATGGCCTATACACAAAAAGCGAACGGTGTAATTTTAAGGTGTTACCAGAATCCACATCGCTTTGCAATTATGTTTAATTTGTCAAACAATACCGTGTGGTTCGGTGTGAATATAGATTTCGAATCGATTGCCGACGTACAGAGGTACCAAAAAACGATCACCATTGCTCAAAAGGTGTTTTCAAAATAAAATAAAAACGGGTATTTTTTATCAGTTTTAGCAAGCGATGAAAAAATGATGACACCTCCCGAATTTTGAAAAATTCGATTTTGGGTGGGTGGTGGTTGGATGTGTGTGATAGTGTCAAGCAAAAACAAAAACCAATTAATTTCGAACAATTCAACAACAACAAAATTTAATTAATTTAATTTAATTTTAAAAACTTATACAATAATTTTTGAGTGTTTAATTTTTTATTAATTAATTAATTAATTTTTCGTAATTAAAACTATTAAAAATTGTTAATATTTATATTATTTATTTTTTTTAATTAATATTTAATTATTTAATTATTTATTTTTAATTATTTATTAATTATTTAATTAATTATTTATTTAATTATTTATTTATTAATTAAATATATATTTATATTGAAGAGTATTTGAATGAATAAAATTATATTAAAAAATATTAAAATTTAATGTAAGAGTGTGTGTGTGTGTGTGTGTGTGTGTGTTTGTGTGTGTGTGTGTGATTGCACTGTGTCGGTGTGTGTGTGTGTGTGTGTGTCGGTGTGTATTTAATTAATATTTATATAAATTATAATTGATTGGGCCGTTGAATAGAAGTACAGAGATGGAGAGAGAGAGAGAGAGAGAGAGAGATAGAAAGATTGAAAGGGGTGTAATGAGTTTCTTTTTTTATTTGCAATTAATATTTTTAAAAAATTAATTAAAAACTATAAATCTAAAAAAAAAAAAACTCCCTTAATTATTAATTTTTTAATGGTTATTATTATAATTCATTTTTATATTTATAGATAATAATTATTAAATTAAAGTAATAATATATTTACGCGAATAAAGATAATGTGTGTGTGTGTGTGTGTGTGTTTGTGTGTGTGTTTGTGTGTGATGAAAATAAATATAGTTTGTTGTTTTATAAATAAAATACATAAAAAATGTAACTTAACCAAGTGATTGATTCGGTGCGCACAGCAATTGCTTATATATAAATATATATAGCGCATGCGTGTGTTCTATATATAAAAACCATAAACTTGAACATGTTTTCTTCAATTTCAATGCGTGCGCATCACACACTTCAATCGTAAATTCTTTTGATTTAATAAAACCACTGTACACAGTCAAACAGTAAATTTGAAGAATATTCTCATCTGTTGATGCAGAGGCGTACTACTTTTTCTAAGGGGGGTTGGTGTTATATTCATATTGAAAATTAATACTGATTTTGATGCATATCAGTTTGATAAACGATGACAGCGACAGGTGCTGCTAAATGTATATATTAAAAAAAATAATGGTTGTAACTTTACAGTGTACAATGATAAAAACGAAATTGTTTGTGTTTTATGATCGCCATTCATCGAACGATGATAACAAAAATGTGTGAGGGTTAATGTAATTCACAGTAAAATTCGATAACAATTGATTAGCCGGAAAGTGATAGCGCCATCGGATAGGTCAATCACCGATATAGAACAGTTGTGGTACAATTGACGCCCTTAAAACAATTGAACAAAATTGGCGTTGCTGCTATTTTTTTATAGTGTATGTGTGCGTGTGTGTGTTTGTGTGTGTGTGTGTGTATATATAAACTAGAAACAAAAAATAAAAATAAAATTATTATTATAAAAATCATAAGAGCCGCACAATATTGAGGTGTTAAATTTCAAAATGTGATGTGATGACTGCGCGCCCCCCCCCCCCCCACCCCCCGTTCGATTGCTTAACACTAATTTATTTATATTTATGCATAAGTATTTATTAAATCTTTTAATCATAAATATTTAGAAATATAATTTTTCATTTAATATTTAAAATAATTCGCAAATGCAATAAAATAAAATTTCGAACTTTGTGTGTGCTCTAACTAAAACTGTAATTATTATTAAAATTGGTTTTTTTTTGTTCAAATTGTACCCATACGTTATTTGGGATACAAAATGTATAATAGAAATAATTGCGAAAGAAGAAGACAGACAGACAGTTTGATTGGAAGCGGGGAAAAATAGGAATTAAGGAGAAGCGGGGAGAGTGGGGTGTGTGATAAAATGTACGAAATAATAAAGTACAATCATAGAAATAATTTGTGTTTTATAATCAGTGAATAAAGGAGCCAAACAATAAATGTGTGATGTAGGTGGGGAAATTATAGAAAGAGAGAGAGAGAGAGAGAGAGAGTGAGAAAGAGAGTCAGCTATATATTGAATATGTGTAAATAAAATGTCGTCGCTGGTAAATGTTGTGTAATTATAATTCATACAGGTCTGCTTGTTTTTGAGCTTCCAATTGCATATTAGTCCGTAATGTTTGGACATCATCGTCTATTCGTACAATCAAACGTATTCTCTACAAAAAAAAACATAATTAATTTAAAATTAATTAATTTGAATTAAATTTTCTCCAAACCAAATTCCAAATGAATCAATAAAATTATAAATTACCGTTTCACGATCGCCTGGTGTTTTACGCCACAACCATATCATATAGCCGGGTATGCATAGCATCGATGACAATGCCGTAAACCATCCAAATACATGTGCCCACCATGGATATTCATAGCCAAGATATTTGATGGGTGTCCATTGGATTATATTAAATATAAATACTCCCTAAAATACACCGAAATTTTTTAAATTTTAATTTATTAATTATTCCATATTAATCAATATAAAAAGTGCTACTACTACTACTACTGTGTTCAAAAAATATGGTGACATTATCATTTATTTTGAAACAATTTTGTATTTGCCTTCAAAGTAATTTCGAATAAACGTTTTGTTCGGGCGTCGTGATACAAGTCTAAAAAATTTCAGGAATGGAGCGCTAAAGGCGAGCTTCGTTTAAATTTTTACCGAAATTATTTCGAATCAAATAAAAAATTATCTTTCAATTATCGACGCGGACGTAGTCACCGTATTTTTTTTTTTTTTCCCTTTCACACAGTACCGTAACTATGAACTATACACTTACAAGACAAATTAACGGTGTCGTTATGGTCCAACAAAATTTCCACCATTTCATTGGATAATAACCAATCATATCTTTGATGCCATCATAAAAACGATCAACACCATACGCCCATGATATCGAAACACATTCGAAAAATATTAAAAATAATAGACAAAATCCACTGACCGCATACGAATCTAATATTTGGAAAACATACATTCCACCCTGTAGATGTAATTAATAATAATAATAATAATTAAATCAAAACCAGCCACACACACACACCCACCCACACACACACACAACCACCACCACCATTAATCTGCATTAATCTGAACGCTATAATTAAGAATTAATGACATTTCTATGGCGCCACTTCTATTCGGCCATACAGATTAACGTTAATCCATTGGTGTGTGCGTGTGTGTGTGTGAATGTGTGTGTGTGTGTGTGTGTGTGTTATCATGTGACATAAATAAATAAATTAATTTTTAAAAATATAACTAATTACTTGTGTAATACATGTGATACCAACAAAATAACTTAAAATACAAACAATTGCAATAAATATTTCTTTGCGTCGCCGTAACAATTGGGGCCATTCATCAATAACGGCCGTTATAAAACCTTCCATCGTACAAAATTGTGAGTCCAGACCAATCAATAGTAGCATGAAAAAGAATAGACATGCCCATAATGGTGAACCGGGTAACTGTAATACAGCCGATGGATATGCTAAAAATGCTAAACCAGGACCGGAGGCGGCCACCTCTTCAACCGGTCGCTGTTGTTCGTGTGCCATAAAACCAACCACCGAAAATATAACAAAACCGGCAAACATACTTGTACTCGAATTAACGGTGCACACAATTAAGGCGTCCCTGGAGACGGGGGGGGGGGGGGGAAGGGGGGAGGAGGTTAATTAAAAAAATCAAATTTTAAAATTAATTTTACACAATTTTTCCAATTTTGTTTTCGCACACTTACTTGTAAACATTATTTGTAAATTTATTATAACTTCCTAGTGCAACCAAAGTACCCAGTCCCAGGCCATACGAAAAGAATATTTGTGTGACGGCATCAATCCATACCTGTGTTTTGTTTTTGGCATTGTTGTTGTTGTTGTTGTTGTTGTTTTTGTTTATTATTAATTTCATTATTTCAGAGAATTTATTTTAAAAAATATTTCAAAAAATTTACCTCCGCTTCAGTTAATTTCGAAAAATTTGGTATTATATAAAATTTAATACCCTCAATGGCGCCCGGCAACGTAATGCCACGTATCAACAATACAGTTAACAATATATATGGAAATAGGGCTGTAAAATATACAACTTTTCCGGTCCATTTAACACCTTTCCATATACAAAAATAACATAAAATCCATACCAATAGTAAGGTGCCGGCCAATTCCCAACGTATGTTACCAATGTGTTCAATGCCCGGCGATATCATTAATGCACGTCGTCTATGCACAAAAGAAAAATAATTGTAATTGTATAATTAACGGCGCATTTATTAACTAATTTAGCTACAGCTGTCGATACACTTACTCCCAAAATTCTTTAACCGGATCGGTTAATTCGGTTGTTGTTAAATTTGCACCATTTGTTAACGAACACAATTTTACAATTGAATTGTTAACATAATTTTCCCAACACAATAAATCATTACGTTCGTATGGATTCACACAACTCAATGTATTCCAATCGTTGTTACATGTTCGCCATGGCACATCTTTTTATTATTCAAATATGCGAATTATATTATTTTAGTTAAAATTCTAATATTTTTATTAGTTATTTCGATTTTTTGGGTGCAACAAATTTTGGGTTTTTGTGTTGTAAATTTACGAAATTTTTAAAAAATGAATTACAAAGCTCGAAAGATGTGTTCTTTTGAATTACAGTCCATTTTACATGTTTAACAGTGTAAAGTTACACTAACATATCGTTCATTTCTGCTGACATTACGTCCGGTCACCTTTAATCTTTTTGTGGACATTGATATACCGTTCCTTTCGCACAAATTCCTTTGACTATGACTTTCAGCCCTTAAAAATCAAGGTATCCTTCCATTTTAGCTGGCCAATCATTTTATTATACTACTATTTTGTGTGCGAAACCAAGGTTTGTGAATTAAAATTTGCATAAAAGCTCAACATCTCGAAGTTACAGTCAAACTAATGTATATTTGATCATGTTTTTGAAACAAGACTCAAGATAAGTCAAAATCTGATGTATTTGAATTAACAATAAAAAAGGTGGCCAGATGCTATGCATTTCATTGAAACTTTTAGCATTGTCTTAAGATTCACCAATAACTCTATGGGTGAGTGATTATCCAATCCCCTCCTCAACTCATCTAAGACATTCCTCGACGCATATATATTTTAATAGTTATCTTTCAATTTTTTCGAATTCCGCCCGCTCATGGTTCACATCAAATTGAAAAGTTTATAGAAAATCTGAAAAAATCTCATTCCGTTACTATTCTGGCTGTAGTTCCGGTACCTTGTCTTCCCCATATGACATTATTTGTTTCCTTAACAATGTCACTTTTCTAAGTATATAGTTCCATTAAAATTGTTTTCAAAATAAAAGATGTGAACGCCTCCATCCCAAACCCTCATCTCTAACACCAGCCTATTTAATTTTATCAATAATTAAAGAAACTACAAAATTCCAGAAAATTACAAGACAAATTTTCTTAAATATGACACGAATCTATAGCAGCCCGTCTTCTGTCACGCTGTCTCCAAATAGGTCCTTTCAACTTTTTCAATATTTTGTAAAGTCTTTCTTGAGTGTAACAGATAATCGTCCATTTTATAAATTTCCAAAAACTTTGTTAAAAAAGTTTATTTTTCTAAAATTTTTTTTAAATTTTGTCTCTTACAGTGATCGTTTCCAATACTGACAATTTAAATAATTTTAAAAAGTGACAGCATCTTTTTAATATATATATTGAAAATAACCCACCGTCGGATACCACACAAATTCCATCCAAATTTATTGCACCATTTTTATTCTATTACCCAAAAAAATTGACCATTACACAATTTTATGGGGAATAATTTTTTACCTGTTCGCATTGACATAAAAAAATAAAATATTGCCCATGCCAATATTACGATGTAATAAACGTTCATCCAACATGACATAACAGCCGCCGCATAACCGATACCTTTAAATATTGGTGCTATTTTAAAAACACCTAAACCACCAATTGTTAACATTTGTCCTAATGCTAATTCCATAAAAAACATTGGTATACCGGCCAAAATTAATGTTAAAAAATATGGTACCAAAAATGCACCGCCACCATTTTTATAACATAAATATGGAAAACGCCATACATTACCTAAACCAATGGCCAAACCGACAACCGACAATATAAAATCTAATTTACTTGACCATGTGCCACGTTCCGGTATTTTCCCTTTAATTATCTGTAATAATAAAATGTCGATTGTTAGACAACAAATTAAATCCCATAAATGATGGTGTGCGTGTGGATGCGGAGTTTTGCCACTGGCTGTCGTAAACATAAATTCGTTATCGTAATTAATTAAATTTTTTTGCTAACGTATCAAAATAACGCTACAAGCGATTCGGCAGAACTAAAAACTAGAAAATTTAAACAAACGAATCAAAAAGTTTTAATATTTTTTTGCGCATGATCATTGCAGCGCTTTAATTTTTGCGTTTACGCACAATCAAACTTTTTACTTATCGAATTTATTTAGCCATCGGTGGTCAAATATTATCCGTTCCCTTTTATATAAATGTTTGTGACAGTACCGGCGGTTAATTTACAAAATGTGAATTTTTTAAAAATACATACCAATTTTTTGGCTGTCAATGATTGTTCCGGCACCACTTGATGTTGCGCCGGCTGTTGTTGATGATACGGAATATTATAATGTTGATGTTGTAATGATGTGGCTGCTGTTGGTGTGGCTGTTGTTGCCGTCGTCATTGTTATCGAATCACTGCGAGATGGATTTTTAAATATTGTCATTTCAATAGTAGTGCCACCAGCACATGTTTCCGATGACGGTGGTATTGTTGTTATGTCTATCGATTCATCGTCGTCATCATCTTTCATTGTTGTTGTTGTTGTTGTTGGTAACAATGTTGGCGAAAATTTATGATGTAAATTTAATATCGGTTCATCCAATACCGATGATTGTGTTGTTATTGGAATACCGTCTGTCATTTTTCCTATTGATTTTATTTGGCAATCGTTTTTTATCTGCTTGTGTGTGTGTGTGTTTATTTGTGTTAGTAATAAAAAGTTTATAGAAATTAATAAATATTTTGTATATTAAAATGATTTTTCTAAATTTTGTATAGGAACGCTAATATAATTTAACCCACACACAACCCGGACGAAAACAAAGAAATTAAAAATTTGTGGACTTCATTCACAAAATTTCACATTTTTATATAGTACGGAATAGTGTCTGTTTGATGAATACCTTTTAATACGTACGGCACGTACGGTGTGTGTAAACTATAAACCTAAAATTTTAAAGTTAAATCACGTCCCACTTAAATTTCCCAATTATTTTTACAAACAAATATTAAACGGCCGTTCTTAATTCTTAATAATAAATTATTCGGTAATTATTTTAATACTATCTTCGAAACTGTGCTATGTTCCGTGAGAGCCACTCACAAATTTATAATGTCACATAGTTAATTGGCCAAGGGAACGTATCACTCATGTGAACTTGTTTTTCCGATAGAAATTGAATGTTACAATTAGCAAAATAATCAATTGCCACTTTCACGAGCCGTTGTATTGATAATAGTTTGGGTTTAATTCTATGTTTATTCAAATGTTCCGGTTATATGGATATAGGTAAAGTTGAGAATTTCATTTTAATGGGGGCATTCTGAATTGCTGGGTCGGTAGGAGGGCGATGGGGTTTAGCGAAAATTGTTAGTGCAGCTATCGAAGAAAATTTAAATGATTGCCGATCGTTTTCAAAACAATTGCGGGGGCGAAAAAAATTGGTACGTTCGAGTAGCGGTATTTTATTGGTATGATCCGGATTGTTTCGGTTATATTAGGCAGTGACGTCTCGCCGTTCAACAACCGTTTCAATATCATTATTTTGGGTTTTTGGCGGTAGTCGTGTCGCATTGGTATGCAAGTTGACTTGATTTTTTCTTTGAAATTCAACTTAAATCGCTTTCCGGTTTTCAAAATCGATGATCGATTGATTTTTTCGTTTGATGACGGTTAGTGGGTACTTTAAAGTCGATTAAAATGTATAAAAAAAAAAAAAATGATATGATGCGATGTGTCAGCTGAAAACTGAATGCTAATTCTCACCGATTCGTCGCTGACATAAATTGTAATTGTAAAACGAATTTGTCAATTGATTGATTGTTTATGTCAATTGATCGGTTTGCGTGCGGATGGATGACGCACGGTTGTGTGGTTCACCAGGAAGTGGTCGGTTATTTTCTAATTTAACCTGGATCCAGTGCCACACAGAAACTTAACGATTAATTAATTTCATAACGATAACAATTTGCTGAAATATAATGACACTACCAAAATTAGGTTTTGAATGTAAAAAAAATTTGACTGTAATCTTTGTAAGAGAGGAGTGTGCGGAGGGGTGAGAAATTTTAATTTGACTATTACACACATGTCTTCATTTGGTTTCTATTCATAATTTGTACAAATTGAATAAAATCTTTATTTCCTGTGGTCGGTGTACCGCATCCCGCAAACCAACACATGGCTCAATGCACCTCCACTTATAACACAATAATTTTGTTGTTAACCACCGTTACACATCGAAAAATGCAATGCATTACCATTGCACCTCAACGTCCGACGACTATGTCCAATGTATTAAGTAATACATAATTGTCAAGCCCATAAACGGTTAATTATATATTAATTACATCACCTCACATAGTTATTGTGACAAAAGCGTAATATTAATTTGGATTTGATTATTAGTAAAAATCAGATTGTTTTTATTGGCATGTGTGTGTGTGTGTTGGGCGGGGGGGGGGAGGGTAAATGTGTTTATAATTCGCTATCAAATGATAATAAATAATAATAATAATAATCAAAATAAATAATAATAAAAAAACACTTCATTTAATCCGCGCCTTCATCATCATTATTTTTTTTAAACGCGTTTTATATAAATATTAAGACCTATTTTTTAACTAGAGATGTCCGGTATTTGATGATTATTATCATTATCATTAGCATCATCATCATCATTATCATCATCATCATCATCATCAAATACACATCATTGAATTAATAGAATATATAAAAATTTAAATTTAAGCGGTAAATTCAATTATTGCATAAAAATTAAATAAAAAAAAACGGTAGCCGTTGGAATGTGTGACGTATTGTATTGTGTGTTATTGATATTTATGTAAATTTTATAATGTTTGAGATTATATGGTGGCCGAAGAGGAGGAAGTCGTTAAGTTTCTCCGCTAATAACTATTTAAAATATGTGTGTGAGTGTGTGTGCACATGCGAACAGGGACCGAGCGTATATTTTATTATCTCTTTATATAAAATCATTCAGTCGCTCGCTCGCTCTCTCTATCTCTCTCATTCTTTCTCTATAGACCCAACTAACACAACGGTAAGGTATACTGCATTGAGTTGCTATTCACACACACACACACACACACAAATGTTGTCAAACTATTATAATTCGATAGGGAATTGATTCTGTTTGTTAATTACTTGCAAATGACTACATTTTTTCACTTCACTGCTGAAATAAAATCCAATCTGTCCGATAAACTTATGCGACAATTAAAGTTTTCCTAACAGCTGCTAGAGTTAACCTAATTTGATAATTTGCAAAAAAATGTATTCATCTGCAATTTAAAATCGCACGCGCACGCCTCGCACACTTTTTTGGCATTTAATTAATTTTTCAAGTGTTGCGCCATGTGTAAAAATTAATAAATATACAAGAAATTTATAACTTTTGGTTCTTCTTTCACCTCGATTTCTCACCATCCATCCGAGCACACCGTCGACGTCGACGCGGCGGTAATAGTTATTTACTCGAAAATAAATACCGTCTAATGTATTCGGACGAAGCGAATTCGAAAAACTTCCGTCGATGTAGTAAGAATTACTTTTCAACTTTCGACTTTAGAATAGCTTTCCGTATATTTTTTCTCTCTCTTATTCTATCGCAATAACGATACTGTAAAATGAATCGACGGTGGCAGGGGGGCGGGGTGCAGTCATTTTTGGCTAAAAACAAAGACCAATGAAATTATTGATTACGAAAACAAAAAAAATGGCAACCGGAAAATATATATTTTACTTTTTTATTCTCACAACGGAAAATACTTACTTAAATTAAATTTTTTGACAAAATAATTATTTAAAAACACATAAAACAATTGAATATTTAAGCACACACGACAAACAACGCCGCGTAACTAATTTAACTTTAGGTGCACGGGTGGTGGGTGATTGCGTGTGTTTGTGGGTGTGTGTTCACTCACTTTTTAATTTTTATAATTATTATTTTTGCCCTTTTCTGGCGAAGCTTTAATTTTAATTTAATTTTAATTTTTATGATTTTGTGTTTGTGTGTGTTTTTGTGTGTGTGAGATACACAGCCGTTTTTTTTTTTTTAATAAAACCGTTACACTAAATTTTCCATTTTGTTTTCAAAAATGTTTAGGTTTTATAATGGGTTAAGCAAAACAAAAAATTTCTAGTTTATTAGTAAAAAACCAAATTTCGGCACACTGAACAAAATTTTGTAATTGTAATTTTAGCCATTATTTTTTTATTTTAAAAATTTTTCCCGTTTTTTTTTACTGTTAAAATAATTTTTTTTTTGTTTATTATTGCACTTGCGCGTACAACACACACGCACACACACACACACACACACACACGTGAGAATGGTAACAGAAAAATGGGATTAGAATCACAAAATACACAATTTTTATTATGAATCGCACTTGATTTTAATTTGAATTAATTTAGTTTTTTTCGAAAAAGTTAAAATTCAAACTGTCACTTTTGTTTTGGTTTTGTTTTGTGTTTTTGTTTTTTTTTCTGTTCTGTCAACTGACGATGAGATTTGAATTTGAAAATTTTATTTTATTTATTTATTTTATTTTATTTTAATTTTTTCTCGTTGTCCACAATCAATGCGTAGGTTTTTTATTCTTTCTTGTTATTAGGTCCCCGCCTATTGAGTCGAGCTCTATCAAACAACTGATTGTCGATGTATCCAAGATTTGTCGTTTTGATGATATAATGTGAAATGGTTTTTTTTCTTGTTTTTGTTGTGTTATACTGAATCGTGTGTTTGGATGCTGTGTACGAATACGTCACATAATACAGCAACGCATCGCTTGTAATAATCGTTTAATGATTCGTTTATTTTTTTTTAAATGATATACCTTTTTATGTCGTTTGATGATGGATGAAATGAAAAATGAAATGAATAGTATAATAATAACGACAGTATTTAAACAGATTTTGTAGTCATTGTTGTTGTTGTTGTTATTATTTAAGAAAAAAGAATATTTCTATTATTTTTTTCCTCTCTGGTTAGTTTTTAGTACTTTCGTTGTAGAGTAGCTAGCGAATAGTTGTACATTGTGAAATTAAAATTATATGTGTCACATGTCACATGAAATAATAACAATAGAAGAACAAAATTAATGTGTGGTTTAGTAGTTGTATTAGTAGTATTTGTAGTAGTAGTAGTAGTAGTTGTTGTAGTAGTAGTACTTAGTGTACAGCAATCTAAAAGAGAAATATATTATTACATCAATATTCAAATTAAAGTGTATTAAATTGTATTATACTTTTTCAATGCATAAATATCCAATGGGTTTTTAACAAAGTGACGAATCGTGGCCATCACACGAGGACAACCATTCTCTAACGCAAACGTATAACTGCCGAACATTTTGAATAATTTGTACTGTTGCCAAATATTAACGAGAATGGCTATGAGTGTTAAAATCATAATTAAATATTATTGAAATTTTTACCATTCATTCAAGAAGTTCTGATTGCTGGATGGTGACCAAATGCGCGCTTAGCTGCAAATAATTTTTGAATCTATAGTCTCAATTTCTTGAATTGCATTATTTAATTTGGTTATTTATTGTTGTATCACTCACTTTTGACGCCTGATCTTTTGTCATTGCCTTGATAGCGGTTCGAAATAAACAATGCATTTTGTAACCGCACCATCAAACCGGTACATAACACATAATCCATTTTTGATAAATTTACTCCTTTTGGATGTTGTTGTAAACAATTGAGTTCGGAATCATTTTCGTTTTTTCGGTTTTTTTTAAAAAAATGCAAATCTCACTGAAAAATGATGATTTTATTTTCTTCCAAATATTCACATATTCACCAATGCCCAATGTCATTATTATTGAAAATGTTTAAAGATGGTTAAATTTAGTACTTATTTATTTTTTGGGACACACTGGTTATTAAAAAAAAAATCTACAATCTGTTGCAAATTATATGATCCAAAATAATTTCCAATACAGTTAGGCGAATAATTATTTGACCGCTATTTGTTATTTGATTTGTTGAGTGTTTCATCTATTTCGTATATTAAAATTCTTACATCTTTCCTACAAGATCTCCCCCCATCCTCCCCCCTTACTCCACCTTAATATTTTAAATATATTACCATGCAACGAATTTTTTGGCCACTTATTACAAAAGGGGTTACTAAAAATTGTTTAACCTTCTAATGATCACTCGCACTTTATCGTTTGGTGAAAATTTTTGAACAAACTGGTTATGTGATTTACCCATGGGGGCCACTACGCACGAATAAATTAGCTCAAAACATTGTGTCAAAGTGTTTTGGTAACCATTTAAATTATTAATGTCAATTCGACATTGTTTTCATAGTTTTATGGTATCGTAATTTGTTTATTTGTTCCAAAAATTGGGATCATAAAAATTGTAAATTTTGTGGTCTATTCAATTATTGGTGTCAATTATTGGGATCCACTTCATAAATTTTTGCATAGTAATTAAATCAAAAAACCAGCTACTGTACAATATTGAATGGAAATACTTTTTCAGGTCAATATTTGTTGATTGTCCGCCTAGTCCATTCATTGAAATGTCACCATTCTTATGTTAGTTATTTATTTATTTCTTAAAAACCTTTCTATAGACCTTTAGTTTTTCCAAATTAAACTCTTCTCCTTCTTCTGGCTTAATTATTTTTAATCTAATTTCAATTAATAATACAATGATTTTTTCATGCCGGTTTGAGTGCCGTCATTTATTGGTAATTATTGTATTGGAAAATGATTCTCGACTTCATATATCTATCGTTTGTCGTCAACAATAAATTACAATTAATTATTTGAAATAATTTTTACCATTACATTTGGATCGGTTGTGGTTAAACACTTTCTAATAACACTTTCTCTTTGATCGTAATGGTCAACGGTAGATCTCAAATGGATGTTATTTGGGGGCTCTAATGATTAATCTATTTCACAATTTCCTATTCGATGGACAATATGTTCCAGTAACTATTAATTTTAATGCGAAGTACATTATGAATATGAACATAGTAAAAATTCATCACTGACAGCTCACCGTCGTCTTCCCTTTTTGCCATCCACCATCACCACCACCGTCTTTCACCGAATACTAAATAATAAGGTTTTTCTTCTTATAGTCGTTCGCCACGCCGTTCTTCGAATTCAAATATAATATTGTATTGCGATTGTAAGGATATGTGTCACCAAATAACCTCCTCATCCCACACAGATTCGGTATTGTATTATAATTTCGAATACGAGAGACAATAAATACGAAATGATAAAACAAAAAACTATCTAATTTTTATAGAAAATTATTGAAAAAATCTTGTCTTGTTCGTTCGTTGAATGTAAACACACACACACACACACCAACACACATCTATGTATTTTAAATGGTTCCTGTTCCGTTTAATTGTTCCCAATACTGTGTTTTGTAAATACGTTTCCATATGATGCAGCACACAGTTTAATATTTGTATGGAAAAACCATTTGAATTAATTATTGCAACCGTTTCCATAGAAGACTAGGAGCAAAAATGTAATGATGTGGGGGGGGGGATAGATTTATAATATATCTGTGTAATGTATACGAGTTTAATAAATAAAACGCTGCGGGGGGCGGGTGGGAGGGTGCAGGGGGAATTTATTAAGACATATGCACTTTATGTTGCATTCATAAAAATCATAAATCATAAATCATAATAATAATAATGTTTATGTGGAAAAGTACATGTTTTTTATATCTATGGCATTGCATTGGAGACCCGCAACCCTCCGCCACCCCCCCTTAATTTAAACAAACAATTTTTCGGACTCTCGTTTATTCTACAATGTGTGCTGGGAACACACAAAAGGAAGTGTAAAAAGTTATATTTTATGATGAAAAATTCTTGTTGTGACACCAAAACGGATATTCTTTGGGGAAATTTCTATCGAGTGATTTCTAATTCGATTTTTATAAAACATTTGAAACAACTTTTCGGGGCTGCAATGAAGTGAATGGATGGAAAATTGATGATAGACCGCAGGATGGTGATTAACACATACTGCGAATGCAATTGTAGCACTTTTTCAACTTTTTAGTTTATCAAATTTTTACATATATTTCCCAAAAACGTTGTATGTGTCTGTTTGTACATTGGATACGCCACGCCGGACGTTCACAAATACACAAAGCACTAAAGTACCGAATTTTTGTCCGATGAACAAAATAGAAATTTGTTACAATGATTTTCCACCCAATTAATCAATCCTATAAAAATACCACGTATATAATTACTGCAAACCCTATTGACACCGGGACCAATGAACGTTGAACGAAAAGATTATTGTGTGCCACAATTTCTATGTAACCACAAAATCCTCGAAAACAATCGAATTCTTTTAATTTCAAATTTCAATAATTGCAATCGCAAGACACGACGTCTGAGTATGGGCACAGTTTTTAGTATTTTCCCGGCTTTTAACGTAATGTTGTCGTGATACTAATTTTAAATCGTTTAATAAAAATGGTTTTGGGTGAGCGGAAAAAATCCGATAAGATTGCCGCCAGATTGTTTGACAAACATATTGGAAAGGAATAATATTTAGAACCCTTGGAATCCACCTATTGGGGTGTGCACTATACAAATCAATCATTGTTATTTTTCTGCTACAATGACTAAACCGTTGATCCGTTGAATAACATAGTACAAATTCTGAGTTCAAGATCCAACAACTTCCAGTCCCATAAGTTTACTATTGTTATGCGCAAAAATTTTAACATGATTATTCTGAGCCCCAAGTTGTTTCTGCTATTATTTAATGGAATATTATCTATTATTTTCCTTGTAGTTAGTGGTGAAATTTGTGAGAATTAGACCAATCCATAATAAATTTCCAATGAAATCGATTCACAGCATTGGAACAAAAAAATCTCTCTTGTAATATGAAAAATTGGAAATTGATTATGGATTTTTAATTCTAGGAGATGCAATGGAAACATCAAATTTTATTGTGGTGAATTAATTGATTGTGTCTTGTGTGGAGTAAATCTAGTTTTGGTTTGAAATCTATTGCGGAATCCTTGTATTAAAAGTATTTCCGCTGCCCAACCTCTACCCCCGCTCCACTTCAAATCCCTAATAACTAAATCTTAGCCAAATCAAACATTATTCTTCTTTATAGACGTAGATTTCAGTGGATATTCCGATATTTATGAAGATTTGCATTTTCGTCTATGAGAACATTTAGCCACCGCATATCTTAGGAACCAAAAGTAGCCTCCAAACATTAACAAAAACAATAGCGTATCACTTCGACTTATGATTATTCCAACAGTTATAATTCAACATATCAAGGCACAAGTAGTTCTAGAACTTCTTTCTGGTGTATTCTAGAAGTTAAAATTCGGCATATCCAGACACTAGTAGTTTTAGAATTTCTTTCTGGTGTGCTGTAGAAGCTAAAATTCGGCATATTCAGACACTGGTAGTTCTAGAATTTCTTTCTGGTGTGCTCTAGAAGTTAAAATTAATAATATTCAGGCACTAGTAGTTTTAGAATTTCTTTCTGGTGTGCTTTAGAAGATAAAATTCAAAATATCGTGGCACTAGTAATTTTAGAATTTGTTTCTGGTGTGCTCTAGAAATTAAAATTCATAATATCCTGCCACTAGTAGTTCTAAAATTTCTTTTTGGTGTGCTCTAGAAGTTAAAATTCGGCATATACAGGAACTGGTAGTTCTAAAATATTTCTTTCTAGTGTGCTCTAGAAGTTAAAATTCATAATATCCAGGCACTAGTAGTTTCCTAAGTCCTAAGTACTAATTTAACCACTAATTATTTACAATAACAAATTTGTATTATTTTATTCTATTTCAGTTTATGCGGACGACGAAACTGCGTTGTGGTGTGCCGCCAAGTGGTAGCTCATGGATCATATGGTGAGTTTTTTTTTTGGTTATTTGTTTCGATTTTTATAGTAAAATTTTGGACAAAATAAAAATATATTTTTATTTTCATATTGAGCTGGAAAATTTGGGTGGGTTTGATGGAAATTATCCATTGCGAACGGGTTAAGTTCAGCGAAATACTTAAAATGCATACAATTACTAAAAAGTTTAAATAAATTCGTGTTTTGAATAATTTAAAATTTTTCTCTACATTTTGTGGTTACACACACACACACACACACATACCCACCCACGCATCCACACACAATGCATATCTCACGATAGGTATTTTCAGGGTATTATTAAATTAAATGAAATGAAATTAAATAAAATTAAAATATAGAATACAAATGACTGTTGTGTGTGTGTGTGTTTGTGTTATCATCGTGTTATCATATTATAGCCCAGTGGATCTGTACAGCAAAAAACCACTTTTTGTTTTATAATACAGAGTCTCTCACAACACACAGTCCAATGGAAATACATGCAATTAATATTAAATTGATACGAGATTATGCGGCAGTAAGAAATATATTCAATTATTCAATTAGCGTCATCGCCGCATCGCATAAACGGCAATAATAATAATAATAGACAAAATAACATTTGAATTGGTACCTACAATTTTTAATAATATTCATATTTCCATAAAATCATTGACCCCATTTATTTTGTATTTTTTGTTGCTGTTGTTGGTGTGGGTGGTGTAGTTTTGTTTTGTTGCGATATTTATAAAATACAATGGTTCCAAAGAATGGATGAATGAATGAACAAATGGTTTTTGACTTGTTCACCATCTAAATAATTATTGGTTACGGTTTCCGATGTGGCCCCCCTTTCATTTTGTAGTTTGTAGTCGGATTACTTTATTTTGTTGCCACTTGTTTCCGATATTCATTAAATTTTAATAACATAATAAATTTTGACATAATGACGCATTCATTAAACCCCAACTCACCATTGAAACGGTAATACCAAATTGTAGAAAAATAATTGCTATCCCTCTGTCGGTGTCACCATTCGACGACAATTTCCCGAACAAGTAATTGAATGTGTGTTAAACGAAAATGTTTTTGTAAAATAAGTGGTGTAAAAAGAGGGGATGGTAATTATTTGTTGAGCAAAAAATCGGAAATGGACTGATTATGGTGTGGTGTGGGCCAGGTGCCATTTGGTATTACCGTTTCATTGGACAACTACCAGAAAAACGATTACATTCGCCCAGCAATTTATTGTGAAAATAATATCTCAAATTTGCGGTTAGTTTTTGCATGACTTTCTAATTGGGCTGAATACGTGAATTCGTTGTCATCTATCGGGTATGGTTGATGGTTGCCCATAAAAACTTTATTGTTTCGGAGGCAAAATAATCATTGAATCATTTTCATTTCATTACTTAGCCGTCACCTTGAATATCACCGATCTTGTTTGGATTTGGCGCGAATGCAAACAGGTGTTGCGATCAGGCAATATAATAGATTTCATTTCTTGCCACGTAAATTTATTTTCTTTCCCTCTAATGCTTAATGCATTTGAAATTGATAATGTTTAACTGTAACACTTTGAATATACATTCAAAAATTTTGTAGTATAGATTAAATTCAATTTCAATCAATCCCCCATCACACTATTTTTTCGTAACCTCTGGACGTGGCTAATCTTTAAGGTTAAAATTTACAACACAAAACTTTGTAGACAACTTTCTGTTCCAGTTGAAGCAGCACTAACAGGATTTTTTCCCAATTTTTGAAAAATACTCTTCAGGCAATTGTTAAACTTATCTGAAATTGCCTTCCAATCAATCAGACACACAATAATTTTTCAGAACCTCTGGACGTGGCTAATGGTTAAGGTTAAAATTTACAACACAAAACTTTGCAGACAACTTTCTGTTCCAGTTGAAGCAGCACCAACAGGATTTTTTCCCAATTTTTGAAAAATACTCTGCGGTCAACTGTCAAACTTATGTTATTTAAAATTAGAATTTTACAAAAAAGGACTATAAAAATAATTGTTGATATTTATTTACTGAGTGCACACGATTTTAAGTCGTTCATCCATACCAGCCAGCTAATCGATTCCGTTTAATATTACCCGATACGAAATTTGTGTACATCGATGTTGATGGTATGTTGCAGAGGCGCATCTAACCGAGCTACTGTTTATATGAAATTCGTCCCATTTTGTGAACATTTTTAAAAATTTGGCAATCATTGGAAAACCTTTTGTGTTATATTGTGCGATTTTTATTAAAACACCAGCACACAGTTCAATGTGGTTTAGCGGCAATGTCATATATATTTATTAAAGGGTCACGAGCTTTTGCAAAATTTTGCAAAATTACTGCACCACCCAGGCCATTCCCCCTCCCCCCTCCGTCCCTACTCTCACTCACATACAGTGACTTTAAATTACAGTAAAGAGACCCGTAAAATTCCTGTGGTTTGCACACAATGGAGAAAAAAAACATCAAACAATCATCAGCAAGCGAATTCATTTATCGTTCCATCCATTATAATATTTTTCATAGCCATAATTGTCGTCGTCCCATAACACCGGAACTTAATGTAAGCGGAACGCACGACGCTACACACAGACCGTTCACTAAAAAAAATTGTGAATATGCAATTAAAAATTTTGCTGACAAAAATCAGAACGGTAACGATAAATCAATGACTTTGAATGTGCGATGAATTTTATTAAATTGGAAGGTGGTGTCGAAGAGGTGTTCTTCGATCATCATATTGTTGGCGCAGTCCTTAGTATTGGTTTGTTAATTTTGTAATGCTCAACAAAATCATAATTTTTTAAGACCCCAAGACACTATTTATAACCACTGGGTTTTTTTTTTCTCATAATTCACGGGCCAACAACTGCGGACAGGAAGCACATGTTAAACAATATATAAATATATATAGAAATAAGGTGTACACAAAGCTGTGGTCTGTTTGTTGGAATAAGATAGCCCGATTATCGAACGATTCTGAAAAAAACGTATAATATTCTCACAATTTGGCGGTCGGCCTCAAAGTCGTATTGAATTGGAAGAAAATTATGTTTTTACTGACAACCAATCCATTTTTACAATTACACTCCTCTCTCTCTCTCTCGCTCTCTCTCTCTCGCTCTATCTCTCTCTATCTCAGCTATGGTGGGCTGCGCTACTTAGAACCGTAGATGAATATAACTTTTGAATGCATATTAATTTAATTTAACATTTTTATTTCGATGTTGGATTTGGATTGGGATCACACAATAAACGCATAATTTAATAATAATTTTAATTTTATGTGTGTGTGTGTGTGTGTGTGTGTGTGTATGGTGTGGAAACATTTCATACCAATACAAACACAAACAATACCTTTCTATATTATTATCATTTATATTTTAAAAATTTTTTATATATTTTACAATGGCTTAAAGTCAATGAAATGTATTCCGGAAAAGACAATTGACAATAGATTCTTCATAAAAACATAAAAGTCAATCAACACTCTATTCCACTTTACACACATAAACACACACACACACACATTAGACTATTTCTATAGGTTGTTTACATTGAAACTATCTGCAAATGGTAATGTTGAAATTACGACATAATTTTCAGAATAAAATAGGAAGTAGTAATTTTTGGACATTTTTAAAATCCAAATTAATTAGAGGTAAAAGTGTGAAACAGCCATCGAATGTAAATAACAAAAACACAAAAAAATCAATGACTTATTCATGATTCGAAGCGATTTGACGAATGATTGGACCCCATGATTGCAGCTCAAACGATTTAACAGGCCAATTGAAAAGTCCCCGGTGTGACACACCGATGGCAGTGGTAGAATTAAATCCATATGATTTTTAGTTAGTACCAACCGTCAAACGATAAGTGTCAAATTTTGACAGCAGTCCTACCATTAGTTTGTGAGATATTGCGCTGTGAGTGTAGCTACTTTTGTTATTTGAAAAAAGATGGAAAACGAAGAATTTCGTGTGCTGATAAAATACAGTTGAAACAAAATCTTGGCTTGATGAAAAGTTTCTGGGGTCTGCCGCAGGAAAATCAACCATCATTGATTGGTATGCTGAGTTTAAACGTGATGAAATGAGCACCGAAGACGGTGAACACACAGTGGACGTCCAAAAGAGGCGGTCACCGACGATCGCATCAAAAAAGTTCCCAAAATAATTTTGAATGACCGTGTAAAGTGAAGTTGATCATCGAGCTGGTAGACATTGTGAATTTGATATCATCTGAACGTATATATCGCGAATATTTGTACATGAGAAAGATGTGTGCCGCAATGGGTGCCGCGCGAGCTCACAATCGATCAAAAGCAACAACATGTTAATGATTCTGAGAAGTGTTTGAAGCTGTTTGAAGCGCAATAAATCTGAATTTTTGAGTCGATATGTGACAATGGATGAAACATGGCTCCATCATTTCACTCCAGAGTTTCCAACAGTCGACAGTCAGCTGAGTGGACTGCGGACACGATGATCCGAATCCAAAGCGAGGAAAAACATTCACAGCTGCCAAAGTTATGGCATCAGTAGTTTGGGATGCGCAAGGTATAATATTCATTGATTACGTCCAAAAAAGGGCCAGACCATCAACAGCGATTATTATTTAGCGTTATTGGATCTATTAAAGAATGAAATCGTTAAAAAACCGCCCCATTTGAAGATGAAAAAGGTGCTGTTTCATCAAGACAATGCACCGTGTCACAAATCAATGAAAACAATGGTAAAATTGCATGAATTGGGCTTTGAATTGCTTCCGCATCCGCCGTATTCGCCAGATCTGGCTCCCACCTGTTCTCAGACCTCAAAAGAATGCTCGCTGGAAAGAAATTTAGCACCAATGAAGAAGTAATCGCCCAAAACTGACACCTATTTTGAAGCAAAAGACAAATCCGGCTACAAAAATTGTATCGAAAAGTTGGAAGATCGCTATAATCGCGCTGTATCGCTCCTCGCCGGCAACTATGTTCGAATAATAAAATCAAATTTTGCCAAAAAAAATGGTGTTTTACTATGGTAGACCGGCGAGACTTTTCCATTTGGGCTGTTAAATTGGATGGCAGCCGATTTTCAATGTCTACACCCAATACATATATATTTATTTATTTTATTATACCTAGAAATCACTGAGTTGTTGTTGATATCGTTGCTATTATCGTTGTTACTATGTTATTTATATTATTATTATTCATATCATTATTACTATCCATTATTACAGAGGGCATGTTGTAACTCAATTGAGAATAAATCTAAATTTATAAATCTGTGTGTAAATTGTAACACAAAATAATATAAAGAGGGTTCCATCAGTTTCATCTCGACAATAAATATTACTACTGTTAAATAAATACGTGTGTACGCTAACAAACGAACCATATATTGGAAGTATTAAATATTGTAGTAGTAATTCATATCCGGATAAATGTATAAATAATATAAATTAAATGGGATGATGATATGATAGGAATGAATTAAATGCAATTAACTATTAAAACTCTTCTCGTTTGCTAAAACAAAAATAAATTATATCACATGTGTGTGATTGTATACGCACACAGAGAACGCAACACATATCATCGGACAGTAAACTGGCCCCACAATTACCGGGATTTTAATATTAAAAATGGAATGAAATACGCACGAGAATGTAAAACACACACGTAAAACACACGTAAAACAATCGATTTTCCGTTGGTTTTATCAAAAACAATAAAACTTTGTTATTGGGTTTGAGATTAAAGTACCGCACCACCGCACTGTGCGTTAACCCGAACACCATACAATTTTCATTTATGTTGTGATTTTAGTGTACGGATTATCACACGGTTCGGATGATCGCACAGAAAAAAATATAATAAATAATATCGTCACACCAAATAATTTGGTAAAAGCCGACGCGAAAGGTACTCCGTGGCATATTTGGTCATGCCATCAAAGAACAGAATGGCTGGCACAGCGAAGATACAATTTTGAATTAGACAAGTTGTACGGTCAACCAAATTGATTGTCAAAACAATTAAAATCAATAGATTGAGATGGATGTTGGACACCACGTAGTACGCGTATGGAGGAGAAGCGTGTGCCGAAAAAACCGATTAAATGGTAAACCAGAAGATAGAAGGAGAGCCGGAAGACCTAAGGCTAAATGCAATTAACTGTGATATAAAAATCCTTAAAATTCGGGATTGGAAGACATTTCGGCGGCGGATAGGTCAGGTTGGAAAAGCGTGTTGGGGGGGCAGTCTAAAACCGCACCTGGGTTGTAACGCCAGTGGAGTAAGTAAGTAAGTAAGTATGTGATAGCCGACGAAGTCGTCTAGTTGACCTGTTAACAGAAAAAATTAAATACACAAATATTTTGAAAGTTTTGGGATCATAAGAGTAAAACTTTCGCCCCCCGGAAATTTGATCATTTTGTTAACCGATTTTAATGAAATTTTGTATTTGTGTTTCGAATTTGGATTATATGAACAGTTCCGAATGGTAATTCTAGAAAATCGATAATCAGAGCAGTTTTATAGATTAGAGTTGGATCGCCTGATTATTTTGCGGATTCTTTAAACGATTTTTGATGAAATTTAGTATGAAGGTGTAAAATGGGAATAGTTCCAAATGGTAATTCTGGAAAATCATTGCTCCGGTCAGTTTTACATTTACATTACATTTTTCCACCACAAGGAACATTTACGCGCCGACGGTGCATTTGTAACCGAACGCATTTTGGTAATAGTTTAGCGTGTGCAGTATAAACAACCTAAAAACCAATGTTATTAGCTGTGTGAATTAATTCGTGTGGAATTTTTTCTGGCAATTTATTACATTCCAACAAAAACTGCGCCGGTTCGCCAGACTAAAAACATATCGGGTCAATTTTTTACATCCGCATCTGAAGTGAAACGTAGGCATTCCGCATGCATCGGAATAAGTGGTAGTGGGAAATCGCCAAGACGGTTGGTGGCTGGGAAGTTTTACCGCACCGTTCTCCACCTAATTCTGGATCGGTTGAGCTGTGCGATGGATTGATGGATAAACATTTCATTCGTGGAAAATTAGTGATTTGTGTCTGTTCCTTCAATTTTTTATTCAATTCAATTCAATTGTTGTGGATAGCGTGCACCAGTAATGGTTTCAAAAGGATTTAGCCGCTCATAAAATGCTACACAACCTTCTGATACCACCAAATACAGAGCATTACCTTATGTGCCCAAAATCACCACTTCTCTGCCGTGCCATGAGCATGATCATCATAAACTTCCACAAAAATATAATGACTTTCGGCCGCACTTTTCTTTATCAGAAGAAATTCTGCAGCTAGGCAGGCGGCAATACACTACCGAACCCACGTACCGACGACACCCACTCTAATTTAATATTCCTGGAGTTACATATAATAACATTTTTTCAACAAATTCTATTCATGAATTCTTTCTTAATTTGGCATTGGAAGGATAAACATTTTCTCATAAAAATCTTGGAAAATCGCTACCAAATTATACTGACACTAAGAATCAATGTCGATGGGTTGATAATTCGGGTGTTTTGTTGGTCAGTTTCCTATCATAACTGACCTGGCTGGGTATTGAGTTACCAGAATTTCTTCAGAAAATGTTTTTTGTAATTCTAAATCTACATACAAAATTTCATCAAAATCGTTTAAGCATTGATCAGTGATCACCAGATTACAGAAAGAATATCATAACTGACCTGTTGGCGGTATCGATGTCTTAAAAATTCATTAATTATCTGGTCTCATGCTAAAATTGGAAAATTGGTCCTATATTTTGTGAACGAGTGCATTGATTTTAAAAATTTCATCCATAAAAGATTGGAAGATTATAATTGTAATGGAGAGAATTGGGTTTTGCTAGTAATGTATGGCCGAATCGGTTATCGTTTGCCATAGCCATTCTATGTTTATTGTCTTATGTATGAAAAAAATGTTTGCTTCATTCATTTCAATTTTTCCTTTTGCGATTATTAATTTCTTTACTTGTAACCTTTTCCGGGGTTTGTTTAAAATAGAGAATCGACTGTTTGTGTTCTTTGTATTCAAAGAGGCGTAACAGAGAAGATGTTAACGAAATGTTTATGAATATTCAGGTCGACCATGTGAAAAGTGTGTGATTTCCTAAAGAAAACCTTGATGAAAATTGCTTGGTTGGGGAAAAATTTTCAATAAATCTTCATTGAGAAATTTTCAACCAATAACATGGAAATCGATAACTTACTCCTAAAACAACAATGTATCACATTTTAAATGAAAAAAATGATCAACAGTCGCTGAATTGGAAATTTATTCCACATCGATTACCATCAGATGATTGAAAATTGCACCGAATTGTAAAAAATCCATCATACTTTGAAGTCAGTCGACTGAGAAAAAGACTTCTTGAAATTGTGTATTGAAGCATTTGCTAAATAGTATTCGTCATATTCGTCCTGAATGTCGAGAACCAGGCCGTTGTAATTGTAAATATTAGTAATATTTGTCAATGGGCATTCGTCTATCAATTGCGAACGCTAATTTATGATCACACATTTTATTTATGCCAACTACAAGGAATCTTTATAGAACAAGTTTATTTGATACCTAGCAACAATTTGTCTCCGTACTTTGAAAAATGGAAAACACAAAACACACATATTTTCATGGAAAAGATACAATAAATTGGAATTTGTCCATAGATTTTCCATTTAATCTAATAGTATTTTATTGGCTCAATTGAAACCCTTTGGATCAGGTCACTGTAATATATCCAACATTATTTATTTCACCAATTCTCCAAGACAGAGTGTCTCAAATATTGTTTGATTTCGCCAATTAAGATACAATTCTCATTAATTTTTAAAACAACCAGCAACTCAAATCAATATATTTCCTAGGAATTTTGTAAGACTTTTCATCATGAGAAAATTAATTCTACTAATACGGACACTTCATGGATATTACTGGCTAAAATACATGTACAATCCAAAGATATTCGTGTCAAAATCCGTGGAGCTGTTCACAAAATATTTGAATATAAATTCTATGGATATTCTGTGGAATAATTGCGACGAGAAATACTTCTAAGGAGAATCCATATAGAAATTATCATCGGAAATATACGCGGATAATCCAAGGAAAATTTTATAGAAAAATCAATGTCCGGATGTCCGTAAGAAATCCATAGATATTTCCTCGGATTGAAATTACGGACTACTGAATATATGATAAGGAAATTTTGTGGACAAACTACGGACAGTGTTACAAGGGATGACAACAATTTTATTTATTAAATTACATTTTTCGTTTTTGAATTGTATAATTTCCAAAAAATCCTCAAATTTATTCGGAAAATATTATTCGAGAAATAACTCAAAAAACATGGAATTAACTATTCCGAAATAATCTTAAATCATCAATCACTCTTAATCCATATTCAACCGTTAAACGGATACATTTAAATTATTTGGATGTAATCTCAGGGCATTCGTTGTCGCCAGCATTAAGTCCGCCGAATAGATAAGGTGATAAAGAATATTTAGTCTTTGTATTTCAGCAATACTTTATTTTCAAAACAATTTGTGTGTTTCTGACAACTTAATTTCTAAACTATAATTGAGTGAGTGAGATTATTAAATTTATAGCAAATTTGTAATTGGACGCATTTAAACTCTGAATTTCAAATGTGGGAATTTAATTGAAACTGTTTTGAAATTAAATAAATTTTGTTACAAAAATAAATGGTCGATAATAATTGTCAAGAATTTATTATAAAAATTGACTTGGAAATTGATTCCAGTTACTTTGTACATTCCTAAATAAATCCGGCAATTTAATTAAGTCGAGATAAATTTTATTTCAACCAATTTTCTAAATATTAATTTAATTGTTAAAGAAATTGGTACAATTTGTGGACGAAATCAATATCAATATTTAGTGGAGGACCATGTAATTATGGAATTAATGATTTTTCTAACAATTATTTAAATAATTCAAATTAATAATTTCGATTTTGGTTTAGTAACACACGAAAGATAAAAATTCCAGTACTCGACGATCGCTCAATTAAAATTTATTGAAGTAAAATAAAATCTACCCAAAAATACAAGAAACGGAAAATTAATAATTACAAAAAAACCACTTGAGAAATATTTTGGAACTTAAAAAAAATTTACGTGGAGGCATTGAATTGAAAAATACAATAATAAAACCTCTGGATGAAATTCAATATTTTTATTATTGCTTGATAAGAATGGGAGAAGAGGCGTGAGAGATCACAAAACATTTTAATTATTATCAAAAATATCCTATAAATTAAATAGACAAATTTATGGGATCAGCAGATAAGCGATAAGATACATTACCACAGACACACAACCATCCAACCCACGCAATACAATAAATTACAATAGTTATTTTATCAATACATTTCAATTACAAACTATTGACATATTATTTGTTGGAAAATTTAATTATATTAATCACTGGGTCTCCAATTTCAGTGCTGACATAATCCAATCCAATGTTTGTGTATTTATTCAATTTTCAATATTGTTGTTCTTAAACATTTTATCCCTTTTCGCTAAATATTTAAAAATAAAATAATTAAATTTATTCGAAGGTTTAAAATTTTATTTTATTCATGAATACTTTTCGCCTAAGGTTTAGCAGGTGACATTACACGTACACCACTTCACGCCACGATACATTTAGCATTCGAGTAGGAACCAACACTTTTGCATTGGTTGAGGATAATATTGTAATTCCGCATGTCGTTTTTTGGTAACACATTTCCTTTTTCGATTATTTTCAATGACCAATCATTTCCTTGGTTCATTTGAATCATTAACATAAAACAATTTTAGTTCTTCTAGTCAGGCAACAGTTGACTCTGTGTGATTGCGATGGAATTATCTGTGTTCTGGAAATGGAATTTAAAATGTTTGTTATTTGTAAATGTTGGCAAACCAAAAATCTGTAACACACAAAAAAATATCTTTTTTAATCAATTAATATTAATTTTTACCTACTTTTTACTTCTTCCACTCAGTTGATCTTAATACGTTTAACAATTTTCTAAGGCATTTCTCACATTTTACATCTTTTTAAATACTGAAATTATATCAATAGAAAATTTAATGTTATTGGAAACGAAAAACTTTTTCGTAAACAATCTTTTGACAGCTCTAAAAATATAATAATAATCGGAGAGAAAATTTAAGAATAAATCCTTTTGCTTTCGATTGGTTGATCCACAATTTTATATTCTATCAATACCAATTTAAGCAATGGAAATTTTAGAAAATATTCAAATTAATATTTTTATAATTGAAAATAATATACCTTTTTTTCCTTCCAAATTTTTTAAAGTTACACATTTATTTCCTAATATATTTTATTATTAATATTTGTACAGCACCACCACCAACACCAACACCAAGCAGACCCTCTTCTTTTTGTGTCACATGCCAATGAAATGACACTTTGGAAAAAAATGAGAGAAAGCTCAATTGAATTTCAGATAATGGTGCGAGTATGCAATAAAAATAAATAATTGGGTCTTATCCCAAACGAAATATGTTTGCTTTTAGTGTACGTGCCGAGACGTATCGAATGAATTGCAAATGAAAAATATTCACACACTGATTTTATTCACATTTGTAGGGTTTTTCAAGAAATACTTCACAACGACACATTTATTGAATTCACTCTCAATTATCTGAAATTCATATTATTGAAATGAGCTTTTACTCATTTTATTTTTTTCAAAGTGTCATTGGCATGTCACACCAAAAAAAGAGTGTCTGCTTGGTGTTGGTGGTGGTGCTGTACAAATATTAATAATAAAATATATTAGGAAATAAATGTGTAACTTTAAAAAATTTGGAAGGAAAAAAAGGTATATTATTTTCAATTATAAAAATATTAATTTGAATATTTTCTAAAATTTCCATTGCTTAAATTGGTATTGATAGAATATAAAATTGTGGATCAACCAATCGAAAGCAATAGGATTTGTTCTTAAATTTTCTCTAGGATTATTATTATATTTTTAGAGCTGTCAAAAGATTGTTTACGAAAAAGTTTTTCGTTTCCAATAACATTAAATTTTCTATTGATATAATTTCAGTATTTAAAACGATGTAAAATGTGAGAAATGCCTTGGAAAATTGTTAAACGTATTAAGATCAATTGAGTGGAAGAAGTAAAATAGAGGTAAAAATTATCATTAATTGATTAAAAAAGGTATTTTTTTGTGTGTTACAGATTTTTGGTTTGCCAACATTTAACAAACATTTTAAATTCCATTTCCAGAACACAGATAATTCCATCGCAATCACACAGAGTCAACTGTTGCCTGACTAGAAGAACTAAAATTGTTTTATGTTAATGATTCAAGTGAACCAAGGAAATGATTGGTCATTGAAAATAATCGAAAAAGGAAATGTGTTACCAAAAAACGACATGCGGAATTACAATATTATCCTCAACCAATGCAAAAGTTTTGGTTCCTACTCGAATGCTAAATGTATCGTGGCGTGAAGTGGTGTACGTGTAATGTCACCTGCTAAACCTTAGGCGAAAAGTATTCATGAATAAAATAAAATTTTAAACGTTCGAATAAATTTAATTATTTTATTTTTAAATATTTAGCGAAAAGGGATAAAATGTTTAAGAACAACAATATGGAAAATTGCATAAATACAAAAACATTGGATTGGATTATGTCAGCACTGAAATTGGAGGTCCAGTAATTAATATAATAAAATTTTCCACTAAATAATATGTCAATAGTTTGTAATTGAAATGTATTGATAAAATAGCTATTGTAATTTATTGTATTGCGTGGGTTGGGTGGTTGTGTGTGTCTGTGGTAATGTATCTTATCGCTTAACAGCTGATCCCATAAAATTGTCTATTTAATTTATCGGATATTTTTGATAATAATTAAAATATTGTAATCTCTCTCACCTTTTCTCCCATTCTTATCAAGCAATAATATTGAATTTCATCCAGAGGTTTTATTATCGTATTTTTCAATTCAATTATTCCACGTAAAACTTTTTTAAGTTCCAAAATATTTGTCAAAAGTGATTTTTTTGTAACTATTAATTTTCCGTTTCTAGTATTTTTGGGTAGATTTATTTTATTTCAATAAATTTTAATTGAGCGATCGTCGAGTACTGGAATTTTTATCTTTCGTGTGTTACTAAACCAAAATCGAAATTATTATTCAAACAAATTCAATAAATCGATTTTCTAATCAGAATTATTCAAATTATTGTCATAAAAATCATTAATTCCATAATTACATGGTCCTCCACTAAATATTGATATTGATTTCGTCCACAAATTGTACCAATTTCTATAACGATTAAATTAATATTTCGAAAATTGGTTGAAATAAAATTTATCTCGACTTAATTAAATTGCCGCATTTATTTAGGAATGGACAAAGTAACTGGAATCAATTTCCAAGTCAATTTTTATAATAAATTCTTGACATTTATTATCGACCATTATTTTTTTGTAACAAAATTTTATTTAATTTCAAAACAGTTTCAATTAAATTCCCACATTTGAAATTCAAAATTTAATAATCTCACTCACTCAATTATAGTTTAGAAATTAAATTGTCAGAAACACACAAATTGTTTTGAAAATAAAGTATTGCTGAAATACAAAGACTAAATATTCTTTATCACCTTATCTATTCGGCGGACTTACTGCTGGCGACAACGAATGCCCTGAGATTACATCCAAATAATTTAAATGTATCCGTTTAACAGTTGAATATGGATTAAGAGTGATTGATGATTTAAGATTATTTCGGAATAGTTAATTCCATGTTTTTTGAGTTAATTTTCGAGTATTATTTTCCGAATAAATTTGACGATTTTTTGGAAATTATACAATTCAAAAACGAAAAATATAATTTAATAAATAAAATTGTCGTCATCCCTTGTAACACCGTCCGTATTTTGTCCACAAAATTCCCTTATGATATATTCAGTAGTCCGTAGTTTCAATCCGAGGAAATATCTATGGATTTCTTACGGACATCCGGACATTGATTTTTCTATAAAATTTTCCTTGGATTATTCGCGTATATTTAATGATGATAATTTCTATATTGATTCTCCTTAGCAGTATTTCTCGTCGCAATTATTCCACAAAATATCCATAGAATTTATATTCAAATTTTTTGTGAACAGCACCACGGATTTTGGTGTCTTTTTGGAATATCTTTGGATTGTACATGTATTTTAGCCAGTAATATCCATGAAGTGTCCGTATTAGTAGAATTAATTTTCTCATGATGAAAAGTCTTACAAAATTCCTAGGAAATATATTGATTTGAGTTGCTGGTTGTTTTAAAAATTAATGAGAATTATATCTTGATTGGCGAAATCAAACAATATTTGTACCACACTGTCTTGGATAGTTGGTGAAATAAATAATGTTGGACATGTTACCGTGGCCTGATCCAAAGGGTTTCAATTGACCCAATAAAATACTATTAGATTAAATGGAAAATCTATGGACAAATTCCAATTTATTGTATCTTTTCCATGAAAATATGTGTGTTTTGTGTTTTCCATTTTTCAAAGTACGGAGACAAATTGTTGCTAGGTATCAAATAAACTTGTTCCATAAAGATTCCTTGTAGTTGGCATAAATAAAATGTGTGATCATAAATTAGCGTTCGCAATTGGTAGACGAATTCCCATTGACAAATATTACTAATAATTACAATTACAACGGCCGTGTTCTCGACATTCAGGACGAATATGACGAATACTATTTAGCAAATGTTTCAATACACAATTTCAAGAAGTCTTTTTCTCAGTCGACTGACTTCAAAGTATGATGGATTTTTTACAATTCGGTGCAATTTTCAATCATCTGATGGTAATCGATGTGAAATAAATTTCCAATTCAGCGACTGTAGACCATTTTTTTTTCAGTTAAAATGTGGTGCATTGTTGAATTAGGTGTAAGTGATCCATTTCCATGTTATTTGATGAAGATTTCTCAATGAAGATTTATTGAAAATTTTTCCCCAATCAAGTTCATTAATGTTTTCGTCAGAAAATCACACACTTTTCACATGGTCGACCTGAATATTCATAAACATTTCGTTAACATCTTCTCTGCTACGCCTCTTTGAATACATAAAACACAAACAGTCGATTCTCTGTCATAAACAAACCCCGGAAAAGGTTATAATCAAAGAAATTAATAATCGCAAAAGGAAAAATTGAAATGAATTTAACAACAAAAGTGCAGGATTTATACAAAATGACATGCGAAATTACAATTATCCTCAACCAATGCATAAGATTTGGTATCTACTCGAATGATAAATGTATATTGGAGTATATTGGTGTTTGTGTGTGTGTGTGTGTGTGTGTGTGATGCTACAATTTATGGTAAACCTTAGGAAAAGCTATTCAAAAACATTTACCCAAAAAATCTGTCCCAACGATGACCACCTAAAAAATCGTTTACACTCGAAATGGTAAATATTTATTTATGCGGGAGAGGACAAATTCAATAGGAAAAGGAAATTGTGTGCGGGCAAACAAATTTTATTTTATTTGTCAAAACATTAATTTTTAGAAAAAATTAAAAAATTATTTATTTTATCCCATTCCAAAATATCGTCAATTGTTTTTTCATTGACTCTTACCATTGTAAAAGAAATTCGTGTCGCCGGTCATTAAATTCCAGATTTATTATTTAAATTGTGTGAAAATTCTATCGGAAAATTTGATGTGTGCCGGGTGATTCACAATTTCCACAATTAATTACAGATTGCTGTGCCCCGTGGTCACATTGAACACATTCAAATGGTGAACGTTGATTTGGTTGGTCGTCGATGTCATTGCCCCCATTAATATTTGCCGTGGCCGGATGTAATATTTGCGATGTGTTTTCATTGTCCCGTCGTGTTGGTGGTTCACTGTTGTTTGGTGCCAATGGTTGGTTTTCAATGGCACTCAAATATTCCATCATATTAATTGATTGATCGATAAATTGGAAAATTTCAATGTTTCCTTCTTTTTGCATAAAATCATTTAAATACATTTCCACATCCGAATCGATTTCAAATTGTAATAATAATTCATCCGTGTCAATTTGATTATTGTTGGTGCGCGATTTGGTTTCAGTATTTTGTAAATTTAACGCAGCCAAATTGTTTTCCATTGTAATTTGATTATTATCGTTGGCCACAACTTGAATTTTATTATTATTATTTTTATTATTGTAATCATAGCCTCTGTATTGCCTTTGCGGCATTGGATTTTTAGCTGCCACCGCTGCACAACCTCTTCTTAAATGTTTTGCAAATGTTTTTGTACAATAGAATGTAATTTGACAATTTTTACATTTATGTGGTAGCCCAACGGAATGCCGTCTCGAGTGTACTTTTAAATTACCTTTCGTTGAAAATACCTTAAAACACGATTCACATTCATATTCAATTTTATTATTATGAATTTTACTGTGCGCCCGTAATCCTTGTAAATCCTTAAATTTTGCCGAACATATTTCACATAAAAATAATTTCTCATTCGTATGATTTTTGGTGTGCACCTTACAATGCATTGCCGTTTTAAATGTATGCGAACACAATTCACATTTAAATAATCGCACATCGACATGGATTCGTTTGTGCACCATCAATTGACTATGGAAATTAAATGTTTTCGAACATATGTCACATTCATAAATGGTCTTTCCAAAACAATTTAAATTCGCTCCGAACTTCTGCATCATTTTGCCGGTGTATTAAATTGGAAATTAAATAAATTTTGTTATTGAAATTTAGCACCACCAAAATTAATTTAAATCACATGAAAATCAATAAAATCAAAGAACAACAACAACAACAACTACTATAAAATGCAAAAAAACACTTGCGGAATGTATATCTTTTGCCCAACCGATCGATTCAAATAGAAATTATAAAATGGATTGCCACTACCGAAGAAATTATTAATTCAATTCATTTTAAATAATTCAATATTTATGTTTGGATTATGAATAATGTGTCTGTGAATGGGGTCACCAACCCCAGGTTGTAATCTTGTATATTTTCCATAAATCATTAATTAGTTTATTGCTCATAAATGTTTAAAATTTTTGCAATTAAAAATTTTCCAAACAACAATTGTGAGACAGTTGTTAAACAGATTTTTAAATAGGCCAGTAACATTTTCTTTACAGATATTTATTTATTGAAAAAGCAATATATTGCAGGGCCGGCTTCTCGTCGCACCAAAAAAATAAAATAAAATTTAAAATTCATAAGTAAAAGTGGCCCGATTTTCCAAAAACGTTTCTCTATAACTTTTTTCCATAAAAACTGGGGAAGTAAATAACTAAAGTCCTGGTGGATAATCTGATGGGGTTTCGTAAGTACTATTGCTTGTACACAGTGTGACGAAACAATGTGTGAAATTTTGCTTAAAAAACATTCAATTTTGCATCGAATTTTGTGACTGGTGATGAAAAGTGGATCCATTACGGTAACCGAAAACGTCTGAAAGCATGGGTGTGTGTGAAGACAGGTGAACCAGGTCCATCGACACCAAAACATAATATTCATGGTTACATTACCGAGAGCAATTAATCCAATTGAGCCTACCCCACCTGCCATATTCACCAGACATTGTTCCATCAGACTACCATTTGTTAGGGCCAATGCAGTCAGCCCCGTTCTGCACAGCCGTTAAATTCATATGAAGATATGAAAAAATGGCTGAATTCATGGATTACTTCTTCAAAACCAAAGAAGTTCTTCTATGAGCGGATCCATAAAATTGCCACAAAGATGGTCAAAATGGTTCGCGCTTCCGATGGCAAATACTTTGAATTAAAATATATTGCAACCCCGTTACTTCCAAATAAATCTAATTTTTCTTACCAAAATACTTACCCAAATTACTTAGTTATAGACTTTAAGAAAAATCAATATATTTGGATTAATTGTGCCCGATTCAAATTTTTGTGTGGAGTCGCCACTGTTTCATTTCTTAATAATTTTATGTCTCTGTGGTTGAATAAAAACATAAATTATATTTTTTTTGAAATAAATGAAAATAAACAATGAATTTGCAATGCTGAAGTGACTGGCCACATTTTATTGCAATAATATATCGACAATATGTTTTTTATTTTGTGAATTTATTTTGTTTTTGTTTTAACCATTTGTTTTTGCACTTAAATTAACAGGGTGGCGCAACACGAACGTTATCGCTTGTTAACAAACCCATTCATTTACTTGGACAAGCACATTAGCGCTCGTAGCTTAAATAATGGAATGAAATCAATTAGCATTTTGCTGGAACAAAAAACCGTTGCTGGTAGTTGACACAATTGTCTTTACAACAATCTTACGCAAGCAAGAACTTTATATGTGAAAACATGGATAATGTGTAAAATTTTGTATTGCAGTGTGAACTTTGTGTAAGTCCTTATTGTGAGATTCTGAGAGTCAAAATATCGAAGATATGTGAACGTCGAGTCAAAAACTATGGACCATTTTGTTTTGAAAAATAAACTTCAACAATTTGGGATCGCTGTATTGTTTCATTTTAAATTGGCCACTGCTTCTTTGATAACATTTTGAAATGAATTAAACAACGTCTAATCTACACCACCCAATAATAGTGAATAATTTCAACACCATGTTGATCAAAATGTATGTTGTTGTCTTCAAAGTACGCTCCCATCAACTGCCATACACATGTGTCAGAGTTTCATCCAGCTCTCACTGATGTATTGTTAGGAATTTCATTGATTATTTAATGATAACCGGCTTCAATTCAGCTATAATTGTTCATAGAGTGATCTAATTGTATGTATTAACGATTACTTAGATTTAAAAAATATCCCTATCCAAAATTGCGAATTTTAGGAGTAAATTTCAGGTTCTCGATTCCAGTGGCATAACTTCCTAACTAGATGGCGTCGCAGACTAAAACCATGTAAGACAAATTTGTTGAAAACATATCGAGGAACAACTTTGCATCAACAATGTTTCAATATCCCTACATAGTTTTCCCGTTATAAAAATGGCAACGCTGAAAAACGACTTTTTGGCTAAAATAGGGTGGGGTGGGAAGGGGGGGTGTGTAGTGCGGAGTACATTTAATGTATGCCAAAAATTTGTTATTAAAAAGTACGGTGGCGTTGGTCATACATTTTGATATCCTAAAATTACCCGTTTAACAGTTATTTTCCATTAACTGAAAATTTACAAAAACTTCCCCCCACCAACACCTGGAGGTCAGTCCAAAATGTTTTTAGAAAAATTCTAACTCATAATATTCTTTCAAGTGATCTGATATCTTAACTTAAATTAGCACTTAGGTATGTTTACTGGTGAGGTGTATTTTCCCAGGCTAATATGGCAGAATGTCGTTGGAATAAATTCCAGCACTCACACTGTCTCGCACAACATGAAGAATCCATACATGAAGATTGTGATCGCACTTGCCATCATCAATGACAGTTTATGATAATTTTCTAGTACCACCACTCTCTTGATTTTAACCAATTGATATATTCAGTTCAGATTCAAGATCCCATCTATAACCATATCGCTTGTTCCAGTTTTTTTATGTCATGTACGTTCATGAACCAGTAGCATCTCCGTGGCATTGGTTAACGTTTTGCCAAAAGCACCAGTTATTGCAACACATGCCAGTATTTTTGTACTGATTTTTCACATGAACCCCAACTAACTTCTATTTGGCGTTATGCCACCACCAACACACAACAGAATCATATGTTATTATGGGTCCGATCATCCAGTTCTGTAGATCTAATACATAGACTTGGGTGAAGTTCGCCTACCATACGACAATATTTGGCTTCTAAATTTTCTACTCAATGTGCAAAATTTCAGGTTCAACTCGAATCCAGGAATATACTACACCCATAGGTATTTGTTATATAGTTGGAAATGACTAAATCAGATCCGAAATTTGTCAAATACCCATGTTTCTATGGCTCTCGTTTTTGCGACACCATAATAGTGTTTTGTTTCACTAGCACTTATATGATGGAAACGTTGTATTCCACGCACCACTCATAACATCAATAACGGTACCCAAGAAGCTTACCATAATCGACATATGTCATCTGCGCATCCGTACACAATCGAGAGTTATTTACGTCAAGGCGATTGATCAAAAGAGTGTGCGCTAATGTTCCATAAATGTGGAAATAATACTCGAACAACTGGGAACCCGCCATGCTACTTTGCCTTACTAAAAACTTGAATGACCAATATTTATTGCTCTGTTTTTTTATCAACTAGTTTTCAATCCTTCTCACTATCACTGGATTATTTTTTATCGAAAACACCTTCGATTGCCTTGATAGTAAGGCCATCACAATCTTTGGCAACTCTCACCAGGTGATGCAATACCATCTGTGTTGATTTCCCAATGGCTTTGACATCAGTTCGGGTATCACACACACACACTTTTAACTTTTATAATAATTATTTTAAATACGACATCAGAAACAGGAGAATTTACCTGCCACACCACCTCCTTCCCGCTGGGCTACGATCAGATCTTAATAATATAAGAACATTTTCTTTGTGGGCAATGTTCTTTGAAAATCATCACCAACATTTGCGACAATACACATACATTGAAGGTGATAAATGTGTGTGTGTGTGACCCGGACTCTGAAAACAATTACCTTTTTTTGGAAAAAAATAATAATCTTTTGCGATTAATTGTTGGCTGTGGACCTACGACGATCGCATCGATATATTTTTATATGAAAATTTTATAATTTCAAAATTTTAGTAACATTTCTTTAACAAACAAATCAAAAAATCAAAAAATCAAACACACACACACACACACAACCAACCCACCCATCTACATCTTATATTTCGTTTTGGGGATGGGAAAATCAATTCTGCAACAGTTTCATATAAAATTTTCCTGGGAAGCTTTTTATTTGTTTTCTTATCTGTACCCAGAAAAGCTTTGAATTACGGAAAAGAGAAAATAATAAAGTTTTATCAATGGCAAAATATATTAAATAATGTCGAATAAATTACATACGCACATCAGATGGTTATTAGAAGAAAATTGGTACATTTAGTAGCCATTATTATTTTTTAACCCTATTGGGTCATGCGGAAAAAATTAAAAAAAATTTCAAAATTCTCGCCGAATTGGTGTAACTTTTATATTTTAAAATATTATTTCAAAAACCGAATTACGACAATGTGTGTGTTTGCTATCCAATTGATTACTAGAATTCGTGTGATTCGACTTAAACATAGTCATGTCAATTCGTGTTAGTCGCCAAGTGGTGATGGCATTGAATAAATCAAAATTACAGCAAAGTTGGTAAAATTACTTTGCCGCCACAGGTGGTATATAATAATTCACCAAGTGTACTGTAATTAACGAAAGACTAAACATAATCTAATTAATAATTTTCGTGGATAGCTCTTGGAACATCTAACGACTTTGGGTACCACTTGATTTGCTAAAAACGTCAATCCACCACCATCACCACCACCACCACCGCCACCACCAATCAAAATATTTAAATAATAATTTAATTTTAAATCGACCATAAGTCCAGACTATAGACAGACTGTCAATAAAAAATGAACTTGAGTAACCTGTGCCGCACTCACCGTCAGCTATATATATAAATGTTGGGCCGTCTGCATACACAAATGTATGTGTAAGTTTAATGTTTATTGTAATAGAAAATATTTGTTGAGTAAACACACGCACTTGGCCACTCTTTTCTCGAACGTTATTTTTTGTATTTAATTGCAAATAATATATTAGTGGTTTAACTAAGTTGTCGTCCCCGTTTATGGATATACAACTCAAAAATTCAATATCGCTTAGCCCGACGTTAGTTTCAGTTTTAATATGTGTTTGCGTTGTGGTGTGGTGTGATGCACCAAATGCACATTACATTGTAACTTTTTGAATAAGTTTCGTTTTTAAAAACGAAATGTTTAGCAATTCAGTGGATGCCCCTTATTTTCATTGTCACCACAGCTCAAAGCAGCAATGACATGAAGTCACAAAAAAACCCCATTATTGTTTGCAATTTTTTTGGTCGTACTGAAGGTGTGAAACTAAGTTAAGTCGCTTTCAAAATATGTGTAGCAACACAATCCAAATGTAGCCAAACCGTTGTGTGATGTTTGTTGATAGTACAATATTTTCAAAATGCATATATGAAATTTTTAATTTTATGTGCATTAACACTTGCGATGTAGCGGTGGGTTCAACGATTCGGTATATATAGTATAAACTTAATGGTCTACGGTGTGCCATTGATGATGATTCACGATTGATTAGCAATGCATCAGTTCAATATTAACCAGCCAATGTATTTAAAAAAACATTAAATTTTATACCCAAATCTTAGCTCTCTTTTTTCATTGGATTTCAATGTACAATTATTTTATATTTTGATTGTATTGTAGAATCGGCTGGGTGCGACTCGAACATGAAACAACCTTTGCTAACTTACAACCAAACAAAAACCAATAAATAATTTTCCATTTTAACATGTATGGGCCTCTAAGGGTTAATGGTTTTTATATTTTACGTATATAGCCGCTGAGAAAAGAAATGTATTTGGTATACGCACATACACTTCAACACACACACACAGACACCGGCACACACATACAACACACACCGATTTTTCATGTTCATGCGTGAACTGTATAATAATGAAGCGAATGCCCTGCACAAAACGAAGAGCAAAGTGGCAAAGGTGTGCTCTAAATTAATCATTTTTAACACATATGTTTACAGTCAACCCTTTGGATGGCTTCAAGTGGATGGATGACGCGTGCCATCATCATAAACAAAACGGAAGTGGTAGTGAAACATAGTTACACAGGATGTGGTAAATGTGATGGAAAAAATGGGTTAAAACTATAAATATGAATTTAGTAAACGCTTCGATACACCGGGGTAACGCTTAGCATTAACCGTTGATGTACCGCAATTGGAAAATGAAACGGTTTATGAATAATTTCTTTGGAATCGTATGAAGAAATTAGAATTGTTTTAATTTGTCTGGTGATTGCTGTCATATGGCACTTTCACATTTCTGGTTTCGGCCACATCATGTCGCATCAGCAGCAACTCAAAAATTGATTTCAAGAAGTTTTTATTGTATCACATAGAACGACTTCAATGATGATGTCTTTGCAATCCCCAACATCCTTTGATCTATTTTTTCAGTTAAAATTCGATGTTATTTTAGTACCTGTACCTTTAGTTTCATTTCCAACAACGTTGATTGACTATTTCTTGCAAACTTTTACGAAATTTCAATCTTATTCATTGACATTTGCTACTACTGCAACTACTAAGTTTTTATCACATAGAACGACTTCAATGATGATGTCTTTGCAATCCCCAGCATCCTTTGATCAATTTTTTTCCGGTTAAAATTCAATGTTATTTTAGTACCCGTACCTCTAGTTCCATTTCCAACAACGTTGATTGACTATTTTTTGCAAACTTTTACGAAATTTCAATCTTATTCATTGACATTTGCTACTATTGCAACTACTACTACCATTTTTGCATATATTCGAAATCACTTAAATCACTTGTGTTTTTGAATTGAGACAATTGCCGCATCATAAACGGATTTATTGTTATGGGATCACCCGAAGATGGAATATATTTATTTAAGGTGTTAAAATAGCACAAACCGAATTCTCTCTGAGAACGAAAAGAAATTTTATCGTAATTGTGAGAGTGAAAAATGATAAAAAGAAAGTTACTGGTGAAAGAGAGAGAGGGGTAAGCCATTCAAGACCAATCGACCAAGTGCTTACGAAATGTCACTTTATTTGGATGGTTGTTAAAAAAAATGTGTGGTTAAAAGTACTTTATTGAATTGAAAATTGCAGTGCGTTACACTTTTGTCAATTTTTATGAGAAATGGAAAAAAATTTGCTAACATATTTCATGATTTTTATGTTTCCCGGAATCATAAATCCTTTTGATTATCCAAATTATGGATGTTACATAAAATTTATTAACCACGTGCTTGTGTCTAATTGATTTTCACTTGACCGTAATTTATATTATTTAAAATTTTTTCGTTTGCAAAAATGACGGGATGACTGTATTTTCTATAAAGTTCATTTGTCGTAGGCTGAAGGAATGCTAAAGCTTTTCTGATTATTTTCAATATACACACATTGTTGTTGTTGTTTTCAGATGTGTTTTATTACCACACACACACACACACACACACACACACACATTACCAAAAATTTATGTGTGGTTGTGTGTAGCCAAGCGTCATTGTCTGGTGCGACTGGAGCGAATCGTACGTATCTCACCATTTATGGTTATATATAGAATATTATCGGGCCATAAAACCAGCAGATTGCATTTTGATACTGAACCTATCGATTGTGCGTTATTAATGTACCGGAATTTTGTAATCCATTTTTAATTTTGTAATTGTAATTTTTATAAAATCTGTTAATAATTTCCAAATAATTGTGTAAATTTTTTTGGGTTGTGTGCGGATTTACGGAAAGTTTTTGAAAAAAGAAAATATAAAAGTTGTTTTTTTTGCAAATCAAAATCAAAATTTCGGTCCATTTTTTGAAGAAGAAGAAAAATTTTCGGTTTTTTTTTTCATATTTCATATTTTTTTGTCTGTGTGTGTGTGTTTTTTTTGATTGTGCATAAATCAATTTTTTTTCCCATATTGAAAGTAGAAGGAAAAACAAAAACACTCACACACACGCACGCAGGCGTTGTTGATGCTGTGAATGTGTATGCGCTGGATGGATGATCGATGATACACAGTACCAATACGTGAAAATTTTTCCAGTTTGCAAAGGTATGATTTTTTTATTTTCTTTGTGTAGCAAATAACAAATTCTATTTATAGAAAAATAACAACAACAAAATAAAAGGTGCTGTATTATTTTGATTTTTTCTCTCTACCTCTCACCCACGCACGGAAAATTTATTATTTTTTGTACAGAGAATTGGGAAAATGGTACAGCATTTATTGGGAAAAATTTTATTCAAATTTCTCGTTAATTTTAATTGCATTTTTATGGTTTTGATTTGTGTGTGTTATTTCAGTAATTATTTGAAATCGCACATATTTTTTCACATAAATTTAATAGAAAATAGTTTTACTTTACCCAAACACACACCAACACAGACACAAATTCACACACATACACACAGACACACACCTACACACACACACACACTATAACATTTTTATTATTATAAAAAAACATCATCAACATTATTTTTAAATTTTTTCCATCCAAGGACATTGAAATTTAATGGTAAAATTTTGCTTTTAATTTGCGCAATGGGCGTGTGGCTTTGTAATTGTCGGCGGTCTTTGAATTTAAAAAATTTAGAATACAAAACCAATTTACCAATTTTATAATTCCATTCTGTAATAAAACCAGAAAAATTCTTTAAGAACAATATTTGTTTTTTATATTTTGTTGTTAGCGTTCGAGATCTCAGTAGAAGCGATGCCCTTTTGTCTTACCTTTCTCTATTCAAATTCACATTCTACACATTTCGATGCATTAGGTTGGTATAGGCCATTACTGTCTCTGGCTCTAGTTTCATATTAGAGCAAAAATTGAAGTTGAATAATGCGGGTCGTCACCCTCTTGTTTAGTCATCAAAATGTTTAGTTTCATGGTGTTTTGCTAAAATTTTTTAAATATATTTGGACTATTGATTGCCAAACAAATCGGTATGGAAATGGTGGTGTTCACACACTTCGAAAAGTTACCGTTTACAAAATATATTTTATCAACTGTGACTGAGAATGTTGGTATTCTTCGATAATTTCATTGCCTCCAGCCATTCGAAAATAAGTTTATAATTGTAATTATAGGCTTTTGTATCTCGAGTACATTCATTTCTGATTGTATATCAATTGCCATTTCAAATCACCGCTTCAAATCACCTTTACATTTTTTGCCCGCTTGGAATTTAAATCCACCAAATTTTTGTATACAAATCCGTTGTTCTATTTTCATCTCGATGCAAAGAATTTATATTTTATCGTCATCGTGTACATGCACTTTGATTGCCCCATTTTTCACCTTAGCAAGGTATAAGCAAAATTAATGGCTATAACTAGAAAATGTTCCTCGTTAAACCACGACATCATTCACATTGGCCTCAATTAATATATGTCGACACCTCATTTTATCGGACCATATCGTTAGGGTGGAAACTGCGGTAAGGTTATAAGACGAAATCGTATCAATTACAAGTAATTTGTGGTGTACCATGAAAACTGTATCGTTTGCCTACAGTTGAATGGAATCAATTGAATTAAAATTTGCATATCTTAGCTCTTCTAGAAATTGACACACTTGACCGCATCGACGGCCTTTGAACAGTTTATACTATAATTCATTGGATGCGGATCAACGTTACGTTCATCAATCGAATTAAAAGCGAATTATTGTGTCAATGATTGCAATATATCAAAAACTTAAAAAAACCACCGAATGTTAACTTTCATTTGGTGGTCACTGTAAAAAAAAAATGCGTATTCTTGTATTGTTTACAATTTTTCTAATGTAATTTATTTATTCTGGCCAATGTGAAGTCGAATTTTGATGTTGATTTTTTTTAAAAATATAGTGATTTCATCCATTCGAATCCAAAGTATACTTAACCATTGAAACCTACGCACAATGAAACCCGGAACATTAATAGTTCGCCTGTAAATAGCAGTGGCAGAAATATTGCTACCGCACCGAAGGTGACCACCAAATTTTTTAATTACAACGGTTACATGACGTTTTTTCCCATCATTGAGTTGTAATTGACTTTGCAAAATCTACTGCTATACTTAAGCAAAACAAAACGCTATACCATTTCGAATAAGTGCCCAAAATTATTGCAATGGAAAAATTTCGGGGTCCCCATGAAAATCGATGCGGTTCGGCAAGTTTGAGCTAAATCAAAGTTTAACATATTGTGGCCCAAATGGTTTAAGAGTGAGCTCAAAATCGGTCTAATTACTGGCTTACAACGGAACCACCTGAGAGAGGTGTCGTACTCTACCGTATCCAATGAAATTGCTTTGGGACAGCTCAATCGCTGCCATCACTTTTACATTCGTACTTGATTTTATTATTAACTGGAGTAAGCGGGCCTTAAAAAATTATGGCACAACTTAAAGGTGAAGAATTTCTCTATCGACTTTAGTTAAAGTAATTTTTAAATAAAAAATGTCTCTTACAGCGTTACGTCAATATAAATTCACATTTTCGTTACACAATTTATTTTGTAAAATCGGTAACTTTTGATACACTCCGTCAAATCAAATCCGATTAATTTTTAAGAATTGGAAGTAAAATGAAATTTGATTGCTATAAATTCCAATTTCAAAAATTATTGTAACACCGACGGCATCAAAAGTTATAATAGATTTTTCTAAAATTTTATGTTTTTCTGTTAGGCATTCGGGATCGTTACCGCCTTCGCAGTGACTGAAATTTATAAAAACAAATACTTTGTTCGATACTTTGAATTTTATTGAATTCGATGGACGACACCTCAGACCGTTCTTTTGTTATCAAAACCCAGCTATACCGTGTCGAATAAGTGCCCAAAATTATTGGAATGGAAAATTTCGGGCCCTATGAAAAACCGATGAGGTACAGAAAGTTTAAGTTTAAATTAATGTTTAACATATTTCGGCCGAAATGTTATGAAAGTGAGATAGAGATAAAAATCGGCCTAATTATCGCCAATTCAAGTTTCTCTAAACATTATTCTCCTTTATAGAAGTTCTGCAATTGTATGTGTTTCGTCTATGGGCAGTTCTAACCGCTCAACTCAAAAATTTAACAAAACAATACCAATATCAATTTTGGACAATATTTTGGGGCCCCCGTTTGTTCGTCACACGCATTGTCCAGTTGATTGTTTGAATGTCGAAATGGGCAGACGATCGACTGATATTTCACGTCAATTATGTGGAGCGGAAAATCAAATAAAATACATCCCTTTGCGGGCGACTCACTGATTCCAACGATCTTCCAACTTTTCAATACCATTTTTTTATAGTACGATTTTGTTTTTTCCTCAAAATAGACTTCTGTTTCGGCGATCACCTCTTGATATTGCTAGTAAATTTCTTTCCAGTGAGCATTCTCTTGAGGTCTGCAAACAGGAAAAAGTAGCTGGGGGCCAAATCTGGAGAATACGGTGGATGTGGAAGCAATATTCGTAGCCCAATTCATGCAATTTTGTCATCGTTGTCATTGATTTATGACACGGTGCGTTGTCTTGATGAAACATCACTTTTTTCTTCTTCAAATGCGGTTGTTTCTTAGCGATTTCATGCTTCAAACGCTCCAACAAGGCTATATTAATAGTCACTATTGATGTTTTTTCCAATTTCGAGATAGTCGATGAAAATTATTCCAATGTGAATCCTAAAATACGGATGCCTTGCCAGCCGACTGTAGTGTTTTTGGTTGTTGTAACCGCCGATTTGACTCCGGAGTGTAATGATGGAACCATGTTTCATTCATTGTCACATATCGATGCAAAAATTCTGTTTTATTGCGTTTGAACAAGCCCAAACACTGCTCTGAATCATTGACGCGTTGTTGTTTTTGATCGATTGTGAGTTCACGCGCGGCACCCACTTTGCACAGAGCTTTTGCATGCCCATCATATCATGCACGATATGTCCAACACGCTCCATTGATATCTTCACAGCCTCAGCTATCTCGATCAACATCACTTTACGGTCATCGGAAATTATTTTGGTGGACTTTTTTGATATTTTCTGGAGTAACAGCCTCCGTTGGACGTCCACTGCGTCCACATCGTCCTTGCGGCTCATATGGCCGATTTTAAATTTTGCAAACCACAAATGTACTGTTAAAAGAGCTGCAGCAGTGTCGGGATAATGTTGGTCAAACAGTTTTTTTGGCTTCAAAAATATTGTTTCCAATCAAAAAATAATGTTTAATCAACGCACAAAATTCGTGTTTTTCCATTTTTTTTTCAACTGACCAAAAGTAGCTACACGCTCACAACGCAATATCTCACAAACTAATGGTCGGGGACTGCTGTCTCAAATTTTGACACGTATCGTTTGAAGGTTGGTGCTAACTAAAAATTATATGAAAAAAATTCTATAAAATTCACCTCTTCAAATTTTCGGAAACTTGTCAGCCCATGTGTTAAAAGGTTTTTCATTGGTCATAGTATATTTTTGTTAAATAGTATATTCGTTCTGCTATCTATTGGGTCGGATTATTTTTGTAGAGTATTGTGTAAAATAAATAAGAATTGCCTTTTTCCTTACAAACATAACAATAGAATTTATATATATATTTTTTCGTATCCTTAATATGTCCTTTATACGACATTATATAAATGCGTAATATCTAAGTAATACGAAATACAATGGAATAGAAAAAATGTATTTCTATGACGTCCATAGCCGATAAAAAGAAACACCACCATCACCACCGCCACCATCACCACCAAAAAAAAAATAATCTCCATTTATTTGATTTTCCATTTACAAGGACTTAAACACAAAAATATGTATTTATTTATTCGGAAAAAAATGTAATAATAAAATACTGTTTTGTGTGTAAATGGAATGGATTATTTAATATATATTTACTCCTACGTAACAACATCGTCCTTTATCCTGTATTTTTTTTGTATATAAATAATAATTCTCATCACACCACCCAACCCCAAATAAAACCGAATAATATTTTGTATTTGACTGAAGGATTAGAATGAACAGAATTTCTTAATGTTTTTTGTTGGTGTGATTTACAACCCACACACACAAACACACAAATATTATACTTTCTCATCCCGACGACCGATGTTTTCATAAAATACCTATCATTTTAACATCGCCGCAGCACAAAGGATGAAAATCTATTAGATTTATTATAATTAATTTCTTCTTCTTCTGCACCTTCTGTATCAACAGCAGCATCAGCAGCAGCAGCATCATCATCATCATCATCATCTTATTATTATTATTATTATTATTATGTTTTTAATTTGACATAATTGTAATGAAAATAATTTACAAAAGGAATTTACTTAATTGCAAAATACATTTTGATCCTTTATCCTTTTTTGTATTTCTTTTGATTATTAAATCATTTGTACATTTTGTTAAGTATTTTTATATATTGTACAATTTTAATTACAATTACCATTTCCCATTCCACTCTTCACAAATTATTCTCTGAATTATATTCCGTTTTTACAAATAATTGTGTGTAATTATCCTTTTTAACAATTATTATAAAATTTGAATTTATATATTTTTGTGATGGAATTAAATGTTTTACATTTAATTAAAATAAAATAATTGGGTAATAATTAATAATTATTATTTGAAACATTTGAAAATATTATAAGGAATTTTTATTTTGGTTTTTTGATTGAGATTAACATTTATGATATGTTTTGGTGTGTGTGTCGACCGACTGGTCTTGGTAGTCTTGGTCGTTACTTATCGTTCTCCACTTCGGCTATGATGTGCAAACACAAAACAAAATAATAATTGAGTGTTTGTTTTGTAGAAAAAAAAATAATGAGAAATTGATGGAAAATAAGGATATTTTTTGTATATACAAACACACACACACACAGGCACTTGAACCCAGTACAGAATATTGATAATAAAAATTTATATATTTATCATCACTCGCATCATTGCCATCATCATCATCATCAACGCCATCATCATCATCAAATTGTTTATTTACTTAAATACGTAATGTTGCCAAATAAATGAAAAGGATATGATTTACTTTAAACACACACACACACAAACGACGCACACAAACAAACGACGCACACACACAAACGACGCACGAGAATTTTAATAATAAAAACAAATAAAAACAATAAGAAAAAAGGCAAAAAAAAACAGAAAACATTGGCTGTTTAAAGTGAAGTTCGGTTTTTTTTTTTTCTCAATTATTTCATAATGCAATAATTTTTGGGTAAAAATAAATAATGTTAAATAATTAATGAATGTGATAAATAGGATAAAAGTCATGGGTCACGAAGTTCCATAGCTAATATTTCAATAGTGGTCGCCCGGCCTAAATATGGTACAGGTCAAAATTTTATAACACACCGCAAGCCATTTTGTTTTTGGAAATGTTATAGTGTCAATTTGGATTGACACTTTTCAGAAAAATGAATGCAAATCAAAGTTTAGAATTTCTTTCTGGTGTACTCCAGAAGTTAAAATTCATAATATCCAAGGACAAGTAGTTTTAGAATTTTCATTCTGGTGTGCTCTAGAAGTTAAAATTCATAATATTTAGGCACAAGTAGTTCTAGAATTTCTTTCTGATATGCTCTAGAAGTTAAAATTCATAATATTCCGACACTAGTAGTTCTAGAATTTCTTTCTGGTGTGTTCTAAAAGTTAAAATTCATTTAGGCACAAGTAGTTCTAGAATTTCTTTCTGGTGTGCTCTAGAAGTTAAAATTCATAATATTTAGGCACAAGTAGTTCTAGAATTTCTTTCTGGTGTGCTCCAGAAGTTAAAATTCATAATTTCAAGACACTAGTAATTCTGGAATTTCTTTCTGGTGTGCTCGAGAAGTTAAAATTCATAATATCCAGGCACTAGTACTTCTAGAATTTCTTTCAGGTGTGCTATAGAAGTTAAAATTCTTAATTTCCAGGCACTAGTAGTTCTAGAACTTCTTTCTTGCGTGCTCTAGAAGTTAAAATTCATAATATTTAGGAACTAGTAGTTCTAGAATTTCTTTCTGGTGTGCTCCAGAAGTCAAAATTCATAATTTCAAGGCACTAGTAATTCTAGAATTTCTTTCTGGTGTGCTCTAGAAGTTAAAATTAATAATATCCAGGCACTAGTAATTTTAGAATTTAATTCTGGTGTGCTCTAAAAGTTAAAATTCATAATATCCAGGGACAAGTAGTTCTAGAATTTCTTTCTAGTGTGCTCTAGAAGTTAAAATTCTTAATTTCCAGGCACTAGTAGTTCTAGAATTTCTTTCTTGCGTGCTCTAGAAGTTAAAATTCTTAATTTCCAGGCACTAGTAGTTCGAGAATTTCTTTCTGATGTGCTCGAGAAGTTAAAATTCATAATATCCAGGCACTTGTAGTTCTAGAATTTTTTTCTGGTGTGCTCGAGAAGTTAAAATTCTTAATTTCCAGGCACTGGTAGTTCTAGAATTTCTTTCTTGTGTTCTCTAGAAGTTAAAATTAATTATATTCAGGCACTTGTAGTTTTAGAATTTAATTCTGGTGTGCTCTAAAAGTTAAAATTCATAATATTTAGGAACTAGTAGTTCTAGAATTTCTTTCTGGTGTGCTCCAGAAGTTAAAATTCATAATTTCAAGGCACTAGGAATTCTAGAATTTCTTTCTGGTGTGCTCTAGAAGTTAAAATTCTTAATTTCCAGGCACTAGTAGTTCTAGAATTTCTTTCTTGCGTGCACTAGAAGTTAAAATTCATAATATTCAGACACTAGTAGTTCTAGAATTTCTTTCTGGTGTGCTCTAGAAGTTTAAATTCATAATATTTAGGCACTAGTTTGTTCTAGAATTTCTTTCTGGTATGCTCTAGAAGTTAAAATTCATAATATCCAGGGACAAGTAGTTTTAGAATTTTCATTCTGGTGTGCTCTAGAAGTTAAAATTCATAATATTTAGGCACTAGTAGTTCTAGAATTTCTTTCTGGTGTGCTCTAGAAGTTAAAATTCATAATATTTAGGCACTAGTAGTTCTAGAGTTTCTTTCTCGTGTGCTCTAGAAGTTAAAATTCATAATATTCAGACACTAGTAGTTCAAGAATTTCTTTCTGGTGTGCTCTAGAAGTTAAAATTCATAATATTCCGACACTAGAAGTTCTAGAATTTCTTTCTGGTATGCCCTAGAAGTTAAAATTCATAATATTCAGACACTAGTAGTTCTAGAATTTCTTTCTGGTGTGCTCTAGAAGTTAAAATTCATAATATTCCGACACTAGAAGTTCTAGAATTTCTTTCTGGTGTGCTCTGGAAGTTAAAATTCATAATATTCCGACACTAGAAGTTCTAGAATTTCTTTCTGGTGTGCTCCAGAAGTTAAAATTCATAATATTTAGGCACTAGTAGTTCTAGAATTTCTTTCTCGTGTGCTCTAGAAGTTAAAATTCATAATATTCCGACACTAGAAGTTCTAGAATTTCTTTCTGGTGTGCTCTAGAAGTTAAAATTCATAATATTTAGGCACTAGTAGTTCTAGAATTTCTTTCCGGTGTGCTCTAGAAGTTAAAATTCGGCATATCTAGACTTTTCTATCCGGTGTATTGAACATGTTCAAACATCCTCCTAAATCTCATAAATTCGATGTTGGTTTGGCACCCGACATTTGGAAAACAACTTTTTCATGCCGCCCAAATGTCATGCGCTGATGCTCATCGGGTTGTTTGTACGACCACTTTTAAAATAAGCAACGGGTTTTATGGTTGTTGTTGTTGTTATTGTTTTCCTTGATGGAGGCGAGTTCGACTGAAACTTTTAAAGCCATTGCTCTGTTTGAACGATATTTTTTAGTCCCATTAAAAACCAATTATGATAAATCAATTCTCGAAACTTTGTTTTGGAACCAATTTTTCTGAAAATAACAAAGTGTCAAATCCAAACAATGTGTTCGCCAATTTTTATAGAATTTTGATGTTTATTTGAAAATATATCGCTAAAGGCACACCATGTTTTACATCAAATGTGTGTGTGTGTGTGTGTGTGCAGTCAACGTATGGAAAAATTATCATTTTGCAATTTTAGCCATTTTAACTCTTTTATTTGTGGTCATCGCTGAAGACAAAAAAAACAAAAATTTCTAACAAATCCTATCGATTCTACAGAAAAATGTTCCGTAATTTGTTCAACGAAATATTGTTTTCTTGACGGCTATTTATCTTGTCGTAACTCACCAATATGTAAGGGTGAGTAAATTTTCTACAAGCAGTTACAGTTACATTTTAATCATTTTTTGTGATGTCGCCACGTAAACTATATCGCTATGTAAACCGTCACAGTGTACCGGAATATAATGAATTTACGAAGTGATCATTACAAAACGGGACTATCTAAATATGTTTTTTTTTCAAATCCACAAATAGCCGGATTTCAAATGATACACCCAAATTTATATCAATATTTACATTATATATTCTTTTACACACACACACACACACACACACACACACACCCAAAACAGACCTATTCGCTTACACATAAATATGGTTTTTGAACATATTTTGCTATCCGATCGACATTGTGTTGCATAGTAACAGATGACTTACAAATAATAGGAATGTCGGTATTTATGCAAATTATCGCCATATGTGCCTTGTTGCATTCGATTTTAATTTATTGGAACGATTTTTTTTCCATATGTAAAAATGAAGAGTTACGAAACATGTGATTTTTGTTGCATTTGATTTATTACAAATGAGTTTTTTTCATAAAAAAAATAATACATCCAGGGGTTGAAAATACATTTGTATGTAGTTGCCGCCGTTTAATACCATTTTTAAGATAGCCTTGTGAATATCATGTGCGCACAACACAAACATTACAGTGGCAAATAATAATGATTGCAGAGATAAGCTAAACTTTGACATCTCTCTTACAAAATAAAGAATCTAAATGGATTTGAAATGTTTGTCGCACCACACACACCACATCCGTCAATTTTCTGCAAGGACTATTTATTTTTGTGAATATCTATATTAAAAAATATGTAGAACATATGAACAATGTATTTTAACCCTTCCTCTCACCCAATCTCAATCAAAGTGGGTGGTTCAGGTGAAAACCCTACTCTAAAATGATAATTATTTGTACATAGCGAATTTAATTGATGTGAATTTATTCGCATGCAATTAATCTTCAAAGTAGCAATTTACTTTTTTTTTAAGGGAAACATTAATTAATTTCCTTTAATTATTTTTTTGTTGTTATATTACCTTTTTGTGTTTTGGTCTGTTCTCTGTTGATTATTAGATGGTTTTTCGCACCACCGCAGAGGGGTGGGCCGGCCAGGTACATCTGAATGAAAAAATAAATAATTAAATGGTTCCTTTTTTTTCTACCCGTAGAACTTTTTTTTTGTGCCAAGACGAAGGAATAGAAAATTGTTGTTAAATTGGGGCGTTACTAAATAATAGCGGTTTTTATTGTGGTTTTTGTTTTTATATTGAGTCCTATCAACCACCGAATACAATCAACATTCTTCCACCACCCCCACCCACACTCTATAAATAACATATGTATCATTTTTTATACAAAATTACACACTTTCACGGAACACGGATCAGATCAGATAATACAATTGAAAAGGATTATTTGAATTGGGTGTTGGACCACTTTATGATGGATTATTTGGATGAAATATTGAAACATAAATTATATTTCAATTAAAAATATTTTCCATTGTCTGTTACAGGGCGCGTGAATAGTTTTTAGCCCATAGAAATGAAAGACTGAAGAGACCATGGCAGCAGCTGACGGTTGATTCCCGAAGCGTTTACAAAATACCGGTCTGCTATGGTCTCTTCATTCGACGGCAAAATACTTTACCTGGGAGAAATTGTGTGAGATTTCTGGAGAGGTGATGATAGTAGTAGTAGTAGTTTGTACACTGTAAATCCTTGAATTTAGTCATTGGCACCAAAACACTTTAGTCTGGATGAAAAATAATTTTAACCAATTTATGATGGATTATTTGGATAAAATATTGAGAAACACATTTATCGCTGAGAAATTGTAAATTATATTTCAATTAAAAATATTTTCCATTGTCTGTTACAGGTTGCGTGATTAATTTCTAGCCGTTAGAAATGAAAGACCTGGCCGCAGTTAGTGTTTTTTTTCCAATATATTCTTCCGACAATTCATTTACTCCAGTGCTTCTCCAATAATTTTATACAATGGCTGCTACTGCTGCTGCTGACGAATGATTCGGGAAACGTCTGCAAAATACTATGGCTATGGTTTCTTCATTCGACGGCACAATACTTTCCCTGAGAGAATTTATTTGAGATTTTTGAAGAGGTGGTAGTAGTACAAGAAGTAGTAGATTTGTACGCTGTAAATCCTTGAATTTAGTCATTGGTCACAAAACTCCTTTGTCTTGATGGAAATTGAGTGTTGCAAACCGAGTCTTTTCTTACGAATTTTTGTGACCAATGCGATCCAAAAGGTTACTATATTATTCGGAGTTGATTGTTTTAACTTTCTGAAGATAGCACGATCAATAAAATTCCTTTAGCGTCTATAAAAACTGATACCATAACCGTTCGTTCATGCTTAGTCTACTTTGGAACCGAACATCCAGCGCTTTAGTCCACTGTAAACGTTCTTGTTTCAATTTAGGATGATACGGTGGTAGATCCAAGTCTCATCCATAGTTATAATATACGACGCACCAGATCGATTTTTGTTCTTCTTTAAACGATCCAACAATACCGCGCTGACAAATTTCTTTACGATTGAGCATTTGTGTTCAATTTTGTTAACGTTCCCTCACCACACACACCACTTTTCCAAACATTTGTAATTCTTCATGTAAAACATGCAGTAATCGTTCATCTGAGATGTCTATAGTATCGGCAGGTGGTTCACGCGAAGCTAAATCTGTGGATCTTTCACTAACAATTAATGCAGTTTTTAGACGTTTACAGTTTAAATTTAGAAATGTCATGGCTTTCAAATGGCGTAAAGCACATCAAAATATCGGAATATATAGAACTGAAACTATAGCCCTTACCCTTAAAACTGTGCTGAACTATTAATACATGAGCCTTCTTCCACATTGGTCGACTCACTTTATCCGTTCTGGAAATTTACATAGATTTTTCGAAAATTAATATTTCTTTGTAAAATTGAAAATTTGCTTAAATTTTGTTAATTTGTTAGCGGCGTGATAATAATAGACAAAAGTTAACAAAGGACCTATTTGGGTCATTGTGGTAACGATTGGATGATTTGCCATAGAATATTTACAAAGTGACGGTTCAGTTAAAGGCCTATAATTTTACATGCCCTCAGAGATATATCCGTTGCGGAACACTTATGATATTTCTAAAACAACTGAGAGAAACTGAGATCATCCCTTATCATAATTCTCTGTCACATAAACTTCAGTTATATTTTAGATTGTCTTCTGTCTTCTTTAGATATCATATGCATTCGCTGTACTGTGTTCACAACACATATATTAGAAGTAAACGTTGCATAATTACGCCAGTGATAACTCACAGCTGGTTATCCACGAGGTGTCGGAAAAAAAGCTGAAGTGATTGGGCGTTAAAAAAAATATCCATGGGATGAAGTCGTGTGACCCACGACACACTGTATTAATAGCACGCTGAGGTAATTCGTTCCCATTTCAAAGCAATTAAAGTTGATAAGATGATGGTAATTGTTCTCCAAAAATAACCCAAAGAATTGCAATAGTTTGGAATTTTTTCCAAACATGAATTTAGTTTTGGCATTTATAAAAATGAATCCATAAATTGTTTTCCCTTAAAACTTATTATAAATTAAATAAAACATACGAAAAAGTTGTTTGTCTATTCTGGAATTTTCGTGTAGATCATCCGCGTACATCTTTCAATTGGGTGTGTGTGTGTGTGTGTGGGCTATTATTATTTTGATAAATTTTAATACTCAATTAAATGTTTGAATTATTTATTGTTATTGAATACATACATTTGCCTATAACATTATTCCATTCCAATTTTGGTTAATTGAATTGAATCCTTCACACAACTCACAAAAAAGAAATAAAAAGGTGATTGATCGATTTAATTTATAATTAATTTTCAACAATAGTGTCACACACAAAATTATTTCGTTTCTCATCTCAATTAATGGCCCTAAAAATAACCAAAAATAAATAAATAATTTATTTGTTTTCGATAAATAAACATAACCTTGAAAATCTTTGCAATTCAAATTTAACTCATTTGAATATATAAAATCGGTTTGCTGAAGTATTTGTTGTTGTTGTATGGTGTGACTATGGAATAAATTGAATATTGAACGAACGAAAAAATAACAATAAAATTGTATAAATTTACTATTTTTCTTAACACAAATTGCGATGTGCGATGTTTGGCAATGAACTCTCCAATTCAATTCCAATATTTATGGCACAACAAACTAACACCACTGAACGTATTGTTTTGATGAATGATGGAGTGTGTACGAACGGTGTAATTTGACCAGTACAGGTGGTAATCACTAGGAATGCATCCGGTGCTAATTTTACATTATCTCCTACTGAACTAAAATGAGTCAATTGTGAGAATTGACGTGAGTATCGATTTTCCAAAACTTTATTATAAGAACTGTTTGTATAATTCCATTTAACACCAACATTAATTTCATCAAAATTGGATGAGGAATATTCAAGATTGATCAGAAAATTATCGTGAATATCGATTTTCCAGAACTTCATTAAAGGAACTGTTTGTGTAATCCCATTTAACACCAACATATACTAAATTTCATCAAAATTGGATAAGGAATATTCAAGACTGATCAGAAATTTGTCGTGAATATCGATTTTCCTGAACTTTTTTATAGGAACTGTTTATATAATCCCATTTAACACCAAAATATACTAAATTTCATCCAAATCGGATAAGGAATTCTCAAGTTTTATCAGAAAATTGCCGTGAGTATCGATTTTCCTGAACTTTTTTATAGGAACTGTTTATATAATCCCATTTAACACCAAAATATACTAAATTTCATCAAAATTGGATAAGGAATATTCAAGACTGATCAGAAAATTGTCGTGAATAACGATTTTCCAGAACTTCATTAAAGGAAATGTTCATATAATCCCATTTAACACCAACATATACTAAATATCATCGAAATCGGATAAGGAATTCTCAAGTTTTATCAGAAAATTGCCGTGAGTATCGATTTTCCAGAACTTCATTAAAGGAACTGTTTATATAATCCCCTTTAACACCAAAATATACTAAATTTCTTCAAAATTGGTTAAGGAATATTCAAGACTGATCAAAAAATTGTCGTGAATAACGATTTTCCAGAACTTCATTAAAGGAACTGTTTATATAATCCCATTTAACACCAACATATACTAAATTTCATCCAAATCGGATAAGGAATTCTCAAGTTTTATCAGAAAATTGCCGTGAGTATCGATTTTCCAGAACTTCATTAAAGGAACTGTTTATATAATCCCATTTAACACCAAAATATACTTAATTTCTTCAAAATTGGTTAAGGAATATTCAAGAGTGATCAGAAAATTGTCGTGAATAACGATTTTCCAGAACTTCATTATAGGAACTGTTTATTTAATCGCATTTAACACTAACACATACTAAATATCATCGAAATCGAATAAGAAATTCTCAAGTTTGATAAGAATTTTTGCCTTGAGTAACGATTTACTCTATAGCGCCCAATCATTCTCGTACATAAGATTCACCTTGAATTGCATCAGCATCAGCGAGATGAGCGGCGGCACACAAATCTCATTGCAAAATGCAAAATGAATGAAAAACTTTCGGACACTATTAAAACTATACAATTATATTCAACAAATATAAGCGATCGATTGACGAAATTCCTTTAAAGTCTATAAGAACCTTCGCAACATACCTTAAACATTCTGCGAACCTAGTGCGTCGAGTCGTTAACGAAACACTACGCTACAAGTTCTAAACGTTATGTGCTTATGGTGTCGCGCATCAACTCAGGTAAAATTTCTTTTAAACAAACTTCAGCACCCATAGGAGCGCTCTCAACATGAAATTGTTTTTTTTTTTTTCGGCTTATAAAAATTTCTATCTCAAAAACCAAAAAATTAATCAAAGAAATTATTAGATGGCGCAGACGAGTTTACTCGAGTTCTGCACACAAAATTTCCAGTCACTGTTATGGTTTTAGGAATTTTGAAGAAACGAAGTGCATGTTATGGTTTTTTTTCCCACCGGCTTTGCGTTAATGTTTGCCACCGCACCGTTTACATCGAGGTTTTAATAGAAAGTGTTGTGAATGATGCGACGGTGTGGAAAAGTAATCCATCCAGAACCGAAGAAAGAAAAAATTCATCAAATTCGATTTTCCATGAAAAAAAACCCATGAACAAGAATTACCAGCGACCACCGTCGACATGACATCTCTGTACAAATGGGTAGGCTAGAAAGTATTGCAAGCAAGGCGGTAGTGACAAGATGTAAGTGGATATGAATTATATATATATTCAAACCGGTCCACCATTGGGTAATTATTTATTTGTTGTACACACAACACGCAGTGTCCGGGTGCTGTTGGTTGCCTCTATCCAGTTGTTTTTTTTAGAAGTTTTGCGATCAAAATGGTAACCAAACGATTGTGCCATAACTTTATCCCAGACCATAAAACAACATTCTAATTATCAGATTATGAACTCAATGACAATTTAACGTTTCGCAGTCACTGCTCTGAGCCGTCACATAACTAACGTATGACTCCTGAGATAATGTAAACAACTGTAAACACTGGAAACGTGTGTGCGTGTGTGTGCGTGTGATATTGACACGGTGGTGGTGATAGTGTAAAAATTAATTCAGGCCAGAAGTATTGAATTAATTGCGATTAGAAATGGTCTCCGATATCTTTCACATAAATTCATACTGTTGTACACACAACACGCAGTGTCCGGTGCTGTTGGTTGCCCCTATCCTGTTGTTTTGATTAGAAGTTTTGCGAACCAAACGATTGTTCCATAACTTTATCCCAGACCATAATAAACATTCTAATTATCAGATTATGAACTCAATGAGATTTTAACGGTGCGCAGTCACTGCTGACCCGTCACATAACTAACGTATGACTCCTGAGATAATGTAAACAACTGTAAACACTGCAAACGTGTGTGCGTGTGTGTGCGTGTGATATTGACACGGTGGTGGTGATAGTGTAAAAATTAATTCAGGCCAGAAGTGTTTAATTAATTGCGATTAGAAATGGTCTCCGATATCTTTCACATAAATTCATACTGTTGTACACACAACACGAAGTGTCCGGTGCTGTTGGTTGCCCCTATCCTGTTGTTTTGATTAGAAGTTTTGCGAACCAAACGATTGTTCCATAACTTTATCCCAGACCATAAAACAACATTCTAATTATCAGATTATGAACTCAATGACAATTTAACGGTGCGCAGTCACTGCTCTGACCCGTCACATAACTAACGTATGACTCCTGACATAAAGTAAACAACTGTAAACACTGCAAACGTGTGTGCGTATGATATTGACACGGTGGGGTGGTGGTAGTGTAAAAATTAATTCAGGCCAGAAGTATTGAATTAATTGCGATTAGAAATGGTCTCCGATATCTTTCACATAAATTCATATTGTTGTTTTGGATTGATTGTGTTGTCTTGTCATCCATATCTTTCATATGTGTGTGTGTGTGTGTGTGTGTGTGGGGGGGCGAGGGGGGAAGGGAAGGCGTTTCACTATTTTATTTTATTCTATTTTATATTTTATGGCCAACAACAACAACAACAAGAGAATTCATAAATTATTATTTTTATAATATTTACCTGTTCATGAAAAATACTTACCTGCGTGTTAAACATATTTTATTACACACAAACACACACACACACACACACACACGCACTCGCACGCACCTATAACAAATAATTTTTTCTATTAAATATTGTTATTAACCGAAAAAATATCAACGAATCAGTGAATCATAAAAACACCTGTCTATTTTTTTTTCTTTCTATTATGAATAAAATCATAAATTTATAAATAGAAAAAAAAACAACAAAATACCGCTACACACCTTTTTTTTTTTGTTCCATTGTCTCTTTGTGAAAGTCATTTCAAAAACTATAAATAAAAATGGAAAAAGGTGGGAAAGGTGTGAACAATAAAAATATTTAATTAAACAATGAATATAAATGTGTGTGTGTGTGTGTGTTTTTATGCGTTTTATTTTATTTATTTTTATTTATTTTTATTTATATTTTCTGGAATTTTATTTATTCAAAAATATTTATTTGGATACACCCCATTTTTTTTTTGGTTGCGTATTTTTCAATTTAATGTGGCCCATTTGGAATTGAAACGCACAAGCCGAAAAAACCAAAAAACTACTAAACAACAACAACATCATTTTTTTTTTTTTTCTTCAAATGATTACAAATTTATTTGTAAAAATAAAACTGAACTAATAATACATTACAATAACAAAAAAATAAAAATAATAATAAATCAATTCACCAAAAAAATACAAAAAAAAACTGCTAAATACTTTTAATTGATATAATAAAATCAATAATAATTGATTGAAACTATAAAAAAAAAATAAAAAATTGATTGATTGATTTCAACAATTGATTAAATGAATAAAAAAAAAAACAGAACACAAATAAAATATATATATTTTTCAAAATATTAATAATTAATTATTGATTATTGATTATTGATTATTGATTATTGATTATTGATTATTGATTACTGATGATGAAAAGTTTTAATAGCAATATGAAAAGTTAAAACATTTCAATGAAATCGGTGTCATCGTCATCGTCGATCGGTGGCCGATCGCTCGGAAAATTATAATGAATATATTCATCGTTATCGATGCGCGGCCGAAACAATAGCTGACGCTCGAACAATGTCTCCTGAAATTCATCCCATTTCAATTGATCACGTTGCACCACACAATAAATTGAATGATCCGGTTCTTTAAAATTCCAATAAATGTCATAGACAATTGATGTAAATTTTTCGTTGCACTCAAAACAACGATCCGTCATCTTACCGTAATGATACAAACATTTTAAACAATACGCGTGCATACATGATTCGGGAAAACTTACTTCCATTATTGTGCGCATACAAATGACACACCGATAATTTAAATTATCTTTTTCGCCGTGATGCACCAACGCATACTGTTCACGTTCGAATAATTCGGCCAAACACTTACGCATACGTACCATATGAATTAAATGTTCGATTGGTGTACGCTCATGGCCGCGTCGTCGCTCAAACACCGAACACTGTCGTTTAAATTGTTCAACAATACGTTCGTATTCGGACAGTTGCATCGGTGCACAGGCACCGATGACATCGGTGGCGGTCCAACCACCAACCGCACCTTCTTCCTCTTCGTCTTTTTTAACCATTTCGACAATTGCGGCACTGCCGCCGCCAACACCATCCACCCCTACCGGTGGCGCAGGAACACAAACTAATGCTTTTGCATTGGATGTAGCAGTAGTTGTTGTTGTTGTTGTTGTAGCAGTAGCACCATCATCGTTTGATACAACATCATCGATGGATATTTTTAATTCAGATATTGTTGATACCATCAAATTTATTGATGTTTCTTCACTACCATCAACACTACCACCACCATCACCACCAACACTCCCCACATTATCAACGCTAACCGCAATTTTATTATCTTTATTATCAATTTTTATAGATGGTTCGACATCACCGACACCGGCTGGTGAACATTTAAATTCAATAACCGATACACAATCATCGGATTCAGATGATGTATCGTAATCATCATCTTCATCACCATCATTATCACCATTATTATTACCATTATTATTTACGATTGTGGTGCTATCATTGACCACCATAACATTATCAGGTTGTACCACATTGTTAACACTGTCCAAAAAAATACCATTTGCATTATCACTATCAGCAACGCCATCATCATCATCACAATTAACGTTAACGGTGACCAAAGCGGATGTTAATTGTTGTTGTTGTTGTTGTTGTTGATTAGAATTTATATCACTTGGTAATTTTTCGACGTCCAATAACTGCTGCGCCGGTTGATTATTTTTATTTAAATTATTTAAATTGTTTGGCGATGACATTTGTTTGTTTAGATTACTACGAATTTACGTCCAAAAAAAAGTTAAAAAAAAAACAACAACAAATACAAACAAACAGAAGCGGCACACAAACAACACGAAGCGGCACACAAAAATACACGCGCTATAGGGGCGCACACTTACAAAAAACGGCACTGCACAAATTTTTATGTGTTGATTTGCAAACAATTATTTTTTCTCTTGGCTCTCTTTTTTTACTTTCGCTCGCCCTCTGCTTTGAATCACTTGAACTATAAAAAAAATCACTATTTTATTTTATTATAAAAACAAAATTTTTAATGAATTTATTTTATTTATTTTTTCCGCGCACCCCCAAATTCTTGTCCGTGTGTGTGTGTGTGTTGACTCGATGAAATCCAATTGCGAAATAAAGTTGTATTTTTGTTGATGTAAATTGAGTTCTTCTTATTAAAATATATCGTTAATAATATTCAGTAATTTTTGTTAAAAATTTGTTTAAATTCAAAAAAAACACACACACACCCGATTCAATGTTGTATTAAACACTATTCTTTAGCAACCAGTTGTTGGTGTTATGTTCGAAACAATGACCACTTTTATACTGACACACAATCGCACATTTTTATTTTCTTATATTTCTTCTATTTTAACTATTTAAATGAATAATTAATAATATTTATAAAAAGATTATTCTCACATAAAATTTGTTTATTTATTTATTTATTTATTTATTTATTTATTTATTTATTTATTTATTTATTTATTCGTTTATTTATTCGTTTATTTATTTATTTATTTATTTATTTTTAATATCAGTGTTGCGTTAGTGTTTCTTCCTTCATCGTCACATTACAATTAATATAATATTTTGTAAATAATTCAGGTAAATAAAAATGTATACCGTCGAATGGTGTATTTGTGTGCGGTTGTGGTCTATAATGGGAGTGGGGGTAGAAAGTGGGGGTAAAAAAAAGAAAAAAGAAACAAAGAAAAAAATTTTGTTTTTTTTATTTTTAATAATTGTTGTAGCGAATTATTAGTAATTATGGTTAAAAATAACTTTGTATTGGTTACTTTTGGATTAAGTTTATCTATTGCATTTATGGATTTGGCATAGAAAACTAACAATAATAACGGTTAATATATAATTATGATTACTAAATGGAAGGGGTAGGGGGGGAGAGGAAGGACGGCCTCATTAGTGGCGACGCCCATAAAAAAAATAAAATTGCTTTGTTGAGTCACCACCGCCGAACAAATGCACGGCGCACACTAAACTATCTTACTCTCAAATATATTAGTTATCGATAGAATCGGTATACTGGCACTATTTATATGTGAATGTGGTGGTCGACCGATGATGTGAAATTTAGGTTAAGCATAGGATATTTGGAGAATATATATAAAAAAGAGAAATATATATATAAAATAGAAACTTCTCCCCGATTTTACATTACAGAAAATACTAGACTTTTCGACGACGACTAATTTCCCCTTTAAAAAGTAAAAGTGCGTCGGCCCCTCTTTACAATTTTATAAATTTAAAATTAATTAACGAATTTGTGTTTGTGTTTGTGTGTTTGTGTGTGTGTGTGTGTGTGCAACATTTTAACAAATTTTCGTTACATAGATGAACCCCCCACCTCTCCACCCGTATACACAAACGATCCCCTTGAATTTTGTGCATATTGTCATTTGTTGTATTGTTTAAAAATATCAAATTATTGGGTCTATAGCTAAGTTTCTGCGGATAATCTGATAGGTGTCGTAAGTTGTATTGTTTTTGTACACAGTGTGAAGTAGAGGGCAATATACTTTGCTATCGTTAGTAGTTGAATTCATCTTTTAATGCTGGGATATTAACGGGGCTATCTAATCGAGTTGAAGGTATTGCATTTCTTTTATCTATCGCTTGAATATTAAATTTTGGGCGATGGAATTTCCTTTTTTTATTTAGAGGTTATAGAATTGAAAATTGAAATAAAGGTAATGGGGGGGGGGGGGGGGTTAATTATTTTAGTTGCGATAACAAAAAGAGCACAAATTCCTTTTTTGTTCATGGTTACCTGATGCAATAGCTGCCGCTACCCTGTCTGTTTCAGCGTTAATTCATTCTTCTACATTAGTAACTGCGGGCGGGGGTATATCTATTAATTCGATGTTAGTGTTTAGGAACGCGTTGGAGCACCGACTAAAATTTGAAGACGAAGAATTGGAAGCTTTATTTTCAGTAAACGTCCATGTCAAATGGAAGAAGAATTAGCATTGGCATTAGATGTTACCCAAGCACAAAACGTGTTTTCAAAACGTTCCAAAGAAGATGAGAATGGTCGAAAAGCTATCGTCGTCGGGTATCACATGAGAATTGACGGAAAGACAACAAGAAAATCGAAAAATAATGTGTGTGAAATTTTACTTCAAAGACATTCAATTTTGCATCGAATTTTGTGACTGGTGATGAAAAGTGGATCCATTATGATAATGCAAAACGTTTGAAAGCATGGGTGTGAAGACAGATTAACCAGGTCCATCGACGCGAAAACGCAATATTCATCGTGTTCTAAGATTATGCTGTGTATTTGGGTGGAACCAGTTTGGTGTAGTGTACTATGAGCTGCTTAAATCGGGGACAAACCATCACCGATTGAACGTTACCGAAAACAATTCTTCCAATTGAACCGAGCATTGCATCAAAAACGACCAGAAAATATGCCAACATACATGATCGTGTGATTCTGCGCAGCATGATAATTGCTAGACCACACGTTGCAAGACCGTTAGAAGCACTTGGCTGAGAAGTTCAACCCTACCCGCCGTATTCACCAGACATTGTTCCATCAGACTACCATTTGTTCGGGTCGATGCAGTCAGCCCCGTTCTGCACACCGGTTCAATTCATACGAAGATATGAAAAAATGGTTGGATTGCTTCAAAATCTAAGAAGTTCATCTATGAACGAATCCATAATTTGCCACAAAGATGGTCAAAATGATTGTGGCTGCTTCCGATGGCAAATACTGACTTTCAATGTTACTTTCAAATAAATGTGTGTTTTTTCATACCAAAATACTACCCCAAAACTTAGTTATAGACCCATAAAATAAAATTATGTAAAAATAAAACCTCTTTCTTCATTTACGTCACCGACAACCCATTTTTTTCTCATTTCAACCCTTTGTTTTATATTTAGAAAATTTTTCTTTATAATCCCACACACACACACAATTAGTTTTTAATTAAATAATGGCTATAATTTAGGTGCACCATAAAATTAATAATTAACTAATTAATTTTTTAAATTGAGGTTAATAATTCTTATCGTTTCTCATTATCATCGGCAGCTGCGTTGCCATCACATGATCTTTTGCGTTACATTTAATATAATATCAGAATTGTATGGGAATATGAATATGGAAATGGGAATATATTTTTTAGGGGTACCGTCCGCCCATGAGAAAACAATAAATATTTTCCATTGCCAATCCTATTGTTGGTAACACATTGTGAACGCCAGAGCTGAAAGTGGGTTCTGATTTCCATGTAGTTGGATGACAAAGTCCAATTGACGGTATTTGTATGAATATTTTCTGATTGTTAAAATGATTTTAATTATTATTATTTACTTTTAAATTTACATACGGAGATTTTCTGTCCAGTGAATACAAACGATATTTGAACTAATAATAACATTTTTGTTATCCACTAACACATACACACAAAATGACTTTTATTGAAAATCAATATTAAAAATATTTGTGTTAAGAAATAAATAAATATAAATAATGAAATACACCCTGTGTCCCATAATAAACCGGCATGGATAACAATATCATTTTATTTATGTGGTCCAGGGAAGCCTAACCACTGCCTGTTGTCATTGTTGTGAAACGAAGAGTATGGAACATAGAAAATAGTCGAAAGTAGCTAAATATTTGGTGAACGGTACAGTGAATGAATGTTGAAGCAGCAAAAAAATTTGATTTTAAGTTAAAGTAATTATTGTTGAACGTTGTGCTGCTGGTGCAATGTGATCAGCAGTAACTGCAAACAGCCGGCATCTCGACACTACCCGGGCAGAATACGAAGAATACGACTTCGGTAAATGTTTCACAGTACCAACGTAATACTAACCAATAACCGTTTGCAGAACCACAGTTGAAAAACAAAAACTCTTAATTCCTATGGAATTGTAAAATGATTTTTGACTTTGATTAAACGTGAAATTTTTTTGATTTTTCGTTCGTCTGATGATCGCCGCCATTTTAGCACTTTAACTCTTTCTATTGTAGTTTCTGGCTGATATCGATACTCCGTCTCATCGCCGCCGTAACAATCGTGTTCGAGAAATTTTTCCATCACGTTGAGCGCGTTCAACGATGCGTTACGCAATTCTGTGTAATTTTTGATCATCTGACGGTAACCGTTGTTCAATAAACTTTGAATTCAGCGATTGTTGAGCAATTTTTCAACAGCTAAAATGTTGGTCTTTTACCAATACACCTAATTCCATTTCCATTGAATTCCGTTTTGCAGATTTCTTCAAAAATTTGCTATTCACCGCCACCGCAATTGATTTCGAATCAGTTATTGGCATTATTTACTCACCAAGCCGTTTCCAAATTTTTGAAATACACCTAATTTTTGTAATTTTGGACAATTAGATTTTGAAACATTTTCATTTGGGATAGAAATTGGGTTAGATGATCGTGTGGAGTTCCTTTGCATCGAACAGTTTTGTTTTCAAATCATTGTAAAAATTTATATGGTTTTATTTGGTTTAACGATCATTATCCACCCCCATGTTAAATATTTCACGTGCATTTCCAACTTTTAGTACTTTCGCACCAAATTTCGAATCAGTTATTGGCATTATTTACTCACTAAGCCGTTTCCAAATTTTTGAAATACACCTAATATTCGTAATTTTGGACAATAAGATTTTGAAACATTTTCATTTGGAATAGAAATTGGGTTAGATGATCGTGTGGAGTTCCTTTACAACAAATAGCTTTGTCTTCAAATCATTAAAAAAATTGATGGTTTTATTTGGTTCACCGATCATTATCCAACACTCAACCTCCTTCCATTCCAATTCCAGAAAATCACTTCACATTGAATTGTGAACAATCCCTATTAAAAGTAATGCCATGTCATGGTTCAACACGTTTGCGTTGAGGTGGTGAGTGCATCGAAACCGAATCACACAGAGAACTACAATTCTATGGTTTCACATTACCATTCCGGTTTATTATGAGACATCGAGTTTGTATATACTAAAAATTTATTATAAATGTGCAGAAAAATTGATAAGATACTGATCATTTTCACACACACACACACACACGCAATTTATGCAAATTAATATTATTTTAATTTATTGAAAATTATAGAAGTGTGTGCGAGTATGTGTGTGTGTGTGTGTGTGTGTGTAAACCGAAAATAAAATAATAATATGTAAATTTTTAAATTGATATAATTTGACACCATAATTTATGATGTGATCCATGTTGTGTGTTTGATATTTAAGTAATTGACGCATGCGATATACGATTTATAATATTTTTATTAAATTTATACACAAACATTAAATGCACCCCATCGCAATCGAATTTTCAATTTAAATTAAACGATACCTGGGTCGAGTGAGTATCGATAGATATTTCACACGCCGCACACACGATCATTGATCATATTATTAATTTAAAACGGTTAACACACAATTGAGATCCAATATCAAATTTGGATATTTGATTTATTTGACACTTTTTACGATCTTTTTGCCCTTGCGAAATATATCCCATTTTGATCACTTTCATTTCACCTGCAAATTGGTACGTTTTTCTTTTAGTTTGTACACCACGTACTTAGGGATGAAAACATTATTAATATGTGGTTTGTTTTACAAACAAAGTGTACTACAGGTTAAAGAGACATCATCACCCCAGACTGCTGTATATATAATTTTAATTCAATTACAGTGCAATTAAATCGATTGGTGTGTGTGTGTGTGTGTGTGTGTACAGAATCATGTTATAAAAACTTGAGATTTAACAATGTGTCATTTATTTATTTCATCTTAAAAGTTTTGATGGCAAAAAGTGGTTAATCTGTCTTCAATGTTTACATCGCACACCACACATTTCTATGCTTTCCCTTTAAAAAATGTATCAGCTAAAGTTTTACACACACAATTAATTGATGCTGCTGCGGTGACTTCTTTCCTAATTCTTTTGTGCCATGATATTTATTATTTATTTTGATATCTAATTAGACATAAATGAGACTGGCGGGTGGTGGATCTATATTGAAGGTGAAAAAAGAAAAAAACTAGGACCCAAATTTTTTCCGTTGGTGCACAGGTAAGTATGCAAATCTTTTTTCCCCCCATCAGATATAAATAATTGTCGAACGTTACACGAGTTTTATTAAGTCTGGAGGATACGGTGAATGTGTGTGTGAAGAATCACCAATTATTATATGTTTAACCCCCTCAAATTTCTATTAAAATTATATGCTTTCAATGTGTCAACGGCTGTCAAAATAAAACTAATGAACTGTAATTTGTTGTTCGGTCACTGCCACCTCTTATTTTTTTAGACAATGTGTGTGTAAATTTTACCTTCAATATGAATCCGCTCCACTATATATATTTATATAATTAAATATTCTCTTCCAACTAAACCACTAAACATTTATCAACAATGTCAGACTCTATTTTAATTTGTATTTTTGGCCAATTTTTCTATTGTTTGTAATTGACTTAAATTAAGTTTTTATTGTCCGGAAAATTGTCTATGGTTTCTGAATGTGTTTGTGAATTTCTTTTATTTTGGTTAAAGATTATAAAATCGGTTAAAATTTTTATGTTAATTTGGAATCAATTCAAAAATTAATTGCTCCCACCGCGGTAACGTTTTGAGTGGATCGGAACACTGAGATTTTAAACAAAAAATTAACAAAAAAGTTTGCTAAGTAACTGCACCCGAAAATTATTTCATAATTTTAAATATTTTAAACGGATAAAGTGTGTCCGTCCTCCGCAGAGTTCCTCTATGTTACCGATTTTATCATAAAGTTTGCGATCTATTGCATGAACATTGAACATTAAAGCCATGTCAAATTCGTAAAAATCAATTCAATAAAATTGTTTTCCGTTTATATTTCTCAAATTAAATTGACAACTTTTAGAAAATGAAAAATAATCACAGACAAACAAACAAACCCCTTGGATTAGAGGAGGAAATTGGTTTTTGTACAAAGTTATTGAATTTATCGGTGGGAATCAAAAAAAAAATCTATTAATATGCAATGAATATTTCCAAAAGTGAGTTTACGGTCCGTTTGTTTGGAGAAAAAGCAGCCCTGGAGAATACCTATGCGGCAAAATGGGAAAACTGTGAAAAAGGAAATTTGTAGAGTAAAAACATAGAAATGTTTTGTCAGTCGGTGGTTCCATAATGATTTAGGGCAGGTTTTTTTTACATTTGAAACAATTGAAAATTTAATATCCAAAACATCCGACGGTCAGACACTTTTTAATACAAATTTCGAAGAATCTGTAGTGGTTAAAACCATTAAACGTTTCTCTCGATTACGTCTTCCCATGGGGGCGGCGGTGGATAATGATCGTTGAACCAAATAAAACCATATAAATTTTTTCAATGATTTGAAAACAAAGCTGTTCGGTGCAAAGGAACTCCACACGATCATCTAACCCAATATCTATTCCAAATGAAATTGTTTCAAAATCTAACTGTCCAAAATTACGAAAATTAGGTGTATTTCAAAATTTGGAAACGGCTTTGTGAGTAAATAATGCCAATAACTGATTCGAAATCTGGTGCGACAGTGGTGATTGGCAATCGTCGCCTAAATATTAAATGCATTTGTGAAAGTACCAAAATTTGGAAATACACGTGAAATATATTTACGGTATCAATGGCAATTCGATGACGTTCAATTGGAAAAGTTGGCCAGTTTTTGTGGTGTTTGAAAATTGAAATAACAAATAAGAATGGACAAAATTTAATTAAATTATTATGAAATTAAATGTGTGTGTGTGTGTGTGTGTAAGTTTTGAGGGGTTTATTTGTGGGTCAGTTGGCAAAAGAAATTTCAATTTATTGAGTCATTTTTTGATTTCACATCACAAATTTTGTAAAGTGCTGGAAAGGCACTCCTTTTTTTGGATTCTACCGTACAAAATTGTAATCTTGGATGGGTACTCACTGTCTGGTGAATAGTAGTAGTAGAATTTCACTGAATTATTAGAATTAAAACTAAGTAAAAACTAACAATTATTATCTAATTAATGAGGTATTTTCGATATCGTTTTCTATTAGGTCCTTGCATTAATAATGTCGATTTTTTGGCTTGAAAATGGCATTTATTTGTATAACAAAATGATTGAGTACATCAACCAATATATTGCCCATCGTTAGCTATGACTTCCTCCCATCTTTTGGGAAGTTTGTTGATTCCTCGTTGGAAGAACTCTTCATCTTTTGTCCCAATCCATTCATCGACCCATTTTTGCACTTCTTCATCATTTCGAAAGCGTACATCTGTCAGGTTCCGATGCACACAACGCCAGTTACGCCAACTGTTATCAAATGGACATTATTAATGCAAGGTCCTAATAAGTGTCCACTTAAATTTTTATTTATATTTTTTAATTGTGCCAGTAACCCGATTTGTGATGATGACGATGATGATGATGATGATGATGATGATGATGATGATGATGATGATGATGATGATACAATAAATTTAATAATTATATATAAAAAATTATTAATTTACCTTCGGGTCGATCGTTATCAACAAAAGTATTTATTATTTTTATCACATTTTCAATAATAATTTCGTTGGGCTATTCGGCTATTCTCACTGCCATCTCAATTTATCGAAAATATTTTTTAAATTTATTTGTTTTTAAAATAAATATTCAATCAATTGAAAATAATAAAATGTCATCGTTTCCGTTGGCTCGACAATTTAAAGTTTTTGTGAATTTAATTTTGTATATTTATTTTAGCAAATAATAATATTTAAATGTTTCTGAAACTGAATCGAACCGAAGCAAACCAATAACTTTAATAATTTATTTAAAATATCGAAACCGTTGTTAAATTGTTGAATGAATTTTTTTATAATTTAAATAATAAAACTAACCGAAAACCTGAAGTGTGGTGAGTGTGGTTTTTTGTTGTATACCCACCGCCGCTCAAATAAATAATGCAATGCAATTGAAAACAGCAGAGCATTTGTGTTATCCGCACCCGCCGTTGACCGAAACTCTTTGGCTACTAAACCTTAAACAATATTTTCTATTTTTATGAATGTGCACACCAAACACTAAACTGTTACTACTTAATAATAATGCTAATAATGCTAATAATGCTAATAAAATGAATCAATTCAAATATTAAACGAAATTTAAAATGATATTAATAAAAAAATAAACGAAAAGTAAAACTGATTGTTTTGTCATTGAAAATTTGATTCCAATTCTTTTTGCAACTTTAATTTTTGTCATTGGCGGTGCGGTGTGTGTGTGTGTGTGTGTGTGGTGGTCGAAAAATAATAGTTGGCTGCATTTTTTTTGTGATTATAATTTCGGTTTTGGTTTTTTTTATTTGCAGTAGTTGCAATAGTTTACCAAACAATGAATTCCCTAAAGTTGGCGTTTAGTTGGTTTAGTTGACTTTGGTGCCACTCGGAAGTGATGCGACGACGCCGACTTGCGAATTTTGTTTATAAAAATGGTAATGGCAACATGCTTAAAATCGCTTAGGGTGCTAAAAATAGTCCTATCAAAAACACAAGTCTGTCGGTGTATAGTTTCGAATGTTCAAAGATGGTGTCGAGAAGTGGTTAATGTTAATGTCAAGTGTGAATAAAACCATTTGAAAAAGTATATGAATTTTTTGAAATTTTTAAGAAATCTTCTTGCATTGAAATGGAATGACCTCGAATGCCAAAAAACAGTAATCCATCAAATTCGCATTTTATGTCTTTGCGTTAGGTAAATTAAAAAGTTTTATTCCACACGATGATCAATTTTGATTGCACAGACATTCAATTGAAGATGCTGTTGGAAAAAAAAAACTGAACTGAACTACTTATTGTTAATGGTGGTGATGAGACACTGTGTGCCAATTGATATGAGCCAGAAACCGGAGTGGCCATTCGAAAATCAAAGCAATTCTGATTTCTTTTTTACATTTTCAAAGAGATTATTTTCCAACTGGTTTAAAAACGGTTAATGCTAAGCGTAACCTTGTGGTATTGAGGCGTTCACTAAATCGTATTATATTTTGCCCGAATGTTGAACATTAAAGTTGAAGGTGTCATTGCAAGATAATTTCACCAGTTCAACAATAATAACTTCCGTCAACATTCTTCAATCGTACAAATTTAGCTCATTTATTGACCAATTTTCTACTGCCCAAAACTCCGTTTGGCTACGAAAGCGATTCGCCATGTGCATCACTTGCAACACATTCAAAACTGTGGAGGGAAACGATCATTGTTTTCAACCGCTTTTCCAGACACACCGCAAACATGTCGAAGTCATTTCACCGTGCGGTTAATATTGTCACGAAGAAAATTTTATCGTCGACGCCATTATCTCTAACACTCGTTCATCCTTGGCATGCCTCAGTGAATTGAACAAATTAAGCACCTTTAAGTGTAATTTTTAAGACACTCAGAACATATACAAATTTAATTTATTTCTGTAATAAGAAGACACACAGTCACCACCATCACCACCACCACCACCACCACCATCGTTGACTTTTCCCTAATCATAGCTAATAATCTATTAATTTTAACATTATATTTAGGTCGACGACGGTTCGCCTTTTCAATTGATTTATATTTACTAAAAATTGTCCATATTCTAATGAATTGTTACTGAACAATTGGTTCCCCATATGTTCCCTACAACCTTTACACGTGTGACCACCAACTGACGGTTCTGCTAGCAGATCATCATCATCCCACATTAGGTCACACCGGCTGTCAAATGGTAAAATGAAATATATTGTTTTATAGAAATTATGTGACTTTTGAAGTAAAAATTGATTTATGTAACGGCAGCGTTGTAAAAAAAAACGGTGTATTTTAGTTTATCGAACCAACAAATCCACAAACTGTTAGCGGCCAACGATAAATAGCGGCCGCTTGCGTTCATTTTAACGTTACGGTACTTTTACTTTTGCATCAACCTTAGCAATTTTTTTTTCGTGGTCGAATTAAATAAACACACGAAAATATTAAATAAATAAATGGCAATAGGAATGACAAAAATGTTTTATTTATGCGAATAATTTGTCAAAACATGGAACAAAATAGAATCGCATTTCGCTCTTCTTTAAATCATTTGTGTCTGTCTGTTAAGCAATTATTTTCCTATTTTATTATTACGGTATAAATTTGATGAAATTAGACTGGTTTCTTTTGGGATGAGAGGGATTTTTTTCTAAATTTTTTTTGCCCTGTCTGCTGCCTACGAAAATTGTCGTCTTGGGTAACAGCGATTTTTCAGTTAACATTTGTAAAAGTTTTTTTTTTTTTGTTAATATGAGCGACGTTAAATTTAATCTCAACGTAATCCTATCACCTTTAAAATTCCTCCAGACATTGACCGGAAAATTAGTTCAATTTATAGATGGTCTGTAATAGTTTGAATATTCCTTTCTAATGTTACAGCTAAGCGTACTCACCTTTTGTTTGGCGGCTCGGCTGTATGATCTTTGGAATTAAGTGAATTTACACTGTATATTTTGAGAAAGTTTAATGTATATATGTGTGTGTGTGTGTGTGTGTGCCAAATATTAATTTACGGGTTTTATGACCTATTTCTTATGGAAATTTACTTGAAATTTTATAACTTTTAGGACCGCAGTGTCAGAGTCTTTTTAACGATAACTGCGAACCGGTGTGTGTGTGTGTGTGTATGTGTTCGTCATGTATTTATTTACCGTTTTTGAAAATAAAACTGAAATTTACTTGAAATTTTATAAATTTTAGGCAACGCCAAAGTCTTTTTACCCATAACTTCGAACTGGTGTGTTTGTGTATTTATTAATTTACGGTTTTTGAAAATCTAAAGTAAATTTATTTGAAAATTTATAACTTTTAGGACAGCCAGAGTTTTTTTTTATCGATAACTTCGAACCGGTGTGTGTGTGTGTGTGTGTGTGCGCCTTATATTAATTTACTGGGTTTTGAAAATCGAACTTAAGTTTACTTAAAATTTTATAACTTTTAGGACCTCCAGAGTCTTTTCATCCATAACTTCGAACCGGTGTGTGTGTGTGTGTATTCGCCAAGTATTAATTTACGGTTTTTGAAAATCAAACTGAAATTAAATTGAAAAATTATTAATTTTAGAACCTCCAGAGTCTTTTTATCCATAACTTCGAACCGGTGTGTTGGTTTGTGCGTATTTATAAATTTACGGTTTTTGAAAATCAAACTGAAATTTACTTGAAATTTTATAACTTTTAGGATCGCCAGAGTTGTTTTACCCATAACTTCGAACCGATGTGTTTTTGTGAGTGCGTATTTATTAATTTACCGTTTTTGAAAATCAAACTTAAATTTACTTGAAATTTTATAACTTTTAGGAACTCCAGACTCTTTTTACCCATAACTTCGAACCAGTGTGTGTCTGCGTGTGCATATGCATTAAATTTACTTGAAATTGTATAACTTTTAGGACCGCAGCGTCCGAGTTTTTTTTACCCATAACTTCGAACCGATGTGTTTTTGTGAGTGCGTATTTATTAATTTACAGTTTTTTAAAATCTAACTTATACGTTCACCTGAAGTGTTAAAAATTTTGAGATCAGGGTCAGCAAATCGTGTCCACAATTACTCACTTTTTGTATCTTGTCTAGTGTATGAACTTGGCTCTTAAAATTTCGGGGCCACCATAGGTTAATTAGATAAAACTTTGAATTAAAATTGGATATATATTTTTAGAAAATTTAGTGTTTAAGTTTAACTAGATTGGACGCCGATGGTTAACTGTTAACTTCAGAAAAACAACTCGCATCGAACAAGATAAAAACGGCAACGACTCTAATTTTTAACATAAGTTTAGTTTTTGAAAATCTAACGAAAATTTACTTGAAATTTTTTGACTTTGAGACCACTGCAGCGTCACGAGTCTTTTTTTTTTTTACCCAAAACAGCGAATCGGTTCCATCTTGTTTTGACAGTAAATAAAAGAAGAAAAAGTTGTTTGTGGGTTCATCCGCGATAATATGGTGGTGATGGGAGTCGTCCATCCTTTTCTTTGCTATTGCCATTGGAAAAACAGACCACTCTAAATATCGTATATTAATTTTAATGGTACACACACACACACACACACACGAACACACAGAGGACCATATAAATTGTAGCAATATTTTACATTAGCAAAATTAATGATGGCGATTGTGGGACCGCAAATGAGATGATGATGTGATGCTTTTGTTTTTTCCAATTTATTTCTGTAACGATTTAATAATGCTCTTAAATCTAAATCACAACAAATACTTAATGCATGTTCGCTAATTTACGTTGATTTGATGATATTTCAATTCGGTGAAATAACCATTAGCCATTGGATTTTGTAATTGCGATGCATAAATTAATGTTTTGTTGAAATAAAGAAGGTAAAGAACAGGTTTTTTTTAGTTTTCAATTTTGGTTGTGTTGTGTCACAGGAGGATGTTTATAATTTATAATTTAATTTCATAAATATGTAAATATTTTGGTTTGTAGACTCTGACAGCGACTCTAAATTATGCGCTATTAAAAATGTAAATATATGCTGCTTTTTTCGTAGCTTAAATACATTTGAAATAATTTTACATAATAATTCCATCCATGTGGAAGATAAATAGCAGCAGAGATCTGTGTGTGTGTGTGTATGCTTTGGAATGAATAATATAAATACACAAGGGTTCAAATTTGAGTGGACACTTAGGCAAAATTGTGTAGAAAATTCCTTATTAATTTAGTTAATAACTTTTAATACTTACGTTAAGTTGCTTTTATTTATATATTTTAGCTTAATTTTAACGATTGACATTTAGGTGGCTATACTTTTGATTCTAATTCAGGGAAATTCTACTCCTACTATTCACCAGACAGTGAGTACCCATCCATTATTACCATTTTGTACGGTAGAATCCAAAAATAAGAGTGCCTTTCCAGCACAAAATTTGTGATGTGAAATCAAAAAATTACTCAATAAATTGAAATTTCTTTTGCCAACTGGCCCACAAATAAACCTCTCAAAACTTACACACACACACACACACACACACACACACACACACACACACACACATTTAATTTATAATAATTTAATTACATTTTGTCCATTCTTATTTCTTATTTCAATTTTCAAACACCACAAAAACTGGCCAACTTTTCCAGTTGAACGTCATTGAATTGCCATTGATACCGTAAATATATTGCACGTGTATTTCCAACTTTTGGTACTTTCACAAATGCATTTAATATTTAGGCGACATTTGCCAATCACCACTGTCGCACCAGATTTCGAATCAGTTATTGGCATTATTTACTCACTAAGCCGTTTCCAAATTTTGAAATACACCTAATTTTCGTAATTTTGGACCGTTAGATTTTGAAACATTATCATTTGGAATAGAAATTGGGTTAGATGATCATTTGGAGTCCTTTTGCACCGATCAGCTTTGTTTTCAAATCATTAAAAAAATTGTTTTATTTGGTTCACCGATCATTATCCACCACCGCCCCCATTGGAACACATAATCGACAGTAACGTTTAACGTTTTTACCACTACAGATTCTTCGAAATTTGTATTAAAAAGTGTCTGGCCGTCGGATGTTTATGGATATTAAATTTTCAATTGTTTCAAATGTAAAAAAACTGCCCTAAATCATTATGGAATCACCGGCTGACAAAACATTTCTATGTTTTTACTCTACAAATTTCCTTTTTCACAGTTTTCACATATTACCGCATAGGCATTCACCAGGGCTGCATTTTCTCCAAACAAACGGACCGTACTCACTTTTAATTAATTAAATTTTTCAACACTTTGTAACATTGAACGCTATGCATTTAGTCAGATCGTATTTCACGGATCGGAATGGTTAATATGGTGGTTGACCTTTCCAGCTGGTTTCTGTTGTAGAGTTTCTAAATACATTTTGACTGATTTATTTTCAAATATGTGTGGCCTATTTGTCAAGCCTTAGGGCAATCTCTCAAGTTTTGAAGTTTTTTCAAATTTTTAACCCGACCGACTATGTTCACACCGTAACTTTATATTAGCAACACCATTCCGATGACTTTCAACAGTTGAATTTTTTGACTTTGAACATATAACAGAAATTAAGTAAAATTTCCCAAGTTGAACCGATATGATAACATCGATTATTGTCTACTCACTTCTGGTCAGCCACACTATGCCATACTCTTGCCATACTATCTAGCTTACTTTTGTACAGAGATGTCATTGCGGTGGTCGGTAGTACTTCTTCTCCAGTTGAATTGTTCATGGGTTCGGAATGGGTGGGTTTTTTTTTTCCATGGAAAATCGGAAATTGTGTGTTTAAATATCATGAATTTCGTTTGCAATTAATATAAATATGAGCTGATGAATATTAAGTTTCCAATAACTTTGAAAAACATAGAATCGTATAGGACTAACTTAGGTATACAAATTTTAGGTTCTCTCAAAAAGCGTATGCTCAAATGCTAGGTTGATTCAAGAATTGGGTCTCATTCATTGATGAATTCTTTAATGAAATATTGGTTGAATTCACTGATAAATTCATAGGTAAATTCCTGGTTGAGCTAATTAATGAATTCGCTGCTGAAATCATCTATGAAATTAGACAGATTACTTTCAAATTCACTGATAAATTCATCGATGAATTCTTTGTTGAACTAGTTAATGAATTCGCTTTTGTGAAATTAGAAGTACTTTTAAATTCATCGGTAAATTCATCGATAAATTCCTTGTTGATCCGAATTGATGAATTCGCTGATGAATTCACTTATGAAATTGAAAGTACTTTCAAATTCACTGATAAATTCATCGGTGAATTCTTTGTTGAACTACTTGATGAATTCGCTTTTGTGAAATTAGAAGTACTTTTAAATTTACTGATAAATTCATCGGTAAATTCATCGATAAATTCCTTGTTGATCCGAATTGATGAATACGCTGGTCAATTCACTTATGAAATTAAAAGTACTTTCAAATCCACTGATAAATTCTTTGGTGAATATTTTGATAAATTAATTGATGAACAACTGGTGATTTTCATTCATGAAATTAAATGTACTTACAATTTTTGTGTGCATTTATTAAAGTGATCGTGGAACTGTGTAAAAGTAAAAGTCCCACTGCGTTACTGGCAAACAGAACGTTTTTGGGGTTTCAAAACTACTAGTCACTCAGAAGTGTGTCGGTGTGTGCAATAAATCACAGTATATAAGTTATTACATTAAATCCCTGAAAATTAATTCACACCTATAGTATTTTATGGACCCACTTTGTTTTTTCTTTCCCCCGTAAATTTTCAATGCTCACTCACACTTGATCCCGACTGTTTATATTATTTTAAATTTATTTGCATTTAAATATCAATTGAAACCGTTTTATGTGAAAACAAAGAATAGCGATTTGTGGTGATTAATGTGCGCCGTTTTGTGGTGACACTCAACATCATCTCGTGTTAAATTATGGATAGCTCTTGTGTCGGTATATATACCAATGTATTATTTTATAGATAATCCGTATGCAAAATGTGGACATCAATTGTCGTTGGCTGTAATAAAATTAAAATAATCAATTGATTTGTAATTGAGTGATTTGTAATGGAAATTAATTACCAGGTTGTTGAGCGCAATAGTTATTTTTTCCCACTTCAAGGTGACAAAAAAATTCAATTTTAAATAAATATATCAATTAATTGTGATCATTTTGTGTAATAAAATCATCATTTTTAATCCGAAATTAATAATTAATTGTTTTGGTTAATTAATTGTTATGACAATGATAAAGAACCCGTCAATGTGGCGATCTCCTCGCTCCTCAATCCTTATCATCATTTTATCATTATTATTATTATTGTTATTATTATTATTATTAGCAAATAAATTGGTGAAATTCTGTGATTGCTGTTGCGTGCGAATAATTTATTCATTTACATTTTGGTCAAATGTTAAATCCATTAAATTGGTAAATAAATTATTAAGTGGTTCATTATCATAAAAAAAAATTACTGGTCTATTTGTGTGTGTGTGTGTCAAATGAACTAAAAAATATAACTATCTAACAATTTATTTGTATCGATGTGTGCGTGCGTGTGTGTCTCTACAATTGAAAATATATTTGCAAATTTATGGGTTGAGTGTAAATTATCTATATTTTTAGCTATAACATACAAACCGATCACACACAAATATTTATATTATGTTAAATAATAACAATAATAATAATAATAATAGTGTATAGACAGGGTGTCCACATAAGTACAGTACAATACGTGTACTAGCCGATGATGGCAAACAGCAGCAGCAAGTTATTTTATATATTTGTCTATTTAACTAAACATTCACTATAGCCAAGTTGTGTGATGAGTGATGTGTGTTCAGACATAGTTAATCTTTGAGTATAGTCGGCAACCAACACCAATACTTTAAAAGATATCCTTTTTTATCATATTCCATAGGCGAACAAATGGGGTCACACAACCGAAAACATTTCCCCACATAAAATAACGGCTATATTTTTCATGATTAATAAACAGGAACGCTGTACCGCCGATGACTGATGATGATGATAATGATCCACATGGAACCACACACATAATTCTAATTCTAACAAAAAAAAACAAAGTTATCTTCACATTGCTACTGTCACTGTTGGTTTGGTAAGATTTGTGGCAACGCACTTGACAAATAGTCCCTTTCTTTCCAAAATTCAAACAATTAATTTTTTTTCAAAATTTTTCCATTGAGTTTTATCATATTTTTCTGGTGCAAGACATTATCCCTACCCCTACCATTGCAGAACTTCTGGGTTTTCTGAGCAAAAAAAAAAAAAAAACTGATCCTGATTTTGCAAGTCTCTACGGAATTCTACTTTTAAAACTATTGAGGGAGCTCTGCACGAACGGGAACAAATGCTGATCACCTAATTTTGAATTTTATTGTGCCATTTGGTGAGATTCATTGAATGTGATATATTATATCTCCTCGGAATTGATCATTTAACAACAACGGCTGCGTTCAAAATACCAAATTCCATTGTAATTCAACATCAAAATAATATTATAACCAGAACGGAATTTAACAATACACAATTATGATACCCGCGTAGTTTTATTAAGGCTTAAAGGTCACCGAAAAACATAGCACATAACTTTTTGGAAGATTGCGCGATGCATCCGGAAATCATACGCTGACGAATGTCATCCATTTTAATACAACAAAAAAATCAGACAACTGATCGATGCAATAATGAAAAAAAATATGATTTGACATTTCGAACGTCAAAAGATAAATCCAGAGACATCTATTGGTAAATTAGGTGTTCAATACATTTTCTATGTACTATCCAAAGTATTAATTAATGGATGGGGGGGGAAGGAATCATAATTTACCCCATATTTACTGGTATTTAATTAATCGATGATGCAATTATGATGATTTTATGTGGCCCCCCCCCCTTTTAATGTGGCCGGTGAATTTTTGTCGAATCTTCTTTCCACTCTATTCCTGTAAAATCATAATTACAATTAAATGCTCTGGCCCACATTCCACAATATTACTATTGACACTTGATTTTGATAATAATTCAAGTTGGTTCGAGGGATTTATGATAAATTTACACCAGCCTAACAAATTTTGTGCGCCTTTTTTTCATCATCATCTCATTTGACGGTGTGCTTCATCACAGCCATTGATTCTCTCTGAATTTGTAACCGATTGGTTTAAACTTTTTCCGAAAAACTTTTGCGTATTCTATTCTAAACTCACATTGCTGATAATTATGAAGTTGATGATGTCCATTTAGATTTTCTTTGATTCGGTTATGGTAGACACTATGGGTTTTTTTCAATTTCAATTGGTTGAGATAATGTGGTCAAATACTCTTATGAGTCGCAGGCCATTATTCCAATGAGTGTTGCGCCGGTACCTTTGTCATTTTTTGGTTTAATGAGTCCGTCTGTCTGTGGCGTAAGGGTTGCTAAGTTTTAGAAAAGATCATTTATTATTATTAGCCTTTACGAAAAGTTGCTGACGATAATTATCGGTCTGTTGGCTGATTTTTACTTAAACAATTCCAACTACTAATTTATTGATGTTGTTTGTGACACATTTTTAAAAACCGCTAAAATTTGTTAATTTTGTTTTTCTATCTATTCGAAGTGATCGTTTTTTGGTCGTGCGTTATTTGACAAGGATTTGGTGTAAGTTGCTCCAATAATTATTTGTCAATGCGATTGCAGAGTTTTGTCTCAACCGAATGTTTTCTATTGACAAATGCGAGATGGTATTGTTTAAAAACATAGTTGACGCTTGATCTTGTTGGTGTGTGGTGGGTGGTGTGTGTGTGTGTGTGTGTGTATACATTAATTTTAACATATACAATTTAAGTCACAAATTTTGGTAATGTCATTTAATGGAATCAATACGTTGGTAATGGGTTGTTTCCTTTTATCGATTGTCTTGTGACATTTGTGGGCATTATTTTACGTTGCTTCAATGGATCACCAAAAACGTTATGTTTTGAATGGCTCGTAGAATGTTAGGATAAATGTAATGAACTGTGACATTAGGAAACGTAAAATTCGATATTGAAAGACGTTGCGGAAGTCTACCATAAAATGGCTGCTGGTTGTTTAATCGCGCCGAGTAAATAATAAGTGGCAATAATTATTACTTTAGTCATGTGCGAGTACTGTACATTAATTTGAAATTATGTCAATTATGTGTGCCGTCCGCAGATACGAGTATGGACGGACGGAGGCAGGTATCCATTGTACTTGTGCCAACACCCTGTACATAATATTTGATACAACGTACTTAGATTATTATTGTGCGAATATATTTTATAAACAGTGCACAACGCAATCTAATGTAACAACATTTGCGTTATATAATATCAACTGATTAGCTGGCGACGTGTATGACAAACATAAAATACAAAATAATAGTGTGATTTAATCAAAATCAATAAAGTAATTTTTCAAGTGCAGGATGTGTGTGATTTTGTTGATGGTGTGTGTGTGTATAAATAGAGAATCGCTACACTTTTTTAAATTGAAGAATTGGATTTTATAATAATGTGGCCATTGCAATATGATTTCAAATGATTATCCATAGAATAAAATCGAATACGTTTATACGGCCAACGTCCACCAGCATCCGATTGTGTTTTTTTTTATATCGAATTAGGATCATTGCCACATTTTTGAATTTTCTTAACATTGTGATTGATACCATTCGTAGGGTTAATGCGGTCGATGTGATTTCTAGAAACATTATTTGGTTTCACACAGGTCAAACACACAAAATTCTGTCCATACAATTGATAATCAAAAGATATAGTCGGCTCGATGGCATCCACGTTCATTGATGACAAATCAAAATTTTATAAATTTGTCTACGGTTTTCCGTATATTTTAACAAAAGTTCTCATCTCATAGTCGCCATTGTTTTAAGAAATTTACATTTGCCGCACGGTACATTTCTAACGGTTTATTGCGAAAATTCTACCGTTCTAATTCAAGTGTTTCGGTGAAATAGTCGTTATGTCATTTATAATAGTGACATCGGTATCGTTTTTAACGAATGTCGGTGTTTACGGTAATGTATAATGTGCGTATGAGAATGGTGGGGGTGTATACGTGTACCGCGGTATTCCAATTGAATGTGAAGCGACAATTACAGAAACTGTACGATTACTGTAATTATTAAATGCCAATGCAAGACTGTATTTTGTGAGAATACTAAATGTAAACTTGCACAAATTTAGGAATCATTTGCAAGAACTTTTTTCTGATTTTATATTTGCAGACTCAGACGCTTTGTAAAAAATTTCCCACAAGTTTTAGCATCTGTTAACGGCCACAAATGGATAGGATGGATATGTAAATGGTGTTATGTTATTCGACTTGTAGAAACATCCACTTCATGTTCATGTTTTCCTTTGTCCACATATGATAATTAGTTTTGCGTCTGTTTCCGAGGATTGAACCATTACATTTTACAATAACTTTTGTGGCAACCCATGGATAATACATTAAATTAAGTCAAATATAAATGATTTGTATATTTTAAGTTATTTAATTTTTTGCGTCAATTGGTTAATAATCAAGGTTAAATTATTTATGTGTTTTTTTTCAAGTCCACTGTGTACAATATTTATAAATCAATTGGAAATGTTAAGGTAACACAGCCTATGTTTTCGCCATACCCTATTCTGAACGATTATCCCGATTGTGAAATAATTCATTTTGTTCTTTTAAATTCCTCGCACATAACGGCCACCTATCCCACCCACCATCCATCAATAGCGTGATGTGATGATGATACGTGATTTATTTGGTTCAGGCATTCCAAAAAATAAACACCGTAGTGATTAAACGTATGGTTTGACACTTTTCACATTTATCCGACCAATTAAATTTTATCGTCTTCAATGTGGCATGTCCGGCGAGAACGTTGATTTGCCACTGCATGATTTTATTTTATCTATAGTGATCCAATTACACTAAGTAAAAACCCATTGGTGTAATTTCATCAACCAGTTTTCCATCAATTATTTATTACCAAACTATCTTTATTCAATAATTTTTAAAGTGTGGTTGAATTGGCTATAAATTTACGGGAATAATTTACCAATTGAATTATGTTTTCAGAATGTGTAGCTACCGGCCACCACAACCAACCGGATTGCTTTTATCTCGTTAGGCTTTGGCAACTGTGTGACAAGATAACCTCTCTCTCTCTGGCTCTCATTAACCAAAACCCGCCCGTTAATTATACACTTTTGTAGCTAACGCATTCGCGTAATTTCCATTAATAATCCCATTTTATAATTAGAGATTTGCAGCTTCTTTAAAATTGATTCGGCAAGACTTATGGATATGGGGTGGTGGATGGTCTATTGATGTATCCGCGCTAACATTTTGGGATTGATGGCATTGGGACAACGTGTTCCTAAAATGATGCATTAAAAACGGTTATTATTTGTGACCACCAACAGAAGATCCAAACGAAACATATTCTTTGCTATGTTCACTTTTACATTTTTCATTAGTCCCGGTTTAGATTTTGACATGACATGCAGTAGGCGCAAAGATGTGTTTAATTTTTGTTTCTTATGAATGTTTCTATAGTGTTACACTTAAATCTTTTAGCTCACCCATCGGTTGTCTGCCATTGGGTTTACAGATACCTACGTTTTTCAACTTTGTCATCTTTTATTATCGGATGAAACTCTAAACTATAAAAATTTAGTTGAATCAACTCCATAATATAACAAATTATATGTGACCAAAGCGATCACATTTAAATATGGTATTACACAACAGTTTTGCGAAACGCCTCAACACAACCGTATCTGAAGCGAACCGGGTTGGACACACAGCGGCATGTAATTCCATTTCATATATAAAGATATGCTGGCCACTGTGATCATGTTTGATTTTGTACCTTTCATTGTAACATCTATTTTGTGGTGCAAAACATAGGCTGTGTTACCTTTTTTGCACTTTTGAAATTGCGAATTCGTAACACTTTAAACATAAATTATAATAGGGTGGCCATAAAATTGTGATCTATACGTATTTTATGACGACAGAGATTATATGTGACTGACTATAGATAGGTAATGCCGACACCATATGTGGAATCATAAATCAAATACAAATATATCTTTGGTTGAGCACTTCAACCACAAAGTTAAAAAACATAGGAAGCAATAAATCCAGCCACCGCGTTGTTGAGGTAAAAGATTTAAGTGTGACTCATGCGGACCGTTAATTTCCTCTTCAATATAATTTTCCACTTACTGACGTACTTACAAAACTATTTACAATTTCAAAAAATTATACTTTTCAACTGTTCTGATCTCGAATTCATGCGTGGTCATTCGTTTCCACCATATATTTTGTTTTGTCACTTTGAGACTACTAGATTCGTTACCTGCCTGTGCAACGATTCGAAATCACCCATCAATTTTTCGATCCTTCACGTCTATATCACTCAGTTAATAGTTGATAAGATTTTGGAAAAATCGGTCCTTCTGTAACACTTGACTTCTTATTATCCAAAAAATTGGTATCGTCACATCGAACTGGAATGGTTGACGATGAAGATACAATTTTGAAATAGAAAAGTTGTACACGGGGCTAGGGGTCGGGGAGGGGTGAAACCAAATATTGTCAAAACAATCAAAATTAAAAAGATTGAGATGGCTTGGACACCGAACGTGTATCGAAAAAACTGTCCGGTAGGAAGCAGAAGAGCGGCGCGAAAGACCTAAGGCTAGATGGCTTAATGCAGTAAATTGGGATTGAAATTCGGGCTACAGATCGATTTGACAGACTGATAAATTAAAACGCATTTCAGTGGTTTCAGTAGCTTTTTCGATGCTTGCGGCGTTCATGGAACAATATATTTAATTTTGTTTTGTAAAATTGGAAGAAAAAAGTGTGCAAAAACTTAGAACATTGTTGAAAAAAATTGGTTTATTGTTTATGGATTGTGTACCGATGTCAACGACAAAGTTTAAATTGATTGCCACGATTATGGTTGTGGACCAAGAAGTCTATAACAATTGTGCTGAATTAGTGTGGAACGATCCGGTTGCTGGCGATGCAGAAATTTTATGTTGACCGATGAGTTTTTGTACCAATAAATGTCCAAATTCAACCCAAATACACACCACCTACAACTCACAAGACCAAACAATAATTTAATTTTTTTTATAAAAGAAACCCTTCTCATGGCCCTGCTACAAAGATTAGATTAGATTTCAGATTTATATCCAAATTGGATGAAATCAATTGATTTTAGAAATGTTGATTATAAGATTTGTTGCCTACAACTATCATGAAATCTAATGTCCAGTGCACTGCCAGATTTCAGATGACATTGATCTATGTGTCCAAATTGGATGTGACGATAGAACACGATGATTATAAGATTTGTTTGCCAATAATTTTCATACCCAGATACCAATTCTATTTGTCACAGTTCGACATCCGATTCAGATCCATACTGTTTTTGATGAAATTAGAGAAATTAGAGAAATTCTAGATAATTTTACTATTCTTCTATCAATTAAAGTGTTGCAAAATTTGAAGATAATCGGAAAAAAAATTATTCAAGCAATTCTGTTGGTAGATGCCAAAAATGGTGACAGTATTTCAACGTAATTATTCCACAATGCAAAAGAATGCATTGCAATACTTAGTCCAATGTGGGAATTGTAAATGCAATTTTATGCGATTGGATAAGAATTAGTGGTGTGAGGGTGGGGAAGTATTTAGTATTCACAATCGTTTCAGTTTAAATTTGCAAATTGGTAAATGTAAAACTACTGAAATTATTATGGGCTAAGATAAGTCTGTGCTGGGTGAGTGTGCCAATGGGTAAGTGTATCACTATTTTCCAATTATAAAATTATGATGTTACGGTTAAATTAGTTTCGTAATTTATGAATTGTGAAACAATTGTGGATTGATTTGTTACCACTTTATTAGTATCCAAATGAGTCTCTAAACTATTGATGAACAACTCTATTACATTTTTAATGGACAATGTCCGACAATATATAAAAAAAAATAAGCCAGAAAGATATCCTTTGAAGTATTGGTGTCTTACTTGTGTTGCATGGTTTTTTGGAAAATTACAATCATGTTTGGAAAAACTTGCTGGTGCTCCCCAGACGGAACGACACCAACGACGCAGCGGTATTGTTCTCGATAATTTTTGGCGTCAACTATAATGGGTTGGCCAACTTAGCCAAAAATAAACAAAGCCTTCCGCCTTTTTTATTTACCAAAAACACAGCTTTGGTGTCTGATGGGATAGTGATCAAATAATAACGGTACAATAGTTCTTAACAATATACAAAGTTCGCTTGATATTGATGCTGAGACAAGGTAACTATCCTATGCGGAACATACAATTGAATACTAAAAATAAAATACAGACAATAGGCGGTGGCTGATAAAAATGCTTTCTATTAGATTTAATAGTTACAAACATAATCTCGATGGCTCCAATGTGTTATTTATCTGTAACAAAAAGTTTCCGCATCACAGCTCCATTTCCTTTTTAGCGCTGACATTGATCCACAAATTATACAGCAAAAAAAAAGCATAGCAAACTGAGTTTGAAAATCTCAGAAATCTGTTATGACAAATCTCATAAAAAAACAGATATTGACAGTCGAATATGGATGACATGAATACAGTGGACCTGATCCGATAAGAGAGAACAAGAACGGTTCAATGCCTGTCGCTTTACGACGGGTTAACAAAATTTACAAATTTTTAAAATATGATAAGCTTTTATTGGATTAAAAAATTGAATTGAGCAAAAAACTTAAATTCTAATTTTTTTATTTGGAATGAATTATTTAAAAATTATGAACAAAATTTATTTGTTTTAGTCCTTCTGACTTTCTTCCAATTGTGTCTTATTGTAATAAATTTCAATCTTAATCTTAAATAATAGTGAATAAAATGTAATGAATAAATGAAAATACAAATAATTATAATGATAAAAAATAGAAAACTACATATAAAGCCCTGGTTTTTCAGAATCTGGAACGAACGAATAAAATTAAAAGTCGATACAAGTGGAAAAAAAACCCAAAACACAATACAATTTTCTTGTGTTTATTTTCGATCTGACGTTGTTCTTAGGATTCTTAACAAAAAAACCAAGGCCTTAAGTGTATTACAATAAAAAATTGTTGTTTTGTTCTCATTTATACATTAAGGGTCGTTTCACACCAAATCAGTAACACACACACACACACATAGCATAGGGGTGAAGTCAAATCATGTTTCATATTTCAAATTCAGTAAAATTCATTCGAATTTAGCACCGCTGAAATTTTGCTGGCGGAATTGATTTGACCTCACTCCTCCCTCCTCTACGGATTTGATGTGAAATAAGCCTTAATGTAAAAAATTTAAATGTTGTTTAGCGGCGCAGAGCAACAACCATCCGAAATACCAATTAATAATTATGTGCACAGCACCACCTACACAATGTAAGACAGACGAACCGAACTACAACACCCAATCTATCAACAATCCAGATTTATTAAGTGACCAATAGTTTAGAAAAAAAAAAAAAAAATTTAATTTGTTAATAATTTGTAACAAATCTATAACGGCGCTTCGTTATATTTACGAACATGGATGAGGCGCGAAGTAAACCTACTGAGGTAGGCAACCACAATTACTACGTTGCTGCCATAAAGTCACCTCAGCGTCGACAAAACAGTGTACTATTGATACATTTTAATTTAGATAAAATATAGATAGAAAAATATGACGTTGACAGCGATCAGATGACTATGCGATCAGATGACTATGGGCTTAATCACTCATATAAAAATAATAGAATTTTAAAAATATCTCTATTTTTCGTTAATTACAGTACCGTTTGGTAATTTGTAATATGCATCGGAGTGCAAAGTAATTTACCAATTTGGCTGTAATGGAACGTTTATTAGATTTAGACATTCGGCTCCATGTGGAGCAATGTGTGACTTAAAAAAGATAAATAAAATAATATTATAAATATAGAGGAGGTGGGGGGAGGCTGGGAAGGCTGGGGCGGGATGGTAGCGGTAGTTGTAGTTAGGTCCGGTTTTCGAATTCCGGTTTTGTTCGTATGCGGAAAATGAGGTGTGTGTGTGTTTGTGTGTGTGTTTGTGTGTGTTTGTGTGTGTGTGTGTGTGTGTGTGTGTGTGTGTGTGGTGCTGTGACACCAGCACAAATGCACTATATTAAAATGGTATGGTGTTGCAATTGTATTTAAAAATCGTCGAATCTAGTCTATTCGACTAATTGTCCTAAAATAAAAAAGAATGAAATAAACATTAAATTAAATTCATTTGGCAAATAATTTAAAAACCCCTTACCGTCTTTTGTTGGAAATTCAATGTCTGGTAATGCAATCTTTTTAATGGCACCGCTTCCATTAGCTAACGATTTCATTAAAATCGATATATCCTCACGTTTTTTCTGAATTGTAAGTGGTTCAAACCAATTTTGTAAATGGTTAATTGGTAATCGAAAATTGGTTATTGGTTTGGCAAAAAATTGTTCAACAAATTGTAATAAATATAAACCACAATCGGTGCCGTTCTTCTGTTGTGGTACAGCCACATACTGACCCGTTATATTGTCATCACTAAATACAAGATTTATGAGTGGATCTTTTGTATCCATTACATCATATTCACATGTTAAATAATTCTGTAGATGGGAAAAGATTGTGGTTTGGTCATATAGGTCAACTGATAATGTCGACAGCGAATCCAAAATTAAAATGCATGGATGTTTTACGACTGTTAAAGAAATTCTATTAATTTTCTGATTTATAATTATAGCCATAGCAATAGCGGCGGCTCGTGCAAATAGTGAGTGAGTGAAACATTTTTGTTGACGCAAAAAATCAAAGCTTTTCATGAATTATTAAATTTTCTAATTACGGTGAGACCACAGTTTTAACAAGAGATTTTCCATTTTTTATTATTAAATTATTACAACATTTAATCGATAAAGTCTTGTCTTTTGTAGACAAATTTTTAATTGCTAGAATATTTTCCGCAAACAAAAACGGTTCAAGCAATTTTTTAAAAAATTCCACAATTTCCAAAATTGCAAAAAATTAAATTTTAATTGAAAATCCTTTAAATTCAATTAGAAAATTTGATAATTAATAAAAATTGTTCATGCATTGCAATTAGTAGTGACAAATTATCTATATATGTCAAGAGCCGCCACTGATCGATATCGCATTTTTCAACTTACTATTTGTATTGCAATTTTCAAATTGTTGGCCTATGGTCAAAATGGGAAAACATATTATAGCCAAAAACCAATGGTTTAGCTTATTTATTGGTATTATAATAAAATCTTTCTCAAATATGTTCACTTTTTTGGTCCAATTTTTGACACGTTCATGCTTTTGATATGGTGTTCCGGCAATACCGAAATCATCGCTTGTATATCTGGAAAAAAAATGTGTACTAAATATATGAGTCCGACGTTTTTGCTCAACCGTTAACACATCTTCAAATATATAATTTAAGTAGAAATCAATTATTTTGTCGTTCAAAAAATGTCCCTTGGCTAAACATTCATAATCGGAAATATTTATTGACATTGCACCTGGTTTCCCTGCTGGATAACTGAATATTATTTTTAACTTATCAAATGTATCAATTGAACTGTGTATTAAAATATAAATGAATGGAATTAATAATTTTCAATTATTTGTTGTTTCAAAGGAAAATAATAAAACTTACGATTTTGTAGCACCAATCGATTTTGATCCTTTAACAGGTGCATTGAAATCACTGTGTGTTTTAAATACAAATAAATGAAATTATTAATGATAGTTATTTGGCTATTGGCGGACGGTTGTGCGACCGTTGTTTCAAAATAAAATAATAAAACTTACGATATTGCATCGTCATTCGATTCTGTTTCTTCATCGCTTATTAAATCAATGTCCAAATATGTTACTTCCTTAAATCCATTTTGTGTTAAACTATAAATAAATGAAATTGTTTAACGTTAGTTATTGGGCTATTGGTGGACGGCTGTGATCGGGTTGTTTCAAAAGAAATTAATAAAACTTACGGTTTTGTAGCCGCATTTGATTCAGATCCTTCATTGCTTATTAAATCGTTGTCCAAATATGTTTCATCCTCGTATTCACTGTGTGTTGAAATATAAATAAATGGAATTATTAATGTTAGTTATTTGGCTATTGGTGGACGGCTGTGAACGGGTTGTTTCAAAAGAAATTAATAAAACTTACGGTTTTGTAGTCTCATTTGATTCAGATCCGTCATTGGTTATTAAATCGTTGTCCAAATATGTTTCATCCTCGTATTCACTGTGTGTTAAAATATAAATAAATGGAATTATCAATGTTAGTTATTTGGCTATTGGTGGACGGCTGTGAGCGGGTTGTTTCAAAAGAAATTAATAAAACTTACGATTTTGTAGCCGCATTTGATTCAGGTCCTTCATCGCTTATTAAAGCGTTGTCCAAATATGTTACTTCCTCATATTCACTGTGTGTTAAAATATAAATAAATGGAATTATTAATGTTAGTTATTTGGCTATTGGTGGACGACTGTGAACGGGTTGTTTCAAAGGAAATTAATAAAACTTACGGTTTTGTAGTCTCATTTGATTCCGACCCTTCATTGCTTATTAAAGCGTTGTCCAAATATGTTACTTCCTCATATTCACTGTGTGTTAAAATATAAATAAATGGAATTATTAACGTTAGTTATTTGGCTATTGGTGGACGGCTGTGAGCAGGTGGTTGTTTCAAAAGAAATTAATAAAACTTACGGTTTTGTAGTCTCATTTGATTCCGATCCTTCATTGCTTATTAAATCGTTGTCCAAATATGTTTCATCCTCGTATTCACTGTGTGTTAAACTATAAATAAATGGAATTATTAATGTTTGTTATTTGGCTATTGGTGGACGGCTGTGAGCGGGTTGTTTCAAAAGAAATTAATAAAACTTACGATTTTGTAGCCTCATTTGATTCAAATCCTTCATCGCTTATTAAATCGTTGTCCAAATATGTTTCATCCTCGTATTCACTGTGTGTTAAAATATAAATAAATGGAATTATTAATGTTAGTTATTTGAGCTGTGAGCGGGTTGTTTCAAAAGAAATTAATAAAACTTACGATTTTGTAGCCTCATTGTATTCAAGTTCTTCATCGCTTATTAAATCAATGTCCAAATATGTTACTTCCTCAAAACCATATTGTGTTAAACTATAAATAAATGGAATTATTAATGTTAGTTATTTGGCAAATGGTGAACGGCTATGAGACCGTTGTTTCAAAACAAAATAATAAAACTTACAATTTTGTAGCCTCATTTGATTCAGATCCTTCATCGCTTATGTTTGCATCAACAGGTGCATTTAAATCACTGCGTGTTAAAATATAAATAAATGGAATTAATGTTAGCTATTTGGCTATTGGTGGACGGCTGTGAGACCGTTGTTTCAAAAGAAATTAATAAAACTTACGATTTTGTAGCCGCATTTGCATCAGGTCCTTCATCGTTTTCTTTCTCAAATTCACTTTGTGTTAAACTATAAATAAATGAAATTATTAATGTTAGTAATTTGGCTATTGGCGGACAAAGGCTGTGCAATCCTTGTTGGAATCAAAATAAAGAAACTTACCGTTTTAACCTTTTACTCGATCGTAGTTTTACATCAAATGTTAATTGATTCTCATCAACAGACGCCTCAGTTTTACTTTGTGTTAAAATATAAATAAATGAAATTATTAATGTCAGTTATTTGGCTATTGGCGCCGGGTTGTGCGACCGTTGTTTGGAAACAAAATTAACAAACTTACCGTTTTTTCCTGTTACTCAATAGTTGTTCATTTTCGATTATTAAATAATTTTTGTTAATAAATTCATGAACTTCAGCCATACCAAATGAAACGTCACATAATTTTGTATAAATTGAATTAGTTACAATAGATCGGTATTGAACGGATATTCGACCCAATACAAGTACAATACGTCTGTAATTTATCCAAGTTTCTAGAAATATTTTTACATATAAATTCTATTGTGTTTGCTCTGTGTGTTTAAAATTTAAGTGTACATTTGTCCCCACCAACAATTTCAATACAATTTTCAGATAAAATGTATTCTAAACATAAAAGGAATAATAATAACAATTTGCCGATTCGACTGCTTTACGAAATGTTCAGTTGAATTTCATTTAATGGGATGGCGTCCAACAGTGATGGGAGTCCATTACATTTTCTAGAATATTTAAATAATTCACAGCATTTAAAATCTCGCGATGGGATGCAACAGAGGTTCAACAATGTTTATATTAAAAATGATTGCCGCTAACCCAAATATTTTCACTAGATTTGTTATTTAAATAAGTGCATTGAGTACTAATGATGTGGGTTTACTAACCAGACTAGGTATGCAAATTGAACATATTCATAATACAGTAGTCGTTGCCTTGTTTCGTGTATTCTCCGCATTATTCGTTTTACCATAGTCACTTTATATTGGTACCGATCGCTACTACTGCTACCGTCACAAAAGATGGTTACCCAAAACGTTTAGGCAGCAATAAAAGTACCATAGTTGTTGGTACCCATCAATATACAATGCAATTATAGAGTATCGAAAGTAACAATATTGTCATTCCGCTTACGTACTCATAATTACCGAATCTAACTGACAATTATCCATCAATATATATTTTGCAAATCGATATCGGTTCCACTTATAGTATTATTTTTGTGGACAGGAATGTTTCAGCCAATCATAAATTGTACCAATAACTGCGTCTCAACTATTTTCCGGTAATATAAATGTTAAAATAACCATTCTCGCATTTAACATTGTGTTGGGTTTTGATGGTGGTATATTGTCATCGAACGGTGTGAGAAAGAGGAACAGGAAATATTTTCTATTGGAACACTATAAAATACGCCACTGTTTGGCCACAATTTGGTATTACACAGTTCCATCTGCATTTGTGTAAAAAAAAAAAACTATAATTTGGAATTTGATTATGCTGCGGGAATATGGGTCAATATGAAAGTTATGCGACACTTACCTGATGCTGGAAGGACTAATTTCACCGTATTATGTAAATACATAAAACATTCTATAGTCAAATTTAGACAAACAAACGTTATGTTTGGTGTAAAATGAAGTGCAGCAGCCAAAACGTCGCCTGGTTTTATGAGTATCGTTTCTGTTTGGTTCGGCTGTTCCAAATTGGGTACAAAGAGACAAATTCCTTTCCTTGTAAATATGGCTGTATCTGACTTAAGCGTTTGCTTTCCAATTGTCATTTGTTTTACTTTCACTTTTGCTGTCTGTGCACGCATTACTCCTGAAATGAAAATTTCAAATATTAATAATTTGCATGTATTTCATGTGATGGAATGTATCTTTGTATGGAAATAATTGCTGAACCATTGACCACTGGTGACTGGGTGCATGGTTGAATGGGAAAAAGAATATTCCTATTGAATCCTTTGACACGAATCAAATGTAAATACTGACACCCACCCAACCCCATTACGAGACACAGTCACAAGAGAACACAATTAAACACCGATATTATCATTGAAATCACTATAAAACACTATAAAATCACTAATGTGTACACAAAAACTAAAAGGATCACCACCAATGAAAGGGATACGGCTTGAGTTACTCATAAAATTAATTGCAGTGGTAAGAATATTCAGAAAAATAATAATAATAAGAAATCAATGAAAAACATATGGGCCTGCCCAATTTCATGTGATGGAATGTATCTTTGTATGGAAATAATTGCTGAACCATTGACCACTGGTGACTGGGTGCATGGTTGAATGGGAAAAGAATATTCCTATTGAATCCTTTGACACGAATCAAATGTAAATACTGACACAGTCACAAGAGAACACAATTAAACACCGATATTATCATTGAAATCACTATAAAACACTATAAAATCACTAATGTGTACACAAAAAGTAAAAGGATCACCACCAATGAAAGGGATACGGCTTGAGTTACTCATAAAATTAATTGCAGTGGTAAGAATATTCAGAAAAATAATAATAATAAGAAATCAATGAAAAACATATGGGCCTGCCCAATTTCATGTGATGGAATGTATCTTTGTATGGAAATAATTGCTGAACCATTGACCACTGGTGACTGGGTGCATGGTTGAATGGGAAAAGAATATTCCTATTGAATCCTTTGACACGAATCAAATGTAAATACTGACACAGTCACAAGAGAACACAATTAAACACCGATATTATCATTGAAATCACTATAAAACACTATAAAATCACTAATGTGTACACAAAAAGTAAAAGGATCACCACCAATGAAAGGGATACGGCTTGAGTTACTCATAAAATTAATTGCAGTGGTAAGAATATTCAGAAAAATAATAATAATAAGAAATCAATGAAAAACATATGGGCCTGCCCAATTTCATGTGATGGAATGTATCTTTGTATGGAAATAATTGCTGAACCATTGACCACTGGTGACTGGGTGCATGGTTGAATGGGAAAAGAATATTCCTATTGAATCCTTTGACACGAATCAAATGTAAATACTGACACAGTCACAAGAGAACACAATTAAACACCGATATTATCATTGAAATCACTATAAAACACTATAAAATCACTAATGTGTACACAAAAAGTAAAAGGATCACCACCAATGAAAGGGATACGGCTTGAGTTACTCATAAAATTAATTGCAGTGGTAAGAATATTCAGAAAAATAATAATAATAAGAAATCAATGAAAAACATATGGGCCTGCCCAATTTCATGTGATGGAATGTATCTTTGTATGGAAATAATTGCTGAACCATTGACCACTGGTGACTGGGTGCATGGTTGAATGGGAAAAGAATATTCCTATTGAATCCTTTGACACGAATCAAATGTAAATACTGACACAGTCACAAGAGAACACAATTAAACACCGATATTATCATTGAAATCACTATAAAACACTATAAAATCACTAATGTGTACACAAAAACTAAAAGGATCACCACCAATGAAAGGGATACGGCTTGAGTTACTCATAAAATTAATTGCAGTGGTAAGAATATTCAGAAAAATAATAATAATAAGAAATCAATGAAAAACATATGGGCCTGCCCAATTTCATGTGATGGAATGTATCTTTGTATGGAAATAATTGCTGAACCATTGACCACTGGTGACTGGGTGCATGGTTGAATGGGAAAAGAATATTCCTATTGAATCCTTTGACACGAATCAAATGTAAATACTGACACAGTCACAAGAGAACACAATTAAACACCGATATTATCATTGAAATCACTATAAAACACTATAAAATCACTAATGTGTACACAAAAACTAAAAGGATCACCACCAATGAAAGGGATACGGCTTGAGTTACTCATAAAATTAAATGCAGTGGTAAGAATATTCAGAAAAATAATAATAATAAGAAATCAATGAAAAACATATGGGCCTGCCCAATTTCATGTGATGGAATGTATCTTTGTATGGAAATAATTGCTGAACCATTGACCACTGGTGACTGGGTGCATGGTTGAATGGGAAAAGAATATTCCTATTGAATCCTTTGACACGAATCAAATGTAAATACTGACACCCACCCAACCCCATTACGAGACACAGTCACAAAAGAACACAATTAAACACCGATATTATCATTGAAATCACTATAAAACACTATAAAATCACTAATGTGTTCACAAAAACTAAAAGTATCACCACCAATGAAAGGGATACGGCTTGAGTTACTCATAAAATTAAATGCAGTGGTAAGAATATTCAGAAAAATAATAATAATAAGAAATCAATGAAAAACATATGGGCCTGCCCAATTTCATGTGATGGAATGTATCTTTGTATGGAAATAATTGCTGAACCATTGACCACTGGTGACTGGGTGCATGGTTGAATGGGAAAAGAATATTCCTATTGAATCCTTTGACACGAATCAAATGTAAATACTGACACCCACCCAACCCCATTACGAGACACAGTCACAAAAGAACACAATTAAACACCGATATTATCATTGAAATCACTATAAAACACTATAAAATCACTAATGTGTACACAAAAACTAAAAGGATCACCACCAATGAAAGGGATACGGCTTGAGTTACTCATAAAATTAAATGCAGTGGTAAGAATATTCAGAAAAATAATAATAATAAGAAATCAATGAAAAACATATGGGCCTGTCCAATTTCATGTGATGGAATGTATCTTTGTATGGAAATAATTGCTGAACCATTGACCACTGGTGACTGGGTGCATGGTTGAATGGGAAAAGAATATTCCTATTGAATCCTTTGACACAAATCAAATGTAAATACTGACACCCACCCAACCCCATTACGAGACACAGTCACAAGAGAACACAATTAAACACCGATATTATCATTGAAATCACTATAAAACACTATAAAATCACTAATGTGTACACAAAAACTAAAAGGATCACCACCAATGAAAGGGATACGGCTTGAGTTACTCATAAAATTAAATGCAGTGGTAAAAATATTCATAAAAATAATAATAATAAGAAATCAATGAAAAACATATGGGCCTGCCCAATTTCATGTGATGGAATGTATCTTTGTATGAAAATAATTGCTGAACCATTGACCACTGGTGACTGGGTGCATGGTTGAATGGGAAAAGAATATTCCTATTGAATCCTTTGACACGAATCAAATGTAAATACTGACACAGTCACAAGAGAACACAATTAAACACCGATATTATCATTGAAATCACTATAAAACACTTTAAAATCACTAATGTGTACACAAAAACTAAAAGGATCACCACCAATGAAAGGGATACGGCTTGAGTTACTCATAAAATTAAATGCAGTGGTAAAAATATTCATAAAAATAATAATAATAAGAAATCAATGAAAAACATATGGGCCTGCCCAATTTCATGTGATGGAATGTATCTTTGTATGGAAATAATTGCTGAACCATTGACCACCGCTGACTGGGTGCATGGTTGAATGGGAAAAGAATATTCCTATTGAATCCTTTGACACGAATCAAATGTAAATACTGACACAGTCACACGAGAACACAATTAAACACCGATATTATCATTGAAATCACTATAAAACACTATAAAATCACTAATGTGTACACAAAAACTAAAAGGATCACCACCAATGAAAGGGATACGGCTTGAGTTACTCATAAAATTAAATGCAGTGGTAAAAATATTCATAAAAATAATAATAATAAGAAATCAATGAAAAACATATGGGCCTGCCCAATTTCATGTGATGGAATGTATCTTTGTATGGAAATAATTGCTGAACCATTGACCACCGCTGACTGGGTGCATGGTTGAATGGGAAAAGAATATTCCTATTGAATCCTTTGACACGAATCAAATGTAAAAACTAACACCCACCTCCAATGTAATGACAATAATATTAATAAAATCAATTCAGTTCACAATGGAATTCGTCTTTAAATGTAATTTCTGTAATAATAAAAATGTGATAAAATGAAAATATTTCGATCATTCTATTTTAAGAAAAAATAAAAATAGACTTAAACTGCACTTAAGCGCTGGCTGACCTAATTTTAAATTCACAAAAATATTCAAAACATGCACAGAACATTTGAAGGTTGTTAATAATTTTCTAATGAAATTTGCAAAAAACATAAATCCAAAAACAAAAAAAAAAAAAGGTAAGAAAATGAAATAAAAAATATGAAATGATCACGTGATCGTGAAATAATATATAAAAATGAAAAATCTAAATTGAAAAAATTGCGCCTAAACTTTTTTTATTGCATTTTTATTAAAAAAAATAAAAAAACAATATTTTTTCACATTAAAATATTTTTTCGCATTAAAATATTTTCCAAAATTGCTCACCTTTGCGTTTGCCCATTTTTGAGAGATGTTAAAGTAAAAAAAAACAATGCCAAACACCAAAAAAATAATTTTTTTTTTTATTTCAGTTTTTTTATTTTTTTTATTTTTTATGTATTTTTTTTTTTTGACTGCAAAAAATTCAAAATTCAAACAAAATCAAATTAGCCAAAAATAATGAAAATTGAATAAAAAAAAAAAACACACACACACCCCAAGCACTCACCAAAGTTTTTAAATAGATAAAAATTGTTTTCTACGTAATTTTTGTTTTTTTTTGTTTTTTTATTGTTTTTGTTTTTTTATTGTTTTTTTATTGTTTTTTTGTTGTTTTTGTTATAGTCTTTTTAAAAATAGTTATTAATTTCAAAAACAAATTTAATTATTCCAGTTTTTTTTTTTTTTTCTAATTTTTTTTTTTTTCTATTGTCCGTAAAATAACCTCTGCCACTGTGTAACACTACCACTATCAAACGACCACTACCGCTACACTAAAATCTACCGAAATTTATGAAAATATGAAATTGAAAAAAAATCAAACACAAAAATTCAACCAAAAAAAATATAATTATTTTTCAAAATATTAAATTGTTAAATAAAAATATTAATATCGCAATTGATTTGGGGATAACACAAATTAACGTTGTACTCTTGCGCAACTCACTCTGCATACTAATCAGCGAACCACTACCGAATTAACGATATTCCAAACACAATTGAAAAACAATACAATAAAAGCCAAATCAAATAAAAAAACAATTGCTGCATGTATTGATTGCCATTGGACAGTTATGTTTATGAGAACGTTTTTTGTTGTTGTAATTATAAATAGAACAGAGAAACAAACAAAAAAATACAGAATAAAAGAATTCGATAATTAACAGAGATTGAAAAAAATACAAGGTGGCGGTCATCAGGTGTAATTAATTAAAATAATTTTAGTTAATTTTTTGTCAATATTATTTTACACAACGATTTGATGTTGTTGAGTACACACACACACACACACAGAGAGAGAGAAAGAGAAGTTAGTTGATGTGATGCGATAGTTTTTTGATCACTAAGGATCGTTGATAAATGTTGAGAATGATATTGAAGAGGAAATTGGCCGTGCACAGTAACAAATGAAAACTGGATGTGTTATTACGGGCTAAAAAAAAAAACAATTTCAATCGAAAACATTACGACCGAGATCTTAAGTGCAACATTACTATGTACAATATTAACGTATGGGTGGGGAAGGCTTTTGTGCCGGCCACAGAACCAAAAACAATTACTTTGGATTTTCGTACGAAAGGTACTCCATGTTATATTTGGTCGCGCCGTCAAAGAACCGATTGGTTGGCGCAGCGAAGATACAATTTTGAATTAGACAAGTTGTACTTACTTACTTACTTACTTACTCCATGGCGTTACAACCCGGGTGCGGTTTTAGCCTGCCCCCAACACGATTTTCCAACCTGACCTATCCGCAGTTAATGTCGTCCAATCCCAAATTTTTAGAATCTTTATATCACAGTTTACTGCATCTAGCCATCTCGCCTTAGGTCTTCCGGCTCTCCTTCTACCCTCTGGTTTACTATTTAACAGTTTTTTTGGCACACGCTCCTCCTCCATGCATTCTACGTGTCCAAGCCATCTCAATCTATTGATCTTGATTGTTTTGACAATTGATTGGTTGACCGTACAATTTGTCTAATTCAAAATTGTATCTTCGCCTCCAACCATTCTGTTCTTTGACGGGACCAAATATGCCACGGAGTACGTTTCGTTCGAAAATCCGAAGTAGTTGTTCCTGTTCCAACCAATTGTCTCATTCAATAGATTAAAATGGCTGTTTGACACCACGTAGTACACGCATCGAGGAATAACGTGTGCCGTAAAAACCGGTTAAATGGTAAAAACCAGAAAGTAGAAGGAGAGCCGAACCGGGAAGACCTAAGGTAAGATGGCTAGATGCAATAAACTGTAATATAAAAATCTTTAAAATTCGGCATTAGAATACATTGAAAAAGTGTGTTGGGGCAGGCTAAAACCGCACCTAAGTTATAACGCCATGCAGTCTGTAATTAAGTATATGTGATGCGAAGCTAGCAATTTTTAGATTTAATTTGCCACCGAAACGAAAAACCGTTTACCCATTGACAGAAATATCTCCGCCGGTTGACTGCAGCAATTCTGTTTACTATCGTAAATTACAAGAATTGCATAAGAAAAGTTTGAGATTGATTAAAAAACTATGTGTTACTTATCAATCCAGGTACGATTTTAACCTATCCGCATCGCTAACGTCTTCGAATACCGAATATTAAAAATGTTCGTCGGCCAACCTCCAACCATCTGCATTATTTACCATTCAACAGTTTTGGCGTACACAATTGAAAACAGTGTAAAATTAATTTAATTTTTAATATTTTCAAACAAACCGATGTGTGTCGTTGCCAATGTAAACTGGCCACCCTGTGCACATATCAATAATTAAATAATGAGCATAGGGTAGAGTGGCGGGCGCATGAATAATGTTATGAATATTATTTGTTTTTTTGGTTTTTTTTTTCAATTAGATTGTTGACAATATATTTATTTATTGGAGGGAAGCGGGGGAAGGGGGATACAAATAATTTAAAATTAATCCAATAAGACGTAGACTACAAAATTAAAAAATTCAATACTTTCAATATTACGTCCATTTCGATGGATGCAAAAACTTTTGCTGAATGTAATGTTTAAGTAATAATTTTTACAGTTTGTGGTTGTGATTGTAATGGTGGTGGTGGTGGTGGTGAGGCCCCGTTTAACAAAACTGCAAATCTACTGTTTTTATATAACCATTTCGGTTGTTGTTAAGCAACAGTGTCATATTTATTTTGATCGTATAATAATATTTAAAAAATAGTTTAGAATCGCAATCAAAGTGTTTTTCGATACATTAGAATTTTGTCGTCCTTCGCATAAAAACAAATATCCAAATGAAAAACAACGTATCTTATCCATTGTGGGCAAATTATCGTTTACATTACAATGAACTATATAAGACAATAGTTAAATATTAATAATATTTGAATTGCATGGTGTCACGTTGTGATCGTTGTTAAAATAATAATAATTTTTTGTGATTATCGGTGGTTTAATTTGATATCGTCATGGTCATAACCACTTTCGGCCACAAAAACTATTTCGAACGCACGTTATTTTGTTAACTTTTCATAACCGCTTTGTTGGCCACGAACCCACCCATTACTACGGAGACTAAACATACACACACACACACACACACACACACACACACATATTCGGTTAATAAAAAAATCAAAAATAAAATTAATTGTTTGACGACAATGGTTGCCGTACTCTACCCTACACCACACATTCAACATTTTTTCCATTTATACCATTTTTTTTTCGTTTTAGGAGGTAAAATTTCGGTTTTTGTTCTTTCCTTGTATTTTTTTGTTTTTACACAATTTTTACTTATGAATATTTTGTGATAAATTTAGTGTGTGTGTGCGCGTGTGTGTTTTTGTGTGTGATGTGAGTGGTGTGTGTGTGTGTGTTTGTGCGTTTTTTTCAGTTTATGAATTTCTTTAAAGTCGAAATATATTATTATTTTTTTTTTCCATATAAAACGCAAATAATGGTTGGATGAGAGGAGACAAAAAAAACGGAATTGTGAACATCGACGTTTTCAGTTGCACACATTCATAGAATTTTGTGTTAATAAGAATAAAAATATTAACAAAAATTATGTTTTATTGTGTTTGTGTGTGTGTGTGTGTGTATTGTGTGACATTTATGTAACCGAAATATGGTGCGCGTTGGATTGGTGTGAGTCTGTAAAACAAAAAAAAACTATAGAATTTTTTTCCAATGTTTTGTATTTATTTTTTTTCCAATTTTGTTGTTGTTTTAAATATTTAAAAAAAAATGTAATCGATAACCAAACAAAAAAATGACTGTACTGAAAAATATTTTGATGAAACATGAAAATTTGAAATGAATATTCTTTTCCACTCACTTGTTGCTTTTTTAATTTTTTTTAAATAATCCTTTTGAGATATTTTTTTGGAAATTTTATAGAATATTTATTATTTTTTTCGGTTTTTAGGAATAGCATATTCTAGAAAACACAGCAAATTAGTCCAACGATGGCCTTCACTTAGGTACCCTTTGCCCACCTAACAGTTTTTATTTGTGGTCGACACAGAGAAATGCAAAACATCACAAATATAACACGACGCACGCAAACATTTAACACACTGACAACAACAGATACATTCGAATTCCATTCATTTGCCAATAAAATCTTAGGAACACATATATTTGCTCATAGAAAATTTCCCATATAACAACAACAACAACAACAACACTTTATTGATGCGACCTATCCCCGGCCGCAACATCTTTCAATCGCAAATATATTTCTCTTAATATCGCACAGTTGTGGCATCTATGGAATCATTTTACTAACCACTGAACCTGGATACTTAATTTTATACTCAAAATTTAAGTTAAAATATCGGGTCACACGAGAAACGATATTGATATTTTTCTGAAAATATTTTGCCCTGAGCTCCCTATAGAAGTTTGGGGGTTGGGGAAAGTGTTTTTTTTTTGTAAATTTTTAAATGTTTTTTAACTGTTTTAATCGGTTAATTTTAGAATATCAAAAACTTCTCATACTCTTTTGGTTTGTCATCCCATTGCACACTATCCTATTGTTGGACACCAAGTCGTTCCCAATTTTTATAATGCAAACGGGATATTGAGAAAATGTAAATGAAATACATTGTTTTTAATGTTTCACATTGTCGGCGTCACCATCTCAACTGCTCTATTTTTCTTAGCCGCTAAATGTACAATCGTTTGCATTTAATTGTGTCATTCAATTTGTAGCCCATAATGGCTACCAATTTTACCAATTTCAATGGGATGTTACCGATTTTAGTAGACTTTCAGCATCACACACACAATTTTTTTCGGGCATTATCATTTACGGCGATTACGTTTAAGTAAAGCGCCGGCCAAAAATTAATGATACTCTGGTAACCCATTTTGGAAACAATTAATTGTTCACCCACTTAAATCCATTGGCTTGTTTAACCGTTTCGGTGCGAATTGTCGCTACAGCTACGAATAGGTAATGCGCCAAAATTGTATAGCACTCAAACGGTTAAACATTAGACCAATTGTAATGCAATAGAAAGAATTAGGCGATAGTTATTTATTTAAAAATACGGGTTCGTCACCATAGCCGCCGCCCGATGCAGATTACCCTGTAGATTTATTTTATTTTATTTTTTTTTCAAAATAATACAGTTTCAAACTAATAAATTTATTTATACACACACAATTTTGTTGGTGACCATAGAAATTTAATTAATAATAATACAATTAATTCTGAAAAAATATGAAATAACAGTTTCTGTGTCTGGTCTGTGCTATTTGTTAAAAATATTGTACAAAATTTACGATTTATTTACTATGAATTTTTTTACACGCAGTCCATTACACCGGACATTTATTTAAGAATATTTATAAAATAAAAACAAAATACAAAAAACACTGTGTCCCATACAAAAATCGAAATGATTTTTGAGACAAAACCATAGAACACTTAACCGTCTGGGGGGCTGGGGTTAGGGGTTTTTATTTTGGTGACTGTTTCCAATCGCACTGTACATTTTGTACATTTAGTAGACGAAAATACACCGGACGCCGGTGGTGGTGGTGGTGGGGGTGGTGTGTCTTGTGTACGCAGACAGAATAGCTCGTATCAATAGATATCGCGGTAGGATGATGGAAACGTTCAGGATACACCATTTGCGGTACACTGAAGAAAACAAAATTGTAAAATTGTATGTGATTTTTGAGAAAATTTGTAAAAGTAAAAATTTTCGGTCAGATTCATCATTGAAATGGAATAATGTGGAGTGGACGACAAAAATAGGTGAATTTAAAAAAGTTTTGTTGTTACAGTTCCACTTCACTGTCGACTAATTTCTATTCCCCCCGGTAAATTTTATTTTGCATCAGTTGAAGAACATTCAAAGACGGGGGCGATGTGATCACCGTGTTCTCAACAGCATTGCACACACACACACACACACACACACACAGGTGGAACAAACACGACGATACCCATCCTTTGGCCAAATAATTTTTTTATACCCAATTGTTGTATCTCTTCACTGTTACGATTAATGATTTTGCCGGCGTTGGTTTACAATGTGTTCAGGATTAATAACCGACACAGATTTCAACGCACCGAACGAACATATGGTATAAAATTGGGATGTCTGCGTACGACCACCACATCTAAAATCAGTAAACCCACCACCACGGTTTGATGCATGTTTGTTGTTGTTGTTTCAAAAGCCATTACGAAAAGCCTTTGCTTTGACTCCATTCAACGGAAAATAACAATGTGTCAATCCAAATCTGCTGTAACTGTGACTGCTTAAACTATGGATCGGTTTGTGTTGTGACACATTTTAATGCATATATCTTTTTGGAAGACTGATCCAATTGAAATTTCATATGTGATTAGAGATGATCCGCTTGCCGCATACAATTTATATATATTTTTCCATACAGATGCACCTAAACCTAAATAGTTTAATATTAATATTTTGAAATGTTAAAGCCGATGACTCTCAACCAATGATTTATAAAACATCGTTGCTTATTTACTTTAAAAACAACCATTTCTAATTTTATTATTGTCGTTTGATTGACACGTTAGCCATAACAACGTAAGTCAATGTTTTGTGATTTGCATAGCTGCGCGAATTGTATACAAAAATTATATTAAATATATAGAATTCATGGAAAAAATACATAAAAACACCATTTTTATTATAAAAATTATTTATGTTATGGCTAAAAATAAAGTGGAAACATAAATTTTATGTGTGTAACAAAAACAATGACATAATGACAACAACACAATACAGCAGCAATGCGTTAACAACACAACCAGGATGCAAATTATTAACGCTTTAAGTTATATACTATCGTTTTTATATTTGTGTGTGTGTGTGTGTGTGGATTTATGTAAATATTGTATAACTATAAACTGCGTTGTTGCGATGCACAAATATGGACTTATTAAAATATGGAAAAATACTGGCACACACAAACACATACAAAAATCCACATCTATATAAAATTTTATTTATCCGTTAACATTCACCGTAACTAATCCATTCAACCACTTACTTACTATACACAACACAACAGAACGTATATGCATTCGGTGTTGTTGTTGTTGTTGGCGTTGTTGTTGTTCTTTGTTGCTCTGTACGAATGTTAATAAGAAATAAAATGTTTTCCATAAAAGTGGAATATTTTCAAATAAACTAATTTAAAGCTGATATTTTGTAAAATTAATATAGAAAAATTAGAATATAGTGAATTTTTGGTGAGAAAGACTAAAATTAAAAAAAAATTGAATGCACCATGATCAGGGTTTTTTTCCGGTTCCCTTGGTGGTGGCATTCTTTCAGGCAGGGACTTTCAGTCAACTGTACTCTCCCGCTGCGTATGCGCAGCACATAAATATTAAACATGAAAAATAGGACATGATCGCAATGCTGAAATGGAAAAGCATCCATTCAAATCATATACAAAATCATACAACGTGTAAGCTGTGAGCTAATGCTTAACACTCTGTCTCACATGCACTCGTGTACTGGGACCGGGGTGGTCCCTTTTTTCACCCATATTCATTCATACTGCTGCGTTTTCGGTTACCAAGCGACTGACACAAAATCATACTCAAATCTCACATTCTGGATCCACTTATCATCGGCATTTCAAACTATTGTAGAATCCCAACTATTCTGTGACACATAATTTTCAATTTTTTATTCACTTTTGTCTGAACTTTTGCTTAACACATGCATTTCAATGGGACATGTGCGTCCACGGTATGGTCATAAAATTGAAATCGATTTTTTCGAAAATTTGTGTCTGAAATGATACCGGAAACAGTACAATATCTTCATGCTACAACCCTCTGGTGTTATTTTCTGTACCGAAAATCTAAAAACCAATTTCATATGTACAATCTCTTCTGCAACGATACATTTCTCGATTAGATCGCTTACCATATAGTCGCCATTCAAAATAAAAAATTGGTCCTCTTGGTCAGGTTGTCCAGCCTTTTCATTTCAATCGATAGCTATGTATATGGGGAGGGGAGGGTATGTAATTAAATCACATTATCCAAACCAATGTGAGTTCATTTTGAGTTGCAAACCGAAGCGTTAGCATTTGGTTACATATTCCAAAGATGCAGTAATCTTTGTACAGTTCCATACATCGTCTGATCGTCGCCAATGGAATTTGTCACACACACACACACACACACACACACACACACACAAAGGGCAGCTAATCAATAAATCTTAAAAAAAAACTTTCCAAATTTTTTTGTGAGAACTTTTTTCAGAAATATTTAATCCCAAACAATAAATACAAACAGTTGCAGACGAAATTGTATTAAAATCGGTGTTGCTAATTGCCTAAATTATGTTCCTAATTACCTATTAATTATATAGTTCCAGGAAGTGATTACAGAAAAAAATGTAATTAGAAAATTACTTCTTTTTAAAATACTCCTAACCCACTCCACCTAAACACACACACACAATACACACACACACACACACACAGAATTCAAAAGAAACAGAAAATACATGGGGTTTTAGGTTATGTTTGAAAATATGTGTTTGGCATTTGCGCAGAAATGAAAATTGTTTAAACCACTGCGTTTTTTACACATTTTTGATGATTGTGCTACTGCTAATTACTTTCATTTTGACATTTGACGTTCGTATAGCGGAGTGTCGAAAAGTGACAGCTATCGTGCGTAAATTTTAGTGTTTTAGCATCAAAAGGAGTTTCATGGCAGTCATGTTTCTATCGTGGAATGGTAACTACAAACATTTGCTGCATTCGATTGGGATTTTAATTGATAGTTTGATATTTTATGATTTAGATGAATTTCTTGGAGTGCGTCCGGATCGTCTTTTAACCCCTTTTTTAAAGTTTGAATAAACTATAGGTAAAATATCGAACGTGCACATCTTCGGTTTGCCTTCGGACCAATCCACATAATCCATAAACCATTTTTTTTATTTGTCCAATTATTTGTAATGTTTTTTTGTATTATTTTCGGCTGTGTCATAATTTGGGCCAGAAAAAAAACCATAAAAAAATATAGTTTTTAATAAACAAAAATAAAATGCATTTTAAAATTGTGTCTCGAGTCCTTCGAAGAGATAATTTAAAATCTTTAAATTTATTTATTGTATTTATTTACAAAGAAAATGAATATTTTAATGTGCGATAAGGAACGGAATGCAACTTTGTATTCTCAAATTTCAAGTACCCAATTTATTTATTTTATTTTTTAGTTTATGGTATGCATTTCATTTTAAGTACAATATTTAAATTTAGATTTTTACTTAAATATTTATTTTATAATAAATAATAATATTAATAAATGTCAAATTGTTATAAATTCCATTTTTAAGCTAACGCATCGAATGGGGTATGAATGAATCATTATCATAATTAATGCATACGCAATCGCAGTTCGATAATATACAGTCTGCAACGCATAAATAATACCGCATTTGAGCATTTGTCAATTTTTGTAATTCACCTTAAAAATGTGACCTTAAAAATTTATCTGATCCACAAAATCATTACTTTTACTATCCATAAAGAAGCCACACAATTCGGGACGATTTTTACTTGAAACCGTTTCGGCGACGCACCTGAGTATATTTCATTTTATTTTGCGATAGGGTGACATTGATTATCTAGGAATTATATTAACCTTTTGGATTTCCGCCAGAGCGGCAGTCGCAATCGAATTAAATTAAAGAAGTCGGTAGCGGCTGATCAGACCCTATTAGTAAATACCGCATTTGCGCATTTGCCAATTTTTGTAAGTGACCATTTATGTGACCTTAAAAATTTACCTAATCCTCAAAATCATTACTTTTACTATCCATAAAGAAGGCGCACAATTCGGGACCATTTTTATTTGAAACCGTTTCGGCGACGCACCTGAGTATATTTCATTTTATTTTGCGATAGGGTGACATTGATTATTTAGGAATTATATTAACCTTTTGGATTTTCGCCAGAGCGGCAGTCGCAATCGAATTAAATAAAAGAAGCCGGTACCGGTTGATCAGACCCTATTAGTATCGTATTAGCATAGACTCAGACACACATTCAAATTATAAATAAATGTGGAAACAGAAAGGCAAGGTAAATTTCCATATACCCAACCAAATATTTGTACAATAAAATTACTTCAGCTTAGGGTTTTAATTTTTAAAAACCATATTCCAAGCATTTTAATGGTGCGGCAGTAAAGAATGGTGGATGGGATTTTGATGCATTAAGTTTTAACTCGTAATACGATCGGAAATCCTTCAATTACCACCAACTGATACACAAATCATTTTTTCCGAAAAGCAAACAATGACGGGAATTTTAGACGAAAAAAAACATGACACCGCCGTGATGAACAGACCCAAAAACGGAAAAAAACAATAGACGACCAAGAATTGAACCGTGTACCGGTACACCACCGGACACATACAAAAAATGGAAGTAGACTAGGTTATCATTCACCGAAGGCTTACTAATATTATAATGCATTTAATTGCGAACGGTTCGGAAACGATCAATATTTAAGGCTTCATTATAAATTTCAATGGTCTTTGAACAAGTGGCTGAAATACTGAATGGGTCGAAAATCATCAATATCGCACATGTTCTCTTGGCTGGGGATGGAGTTGAGAATAATCTTGGCCAGCTTTCACCGCAATTGGAAATATGGATTCGTTTGATCTAATGAACATGAAGACAGCGTGCGCATCGCCAACGTTCGCATTTTTTAAACAGAAAAAGATGTAGCAAATGGACAGTTAATGGAACAATCGAAATTAGTAAAATGTGGACGATGTGAGACAATTGACGAATGTATCCGACGCAACAGGATAATGACACATGACACGAAATGAGAATTGTTGAATTGTTCAGAAGACAAATTTTTTCGAAATCAGATTTTTTAGATCCCACAATACCCAGTAATTTTTGGTGGAAAATTAGAGTACCTAAAAGTGGAATTGGCAACCTTAGCCCTTCGAATCGTGACATGATTTCGATTTAATGTAAATATCCTTCGACAAAAAATCTAAAGTGACACTTCTGTCATTTCCAGTTGCTCAGATCACGATTAATCATAGCAATTATGTGTTTTAGTGAATAACAAAGTAACAAAATTATATATTCGGCTCATACAAGAAATGGCAAGGCATGTTCAAAGCATCGGTGTTGCACAACTCGTCCAAATCGTATAACCGATTGTGTTAATATTGACAATGTCATCATTTGAATTAGACCAATTGAATGGGTCTTGATTTTTATGTACGCGAAATGGAAATTTGGTTAAATAAAAATAAACGGATCGATTGGGCACTTAAAACAAGAAATAATTGTTGGAATTTCAAATCAAAATGGATCAAAATATCAAAGAATCGCATAAAATGAATATGATTCCATTTAGAATACTTTAATGTTGACGGCACCGGTGAATTTTGGACATAGCCGTTTTTAAAGTCATGTCAAAAAAAGACCAACAGCACAAGAGTTGATTCTGGTGATGAAAAATCACAAAATACATCCGACAAGAACAGACACACACACACACATAATAAAACCACGGCGGTGAGTAGCCTTTGTTTCATCGATAACACCTAAAGACCGTCACATTGTTCCCAATCACTTGATATTGGGTTATTTAAACACAATTTCGTAATAACATATGGAAAACGTAGGAAGATTAACACCACAAATCAACAATACTCATCGATTTCATTGAAAATGGAGGTAACGTTCAACGTTACAAACATTGAAAGCCGCACTGACACTAAACCGGAACACCACATTCGGTATGGAAATGTAAATTGTGCGAAAAACTTATTGCTACATTAGCCAACAAAAATAGAATATTGGACGTACAAAGTGACATTAATTCACATCCCAAAGGTATCCATAGGACAAAAATGAGAAGATAATGGAATTGCACAATCAAAAAATATAAATCCACATTTATTTTCTGTTGGCAAATGTTAATTTAAACTAAGCCGAAAATATATTATTTAAATATGGAATTTGTAAATATAAAACGATTTAATTTCTCAGGCGGTGAATTAAAGTAATAAAAATGTGTGTGTGTGTGTGATACAATGGCTTTGCTCGTATTATTTTCCATATGCAAATGAGTGTATAAATGCGATATTAAATTGGACCTGGAATGAGGCTACAAAGATAAAATATTAAATTCTTTGAAATGAATATTTTTTGAATAGCAACAATGTAACGCATATCCAAAATATTATATCACACAACGTTCTCAAACATATTATTGTCGTCGTTGTTGTTGTTGTTGTTGTTGTTATTATTATTATTATTTTGTAAATAAATAGGAAAAGAAAAAATAATGCTTTTAAACCAAAACAATATCTTTGGAAACACTTAAAAAATAAATATTATAAAATTAAATATACAAAAAAAATTCAATGACACCACAAATATACAAAAACAAACATTGTTACGATTCATCTTAAATTGATACATTGTCTTGAAAATGAATACAGAAAAATGGTTGCATTTAAGAAAATAATATTAAAAATCTTAGAACAAAACAAAATATTCGATAATATTAAAATTGTAATAGAAAAATGTAACGAATTATGGGAAACATGTGTGTGCGAAGTGTGGAGTGGCCGGCCGAAGAGCTCATTTACATACGCATTTAGTTTTCTGTACTCGCGATACAATGCGTTGAAATGAATAGAAAAAAAAGCAGTAAATACGAAGAAAAAAAAAGGTTAATAAAATACAATTTCTGTTACAGCATCAACAACAACAACAACAACAACAACAACAACAACACAATATCAAAGGGATCGTCGATATTTATAATTAATTTTTAAGTACATTCAAAGATTTTTCCCGTATTTAGATTTCAATTGGTTTTTCTATTTATTTACAAAAAATAAATAATAATAACAACAACAACAATAAAATGTTTGAGAACGTTGTGTGACATTATGTTTTGGATCGACATTACATTTATTTCAAAGAATTTAATCTTATCGTCGTAGCCTCATCCAGGTCCAAATTAATATCGCATTTATACACTCATTTGCATATGGAAAATAATACGAGCAAAGCCATTGTATCACACACACACTGACACACACAAACACACACACACAGACGCATTTGAATAAATAAGAATAGATTCAGATTTCGTGCTATTTTCATTATTAGTACGGAATGGTTTGCTTTCTATTGATAAAATCCAGTACATCACCAAGGGATTAGATTTGGAAAGAAAAATGTGGATAGTCAGTTACCTGTTAAATTATCTGATGGAAATTAAATATTGCTAATGATTAGGCGTTTCTCATTTCCAATTGGATTTCATATTGTTTTCGAAACACATTTTCAAGAATATTGAAATTCCGAATAATTTTTGGGAAACTATTGTTTCTTAAGATCACTCGACGCCATCAAATTACGCAATCGATTTTTATCAATTTATATCGGTGTGAAATTATGTTCTGAATATAAATCGTGGGCATATGTGTAAGTCGACTTTCCACAGATGATAATTTAACAGGTGACAATCCACATTTGTTTTCCCCCGAAATCTGCGCACGCGTTAATTTAACTAGAAAATAAATTATTTGAATATAGAATTTCTCAATATAAAACGAAATAATAATAAACCAACGACTTAAAATAATAACAAATGTGTGTGAGTGTGTGTGTGTGCAATGACTTAAGTATAAATCCACGTCTATATTCAGATTTAAATTCTAAATTGTGTAGTGGAAATTGCATATTTTTCTTAAGTCATTAATTAAATACGATCGATCACAATTTTGAAGAAAGTAAATCGTCTGGAAATATATTTACAAAAATAATTCGTGGACACCCACAAACCCACAAATTTGTTGTATTTCAAAAATCAATTGTTCATAAGAAAAACTAATCGAAAAAGGGTCAACGACTTAGGAAAAATATGCAATTTCCACCAAGGCAACTACGCAATGTAAAAATCAGTTCTGAATATAAACGGGATACATTAAATCAGATGTTCATATTTATACTTAAGTCGTTACATAAAACACAACAAACACATTTGTTATTACTTTAAGTCGTTGGGACAGAAATTAATTTGTTTTATATTGAGAAATCATAGATTCAAATGATATATTTTCTAGTTAAATTAACGCGTGCACAGATTTGGGGGAAAACAAATTTGGTTAGTCACCTGTTAAATTATTTGCTAGAACAATATTTCATGATGATGATTGCGAATATGATCTCTTGGAGACGGAAAATAGAATTGAATTCCATTATTATTTTGTTGTTGCCGATGTGATCGCAATGACTTTGTTTCCGATCCAAAATCATACGCCTTTTGCATTTACTTTAACCCAAAAATTGTGATTGCGCTAAAACGACGACACACTAATAAAATTTAAAAATCTAAATAGGTCAATCGCATTCGTCGATATTTCAAATATCCCAAAAAAATGGAATAGAACAGAAAAAGTGGCGGTAAAAATTTGCCATAAAATAAAAACCTCGTTTGGGTTTCAAAAATAAAAAATATATATTTTCTGCCTGCGCACACAAAAAATGTAAACAAAAATATGTTACGAAACGAAAAGGAAAATGTTGTTGTTGTTGTGGTTTTATTTGAAAACAGGCCCGTACCGAGGCAAATTTTGAGCTCATTGCATAATTTTGGAAAATACGCCCTTAAATAAAAATGTATCCGCATTGTTTAAGATATATTGACATAGATTTTTCTTCGAAGGAAGAGGACTTGAATGGATATTTTTGTTCCATCTTAACAATTCAATTATATTTAAGTTAAATCTTCAATTTTTCCTGAAGTAAAAATCTAATGAAAGTAATTAATATAAGGGTTTTCTATCTTCGTTAAACCCATCCTACGGTTTTAGATTGTCTCGGCGGTAAGTTGATTACGCCTAATTGATTCGAAATGAATCTCGGGGTAACGTTTTCGGAGATATATCGGGGTGGAATTAAATGGTAAAAATAATAATCAATTTTAAATTAATATGTTCCATTGACAAAAGTATTTATTGACAAAATAATGAGTACATTCTGTTCTCGACCCATTCATCTTTCATTTGCTTCTAATTTTATATAAAAATATTAACTACAACCCGAGAAATAATTAAAAACGTTACCCCGAAACAGTCGTAGGAAAGTAAATTCAGTTGTGAGTTGATTTTAGCGTTTTTATTTTCAGTTTTCGGCGCCCCTAACAAATACACGTCCCGTTTGTATGTTCCTTCTGTTTATATGAAAGCTACGGGCCTGTATAAAAAAGTGTATCTACAACGATTTCTCAACACATGAACATGACCATGACAAATTGCGAGTACATAAGACAATACGAAGAACAACAACAACACACACGACACAATTTGTAATTTCTGAGTTACATTTATGAACAAACACAACAAACAATCTTTATATAATTTCAATTGTCTGTATGTGTGTGTTTGTGTGTGTGTGAGTGTTCGGTTTTTTTTAGTTTTTTCATTGTTAGGCTAAAATAAAACAAAAACCAATAACTTCCATGTTTTTTTATTAATTTCAGTTCTCTAACTTAATATTTTCACATACGTCTTGACACACACACACACACAAACACACAAACACACACACACACACACATAATATCATATATTAATTTTACATTTATATGGAAACAATGTGTGTTTAATTGTATCGTCTTACGTTTGGGTTGTTTTCTATTTCTTTTCAATTCATTAACCGCTTGTTGCACGCACCCAAAGTGTTACGAGTACAAAAGAATATTATTTGTTTTACTTTTCGCAAATGTCTGTGAAAGAAAAGAGGACTTTTCGAATGATTTTGAATTGACAATATAAACCTGTCGTCTCATTTGAGGTCTATTTGCAATGGTTGTAGTGCAGACGGTCCATTATTACTATTAATTTTTATCAACAACTCCAAATATCATCATCCGCAAACCAAACAAGCATTCAAGCGAGATTGGGGCCACGTTGAAGGAGATCTCTCTACAGACGAACCATAAAAATTCATTTGACATGCAAAAGAGATGACACAAAGTTAAAAAATTAGTTATCGTATTGGAAAATAGGGGCACTACCGTTGCGGTGGAATTAACAATTTAATCGTATTCAGTATTGCATTCGGGAAGACGTTGCAGTTGCACATTGGTTGGAGAAACGTGTCGAAGAAGACCAAACCGGATCTAATGCCATGGAGTAAGTCAGTAAGTAGGTTTGCCAACTGTAGGCAAGAAGAGGTTAAACGAATGGAGTGCGTTTTTTTGTTGTTTTGTATTGTTATTTTTTTTTAATGACTTTATTTTTCTTGTACAATTTTTATGTATCCGTTGGATGTTGTCGTCGTCGTCGTCGTCGTTGTTGTTGTTGCCAACGGTGGTGACTAATCTCTCGTTGTTTCTGTAGTTCCGATTTTACATTACCATACGTTGAACAATATTAATTATGAAAATTATGTAAAATCATAATTTATGGCATATTTATTTGTTTATTTTTTGGGTGCCATACCGTCCAGCAATTTGGTCTGCCCGTCTGTGCTGTAACAAATACGTTTTTTATAATTTCTCATTAATATTCAAATTATAAATTTTCAACACCAAATACATTTTTTAATTTGAGTTTATTATTAATGCATTTTGAGATAAGTCAATCGATAAAGTGGTAACATAATTCTATTCAAATCCTTGTGAGGAAAAAACGAAATGTTAATATTTGAATAATTTTGAATCCAAAACATGTGCAAACACTTAAAGTTATGATAAATGTAATTTTGGGTATTTAGTGCTGTATGTGAAGAAATTTGAATGTTATTTAGCGAACCTTTTTTCATGATTTATGGCTTTTTCTAATTATGATTTTGTGTTTTTAATATTAATATTTAATTATTTGATAAATTTTCCTATGTAATTTGAGGTGCGACCCTTTCGAGTGGTACGTTATCAGCATAAAAAGATGAGTTTATCTGTTGGAATAGAAAAAAATAAATATAAAATGCATTTTGGTCCATGCACACACACACACACACACACAAACCCACGTCGCCACAGAGTCTATTTTGCTGTTGTTGTTGTTTTTATCTTATTTTATTTTAAGGTTTCAAATTTATTTCTTGTTTTATCTTTTCCCTATATTTTTCCTTTTATTTTTTGGGATATATTGAAATACAGATCATTTTCAAAGCGATAAGGTAACGATCGAATTTGATTTTTCGTTTAAATAAAAGAATATTTGTTTAATCACAAAATTTATTTCGTCCTGAATTTGATAATTTTGAAAAATAAAAAACCAGGCCAGAAAAATACTCTAAATTGTGTTCATCTCCGACTGGAAAATAGAGACAGTAAATTTGTGGTCATGTGATGTTTATAATAAGCAACAATGATCATCATCATCATCATCATCATCTGGTTCACTAAACACTAACATTCAGTTGCCGTTCTTCTCCGACATCTAAATTTATTCAATTATTGTTTGTGTTTTGTGTAAGTGCAAATTGTACTCCCAAATTGTTCGTTATAGCCACGATGGTAAATTACACACCGCATATTGAGGATGGAGGGTATAACAATTCGCACCCACAATGGGAGATTAGTCCGTTTCAGTGCGGTATCCACTCGCGATATAATTATAGAATTTCATAGTAATGCGCGAATCACCGAGTGAATGACGATGTTGTCGGGGCTTAAACAATTTCCTTGGATACATTGCACATTTATTTATTGAGTTTTGAAAATGTGGTTAACAGACAGATAAGATAAGAAATCTGGTTAAAAATGTGAGACAGGCAATCGAATTTCCTGATAATTTTTTAGGTGAATATCCACATATTTGTTTGCTCCAATTCTAATCTCGTTGTTACGCGTAATGCGGGGACGGGGGGGAAATATAATGTCACACAACTCTTTCAAAACTTATTATTATTATTATTTTGTAATTAAATAGAAAAACTAATTAATCTACGATCCATTCCACACCCGGCCAGACCGCATCTCTTCATTGCTTCGTTTTCAAAGTGGTTATTGTATTTTTTTTTCATATTTTATTGCCCATTTTTTTGTCGTTTCTTATTTCTTGTGACAATTTTATTTATTTCAACGGATTAACACAATTAAAAAAATATAGAAAAACTATAGATTTGTTTGTTATTTTAAAATAAAAATATGATTTACGACTTAATTTAATTTCTCTTATTCACTTATTTTTTGAAGCCATTCTCATTTTTGGTACATAAGGAAATCCATAGAACGCACAATTCTTTAAGAAATATGGTAATAAAAAAATGTAACGAATTATGGGAAACATGTGTGTGCGAAGTGTGGAGTGGCCGGCCGAAGAGTTCATTTACACACGCATTTAGTTTTCTGTACTCGCGATACAATGCGTTGAAATGAATAGAAAAAAAAGCAGTAAATACGAAGAAAAAAAAGGTTAATAAAATACAATTTCTGTTACAGCATCAACAACAACAACAACAACAACAACAACAACAACAACAACAACAACAACAACACAAACAGTACAATATCAAAGGGATCGTCGATATTTATAATTAATTTTTAAGTACATTCAAAGATTTTTTCCGTATTTGGATTTTAATTGGTTTTTCTATTTATTTACAAAATAATAATAACAACAACAACAATAAAATGTTTGAGAACGTTGTGGGACATTATGTTTTGGATCGACGTTACATTTATTTCAAAGAATTTAATCGTATCGTCGTAGCCTCATCCAGGTCCAATTTAATATCGCATTTACAAAACTCATTTGCATATGGAAAATAATACGAGCAAAGCCATTGTATCACACACACACACACACACACACACACACACACAGACGCATTTGAATAAATAAGAATAGATTCAGATTTCGTGCTATTTTCATTATTAGTACGGAATGGTTTGCTTTCTATTGATAAAATCCAGTACATCACCAAGGGATTAGATTTGGGAAGAAATATGTGGATAAATATTGCTAATGATTAGGCGTGTCTCATTTCCAATTGGATTTCATATTTACAAATATTATCTCTATTCCATCGCCCACTCAGTTATTCAGACAGCGATTTTTTCTCGTTTATTCGTTGGTTTCTTAGACTTTTGTTTACATTTTTAAAGATAACATTTTTTGTTTACGATTCGATTAGTTTTTCTTATGAACAATTTTTCGGTATTCATTTTTGAAATACAACAAATTTGTGGGTTTGTGGGTGTCCACGAATTATTTTTGTAAATATATTTCCAGACGATTTACTTTCTTTAAAATTGTGATCGATCGTATTTAATTAATGACTTAAGAAAAATATGCAATTGCCACTACGCAATTTAGAATTTAAATCTGAATATAGACGCGGATTTATACATAAGTCATTGCACACACACACACTCACACACATTTATTATTATTTTAAGTCGTTGGTTTATTATTATTTCGTTTTATATTGAGAAATCATAAATTCAAATAATATATTTTCTAGTTAAATTAACGCGTGCGCAGAATTGGCGGAAAACAAATTTGGTTAGTCACCTGTTAAATTATCATCTGTGGATAGTCGACTTACGATGATATTTATATGATTAAGGATAGTTGCTGTGTGTGTGTGTATTGTATTCAAGAAGAGACTTAAATAAAATTACAAAGAATTGTTAGGGTGAAATTATTAAAATGCTCTTTCCACCTGCAATATTTCGGTATATGCGATTTGCACCTCATTAGACAGACGTTAGAAATGGATTAATAATTAGAGACAAAATCCTCTTTGCCAATCAAATTTTACTAATTTTAATTTTATCTTAAGAACATTGAATTCACAATTAATGACGTTAAGAAGCGATTCATGGCATGCCCGATTTTTTACGCAGTGTTAATCCAGCGCACCGTCTGCATTTGCGGACACAATCAATTTTATCATAATATTATTTTAATCTGTCGTTAGTTCGTCTAACGAGAAAAGGTGCAAACACAAATTAGATGAAAAAAGCATTTTAATAATTCCACACACACAATCACAAACACACACACACACACCCAACTGAAATTGTATAAAGATTGTTTGTTGTGTAAATTAATTTGTTTGCAAATGTAACTCAAAAATCACAAATTGTGTCGTGTGTCGTGTGTTGTTGTTGTTCTTCTTATTGGCTTATGTACTCACATTTTCTTATAGATATTCTTATTCTTATTTCGTTGCCTTATGTACTCGCAATTTGTTCTTGTGTTGAGAAATCGTTTTAAGATACACTTTTTTACATAACAGCAACAACAACAACAACAACATTTTCCTTTCCGTTTCGAAATATATTTTTGTTTACATTTTTTTTGCGTGCACAGGCACTTTTTCTGTTGTATTTCATTTTTTTGGGAAATATGAAATATCGACTGATTGCGAATGACCTTTGAATTTTATATTTGTGTCGTTTAAATAAATAATGTGTCCCTACCAAAGTCCAGAAGATGTCCTGGATTAATTTGGCTGGGAAATTTCTGATGGACACAAATTTGATGGGGAAAAAGGATTTTGTCTCTAATTATTAATCCGTTTCTAATGTCTGTGTGCCCACCAATTAAAGAATTATGTGCCATCGAATTTCGCGATATAATTTTTGCATTTCGTATTAATATTTTCATACCGTTTTTTGTTCTTATTTTTTCAAACGAATTCCAACAAATTAATTAGAGTTCAATGTGCCTCTCCGATAATAATGGTATTTCAAATATTTATAGTCGTAACACACTTATCCCTCTGTCCACTTAACAATTCACATCGCCTTGTCGATTAGTTTTTATTTTTTTAAAAGATTTATGACTCGTTTTTTTCTTATGAACACAATTTTTCGGTAAATAATTTTCAAGACAATCTTTTCATTTAAAATATAAGAAATTTGAATATTTGTGGCGACAACGAATTTTTGTATTATATTTCCAGACGATCTCCCAAATTATTATCTCGATTCTTAAATACAGAAAAATTGTACATCGGACGTTAATTCAATATTAATTTTACATTTATTTTCAAATATAAACAAACCAAGGAACAAACGAAAAACATCTGTGTGGAATCGCTGAGTGGGCGGCAAAGGGACAGATTTCATAAATACTTATTTTATTTGAGTGCGAAAATACGTCGAAATGATCAATCAAATTTGTTGGTATTTGTTTACATAAAATAAGCGATCAATTAAATCTGAATTTAGACGGGATTTATACTTAAGTCATTGCATAATACACACACACACACACATTTTTTATTACTTTAAGTCGTTGGCTTTATTTTGTTTTATATTGAGAAATTCTATTTTCAAATAATATATTTTCTTGTTAAATTAACGCGTGCACAGATTTGGGGGTAAACAAATTTGGATAGCAATCTGTTAAATTATCATCTGTGGAAAATTGACTTACACATGCGCACGATTTATATTTATTGATAGTTGGTGACATTGGATTTGTTATTGTTTTTTAAACACATTTTCAAAAATAAATAAATTCCGAATAATTTATGGAAAGATTTGTTTCTTAAATTCACTTCAACAAATATGCACAACAATATTCTTGGATGTTGACATGAAGGTCTGCTATTCTAAACCGTAAAATATGCGTCCAGTGCAATATGTTGAATTAATAACAACGTAATTATTAGTCAGATTATTTAGAATAAAGCAGTCAGATGAATGAATGTTCGCAAAAATAGTACCATATGTCAGTGCAATGTCAAAGAAATTCAGATGTTTCAGAACAAGATACGAAGAGACAGAGTCAACGCTCAGCGGTACGTACGTTATGACGATCTACACCCGGAACTTAGGAATTAAGAATGTGGCCAGTGAAACAACGATTACGGCAAGCAACACGTCAACGTCGAAGCAGCCAAATTCTTGACGGTCGACACCAAATAAGAAAGTTTAAAAGAACTAAACCTTTTGATTTCGTATTCTTATAACGTTTGGGATTGCATACTAGAAAAAACGGTGGAACAGGTCGATCTATTGATGGGCAAAATATAGCTTTACGAATGAAAGCAGAAACTTTCTTAAATGTGTGACAAAAAGCATGTGGGACCATCCTAAAATACTTCCCGAAGACTATTCTTTTAAAAACCATTATAAAATTTGTAAGTTTTAAATTTAACTGCCATGAGTGTGAGCTCGATGGTAAAAAAAAACCTCTTTCCCAACCATTTCTGATTCTAGTTATTCTAAAATAGTGATCCAAATTAAAATAAATTGGTGTTAAAGCCAATTATAAAACTTTTTAGTTTGACTTAAAAAACTATTTGCGTCCTCGATCAGGTAGTTGTGAAAAAATTACCGGATGATATTATTCCCGGCTGGATTCTAATAAAAATGGTATTTAATGACACCCTCTAAATTTATCCGGGGTAATTATTTTATCATAGGAACGTTTTATGAAGGACAACAGTTTTCACTAAGGTTTTTCTGTGAATTTTGAAAAATAGTTCTCAAGAAAAATTTAACCAATTACTTTTATTTGGGTCAATAGTAAATCAAAATAGGCTCAACTAACACCATCACAAATGTTTTGCATTGATTTTAAGAGTAGTTTAGTTTTAAAATTTAATCCTCAAGTATATTTTAAAATTTGTTCTCCAGAGCACTGCGCTTCAATGAAAACATTCATAAAACTTAATCCAAGTCTATTTGCCCGTTTAAATGTTTCTTGGGCATGGTTCACCCATAATATTGAGTGTTATGCGCTGTGATCACTTTGTGTCTTTACAGATTTTCGTGTTAATTTAACTATGAAAAAAAATATATAACAAAATTATTTCTCTGCCAACGACTTAAAATAATAAAAAATGTGTGTGTGTGTGTATTATGCAATGACTTAAGTATAAATCCCGTCTAAATTCAGATTTAATTGATCGCTTATTTTATGTAAACAAATACCAACAAATTTGATTGATCATTTCGACGTATTTTCTCACTTAAATAAATTAAGTATTTATGAAATCTGTCCCTTTGCCGCCCACTCAGCGATTCCACACAGATGTTTTTCATTTGTTCCTTGGTTTGTTTATATTTGAAAATAAATGTAAAATTAATGATGTCATTGAATTAACGTCCGATGTACAATTTTTCTGTATTTAAGAATCGAGATCATAATTTGGGAGATCGTCTGGAAATATAATACAAAAACTCGTTGTCGCCACAAATATTCAAATTTCTTATATTTTAAATGAAAAGATTGTCTTGAAAATTATTTACCGAAAAATTGTTCATAAGAAAAAAACGAGTCATAAATCTTTTAAAAAAATAAAAACTAATCGACAAGGCGATGTGAATTGTTAAGTGGACAGAGGGATAAGTGTGTTACGACTATAAATATTTGAAATACCATCATTATCGGAGAGGCACATTGAACTCTAATTAATTTGTTGGAATTCGTTTGAAAAAATAAGGATAAAAAACGGTATGAAAATATTAATACGAAATGCAAAAATTATATCGCGAAATTCGATGGCAAATAATCCTTTAATTGGTGAACAGACAAACATTAGAAACGGATTAATAATTAGAGACAAAATCCATTTTCCCCATCAAATTTGTGTCCATCAGAAATTTCCCAGTCAAATTAATTCAGGACACCTTCTGGACTTTGGGGAACACATTATTTATTTAAACGACACAAATATAAAATTCAAAGGTCATTCGCAATCAGTCGATATTTCATATTTCCCAAAGAAATGAAATACAACAGAAAAAGTGCCTGTGCACGCAAAAAAAATGTAAACAAAAATATATTTCGAAACGGAAAGGAAAATGTTGTTGTTGTTGTTGTTGTGTAAAAAAGTGTATCTTAAAACGATTTCTCAACACAAGAACAAATTGCGAGTACATAAGGCAACGAAATAAGAATAAGAATATCTATAAGAAAATGTGAGTACATAAGCCAATAAGAAGAACAACAACAACACACGACACAATTTGTGATTTCTGAGTTATATTTGCAAACAAATTAATTTACACAACAAACAATATTTATACAATTTCAGTTGGGTGTGTGTGTGTTTGTTTGTGTTTGTGATTGTGTGTGTGGAATTATTAAAATGCTTTTTTCATCTAATTTGTGTTTGCACCTCTTCTCGTTAGACGAACTAACGACAGATTTATAATAATATTGAATGTGATAAAATTGAATGTGTCCTCAAATGCAGACGGTGTGCTGGATTAACACTGCGTCAAAAATCGGGCATGCCATGAATCGCTTCTTAACGTCATTAATTGTGAATTCAATGTTCTTAAGATAAAAATAAAATTAGTAAAATTTGATTGGAAAAAAGGATTTTGTCTCTAATTATTAATCCATTTCTAACGTCTGTCTAATGAGGTGCAAATCGCATATACCGAAATATTGCAGGTGGAAAAAGCATTTTAATAATTTCACCCTAAAAATTCTTTATAATTTTATTTAAGTCTCTTCTTGAATGTAATACACACACACACACACACAGCAACTATCCTTAAACATTTACAAATAAATCGTAAGTCAACTTTCCACAGATGATAATTTAACAGGTGACTAACCAAATTTGTTTTCCCCCAAATCTGCGCACGCGTTAATTTAACTAGAAAATAAATTATTTGAATATAGAATTTCTCAATATAAAACGAAATAATAATAAACCAACGACTTAAAATAATACCAAATGTGTGTGAGTGTGTGTGTGTGCAATGACTTATGTATAAATCCGCGTCTATATTCAGATTTAAATTCCAAATTGTGTAGTGGAAATTGCATATTTTTCTTAAGTCATTAATTAAATACGATCGATCACAATTTTAAAGAAAGTAAATCGTCTGGAAATATATTTACAAAAATAATTCGTGGACACCCACAAACCCACAAATTTGTTGTATTTCAAAAATGAATACCGAAAAATTGTTCATAAGAAAAACTAATCGAATCGTAAACAAAAAATGTTATCTTTAAAAATGTAAACAAAAGTTTAAGAAACCAACGAATAAACGAGAAAAAACCGCTGTCTGAATCACTGAGTGGGCGATGGAATAGAGATAATATTTGTAAATATGAAATCCAATTGGAAATGAGAAACGCCTAATCATTAGCAATATTTATCCACATTTTTCTTCCCAAATCTAATCCCTTGGCGATGTACTGGATTTTATCAATATTAAGCAAACCATTCCGTACTAATAATTAAAATAGCACGAAATCTGAATCTATTCAAATGCGTCTGTGTGTGTGTGTGTGTGTGTGTGTGATACAATGGATTTGCTCGTATTATTTTCCATATGCAAATGAGTGTATAAATGCGACATTAAATTGGACCTGGATGAGGCTACGACGATAAGATTAAATTCTTTGAAATATATGTAATGTCGATCCAAAACATAATGTCACACAACGTTCTCAAACATTTTATTGTTGTTGTTGTTATTATTATTAATATTTTGTAAATAAATAGAAAAACCAATTAAAATCCAAATACGGAAAAAATCTTTGAATGTACTTAAAAATTAATTATAAATATCGACGATCCCTTTGATATTGTACTGTTTGTGTTGTTGTTGTTGTTGTTTTTTGTTGTTGTTGTTGATGCTGTAACAGAAATTGTATTTTATTAACCTTTTTTTTCTTCGTATTTACTGCTTTTTTTTCTATTCATTTCAACGCATTGTATCGCGAGTACAGAAAACTAAATGCGTGTGTAAATGAACTCTTCGGCCGGCCACTCCACACTTCGCACACACATGTTTCCCATAATTCGTTACATTATTTTATTACCATATTTCTTAATGAATTGTGCGTTCTATGGATTTCCTTATGTACCAAAAATGAGAATGGCTTCAAAAAATAAGTAAATAAGAGAAATTAAATTAAGTCGTAAATCATATTTTTATTTTAAAATAACAAACAAATCTATAGTTTTTCTATATTTTTTTAATTGTGTTAATCCGTTGAAGTAAATAAAATTGTCACAAGAAATAAGAAACGACAAAAAAATGGGCAATAAAATATGAAAATAAAATACAATAACCACTTTGAAAACGAAGCAATGAAGAGATGCGGTCTGGCCGGGTGTGGAATGGATCGTAGATTAATTAGTTTTTCTATTTAATTACAAAATAATAATAATAATAAGTTTTGAAAGAGTTGTGTGATATTATATTCCCCCCCCCCCGTCCCCGCATTACGCGTAACAACGAGATTAGAATTGGAGAATACAAAATTATCAGGAAATTCGATTGCCTCACATTTTTAACCAGATTTCTTATCTTATCTGTCTGTTAACCACATTTTCAAAACTCAATAAATAAATGTGTAATGTATCCAAGGAAATTGTTTAAGTCCCGACAACATCGTCATTCATTCGGTGATTCGCGTATTACTATGAAATTCTATAATTATATCTCGAGTGGATACCGCACTGAAACGGACTAATCTCCCATTGTGGGTGCGAATTGTTATACCCTCCATCCTCAATATGCGGTGTGTTATTTACCATCGTGGCTATAACGAACAATTTGGGAGTACAATTTGGACTTACACAAAACACAAACAATAATTGAATAAATTTAGATGTCGGAGAAGAACGGCAACTGAATGTTAGTGTTTAGTGAACCAGATGATGATGATGATGATGATGATCATTGTTGCTTATTATAAACATCACATGACCACAAATTTACTGTCTCTATTTTCCAGTCGGAGATGAACACAATTTAGAGTATTTTTCTGGCCTGGTTTTTTATTTTTCAAAATTATCAAATTCAGGACGAAATAAATTTTGTGATTAAACAAATATTCTTTTATTTAAACGAAAAATCAAATTCGATCGTTACCTTATCGCTTTGAAAATGATCTGTATTTCAATATATCCCAAAAAATAAAAGGAAAAATATAGGGAAAAGATAAAACAAGAAATAAATTTGAAACCTTAAAATAAAATAAGATAAAAACAACAACAACAGCAAAATAGACTCTGTGGCGACGTGGATTTGTGTGTGTGCATGGACCAAAATGCATTTTATATTTATTTTTTTCTATTCCAACAGATAAACTCATCTTTTTATGCTGATAACGTACCACTCGAAAGGGTCGCACCTCAAATTACATAGGAAAATTTATCAAATAATTAAATATTAATGTTAAAAACACAAAATCATAATTAGAAAAAGCCATAAATCATGAAAAAAGGTTCGCCAAATAACATTCAAATTTCTTCACATACAGCACTAAATACCCAAAATTACATTTATCATAACTTTAAGTGTTTGCACATGTTTTGGATTCAAAATTATTCAAATATTAACATTTCGTTTTTTCCTCACAAGGATTTGAATAGAATTATGTTACCACTTTATCGATTGACTTATCTCAAAATGCATTAATAATAAACTGAAATTAAAAAATGTATTTGGTGTTGAAAATTTATAATTTGAATATTAATAAGAAATTATAAAAAACGTATTTGTTACAGCACAGACGGGCAGACCAAATTGCTGGACGGTATGGCACCCAAAAAATAAACAAATAAATATGCCATAAATTATGATTTTACATAATTTTCATAATTAATATTGTTCAACGTATGGTAATGTGAAATCGGAACTACAGAAACAACGAGAGATTAGTCACCACCGTTGGCAACAACAACAACGACGACGACGACGACGACAACATCCAACGGATACATAAAAATTGTACAAGAAAAATAAAGTCATTAAAAAAAAATAACAATACAAAACAACAAAAAAACGCACTCCATTCGTTTAACCTCTTCTTGCCTACAGTTGGCAAACCTACTTACTGACTTACTCCATGGCAATAGATCCGGTTTGGTCTTCTTCGACACGTTTCTCCAACCTATGTGCAGCTGCAACGTCTTCCCGAATGCAGTACTGAATACGATCAAATTGTTAATTCCACCGCATCGGTAGTGCCCCTATTTTCCAATACGATAACTAATTTTTTAACTTCGTGTCATCTCTTTTGCATGTCAAATGAATTTTTATGGTTCGTCTGTAGAGAGATCTCCTTCAACATGGCCCCAATCTCGCTTGAATGCTTGTTTGGTTTGCGGCTGATGATATTAGGAGTTGTTGATAAAAATTATTAGTAATAATGGATCGTCTGCACTACAACCATTGCAAATAGACCTCATATGAGACGACAGGTTTATATTGTCAATTCAAAATCATTCGAAAAGTCCTCTTTTCTTTCACAGACATTTGCGAAAAGTAAAACAAATAATATTCTTTTGTACTCGTAACACTTTGGGTGCGTGCAACAAGCGGTTAATGAATTGAAAAGAAATAGAAAACAACCCAAACGTAAGACGATACAATTAAACACACATTGTTTCCATATAAATGTAAAATTAATATATGATATTATGTGTGTGTGTGTGTGTTTGTGTGTTTGTGTGTGTGTGTGTGTCAAGACGTATGTGAAAATATTAAGTTAGAGAACTGAAATGAATAAAAAAAACATGGAAGTTATTGGTTTTTGTTTTATTTTAGCCAAACAATGAAAAAACTAAAAAAAACTGAACACGAACACACACACAAACACACACATCCACACACACATACAGACAATTGAAATTATATAAAGATTGTTTGTTGTGTTTGTTCACAAATGTAACTCAGAAATTACAAATTGTGTCGTGTGTGTTGTTGTTGTTCTTCGTATTGTCTTATGTACTCGCAATTTGTCATGGTCATGTTCATGTGTTGAGAAATCGTTGTAGATACACTTTTTTATACAGGCCCGTTGCTTTCATATAAACAGAAGGAACATACAAACGGGACGTGTATTTGTTAGGGGCGCCTAAAACTGAAAATAAAAACGCTAAAATCCTCTCACAACTGAATTTACTTTCCTACGACTGTTTCGGGGTAACGTTTTTAATAATTTCTCGGGTTGTAGTTGATATTTTTGCATAAAATAAAAAGCAAATGAAAGATGAATGGGTCGAGAACAGAATGTACACACTATTTTGTCAATCAATACTTTTGTCAATGGAATATATTAATTTAAAATTGATTATTATTTTTACCATTTAATTTCACCCCGATATATCTCCGAAAACGTTACCCCGAGATTCATTTCGAATCAATTAGGCGTAATCAACTAACCGCCGAGACAATCTAAAACCGTAAGATGGGTTTAACGAAGATAGAAAACCCCTATATTAGTTACTTTCATTAGATTTTTACTTCAGGAAAAATTGAAGATTCAACTTAAATACAATTAAATTGTTAAGATGGAACAAAAATACCCATATAATCAACAATTCTTCAAGTCCTCTTCCTTCGAAGAAAAATCTATGTCAATATATCTTAAACAATGCGGATACATTTTTATTTAAGGGCGTATTTTCCAAAATTATGCAATGAGCTCAAAATTTGCTCGATACGGGCCTGTTTTCAAATAAAACCACAACAACAACAACATTTTCCTTTTCGTTTCGTAACATATTTTTGTTTACATTTTTTGAGTGCGCAGGCAGAAAATATATTTTTTATTTTTGAAACCCAAACGAGGTATTTTATTTTATGGCGAATTTTTACCGCCACTTTTTCTGTTCTATTCCATTTTTTTTTGGATATTTGAAATATCGACGAATGCGATTGACTTTTTAGATTTTTTAAATTTTATCAGTGTGTCGTCGTTTTAGCGCAATCACAATTTTTGGGTTAAAGCAAATACAAGGGACGTATGATTTTGGATCGGAAACAAAGTCATTGCGATCACATCGGCAACAACAAAATAATAATGTAATTCAATTCTATTTTCCATCTCCAAGAGATCATATTCGCAGCCCTCATCATCAAATATTGTTCTAGCAAATAATTTAACAGGTGACTATCCAAATTTGTGTTCTCCCAAATCTGCGCACGTGTTAATTTAACTATGAAGGAAATATATCATTTGAATCTATGATTTCTCAGTATAAAACAAAATAATTTTTGTCCGTACGACTTAAAATAATAACAAATGTGTGTGTGTTTGTGTGTTTGTTTGTTTGTATTATATAATGACTTCAATATAAATATAAACATCTGATCTAATGTATCCCGTCTACATTCGGGTTTATTTGATGTCCATAAATATTGAAAAAATATCAAATTTCCAATTTAAAAACTAATACGAAATGCAAAAATTATACCTGGAAATTCGATGGCGGCGATACAGTCGATCGCATAATTCTTTATTTGCGATAATTCTTTAATTGGTGAACAGACAGACATTAGAAACGGATTAATAATTAGAGACAAAACCCTTTTTCCCCATCAAATTTGTGTCCATCAGAAATTTCCCAGCCAAATTAATCCAGGACACCTTCTGGACTTTGGGGGACACACATTATTTATTTGAACGACACAAATATAAAATTCAAAGGTCATTCGCAATCAGTCGATATTTCATATTTCCCAAAGAAATGAAATACAACAGAAAAAGTGCCTGTGCACGCAAAAAAAATGTAAACAAAAATATATTTCGAAACGAAAAGGAAAATGTTGTTGTTGTTGTTGTTGTTATGTAAAAAAGTGTATCTTAAAACGATTTCTCAACACAAGAACAAATTGCGAGTACATAAGGCAACGAAATAAGAATAAGAATATCTATAAGAAAATGTGAGTACATAAGCCAATAAGAAGAACAACAACAACACACGACACAATTTCTGATTTCTGAGTTACATTTGCAAACAAATTAATTTACACAACAAACAATATTTATACAATTTCAGTTGGGTGTGTGTGTGTGTGTGTGTGTGTGTGTGTGGAATTATTGAAATGCTTTTTTCATCTAATTTGTGTTTGCACCTTTTCTCGTTAGACGAACTAACGACAGATTAAAATAATATTAAGATAAAATTGAATGTGTCTCCAAATGCAGACGGTGTGTTGGATTAACACTGCGTCAACAATCAGACATGCCATGAATCGCTTCTTAACGTCATTAATTGTGAATTCAATGTTCTTAAGATAAGAATAAAATTAGTAAAATTTGATTGGCAAAGATGATTTTGTCTCTAATTATTAATTCATTTCTAACGTCTGTCTAATGAGGTGCAAATCGCATATACCCAAATATTGCAGGTGGAAAGAGCATTTTAATAATTTCACCCTAACAATTCTTTATAATTTTATTTTAGTCTCTTCTTGAATGTAATACACACACACACACACACACAGAACAACTATCCTTAAACATTTACAAATAAATCGTAAGTCAACTTTCCACAGATGATAATTTTGCAGGTGAATATCCACATTCTATTCCCCTAAATCTGCGCAAGTGTTAATTTAACTACAAAATATATCATTTGAATCTATGATTTCTCAGTATAAAACAAAATAATTTCTGTCCCAACGACTTAAAGTAATAACAAATGTGTGTGTTGTGTTTTATGTATCGACTTAAGTATAAATATAAACATGTGATTTAATGTATCCCGTTTATATTCAGAACTGATTTTTACATTGCGTAGTTGCCTTAGTGGAAATTGCATATTTTTCCTAAGTCGTTGACCCATTTTCGATTAGTTTTTCTTACGAACAATCGATTTTTGAAATACAACAAATTTCTGGGTTTGTGGGTGTCCACGAATTATTTTTGTAAATATATTTCCAGACGATTTACTTTCTTTAAAATTGTGATCGATCGTATTTAATTAATGACTTCAGAAAAATATGCAATTTCCACTACGCAATTTAGAATTTAAATCTGAATATAGACGCGGATTTATACATAAGTCAGTGCACACACACACTCACACACATTTGTTATTATTTTAAGTCGTTGGTTTATTATTATTTCATTTTATATTGAGAAATCATAAATTCAAATAATATATTTTCTAGTTAAATTAACGCGTTTGCAGATTTGGCGGAAAACAAATGTGGATTGTCACCTGTTAAATTATCATCTGTGGTAAGTCGATTTACACATGCCCACGATTTATATTCAGAACATAATTTCACACCGATATAAATTGGTAAAAATCGATTGTGTAATTTGAAGGCGTCGAGTGATCTTAAGAAACAATTGTTTCCCAAAAATTATTCGAAATTTCAATATTCTTGAAAATGTGTTTGAAAAACCATAAGAAATTCAATTGAAAATGAGAAACGTCTAATTATTAGCAATATTTATTTTCCATTAGATAATTTAACAGGTGACTGACTATCCACATTTTTCTTCCCAAATATAATCCCTTGATGATGTGTGGCCATCGATGGAATGTACTGGATTTTATCAATATAAAGCAAACCATTCCGTACTAATATTTAAAATAGCACGAAATCTGAATCTATTCACATTTATTCAAATGCGATGGTGTGTGTGTGTGTGTGTGTGTGTCAGTGTGTGTGTGATACAATGGCTTTGCTCGTATTATTTTCCATATGCAAATGAGTGTATAAATGCGATTTAAATTGGACCTGGTTGAGGCTACGACGATAAGATTAAATTCTTTGAAATAAATGTAACGTCGATCCAAAACATAATGTCACACAACGTTCTTAAACATTTTATTGTTGTTGTTATTATTATTATTTTGTAAATAAATAGAAAAACTAATTAAAATCCAAATACAGAAATGAATCTTTAAATGTACTTAAAATTAAAACAGAAAATTATACAATTGAATCTATTCATCAATCCCCATCCCGCCACACATCATTTCTTCATTGCTTCGTTTTCCAAGTGTTGATTGTATTTTTGTTCTCATATTTTATTACCCATTTTTTTGTCGTTACATATTTTTTGTCGCAATTAAACAAATATTGATTTCGTCATGTCTAAAAATAGAATTTGATTTATGATTTTAATAATTCTTTCTCATTATTCACTTAATGTGTACTAATTTTGATGGCAATGATGTCATTTCAAACACAATGAATTTGAATATTTGTCGCCCCTTTAGTAAATAAGAAAACCTATAAAACTCAAACTCACACACACACACACACACACACACACACACCATCACATAATTATTTATTAAATTCTGAAAAACATTTGTTTTACTTAAAAGAACAAAAAAAAATTGTCTGGACAAAAAAAACTAAAAACATGAAACAATAAAATTTATGATTCTCATGAAAACTGAAAAAAAGCAATTCTTAAGACATTGTGTGTTTGTGTGTGTGTGTGTGTGTGTACGTGATTAAATCTTTGTTTTTTTGTTGCCATGGTCCACTCTTCGTATGCAAATGATTTCTTATGGAAATTGTGTGTAATGAAAAAAGAACAAACGAAAGAAATGAATATTCTGTGAATGGATTAAATTTCAGTTACAATAACGCCCAAATCCAAGAAATTATAATTTTGTATTTTATTTTTAGATGCTTCGCTTTGAAGTCTACCATTTTTTCCAACAGTTTTTAATTCATGCATGGAATTCTTTTTTTCAAAATAGTCTATAATATTGAGCGGATTTCTGTGTTTAATCCACAAAAGGTTTATATTAATTTTATGTTAATTTTAATATTAAACGTACATTCTGAATTTCATCAAAATCTGATTGGAAATAGTCAATAGTTGGACCAGCGTTAGTACCATACCATCCTAGAACACTGTCCTGACTATCGATTTTCCCGAATTTCATTGGAAACTCACCCCATAATCTTATTCGCAATGTATACCCCAAATTTCAACCAAATCAAATGAGAAATATCCAAAAGTGCACCATGCACCTGATACCATCTTTGGATTCCATGCTTGATTTTACCATTCCTAAGAAGCTTCCTAATAAAATGGAATGTGTCAGCGTTCACACTCGACCGCATCATGTTATCGCGGTCTGGCTGTAAAGTAGTTTAACAAAAAAGATGGTGGTGGGACAAACAAAAGAAAGGCGTAACCAATTATTGTTCATTTTTTTCAATTCGTTTTTTTACCTACACAATTTTTATATAAATATAGCTGTAGGGTAGAGGTGCCATAGATCGGACATTTGTTTAAAAAATAATTATCGACTAGTTGGCCGCACATAATTCAGCATTTTCGTGATGTACATAAATTTACCTACTGCCATCAATCTCCCATCTTGGTCGTAACAAAAATCTTACTTTTACCAATCCAAATACATTGATTATGTTGTTGTGAATTACAATTCGGACCCATACATTTGTGCATCGATTTTAAAAGATTGTGAATGACGCAGGTTTGTGTTACCATCAAATGCTTCCTAATTTATTCATTTCCAAAATTTCGAAACAATTCAGAAAAAGATTTCTTAATAAATTATCAACATGGATTTTCTTGCATAGTAAGAAAATCGTTTGCCATGTTTTGTTACCGTGAAGAAAGCGTGACGCTGTAACTGAGCTCTCTGAATGGTTGACAATCGGATCGAATCGGAATATTTTCATTTAATATTGGGGCTATAACTAAGTTGAGGATATTTTGGTAAGAAAAACACAATATTTATTTGAAAGTAACGGTACATTATATTTTATTTGCAAAGTATTTGCCATCGGAAGTTATAACCATTTTGTCCATCGTTGTGGAAAATTATGGAACCGCTCACAGAAGAACTTCTTAGGTTTTGAAGCAATACATGAATCCAGTCATTTTTTCATATCTTTGTATGAATTGAACCGCTGTGCAGAACGGGGCTGACTGCATCGACCGGAACAAATGGTAGTTTGATGGAGCAATATGTTTGGTGAATATGGCGAGTGGGATAGGACTTCCCAGCCAAGTGCTTCTAACAGTTTCTTTGACCACGGTCTTGCAACGTATGGTCTAGCATTATCATGCTGCGCAGATTCACACTGTAAAGTCTATTGGCTTTTCATTAATTCTCATGTGGTACCCAATACGATAGCTTTTGGATCATTCCCACCGTCTTTAAACGTTTTGGAAACACTTGTGCTTGGGTAACATCTAATGCCAATGCTAATTCTTCTACCGTTTGACATGAATATCTTCGCTGAGTAAAGCTTTCAATTCTTCGTCTTCAAAATTTTTATTGGTGCTTCAACTCGTTCCTAATCACTAACATCAAAATCATTATTTTTAAACCGTCGTCTAAACCAATACTGTGACAATTGTTTAAGTGATGGAGAAATGTTCACCATAAATTTGTAACAAAAAGCGATTTCTTCCCGAATAAAATTACTCAAACCTAACTTCCCGCCCCCCCCCAAATTCCTGTTTGTTGGGGCACAAAATTTTCCAGTTTTAATCAACTATTAAAAAAATACTTGTTTACACTTTAACAACTGAATATCAAAATACTGAATATGAATGGTGGATTCAATTACTACAAAATACCAAATTATATTGCCACTACTTCACACACTGCGTACAAGCAATATTACTTACGACACCCATCCGATTATCCACCAGGACTTAGTTGCAGACCCAATAGAAATTCTACTATTACATGCACATCAAATAAATGGTCTCTGACTGACTGACTGACTGACTGACTGACTGACCGACTGCCAGGTGCAACTACCCTATACAAATATACAAATACAAACAAACAAATAAATTATAATAAAAAAAGATTCGGTTCGGCGGCTGTACGGCGATCATTGGTTTCAAAAATGCATTATTATATCGTGAACTCTTGCTCGGTTAACATTAAAATTTGGTTTTTGTGGTGCGCATTATTTTTTTCCATTTTTAATAAATATTTCTTTTTTTTTTTTAATTTATTTTTAATAATTTTTTGTTTTATTTTTATTTTTAATTTCAGATAATTTTTAAAGGCAATTTTTGAATACCACCAACACCATTAAACTTTTGTGAAATAAATCAGTGCTAGTAAAAACTGGAGCGTTGTTTAATCAAAAGTGATTTGCAATAAAATTGGTAAGTTTTTAGTTTTGAATTTGTGTTATTAGTTTAAAATTGTTGTTGTGCCTATGTTTTTCAGTCCATTTCTAGTGAAATGAAAAGCGCGTGCGCATAAATATTTTTATTGTTTTATTTTCGCATTTTCATTTTTATTTCTATTTCTTTAATTTTTTATGAAATAATTAATTTTTTCAATTTTTTAACTTTTAATTGCAGTAATTTGAAAGCGGAGGAAGTGTTGAATTTTGTTGGGTGACTGACTGTGCGACGAGAGGTGACTTTGAATAAAATTAGTAAGTGTTTTTTTTAATTATTAGTATTTTTTCCTAATTTTTGTGTTTCTAATTTGTGTTATTATTTTAAAATTGTTGTTGTGCCTATGTTTTTCAGTTCATTTCTTGTGAATAAATTCGCAAGTCATTTGAAAAGCGCGTGCGCATAAATATTTTTGTAGTTTTATTTTCGCATTTTCATTTTTATTTCTATTTCTTTAATTTTTTATGAAATAATTAATTTTTTCAATTTTTTAACTTTTAATTGCAGTAATTTGAAAGCGGAGGAAGTGTTGAATTTTGTTGGGTGACTGACTGTGCGACGAGAGGTGACTTTGAATAAAATTAGTAAGTGTTTTTTTTAATTATTAGTATTTTTTCCTAATTTTTGTGTTTCTAATTTGTGTTATTATTTTAAAATTGTTGTTGTGCCTATGTTTTTCAGTTCATTTCTTGTGAATAAATTCGCAAGTCATTTGAAAAGCGCGTGCGCATAAATATTTTTGTAGTTTTATTTTCGCATTTTCATTTTTATTTCTATTTCTTTAATTTTTTATGAAATAATTAATTTTTTCAATTTTTTAACTTTTAATTGCAGTAATTTGAAAGCGGAGGAAGTGTTGAATTTTGTTGGGTGACTGACTGTGCGACGAGAGGTGACTTTGAATAAAATTAGTAAGTGTTTTTTTTAATTATTAGTATTTTTTCCTAATTTTTGTGTTTCTAATTTGTGTTATTATTTTAAAATTGTTGTTGTGCCTATGTTTTTCAGTTCATTTCTTGTGAATAAATTCGCAAGTCATTTGAAAAGCGCGTGCGCATAAATATTTTTATTGTTTTATTTTCGCATTTTCATTTTTATTTCTATTTCTTTAATTTTTTATGAAATAATTAATTTTTTCAATTTTTTAACTTTTAATTGCAGTAATTTGAAAGCGGAGGAAGTGTTGAATTTTGTTGGGTGACTGACTGTGCGACGAGAGGTGACTTTGAATAAAATTAGTAAGTGTTTTTTTTAATTATTAGTATTTTTTCCTAATTTTTGTGTTTCTAATTTGTGTTATTATTTTAAAATTGTTGTTGTGCCTATGTTTTTCAGTTCATTTCTTGTGAATAAATTCGCAAGTCATTTGAAAAGCGCGTGCGCATAAATATTTTTGTTGTTTTATTTTCGCATTTTCATTTTTATTTCTATTTCTTTAATTTTTTAATGAAATAATTAATTTTTTCAATTTTTTAACTTTTAATTGCAGTAATTTGAAAGCGGAGGAAGTGTTGAATTTTGTTGGGTGACTGACTGTGCGACGAGAGGTGACTTTGAATTAAATTGGTAAGTTTTTTTTTTAATTATTTGTATTTTTTCATAATTTTTGTTTTTTTTAAAATTGTGTTTTGAAATTGTGTTTTGATGAAGTGTTTTTTTTTTATTTTTAAATTGTGTGAAATTATATTCGAAATTATTTATTGTTTTTGATTTAAACGGGGGAAAACCGTTAAATTAATAATTTTTGTGTGAGAGTGCGCACATAATTTTTGTTTGATGTTGTATTTTGTGTTTTTTCTATATATTCCCGAAGATTTATTATTAAAATTTGTCCCATAACTTAATTCCTAAATGTAATAGAACGTGGTATTGTGAAATCATTCTTAACCCTATTATTAGTCGACACAATGCATGCGGTGTGGTTTTATTCAGTGACGGGATTCTAATAATTTTACAATCGGTTCGCCTCAAAAAAACTGTGTGGTTGGGAGACTTTGTTATTAAAAAATGTTTATAGCTTTTTAAATTAAAAACGGAATTCATTTATTGTACGGGAAAGTGTTTCTAATAATTTACATTTCACATTTGATTTTCATCTGTTTCTGTAATTTGGTTTTTTTTTCACCCTTGTGTCATCCGGTGGAATGATTAATTCTCAACCAGTTCTTTACAAACGGGACGGAATCCCATTCGCTAAGTGGGTAGGCCGATTAGACTAATAATCATTATGTTTTTTGAAATATTTTGTACAATTTTAAACGGTTCCGTTTATCTGTTCATTTTTGAGAATCCACTTTCTACTTCCGCTGCACTTACACCAATGGTTCTTATAATATTTTTTTGCTTTTCTAACACTTTCCGGGGCCATTAAATTCTGTGTATCTTTCGCAACATTTTCTATAAAATCTCTATAGTCATTTGCATCAATTTGATATTGAAAAAAAAGTTCGTTAAAAGTGTCTAATAATTCCACCGAACAATTATTTCTTCAATATTCCATTCCAGATGTTTCTAATATATTTATAAATTCTAATTTACTGGTGTATGTTGGTCACAATTTGGATTTTAAACGGTCACAATCCATTAACCTTTTTCTTTAAATTCAGTATTATATTTGGTAAAAGTTTAGAACGGGGAAGGGCTGGAATGAGTTTACTATTTTCTATAAATTTGATTTTTAATTTTTTTAAGCTTCTGAGGTAATCAAAACTTTGCTATTTTGTTTTCGTATACACCCGCGTTTGCTTTTGGAGTATTTCAAAAAAATTAATGGACTTTAGGACAAGTTTTTCGGCCTTAATTCTATCCATATTTCTAGTGTGTAGCGCATTTGACAGAATAGAAATTTCATTTACCCATGTATTTTTCATTTGATGGCAGGATTGGCACGCCGAACAGCTATGGTTGATCTTAAACAACTGCATGCTTCCCATTTTGGTTCAAAAACTCTTCCAATCTTTATACTATCGATTTCCAGTTCCTTTAATATTTCGGAAAGATCGATTTGGTTTTTATATATACTTTTTTTTACTTTTAACTAGCTGTTAGCCAAACTTGAGAATCATTTATGAAACGGTTTTGTCGAATGGGTGCGAACCGGTTGAATCCCACCACTGGTTTTATTCCATTCACTTTAATGTTGTAAATTATCACTGCATTCGTTCCATTCATTTTGGTCTTCTTGAACCGGTGTATTCAACTTTCAGCGCAACATTTGCATCCAGTGTCATATTTTGCGTTGATCTCACAGGGAATCGCCTGTAGATTGATGATAATCAGAACAGGATTCATTTTTCTGTTTATTGTAAATATTTCGAATACTGTAATTGTTGAAGGATAGGCAATTCCATTAAATAAATAGGGTCGTTCTTTTTTTCCCAATTATTATGTACCAAATCCAATTTTTATTATTTATTTGCGTCTACTTGCCACTGCTTTATCACGACTGACTAAATTTAATTTAATTTATATTTTAATATCTCATTACCAAATTACCGTAACTTCCTAATCATAGATTTTATTGATAATATATTTGACTAATAATAGCTTTTAATAAGAATGGATTAATTAATAGTAGACACAAAATACTAATAACTATTCTAATCCACTGAGTACAACATTCCTTACTCTATGTACAACATCTTGGTGAAATTAATATGTACATGCGACCTAATTCATCAGATGTTATTCCAAGGTTCTATCTGGTTTGTTTGTCCATTATCGCCATGATTGCACCGTATCCTCAGCAAATGCAGCAATAATAACTTCATTATTTTTCTGAAATATTATGAGAATATAGGCGATATTCATCCTCACATTTGAAATTCTAAAATTCATTTCAGTGCCTATGATGCCTTGGGCATTTTTAATATTAGTTTTTCAAAATCGCTTAGATATTATTAATTGCAAAGTATTTCAGCTACTCGCTCTCTCTATCTCTCTGCATTGTGTTTGAACATATCCCAATCTTATTGGTGCATTATAATCGCCTATCTGGATAATGTTTTTTTAACGTGATTCCACAAAATTGAAATATTTTTCGGATTAATATTTGTTCTTATTTCGCGTTGCACCTTACACCCACCCGGTGGGTTGTCCTGGTTGTCATATTATTTATTGTTTTCCACAAATTCTTGTGCTGATTAAATTAAATGTGCTCAACAAACAATTCTGCCTTGTGGCTGTGCGTGTTTCAACCATTATCCTTTTTGATTGGTTTTGAATGGCCTTTCGTATAGATTAATTAATTGTTCCAATTCAAATTGGTGGCCATCCAAATCGGTGTATTTATTCGTTAGTTTTTGCGTTGATTGTTAGGTGATGATCGTTTCACTTAGCGTCAAAAAATAATTATGGGGTGATGAAAACATATTGGTTTAATTGGTTGCCATTTGCCCTTTTTTGCAATATGGAATGGAACTAACATATTTTTCGTCGCCTTGAATATAATTCTAGTGCATTGGCTAAAAAATCTAAAATTAAGTTTAAATTAGACGCGGAATTTATTAATAAAATTTAAAATACATTATTCTTGAACATTGCCGTCTTCTTGAAAGAACTCCTCAATCAATCAATTGCTGTACACCTATGCCAGCATTTGATCGAACTCTTCGAAATACTTTCGTTACTGCCTCTTTGGTATAAAGCCTTTAAGGGTGCCAGCAATTTCTGTTTTATATAACTTCAGTGCTTTCAAAACGTGTTGGTCGGAATGGTTTTTTGACTTTATCGAAGGGAAAGAAGTGCCAATCATCAGGTGAATTTCATGTTTTTCGTAAACGTTTCGTAACGCCTACACTGAGCATGACCTGCTTTAGTTTATTGAAAACAATGTGGTTTTTTTTTCGGTTTTGGTTCTTCTGGAGACTGGAATTTTTCTCGATTGATGTTTCGTTTGCGTCTTACATTCATTATGTGTCGATGTCTCGTCAGCCGAAATTTAAAAGTGTTAAATAAATGTTTCATCGGAATCAGCAATTTCAACAATTTCAACAAGCCCAAATCAACTTGCATCAGAGAGTGCTATGTTTTGATCCCGTCAATATGTTGATCTCAACAGCAATCTTCTTGCGATAATTAATTTTCTGCGATTTTCAGTTAAAATTGTTCTTATTTTCACAATGTTTTCTTCGGTTTTCACTACCACTTTGGCAACAGCATTCAAACCACTGCTGTTTTTTCTTCAAAAGCATCATCACCCAAAAATACTTTTCTATCTATTTTTTTAAATGTCTCTTCGAACATTTAATTTCGTTTTCAAAAGTAAACCTTAATGCAATGGTATCTTCGTCTGTGGCAATGGACATTGAATGTGACAAGGGCAATTAATTAGATGCCTTAAGTTTAAGCGAAATAAATTGTCTGGCCGCGTTTTTGTCGTCTCTTCATTTGTTACACATAGCTCTTCTCTAATTTAATTGTTCAGTGGGTAATCGGGTAACCCGTTCTATTTCTATGACCAATTCTGGAGTTATTGAATTTAATTTCTGTCTTAGAACTTCTGCTTTGCACTCGGTTAACACCTACACCAAATTTATAATGGAAAAATAGTTTTATTATTTTTTTTAAAGTTTCTCAGCCAATCAATTGGCTAGTGACAAAAATTATTCATGGTTATGTTGTAGCCACCAATTCAAGTAATGCTTAGCTAATCGTAATACTAGTTCTCTGATGTTTTATTCGGTTGCGACATGGTTGAGTTCCGAAATAAATTTCACTTGCAAGTGAATAGTTAGTGCGCGAATTAACCAGTCTGCAATAATATATGCCATAAATGCCCGGTTTACTGGGTATATTTTGGCGAAACGAGCATTGTCCTCGTGTATGGAAACTAATGTGTGTTTGCGTACACTTCATCCAAATTTGTATTACTCCACTTTCTAACACACACGGAGGAATATTTGATTGATAAAATCGCATTGATTTGCGATTTGGTTCCATCGCAATTTCTGAAATAATAGTTGGTGGCAGTAAGTGGCTGCAAACTTTTTTAAAAATTGTATACAATGATAAAATGGCTTGGGACCAATCAGTGACCCCCCTCCCCCCAACACTGTTATTGTATGTAAATTGTTTGTGCATATTTGGTGACCATAAATGAAATAATCAGTGAATCATTTTGAACTTTTTAACGATAATAGACTATGAAATTAGTGTTCACTAAAAGTTTACGTACAACCAAAAGTACTTTTTATAGGAATTTATATTGTTTTGGGACATATTGTAGATTGCCTCGTACACGGTTTTAAGGTTAAACATAAAATAGATGTTTATGAAACGGATTAATAATTAGAGACAAAATACTTTTTCCCCATCACATTTGTGTTCATCAGAAATTTTCCAGCCAAATTAATCCAGGACACCCCCTCTGCATTTTGGGGAACACATTATTTATTTAATTGACACACGGGCCATGTAAAATTTTAAATTCAAAGATAAATCGCATTCGGTCGATATTTCAAATTTCCCAAAAAAACAACAGAAAAAGTGGCGGTAAAAATTCGCCATAAAATAAAAACCTCTTTTGGATTTCAAAAATAAAAATATATTTTCAATTCATTATTTTCTGCCTGCGCACTCAAAAAATGTAAACAAAAATATGTTACGAAACGAAAAGGAAAATGTTGTTGTTGTTGTGGTTTTATTTGAAAACAGACCCGTACCGAGTAAATTTTGACCTCAATGCATAATTTTGGAAAATCCGCCCTTAAATAAAAATGTATCCGAAATTGTTTAAGATATATTGACATAGATTTTTCTTCGAAGGAAGAGGACTTGAATGGCTATTTTTGTTCCATCTTAACAATTTAATTATATTTAAGTTGAATCTTCAAATTTTCCTGAAGTAAAAAACTAATGAAAGTAACTAATATAGGGGTTTTCTATCTTCGTTAAACCCATCCTACGGTTTTAGATTGTCTCGGCGGTAAGTTGATTACGCCTAATTGATTCGAAATGAATCTCGGGGTAACGTTTTCGGAGATATATCGGGGTGGAATTAAATGGTAAAAATTTAAATTAATATATTCCATTGACAAAAGTATTTATTGACAAAATAATGTGTACATTCTGTTCTCGACCCATTCATCTTTCATTTGCTTCTTATTTTATGTAAAAATATCAACTACAACCCGAGAAATTATTAAAAACGTTACCCCGAAACAGTCGTAGGAAAGTAAATTCAGTTGTGAGTTGATTTTAGCGTTTTTATTTTCAGTTTTCGGCGCCCCTAACAAATACGCGCCCGTTTGTATGTTCGTTCTGTTTATATGAAATCTACGGTTCTATCTAACAACGATTTCTCAACACAAGAACATGACCATGACAAATTGCAAGTACATAAGACAATGAAGTAAGAATAAGAATATCTATAAGAAAATTTGAGTACATAAGGCAATAAGAAGAACAACAACAACACACGACACAATTTGTGATTTCTGAGTTACATTTGTGAAGAAACACAACAAACAATCTTTATACAATTTCAGTTGGGTGTGTGTGTGTGTGTGTGGAATTATTAAAATGCTTTTTCCCTCTAATTTGTGTTTAATTTAATTTGCAATGGCAAAATGTTCCACAATGCAATTATCCAAAGAAACCAAGAAAGGTGTCGATTATTTTCATATTGCAATTGGAACAATAAAGTTATGTCTTGTTGATTGATTGACGGTCGCCCAAATAATTTCATAAAGGAACAGTGGAGTTTTATAATTTACAATTTTTTTGAATATCTGAATTTAATATCAACACCGAATGTGCAGCCAAGAACATTGATTTCAAATTCCGATATATGATCAAAACGGTGAAGACCATACGTAGTACAACAATTGAAAACCAACCTAAGTCTATCCAGTTCAGCCGATGCCATAGAAAACAAATCAACATCACAATACAAAAAATGAGCGAGAATAAGGGATAAAAGTATCAATGTGCGCCTTATACGAATAGGAGTCGAGACCAAAATACTATACTCAAAATTCCTATCCCAAAAGAGAGTGTTTTAATAAATATGACACCGAGATTTTAGAAATATTAACTCATTATCATTTGACCCAAGATGTACCTCAACAATATCCCTATTAAGAAGTTCAACACAACCAGCAATATCATCAAATGCATATCCTGAAAATCGTATATACCCAAATATTGCAGGTGGAAAGAGCATTTTAATAATTTCATCCTAATAATTCTTTATACTTTTATTTAAGTCTCTTCTTGAATGTAATACACACACACACACAGAAACTATCTTTAATCATTAAAATATAGGTCGTAAGTCGACTTTTCACATATGATAATTTAACAGGTGACAATCCACATTTGTTTTCCCCCAAATCTGCGCACGCGTTAATTTAACTAGAAAATAAATTATTTGAATATAGAATTTCTCAATATAAAACGAAATAATAATAAACCAACGACTTAAAGTAATAACAAATGTGTGTGCGTGTGTGTGTGTGTGCAATGACTTATGTATAAATCCGCGTCTATATTCAGATTTAAATTCTAAATTGCGTAGTGGAAATTGCATATTTTTCTTAAGTCATTAATTAAATACGATCGATCACAATTTTAAAGAAAGTAAATCGTCTGGAAATGTATTTACAAAAATAATTCGTGGACACCCACAAACCCACAAATTTGTTGTATTTCAAAAATGACCTCCGAAAAATTGTTCATAAGAAAAACTAATCGAATCGTAAACAAAAAATGTTATCTTTAAAAATGTAAACAAAAGTTTAAGAAACCAACGAATAAACGAGAAACGGCTGTCTGATTCATTGAGTGGGCAATGGAATAAAGATAATATTTGTAAATATGAAATCCAATTGGAAATGAGACACGCCTAATCATTAACAATATTTATCCACATTTTTCTTCCCAAATCTAATCCCTTGGTGATGTACTGGATTTTATCAATAGAAAGCAAACCATTCCGTACTAATAATTAAAATACCACGAAATCTGAATCTATTCTTATTTATTCAAATGCGATGGTGTGTGTGTGTGTCAGTGTGTGTGTGATACAATGGCTTTGCTCGTATTATTTTCCATATGCAAATGAGTGTATAAATGCGACATTAAATTGGACCTGGATGAGGCTACGACGATAAGATTAAATTCTTTGAAATAAATGTAATGTCGATCCAAAACATAATGTCACACAACAATCTCAAACATATTGTTGTCGTTGTTGTTGTTATTATTATTATTTTGTGAATAAATAGAAAAACTTATTAAAATCCAAATACAGAAAAGAATCTTTAAATGTACTTAAAATTAAATATAAATGTTTACGCAGGACCGCACCGAGTCAATTTCGCGCTCTGTTCATATTTTTTAAAATTCGCCCTACATTCATAAACCATTTCCACGTGTCACCCAATTTGCAATGCTTTGAGACGAGTATACATCATTTCGTTCACCTATCGCACCTATAAATCTCTTAGTAAACGTATCAAATGTTAGACACTAATTAATATAATGTTAAATTTCTTTAATTTTTGTGCCCCTCCCCCCCCCTCTTTTTACGCGCCCGGTTTCTATGTTCCTTGTGTTCGTATGGAAAGTGCGGCTCTGTATCTACGATCCCTTTGATGATGAGCTGTTGTTGTTGTTTTTGCGGTTGCTGTTGTTGTTGCAGTTGCTGTTGTATTAGAAATTGTATTTTATTAACCATTTTTTGCTTCGTATTTACATCTTTTTTGCTATTCATTTCAACGTATTGTATCGCGCCTATACGAAAACTCAATGCGTATGTAACCCAACTGGCACCTAAGTACAAAGTATTCCATAACATCGTACTTAATTTTGGGGTGGGATAATTATATTCAATTGAGTAATGTGGCATAGGTACGATATAATTTTTATAATTTTACAACACAAAGAGTTGGAAAGTATTGAGTTCAAATGACAAGATATTCGACCGCACCGTATACGAAGTGGGACATGTGATCACTATTTTTTAGTAAATAATTATTATTTGGTACTGAAAAGAGCTCGATTTCCGTACGAGAAAAGGATTTTTTATAGTAAAATTGAAGTAATTTATATTAATAAGTACGAATTAAAGGATTACTGGAGACCGATATTAGTACTTTTAATACTTATAGTACGTTATTTATAGGTGCGATTGCCATATTTAAATTGTTCCTAACTTTGCTACAGAAATTAAACAAAGTGATTGTACGTTAAGAGAAACATAACCACGTACCAAAAACGAGCGAAAACTTATCAATCATTACAGTACGTCTCGTTATTGTCTCCGCACGTTTTAATTTCGTACTTACTAAGTAAACTGAATCATACAGAAATTGTAATGAAAAAACTTGATCGTACTTATCTTTTTGGTTCTAAGATCGTAATTTAATTAAATACGATAATTTTGATCTGTGCTTACTGGGAAATTTACTCTTCGGCGACTTCACCATTTCACACACAAACACACATACACACACACATGTTTTCCATAATTCGTTGACATTTGTTACATTTTTTTTATTATAATATTTCTTAAAGAATTGTACGTTTTATGGATTTCCTTATGTACCAAAAGAAAAATTAAATTAAGTCGTAAATCATATTTTTATTTTTAAATAACAAACAAATCTATAGTTTTTCTATATTTTTTTAATCCATTGAAATAAATAAAATTGTCACGAAAAATATGAAACGACAAAAAAATGGGTAATAAAATATGAGAACAAAAATACAATCAACACTTGGAAAAGGAAGCAATGAAGAAATGATGTGTGACGGGATGGGGAATGATGAATAGATTCAATTGTATAATTTTCTGTTTTAATTTTTAAGTACATTTAAAGATTCTTTTCTGTATTTGGATTTTAATTAGTTTTTCTATTTATTTACAAAATATTAATAATAATAACAACAACAAGAATAAAATGTTTGAGAACGTTGTGTGACATTATGTTTTGGATCGACATTACATTTATTTCAAAGAATTTAATCTTATCGTCGTAGCCTCATCCAGGTCCAAATTAATATCGCATTTATACACTCATTTGCATATGGAAAATAATACGAGCAAAGCCATTGTATCACACACACACTGACACACACAAACACAGACACCATCGCATTTGAATAAATAAGAATAGATTCAGATTTCGTGCTATTTTCATTATTAGTACGGAATGGTTGGCTTTATGTTGATAAAATCCAGTACATTCCTTCGATGGCCACACATCACCAAGGGATTAGATTTGGGAAGAAAAATGTGGATAAATATTGTTAATGATTAGGCGTGTCTCATTTCCAATTGGATTTCATATTTACAAATATTATCTTTATTCCATTGCCCACTCAGTGATTCAGACAGCGGTTTTTTCTCGTTTATTCGTTGGTTTCTTAAACTTTTGTTTACATTTTTAAAGATAACATTTTTTGTTTACGATTCGATTAGTTTTTCTTATGAACAATTTTTCGGTATTCATTTTTGAAATACAACAAATTTGTGGGTTTGTGGGTGTCCACGAATTATTTTTGTAAATATATTTCCAGACGATTTACTTTCTTTAAAATTGTGTAGACGCGGATTTATACTTAAGTCATTGCACACACACACACTCACACACATTTGTTATTATTTTAAGTCGTTGGTTTATTATTATTTCGTTTTATATTGAGAAATTCTATATTCAAATAATATATTTTCTAGTTAAATTAACACGTGCACAGATTTGGGGGAATTTAATGTGGATATTCACCTGTAAAATTATCATCTGTGAAAAGTCGACTTACGACCTATATTTTAATGATTAAGGATAGTTGTTCTGTGTGTGTGTGTGTGTGTGTATTATATTTAAGAAGAGATTTAATTAAAATTATAAAGAATTGTTAGGGTGAAATTATTAAAATGCTCTTTCCACCTGCAATATTTCGGTTTATGCGATTTGCACCTCATTAGACAGACGTTAGAAATGGATTAATAATTAGAGACAAAATCCTCTTTGCCAATCAAATTTTACTAATTTTACTTTTATCTTAAGAACATTGAATTCACAATTAATGACGTTAAGAAGCGATTCATGGCATGCCCGATTTTTGACGCAGTGTTAATCCAGCACACCGTCTGCATTTGGGGTCACATTCAATTTTACCTTAATGTTATTATAAATCTGTCTTTAGTTCGTCTAACGAGAAAAGGTGCAAACACAAATTAGATGAAAAAAGCATTTTAATAATTCCACACACACACACACACACACACACACACACCCAACTGAAATTGTATAAAAATTGTTTGTTGTGTAAATTAATTTGTTTGCAAATGTAACTCAGAAATCAGAAATTGTGTCGTGTGTCGTGTGTTGTTGTTGTTCTTCTTATTGGCTTATGTACTCACATTTTCTTATAGATATTCTTATTCTTATTTCATTGCCTTATGTACTCGCAATTTGTCATGGTCATGTTCTTGTGTTGAGAAATCGTTGTTAGATACACTTTTTTATATTTTTAGATAAAATAACAACAACAACATTTTCCTTTTCGTTTCGTAACATATTTTTGTTTACATTTTTTGAGTGCGCAGGCAGAAAATATATATTTTTTATTTTTGAAACCCAAACGAGGTTTTTATTTTATGGCGAATTTTTACCGCCACTTTTTCTGTTCTATTCCATTTTTTTGAGAAATTAGAAATATTAACCGAATGCGATTGACCTTTTTAGATTTTTTAAATTTTATCAGTGTGTCGTCGTTTTAGCGCAATCACAATTTTTGGGTTAAAGCAAATACAAGGGACGTATGATTTTGGATCGGAAACAAAGTCATTGCGGTCACATCGGAAACAACAAAATAATAATGGAATTTTATAGTTTTTATTCTCAATAATCATTTCGTTCATTTTGTTCCTTGTAACCTTCGGTCAAACTATTGTATTTTGTTGACGGCGTATCATGTCGCATTAGCACTACGGTGGTGTCTATTGGCCATTTCCAAGCGATCATATTCGCTGCCATCATCATGAAATATTGTTCTAGCAAATAATTTAACAGGTGACTATCCAAATTTGTGTTCTCCCAAATCTGCGCACGTGTTAATTTAACTATGAAGAAAATATATTATTTGAATATAGGATTTCTCAATATAAAACGAAATAATAATAAACCAACGACTTAAAATAATAAAAAATGTGTGTGTGTGTGTGTGTGTGTGTTTGTATTATATAATGACTTAAATATAAATATAAACATCTGATCTAACGTATCCCGTCTACATTCGGGTTTATTTGATGTCCATAAATATTGAAAAAATATCAAATTTCCAATTTAAAAACTAATACGAAATGCAAAAATTATACCTGGAAATTCGATGGCGGCGATACAGTCGATCGCATAATTCTTTATTTGCGATAATTCTTTAATTGGTGAACAGACAGACATTAGAAACGGATTAATAATAAGAGACAAAATCATTTTTCCCCATCAAATTTGTGTCCATCAGAAATTTCCCAGCCAAATTAATCCAGGACACCTTCTGCATTTGGGGGGAACACATTACTTATTTAAACGACACAAATATAAAATTCAAAGGTCATTCGCAATCAGTCGATAATTCATATTTCCCAAAGAAATGAAATACAACAGAAAAAGTGCCTGTGCACGCAAAAAAAATGTAAACAAAAATATATTTCGAAACGAAAAGGAAAATGTTGTTGTTGTTGTTATATAAAAAAGTGTATCTTAAAACGATTTCTCAACACAAGAACAAATTGCGAGTACATAAGGCAACGAAATAAGAATAAGAATATCTATAAGAAAATGTGAGTACATAAGCCAATAAGAAGAACAACAACAACACACGACACACGACACAATTTCTGATTTCTGAGTTACATTTGCAAACAAATTAATTTACACAACAAACAATCTTTATACAATTTCAGTTGGGTGTGTGTGTGTGTGTGTGTGGGTGTGTGTGTGGAATTATTAAAATGCTTTTTTCATCTAATTTGTGTTTGCACCTTTTCTCGTTAGACGAACTAACGACAGATTAAAATAATATTATGATAAAATTGAATGTGTCCCCAAATGCAGACGGTGTGCTGGATTAACACTGCGTCAAAAATCGGGCATGCCATGAATCGCTTCTTAACGTCATTAATTGTGAATTCAATGTTCTTAAGATAAGAATAAAATTAGTAAAATTTGATTGGAGAAAAGGATTTTGTCTCTAATTATTAATCCATTTCTAACGTCTGTCAAATGAGCTGCAAATCGCATAAACCGAAATATTGCAGGTGGAAAGAGCATTTTAATAATTTCACCCTAATAATTCTTTATAATTTTATTTAAGTCTCTTCTTGAATACAATACACACACACACACACACACAGCAACTATCCTTAAACATTTACAAATAAATCGTAAGTCAACTTTCCACAGATGATAATTTTGCAGGTGAATATCCACATTCTATTCCCCTAAATTTGCGCAAGTGTTAATTTAACTAGAAAATATATTATTTGAATCTATGATTTCTCAGTATAAAACAAAATAATTTCTGTCCCTAAGACTTAAACTAATAACAAATGTGTGTGTGTGTGTGTGTGTGTTATACAATGACTTAAGTATAAATATGAACATCTGATTTAATGTATCCCGTCTATATTCAGAACTGATTTTTACATTGCGTAGTTGCCTTGGTGGAAATTGCATATTTTTCCTAAGTCATTGACCCATTTTTGTTCCCTCATTCAATCAAATTCCAACAATTTTTCATTTATTTTCAACGTATTATTAAACAGCAATTAGATATTTATAAAAATGTTTCTCATCCCATTGCCCACTCAGTGATTCAGACAGCGGTTTTTTCTCGTTTATTCGTTGGTTTCTTAGACTTTTGTTTACATTTTTAAAGATAAAGACAATTTCCACTACACAATTTAGAATTTAAATCTGAATATAGACGCGGATTTATACATAAGTCATTGCACACACACACACTCACACACATTTGTTATTATTTTAAGTCGTTGGTTTATTATTATTTCGTTTTATATTGAGAAATTCTATATTCAAATAATATATTTTCTAGTTAAATTAACGCGTTTGCAGATTTGGCGGAAAACAAATGTGGATTGTCACCTGTTAAATTATCATCTGTGGAAAGTCGACTTACACACATGCCCACGATTTATATTCAGAACATAATTTCACACCGATATAAATTGATAAAAATCGATTGCGTAATTTGAAGGCGTCGAGTGATCTTAAGAAACAATCGTTTCCCAAAAATTATTCGGAATTTCAATATTCTTGAAAATGTGTTTGAAAAACCATAAGAAATCCAATTGAAAATGAGAAACGCCTTATCATTAGCAATATTTATTTTCCATCAGATAATTTAACAGGTGACTGACTATCCACATTTTTCTTCCCAAATCTAATCCCTTGGTGATGTATGGCCATCGATGGAATGTACTGGATTTTATCAATATAAAGCAAACCATTCCGTACAAATAATTAAAATAGCACGAAATCTGAATCTATTCAAATGCGTCTGCGTGTGTTTGTGTGTGTGTGTGATACAATGGCTTTGCTCGTATTATTTTCCATATGCAAATGAGTGTATAAATGCGACATTAAATTGGACCTGGATGAGGCTACGACGATACGATTAAATTCTTTGAAATAAATGTAACGTCGATCCAAAACATAATGTCACACATCGTTCTCAAACATTTTATTGTTGTTGTTGTTGTTGTTGTTATTATTATTATTATTTTGTAAATAAATAGAAAAACTAATTAAATTCCAAATACAGAAATGAATCTTTAAATGTACTTAAAATTTAAAACAGAAAATTATACAATTGAATCTATTCATCATTCCCCATCCCGCCACACATCATTTCTTCATTGCTTCGTTTTCCAAGTGTTGATTGTATTTTTGTTCTCATATTTTATTACCCAGTTTTTTGTCGTTACATATTTTTTGTCGCAATTAAACAAATATTGATTTCGTCATGTCTAAAAATAGAATTTGATTTATGATTTTAATAATTCTTTCTCATTATTCACTTAATGTGTACTAATTTTGATGGCAATGATGTCATTTCAAACACAATGAATTTGAATATTTGTCGCCCCTTTAGTAAATAAGAAAACCTATAAAACTCACACACACACACACACACACACACACACACACACACCATCGCATAATTATTTATTAAATTCTGAAAAACATTTGTTTTACTTAAAAGAACAACAAAAAAAAATTGTCTGGACAAAAAAAACTAAAAACACGAAACAATAAAATTTATGATTCTTATGAAAACTGAAAAAAAAGCAATTCTTAAGACATTGTGTGTTTGTGTGTGTGTGTGTGTGTGTGTGTACGTGATTAAATCTTTGTTTTTTTGTTGCCATGGTCCAATCTTCGTATGAAAATGATTTGTTATGGAAATTGTGTGTAATGAAAAAAAAATGTTAAGTTGATGTTTTGTACAAAAGCGGAACGAAAGAAATGAATATTCTGTGAATGGATTAAATTTCAGTTACAATAACGCCCAAATCCATGAAATTATAATTTTGTATTTTATTTTTAAATGCTTCACTTTGAAGTCTACCATTTTTTCCAACAGTTTTGTTTTTTTTTTATTTATTCATTCCTGGAACTCCATATGTATCTGAAACACGCAATGGATTTCTCTGGTTTTGCAATGTTTTAGTATTTTTTTTGTGTCAACAAATGAATATTGAAATCGCTTCAAATTGAAGAATTTTTTAATTGAAAATGATGACAAACAAAAATCCAATGAATGAATGAGTTGATGACGCCACCAATTGTGTTTCATTGGGATGATGGGTGTGGGTACCAAACAATTATCGCTGTGCATATGAAATGATAGAAAAGTTTATTTGTGCTGGCTTAATTTCAATTGAGAAAAACATAGAATTTAACTGTATAGGGTAGCGGTGGCAGTGGTCCGGCACCTCTAATTTTTTCTACAATTTTTTTTGAGTGGAAATTTTGTTATTTATGTAACACCAACAACGGTGCGTTAATCCGAACGCCATATAATCCGAACACACCAGTGTTAAAAAAATCGATACTCAGAGCCGTTTTACTGATCCGAGTTGGGTGTCTTCGTTAATTTTTGTATACCTTATCCGAATTTGTTATGAAATCCAGTATTTATGTGTAAATTGGGATTATGTAAACAAGCTACTGACAAGTAGTTCTAAAATATGAATATTCTGGGCAGTTTTACAGACCATAGTTTGGTAGCCTAGTTATTTTGAGGATTCTTTATAAGATTCTGATGAAATTTTGTGTATGTATTTTAATTGGGACTATATGAACAGTTCCAAAAGGTAGATCTGGAAAATCGATACCCTGGACAGTTTTATTGAACAGAATTGGGTAGCCTGGTTATTTTGAGGATTCCTTATAAGATTCTGATGAAATTTACTATTTAAGTGTAAAATGGGGTATTCTGAACAGTTCCAAAAGGTAGATTTGAAAAATCGATACCCTGGACAGTTTTATTGAACAGAATTGGGAGGCCTGTTTATTTTGAGGATTCTCTATAAGATTCTGATGAAATTTTGTGTATGTATTTTAAATGGGACTACATGAACAGTTCCAAAAGGTAGATTTGAAAAATCGATACCCTGGACAGTTTTATTGAACAGAATTGGTTAGCCTGTTTATTTTGAAGATTCTTTATAAGATTCTGATGAAATTTTGTGTATGTATTTTAAATGGGACTACATGAACAATTCCAAACGGTAGGTCTGGAAAATCGATAACCCTGTACAGTTTTATTGAACAGAATTGGTTAGCCAGGTTATTTTGAGGATTCCTTATATGATTCTGATGGAATTTTTTTGTATGCATTCTAATTGGGACTATATGAACAGTTCCAAAAGGTAGATTTGAAAAATCGATACCCTGGACAGTTTTATTGAACAGAATTGGGAGGCCTAATTATTTTGAGGATTCTCTATAAGATTCTGATGAAATTTACTATATAAGTGTAAATTGGGGTGTTCTGAACAGTTCCAAAAGGTAGATCTGAAAAATCGATACCCTTGACAGTTTTATTGAACAGAATTGGTTAGCCTAGTTATTTTGAGGATTCTTTATAAGATTCTGATGAAATTTTGTGTATGTATTTTAATTGGGACTATATGAACAGTTCCAAAAGGTAGATCTGGAAAATCGATACCCTGGACAGTTTTATTGAACAGAATTGGGTAGCCTGGTTATTTTGAGGATTCCTTATAAGATTCTGATGAAATTTACTATTTAAGTGTAAAATGGGGTATTCTGAACAGTTCCAAAAGGTAGATCTGGAAAATCGATACCCTGGACGTTTTTATTGAACAGAATTGGGTAGCCTGGTTATTTTGAGGATTCTTTATAAGATTCTGATGAAATTTACTATTTAAGTGTAAAATGGGGTATTCTGAACAGTTCCAAAAGGTAGATCTGGAAAATCGATACCCTGGACAGTTTTATTGAACAGAATTGGTTAGCCTGGTTATTTTGAGGATTCTTTATAAGATTCTGATGAAATTTACTATTTAAGTGCAAAATGGAGTGTTCTGAACAGTTCCGAAAGGTAGATCTGGAACATCGATAACCCTGTACAGTTTTATTGAACAGAATTGGTTAGCCAGGTTATTTTGAGGATTCCTTATAAGATTCTGATGGAATTTTTTTGTATGTATTCTAATTGGGACTATATGAACAGTTCCAAAAGGTAGATCTGGAAAATCGATACCCTGGACAGTTTTATTGAACAGAATTGGGTAGCCTAGTTATTTTGAGGATGCTTTATAAGATTTTGATGAAATGTTGTGTATGTGTTTTAAATGGGACTGTATGAAGAGATCCTATTAAAATTTTGGAATGTTGAACACTTTCCTTAATCAACCGCCTGCACAATTAGATAATTTGGTCATTTTTTAACCGATTTTGATGAAATATTGCTATGCGTTCTAAGTTTATTATATGAACAGGTCCCATGATAGGCTTTTAACGTTGAAGTATTCCGTAAAAGTCGTTCTACCATACCATAACATGGTAACGTTTATGTGATTTTGGTTATCAATATAATTGCCCAGAGTATCGATTTTCCAGAATTATCTTTTGGAACTGTTCCGATAATCCCATTTTATATCTAACCTACTAAATTTCATCAAAATCTTATAAAGATTCCCCAAAATAACCAGACTATCCAACTCCCATCTATAAAACTGCCCTGATTATCAATTTTTTAGAATTACCTTTTGGGAACTGTTCATATAATGCCACTTCGAAACACATATACAAAATTTCATCGAAATCGGTTATGAAATGATTAACTTACAAATTTCCGGGAAGGGGGAAGGGGACGGAGTTCGTCTCCGGCACTCCTATCTGGATGTTAATAGTAAAGGCCACCTTGTTTCACTTATAACTCCAGAACTTTCAAAATATTAGGGTGAAGGCTTCGTCGGCTATCCGATACTTTTACAAAATTTTATTGTGACGATATTATTTATATTTGCTTGCTTGAAAAGCGCGTGCGCATAAATATTTTTGAGGTTATTGTTTCATTTGCATTTTTATTTCTATTTCTTTAATTTATAATGAAATAATTAATTTTTTCAATTTTTTAACTTTTAATTGCAGTAATTTGAAAGCGGAGAAAGTGTTGAATTTTGTTGGGTGACTGACTGTGCGACGAGAGGTGACTTTGAATTAAATTGGTAAGTGTTTTTTTTTAATTATTTGTATTTTTTCATAATTGTGTGAAATTATATTCGAAATTATTTATTGTTTTTGATTTAAACGGGGGAACACCGTTAAATTAATAATTTTTGTGTGAGAGTGCGCACATAATATTTTTTGATGTTGTAATTGGTTTTGTGTTTTTTCTATATATTCCCGAAGATTTATTATTAAAATTTGTCCATTAACTTTATTCCTAATAGCACGTGGTATTGTGAAATCATTCTTAACCCTATTATTAGTCGACACAATGCATGCGGTGTGGTTTTATTCAGTGATGGGATTCTAATAATTTTGCAATCGGTTCACCTCAAAAAAACTGTGTGGTTGGGAGACTTTGTTATTAAAAAATGTTTATAGGTTTTTAAATTAAAAACGGAATTCATTTATTGTACGGGAAAGTGTTTCTAATAATTTACATTTCACATTTGATTTTCATCTGTTTCTGTAATTTGGTTTTTTTTTCACTCTTGTGTCATCCGGTGGAATGATTAATTCTCAACCAGTTCTTTACAAACGGGACGGAATCCCATTCGCTAAGTGGGTAGGCCGATTAGACTAATAATCATTATGTTTTTTGAAGTATTTTGCACAATTTTAAACGGTTCCGTTTATCTGTTCATTTTTGAGAATCCACTTTCTGCTTCCGCTGCACTTACACCAATGGTTCTTATAATATTTTTTTGCTTTTCTAACACTTTCCGGGGCCATCAAATTCTGTGTATCTTGCGTAACATTTTCTACAAAATCTCTATAGTCATTTGCATCAATTTGATATTGAAAAAAAAAGTTCGTTAAAAGTGTCTAATAATTCCACCGAACAATTATTTCTTCAATATTCCATTCCAGATGTTTCTAATATATTTATAAATTCTAATTTACTGGTGTGTGTTGGTCACAATTTGGATTTTAAATGGTCACAATCCATTAACCTTTTTCTTTAAATTCAGTATTATATTTGGTAAAAGTTTGGAACGGGGAAGGGCTGGAATGAGTTTACTATTTTCTATAAATTTGATTTTTAATTTTTTTAAGCTTCTGAGGTAATCAAAACTTTCTATTTTGTTTTCGTATACACTCGCGTTTGCTTTTGGAGTATTTCAAAAAAATTAATGGACTTTAGGACAAGTTTTTCGGCCTTAATTCTATCCATATTTCTAGTGTATAGCGCATTTGACAGAATAGAAATTTCATTTACCCATTTATTTTTCATTTGATGGCAGGATTGGCATGCCGAACAGCTATGGTTGATCTTAAACAACTGCATGCTTCCCATTTTGGTTCGAAAACTCTTCCAATCTTTATACTATCGATTTCCAGTTCCTTTGATATTTCGGAAAGATAGATTTGAATTTAATATATACTTTTTTTACTTTTAACTAGCTGTTAGCCAAACTTGAGAACCATTTACGAAACGGCTTTGTCGAACCGGTGTGAACCGGTTGAATCCCACCACTGGTTTTATTCCACTTTAATGTTGTAAATTTTCACTGCATTTGATCACTTGGTTCCATTCTTTTTAGTCTACATGAATTGGTGTTTTCAGTTGATTTTGGAATTTTTTTCTAATCACAATGGATGTTCTCGTACCGTTGAATGTACCAATGATTTTAATATCTGATTAATACTATATTAGTTTTATTATGAATGCAGCGTTCAGAATGTATTCCAAGCAACCGGAATACATTTTTCTGAATTTGATGTTCATTTCTTCTATTTTACTTGCACAGCGATTATCAAATTGGTTTGCCTTCCAATCCCGAATTTTAAGGAACTTTATATCACAGTTTACTGCACCAATCTATCTCGCCTTTCTAACATTCCAAGATGAAATTTTTAAATTATTGTTCTTAAATTTTCGTTGCTTGAGTCGTTGCACCGTTTATCCTGTCCGATCCTAGGTCGTGTTGTAGAGTTCATAACTGGTTATTTTTCTGAAATTGGTAGTTAACCATATACGTTCAACCTACTAAATCATTCCGGAAATTCGTAGGTCATTTACAAGAGTATATCACCTTTGACGAAAGCAGTTACATTGGCGCCGCTGATTCGCCTTTACTGTGTAATCACTGAATCATTAACTCAGTTTTAATCCGATGCTGCTTTCACACAACACCCGAAAGTAATTCTCATTCTTATTCTTTATTCGTAGCTAACCCATAAGTACCATAGGCCCGCTTCCACTATCCGCAACCCGTGGACGCGTTCGGTCGCAACTGGCATTACAAGTATGCTATACCCAACTTATTAATCCCATTTCCTGTACCGCATAAGTATAAAACATTTAACGGCTTTTGTTTTAATGGTGCCCCACGAAAGTAAATATAAAATTGTAAGAAAACCTTCTAAATCGGCTGAAGCTGGACTCCATTCGGATCCTAAAATGCGATGCACTTCTATGATTCTATGCATATTGGTATGTGATTCCTAATGACGATGGTCAATATTACGCGTTTCACATATCCACCGGTTGTCCCTGATATTTGTGCAGAACCGCCCAGTTGAAACGAAAGACACTATTATTTTAATACGGGTGATTAGGCCATTGGTACCCAATTGACATGATGACCTAAAATTATTGTTGGTGGCTATAGTTTTTGCATTTATTTCTCTGCAATAAATCCAATTAATTTTTAATGTTTTAATTATAGATATTTGCCGACGACGGACCGCAGAAGTTTCGGGCAAACGCTACATAAATATATTGAAAAGGTATCGTTTGATTACGGTGACGTTTGATTACGGTGATTGTGCAATTAAATTGGTAAGTTTTTCTTTGGTTTTAAAATGATAATATTTTTTTCGAATTTTTGCTTAATTTAAAATTAATTTTGCGACGCTTTTTATTGGTTAATTTATAATTTTTATAATTTTTTGTTTGTGCGCTATTTCTTTATTTTATATTTCGTTAATTTTTCAATTTATTTGCTGTTTTTGATTAAAAACGGGAAAAAAGAACGGGTTCATTTAGTAATTTTCGGGTGACAGAGTGCGTTCACTTTTTTTAGTTTAGTTTGTCGTATCGAATATTTTTGCGGTGTTTTCTTGCCATGTTCTAAACACAGTGTGCGACAAAAACCAATAATAAATGGTAATATTTGGGCTGACGTCCCTCTGCGGCGGGTTTTTTAATGCAACCACAAGCAGCTGCATCAATTGGAATTGATCGCACGAATTGCGGTGGCAACGGCGGCGGCGGCGGCGGGTTTACACAATTATTAAATTTATCATTTTATTTTGCATAAAATAGCCGATTTTTAATTTTATGTTAATTTTTTGTTAAGTAATTTTTTACGCTTTTTTAAATAATTTTTTAAATTTTTGATCGCACATTAGAAACTATAGAGAGCATTCTCCATTCATTATTTGTTTTACAATAATTATAGCTCGCGTATGTGTGTGTGTGTGTGTGTGTGTGTGTGTGGGTGTGGGTGTGTGTGGGTGTGGGTGTGTGTGTGTGTGTGGGTGTGTGTGTGTGTGTGTGTGTGTGTGCTTTTAATGATATGTATAGAATGCTTTATTTCCAACTAAGTGTATTAGTACAAAAAGTTAAAGTCCGTACAAAGTGCCGATATTAAATTTTTATTTTAAACTTTTTCCGACCCATATTGAAATGACGAAAGTGGTTTACAGTGTACGTTGTACCGGCAGCTTATGAGTATCGATAATCATTTCAAAAATGGTCATGAAAACATTGCTCGGATGATAAAGTGGAAGACCAAAGCCGGCAATTATTGAAAATATATATGGGATCCAAAAAGAGTTGGAAATATTTGCTTCGTCGTATTCAAGTCAAGCATATATCGTGATAATTCGAATAATACTCATGCTAATGCACGACCGCTTCCCGACCGACAATTGTTTAACTAAAAACGACAAGTTTAACACACTAAACCTGATTCACTTTCCTAATTTGATTGATCGAAATTAATTTGGGGGACCTAGTAGTTTTAATTGTGATACTGTCGTCGCCGTCACTCACCAAAACCTATAAAATCCCAATATTTTATCTGCTTTTGCAATTAAAAGCTCTGCACACCAGTTTTTAGTAGATGTTTTGGGAATGGGTTTTGTCTGCCGATACGAAAACGCTCTGTTCATTAAATAATCTTAATTAATACATCACTAGAGTTATCACATTTGTTGGGCGCATCGGTTGGATCGATGCCACTGCTGTTTCTCATTTTTCAATTGGTTTACTTTGATTGAATTTTAATTAAATAATTGTCTATAAGTTTGCTATGATTATTTTGTTACACCATACTTCAATTAAGTACGCAGTCAGTGTATCTAATCGCTACTCAATTTTTCGGTGAATTCCGACTGGGTGTGACAAGCCCATAATTTTTCGTTGAACTGCTCTGTCCTTCCAATTTGATGGCCACCTCTATTACACCATATGTGTATTGGTATCGTATATTGTAAGATGGAGGAAATGTATACTCTGCGGTGGAATTATATAACACTGACAATAACAATTACTTTATGGGTCATTTTGACATTTTAAACATGGTAAAACGTGGATTGAAAGATGTGAAAAGTGATGGTGTTAGTCACCGATTGGCTGCCATAATTCTATGTGTGGGCCGCTGTATACATTTAGTAATTTATTAATAATATTAATTGTTTATTGTTTTTAACTGTGTGTGTGTGTGTGTGTGTGTGTGTGTGAATTAAGTAACAATTAATTTATAAATAAAAAAATTATTTTTTGTAGTAATGTACGTACAGTAGCGGACAAAATAATATTATAATTTGTAAATTTTAAAATATATTATAGAAATAGATAAAACAAAATTAAAATTAACGAAATGTACAGAATGTAAATGCAAAACATACCACCGTGTCCTCCCCTCTATCGAATCAATCTTTTAAAATGTGTTTTGCCATTACTGTTACATTCCTTTTCATTTTCATTTTAGTTATTCGTGTTTTTAGAAAATATTCTAGATTTCATGTTAATTTTAGTTTTATAATTCTCTTATTGTTGTTGTACTACTTTCACTAGTTTCAATCAACATTTAAAACAGTGACATAAAATCGAAGTATCAAATATGTATAACGTAAAGGGGTTAAAATCAAATGTGCATAAATATAAGATCAGAAATGAATCCACATTATTATTATTTACTGTACCAATGTCTCCTGCACCAGACAACAGTATCACTGATACTGTTAATAACAGCGATAGTGTTAATAGTAACACTATGTGTAATATTGATATTGAGATTACGCCGCTAAATGGTCCATTAATTGATGCACCAATCGAATCAACATCTGAATCAGTTTCTGGCGCCGAAAAAGTTACGATTAACGGCAATAAAGTTCAATATCATGTTAATGCTAATATTTGTAATGCGAATGCAAAACAAAATGTTGCACGAATCACAACATCCGACTCAATTATCATCATCATTGAAAATGCAACGGATAACAGCAACGATGATAATGATAAATTAATTGATGTACCAGCCACATCATCTGCATCAATTTCTGGTAACAGCACCGGTGCCGAAAATGTTACGGATAAGGGAATTGAGGTTAATGACAATGATAAAGATAATATTGGCAATGAGATTGCGCAAGATATAGATAAATCAGTTGATGCAACAATCACATCATCTGCATCAATTTCTGGTAACAGCATCGATGCTGAAACTGTTACGGATAAGGGAATTGAGGTTAATGATAAAGATAATATTGGCAATGAGATTGCGCAAGATACGGATAAATTAATTGATGCACCAATCCCATCATCTGCATCAATTTCTGGTATCATCACCGGAGCCAAAAATGTTACGGATAAGGGAATTGAGGTTAATGATAAAGATAATATTGGCAATGAGATTGCACAAGATACAGATAAATCAGTTGATGCACCAATCACATCATCTGCATCAATTTCTGGCAACAGCACCGGTGCTGAAACTGTTACGGATAAGGGAATTGAGGTTAATAACAACGATAAAGATAATATTGGCAATGAGATTGCGCAAGATACGGATAAATTAATTAATGCACCAGCCACATCATCTGCATCACTTTCTGGTATTATCGGTAATAATTTGAATGTTAATAATAACGATAATGTTGTTAATATTGATAAAAATATAACTAACCAGGATCACAATCAGAAATATAACAACAGCAACAATAACAATAACAGCAACAGTAACAAGAACAATAAGAACAACAACAAGAACAACCACAAGAACAACTACAAAAATAAAAAACATAAGAATAAAGTTAAAGCAGCAGCAAAAAATAATGTAATTACATTGAGTGGACTTACTGTCCCACCATCTGCCGTTATTACCGCTAATGAAAACATGGTGTCTACACCATCATTATCTGCTGAATCACTTATAACCGCATCATCTGCTGTCAACATCATTGCAGATAATAATTGGAATGTTTGTAACAACGATAACGGTGCTGAAAATGTTACGGATAAGGGAATTGAGATTAATAACAATGAGATTGCGCAAGATACAGATAAATCAGTTGATGCACCAATCACATCATCTGCATCAATTTCTGGTAACAGCACCGGTGCTGAAAATGGTACGGATAAGGGAATTGAGGTTAATAACAATGATAAAGATAATATTGGCATTGAGATTGCGCATGATACGGATAAACCAGTTGATGCACCAATCACATCATCTGCATCAATTTCTGGTATCATCACCGGTGCCGAAAATGTTACGGATAAGGGAATTGAGGTTAATGATAAAGATAAAGATAATATTGGCAATGAGATTGCGCAAGATACAGATAAATCAGTTGATGCACCAATCACATCATCTGCATCAATTTCTGGTAACAGCATCGATGCTGAAACTGTTACGGATAAGGGAACTGAGGTTAATGACAATGATAAAGATAATATTGGCATTGAGATTGCGCAAGATACGGATAAATCAGTTGATGCACCAATCTCATTTTCTGCATCAATTTCTGGTAACAGCACCGGTGCTGAAAATGTTACGGATAAGGGAACTGAGGTTACTAACAATAATAAAGATAATATTGGCATTGAGATTGCGCAAGATACGGATAAATCAGTTGATGCACCAATCTCATTATCTGCATCAATTTCTGGTAACAGCACCGGTGCTGAAAATGTTACGGATGAGGGAACTGAGGTTACTAACAATAATAAAGATAATATTCGCAATGAGATTGCGCAAGATACGGATAAATCAGTTGATGCACCAATCACATCATCTGCAACAGTTTCTGGTATCATCGGTAATAATTTGAATGTTAATAAGAAAAATAACAACAGCAATAAGAACAGCAACAACAACAAGAACAACTACAAAAATAAAAAACATAAAAATAAAGTTAAGGCAGCTGCAAAAAATAATGAAGTTGCATTAAAAGGACTTACTGTCCCACCATCTGCCGTTATTACCGCTAATGAAAACATAAATGTTACCGATAACGATAACGGCAATGTTAATATTAATAATGCAGTTGTTTGTTCAACAAATGATATTGATGACGGTAATATTAATGATAACAATCAAATTGTGTCTACACCATCATTATCTGCTGAATCACTTATAACCGCATCATCTGCTGTCAACACCATCGCAGATAATAATTGGATTGTTAGTGACAACGATAACGGTAATTCAACTGAACGGGCAAGAAATGATAATACAATTGATACCGATATTATTAGCAACGCTGAAAGTGTTAATAATAATCAATATAATATTGACAATAACCCTAATAATTTCGATAATAATCCATCATCACCATCATTATCTGCTGAATCATTTGTATGTCCATCCAACGCCGTTGACATCGTTGCTGATGATAAAATGAGTGTTACAGATGACAGTGACAACGAAATTGAGCCAATTGATCAACTTTTAGTTGAATCACCAGCCGCATTTTCATGTGCTGTTGTTTCGGTTGTGCACCGTTTTGGCAATGGTAATGTTAGCAATAACGACAATAATGAAATTGTTTCGGCACCATCATCATCGTCTGATGATTTTTATTATCCACCATCTTCACTTGTGGTCCCGGTTCAACATTATCAAACGAATGCTAATGATAACGCTAACCTTAATAATAAGGTCCCAGTAGGACATCACATTTTAATTGATGCACCACCAACATTTTCATATGCAATTGTTTCGTTTATATTCAACCATCCTAAAACATGTAATTATCAAAACGTGAATGTTAACGTTAACGAAAATAATACGGCCGTTAATAATAAAATAGAATTCCCGGAACCATCTACATCTGCACAAACATCTGATGCTAATTCTGTTACACATAATTATATGGATAATGTTAATATAAATAATGGGATTGCACAACCACTGGCAGTAAATCATAATTTCATTGATGCACCAGCACGACTGCCATCAACAATATCATATGCAACGATGACCGTTATCAAGGATACTGAATACTCTCATTTCAATAATAATAATAATTTCCCTAATGATAACGAAAATATTACCAATCAACGTAAACCAGTACATGCAACTTTAATTGAATCATTGGAAACAAATTCAGCCGATGTTGCAAACTATGTCCCAGTCGATGTTCAACAAAATCCCATTAACGTTGTTAGTGGTGCTGACAACATTCAATTAAATAGATTAAACAATGAAATATTAAGAAATCACTTTAACTCACTAAAAAATTGTTTACTGGAAGCCGATGCATCGTATTCCAGTGCTTCAACAGATGGATCGACGCCGTCACCATCAGTTATTAACAACAGCGCTGAGGTGGTGCTTAAAAATACCGAAAATATTATGGAAAATGAAAATACTGAAAATATTAATTTAATCGAAACCGGTGCCGTCGGTGTAGTCGCCGCCGTCGATGCCGTCGGTGTAGTCGCCGCCGTCGATGCCGTCGGTGTAGTCGCCGCCGTCGATGCCGTCGGTGTCGTCACCGCCGTCGATGCCATCGGTGTCGTCTCCGCCGTCGATGCCATCGGTGTCGTCTCCGCCGTCGATGCCGTCGGTGTAGTCGCCGCCGTCGATGCCGTCGGTGTCGTCACCGCCGTCGATGCCATCGGTGTCGTCTCCGCCGTCGATGCCGTCGGTGTCGTCACCGCCGTCGATGCCGTCGGTGTCGTCTCCGCCTTCGATGCCGTCGGTGTCGTCTCCGCCTTCGATGCCGTCGGTGTCGTCTCCGCCTTCGATGCCGTCGGTGTCGTCTCCGCCTTCGATGCAGTCGGTGTCGTCTCCGCCGTCGATGCCGTCGATACCGTCGCTGTCGTCGATACCGTCGCTGTCGTCGAAACCGTCGATGCCGTCGCTGTTGTCGATGCCGTCGCTGCTGTCAATGTCGTTGCTGACGTCGATGCTGCCGTCGCATCAACATCGACGCCACCAACGATTTCGAATACGAACAACAAACAACAACGAAATCGCCGACAACCATCGCATAAATACATTAACTATGCCGAAGAATATAAAGATTGGATTAATTGTTTCGAAATTGATAATCGCAAATATTACGATTGTTTCATTTGCAATAAATTGTTATCGTCGAATAAAAATGAAATTACGAACCATCCATTGACCGAGGAACACCAACGCAAAACATTGCATTTGAAAAAATTGGACCAAATTATTGAGGATAATAATGAAAGGAAAAGAAAATGCATTCAAGAACGTGTGGATGGAGAACGGGCCAAAATCAAATGGTTAGAAGTACAACGTTTGACTCGTCAAAATTTGTTGAATGAATTTGAGGAACGTGAACGTTTGGCATTCGAAGCCGAAACGGAACTAAAACGTTCAAAGGCAAAGTATATTCAGCTGAAACAAGAACAATTTCAAATATATGTGCGACGTTTGTATTTAATTTTTAAATCACAAGAACTCATCCTCAGCGGCCAAGTTGTGAATCAAACTGAACTTAACGCAAGAACCCATGACATACAAGATATTGAATTACAACGGGATATATTTGCATACCATAAATTACAACAATATTATGTAAACGAAATGCGACAAAATATCCGATCCGTATTCCAATTATGCGTACAAATAATAAATAATCCCAATAAAATACGGTGCATTTTGATTCAACAATATATAGAAATATTCGATACTCAGATATCATTTGCTACGGTCCTCCACCGTCAACGTACATTACATTACGAAAACATTCAAATGTCACTGCATACACTGAACGAAACGCGTATCTATTTGGAAGGACGATTGATAGCTGTGCAAAATATAGAAACACAAGCTAGACAACAAATGATCGATATGCAGAATTCTTTGCATGCCGTTGGCGAACGTCGTGCCGACATTCTAGATCAATTAAACAAAATTTTGTTGCGAGAAAATCAAGCCAAAATTCACTTGGACGAAGAAAAACGTTTTATAAGTGAATATGATGTACTTTTAACGGAACAGGATACGGTACGCCAACAAGTTCTATGTTTATTTGACGGATGCTCACAAAGCTACGGACAATACGTTGTATGGGACGTTGAAGCGTACGTTGAACGGGATGTTGCGGCGGATGTTGCGGCGGATGTTGCACAGGCCATTGCGCAGGACGTTGAACAGAATGTTGAACCGGTAATTGTGCACAACGAAATTCTGCGAGACATTGGACAGCCCGTTGAACAGGATGTTGCACAGTATGTTGAACCGGAAATTGTGCATAACGAAATTCTACAGAATTTGGCAAGGGATGTCGCACAGGACATTGCACAGGCCGTTGAACAGAACGTTGCACAGGATGTTGAACATAAAATTTTACACAACAAAATTCTACAGAACATTGCAAAGGATTTTGTACAGAACATGGCACAAGATATTGCACAAGCCGTTGAACAGGCCGTTGCACAAGACTTTGCACAGGACATTGTACAGACAAGGTTTCAAAAGAATGTTGTACACAACGTAATTCTACAGCACATTGCAGACGATTTTGTACATAACATTGCAGAGGATATTGTACAGGCCGTTGAACGTAATGTTGCACAGGATGTTGAACAGGAAATTGGGCACACCGAAATTCTACAGGGCATTCCAAAGGATGTCGCACTGGCCGTTGAACAGGATGTTGCACAAGCCATGGAACAGGAAATTGTGCACAACGAAATTCTACAGGACATTGCAAAGGATGTCGCACAAGACATCGCACAGGACGTTGAACAGGACGTTGCACAGGACGTTGCACAGAATGTTGAACAGGAAATTGTGCACAACGAAATTCTACAGGACATTGTAAAGGATGTCGCACAGGACATCGCACAAGACATCGCACAGGATGTTGTGCAAAAGGTAGATAAATTATATCGATTAAAGTCGATATTTTCTTTGTTGTCAATAATTATAAATAGCTTATTTAGTTTGCCATAAATATTAAGCGGCTAGTGTACAAACGAGGGGTGTGTGAAAGTTAACTTAACTGTACAACTGTTTTACTGTTTGTAAAACATCCTTGAACCTCTAACCTTTTTTTTTTTGTTTTTTATTCTTTTGTTTGTAATGTTTTATGCCTCGTTTGTAAATTGGCACTGAACCTAATGATTTAAATGTTGACACACTCATATATTACATATGAACATATTCACACACACACACACACGCCCACAAACACACACAAACATACACACTCACACACACATAGTTCGCGGTCGGTGTGTGGTGTAGGCAGAAGACATTAAATTCCTTATGTTTGAGGTTCAGGTTTCATGTTGCAGTTTAAAAGGGAACTGTATTTTAGGATGAGCATTGTTTGTCACAAATGTAATCACGAAAGAGCTAAGAGCGCTAAGTATACCGGTAAGAATTGTCGTTGTAGCTAGACGTAACTACTTTTGCTGCAGTAATTGTAACTATTCAATGGTGATGCTGCACTGCAGATTGGTTTGCATTGATTACAATGAATACAGTTTTCACACACCACAGTACACTCATGTGCATACAAATACACAGTGCTTAGTCACAGTTTAGATTACAGATTATAAAATTGATTCAGTGTGAAACTTCTATTACGTTCTACCAACCCTACAAATTGTTTGTACCTATATTCAGGGTAGCTGTTTCCGTATTACCTACGCAGCGTGCTCACACACGAAGTAACAAACTGTTTGATTTATGTTATTATTACTATTTCTTCTTCATCATCATGAGATGTTCAGCAGTTTGGTCTTAATTCGAATCTCAATTTGAAGGGTATTTACTCAAACCCCTCATCCAGAGACATTTTTCTCATTAAGGACACTGTAACTGATTTTGATTAATTAATTGCCAACTCGGTATTTACATCCGGGTTTATTTTCAAGATCAATTGAAATAACGCAAACACACACACACCCACACACACACACACACCCACCCACTTATTATTGTTTTTGTTATTTTAAAACATGTTTTTAAACCTTTGTCGTATCACCTCAAAAATGAATAATTTAATATTGGGAAAAGATAGGAAGATCGAATTGAAATTAAATTCAAAATATTGTAAATAAAATACTTCAAATTCGAAGGTGTGACAAAGTTGTTAAAGTCAAAACTACAATTTTCGAAAAGTTTACGTACACATGTGTACCGAATCAAACAACCAGATGTGGATTCCTCTGCGTTTATATTTCGACTGTGTCGTCCATCAATACGTCAGTGTCTCTCGCATCATTTCCAGCATCTATTTGAAGGCGGCATCCACAAAACATCGGTAATAGGTAACACTATTTCAATTTATTCTTAAGCAACTGTTACTTATTTTTTCATACAATCAAATACAATTTACTCGTTTATTTTCGCGGTTTAGATCGCAAAATTTCGTAATATTTTTTTATTCGTTTATTATTAACAGTGTATTTTGGTGACATTTTGTCACAATTTAAAATTTATAAACGCATGACATGAATGCAAGGGAATTTGATGGTGGTCACCCATTCGATCGATGTCAACCAATAATTTAGATTATTCATTCGGTGATTGTGACACATGGTTTAATGGTTACACACAAAAAAATACAATTACAATGACATTTAAAATCGTAAAAAATAGGAAAATTTTATCGGCTTAATAATTTGGCATTCAATTGTAATCTGCATAATTTTGCAATTTCATTTTTAATATTTTTCTTTTGTAGTTTATGATTCTAATGTGTTTTTCTTTTGTCGATGTGAATTTTCCATTCTATTTTAGAAATAATTACAACAATAACCACTACAACATTTCTTATAGATAGAGGGACGTAGAGTCGAAACGAAGATCTATGAGAACAAAGCAGAAAAATATATTTAAAACAAAATTCCCAGGTATTTTTAATAATTTTTATCGCACGATTTTCTATTATTTATAAACTTTAATTTTAAAATATAATAATAACACAAGGACGGTGGGGGGGGGAGGGTGGCAGGGACGCTTATGACGACCTAACATTGTACAGTGTTTTGTGTGTTCAGGTGATTCAAATTGTGTGTTGTGAAATTGTGAAATATCATTTGTTAAATATTGCACGATAAAATTGCGTTTGTAATTGCAATGGCCGCATTTCGTTTCATCGAATTTATCATCGTAATCGTAATTAGTTTTGTTCCGAATATGATGAAATTTTCACATACGTTGCAGCCTACGACAAATACTATTTTTCAGGGTTTTCCGCTATTTGCGGAATCTCACAGGGTGTATCAGAAGTGACAAATTTTGATAAATGTGTAACGAAAATTTTAGATTTACGCACGTAATAATTTTGAATCAAGGATTAAGTTATTTTACAATTTAATCTTAATAAAGTTGATGGAGAAAAAGTCTTCACAAAACAATAGATATTATTTTAGGACAGGTTGTTTCTTATTATATTGTTAAATTTTTTTAAAAAATTGTATTTTCGGTTTTTGGGTTTTTGAGAATCTGACACACACAATCAGTTTAGCGATTGGGCTAAAACTAAAATGACAGAAATACGGGTTGATCTAACCAATTTCGTTGTTTTTTTTTCATTCAGAATGGTGTTCTGAGTAGTGAAGCCATGATGATGTAATATTGTGTACACATGATCTTCGACCAATTGTTTAATTGAAAGTATTTGTTTATATAGGACACACAAATCCTTTGCAAATTATTATTGGAGTTGTGTGTGTGTGTCTCGTCCGATGGTATGGTACTGTTCTTTTGTTCACTATGACCATTTCTAAATGCTCAATCATATTAATGCTCTTATGTCGTCATTTGTAATGTATTGTACTTCCAGCAAACGTATTTGATAATTTTACATTAAACTTTATTGCCATTTTTAGTTTAAAACAAATAATACCAATCGGTAAATAAAATGTCAAATGTATGGAAAGAATGGTCCGGAAATATATCCGGGGAATATTATAATAATATTTTTTTTTTTAATCTGGTAATACTTTTTCCGTTTAACATAAAAAATTAGAATTTTCAAATCAGTCCGATTTGAAATTTCAATGCGGATGGAATGTGTTTCGGTTTTTTTTTGTAAAAAATTAGTGAAAAATAAAATCGTAAAAAAATTAATTAAAAATTACTAGAAAATTCGAAAATCATTAAATTTTGGATATATTTTTGTATTAATCGAAACCAAACGAAATCAAATTATTAATAGAAATGATGATGGCTTCAAAGCGAAATCGAAGTGACAAGAAACAAGAACATTTGTGGGCTGATAAAAAACTACACAAGTGCGGTGTTTGTAAGAAAATGTTTTCATTTCAAAGCGGTTTGATACGTCACATGAACATACATACAGGTAAAAATGTATTCAAATGTAGCCATTGCTCAAAAGAATTTATATCAAATCAAAATCTAAAATATCACATGGCAAGTCATACTGGAGTGAAACCATACAAATGTAGCTATTGCCCGAAAAGATTTATAACAGCATCAGGCCTAACCACACACAATCGAACAAATAATAGTTGCAAATATAAATGTGATATTTGTTCGGCCACATTTTGTACTTTACCGTCGGTAAAAGTCCACATGGATATTCACAGTGGAAGGAAAAAGACACATAAATGTAAAAAGTGTTTGCGGAAATTTTACACAGCCAAAGATTTAAAGCGACACATAAATGTACATGACAAACCACATAAATGTTCTGTGTGTAAGAAATCATTTGCCCGATTTCCATCTCTAATGATTCACAAGAAAAAATGTAAATATTCGGTGTTAATAGGAAAGAAAGAGCACATTCCCAGTGGAAAGACTGAGACACATAAATGTAACAAGTGTTTGCGACAATTTTTCACAGGTAAAGGTTTAAAACAACACATGCATGCACATGACAAACCACATAAATGTTCTGTGTGTAAGAAATTATTTGCACGATTGTGTTCGCTAAAGAGTCACAATAAACAGTGTACAAATTCGGTGTCAATAGCAAAGAAAGAGCACATGGATATTCCCAGTGGAAGGAATGAGACACATAAATGTAACAAGTGTTTTAAGCAATTTGACACTTTGCATAATTTGAGACGACACTTGAATGTACATGACAAACCACATAAATGTTCTGGGTGTAAGAAATTATTTGCCCGATTTGCTTCTCTAAAGATTCACAAGAAAAAATGTAAAAATTCGGCTGTAATTGCAAAGAAAAATGAAACATCTTCAACTGATTTGGTGTTTGGTAAAGATATCGATGAATGCGAAACAAATGTATCTGAAATTGTCGCAGTAAAACCAAAAGTCAAACAGATGTCACCACAACCAAACGCAAGCGGTTATTTTGATCGAAACGAACAGAAATTACAAGAAGAGTTGTCACAAATGGATCCAGAGTTAGATTTTATACCTGTTAACAGTCCACAAATTGCGATAAAAGTGGAACAAGAATCGCCCGATTACAATGAATTCGATGGTAATACACAAGTCGCCGATCCCGACCAGCAAAACTATGAATTGGTATCGCAGTTGGAAATATTTGAAACAAAACTTGAAATCGAATCGCCTGTTAAAAGTGAATGTGAAGATTCTTTTCAATAAAATATAATTTAAAATTTAATAAAAATTTATTGGATTTTTCAAAATACTCGAACTTCTTTTATTTCGACATTTATCGGTCAATCCGAATGTGAAACTGTTCCGGCCACCGTTGCATAACTATTCGATTGTTGGAATGATTGGAATTCAACATATATTTCACATGGTAATTTAGACAAAATCTTCTACATCTTAGGCGCCGCATTAGTAAAACGTCAGTTATTAAAATGACAATTCTATTGCAATCCATTCATAACTGGCTAATAAGTAATTTAATTTTATCTAATTTGATTTAAACAAACGGGGCAGTACATTTTTGAATGCCTTTTGTAATTAAGTTTACTGTTACTGTACTATTGTCCGATGTAAAACTTAGCCCAACTTACAATATTTTAAAATGTCATACCGCATTCACAACAAAACAAATTTCATTTATCAATTAACAATGGATTAGCCAATTTTTGACGGTTCCTCATGTTCACGTGTCCTATTCAAATTCAATTTGCGTCTATTAATTGCGACTGGTACTGGCACATTTTTTGTATTATTAATACAGATTTATAATTCATCGAATTATTAAATCTAACCTGAACTTTTCTCTGTGACTGCAATGTAATTGCCTTGATTTCCACTGGGAGGATCAAAGTTTTTGATGCTTACGATGTCTTGTTCGCTCAACATTTATTTTGATGTGTCTTGTTTCACCTTCATTTGTTTGAATCAAAATATTTAGTCAATTTTTTAATGATTTTGTTGAAGTTATATTTAACTGACGTTTTGTTTTAATCGCACGTAATACTTTCAAATAATGCAGAATTTTGTGTTTTAATCAGGTAATACTATTTTATTAATCAAATGACAAATTCATTCAATGAATGGTCCGGAAATTTTGTCTAGGGAATATTCTAATAATTTTTCCGTCTCATTAAACATAAAAAACTAGAATTTTCAAATCAGTTCTATTTGAAATTTCAATGCGAATGGAATGTGTTTCGGTTTTTTTGTAAAAATTAGCGAAAAATAAAATAATGAAAAAATTAATTAAAAGGCACTGGAAAATTCGAAAATCATTAAATTTTGGATAATAATTTTTTTTTAATAATTAAAACTTAAATGAAATCAAATTATTGTTATTAGAAATGGATGCAAAAGGATATCGAAGTGACGAACAGCAAGAAAAATTATTGGCTGATAAAAAAATATACAAGTGCGATGTTTGCGACAGAACATATCCACTGAAAGGAAACTTAACACGACACATGAAATTGCACACCGGCACAAATTTATTCAATTGTGACGTTTGTTCGAGAAAATTTCTAACAAGTGAAAATCTACACTATCACAGTGCAAATCATACTGGAGTGAAACCATTCAATTGTAGCCATTGTGCGATCAAATTTACGAGACGATCAGACCTAAAAAAACACAATGGAACAAATAATAGTCGCAAATATAAATGTGATATTTGTTCAGGCACATTTTGCACTTTGACCCCTTTAAAAGACCACATGGATATTCACAATGGCAGGAAGAAGCCACATAAATGTAACAAGTGTTTGAAGCAATTTTACACAGATAAAGATGTAAAGCGACACATGACTGTACATGACAAACCACATAAATGTTCTGTGTGTAAGAAATCATTTGCACGATTGTATTCGCTAAGGATTCACAATAAACAGTGTAAAAATTCGGTGTCAATAGCAGAGAAAGAGCACATTCACAATGGAAGAATAAGGCCATATAAATGTAACAAGTGTTTGAAGCAATTTTTCACTTTACACTATTTGAGACGACACTTGAAAGTACATGACAAACCACATAAATGTTCTGGGTGTAAGAAATTATTTTCCCGATTTGCTTCTCTAAAGATTCACAAGAAAAAATGTAATAATTCGGCAGTAATTGCAAAGAAAAATGAAACATCTTCAATTGATTTGGTGTACGGTAAAGATATCGATGAATTCGAATCAAATGCATCTGAAATTGACAAAACAAAACCAAAATCCAAACAGATGTCACCACAATCAAACTCAAGCGGTTATTTTAATCAAAGCGACCAGAAATTACAAGAAGAGTTGTCACAAATTAATCTTGACTTAGATTTTATACCTGATAACAGGTCACAAAATTCGATAGAAGTGGATCAAGAATCGGTCGATTACAATGAATACTTTGAAATATTACAATTCGCTGATGCGGAACAACTAAACTATGAATTGGTAATAAAATTGGAAATATTTGAAACGAAACTTGAAATAACATCGACGAGACACGGTGAATCCTTACCTTGACATTCTTTATTGTCTAGTAATTCTGTTGTTGATCCAATCAATGTTATTTTTTGGGTTGGTCATTAATTTGTTTGTTTCGTAAACACACATAAGAAGATCGTATTTTGTATTCCGATAGATGAGTTTGGAATAATTTAAGAAAAATTTGACTTATTTTTAATGGTTCTTATTAATCGCAATCGTCTTTGTGTTGTAGGTTGACCAAAAAGTTTAAGTTTATTAGTTGTGTTGGGAAAAGTTACTTATGCGACGGATCGTAATATGTTGTCTCCTTTGGCTCATCTTCAAATCTTTTGTCACTAAAAGTTTGCGGTAGCTCAGGCTACAATTTGGGACCTTCTTAATAAATAATAAAAGTTAATACTTTTCTTAAATTTTGTATTTTAATCAGGCAATACATTTTTGTTAACCAATTGTCAAATTCGTGGAAAGAATGGTCCGGAAATTTTGTCTAGCGAATATTCTAATAAAATTTTTAATCTGGTAATATTTTTTCCACCTCATCCAACGAAAAATTACCATTTTCCAATCAGTTCTATTTGAAATTTCATTGCGTGTTTCGGTTTTTGTAAAAATTAGCGAAAAGTAAAATGGTGAAAAAATTAATTAAAAGTTACTGGAAAATTCGAAAATCATTAAATTTTGGATAATAATTTTTTTTTAATAATTAAAACTTAAATGAAATCAAATTATTGTTATTAGAAATGGATGCAAAAGGATATCGAAGTGACGAACAGCAAGAAAAATTGTTGACTGATAAAAAAATATACAAGTGCGATGTTTGCGACAAAACATATCCACGGAAAGGAAACTTAACACGACACATGAAATTGCACACCGGAAAAAATTTATTCAATTGTGACGTTTGTTCGAAAAAATTTCTAACAATTCAAAATCTACACTATCACAGTGCAAATCATACTGGAGTGAAACCATTCAAATGTAGCCATTGTCCGAAAGCATTTGCAACAAAACTTCTACTAAAATATCACATTGCAACTCATACTGGAGTGAAACCATTCAATTGTAGCCATTGTGCGATCAAATTTACGAGACGATCAGACCTAAAAAAACACAATCGAACAAATAATAGTTGCAAATATAAATGTAATATTTGTTCAGGCACATTTTGCACTTTACCGTCCGTAAAAGTCCACATGGATATTCACAGTGGAAGGCAAAGGACACATAAATGTAACAAGTGTTTGAAGCAATTTTACACAATTACACATTTAGAACAACACATGAATGTACATGACAAACCACATAAATGTTCTGTGTGTAAGAAATTATTTTCCCGATTATTTGGTCTAAAAACTCACAAGAAAAAATGTAAAAATTCGGCTGTAATTGCAACGAAAAATGAAACATCTTCAACTGATTTGGTGTTTGGTAAAGATATCGATGAGTTCGAATCAAATGCATCTGAAATTGTCGAAGTAAAACCAAAATTCAAACAGATGTCACCACAACCAAACGCAAGCGGTTATTTTGTTCGAAACGAACAGAAATTACAAGAAGAGTTGTCAAAAATGGATCCAGAGTTAGATTTTATACCTGTTAACAGTCCACAAATTGCGATAAAAGTGGAACAAGAATCGCCCGATTACACTGAATTCGATGGTAATTCACAAGTCGCCGATCCCCACCAGCAAAACTATGAATTGGTATCGCAGTTGGAAATATTTGAAACAAAAAATGAAATCGCATCGCCTGTAAAAAGTGAATGTGAAGATTCTTTAACTCTCTTTAAACTATAACATAAAATTTAATTGATTTAAAATCGAATTTTGATAAAAGAATAAAACTTCTGAAATAACTGTAATTAATGCAAACACCCACACAAATACCCGAAAAGCTTTTGTTCTGAGAAAATATATTTTACTTAAATTATTTTTTGAATTTTATATTGTTGTAATAAAAATTTATTGGATTTTTCAAAATACTCGAACTTCTTTTATTTCGACATTTATCGTTCAATCCAAATGTGGAACTGTTCCGGCCACCGTCGCATAACACTATTCGAGCGAAAGAATGATTGAAATTCAACATATATTTCATATGGTAATTTCGACAAAACCTTCTCGCGATCCTAGGGGTGTAAAACGCTAGTTATTAAAATTAAAATTCTATTCGAAAGTATGTGAAAGTTTCATCAAATTCGAAGTAAAACTGTACCGATTGCGATGATAAAGTTTAAAAATCAAAAATTTTCGTAGAATTGTGCGTCATCTTTGCCGATGGTCATCATTATAAATTTTTGGGAAAAAATGTCTGTCTACAAAACCGAAGAAATGAAATTGAATTTTACCGGTAAAAACCAAAATTTTAGCCTCTATAAAAAAAATACGTGTTCGACTTCAACAACATATCCAAATTAAAATCGAATTGTGGCACCGGGAAACCTTACCTTGTCGGTCACATAAACCTTAAGTTGGTCAAAAAATTCAAACATTCAGGATGAAATGGTCAGGACATTTTCTAATGAGAAACCTATTTTGATTGATATGCTAATGGGTTAAATCGATTGTGTGTACGGATGTGATGAGGAATTTTTGTAATGGATAGAAATATACGAAAAATTGATACCCTTGAAATATTATTTCAAAATCTCTCAAATGTTAGTGCAGACGTTTGCTAATTATACGGTCCCATTACAATACGAAATGGAATGAAAACAAAAAAATACACAGCAGCGCAGTTGCATAGCGCCGAAATATATATTATTAATCATGAAATATAGCGGGTTCAATTCCGCTAGTTTTCATAGGAAATTTTTCGGTATTTATTTTAATACTGAAATTTTTCTGCTGGCTGACCATTTGTTCGCGTATGGAATGAAAAAGAAAAACGGATATCTTTTAAAAAATATGGTGTTGGACGCTATGCTCAACGATTAACAATGTCTGCACACACACACACATCACTATGGGCTAATCACTTATATAAAATAGAATAGTATTTTGAAAACATCTGTCTTTCGTTAATTACAGTACAATTGGTAAATTGTTATTTACTCCCATGCGAACTAATTTACCAACTTGGCGGTAATGAAAGGTTTTACATTAGATGACATAAAACTTCACTTACAGCAATATATGACTTAAAAAAATAAAATTACAATATGTGTCAAAATGTATTCCTTACACTAATAATGCGTTGCAATTACAAAATCTGAAGAGAAAAAAATACTCCTCCACTCTTGTTTAATTATTAGCTACAAACTTCAACAAACAATAGATATTTTTCGGCTAATTTTTCCTAACTACTACAAAAATCTGTGGCATTATACTTCCTGCTGGTTACGATCTTCGGCTACCAAAAACCAGAACGTAGCAAATGGTCATCGGCAAACAAACTCTGAAAATGGTAGTATTTTATGATGCTGATTATGTACTGACATTACACAATCTAAAAACAGTATACCTTCTGCTAATTATTGGCTCCTATTACTAACTCTGAAACAGTTTAGCTTCTGCTATTGCAAAATAAGATGAAATATATATCGTTTACTAAGTATTGTGGTCCTATTCCTAAATCTAGAACAGTATAGCGGCATTATTTGTCATATATCGACAACGTCATTTACAATACCAGAATAAACTTTATAAATTCGGTTGTATCTTTTTGGTTATGGTAGGGAGCACACTGGAAATTCTCAGAGCCAGAGAATTTTTCACCGATTAGATGTAATACAATCTACGCGATGACAAATATAATTTGACGGAAGCGCTACCGCCTATTATTTTCATGCTTCGTCACTGATTAACATATTTGATTTTATGTTTCTGATAAAAAGAAAGTCTTTATTTATACATTTCCATGTCACAACCATAGGAAAATCATAATAGAAAAATAAACAAACACTGACACACACACACACACGCACACACAACACAAAACCACCCCAAAATATATTTTATTTGCGTTGGCGGGTATTTATTACTTTTTTTTTCTATTTTTATTCCAAGAATTTTTTGTGAAACGAAAAAATAAATTAGGGGAGATTTCATTGGAAAAGAAAAACTGTGTGAAAGGTAAAAGGTGAAAGTTTACGTAAATCTTTTGTTATTATTGCGTCGCATTAAACAAATTGCTTGTGTGGTGCGATGGGATATTGAAAAATTAAGCCGATAATGTGGAAAGAAAATTAATTAATTAGATGGCGCTTTCGCAAAACGCTTATTGGCACTGGCAAAACTGAGATAGCCAGATTAGACAACCAAGTGCGTTTGCCATGGACAAAAAGGGATGATAGTCGCTTGGTGTTGGGTCCGAACTCTTATAACCTTATGAACCTCTTGACAAAACTTCCGAAGCCGCTAGCATGTCATAGCATTGTGCTGGTCCTGGAACACGAAGCCTATTGGCCAATTGCTTCGGGTCGATTACTGTCTTCAGTCGGTTCAATTGGTAACAGTACAGGTTCGAATTGAACGTTTGCCCATTGGTGTTGATTCTCATCTGATCCCATCAAAATCTTGCGGTTTGTCGTACGTAACCAAATTTCCCGTCGCCATTCACTATCACAAATGGTTCGATTTTGTTCTATTTGGCCAAGGATTTGCAGATGGAACAGTGGTCCATCAACATCGAGCGGCTTTTTGAAGACAGTCTTCACGGCAAATGATTTAAATCTGTGATTGTGATCCATCGTCAGCGCCTGGGCGATGCTACGACAGTTTAGATGTCTGTCTACTTTGATCGTTTCCAGGATTTTATGTACATTTTTGACAATAGCTTAGTCTGGCACTGTCTGGTGTCCGTTTTGTTAACGAAATTACCGGAACACGGAATCCATTAAAACCAAAATTGCACATAATTCGCTGTCAGTGTCAGTGTCTGGACCATAGACCATAGTTTTTCGCCTTTATCACATCGCAAAATTGACATTCTATAATATATTGCTCACAAATGAATCGATTACAATCACAACATTGACAAAAATACGTTTCTTACTACATCAAGCCCCGCACGCCTTATGGTGACGAGACATTTTAAATTTTTTTATACCTTCACAACCTCAGCCAAGCCAAATTATAGTATCCAAACTTTCAATATATTTGCAATTTTTGCGGGGGGCTGTTTAGAATTCTTGTTTCGCGATTAGGTTTTTTTGAATACAAAGTGGTATCCTTTTGTGGAATTTCATAGCTGTGTGTGTCTGATCGAATGTGTGTGTGTGTGTGTGTGTGTGCCACCTAATCACAAAAATATGTCTTAAATATATATTCGTAAATAGTAAATAATAATTACATGAAAATGATACAAATTTTAACTTAAACCCACCCATACACACACACACACACACACACACACACACACACACACAGAGATTTAAATAATTAATTATGAAATTTTACACGAGCTAATTTAACTAAATATAATTTCAATTTGCATACACGTGCCGCTTGTATCTATTTTTAATGTTAGACGCAAGTGGTTGTCTCGACGGGGTATTAACATTTTAAAAACTTTGAATTTTGTTAAAACTCTCGGAAAATAATTTTTCCTAAAAAAAAATTTGACCTTTTGTTAAAGCGAGCGCAAAAATGGTTATTAATATATGCAATACAAAAAAGGGTGCGGATCTATATTGATGGTAAAAATTAGAATAAATTATTTATACTTTATAAGGGTAACGTTAACGTACGTATTTTCCTCACATCGGCGAAGCATAAGTTCAGTAGTTACGCACACAATACTACCTAATTAACCCGGTCCAATCAGGAAAACTAAAGCTCCTGATCACGATCCGTAATTAAATGATGGACATTACTTTGGCGGCCATCAAATGAGTCCAGATTGTACTAGGGAAAAAAAAATTGTGAAAGAAAATAACATTAAAATAGCTGCTGTAACGGAAGCGTTTTCGGTTAATTTGGAACAAAATTGATGTGAATGGATATCGGTATGGTATGGGTGAGCTGTACAAAGTTCTAACTGCAATTACATTGGAATTTTATGTACAAATGTCAACCCACACAATTCTCAGGATACTGTTTCACATTCGCAAACAGACTATAGTTTTATTACTTAAATAATTCCAATCAAATACTAAGGTATGGATGTGGATGCCGAAGCCAATAACGTAAAATTACTATAACATTTGCAACTGCGAGATGTGTGTGCGAAAAAATTATAAAAATTCGTTGTAAACCGGTTCATGTGATGAATTCTAATCCAAAATTTCCAATCAAATTTGTTGTGTAAATGTTAATGTAATGCGAAATTATAAGAACAGTTCGTGCTGAGCTGGAATCGATAGTCTGGGCAATTTTATGTGTCATTCTGAACATTTACTTAACTTAATCAATTGTTGGCTCCGGTTTTTGGATCAAATTTATCGTGTGTACGTTTTATAATATCATGTTTGTTTCACAGTTCCTATAGTTCACACACAGTGTGAAATTCATTTATTCTGAACCCTTGGATTCTAAAAACATTTAGAATTTGGTCACTTTTTATCAAATATTCGTTCGAATTTGGTATGCATTAACTGTATAAGTTGAGATTATGGTACCTACTGAACTTTTGTCCATGATTACTCAGCGAAATTTTATTAGAATTTTTTGTATCGCATAAATTATGGGGATACCTGGTACCATACCAAAAACGATTAACGGTCTGTCTTTCTCTCGCTCTCGCTCCCTTTCTGTTTCCAGCCTAAACGGTGCCCATCATATAAAGTTTTAATATTTTGTTTTCAAGCCTCTTGAACTATATCACAATATAATGGTGGGTGCAGCGCTGGGTGCAGCTGGGGGGTTAGTTATTTTGTAATTATATAAATATACATTTATAAGAAATTTTATTATCCACAACATCCCCCATCCCATCGCATGGTACAGATGTTGCGCTCAGACAAACAATCTCAGCTTTTCTAATCCTATTTGTTTTAGCGATGTTATTTTGTTCAAATTGTATACTAAAAATATAAATGTGTGGTTTTGGTGGTGGGTTGTGTGGTGGTGGTGGTGGTGGTGGTGGTGGTGGGCTGCCTCTTTCGTACAATTGTTGCTAGGTTATCATTATTATTATTATTATTATTATTATTATAATTAAATTTATATTTATGGGTTAGGTATTTGCGTATCCATTATTCGAATTGATATTAGATAGGTGGTTGGTAGGTTGATTGGAGTGGCACGATGGATGAATGGATGGATGGATGGAACATATTTCGAGATGTTATTATGGTTTTTTTTTTCCTATTTTTGTATAAATGCGCATGTTGTTTTTTCCGATTTCTGATACTTTATAAATAACACACACACACACACACGAACAAATTTTCCATCATTTTCATTTAATATTTAATATTTATTATTCTCATCGTTTTATTGTAATATTTTTCTAATATAAATATTGAAAATATATGTACTCGCCCTCCACTTCAAGGTTAGCCTGAATTGTAATGGGTACAGAAGTATGAAACGATCGGATTTTTTATTTTGTTTTTTTTTTTTCGTCTTAAGAGACACGACATTTTGTCCACCAATGACCAATCAAAATTGATGGGCAGCAATGTATCAAATGTTTGGATAGATTTGTAATCGGGTGGCAGCGCATACCTGATTAATGTGCCAGTGTAACAATGTAGAGGTCCGGTGTGTATTGTCCAATAGACATTCCATTTGTAAATGTTTTGTATAATCTAAATTTTTATTTCAATCGCTTTTGTGACACTGTCCCACTGTGAACTGGCATTGGCAAACACAAAACAATTACTTTTCCATGTCTGGTCATGACTGGTTTTGTGGTCGTGTCAACAACAATTTATAATATGCCATGCATCATTTTTTGGTGGCCACTATAAAACTGTGGTCACTGTCCGAGGCCATGGATTCCATGGCTCCTGGCATTTTATCACTTCAATTGTTTAATTACGGTGTCCACAATTTTTGTTCAATATAAATCGCTTTCGAATCCTTGGACTTATTACATTAAAATGAATATCTGTTCGGTTGTTACGATTCCCTATCTAACGTTTTTGGTCCAAAATAATTCTGTATCTTGAAACTTTTTTTTGTTTTTGCCCCGTCATTCACATCAAAATCATTATTTTTGAATATGTTTATCATTAAAATGACGGATGACATTTAGCAATAGTTTTGCGCTTCCAATGTAACAATTTCGGCCGCAATCAAAGCTGATACATATCACAACATTTTAAATTGATGATGATGATGATAATGGAAAATATAAAGTGGAGAATACGTTGGCCATAAAATTTTCCATCGAAACTGTCATCGTATTGTCGTTTGTGTTACCGGCAACGATCGTTTCATATCTCAACACCTATTATCGCATTGTCTCAGTATTATGTTGAACAAATTTTATTTGTGGTGTGTGTGTGTGTGTGTGTGTGTGTGTATTGTGTGTTGCGAATATATGTGATTTTTTTTGCGGATCGGATGCGCTCTGTGGTTTATTAATAATATTCACCACTAAATTATGCATTAAAACACTGAATAAATTAATAATAATTAATGATGGTGCCATCAAATTAATGCGATTAAAATTAAATCATAAAAATTAAACATTGTTTTGTTAACGAATATCAGGTCACCATTATTTTTGAACAGAAATAAATTATGATTGTGTCGAGACATCATCATCGCATCACCACTCCCATCCACCCACTTGACTAAAATATAATAAATAATATATCGAATATAAAAGAAATATAGCACACACACACACACACACACCCACCCAATCATAAGATATCACACACAACACCAACAACAAAAAAGTCTATATAATAACCGATTTTTGATGAATTCAAATCAGTTGAGCGTTAGAATTACCGTCGACATCATCGTCTTCATCAAACAATTATTAAAAAAATAATTTCACAATTAAAATAATTATTTCAAATAATTAATCAAGTTGTAACGAAAATTAATTAATTAAAATTTTAACAAAGTTTTTGCCCACCCCCCCACCAAAATAAAATTAATTATAATTATTAATTTACGTGTTGTGTTTGACGTTATCCAATTGTGGTGGGAAAAATTTAATTTAATTTTTTATTTTGTTTCTTTAAAAAAAAAAAAACGAAAAACGGGCGCGGCCCCTGATCCGAGGCGATTTTTTTTCAAAAAAAAAAAACTGTGTTTTGAAAATTATTCGAAAAAAGGTAAGGAAAAAATTAATTTTCATCATCTTTTGCATTTCAACACAATAATTTAAAATGTGAAATGTGAAAAATTAATTTGTGAACTAAAATGTGAACTTTTTTTTCCACCGAAATTGGTGTCACAAAATTTTAAGAAAAATTAAATATCTTAAATTTTAATTTATTGCAATCGGAAATGTTTTTCTAAATTAGTGTTTGATTGTGTGTGTGTGTGTGTGTGTTTGAATGACGTGCAACAACAATATTTTTTCTTAATATTTGACATTTACATTGAACCTTAAAACTATAAGATCGACATGACTTTGGCTAATAAAAATCCAATCACACCGATAACGATATGTGACGAAGTGTGAAAAAATGTTTTCAAATTGTAAATTTTAACAAATATATGTATTTTCCCGGTTAGCTGGAGTTAAAAGTGGCCGGACTAAATTATCAAAAACTGCTGGAAAATCGGTCGATTAAGAATTATCATCTTTTGGTCATAGATTTAACGGTTTTTCCATTGTTAGACAAATTTTCTCAAATAATTTTGTAGAAGTGATTTTTTTTTTAAATTGATGCCATTAATTCCATACAATTTTTTTGTAAAAATTACATTCTGCCGATTAAATAGAACGTCTTTAGAATGGTGTTGGACCACCACTTAAAAAATTTACTGACATCAAACGGAAAATTACAATACAAAATAATTCTTAAAAGTCGAATTTTTTTAAGGGTCGTTTTAAGGATCCAAAAATCGTTGTTCTTTTTTCGTTGCTTCGGTTATCTTGTGCGATTTCGGGTCGTTTTACAGAATTCATGATTGTTTTTTTCCCGAAATTTACAGTTAACCGAGGCCATTCTAATTCCATTCTGTAAATCTGTGGGCCATCCGTATACTTCACATCTCCCGAAAACCAGTTCATTATATACGGCTGTGCTGTGCTTTGCCCTGAACTGTATCACTAAATCATTAACTTAGTTTAAAACGTAGATACTGTTGCTTTTACATCAGCACACCAATACACACTGGTATGCAGATAGTCAGCGACCACATATTTATTATTAATATGTAATCCATTACAACCCATTCCATTAACCTGAAACAATACGTGTTACTATGGTCAACGTACCATCCACGAAAAATTACACACGAACCGCAATGGCCGTCCAACACCAACCAAATAAACGATATATGAATCAATAACATCTCTTGACCCACATTAAGTTCTCCACCATATCCAACCAACGAATTATATTTTGAATGATTTTAATAAATTCTATAGACGAAATTTACCTGGTGGCGGAGGAGGAGGAGGAGGAGGCGGAGGAGGAGGATGGGTGGTGTTGAAGGGTGATCGGAAGTATTGTGCTTTATTTTTCGTAATCATCACACACAATTTGTGTGTGTGTGTCGTTCAATTTCTTTTGAAGAAATTTTCGGGTTAATCATAGAATTGTTGTAATTTTTTCTCTTCAAAAATATATCGGCCATAAAATGTTTTACGTTTTTTAAAACGGTGGCTTTTTTGTAATTGGGGTGTGTGGCATGATGTTTTCGGTTTTTTGTTGCCATTTGATTGAAAATTAATGTGTATTGAAAAAATTCATCAACTACTGTGTCCAAAAAAAAATGGGCGGACACACTGTAAATCTTTATTTATTATTAATTTTGCAAAACAATTTTGTCGTAATACTTTTATGGCAACGTTTTATCCGTTCGTTGTAAACGTTTAAATAATTAATTTGCCAGAAGCTGGGGCTGGGGGTATTTCTACGATCGCATCAAAACGGTGCGGCCGAAGTAATTTTTGGAACAAATTTTACAGAGATTTAAATTGAATAGAAATGTTTGTGTAGGGCTGCAAGTCCAAGTCACACTATTACATTTAAAATTGCATGAATTATTAATAATTATTTATTCACATTCTCTCTTCGAAATTTGAATGGAGCAGCGCCTAATGTAGGAATTCGTTTTTTACAGTATACCAATTGGATGTGTAAGTGTGGTGGTATGATGGTCATCGTAAGCGTTTACCGATTGACTTCTTTGGCAATGTGTATTGGAAAATAACGATCAAACGCTTATAGTTTTTGTGGTTAATTTTATTTAATTGTAAATTAAAATATTGTGTACCCATTACTTTTGACCGGTAGTGTGTATATTTTTAATTAATCCTCAATTAAACAGAACCGTAAAAAATCTATTTCTAGATAAGGTTTTTTTAATGTCTAAAATAAATATTTACGATGAAAGGGAGTTTTCAGACTACGATTGTTTTGGTAAAACTGTTGTATTTGAAAATGCTGAGCGATTGTTGTACACTTCGCATTATAAATATTCGACCCAATGCTAATTTTTTTTGTATATCATTAATTAAAATTTCTTTTGATCCCTGTCGTATAGACCAACCCCCAATCCATCACCTCCCCACCCCCCCCCCCTTCACCCCATACAATGATTCACATTTTAAATAGATAAATAAATAAATTTTTTCATTATTAATTAATTTTTATATTCTATTTTTCATTTGGCGCAGTCCTTCAATCAATTTTAAATACAGTTAATTTATCATCAATAAACCGTTATTAGTTATAATCACTATCATCACATTTTCGTCATAATTATCGTCGTCGTCGTCGTCGTCGTCGTTGTCGTCGTTGTTGTTGTTGTTATTGTTTGTGTTGCTGGTTTACTTCTGCGTTTTACTTCAAATTTATTCAAACCTCATTTTAATCGTTCGTAATATCATCAATCAAAACAATTAAATCAAAAAGATACAAAATGCCATCTTATCGATCAACTAAAAAATGGGCAATGGCTCGATACTTGCAGTCGAACTATAGGTCAATAAATCGTCTAACAATTGATAATCAATTGATATTGGCTGCCTACCAACGCTGTATTTATTGTTTGAATCGTTGTTTAATCAACGGTGCCAATTTGGAAACAAAAGATCCTTACTGTGGAACGCCGCTACTCATCGCTGTTTTATGCAAGTCGGTAAAATGTGTAAAATTTTTGTTGAATGCAGGCGCCAGCGTTACAACGCTTGATCACAATGGCCAGCCAACAATTCACAATGCTATGCGTCCGCGCGGCACCATTCGATATTTAATTTATAATGGTTGGACAAAATCTTGTGATTATTGTTCGTTTAATTTCAAAATTAATTTGGTAATTAATCCAAATAATGTTTATGATGATGGCGATGATGATTTTGAAGTTGATGCGGCCGGTGTAACACTTCCAAATCGTGAATTGGCTCCGCCCATATCCGATGACGATCAATCATTGCATATTGTCAAATTATTGGTGTCGGCCGGTGCCGATTTTAATGGTCGTGATAAATATGGTCATACGCCATTGCAGAAAGCTTTAAATCACGGTTATCTTAATGTTGCCAATTATCTGGTGAATCTTGGCGCCGAAATGGAAGAAGAATATGTAAATGTACAGGCACCATTAGCATATTCGATCACACTTACACCACAACATTCGGCTCTTTTTCGTGCAATATGGCAAGTAAATGCCAATGATGATGCGCATAATGATGATAGTACACAACAACGTTTTTCCAATTATGCGACAACAAAAAAACGATGCCGGGAAATTGACGCAGGAACGGCAGCATCAACATCAAGTGCAGTGGCAATAGTATCACCAGCCGCAGCAGGAGCAGCATGTTCATTTGCATCGGCATCAATGAAAAGGGCGGAAATATTTTTTAAAATAATACCAGCAACAACAACAACAACAACAACAACAACAACAACAACAACAACAACAACAACAACAACAACAACAACAACACCAACACCAACAACCACAACAACAACAACAACAACTACAGCCATAAACGCACCGCCAATAACAGTTTATGGTGGGACTTATACAGCAGCAGAAACCGCTGATTTGTATCGGATTACTTCCGCCAACAATTATAAAACATATCAATATCTTCATCGAATCAATAGAAATGACAATTAGAATTTGGGTGTTTATTTTTTTTTTCGTAAAGTTGTTGAGAATGCATCACCATCCATTAAGTGTGTGTGTGCGTGTGTGTATTTTCAACAATTATCCAGAACAATATAAGAGCAAATGAACCCAAAAACAATAAGGACAAAAAACAATAAAAAAAACCTGTAACTGCTTTCGCCCAAACGGTCAACCCATTCGTCATCGCCAAAAAAATTAATTATAGTTGAAACAAAAAATTTAATACAAAAAAATAAAAAAAAATTAAAAAAAAAAAAATTAATTAAAATTAATTAACAAAAAAGTAATTAATTAAAATTTTTAATTAATTAATTTAATTTAAGGTGTCCAAATTTCTGTTTTATTATTTTTAAAACAATTTAAAACCGAAACCTAAAATTATATATTAAAAACAAATAAAAAACAGTGTTGGAACATTTGAGAGAGAGAGAGAGAGAGAGAAAGAGAGAGAGAGAGAGGCAGCCGTGGCAGAGAGAGAATGATAGTGACAGATGGATTATTATTAATTAACATAACAATTATTTAAAAATAATTAAGAAGAAAAAAAATTTAAGAAAAAAATATATATTTTAAAAAATTAAAAATTAAATATTTTAATTAATTAAAATACAAAATTAATTAAAATTTATTTAATTTTTTTTTTTTTTATTTGTATTTTTAAGTATCATTTAAATTTAAAAAAAAAAAAAAAAAATGTGGACAATAATTTTTTTAAATTAATTAACAAAAATTTTAATTTCAAAAAAATTAAAATTAAAAATGGTTGTTTAAATTGGAAAACGACACAGAAAATTTACTGGAGAGTGGATAAGAGAGTGGCGGAGAGACAGACGGTTGATATTTTTAAATATTGAATTAAATTAGTTTAGTTTTTTTTTGCATTTATTTTTCTTAATAGGATTTTTTTTTTTTTTTTTTAATTAATTATTTTAATTTAGAAATTAACAAAAACTAATAAATTTTTTTTAAAAACATTACGCCGACTTATTTACAGGAAAAAACAGAGAGACAGTACTAAAAAAGAAATACATCGATTTTTTCTTTTTTTTTTGTTTTTTTTTTAATTAAATAAAAAAAAAATTAAAAAAATCATTTGATTTTTTAATTAAAAAAAAAAAAAAAAAAATTAAATACAAACATAAAACAGGAATCTTTAATTAATCAATTACTATTAATTAAATAATTAATTTAAATTTCTATGTCCACCATTTTTTTAATGATAATTTTAAATTTTTGAAAAAAAAAAAATTATTAATTATTATTAATTAAAAAAAAAATGATAATTAAAAATTAAAAACAAACATTAAAAGTGAAAAAATTAAATGAAAAATAAAAAAATTAAATTAAAACTGAATAACTAAAAATAAACAAATATCAATTAATTAATTAATTAAAATTTGTCCACAATTTTTTATTGATAATTTTAAATTATTAATTAAAAAAAAAAAAAGAAAAATAGAGAGAGATAAAAAATTTTAATTAAAAAACAAAAGACAATTAAAAATTTAAAATAAAAATTTTAATTAAAACTGAATAACTAAAAATAAAACAAGAATCAGTAATTAATAAATTAATATTAATTAATTAATTAATTACAATTTAAATATCCACAATTTTTTATTGATAATTTTAAATTATTAATTAAAAAATAAAAATTAAAAATTAAAAACAAAAATTAAATTAAAACTGAATAACTAAAAAAAAACAAGAATCTGTAATTAATAAATTATTTAATTACAATTTAAATGTCCACAATTTTTTATTGATAATTTTAAATTATTAATTAAAAAAAAAATAGAGAGAGATAAAAAATTTTAATTAAAAAAAAAAAAGACAATTAAAAATTAAAAATAAAAATTAAAAGAGAAAATTCAAATTAAAAATAAAAATTTAAATTAAAACTGAATAACTAAAAATAAAACAAGAATCAGTAATTAATAAATTAATAATAATTAATTAATTAATTACAATTTAAATGTCGCCAATTTTTTATTGATAATTTTAAATTATTAATTAAAAAATAAAAATTAAAAATTAAAAACAAAAATTAAATTAAAACTGAATAACTAAAAAAAACAAGAATCTGTAATTAATAAATTAATATTAATTAATTAATTAATTAAAATTTAAATGTCCACAATATTTTATTGATAATTTTAAATTATTAATTAAAAAAAAAAAAATAGAGAGAGATAAAAAATTTTAATTAAAAAAAAAAAACAATTAAAAATTAAAAATGAAAAATTTAAACAAAAGTGAAAAATGAAAAATGAAAATTAAAACAACAATCGATAATTAATAAATTAATATTAATTAATTAATTAATTAAAATTTAAATGTCCACAATTTTTTATTGATAATTTTAAATTATTAATTAAAAAAAGGAAAATTAAAAATTAAAAACAAAAAAATTAAGTTAAAACTGAATAAATAAAAATAAAACAAAAATCTGTAATTAATAAATTAATATTAATTAATTAATTAATTACAATTTAAATGTCGCCAATTTTTTATTGATAATTTTAAATTATTAATTAAAAAATAAAAATTAAAAATTAAAAACAAAAATTAAATTAAAACTGAATAACTAAAAAAAACAAGAATCTGTAATTAATAAATTAATATTAATTAATTAATTAATTAAAATTTAAATGTCCACAATTTTTTTATTGATAATTTTAAATTATTAATTAAAAAAAACCATTAAAAATAAATCAATAAAAATATAAAAGTGAAAAATTAAATTAAAAGTGAAAAATGAAATATTATAAATTAAACATTATTATTTAAAATGAATAAAGAGAGACAGAGCGAGAGATAGAGAGAGAGAGAGACACAGGCGAGAAAGTTTGAGAGTTAGGGTAAGGTAATGTGTAGGCAAATCAAAAGGAGGGAGAAAGAGAGAGAGAGAGAGAGACGGTAGTAGTAGACGCGTTAGATGAAAAAATCTATAATTTTTATATTTTACAAAGAATTAATTAATTAAAATTTACAAAAATTTACTATCAATTTTTGGTGTGTGAGCAACAGTAGTTGGTTTTAGTGGCGCGAACGGCAAATCGTTCAAATTGTTTGTGTGTGGCCAGTGAGACAGGGATACAGTTTATTGATTTAATTTAAGAGTGAGAATAATAATTAAAATCAATTATTAATTTTAATTATTTAATGTTTTTCCTACAAACATAAAATGTTATTTAAGTAATTCATTATAATTATAATTTACTAAAAGAGACGACGACGACGACGATGACGACGACGACAGCGATGATATCAGCAAAGTAAACGTTTGACGAATTGGTGCTATAATGGCGAAAGCAAAGTGCAGGGATACGTAATTCTATTCAATAAAAATTAATAATAATTATTAATTACAGAACAATAAAAAATTTACCATTAAATATATTTTTGGACATATATTTTTTGTGGTAATTTTTTTTTTTAAAAATTAACTTTATTTAGAGTAAATTAATAATTTTTTATTTCGCGTTCTCTCTCTCTCTCTCTCTCTCTGTAATTTTTTTTTTTTTCATTTTTACTATTTAATTATTTGAAAATTTATTTTAATTAATTTTAACGACGAAAAAACATTGAAAAACTCATAGAATGTGTTGGCAATTGTTTTGTGAAAAACCACTGGTGGGGAGGGAGGTGCATGCGCTATTTTTTTTTTAAAATGAAGCCATTTTGTTTGTTAGCGCATCACATTGATAATACAAAAATATTTGTTGATAAGAAATATAAAACTATATAAAAATAACAGTGTAGTTATTATTAAAAAAACAGAGGTGTCCCATATTTTTTGCTGCACATCTTAAAATCGATTTGCATGGAAAATATTATACTATTACACACACATACACACACACACACAAACACACACACAAATTTGTATTAATATTTGACGTCACAATTTGTGTCGTCGCAAATTGTAGCAAATTTTAAGTTATTTGAATGGTAATTTTTTTGTAAATGGGACACCCTGTATATGTCACATATTTATATGTATTTAAAATCATTCGTTTCGCGTAGAGAACATCGTAACACGTTGTTTTGTTTTTTTTTGAGCTGCGTTAGCTTCGACCGCAATTTTTTTGGCAAATTTTATTTGATAATTATTGAATAATTGTTTAATAAAGTTATGCGGAAAATTGATTCATTTAAACACCCACTCTATAATTCGAAGCTACCCCCCATTTCAGCCGCAAATTTTAAAATGGGCAGCTGTTGTGTGTCAGACACGTGGGCGTCACGAATGATTTTATATTTTTTGTTGGTTGATTTTAGATATAATTTTAAATCAAAAAAAAATTTTAAAAATTAAAATTAAATAATTTCACCTGAAAGTAACAATTTGTGATTATTTGAATTTTTCTGTGTACAAAAAAAAAAAACATGGTATTTGGGGGCTGATTCTGAAATACTACAATTTTTTTTTTTCTATGAATATTATTACTATTAAAATTAAAAACTAAAAACATATCCATTTTTATTTTATTTTTTCTAATTATTTTTTTATTGTTGAATTGTAATTTTTTGGTTTTGATATCCGGAACGATAACGAGCGGTGAGTTACAATTTTTGATGAAATCAAAAAAAAACAAATAATGAAAACACAATAATGAGCAGCCGTTCAACAGCATTGATAACACTTCTTTCAATTTTACGACCCACATCCAATGCATAATAAATATGCGTTTGTTAAGCAGTTTAACGTTAAATTGGCGCTTGCGTGTTTGCATTTTGTTTTCTAAGCCGTACAAAAAAAAAATTGTTAACTCGCCGGGGTAATGAGGGTGGTGTTTGTGTGTGTGTGTGTGTCTGTATATTTTAATGCTAAATATACCACACACACACACACACACTCAACACACACACACACATACACACATTCACACTCACACTCACACACACACACCACCCTCACATTTAACAAATAAATAAATAATAACAAAACGAACTCAACAACATTTGTACAAATATTCACAATAAATCGTTGCACAGCACGACACGCCAACGTGTACGAAAGCTACACGATCATTATAAATTGTTACTGAAACTTAAAACTTATATAAATAAATAAAAGAATTAATAAGAGAAATTTAAAAATTTAAATAAATAAATTAATTAATAATAATAAGAAAAAAAGAAAAAAAACATACATAACCTTAAAAAAATTAATTTTTTTGTTGGTTCCCCTGGGCTTAAAATACACCCTTTAAAATAATTAATTATTATTTAATTAAAAAACAAAGAATTGGTATTATAACAATCACATTTAAAAAATTAATAAAATACACACACAAACACACACACACACACACACACACACACACACACAACACATACACAAGCGCGGATTAAAATATTTAAATTCCAAATAAAATTGAAAATTATAGAAATTTTTTATAAAATTATTATTTTGTTGTTTTAAAAAGTTTAACAACAAAAAATTAAAAACAAGAAAAAAATAATATCAAAATAATTAACTTAAAATTGACGTATTAAAAAATTTATATTAAAATAATTTAATCAAAAAGAGTGTATTGATGTATTACTAAAACTAGTCGCATATTTTAAAAATAAATAAATAAATAAATAAATAAATAAATAAATAAATAAATAAATAAAAAAATCTATGTGTGTTTAAAAAAAAAAATTTAGAAAAAAAAATTTAGAAAAAAAAATTAAGAAAAAAATTAATAAATGTTAATTAATTATATTTTATATTTAATTTATTCATATACAATTTTAGCGAAAAATGAAATATATTTAAAAGAAAAAAAACTAATTAATTAAAATATTATTTAATAGAAATTAAAAAAAAAATTAATAAAACCACCACCGGAACACTAAAATAATTTAATTAAAATATATAAATTTTAAAAAAAATTAAACAAAATTAAACCATATTAAAAATTTACAAAATACACCAAGTGAATAAATAGAGGAATAGCCCCGCACCGTCCTCCCTCCCTCCCCCCCCCCCCCCCCCCACCCCAAACATCGATGATCAAATTTATATTAGTTTTTTTTTGGCAATTTCAATTGATGGGCTAACTAAAAACTTGTTTATATTTCTCTCACTCTGTTGCCGCCTCCATTCGCTCGCTGTAGAACTCGCTCAACCGTACTTAAATAATTTATTAACCCTCCCACCCCGCACCACTTTTTTCAATCCATAAAACATTCTATATAATATCAATATGTTCGGTGCCCTATTGACCGGACATTTAATACGAAATGTTGTTTGTTTTACCGTGTAATAAATAGGATTGAAAAATAAAATGGCTAAAATGTGGGATGGGGGGGTGGGTTAACGGATTAACGGATTCACTAAATTTTTTTTAATATTACAAAATCGATTTTCATTTTTTTTACCAACCGGAAACATTTTTGAGTCTAAAATGTATAAATTATCATTGTTTTTCGGCCCGATAATGTGTTAATTATTTTAAATCAGTTAAAATGGAAATCAAATCGTACTTACGTATTTGCGCATGATCATGAAACTTTTTTTTTTTCTTAAATACACTGTAAAAGTTAAAGTGGGTTTTTTTTTTTGGCCTATCATTCGATACATTGTCCAATAAAAAAAAGAGTCAGATAGATTTGATCACAATGCAATGGGTGTGGGGGGGGGGGGGGGGGGGGGGGGGGGGGGGGGGGGGGGGAAGGGGAGGATGACGGGCCCGTTCTCCGCCTCAACATCTCACACATAATTTTACAATTTTTTATAATACCGGCGTACCTACAATTTAATTAATAATGATAAAATATCTATTTATTGTTTTTGAAAAAATTACGTACATTTTCTTATAAATTAGCTCAGACAAATGAATCCCAAAATATTTTTAATTAATTTTAACTGTTAATCGATATACGAAATTTAATTAATTAATATATCTTTGATGTAATAATATGTATTTGTATGTATTTATGTGCTTTATATGTATATGTTTTATGTATTTATGTGAATCATTTTAATGTGTTTAAAAAATATCATTAATTAAAATAATATTAATTCATCTATAAACAACACAAACAAACAAACAAACACACACACACACACACACACACACACACACACACACGCTCACATTTGAGGTTGAACACTACTATACTTTTATGAATTAATTTTGATGTTGTGAAGTGCAAAACCACAAAACAATTAAATAATACAATAGATTAATATTTAAAAAGAATAAAATATTAATTTTTAATTAAAATTAAATAAATATTATTTCGATAAATTGTAATTAATTAATCAATGGCTTGTATGTTAACGAAATATAATTAAAACTAAACCAAATAAATATTCTTAAATGTCTAAATGGAAAGAAAAAACAAAAAAATGGAATACAAAATAAAAATAATTAAAAATAATTATTAAATTATTAAAATTAATAAAATTAAAATTATTAACTATAAATTATTAATTAAAACGTTAATGTTTAATATTAAAAAAATGAACAATATTTTATAATTACAATATTTAATCATTTCTTAAAAATTAAATAATAATTTATAATTTTTAATAAAAAAAATGAACAATATTTAATCATTTTTTAAAAATTAAATAATATTTTATAATTTTTAAAAAATGAACAATATTTAATCATTTTTTAAAAATTAAATAATATTTTATTATTTCTTAAAAATGAACAATATTTAATCATTTCTTAAAAATTAAATAATATTTTATAATTTCTTAAAAATGAATTATAATTTATAATTTTTTAAAATGCACAATATTTAATCATTTTTTAAAATTAAATAATATTTTATAATTTTTAAAAAATGAACAATATTTAATCATTTTTTAAAATTAAATAATAATTTTCTTTAAAAAAAATGAACAATATTTAATCATTTCTTAAAAATTAAATAATAATTTATAATTTCTTAAAAATGAATAATATTTTATAATTTTTAAAAATAAACAATATTTTATAATTTCTTAAAAATAAACAATATTTTATAATTTTTTAAAAATAAACAATATTTTATAATTTCTTAAAAATGAACAATATTTAAACATTTTTTAAAATTAAATAATAATTTATAATTTTTAAAAAATGAACAATATTTAATCATTTCTTAAAAATTAAATAATATTTTATAATTTCTTAAAAATGAATTATAATTTATAATTTCTTAAAAAATGAACAATATTTAATCATTTTTTAAAATTAAATAATATTTTATAATTTCTTAAAAATGAACAATATTTAATCATTTCTTAAAAATTAAATAATATTTTATAATTTCTTAAAAATGAATAATATTTTATAATTTTTAAAAAATGAACAATATTTAATCATTTTTTAAAATTAAATAATAATTTATAATTTTAAAAAAATGAACAATATTTAATCATTTCTTAAAAATTAAATAATATTTTATAATTTCTTAAAAATGAATTATAATTTATAATTTCTTAAAAAATGAACAATATTTAATCATTTTTTAAAATTAAATAATATTTTATAATTTCTTAAAAATGAACAATATTTTATAATTTCTTAAAAATAAACAATATTTTATAATTTTCTATTTTATTAATTTTGACAGATTTATTATTCAATTGCAAAAAAATTAAAAAATAAATACAAAAAAAAATTAAAAAAATTAAAAAAAAAATTAAAAAAAAATTTAAAAAAAATAAAGTTTAAAAAAAAAAAAAAAAAAAAACTACATATTAAAAAAGAAACAATAAAATAATTTAAGATTTACAATTAATTTTTAACATTTTAATTTTAATTACAATCAAAAAAAAAAACTACATATCCAAAAAGCAAGAAATAAAATAAAAATTAATTAAAAAATTTATAAATTAAAAATTAAATCAAAAAAAAAAAAAAGCATATTTAAAAAGCAAGAAATAAAATAAAAATTAATTAAAAATTTATAAATTAAAAATTAAATCAAAAAAAAAAAAAGCATATTTAAAAAGCAAGAAATAAAATAAAAATTAATTAAAAAATTTATAAATTAAAAATTAAATCAAAAAAAAAAAAAAGCATATTTAAAAAGCAAGAAATAAAATAAAAATTAATTAAAAAATTTATAAATTAAAAATTAAATCAAAAAAAAAAAAAAGCATATTTAAAAAGCAAGAAATAAAATAAAAATTAATTAAAAAATTAAAAATTAAAAATTGCATATAAATTAAATTAAAAATATATATTATTTGGAATTATTTGTAGGAATTGATGTGACACTATAGTTTCAGAAGTGTCGCATTCTATGTGTTTTTGTAAGAAATGCTTTTGTGATTGCTTCGTTTCCAAATTGCCTTTTTCGCCAAAGTTTAAACATTTCCAATCATTTTGTTGAATAACAATTAACTAAGTATTCACCACCGCCACGATTTTATGATGGTACAGTCAAAATCATACTTACGGGTTGTCGAGCACAGTCTAAGATTTGGCAAAGTTCAATTGTGGTTAGGAGCAATCCATTGATACAGCAAAATCTAAGTCGTTATAGGATACCAGTAGTCATTTTCCATTGAAAGATCGTGAACCATTGGCTGTTGTATTATTTTTACACAATTCATTTGGTCTTGGATAAAACCCATCATCTCCAGAATTGCTTGGGCTTGTGAATGATATGGTCCAACTCATTAACGTGTCTGTATCTCAATATATTAAAAATTAATATTACACCACAAACAAGAAAAAGTATTACCACATTCGAAGAATACAATCCTGAGGTTTGTACAAATTATTAGTAATCACAACACCACAACCATTGGGATGAAATTGGTTTTAAAGTTAAATCCATTTTTATAACTAGTGACAAAAATTAGTATTAATTTGCAGTACCTCTACTGCGTCCAGATCTGAAGAGCAAAGTAAGACATCGAGATGGGCATCGATAGATGGGTGAGACTGATAAATTTGATTTTTAATGTTTTTGTGTGTCAAATTCAAGTGGATCATTACCCAATCCAACCGAATTAGATTTATTCCACGTAATTGTTAATATAAATCAAATACAGTAAAACATTGTGAAAGGAAATTGTATTGATTACAAAGGAATTTGAGGATATTGACGGTCACCATCCTGTTACTGTAAGTGAAGTTACTGACATTTGCCAAACATGCGTGTGCAGATATTGCTAATCTTTGAGTAGGGTCCAACTTTTCCAATCAGTAATCTGTAAATTATTATTAAATACAAATTTGTTGTAATGATTGTCGTCGATTGGGATTGCATGAATAAATTGGTTAGTAGTTTGACCAATTTCCAACACATTTTTAATAAACTTTTAATGCCAGTGAATTCGTATTGGAATTTAATTGGTAAAATAAAAGTTGAAGTTTTTTTCAACTGCAAATTTTTATTGAAATAAATTTTTTTCTTATAATTTTTCGTGCAATAAATTTTGTAATTATTTTCTGAACGGAATAGTTTTCAAAATTCGTTTGTCAATTAATTAATTATTTATTTTAGAATCTCTTCGAAAGATTTCTGGTCAAATTTAATATTTTAGTTATTTTTAAAGTCAACTCGCTGCTCTACATTTAAATCTGAACGTTTACAACATTGGATTTCATTCATTGTTTCTGTCAATATTATTCGAAGTCGTTAATAAAACGTTGGATATTAATTTGGTTTTTGGTGTTGCTGCTACTGCTGCTGTTGTGAGTCTTGCGGAATATTCGGTAAATTAATACTCACATTTTGTGGTGGCATATTTGGAAAGGTATTGCTTAATTGAGATGAAGCTTCAGCAATATTTGGTAAATTATTTTGTATCGTATATCGTTGTGCGATCTCTGGCCGAACTTCGTCATACCGTTGAGAATTTATGTTAATATTTCGATCAATTTGCAAATATGGTGGAATTACATAGGGTCGGTGTACCGATTCCTGAATATTGCCAGGTTGTGCATAATTTTGAAGTTGTGAATTATAAAATATACCGTTAAATTGATCCTGTGTTGGGACATTGATTGCTTGTGGATATTGTAACACATTGTCAGTTTGGTGCCGTAAAGATGGGTTTGGTGAAAAAGTTGATGACCACGGCTGCTCTTGAACTCCAAATTGCATTTCATTACTAGGTTGCAGTGCAGTTTGATTAACCAATGGTTCTGTATTAACGTTGTTACCAATTTGATTGGAGTTAATATCTGTTTCAATCCAGTCAGTTTGGTGCCATAAAGATGGGTTTGGTAAAATAGTTGATGACCACGGCTGATCTTGAACTCTAAATTGCATTTCATTACTAGGTTGCAGTGCAGTTTGATTAACCAATTGTTCTGTATTAACGTTGTTACCAATTTGATTGGAGTTATTATCTGTTTCAATCAAGTCAGTTTGGTGCCATAAAGATGGGTTTGGTGAAATAGTTGATGACCACGGCTGATCTTGAACTCTAAATTGCATTTCATTACTAGGTTGCAGTGCAGTTTGATTAACCAATTGTTCTGTATTTACGTTGTTACCAATGTGATTGGAGTAAATATCTTTTTCAATCGAATCAGTATGTGATTGAACGGCATTGTTGTTATCGTATACAATTTGATTATTTGATGTTACCACATTTACATTTGATGCTGAATTTGAACCACTGGCATGGTGCCTAAGCATATGATCATTTAATTGGTTGCTGCTTCCAAAAGGTTTTTCACATATTGTACATTTATGTGGCTTTTCATGTGAATTCATGTGTTGCTTTAAAAGTACAGCTGATGAAAATTCTTTTGAGCAATCAATCATTGTACATTTAAGTAACGTTTTATTTTCATGCTTGTTCCGAATATGATTACTTAATTCAAATAAACTACAAAACATAGTGGAACAAATATTACACTTTTTTCTTTGATCCCGATTGTGTCTAATTAAGCTACTACTATTTGTAAATTTTGACAGGCACAATTCACATCGAAATGGTTTCACATTGTAATGGGTTGCCATATGTGTTTTTAAGTTACAATTTTGTGTAAATGTTTTCTGGCACAATTCACATTGAAATGGCTTCACGCCGTTATGGGTTGCCATATGTGATTTTAAGTGACCATTTTGTGTAAATGTTTTCTGGCACAAATGACATTGAAATGGCTTCACGCCGTAATGGGTGTCCATATGTGTTTTTAAGGTACCATTTTGTGTAAATGTTTTCTGGCACAAATGACATTGAAATGGCTTCACGCCGATATGGATTTTCATATGTAAATTTAAATTGCATTGACTTGCAAACGGCTTCTTACAAATTGTGCATTTTATTCGATGTTCTTTTTTATGATTTATTAAATCGACAATGTTCGTAAAATTTTTTGGACAATAGCTGCATTTAATTGACTTATCATTAGTTGGTAAATTACCATCGGCTCCTCGATTATTTTCCGAATTCATTTCAATGTTTATTTTTCTATAATTTTATTGTAAATTTTTTAATCATTTTTAAATTATTTCTCGAATTGTTTCGTTTAGAAGTTTATGGAAATTGAATGGAAATTTTAAAATATTCTTACCTTACAACGAATGTTTTATATTTCTCTGCAATTAACGATCCTCACACACCAAAAATTGCGATCGAACTAATTGGAATTTTAAATTATAATTCTTAAATAACAGAAAATAAATGAGTGGAAAAAGTGTTGCCCAATTTAAACATTTATTTTCCGAAAATTCTGGAGTTTTCTGTCCTTAAATGTTTTAGAATATGTCAATGGAAAATGGAATGGTATTGCCCACGCGCATTAATGTAACGGTAAAAGTTTTGATACTATTTTAGTATAATTTTGAATTAAGAATCGATTATTGAGTCGATGTTTGAAATTTATTGTGTTCTAATAAAATCAATTTTCTCGATAGTTTTGTTGCCAAATGCGCATTCATCAACGCTGGAAATAAACAATTTAAGGTGTAACATTTCAATCAAAAATTAACAATTTACACAAATTATAATTAATTAAACGTCCACACACGTCTGCATTCACTCCATGCAATCGATTTTGGTATGGGACTATGACATTTTTCGACTGCGACGCATCGCATTCGTTCGCTAATGGAATAAAATAACCTAATATATTTTTGAAAATGTGTTGTTTGAAGCTACGAAACTATTCAGACATAATCGATATCTTACATTCACCCAATTATGGGCTATTAATGACTAATATGGAATAATGGAATTAAGGAAAACCTATACCTATCTTTGGCTAGTTTCACAGATCGATTTGTGCATTGTCAACTTGAATGTGATGAGAACAAATGGCTCATCGGGATTGCGCTCTAACGATCTGTAATTGAATGGCCCACATTTTTGTCATAGTTCTTACAGGCCCAGGTAACTCATAGATGAGATAAAAACGAGAAAACACTTACCGTATGAAAAATTAAATGGTTCTAGCAAGACGCTACACCGGCGATGCGAAGGTGATCATTATAGTTAAACACAATGTCAGAATGTTCCCGAAAAATACACATGATTTCAGTTCAATGCATAAGAATTTTGCTCCTAATTACTGATGGCGGTAATACTTTTATACATACCGAATCCGGCGGTGACCTGAAAATAATTTCTAACAAGGAAACATACCCAACTGCAACTCAAACTTCGAATAAGTTTGTTTGGAAGTGAACTAAAAACTAAAATTTTTGGTAAAATATCCCGCCTCGACCCATTCAGGAGTTTTTGAGTTAGGACCAGGGGGACCAGTTTTTTTATAAAGTTCCAGTTTTTTGGAAATAACTTTGAAACGAATAATTTTAAGAGGTAAAAATGTATGACCGACACCTCTTACTTCGGAAACAAACATTTTGTGATCAATAAATTTACCCCCACCTAAATTTCGTTAAAAATTAAGTTTACAAAGTTGTCATTTTTATAACGGGAAAATTAAAAAAATGTTGACGTTAAGTTGTTTCTTGAATTGTATTAGAAAACTATGTACGTTTCGTTGTCAGTATTTCAGTTCAATTTAAAGGTTTTGTATTAGTGGAACATAATATGCGGGCAGTATTACTTTCTGAATTTCTGTTCTGCTGAATTTAGGTACTTGGAAATCCGTATTTCAAGTAATTTTCAAGAATTTGTATCAGGAGATCATAATTTGCGGTGTTGATGTGTCTTTGACATATTGCATTATTTTATCTTTGAAAATCATTTAAAAGCCAACAATATATTGACACACACACACACACAAACACACACACACACAGACACACAGACACATATATGAATTATAGGCTAATGGGCTATAATAAACTCATATGAAAGTAATGGAATTAAGGAAACATTTGTATCTTTTGATAATTGCATACCAACTGGTATCAAACAAATTTGTTGTAATGATTGTCGTCGATTGGGATTGCATGAATAAATTGGTTAGTAGTTTGACCAATTTCGAACACAATTTTAATACACTTTTTATGCCAGTGAATTCGTATTGGAATTTAATTGGTAAAATAAAAGTTGAGGTTTTTTTCAACTGCAAATTTTTATTGAAATAAATTTTTTTCTTATAATTTTTCGTCCAATAAATTTTGTAATTATTTTCTGAACGGAATAGTTTTCAAAATTCGTTTGTCATTTAATTAATTATTTATTTTAGAATCTGTTCGAAAGATTTCTTGTCAAATTTAATATTTTAGTTATTGTTAAAGTCAACTCGCTGCTCTACATTTAAATCTGAAAGTTTACAACATTGGAATTCATTCATTGTTTCTGTTAATATTATTCGAAGTTGCCGTTAATAAAACGTTGGATATTGGTTTGGTTTTTGGTGTTGTTGCTGCTGCTGTTGTGAGTCTTGTGGAATATTCGGTAAATTAATACTCACATTTTGTGGTGGTACATTTGGAAAGGTATTGCTTAATTGAGATGAAGCTTCAGCAATATTTGGTAAATTATTTTGTATCCTGTATCGTTGTGCGATCTCTTGCCGAACTAAGTCATACCGTTGAGAAATTATGTTAATATTTCGATCAATTTGCAAATATGGTGGAATTACATAGGGTCGGTGTAACGATACCTGAATATTGCCACGTTGTGCATAATTTTGAAGTTGTGAATTATAAAATATACCGTTAAATTGATCATGTGTTGGGCCATAGATTGCTTGTGGATAGTGTAACACATGGTCAGTTTGGTGCCGTGAAAATGGGTTTGGTGAAATAGTTGATGACCACGGCTGATCTTGATTTCTAAATTGCATTACATTACTAGGTCGCAGTGCAGTTTGATTAACTAATGGTTCTGTATTAACGTTGTTACCAATTTGATTGGAGTGAATATCTTTTTCGATCGAATCAGTATGTGATTGAACGGCATTGTTGTTATCGTATACAATTTGATTATTTGATGTTGCCACATTTACATTTGATGCTGAATTTGAACCGCTGGCATGGTGCCTAAGCATATGAATACTTAATTCTTGCCAATATTCAAAATGAATTTCACATATTGTACATTTATGTGGCTTTTCATGTCGCAGTGCAATTTGATTAACCAATGGTTCCGTATTAACGTTGTTACCAATTTGATTGGAGTGAATATCTTTTTCAATCGAATCAGTATGTGATTGAACGGCATTGTTGTTATCGTATACAATTTGATTATTTGATGTTGCCACATTTACATTTGATGCTGAATTTGAACCACTGGCATGGTGCCTAAGCATATGATCATTTAATTGGTTGCTGCTTCCAAAAGGTTTTTCACATATTGTACATTTATGTGGCTTTTCATGTGAATTCATGTGTTGCTTTAAAAGTGCAGCTGATGAAAATTCTTTTGAGCAATCAATCATTGTACATTTAAGTAACGTTTTATTTTCATGCTTGTTCCGAATATGATTACTTAATTCAAATAAACTACAAAACATAGTGGAACAAATATTACACTTTTTTCTTTGATCCCGATTGTGTCTAATTAAGCTACTACTATTTGTAAATTTTGACAGGCACAATTCACATCGAAATGGCTTCACGTCGTTATGGGTTGCCATATGTGTTTTTAAGTTACAATTTTGTGTAAATGTTTTCTGGCACAATTCACATCGAAATGGCTTCACGTCGTTATGGGTTGCCATATGTGTTTTTAAGGCACTATTTTGTGTAAATGTTTTCCGGCACAATTCACATTGAAATGGCTTCACGTCGTTATGGATTGCCATATGTTGTTTTAAGTTACCATTTTGTGTAAATGTTTTCTGGCACAAATGACATTGAAATGGCTTCACGCCGATATGGATTTTCATATGTAAATTTAAATTGCTTTGACATGCAAACGGCTTCTTACAAATTGTGCATTCTATTCGATGTTCTTTTTTATGATTTATTAAATCGACAATGTTCGAAAAATTTTTTGTACAATAGCAGCATTTAATTGACTTATCATTAGTTGGTAAATTACCATCGGCTCCTCGATTATTTTCCGAATTCATTTCAATGTTTATTTTTCTATAATTTTATTTCAAATTTTTTAATTATTTTTAAATTATTTCTCGAATTTTTTCGTTTAGAAGTTTATGGAACTTGAATGGAAATTTTAAAATATTCTTACCTTACAACGAATGTTTTATATTTGTCTGCAATTAACGATCCTCACACAGCAAAAATTGCGATCGAACTAATTGGAATTTGAAATTATAATTCTTAAATAACAGAAAAGAAATAATGAGTGGAAAAAGTGTTGCCCAATTTAAACATTTATTTTCCGAAAATTCTGGAGTTTTCTGTCCCTAAATGTTTTAGAATATGTCAATGGAAAATGGAATGGTATTGCCCACGCGCATTAATGTAACGGTAAAAGTTTTGATACTATTAAATTTATTAAATCAATTAAATAACAAATAAAAAAACTACATATTTAAAAAGCAAATTAATTAATTAAAATATAATTAAAAAATTAATAATAAAATTTACAAAAAAATAGAAAAAAAAGAATATTTTTTAATTTTTTTTAATATTTTTAACAAACTTATTCGAATGAAAAAATTAAAATTAAGAAAATTAATGAAAAAAAATTAATAATAAATTAAATATTAAAAGTAAAATGAGAAAAAAAAAAAACAATACTACAAATCTCTAAGAAATTATGCCGAATTTTAATTTGCTCAGGGTATTGGTTTTTGTAGTGTATTTTTAAAATAGCATTTTATAATTTTTTTGCCGACATTATTTAAATTTTTAATTAAAATAATTAATATTTTTTTCGTTTTGTTAACGAACAGCAGAAAATTTTACACAACGTAAAATGTCTAACGTTCTGCTTTAATGTAGCACATAATTGCCGTTCAAACGTGTGAACTAGCCTAATCCAGGAACAGTTTTTTACGACCATCTAAATGTGCATGGAACTGTTCCCATATGATTTTTTTTTACTCACCGCGCAGCCCATGACGCTTCGTCAAATTAAATATTTTATTCCCATGCGCTACATTGAATTCGTAGACAATGTCTTGAGGAACATATATGTTGCCCAACCACAACAATGTACAGATTGGTCGGTCAAACATTTCATATTATTTTCATTAATTTTTCAAAGTACATCGACTAAAAATTCTAAAACTTGTGTGCTCCATTGTAAGCCATTTAATAAAAAAAAAATAAAACACATTCACCATTTTAGGATTTTGGGGTTAAACTTTTAAGTCTACGAAACAGTTACAGTTTTTTCGGTTTTATATTTTCTTATGTTTTCATCAAATTATTACCGACGACAAAACGGAAATTTATGTAAAATTAAAAATTACGAACTCTTTCTATATTTTATTTTATGATTTACATTTAAATTTTGAAAACTATTCAATTCCTACAATAGAAATATTATCACTCGCTCAAAACTTAAAACAATAACCAAGAAAAAAAAAAAAAACAGTTATAAATGTATACTCAAAAATGTAATTGTATTGGTGTACCTATACTACAAAAAAATTAGATTTAATTAAAATATCAATGTAAAATCAATTTTTAATGCGACATCAATAAATGTATTCAAACCAAAAAAACAACAAAGAAACTAATTCATTTATTCACCAAATTATAATTACGAATCGAAGAAGGTAACACTGCCCGAAGATTATGTCCCCCCTCATACCGGCAGTTTTTTGATATATGACCTGAATTACTGAGATTTTGGTTCGATTATACACCTGAATGAAATTCAGGCAGAAATACTGCCCACTTGCTCTGCTAATACAAATTCTTTAAAATGCACTGAAATACGGACAAGGAAACATACCCATCGGCAACTCAAACTTCGAATAACTGATAGGTTTGTTTGGAAGTGCACTATTATGAAATAAATTATACAAAATAATAAATAAATACTGTGTTTTATATTCAAAATACAATATCAATATCTTTGACAATATGGAACCAATCTATAGATAGGTCAAAGTTATATAATGTAGCTGATGGACAAAGCAAACTCAAAATAATAACGATTTGGAATTACCGAAAAAAAAAAATACTCTTATTACTGCCTCAGTGGTGCAACACAATGCATTCCAGACAGATCGAAAGGATTTTTTCTCCAGATTTGTCTCCGGATTTTTTTTTCTCCAGACTTTTTGACCTGATTTGTGATTTCCAGACTTTCTGGACATGCCCAGATTTCTCCGGATTTGTCCCCCTGTGATTTTAGCCAAATTTTGTTTTGTCATTTTGACCGACTTAGAGGCGGAATTATCGAGAAATTTCACCGGATTCTTGTTGGGACGATGACCCCGCGTCGTTTAAGCCATATTTTCAGCCATATTTTTTGAAAATATTTCGGAAAAATAAGGAAAAATAATCCAAGTTAGGTTATGTAATTACCTATCGTTTGATACCTACCCCACCCGCCCACCACTTCAAACGGCTGAGTTATAGCGTTTTTAAAAAATCCATAAAAATTTCCACTAAAATAACAGGCATTTTTCAGACCAAGTAACAGTCGAGCAGAATTACCAGGAGGCAAATTCTTTTAAAAATTTTTTTGTTTTTCATTTTTGACCCACTTAGAGGCGAAATTTTCGAAAAATCTCAACGGATTCTTGTTCGCACGATGCCCGCCGATCGTTTGAGCCTATTTCCAGCCATAATTTTTTGACCACTTTTTGACCTGGAAAAGTGTGGGTTATAACCTCATGCCGAAAAAATTTTTTTGCCCGCAGGACCTCCAGATTTTCAGGTATTGTAGAGCTCGGAAAAAAACATTTTTCGGATTTCCCTCGGGGGGCGGAGCTATGGACCTTCGAAAGTACCAAATGGGACACATTTGGACCCCTATAACTCCGGAAATACTCAATATATCACCATGAGTTTCTCACCAGCGATAGTCCTCACCAAGGGCTACAAATTATATTATGGAGGTGACTTTCTATCTATAAGAGTTTTCCAACAAGGGGTTCCCAAAGATCGGAGAATCGTTTCCAGACAAATATTCCGACTAGTGGAAAGTCGGGAAATATTAGACTTTCCAAAAATCTAATGATGCAGAAATGTAGAGGAAAGTCTTGAGTTTATCCTCAAATTTTTTTTGGAATTTCTCAGTGGAAAATATGGATTTTTCAGGAACAACAAAAAACATCTATTTTTTCATGTTTTTAAATGAGAATTTTCTGGCTTTCCCAATGGAATTTCGCGGTGTGCTATATATCACGGATAGTAGACTATATGCCACGTCTTTTGAGCCCAACCACAACTCTCTAAGTCTGATGGTTTTCACACAATGACCACCTAAAGATAGGCTTACACGAAAATTTCCAAATCTTAAATCGGTTATAAGTCGACCCATAGATTTTTCACGGAAAAAGTTCAGAAGCTTTAATGTGCACCTTAAGATCCTCTATAATATGGCTGGAACAAAAAATGGCTACCTAATTTATTTGTGTCGTGAAACTCAAAAAGTCCGTTTTGCGAAATTCCGGAAATTTTCTCCAGCCCAAAGTTGATGACTTACAGATGTCTTATAGCCATAAATGGATTTAGATAGTGAATGTACTGTGGGAGTGGTACTGAACATTTTTCCTAACTATTACAGTTTTCCCGGAATTTTCCGATCAAAATTAAAATTTTCCGGATTTTCCTGAAAACTTCCAGATGTCTTAGATAGAAAATTAGAAACATTTTTCGCCACCATAGGACCCGAATCTATTGTGTGTGTGTGTGTGTGTGTGTGTGTGTGTGTGTGTGTGTGTGTGTGTGTGTGTGTGTGTGTGTGTGTGTGTGTGTGTGTGTGTGTTTTTCTATGTGCAAAAGAAAATGTTTAATTTTAGAGTAATTTTTAATAATAATTTTCAAATGAATTGTATGTAAAATAAATTTATATATGAAAACAACAAATACAAGTCATTTGTTTTTATTTATCATTTACATTTCCTTGTAAAATAATGTTTGTACAAATAAACCCGCGATTGCACGCAATAGACACATAAACATTTAGGCAAAAAAAATTCCAAAAAAATTCACAAAATATACGATTTTTTGAGAAAAAGTAAGAGGCGTCGGTCATACATTTTTGCCTCTTAAAATTATTCGTTTCAAAGTTATTTCCAAAACACTGGAATTTTATAAAAACTTCCCCAGGCCCTAACTCAAAAACCTCTAATATTTTACCAAAAATTTAAGATTTTAGTACACTTCCAAACAAACTTATTCGAAGTTTGAGTTGCAGTTGGGTATGTTTCCTTGTTAGAAATTATTTTCAGGTCACCGCCGGATTCGGTATGTATAAAAGTATTACCGCCATCAGTAATTAGGAGCAAAATTCTTATGCATTGAACTGAAATTATGTGTATTTTTCGGGAACATTCTGACATTGTGTTCAGCTATATTGATCACATTCTCACCGCCGGTGTAGCGTCTTGCTTGAACCATTTAATTTTTTCAGACGGTAAGTGTTTTCTCGTTTTTATCTCATCTATGAGTTACCTGGGCCTGTAAGAACTATGACAAAAATGTGGGCCATTCAATTACAGATCGTTAGAGCGCAATCCCGATGAGTCATTTGTTCTCATCACAATCAAGTTGGCAATGCACAAATCGATCTGTGAAACTAGCCAAAGATAGGTATAGGTTTTCCTTAATTCCATTATTCCATATTAGTCATTAATAGCCCATAATTGGGTGAATGTAAGATATCGATTATGTCTGAATAGTTTCGTAGCTTAAAACAACACATTTTCAAAAATATATTAGGTTATTTTATTCCATTAGCGAACGAATGCGATGGGTCGCAGTCGAAAAATGCTATAGTCCCATACCAAAATCGATTGCATGGAGTGAATGCAGACGTGTGTGGACGTTTAATTAATTATAATTTGTGTAAATTCTTAATTTTTGATTGAAACGTTCCACCTTATTGTATAATTGTTTATGTCCAGCGTTGATGAATGCGCATTTGGCAACAAAATCGATTCTTAATTCAAAATTATACTAAAATAGTATCAAAACTTTTACCGTTACATTAATGCGCGTGGGCAATACCATTCCATTTTCCATTGACATATTCTAAAACATTTAGGGACAGAAAACTCCAGAATTTTCGGAAAATAAATGTTTAAATTGGGCAACACTTTTTCCACTCATTATTTCTTTTCTGTTATTTAAGAATTATAATTTCAAATTCCAATTAGTTCGATCGCAATTTTTGGTGTGTGAGGATCGTTAATTGCAGAGAAATATAAAACATTCGTTGTAAGGTAAGAATATTTTAAAATTTCCATTCAATTTCCATAAACTTCTAAACGAAACAATTCGAGAAATAATTTAAAAATGATTAAAAAATTTACAATAAAATTATAGAAAAATAAACATTGAAATGAATTCGGAAAATAATCGAGGAGCCGATGGTAATTTACCAACTAATGATAAGTCAATTAAATGCAGCTATTGTCCAAAAAATTTTACGAACATTGTCGATTTAATAAATCATAAAAAAGAACATCGAATAAAATGCACAATTTGTAAGAAGACGTTTGCAAGTCAATGCAATTTAAATTTACATATGAAAATCCATATCGGCGTGAAGCCATTTCAATGTCATTTGTGCCAGAAAACATTTACACAAAATGGTCAATTAAAAACACATATGGCAACCCATAACGACGTGAAGCCATTTCAATGTGAATTGTGCCAGAAAACATTTAGACAAAATGGTAACTTAAAAACACATATGGCAACCCAAGTGTGCCAGTCAAAATTTACAAATAGTAGTGACTTAATTAGACACAATCGGAGTCGTAAATATAAATGTAACATTTGTTCCACTATGTTTTATATATTTCACGATTTAAATAATCATATTCGGAACAAGCATGAAAATAAAACGTTACTTAAATGTACAATGATTGATTGCTCAAAAGAATTTTCATCAGCTGCACTTTTAAAGAAACACATGAATACACATGAAAAGCCACATAAATGTACAATATGTGAAAAACCTTTTGGAAGCAGCAAACAATTAAATGATCATATGCTTAGGCACCATGCCAGTGGTTCAAATTCAGCATCAAATGAAAATGCGGCAACATCAAGTAATCAAATCGTATACGATAACAACAATGCCGTTCAATCTCATACTGATTGGATTCAAGAAGATATTTACTCCAATCAAATTGGTAACAACGTTAATACAGAACAATTGGTTAATCAAACTGCACTGCAACCTAGTAATGAAATGCAATTTAGAGTTCAAGATCAGCCGTGGTCATCAACTATTTCACCAAACCCATCTTTATGGCACCAAACTGACTTGATTGAAACAGATAATAACTCCAATCAAATTGGTAACAACGTTAATACAGAACAATTGGTTAATCAAACTGCACTGCAACCTAGTAATGAAATGCAATTTAGAGTTCAAGATCAGCCGTGGTCATCAACTATTTCACCAAACCCATCTTTATGGCACCAAACTGACTTGATTGAAACAGATAATAACTCCAATCAAATTGGTAACAACGTTAATACAGAACAATTGGTTAATCAAACTGCACTGCAACCTAGTAATGTAATGCAATTTAGAGTTCAAGATCAGCCGTGGACATCAACTATTTCACCAAACCCATCTTTACTGCACCAAACTGACAATGTGTTACAATATCCACAAGCAATCAATGTCCCAACACAGGATCAATTTAACGGTATATTTTATAATTCACAACTTCGAGATTGTGCACAACCTGGCAATATTCAGGAATCGGTACATCGACCCTATGTATTTCCGCCATATTTGCAAATTGATCGAAATATTAACATAAATTCTCAACTGTATGACTTAGTTCAGCCAGAGATCGCACAACGATATACGATACAAAATAATTTACCAAATATTGATGAAGCTTCATCTCAAATAAGCAATACCTTTCCAAATATACCACCACAAAATGTGAGTATTAATTTACCGAATATTCCGCAAGACTCACAACAACAGCAGCAACAACACCAAAAACCTTTTGGAAGCAGGAAACTATTAAATGATCATATGCTTAGGCACCATGCCAGCGGTTCAAATTCAGCATCAAATGTATATGTGGCAACATCAAATAATCAAATTGTATACGATAACAACAATGCCGTTCAATCACATTCTGATTCGATTGAAAAAGATATTTACTCCAATCAAATTGGTAACATCGTAAATACAGAACAATTGGTTAATCAAACTGCACTGCAACCTAGTAATGTAATGCAATTTAGAGTTCAAGATCAGCCGTGGTCATCAACTATTTCACCAAACCCATCTTTAAGGCACCAAACTGACAATGTGTTACAATATCCACAAGCAATCAATGTCCCAACACAGGATCAATTTAACGGTATATTTTATAATTCACAACTTCGAGATTGTGCACAATCTGGCAATATTCAGGAATCGGTACACCGACCCTTTGTAATTCCACCATATTTGCAAATTGATCGAAATATTAACATAAATTCTCAACGGTATGACTTAGTTCGGTCAGAGATCGCACAACGATATACGATACAAAATAATTTACCAAATATTGCTGAAGCTTCATCTCAATTAAGCAATACCTTTCCAAATATGCCACCACAAAATGTGAGTATTAATTTACCGAATATTCCGCAAGACTCACAACAGCAGCAGCAGCAGCAACACCAAAAACCAAATTAATATTCAACGTTTTAATAACGACTTCGAATAATATTAACAGAAACAATGAATGAAATCCAATTTTGTAAACGATCAGATTTAAATGTAGAGCAGCGAGTTGACTTTAACAATAACTAAAATATTAAATTTGACCAGAAATCTTTCGAAGAGATTCTAAAATAAATAATTAATTAAATGACAAACGAATTTTGAAAACTATTCCGTTCAGAAAATAATTACAAAATTTATTGGACGAAAAATTATAAGAAAAAAATTTATTTCAATAAAAATTTGCAGTTGAAAAAAACTTCAACTTTTATTTTACCAATTAAATTCCAATACGAATTCACTGGCATTAAAGTTTATTAAAAATGTGTTGGAAATTGGTCAAACTACTAATCAATTTATTCATGCAATCCCAATCGACGACAATCATTACAACAAATTTGTATTTAATAATAATTTACAGATTACTGATTGGAAAAGTTGGACCCTACTCAAAGATTAGCAATATCTGCACACGCATGTTTGGCAAATGTCATTAGCTTCACTTACAGTAACAGGATGGTGATTGTATTGTGTAATGATCCACTTGAATTTTACCATACACACAAACATTACAGATCAAATTTATCAGTTTCACCAATCTATCTATGCCCACCTCGATGTCTTACTTTCCTCTTTAAACCTGGACGCAGTAGACTGCAAATTAATACTAATGTTCGTCACTAGTTATACAAGTGGATTTAATTTTAAAACCAATTACATCCGAAAGGTTGTGGTGTTGTGATTACTAATAATTTGTACAAACCTCAGGATCACTTTCTTCGAAGTGGTGAATTTATTTAGTTAATTTCGAAAATAATTTGATCAGTGGTAATACTTCTTCTAGTTTGTGGTGTGATATTAATTTTTAGTAAATGGCAATACTTATTTAAATTGTCAAAGAACTCTTTTTTCTTCTTAATTGAAACTTTGAGAAATTTCCTACTAGTTTAAAATATAAAATTCTCAGCATTTCTAATTAGTTCCAATAAAACTTTCAACGTGAATAGACTGTTTAGTATTTAACCTTAAATTAGTGCATAATTTCATAAAATATTCGTGCCAGAACAATCTCGTACTGATTTCAAGTTTTAATCAACAATTACAAACAATAAACGAAAAATAATTGTTGACATGAATTCCGAACAAGACCAAAATCAGGACCGGAATTTACAAAATGAAGGTAATTCCAATTCTGATAAAGAGAACAATAAATATAAATGTGACGTGTGTTCCAAAACATTTAAATACGCCAGTCATTTAATCACACATAATCGAATTCACAACGGTGAGCGACCATTTAAATGCAATATTTGTTCGAAATCATTTGCGAATAAATCAACTTTACAAACTCACACAAGAATTCATACCGGTGACAAACCATATAAATGTGAAAAATGCCCAACTGCATTCAGTACCTTAAGCAGTTTAATACGCCATAGAAAAACTCACACTGCCGTGACAACTGTAAATGCAACGGATCAATCACAAAATGTGACTGGTAATAATAACGAAAGCAGTGTTGCTGTTATCCATAATAATATTACTCCTGCAATCAATCTACAACCTATTCAAAATGATCAGAATTTACCTGGTCCAAGTAGTAAATCAACAGTTGATGCAAATATATTTAAAATGCCATTTCCTGTTCAAAATCAAATCGAAACCAATAATATTCAACAAAATTCAAACAAAAATATCCAAAATAATAATGTGGAAATTGATGTTCAGCCACAATCCATTCAAGACTCTTACGAACAATTTTATTCATTCGAAGTTGAAATTTCATCGGAAACGAACGTTTTGAATAATGTGGTTGAACAAAATCCAACAAATTCATTAGACACTCGAATCGATGTTTACAGTAATTATGGATTACAAACTGATGACATTCCAAATTCGTTAAATTTACAAAATACCGATCCAAATAATCACAACATTCATGGAATAGATCAGTACGATATTGATTCCCTTTCAGAATTTTGTTTAAATAATTTAATGGCAGAAGAAACTGAAATTAATTTCTTAGAACAAGAAGAGCATTTTAATACTAATTTCGAATGGTTACAGCCACAGATTGACAATCAACCGAATTCATTACTACAAACAGGGCCGCACCGAGTCAATTTGGCGCCCTGTTATTATTTTCTAAAATTCGCCCTACATTCATAAACCGTCACCACGTCACCCATGAGGTAGGTTTGCGACGCGTTTTTTTTAAGAGGTATCCCTACGACCGTTTTAAGAAATAATACAAAAGATTGTTATCCATCGCAGTGATATTGTGTGTAATAAAGAGGTTGATATGCTTTCACGGTTTTGTACGTGATCCGCCTTCATTGGTCCTGAGTATTGCCTACCTGTTACCGGTAGGCGGATTCGGCAGTGTATTGCTGATTGGACAGATTCGAAGACATTGTATCAAGTGTCGACAGGCAAAGATGGGTTGTTGTTCCAATGGAGGAGCAGCTGCTGCATTACTGGGGTTACCCAAAAACAAATTAAGATTGGTTGTTGGGTTACTCACACTTTGTACTAAATGTTCCTTGTCGGAAGAATCGGCATGGCACTACTTATGTGAATGTCCGGTCTATACAAAAGTTATCCATATATTATATTTGGAAATACGCAATGGACCCATCCATAACGAACGGATCATATATAAAATACATCTCTGTTTTGATTTGTGGAACCAGACGCTTTGAGGATTAACTCACTGGGAGAGCACATTAGACCTTCCCTGCTCTAAGGGTCGGGATTAATTCCCCCTATTTTAAAATCATCATCATCACTCATAGCTGAAATTGTTGCAATTCACTTTCTTTTCTAACATTTTTAAAAACAAATAATTTTTTATAATAAAAAACGTATTGTATTCATCACTGACACAATAAGGGTTGCAGTTAGTTGTATTTTTAAAATTATAGATTAATATTTATAGTATTATTCGCATATGATATCATTGTATTCGTAGTAAATCGTTGAATAGATAAATAAATAAAAACATATTACTTAAACACTCTCAAACATCGTTGAATTGAGAACGCGATAGTTAAAAATATCAATACAAATTGAGAATATTTTATATGAAAAAATTAAGGGGGGGGGGGGGGGGGGGGGGAAAACCTCGTTGCATGCAGAAACTCGTAGCATAAAGAACTCGTAGAATAAAGAGTTATCTGTACACATAAAAATATGCATTTATACGTACAACTGGTACAACTACAACGCTTACTAGAATGTATGTAAAGTTTGTAGTATATTATTGTATATGTGGAATGCTATGAGGAACTATAATCATATGGCGCACCTGCCGCCCCTATAAATGTATTAGTAAACCTTTAAAAATGTTATATTCTTATTGATATTATATACAGATGTGTGTAGTCGAAAGGAACATCACCGAAATGTCGCGCTGGAGATAGATACAATGAAAAATATTGCGGGTAGGCACCGGACATATATTATTTATATGTTTACAGCGATGTTTGGGGTGTATGCCATTGAATACTTGTAGTATATATGAAATACATATGGGTATTATTTGCTATGCCCTGAGGAGTATATATCATTTCGTGCACCTTTCGCACCTATAAATCTATTAGTAAATGTATCAAATGCTATAGACTAATTAATATAATTTTGAATATATTAATGATAGGGAATATTACATTTATAAAGAATGAAAAGAAAGACTGTGCGCTAGATAAATTTTATAATGTAATTATAATTTTAAATTTGTGGTTTTTGCGCCCCCACTTTTTCGCGCCCGGTTTCTATGTTCCTTTTGTTCTTATGGAAGGTGCGGCCCTGTGTCCAACACATTTTTAATAAACTTTTAATGCCAGTGAATTCGTATTGGAATTTAATTGGTAAAATAAAAGTTGAAGTTTTTTTCAACTGCAAATTTTTATTGAAATACATTTTTTTCTTATAATTTTTCGTGCAATAAATTTTGTAATTATTTTCTGAACGGAATAGTTTTCAAAATTCGTTTGTCAATTAATTAATTATTTATTTTAGAATCTCTTCGAAAGATTTCTGGTCAAATTTAATATTTTAGTTATTTTTAAAGTCAACTCGCTGCTCTACATTTAAATCTGAACGTTTACAACATTGGATTTCATTCATTGTTTCTGTTAATATTATTCGAAGTTGCCGTTACTAAAACGTTGGATATTGGTTTGGTTTTTGGTGTTGTTGCTGCTGTTGATGTGAGTCTTGTGGAATATTCGGTAAATTAATACTCACATTTTGTGGTGGCATATTTGGAAAGGTATTGCTTAATTGAGATGAAGCTTCCGCAATATTTGGTAAATTATTTTGTATCGTATATCGTTGTGCGATCTCTGACCGAACTAAGTCATACCGTTGAGAATTTATGTTAATATTTCGATCAATTTGCAAATATGGTGGAATTACAAAGGGTCGGTGTACCGATTCCTGAATATTGCCAGGTTGTGCACAATCTCGAAGTTGTGAATTATAAAATATACCGTTAAATTGATCCTGTGTTGGGACATTGATTGCTTGTGGATATTGTAACACATTGTCAGTTTGGTGCCTTAAAGATGGGTTTGGTGAAATAGTTGATGACCACGGCTGATCTTGAACTCTAAATTGCATTACATTACTAGGTTGCAGTGCAGTTTGATTAACCAATTGTTCTGTATTTACGATGTTACCAATTTGATTGGAGTAAATATCTTTTTCAATCGAATCAGAATGTGATTGAACGGCATTGTTGTTATCGTATACAATTTGATTATTTGATGTTGCCACATTTACATTTGATGCTGAATTTGAACCGCTGGCATGGTGCCTAAGCATATGATCATTTAATAGTTTCCTGCTTCCAAAATGTTTTTGGTGTTGTTGCTGCTGCTGTTGTGCGTCTTGTGGAATATTCGGTAAATTAATACTCACATTTTGTGGTGGTATATTTGGAAAGGTATTGCTTATTTGAGATGAAGCTTCAGTAATATTTGGTAAATTATTTTGTATCCTATATCGTTGTGCGAGCTCTTGTCGAACTAAGTCATACCGTTGAGAATTTATGTTAATATTTCGATCAATTTGCAAATATGGTGGAATTACATAGGGTCCGTGTAACGATACCTGAATATTGCCAGGTTGTGCATAATCTCGAAGTTGTGAATTATAAAATATACCGTTAAATTGATCCTGTGTTGGGCCATTGATTGCTTGTGGATATTGTAACACATGGTCAGTTTGGAGCCGTGAAAATGGGTTTGGTGAAATAGATGATGACCACGGCTGATCTTGAACCCAAAATTGCATTACATTACTAGGTTGTAGTGCAGTTTGATTAACCAATGGTTCTGTATTAACGTTGTTACCAATTTGATTGGAGTGAATATCTTTTCCAATCGAATCAGTATGTGATTGAACGGCATTGTTGTTATCGTATACAATTTGATTATTTGATGTTGCCACATTTACATTTGATGCTGAATTTGAACCGCTGGCATGGTGCCTAAGCATATGATCATTTAATACTTTCCTGCTTCCAAAAGGTTTTTGGTGTTGTTGCTGCTGTTGTGAGTCTTGCGGAATATTCGGTAAATTAATACTCACATTTTGTGGTGTTATATTTGGAAAGGTATTGCTTATTTGAGATGAAGCTTCAGCAATATTTGGTAAATTATTTTGTATCGTATATCGTTGTGCGATCTCTGGCCGAACTAAGTCATACAGTTGAGAATTTATGTTAATATTTCGATCAATTTGCAAATATGGTGGAATTACATAGGATCCGTGTAACGATACCTGAATATTGCCAGGTTGTGCATAATCTCGAAGTTGTGAATTATAAAATATACGGTTAAATTGATCCTGTGTTGGGCCATTGATTGCTTGTGGATATTGTAACACATGGTCAGTTTGGAGCCGTGAAAATGGGTTTGGTAAAATAGTTGATGACCACGGCTGATCTTGAACTCTAAATTGCATTTCATTACTAGGTCGCAGTGTAGTTTGATTAACCAATTGTTCAGTATTTACGATGTTACCAATTTGATTGGAGTAAATATCTTTTTCAATCGAATCAGAATGTGATTGAACGGCATTGTTGTTATCGTATACAATTTGATTATTTGATGTTACCACATTTACATTTGATGCTGAATTTGAACCGCTGGCATGGTGCCTAAGCATATGATCATTTAATTGGTTGCTGCTTCCAAAAGGTTTTTCACATATTGTACATTTATGTGGCTTTTCATGTGAATTCATGTGTTGCTTTAAAAGTGCAGCTGATGAAAATTCTTTTGAGCAATCAATCATTGTACATTTAAGTAACGTTTTATTTTCATGCTTGTTCCGAATATGATTACTTAATTCAAATAAACTACAAAACATAGTGGAACAAATATTACACTTTTTTCTTTGATTCCGAATGTGTCTAATTAAGCTACTACTATTTTTAAATTTTGACAGGCACAATTCACATCGAAATGGCTTCACGTCGTAATGGGTTGCCATATGTGTTTTTAAGGCACTATTTTGTGTAAATGTTTTCTGGCACAATTCACATCGATATGGCTTCACGTCGTTATGGGTTGCCATATGTTGTTTTAAGTTACCATTTTGTGTAAATGTTTTCTGGCACAAATGACATTGAAATGTCTTCACGCCGATATGGATTTTCATATGTAAATTTAAATTGCATTGACTTGCAAACGGCTTCTTACAAATTGTGCATTTTATTCGATGTTCTTTTTTATGATTTATTAAATCGACAATGTTCGTAAAATTTTTTGGACAATAGCTGCATTTAATTGACTTATCATTAGTTGGTAAATTACCATCGGCTCCTCGATTATTTTCCGAATTCATTTCAATGTTTATTTTTCTATAATTTTATTATAAATTTTTTAATCATTTTTAAATTATTTCTCGAATTTTTTCGTTTAGAAGTTTATGGAAATTGAATGGAAATTTTAAAATATTCTTACCTTACAACGAATGTTTTATATTTGTCTGCAATTAACGATCCTCACACAGCAAAAATTGCGATCGAACTAATTGGAATTTGAAATTATAATTCTTAAATAACAGAAAAGAAATAATGAGTGGAAAAAGTGTTGCCCAATTTAAACATTTATTTTCCGAAAATTCTGGAGTTTTCTGTCCCTAAATGTTTTAGAATATGTCAATGGAAAATGGAATGGTATTGCCCACGCGCATTAATGTAACGGTAAAAGTTTTGATGCTATTTTAGTATAATTTTGAATTAAGAATCGATTATTGAGTCGATGTTTGAAATTTATTGTGTTTTAATAAAATCAATTTTCTCGATAGTTTTGTTGCCAAATGCGCATTCATCAACGCTGGAAATAAACAATTTAAGGTGTAACGTTTCAATCAAAAATTAAGAATTTACACAAATTATAATTAATTAAACGTCCACACACGTCTGCATTCACTCCATGCAATCGATTTTGGTATGGGACTATGGCATTTTTCGACTGCGATCCATCGCATTCGTTCGCTAATGGAATAAAATAACCTAATATATTTTTGAAAATGTGTTGTTTTAAGCTACGAAACTATTCAGACATTTACATTCACCCAATTATGGGCTATTAATGACTAATATGGAATAATGGAATTAAGGAATATCTGTACCTGTCTTTGGCAAGTTTCACAGATCGATTTGTGCATTGCCAACTTGATTGTGATGAGAACAAATGGCTCATCGGGATTGCGCTCTAACGATCTGTAATTGAATGGCCCACATTTTTGTCATAGTTCTTACAGGCCCAGGTAACTCATAGATGAGATAAAAACGAGAAAATAATTACCTTTTGAAAAATTTAATGGTTCTAGCAAGACGCTACACCGGCGATGCGAAGGTGATCATTATAGTTAAACACAATGTCAGAATGTTCCCGAAAAATACACATGATTTCAGTTTAATGCATAAGAATTTTGCTCCTAATTACTGATGGCGGTAATACTTTTATACATACCGAATCCGGCGGTGACCTGAAAATAATTTCTAACAAGGAAACATACCCAACTGCAACTCAAACTTCGAATAAGTTTGTTTGGAAGTGAACTAAAAACTAAAATTTTTGGTAAAATATCCCGCCTCGACCCATTCAGGAGTTTTTGAGTTAGGACCAGGGGGACCAGTTTTTTTATAAAGTTCCAGTTTTTCGGAAATAACTTTGAAACGAATAATTTTAAGAGGTAAAAATGTATGACCGACACCTCTTACTTCGGAAACAAACATTTTGTGATCAATAAATTTACCCCCACCTAAATTTCGTTAAAAATTAAGTTTACAAAGTTGTCATTTTTATAACGGGAAAATTAAAAAAATGTTGACGTTAAGTTGTTTCTTGAATTGTATTAGAAAACTATGTACGTTTCGTTGTCAGTATTTCAGTTCAATTTAAAGGTTTTGTATTAGTGGAACATAATATGCGGGCAGTATTACTTTCTGAATTTCTGTTCTGCTGAATTTAGGTACTTGGAAATCCGTATTTCAAGTAATTTTCAAGAATTTGTATCAGGAGATCATAATTTTCGGTGGTGATGTGTCTTTGACATATTGCATTATTTTATCTTTGAAAATCATTTAAAAGCCAACAATATATTGACACACACACACACACACACACACACACACACACACACACACAGACACATATATGAATTATAGGCTAATGGGCTAAAATAAACTCATATGAAAGTAATGGAATTAAGGAAACATTTGTATCTTTTGATAATTGCATACCAACTGGTATCAAACAAATTTGTTGTAATGATTGTCGTCGATTGGGATTGCATGAATAAATTGGTTAGTAGTTTGACCAATTTCCAACACATTTTTAATAAACTTTTAATGCCAGTGAATTCGTATTGGAATTTAATTGGTAAAATAAAAGTTGAAGTTTTTTTCAACTGCAAATTTTTATTGAAATAAATTTTTTTCTTATAATTTTTCGTGCAATAAATTTTGTAATTATTTTCTGAACGGAATAGTTTCCAAAATTCGTTTGTCATTTAATTAATTATTTATTTTAGAATCTCTTCGAAAGATTTCTTGTCAAATTTAATATTTTAGTTATTGTTAAAGTCAACTCGCTGCTCTACATTTAAATCTGAACGTTTACAACATTGGATTTCATTCATTGTTTCTGTCAATATTATTCGAAGTTGCCGTTACTAAAACGTTGGATATTGGTTTGGTTCTTGGTGTTGTTGCTGCTGCTGCTGTTGTGAGTCTTGCGGAATATTCGGTAAATTAATACTCACATTTTGTGGTGGTATATTTGGAAAGGTATTGCTTAATTGAGATGAAGCTTCATCAATATTTGGTAAATTATTTTGTATCGTATATCGTTGTGCGATCTCTGGCCGAACTAAGTCATACCGTTGAGAATTTATGTTAATATTTCGATCAATTTGCAAATATGGTGGAATTACATAGGGTCGGTGTACCGATTCCTGAATATTGCCAGGTTGTGCATAATTTTGAAATTGTGAATTATAAAATATACCGTTAAATTGATCCTGTGTTGGGCCATTGATTGCTTGTGGATATTGTAACACATTGTCAGTTTGGTGCCGTAAAGATGGGTTTGATGAAATAGTTGATGACCACGGCTGATCTTGAATTCTAAATTGCATTACATTACTAGGTTGCAGTGCAGTTTGATTAACTAATGGTTCAGTATTAACGTTGTTAGCAATTTGATTGGAGTAAATATCTTTTTCAATCGAATCAGTATGTGATTGAACGGCATTGTTGTTATCGTACACAATTTGATTATTTGATGTTACCACATTTACATTTGATGCTGAATTTGAACCGCTGGCATGGTGCCTAAGCATATGATCATTTAAGCTTCGCATAGTTCCAAAAGTTCTTTCACATATTGTACATTTATATGGCTTTTCATGTGAATTCATGTGTTGCTTTAAAAGTGCAGCTGATGAAAATTCTTTTGAGCAATCAATCCTTGTACATTTAAGTAACGTTTTATTTTCATGCTTGTTCCGAATATGATTACTTAATTCATATAAACTACAAAACATAGTGGAACAAATATTACACTTTTTTCTTTGATCCCGAATGTGTCTACTTAAGCTACAACTATTTATAAATTTTGACAGGCACAATTCACATCGAAATGGCTTTACGTCGCTATGGGTTGCCATATGTGTTTTTAAGTAACTATTTAGTGTAAATGTTTTCTGGCACAATTCACATTGAAATGGCTTCAAGTCGTTATGGGTTGCCATATGTTTTTTTAAGGTACCATTTTGTGTAAATGTTTTCTGGCACAAATGACATTGAAATGGCTTCACGCCGTAATGGATTTTCATATGTAAATTTAAATTGTATTGACTTGCAAACGGCTTCTTACAAATTGTGCATTTTATTCGATGTTCTTTTTTATGATTTATTAAATCGACAATGGTCGTAAAATTTTTTGGACAATAGCAGCATTTAATTGACTTATCATTAGTTGGTAAATTACCATCGGCTCCTCGATTATTTTCCGAATTCATTTCAATGTTTACTTTTCTATAATTTTATTTCAAATTTTTTAATTATTTTTAAATTATTTCTCGAATTGTTTCGTTTAGAAATTTATGGAAATTGAATGGAAATTTTAAAATATTATTACCTTACAACGAATGTTTTATATTTCTCTGCAATTAACGATCCTCACACACCAAAAATTGCGATCGAACTAATTGGAATTTTAAATTATAATTCTTAAATAACAGAAAAGAAATGAGTGGAAAAAGTGTTGCCCAATTTAAACATTTATTTTCCGAAAATTCTGGAGTTTTCTGTCCCTAAATGTTTTAGAATATGTCAATGGAAAATGGAATGGTATTGCCCACGCGCATTAATGTAACGGTAAAATAGTAATAATTTACAGATTACTGATTGGAAAAGTTGGACCCTACTCAAAGATTAGCAATATCTGCACACGCATGTTTGGCAAATGTCATTAGCTTCACTTACAGTAACAGGATGGTGACCGTCAATATCCTCAAATTCCTTTGTAATCAATACAATTTCCTTTCACAATGTTTTACTGTATTTGATTTATATTTACAATTACGTGGAATAAATCTAATTCGGTTGGATTGGGTAATGATCCACTTGAATTTTACCATACACACAAACATTACGGATCAAATTTATCAGTTTCACCCATCTATCATTGCCCACCTCGATGTCTTACTTTTCTCTTTAGATCTGGACACAGTAGAGGTACTTCAAATTAATACTAATATTAATCTTTACTTAGAAAAACGGATTTAACTTTGAAACCAATTTCATCCCAAAGGTTGCGGTGTTGTGATTACTAATAATTTGTTCAAACCTCAGGATTGTATTCTTCGAAGTGGTGATTATATTTTGTTAATTTCGAAAATAATTTGATCAGTGGTAATACTTCTGTTTAATATTGTATACGAACGGTCTGTGTATTTTATTAGGCACGTGTTGTTTGTACAAGGAACGAAACATGAATGAATCGTAATGAACGATATTGCATTTTACAATGTCCAAGCAAATACAAATTAACACATTTAAATTTATACAAAATCCCTAAATCGTGTAGGTCTTGATTTAAATCTATTTGATCTGCGCGGCTGTGTATCCACATCAGTAGCACTGGATTGTGTTGTTGTATTTGATGGCCGTTGGGAGTCATTTGATGATTGTTCCAATTGTCTTGGAATAGCCCTAATGTATCGGCTATTTCTTCTAAACCGACCCGTGTCAGTTTCAACTTCGTACGACCTTGGTTCGTTTAATCGTCTTATCATATACCCTACCATCCTCCTTTCTATCTGTCAACCAAACAAGTTCATTGCCTTTAAATGGTTTTAAATTTCTTACCCTATGACGCGCATCAAAATTCCTCTTCTGGATTTCCTTTTCTTTAATCATAGCCTCATACACCACATTATGGTCGATTAATCTTGGTCGCGTACTATCTTCATGTGCCGGTAATATATCACGCATTTTCCGCCCATTCAATAATTCCGATGGAGAAAATCCGCACTGTAGTGGTGTGTTTCTGTATGCCAATAATCCCAAAAGCGTCTTGCTAGAACGTATTTTCTCGTTATTATCTCATCTATGAGTTACCTGGGCTTGTAAGAACTATGACAAAAATGTGGGCCATTCAATTACAGATCGTTAGAGCGCAATCCCGATGAGCCATTTGTTCTCATCACAATCAAGTTGGCAATGCACAAATCGATCTGTGAAACTAGCCAAAGATAGGAATAGGTTTTCCTTAATTCCATTATTCCATATTAGTCATTAATAGCCCATAATTGGGTGAATGTAAGATATCGATTATGTCTGAATAGTTTCGTAGCTTAAAACAACACATTTTCAAAAATATATTAGGTTATTTTATTCCATTAGCGAACGAATGCGATGGATCGCAGTCGAAAAATGCCATAGTCCCATACCAAAATCGATTGCATGGAGTGAATGCAGACGTGTGTGGACGTTTAATTAATTATAATTTGTGTAAATTGTTAATTTTAGATTGAAGCGTTACACATTAAATTGTTTATTTCCAGCGTTGATGAATGCGCATTTGGCAACAAAATCGATTCTTAATTCAAAATTATACTAAAATAGTATCAAAACTTTTACCGTTACATTAATGCGCGTGGGCAATACCATTCCATTTTCCATTGACATATTCTAAAACATTTAGGGACAGAAAACTCCAGAATTTTCGGAAAATAAATGTTTAAATTGGGCAACACTTTTTCCACTCATTATTTCTTTTCTGTTATTTAAGAATTATAATTTCAAATTCCAATTAGTTCGATCGCAATTTTTGGTGTGTGAGGATTGTTAATTGCAGAGAAATATAAAACATTCGTTGTAAGGTAAGAATATTTTAAAATTTCCATTCAATTTCCATAAACTTCTAAACGAAACAATTCGAGAAATAATTTAAAAATGATTAAAAAATTTGAAATAAAATTATAGAAAAATAAACATTGAAATGAATTCGGAAAATAATCGAGGAGCCGATGGTAATTTACCAACTAATGATAAGTCAATTGAATGCTGCTATTGCAAAAAAAATTTTACGACCATTGTCGATTTAATAAATCATAAAAAAGAACATAGAATAAAATGCACAATTTGTAAGAAGCCGTTTGCATGTCAAAGCAATTTAAATTTACATATGAAAATCCATATCGGCGTGAAGCCATTTCAATGTCATTTGTGCCAGAAAACATTTACACAAAATGGTAACTTAAAAACACATATGGCAACCCATAACGACGTGAAGCCATTTCAATGTGAATTGTGCCAGAAAACATTTACACTAAATTGTAACTTAAAAACACATATGGCAACCCATTACGACGTGAAGCCATTTCGATGTGAATTGTGCCAGAAAACATTTACACTAAATTGTAACTTAAAAACACATATGGCAACCCATTACGACGTGAAGCCATTTCGATGTGAATTGTGCCAGAAAACATTTACACAAAATAGTAACTTAAAAACACATATGGCAACCCATAACGACGTGAAGCCATTTCGATGTGAATTGTGCCTGTCAAAATTTACAAATAGTAGTGACTTAATTAGACACAATCGGAGTCGTAAATATAAATGTAACATTTGTTCCACTATGTTTTGTATATTTCACGATTTAAATAATCATTTTCGGAACAAGCATGAAAATAAAACGTTACTTAAATGTACAATGATTGATTGCTCAAAAGAATTTTCATCAGCTGCACTTTTAAAGAAACACATGAATACACATGAAAAGCCACATAAATGTACAATATGTGAAAAACCTTTTCGAAGCAGCAACCAATTAAATGATCATATGCTTAGGCACCATGCCAGCGGTTCAAATTCAGCATCAAATGTAAATGTGGTAACATCAAATAATCAATTTGTATACGATAACAACAATGCCGTTCAATCACATACTGATTCGATTGAAAAAGATATTTACTCCAATCAAATTGGTAACATTGTAAATACAGAACAATTGGTTAATCAAACTGCACTGCAACCTAGTAATGAAATGCAATTTAGAGTTCAAGATCAGCCGTGGTCATCAACTATTTCACCAAACCCATCTTTATGGCAACAAACTGACTGGATTGAAACAGATAATATCTCCAATCAAATTGGTAACAACGTTAAAACTGAACAATTGGTTAATCAAACTACACTGCGACCTAGTAATGAAATGCAATTTAGAATTCAAGATCAGCCGTGGTCATCAACTATTTCATCAAACCCATCTTTACGGCACCAAACTGACAATGTGTTACAATATCCACAAGCAATCAATGGCCCAACACAGGATCAATTTAACGGTATATTTTATAATTCACAACTTCAAAATTATGCACAACCTGGCAATATTCAGGAATCGGTACACCGACCCTTTGTAATTCCACCATATTTGCAAATTGATCGAAATATTAACATAAATTCTCAAATGTATGACTTAGTTCAACCAGAGATCGCACAACGATATACGATACAAAATAATTTACCAAATATTGATGAAGCTTCAACTCAAATAAGCAATACCTTTCCAAATATACCACCACAAAATGTGAGTATTAATTTACCGAATATTCCGCAAGACTCACAACAACAGCAGCAACAACACCAAAAACCTTTTGGAAGCAGGAAACTATTAAATGGTCATATGCTTAGGCACCATGCCAGCGGTTCAAATTCAGCATCAAATGTAAATGTGGCAACATCAAATAATCAAATTGTATACGATAACAACAATGCCGTTCAATCACATTCTGATTCGATTGAAAAAGATATTTACTCCAATCAAATTGGTAACAACGTTAATACTGAACAATTGGTTAATCAAACTGCACTGCAACCTAGTAATGTAATGCAATTTGGAGTTCAAGATCAGCCGTGGTCATCAACTATTTCACTAAACCCATCTTTACGGCACCAAACTGACAATGTGTTACAATATCCACAAGCAATCAATGGCCCAACACAGGATCAATTTAACGGTATATTTTATAATTCACAACTTCAAAATTATGCACAACCTGGCAATATTCAGGAATCGGTATACCGACCCTATGTAATTCCACCATATTTGCAAATTGATCGAAATATTAACATAAATTCTCAACGGTATGACTTAGTTCGGCCAGAGATCGCACAACGATATACGATACAAAATAATTTACCAAATATTGATGAAGCTTCATCTCAATTAAGCAATACCTTTCCAAATATGCCACCACAAAATGTGAGTATTAATTTACCGAATATTCCGCAAGACTCACAACAGCAGCAGCAGCAACAACACCAAGAACCAAACCAATATCCAACGTTTTAGTAACGGCAACTTCGAATAATATTGACAGAAACAATGAATGAAATCCAATTTTGTAAACGTTCAGATTTAAATGTAGAGCAGCGAGTTGACTTTAACAATAACTAAAATATTAAATTTGACAAGAAATCTTTCGAACAGATTCTAAAATAAATAATTAATTAAATGACAAACGAATTTTGAAAACTATTCCGTTCAGAAAATAATTACAAAATTTATGAAATGAAAATTTATTGCACGAAAAATTATAAGAAAAAAATTTATTTCAATAAAAATTTGCAGTTGAAAAAAACTTCAACTTTTATTTTACCAATTAAATTCCAATACGAATTCACTGGCATTAAAAGTTTATTAAAAGTATGTTGGAAATGGGTCAAACTACTAACCAATTTATTTATGCAATCCCAATCGGCGACAATCATTACAACAAATTTGTATTTAATAATAATTTACAGATTACTGATTGGAAAAGTTGGACCCTACTCAAAGATTAGCAATATCTGCACACGCATGTTTGGCAAATGTCATTAGCTTCACTTACAGTAACAGGATGGTGATTGGATTGTGTAATGATCCACTTGAATTTTACCATACACACAAACATTACAGATCAAATTTATCAGTTTCACCCATCTATCATTGCCCACCTCGATGTCTTACTTTTCTGTTTAGATCTGGACACAGTAGATGTACTTCAAATTAATACTAATGTTCGTCACTAATTATAAAAGTGGGTTTAACTTTAAAATCAATTTCATCCCAAAGGTTGCGGTGTTGTGATTACTAATAATTTGTACAAACCTCAGGATTGTATTCTTCGAAGTGGTGAATTTATTTAGTTAATTTCGAAAATAATTTGATCAGTGGTAATACTTCTTCTAGTTTGTGGTGTGATATTAATTTTTAGTAAATGGCAATACTTATTTAAATTGTCAAAGAACTCTTTTTTCTTCTTAATTGAAACTTTGAGAAATTTCCTACTAGTTTAAAATATAAAATTCTCAGCATTTCTAATTAGTTCCAATAAAACTTTCAACGTGAATAGACTGTTTAGTATTTAACCTTAAAGTAGTGCATAATTTCATAAAATATTCGTGCCAGAACAATCTCGTTTTGATTTCAATTTTTAATAAACAATTACAAACAATAAACGAAAAATAATTGTTAACATGAATTCCGAACAAGATCAAAATCATGACCGGAATTTACAAAATGAAGGTAATTCAAATTCTGATAAAGAGAACAATAAATATAAATGTGACTTGTGTTCCAAAACATTTAAATACGCCAGTCGATTGATCGCACATAAACGAATTCACAACGATGAGCGACCATTTAAATGCAATATTTGTTCGATGTCCTTTAAGTGGAATAATGTTTTAAAAGATCACATGAAATTGCATACCGGTGAGCGACCATTTAAATGCAATATTTGTTCGAAGTTATTTATTCGGACTGAAGATTTAAAGGTTCACATGAGATTGCATACCGGTGAGCGACCATTTAAATGTAATATTTGTTCGAAATCATTTGCGAAAAAATCAACTTTACAAAATCACACAAGAATTCATACCGGTGACAAACCATATAAATGTGAAAAATGCCCAACTGCATTCAGTACCTCATGGAATTTAAAACGCCATAGAAAAACTCACACTGCCGTGACAACTGTAAATGCAACGGATCAATCACAAAATGTGACTGGTAATAATAACGAAAGCAGTGTTGGTGTTATCCATAATAATATTACTCCTGCAATCAATCAACAACCTATTCAAAATGATCAGAATTTACCTGGTCCAAGTAGTAAATCAACAGTTGATGCAAATACATTTAAAATGCCATTTCCTGTTCAAAATCAAATCGAAACCAATCAACAAAATTCAAACATAAATATCCAAAATAATAATGTGGAAATTGATGTTCAGCCACAATCCATTCAAGACTCTTACGAACAATTTTATTTGTCCGAAGTTGAAATGTCATCGGAAGCGAATGTTTTGAATAATGTGGTTGAACAAAATCCAACAAATTCATTAGACGCTCGAATCGATGTTTACAGTAATTATGGATTACAAACTGATGACATTCCAAATTCGTTAAATTTACAAAATACCGATCCAAATAATCACAACATTCATGAAATAGATCAGTACGATATTGATTCCCTTTCAGAATTTTGTTTAAATAATTTAATGGCAGAAGAAACTGAAATTAATTTCTTAGAACAAGAAGAGCATTTTAATACTAATTTCGAATGGTTACAGCCACAGATTGACAATCAACCGAATTCATTACTACAAAACAATATCACAACAGCTGATGAAAATAGTTTTCCAACCGATGCGAATGTTAATATTGTCGACCAACATAATCCAAGAATACTATTCGAAAATGAACCCGTTCAAAGTGACATTTCTCACCAACTAATTGTAGAATTCTATGCAGCAAATGTTTACGAATCACAAGAATGCCATCACAGAACTAATCCGAAAACGAATATTAATTTTAATCGACAATAAATGCGTAAAGGATGAAGCGATAGTTTTGAAATAATTTAATTAATTTGATAACTGATCCGTCCGGCTAACAAAATTAATAAACATTTGACGATATTTTCCTGCAAATTAAATTGATAATTAGAATCACAAAAGGCAAAACTAAATGACAAAAGAATTCCGAAAGTTTTTCTGGACAAATGATATTTAATGATTTTTTTTCCTATAATAAATGTTTCAAATTAAAATGAAAAACTATTTTCTGATTAACTATTTTCTCGATCCACACAATTTTTCTGTCATTTGGGTTCCGAAAATTGAGATTACCCTTAAGCCTTGATAATAAATATGACCATTTTGGATGTCCGACTTCTTTAACTATCGATAGATTATAGAAACTGACGAGAAAAGTTTGACCCTACTCAAAGATTAGCAATATCTGCACAAGCATGTTTGACAAATGTCATTAGGTTCACTTACAGTAACACGATGGTGATCGCCAATATACTCAAATTCCTTTGTAGTTAATGCATTTTCCTTTCACAATGTTTTACTGTATTTGATTTATATTTACCATTACGACGAATAATTCTAATTCAGTTGGATTGGGTAATGATCCACTTGAATTTGACACACAAAAACATTAAAAATCAAATTTATCAGTCTCACCCATCTATCGATGTCCACCTCGATGTCTTACTTTGCTCTTAAGATCTGGACACAGTAGAAGTACTGCAAATTAATACTAATATTAATCTTCACTTAGAAAAACGGATTTAACTTTGAAACCAATTTCATCCCAAAGGTTGCGGTGTTGTGATTACTAATAATTTGTACAAACCTCAGGATTGTTTTCTTCGAAGTGGTGATTATATTTTGTTAATTTCGAAAATAATTTGATCAGTGGTAATACTTCTTCTAGTTTGTGGTGTAATATTTATTTGTAATATATTGAAATAGATATTTTCAGTGGTAAAATAGTGGAATAAGGCAAAAACACAAATTTTGCTCTCCTAATACACATTCTTGACAATTGACTGAAATTCTGTATTTCATGTACTTAAAAAACCAAAAAAGAATTCAGAAAGTTCTAATGCCTTCAGGTTATCTCTTGATCTGATACGAATTTTTAAGAATGGCTTGAAATTGTAATTTCTATCGGAGTGTGGGTTTTTTTGTACTCCAAATAATAAAACTAAGTCAAATGTAATTTGGCAAATTTAATATTTATAAAATGACAATATAAAGAAAATATTCAAAAATGTAATTAATAATTTCGTTGACGTCTTAAAATTGCCTAGACTTTTTGTATCTTTTTAACATATCTTCTATGTAGAATACGTCAAAATATCGCAACAGCTACCGCATTAGCATTATCGATAATAATTGCATTACATAATTCTACGTCTTGAGGCAAAATCGAACTTGCGGAATAGACTCATCCAAACAATTTATTCTTAAATACACCAAACAATACCTGCCATCTGGAAAGTGCTGATAATTATTAAAATGTATTTTTATATAAATTTTTCCATATCCATTCGATGTGAGGATGTGAATCTTTTTCATTTGTCTTTATTCCATATTTATTTATGTGTGTTTTTCCATTACATACATACACACACACACACACACACACACACACACACACACACACGTACCTCCACCACAAATGCCTAGAATTGCCTTTTCCATTTATATTTTATTTCCACATTGGTGCCAAAAAACAAGACACCGTAAAAATGGTAACTAAAAAAGAACCAAAACAATAGTAGAAATTTTATTTAATTAAATTATCTATTTTCAATATTATTCTTTGAGAAAATATTACCGCTCAACCACCAAACAACAAAACAAAGAAATCAAAATAATTCTAACGAATTTCATAATGCTTACCGCGTATTGTCGATAAATTGAAAATGGTTTATTTATTTACTATCTTTCTTTGATCTTTATAAAAAAAAAATGCCACTACTTCACCGTAGATGGTGCCAGTGACAACAAAGTTTTATTGAATTTTTTAAAATATATTCACCACAAAATTGACGATTTAGTAACTCGCTATTCGTGTTTTTGCCTATTGTTTGTACATTTCCTATAGAATGAAATGTTGAAAATGTTGTTTTAAAAATTGAATATTTTTGAAACGCATTTATTATTGTATTCACATTCGTATCGATTCACACACTATTCCAAATTTTATCATATATTCAGAACATGAAACGAAAAAGAATTCGGATTTGGATTTTGTACTTTCATATAGTAACACCGGCTGCGTAGTGTGCTTCCCATCCTCAGCGTTCTCATTTCAGTGCAGCTTTATTAATTTCAAATTTCAGAACCCGAAGTGGACCGTAAGTTTTTAGCTAGAAGTTGCACCTGACCAACAGAATCCTACGGACATCATGTCTTACGTTTATGCAATGTCACGTAGGAGTGTTATCTCCTAGATCGTTACATTGTTTTGTATATCGTAGCCATAACGCCAATGATATGCTATGGTTCTAATGTATGGGGTGGGCAAGGCTAAGCTTAAAACTTAACTCCTTCGATTGTACTCGAAAGATTCTTTTGTACATATGTTTCATTTGAAAATGTTTGTTGGACAATCAAGACAATATTAGATTTCGATGTAATTAGAATTATTATTAATAACAAAAATTCATATCGCTTTCGTCACACGAACGGGATCGGTGTGTGCATTTAAACACAGCCTTGATCAGAAAAACAATTGACACGCATATGCGTTTTCTTGTTTGGGTACGGTTTACGGGGCGAATATGTTTACGCATGCCAATGGGTGCGTGTTGGTACAACGTTTTCCCAAATTGGAGGTTTCAGCGATAGCAGATGTACATTCGATTAGATGTATTATAATATTAGTGTTAAATGTACTATTGTCCATCACTTTCATTCTCATTTTTATGGTGGGCTTTATTACCCTGATTAAATTTAGAACCCCAGGCTATTTCTCCTTTTCCTGATGTATGTTCTAAATACATTTTTTGAGAATATTGTTTGACCATCTACAGAGTCTACATTTGTCATTCGCTTTGAGTTCCAGAATTCTTAGGTGTTTTATTTGTCTACAGTGACACCGTGCGCATTCCGATCACAATTATAAGCTTATTTTTGCCCATTTTTCTCTCTCAGTCTCGGATGTTGATTTATGGTCTTTCACCACTTCCGTTTGTGTATCAGCCTATGACTTTTTTCAATAGTGCTATTTCCGATTCCGTAGCCAGATTTCGGATCAATAAAATTGTGTCATTTTTTTGTAATTCGTCTGCCTTTTCGTTTCGCCCTATTCCGTTATGTTCTGCATAGAGTTAATTTTATTTTGACCATTTTCATTCAACTTGATCACACAATCCCAGACTAGCCTAGATTTGATTGTGTAGCATTTGAATGATCTAATGCCAATCCGGCACTCAGACAGTATCGCGATTTTCGAATTTTTATATATTTTCTGTTGCGGTTGAATTTGGTACATCCTTCAATGGCATGTAATGGGCAGTTTACTTGGCAGACCCTTGGGTACACACGCACAGGTTCTCAGAAGTTGATCTCGGAACAAATACCCCAATCGGCTCCTTAGTGCAGTTGATAACATAATGCATTTCCACCATATTTAAAGAGTTCACATGCGGTAACCAATCACATCCGCAGGTTATTTTTTATTCTAGAGCATTTGAATAACATTCTTTACTTCGTTTATTGATGGTTCAGCTATAAATGATTGGGGCGGTTTGAAATTGTACATCTTCCACGGTATTCACTGGCGTGTTCACATTTTATATATCTTTAAAATACGCGGCCCATCTTTCGAGGAACCTTTCGTCTTGCGTCATAACCTGACCGTCTCTGTTTTTGCACAAAAACAGTTGTTGATTGCATCCGTTTGCGAAAACGATTGATATTCCGGTACAATCCTCTATTATGTGTCTGTTGAATTTCTCCAAATTCGTTTTCGTGCTATAGTCTTCAACAGTAGCCCGCGTTTGCATTTTCAGTTTGGATTCATTTTTTGCATCACGAGCATTTCCACATTCATCATCAAATCACTCATCTTCCTGCCCAATAACCTCTGTTGTGGTACCTTCATCACTCATCTTCCTGCCCAATAACCTCTGTTGTGGTACCTTCATCGCATGATTTTAATTTCTTCCACATACTAATTTCTATACTACTTTCCTGCTGGTAATCCTCCAAATCTGTAAAAAATTCGTTGTTCCATTGCATCCATGGACAATTGTTTTACAGTCGACTGTTCACGTCTTTCGACTGCCCATTTCAACCCTATGGATTTTGTGTTATTAATGGCTGAAATTCTGGCTCGTACTAGATAATGATCTGAGTCAATATTTAAACCACGACAAGTTCGAACAAGTTCATTATATTTGAACAGTGACGTCCATCAATTAGTTCAATTTGATTATTTGTTCTGCCATCTGGAGACCTCCACGTCATCTTATGAATTTATTAATGTGGGAAGTGTGTACCACTAATGACCATGTTTTTAGATATGGCGAATTCAATCAATCGCAACCCATTTTCATTCGTTGTTTTATGAAGACCATACGTTTACCTATAGTTGGTTGATATATATTGTTTTCTGTCCCACCTTGGGGCATTGAAGTCGCCCAAAACGATCTTAATATCGTGGCCGGGTGCATCTCTATATGTTGCTATCAGTTTTTCATAAAACTCAACCTTAACCTTACCAGTTTTCTCTTCGGTGGGCGCATGTATTGTACATTGATGAGGGTCAGATTGAAAAATCTCGTTCTTAAACGTAGTGTACAAATGCGTTGATCAATCGGATTAAAAGCAATTACTGAATTTTTTTGTTTTACCAAAAACTACAAAACCAGTTCCAAACTCTCTTCTAATTACTGCAATCGTTACGGCTATAATAAAATTTGTATCCTTTTTCCTTTCAATAAATTTTTTCCGGGCCACCTACTTTCTTCGATAGCTGTTGTATCCAATTTGGCCGTTCTTAGTGCATCGGTAAGTGCTCTTAAAGCACCTTGTCGTCACAAAGTTCTAACATTCCATGATGTCAAGTTTTAAATCATTGTCCTTAAATTTTCCGTTGTTTGAGTCGTTGCCCCGTTTATGCTGGCCCATGCGAGGCGGTGTTGTACAATTCATAACTGGTTTTTTTTTTGTTTTGCGAAGTTGGTAGTAGACGATCCACATCCAAACTACGTAATAATCATTTTGTAAATTTATAGAACATTTACAGGGACAAATATCACCTCTTCCGCGAAGTGCAGTTATAATGGCGCCGCTAATTTGTCTGTACTGTGTAATTACTCAACCATTAACTAACTAAATTTTAATCGGATGCGGCTTTCACCCAACTCCCTCCCCTCCATTGTAATTTTCATACACACAGCTGTCAGATTGTCCGCTCGGCTACTTATTCTTTATTCGTTGCTAACCCATTATAATTATAAGCCGTTCCAATATCCGCAACCTCTGGTCGTCGGCTTTCGGAAGAAAAATACAATTGAAACGAACTTATGATGAGCATACTCTTTCCGGCTCAACAAATGTACAAATTGGTTTCAACGATTCAAAGGTAATGATTTTGATTGATTGATTTCAAAAGTGTGTGTGTGTGTGTGTGTGTGTGTGTGGAAAATGGGTGGCTCATGAATTGAACTGAAAGACAAATGGAAAATTGAAATTGAAAATCTGTGCGATGTTGTATCGAATTGTTGCGGGTGATGAAAAGTGGATTTATTTTCCAAAAATGTAAAGAATCATGAGTTACGCACCAGGTCAACCAGTAAATTGAACTGCAAAACCAAATCGATTCGGTGGTGTGCAGAGAATGTTTTTGTGTTTGGTGGCGATCCGGCACGTGTGGTGTACTATGAGTTTCTGTAACCAGGTGAAACTGTTTGATGCTGATCGCTACCGCTACAACCAATGATCGATTATTTAAACCATGAATTAATTTATAAAACGTAAAACGACCAGAATGGGGGGGGGGGGGGGGGGGCGCAAGAAGATTTTTTGCAACATGACAAAATGCACCGTCACACAATTCAGTTGTTACCATCACATTATTCACCGCAGGTTTAACTCCGTCTCATTACCACATGTTTTCATCGATGCAACACTCTCTTGCTGCCCACCACTTCAAAACATCAGAAGTAATCGAAAATTGGCGCTCTCTGAATGGTTCGCAGCATTAAAAGAATTGAATGGAATATTGTTTATCTTTTTCCGTAACAAACGATAATTTCATATTTCTACACCTGGTAATATAACCTTCGACTAGAATTCATCGATCTTATTTGAAACAAAAAAAAAAAACCACAACAACAACAACAACAACAACAACAACAACAACAACAACGAATAAACAATTATTTAAATACGTACAATAAAATTGAATTAATTTAAATTATTTATTTAAAAAAATCCGGTCACATTTGTGTTCGAGTGTGTGTGTGTGTGGCTGTGTGTGGCTGTGTTTGTGTGTGTGTGTCTGTTGGTACATCAAATTTACATTAAGAATATATTTATTATTAACTACGAGTAGAAAGAAAAAATAATTAAAAATTCATAATAAATATTAATGAGATTAAAATGACCCTTTCCGATGATCTTGTTGATTTTTGTATTTTCTCATTTCCAATCTCAACCGCAAGACAAAAAAAAAAACAAAATAATAATAAAATTTATGTAAATTTTTTCAAGAAAAAGAATATTCAATTTATTTGTGGTGAACTAATTGATACGAGTATTTTTTTGCTCTAAATATCTCGCAATGTACGATAAAAAAAAAAAATTGTATTTCTATAAATATTTTGATTATTTAAGTGTCTCGCGCATCAATTTCCGTTGTTGCTTATATTTATATTTTAAATAAAATATAAAAATATCTCGTCTCTTGCGGCACATCCACGCACCACCATTTCGTCCATAACATTGGTCCAAAACAATTCACAACTCACGCATTCGCGCATTTGTCGGCCATGAAATTAAATTAAAATTATCGGAATTGATGTCCCACTTTCTATTCGACATGATTTTATCGGTGTTTTTCCGTAGCCCCCATAAAAATGGTAATGTGAATGTTCGAAAAAACGTTGTTTGGAATAGAGTGGAAACAAATCGATTTCGAAAACCAATGATTGTTAGATCTGTTTTGCATCCCATTGAGTTATTGTTACTGTGTGTGTGTGTGTGTTTTTTTTTAAGTAGGTGGAAATCTTCAGGAAGACGCCGCCCTTGCGGCAGTGATGGGTTTTTACCATCTAAAACCACCTACTATATACTTCTATGCCACCCTCCCCGGTACTGCCTTTCGGTATTCCTTCGGAAGGGGAGGCGGAGACTTAATTCATGCTCTCTGCTGCAGCCATAAGCTTTCTTCTTTTTTCTAGTTCTTTTTGTATTTTAACAATTGCGTCACTTATTATTGTCCAGTTTTCCTCGCTGGTCGTCATAACTCCTATTATGTTATCAGGGTTTACTTTTCCGCCTATGCGTAGTTCCAACGCCGCAATAATTTCACCGAATCTTTTACATTTAAACATCACGTGTTCAGCATTTTCAATTGCATCGTCACATTCAGGACAGTAGGGCGAGGTCTCGTGTCCTAGTTTGTACAGGTACTCCCTATAACCCCCATGACCCGTTAGAAATTGTGTCAGGTAGTAGTTTATTTCTCCGCATTTCCTGTTGGTCCATCTCTCTCTATATTCGGGATCAACCTATGTGTCCATCGACCCTTCTTGCTATTGTCCCAATGCTCTTGCCATTCTTCCAGTGACCACACCCTCTTTTTGTTTGTCACTGTTAGTACCCGGATTTCTTCTTTTTTCTTCAAAAGTTCTTTTTGCGTCTTTGACTACAATATAAATCGGGATCATACCAGCTATAACGTAGGCCGCATCATCAGATGTTGTTCTATAAGCGCTAATTGTTCTCACTGTTTATTTTCCACTGTTTATTTTCCACTGTTTATTTTCCTTCTTCCCTCTACCGTCGCTAATGCATCCGCCCAGATGGGTGAACCATACAACAGTGTAGATTTTATTACTCCAGCCAATAGTACTCTCTTCTTTGGTCTTGGTCCCCCAATATTTGGCAAGATTCTTGTCAGTGCCGAATGAACTCTGGCCGCTCTTTCGGATGCATATACCATGTGCTCCCTGAAGCTTAGCCTGTCGTCAATTATAATACCCAAATATTTTAGTTTTTTATTCGTCAATATGTTTTGGGCCCCAATTTTAAACTGAGCACCCTCACTGTTTTTGCGGCTGCCGATAAGTACCGCCTCCGATTTTTGTTCTGCAAGTTCCAGTGACATGGATTTTAGCCACCTTCCTATCAGCAGAATTGTCCGGTTTGCGATCGTTTCGATCTCGTCAATGTGTTTTCCTACTGCTACAATTGCAATGTCGTCAGCAAACGCCACTATCGATGTACCTTCCGGTGTTTTCAGCCCCAGTATGCCATCGTCCATAACATTCCATAATGTTGGTCCCAATACAGAGCCCTGCGGGACCCCGGCCGTTACGCCATACGTTTTTGGTCCATCTTCACTATCATATTCCAGGACCCTGTCCTGAAAGTAATTGTCAAGTATTCGTAACAAATACGATGATATTCCCATTGGCCGTAGCGACCCCATTATGTGGCACCAATTTGCTGAGTTAAATGCATTTTTAATGTCCAGTGTTATGATGGCACAGTATTTCTTTGTGCCACCCTTCCACCTCTTGCCCCGTATTGCCTCCTTAGCTATATCTGTTACAGCCTTCACCGCGTCCAGAGTAGAGCGCGCTCTTCGAAAACCATATTGTTGGTTGGATAATCCATTTGTTTCTAGGATTTTTCCCACCGTGTCAATAAGACAGATCGGCCTATATGACGATGGATCTGCTGGTTGTTTTCCAGGTTTAGGCAAGAGCACAAGTTTTTGCTTCTTCCATATTTTAGGAAATATTCCTTCTTCTAAACATGTTTGCATAACTCTAACAAATATCATGGGGTTATTGCACATTGAAATTTTTAGTACGCGATTTGGGATATTGTCCGGCCCAGGAGCCTTATTGTCACCTATTTTTTTGCAGCAATCCAGTATTTTCTCTGGTGTAACCTCCAAAACATCTCCCTCGTCATGGTGATAAAAAACCCGCGGCGTTGTTTTTGCGGAACAATACGGGAATAATGTCGATATGATATTCAGCAGCATTTTAGGGTCTCTCTCCGTTGGAGATTTATATCCCCTCAGCCTTGCCATAATTATTTTATATGCGCTACCCCAAGGGTTCAAGTCAACATCGTCACATAATTTCCGGATTTGTTCCCTCTTACTTTTCTTAATTTCATCCCGGAGCATGCCTCTTACCACCTGATAATTTTCATTACAAGCTTCAAAATTCGGTCCACCAAAACTTCTCTGCCTTCTTCTTCTGGCTCCGAGACATGTGTGTGTGTGTGTGTGTGTGTGTGTGTGTGTGGTCGTCGCCGCCGCCTTTACAATGTCTTCGACCAGTCGTTTTCATAGCCATTTTTGAAATTTTGAGAATAGAAAATTTAGTCACAAGTAGTAACCCCCGTACCTGCCCGATTTTCGATTGTTGTTTTAAGTATAGTTCCATGTGATTGATTGAAGATTTCTGGAAAAGGCAATGGCGGATGTAAATATTGATAAACAAGGCACGATTTTGACAAAATCGGGTCAATTATTGGTCTATGCGCTTAAGATATCGTCATCTAATGGATCGAAATATGCGGTGACTGTTAGGGTAGCTTTCGAATCGACAGAAGGCATTGGGTTTGGGTGTTAAAAAAGTGAATGCAGACAAAACAAAAGATTCGTTCATCAGGAATTCGAATTCAAACGGTGGAGAATATAATTTTAAAATATAAATAAAAATGTTTTTCTTTATCAATCGCAATACCACATGGTCGACGACCATCAATGTTTTATTATCATTCAATAAACATTTGCTCTCTGCAAACGTTGAATTTCTGAAATCACTCAAAAACTTATGGTTTTCGATTGGACAATTAACGCTATAAGCGATTTTAATCATTTGAATCGTTTCTATGCATTTTTCAAAGCGACTGCGCAAATTTCATGTTCAGAATGTTGCGTTAGCGGCGGACCCAATTAGATAAACAAAATCTATCATTTAGGTATGAAACCGGGGAAATTGCATGGAAATTACCTTAATATAATACAATAACTTAAAATGTCAAGCTATTGATGTCATCGCCACATGTGTGACACTTAAATTTTCGCGATACCATCACAATATCAATAGATTTTAACGCATTCCAGAGTGTCGTCAGAGAGTGTGCAAGCATGCAGGTTTTATCGCACGACTATACATTTAAATTTAAGACTTTGTTGGTCATACCTGTGAAGATATCTTAAAATAAAAAGTCTGGAATACACAGGTCAGTAATTTTGCTTCGGTTTTTTAATCATTTACATTCTTTAAAATCGATTCGCAGTGTATAGAGCCATTGCAATTAACTGCCCGAAACATGATTGATTGGACCATTTCTCAACCGATATTGACGAAATTTGCAGGGGGTTTAAGAAGAACCATTTCCTGCAAACATTCTGTAAAATCGATTCGCAGTGTACAGAACCATTGCAATCAACTTCCCGAAACATGATTGATTCGATCATTTCTCAACCGATATTGATGAAATTTGCAGGGGGTTTAAGAAGAACCAGATTCGCAGAGTACGCCCATTGCATTCAACTTCCCGAAACATGATTGATTAGACCATTTCTCAACCGATATCGATGAAATATGCAGGGCCTTTAAGAAAAACCAGTTCCTGCAAACATTATGTAAAATCGATTCGCAGTGTACAGAGCCATTGCAATCAACTTCCCGAAACATGATTGATTGGACCATTTCTCATACGATATTGATGAAATTTGCAGGAGGTTGAAGTAGAACCAGATTCGCAGTGTACGGCCATTGCATTCAACTTCCCGAAACATTATTGATTAGACCATTTCTCAACCGATATTGATGAAATTTTGCAGCCGCTTTAAGAAGAACCAATTCCTATAAAAATTCTGTACGATCGATACCCAGACTACAGCCATTGCATTCAACTTTGACACATTTTGTAAAAATTTGTACTTTTTTGCATAGTTCAAAACTGAGATAATGTAAATAGTTTATCAGAAAAGTCTGGGAAATCAACTTTCTTTCCGTTATCGTTAGACCAGAACTTCTAGAACCTCTAATAATATATTGTATAACAAATTGTATGCGCAGCTCCTGATCGGTCTTAAAGTAACCGAATTTTTCTCAAATCATTGGGCAGTGCAATGTTTGCGAACGATTTAAAAGTGTGTCTTTAGGCGAAGAGACGACGAGACGCCGGTTTCTTATATCAATATTGTGGATTGAACGATTTCCGTTGGAAAGACAGTGTGTGTGTGTGTGTGGGTCATCATTGTGTTTGGAAAAATATTTTAATATTAACAATTGCTGTGACTATAAAACATTACAAAGCACAAAATATCATATTCAAGAAATTTTTTGTACACACACACACACACAGGGACATTATCGCAAGTACTTATGCATACCTAAAATTACAATAAACATTTATAATTTATTAGGACGACACAAACTGATAGAAAAATTATGCAGAAAAAAAAACCATTAAAATAAATTTTGTGGTGGCCCTAATTCAGAGTACAATTTTATCTATCTTCAAATTTACGGCCATTGTTAATTGTTAACCCATACACAAACAATCGCATCGATTATGACATTTAAAAGTTAACGTTTTTGAAGTATACACACACAGTATTTCAATGCATTTAGAAATCCATTTCGTTGTGACATTAAGTGTCAACATTCGTAACACCGCATCGGTAGCGTCTGATTAAATTTTAGTTTATAATTTCGGCATATGTGTTTTTAAAGTAATCACGCGCAGCTATACAATAACATTTTTTTGAAAGTGTTGCCAGTGAAATAGGTGCTGCGAGTTAATAACAAAAAGACAATTTGGCCTATCCGATCGATATTGAATTCAGTTTTTATTTTGAATTGTGCCCAACCACACACACGTCGCAAATTAATGTACATAAATTTTATTTTGTATTTATTCTATGAACGATCGCATCTCACACAAACCCCGATTGACGAATAATTATAATAAAATTATATCATTTATTTGCGCAGCGACACACTAACATTTAATAAATATTAAATTTTATCGCAGTTAGTATCAGAACGTTATCGCGAATGATCGATTGATCGTGAGTTCAATTAATTTTAATAAAATTATATTTATCCAGCCCACCTCCCACCCCCCCCACCCCCCATCATTATTATTATGTGCGCTACATTTTGCACGGTGTGTATCGGTCGCTCAAAATAAGCCAAAATAAGTTTAAAATTGTGCCGCATTATAACTTTTAAGCTGCCAACAATTATTCGTATTTTATGCGAATGCGTACGGGTGTTACGCGGGTGTGCGCGATGTGCGGGTGTGTGCATAAACTGTCAATAAACAAAAATTAGAAATTGTTAAAATAGTGAAATTAGTGAATTCGAAAAGTAACAGTAAATGTGAAAATTATTTCATACAAAAACTGTATTTATTCTTTTGTAATTTGTTGATGCGGGGGGCGGCGTCCATTAGAAAAATAAGAGAAAATCAATTTTTAAAAAATTCAGGTAAAGTTAAAACCAAAAGTTAAAAGTTTAGGTATTTTTTTCGGTCCTGGCCAAAAAAAAGTGGTGGTGCTGAATTAAATATAAAAAGAAGATAAATTTTGTTAAGTTCGCTGTGTGTGTGTGAAGTGTGACAAAATTGTTTTCAAATTATACGCTGGATAAAAGTGAACTAAATTAGGCAAATGTGAACTAAATTTTTTTGGCCAGTTTTTGAGTTTAACAGAATTGAAAAAAACCAAAAAAATTTATTAATTGCCGCCCAATATTTGGCATCTGAAAAGATTTTCAAAATCGATCTTACTTCGTATGCGGAGCGTAAGTGTCAAACCCAACACCAGTACTTTAACGAATTGCTTTTCTATTCGTATTAATTAAGTACTTTTAAATTCAATATATTCATTAATTTTGCATCTGAACAATTATAGTCTGATGGAATGTTTTGGAAATCCTTTAATGGTAAATTTATTAGCTAATAGAATTCAGTAATCCAGAAGTATTTCAAGAATTTCAATTAGAGGATAAGCAGAATGTGCAGGCAGTATGATTTGAGAGAATTTGTATTAAAAGAGCATAATCTGCAGGCATTAATACTTTCTGAATTTCAGATTTTTGTGTATTTAAGTACTTAGAAATCAGTATTTTAAGTCATTTTCAAGAATTTGTAATCGGGAGAGCATAATCTAATATGGTGGTATTATTTTATTGAATTTCATTCTGGTGAATTTAAGATGTTCAAACCCGCAATTTAAAATAATTTTCAATAATTTCTATTAGGAGAGCATAAAATGCGGACAGTATTACATTCTGAATTTTATTCTGGTGTATAATCGAACCAAAATCTCAGTATTTCAGTTCATTTTAAAGAATTTTGTATTAGGATAGCATAAAATGTGGGCAGCATTACCTTCTGAATTTTATTCTGGTGAATTAAAGTACTTAGCAATCACCATTCCAAGCTATTTTCAAGAATTTGTATCAGGAGATTAAAAAAATTCATGCAGTATTTCTGTTTGAATTTCATTCTGGTGAATTTAAGTACTTGAAAATCACTATTTCAGACCATTTTCATGAATTTGTATCGGAAGAGCATAATCTTCAGACAGCATTAACTTCTGAATTTTATTCTGGTGAATTAAAGCACTTAGCAATCACCATTCGAAGCTATTTTCAAGAATTTGTATCATCAGATTAAAAAAATCCAGGCAGTATTTCAGTCTGAATTTCATTCTGGTGAATTTACTTGAAAATCAGTATTTCAAGCTATTTTCATGAATTTGTATCGGAAGAGCATAATCTTCAGGCAGTATCACTTTCTGAGTTTCATTTTAGTGAAGTAATGAGATTGACCAGTAGATTTTTCACAATTTAGTGCACATGAGGGCTTAAGTTTTCGGATGCAATGAGTCGATTTCAATGAGCGGTTGTGAAATATCCATTACGCCGTGCTGGATAATGAGTTTATGCCCAAATAGATCTGAAAATTTAAATAATAATTACAATTTTACAATTATTAGTTAAATTTCTAATGTACGTTAAATTTTCATTTTAGAAAACACTGATTCAATACCATCAATTTACGACGTTAACGCGGACGCCACGGCCACCACCATCGTCACATAATAATTATATTAATTTACAATTAAATCGACCACAATCGGATAATAGGGAATAAAAAAAATGACCGATAACATACCGCCGTCAAATTACCAGCATCCCATTGGTGAACCGGTGGCATATCAAATTCATCGGGCCGCATATCGTCGGTGTCCAAAGTGTATACAACATTGTATCGACAATTTAGGTATCTCAATTGAAACAACAGATTATCTGAATCGTACGCCATTACACATTGCCGTCATCTCTAAATCAATTGAATGTATACGGATATTATTAAATGCGGGTGCAAATACATTAGCTCGTACGGCCCACGGTCAATTGCCCATACATTTTTGTGGTACCTCGGATAAGGTGTTTCGTAAATTAGTCATTGAAAGATGTATTTATTTAGAATGTAGCGTATGTGCGGCTACAACGGTTGCAACTACCACCGCCGCCGCTGCCGCCGCCGACACCACTGTCGTACAACAAGATCAGCTACCACTAAATGATGATTGTAATAATAGTAATAATAATAATAATGTTTTATCAAAATCATCATCGTCTTCTTCATCATCTTCATCATCAAATAATACAATTATAAGTATCGGTGAAGAAGTTAATTATTTTACAACAACAACAGCAACAACACCAATTAATGAAAATTTAGATTTTGGTACTATTCAAAGTGATGAAATGGACGACGAATATGATGACGACGACGACGACCACGACGACGACGACGCCGATGATAATGATGAATTTGAAGATGCTAAAGAATATCAAGAAATAAATGAAGATATATTTAACGATAATCCGATTGACATGATCAATGATACCAATTATTTACGACCATATACATTTGACGTTAGTGATGCGTTAAATAATTACATTAGTGATCCAGCAAATGATGAACAATATTCATTAACATTTGCTAAAAATGTACATCCATTACCACCGTCACCGTCACCGTCACCGTCACCAACACCGTCACCGCCACCACCCGCACCATTATCAACAATGCCAGAATTAATCGCATTAGGAGATGCACACCATGTCAGCCACGTGAACAACGATGACATTTTACAAAAATTACACCAAAACGAACAACAACGTTTACATTTGATAAGAAAACAAATTGAATCGTCGAATAAATATCAATCGCCAATATTAAAAATGCAATTGGAAAAAGAACCGATACAATTATCAAGGCAATCAATAGGTTATGCACAACAACAACAACAACCACCACCATTAGCACCACTGTCGCGATCCGCAACGACCACCAATTATACGTTTCAACAAAATTTAAATGTTGAACTATTTGACCATCCGTTGAGTAGTCAAGAATTATACGATGCAATACAATTACAATATGAATTCGATGAACGTCAAAAATTTCGTGAGCAACAAGAACTGGTACAACAAAAACAACAACAACAACAACAACATCAACAAATACAATTGAGACAATTACAACCACATCAGCAACTAAAACAACAGCTACAATTGAAGATGCAACAGCAACAGCAACAACTGAAACGACAACAGCAACAGCAACACGAACAACAACTGAAACAAATGCGAATGCAAACGATAAACATGGCACTACCCGAATCACATGCGATTGGCGATAACTACAATGGCAATGACAACGAAACCTGTAGTACCATTAATGCCGATGATTTGTTAAAATTAAATAGTTTACCATTGGACGAACTGACAATTGTGATACTGCAAGAACTGTTGATTGCAAACAATCGATTGGATCACATTGATAATTATGGTCGATCGATGATCCATTACGCATGTATTTATGAAAACATTTGGTTGGTCAAATATTTAATTGAAAAATGTGGCATTGATTTTAATGTTCAATGTTTGTTGGGCAACACCGGCCTCCACTATGCCATCCAATCATCAAATAAATCGGAAATTATTACTTTCCTAATTGAATCGGGTGTGTTGACAACCATTCCGGATTTTAACAATAAAGTAGCATTCGATTATTTAAATTATGTCAAAGAAAATGAAGAATTTAATCATTTTATATTAAATCAAACAATAAATAAAGTTTATGTAAGCCGATTATTGTTCAGTTGTAAGACGGATAATGGTGGTGTGGTGGGTGGTAATGCAACCGCAGCCGCTTCTGCTACCATTAACAACGGGCATTGTGGTGGCGATGGTAATGGTTGTTGTGCTACCGCCCGCAACAACACCACCGCCGCTGCTGCTACGAATCTATGTTCATCATCATCATCATCTTTGACCCAGTCACGGCCACTGTCAACCGAACAATTATTTAAATTCTATTCAGATGATTATGTAAAACGTGTGGCACTGTCAATTGCTCGCCAATACGATGATTTTAATTTATTTTTAATTGATAATTCGTATCGCATTAACAGTCGATTTTATTCATATTTTAATGAAATTGAAAAATTAAAAAAATCATTCATCTCAATGATACTGAACGAAAATGAAAATGCTGTCGATATGAATATTCATAATAATAGTCGTAGTAGTAACAACAACAACAACAATAATAATATTAGAACTAAAAGTAATACGAAAGAGAAAATTCTATCATTTATAACATTTGCAGCGCGTGGTGGAAGACGTGGTTTGGCTGAAGCTGCTGCTGCCGCTGCTGCTGCTGATGCTGCTGCTGCTGCTGCTGACCCGAATAATTATGATTGTTGCGGTAATTTTGATAGCAACATCGCCAGCAATACGAATAATTATTATTATACAAATTATGGTTTAACATTATTTCATTTTCTAACATTTACAATGCAAGAAATTATTGAATGCACTTCCAAAACGGAAATACGTACCCAAATTCAACAAATATTTCAAACAAAATATTTGGGTTTATTTTTCAAAAATTATCCTATTTATTATGGCATTTTAAATGAACGGTATAAATATTTACTACAATTTTTTGAAATTGCCGATAAAAAATGATTTACGATACCAACACCAACAACAAAAATTTTTTGTCAAATGGTCGCCATAATTAATTACAATTTTAGATTTAAAAATTTCGTTAATTTTCTAATAATTTTAAATATAAAAAAAAATTTCGTTGTGTGTGTGTGTGTGTGTGTGTGTGTGCGTGTGTGTGTGCGTGTGTGTGTGCGTGTGTATCAACAATTCTTTGACTTACTGTATTTTATTATATTCGTAATTAATTCAAATTAAATTAATAGTTAGACATTTGACTTTGGTTTCTTTTGGAATTTTAAATAAATTATGTTCTTTAATTTTTAAAAAAAAATAATAAATGTTTTAGATTGTTTTTTTTTTCGTGCATCGACCCATCCCTCCTCACCCCCAAATACTTATTTTATTAAATCATTAATTAAAAGTAATTCCTTAATCTTTGAAAAACTAATTCCATTCGATTCCTAATTTAATTCTCTTTCATTTGAGCTGTTGCATGGACAATTTAGAAAAAAAACATCCTAATAATATCCTTGAAATATCCTTAATCTTTGTAACACTAATTCAACTGGAATTTTGGAATTTAATTCTCTTTCATCTGAGGTGCCGCATGGACAATTTGAATTAAAAATCCTAATAATATCCTTGAAATATCCTTATGCCTTGACCCATCAATTCCACTTGAATGCTAGTCCAATTCTCTCTAATATGAGGTGTCGCATGAACAATTTAAAAAAATATCCTAATAATATCCTTGAAATATCCTTAAACATTTGTAACACTAATTCCACTTTAATCCGAATTTAATTCTCTTTCACATGAGGTATCGCATGTACAATTTAGAAAAAAAAATTCTAATAATATCCTTGAAATATCCTTATGCCTTGACCCATCAATTCCACTTGAATTCTAGTTTAATAATCTTTCATTTAAGGTATAGTTGACACAATTAAAAAATAATATCCTAATATGCTCCGTGAAATATCGTTAGTCCTTGCCACAATGATTTTACTCAAATCATAATTTAATTCAATTTCAAATGAGGTATCGCAGGCACAATTTAAAAATAATATCTTAATAAAATCCTAGGAATATCCGTAATCCTTAACACACCAATTCCACTCAAATCTTTGTTTAATTCCCGATCTTATGTGATACAGACAAAGACACTAAATGTAACCATTATTTTATATCGGCGATTGTAACGCACTCCCTGATGGAAAATTTAACTGGCAAATTATAATAGTAATCTGTTTGTGTAAAGGATCATCAAGAACATTTTAACTAGGGACCCTTCATGGACGTCATAAGAAATGTATTTGAAATTCTTCTTTTTCATATGAGCAGCACCACCACCACCACCACTAAAAAAAATTCGTCATGAACAGTCTCAAAAAGACCGCATGTAATGATTTTTTGACCCATTTCTGGCCACCTGGACTCGTTTGACCCGTAACAGAAATGTACACCATTGAATTATGAATCGATAAAGTTTTCGAACGCTTTTGTGTGTTCAAAATTGTAGAAATTACATTCAATAATAGGCGTGACACAACATAAACTGTCTCAAAAAAAAACGGTTTTTGGCCCCTCCTATTTTTAGGGCGTTTTTATTAGACTGTACTTTTCAATTTTAATTTAATCGTCGATTTTCGTAAATGTTTTGAAAGTACACGACATTCGCTACGGTTTTTCCCATAGTAACCAACAGAAATTTAGTTTTTGGTTCTCAAATAACGGCTACAAAGAGTTTTCGCCCCGCCCACTCGTTCCGTTTGTGCCGACAAACTGTGTTTTATTTTTTAAGTATTTATATATAAATATTTATTTTGTAATGTGGTCCCTGGTGATGTGGCCCCTGGTGATTTCGTCCTTCAATTTGGTACAATAATCGAATATAAAAGTTGCGCTCTTTTTTGTCTGCCACTCAGCCGACCCAGTTGACTGAATTCTTTAGTGAAATGGTGGATCCATGTGTTCATCCATTGTGAGGTAACGCGACGCAAAAACTCAGGTTTATTTCGCTTAAACATGTTGCCACACAAACAACATTCTGAATCTCATCAATTCGGTGTTGTTATTGTTGGTCTGGTGTGACACAAACGCGGCGGCATCCATTTGGAAAACAACTTTTTCATCCCCAAATGTTTATGTAAATTACTGAAAAAACACTGCCTTTTTTGATAACTTCTCTTGTAACTTCATGGGACGATCTTCCATAAAAATTGTTCGGAGTTCTTATCGATATTTTCAGGATATATAATAACACCCTCATTTGGACGTCCAGAATGCCGTTCAGCATCATCGGCGTCTGTGTACGATCGCGTAAATCAGTAAAAACCAACGTTTGATGGTTATTGTTGCTGATGGAACAGTGTCCGCGTAACTCTTTTGAAGCCATTGCTCTGCCTGAACGGTACTTTTTTTTCCATCATTCAACATACGAAACTGTTTTGAATTCATTCTTTAGCTGAAAATAATAAAGTGTCAATCCAAATCCACACCGTAACTTCTAAGCAAATGGTTGGATTGTTATCATATCGATATTTCGTTAGAGACGGCATAGCCGGTGGTTAGACCCGGCGACTATTGGTGACCCGTATTCCGTTTTTTTTTGCAGAAAATTCAAGTGGATGTGAATTAGATGTGTAATTATGGATAGAAATATCCGACGGAGATGGTAACTATGTAACTGGACACAGTGTGTATCTGTAGAAGGTGAAAAGTGAACATTTAACAGAAAAACAATATTGCATCGATTTAAAGACGTCGTGGCTGTAAATTATTTTAAGATATTGTTTATTTTTTTTCTAATTGCTATGCTGTGCGGTAACATAAAAAATGGAATATAATTATAACACGATAAGAGGCAACGTGTAACAACAAAATGATGCACATACAAATTTTTTTGTCTTATAATTTTTTATTATCAAAAGTTAAGGTTAAAAGAAAATCATATTTCGGTTTTTTTTGGTTGTTGTGGCACAAGTGGCACGCACACCCGTCATCGTACATTTTTACAATTTAAAAAACAGACACTCTAAACTCGATTTTTTAAAGTCAACGGTTTTATTGCCGCTTACTTACTACTTACTTAGTTACCGCATGGCATTATTACGCTCCGTTTTAGCCTTCTTCTCTAACACGCCACTCCAACCTGATCCATCTGCAACGTTTGCCCGAATCCTGAATTTTAACGATCTTAATTTTCACAGTTCACTACATCTAACCAACATTTAGCCGTAGGTCTTTCGCTCTCTCCGCTCTTCTTCTACCACCATCTAGATTACCATTGAACCGGTTTTTTCTGGCACCGCCTCCATGAGTAATACGTGTCCGCAAATCTTTTCTTTTATGGTTTAAACATTGACTAAACTTCCATATGATGATGGGTGGGGTTTGCATCACCGGCGATCGATGTGTTGGACCAATATCAACGAATAAATAACTGTTCGATCCGGATACTTATGTCACACAACAACAAAATATCCATCTTTAAGGCATCTGACTATAAATTTCCATATCCGACACAGTCACACAGTTTATTTATTATTTATTTTAAGATTAATAATGTTTTAAGTCTATTTTTTCGTACACACGTACAAAAAATATTAATTATAAATAAATATATTTATAAATAACCTTTAACCTTTTTGTCGTTGTTTGTAGCTGAACAAAAAAAAATTAATATATAATTAAATCTATTAATGAATGAATAACGAGAAAAAAAAATGAGTAATCAAATTTATATTGAAATATTTGTCCATATTTTCTTATTTTTGAAATATAAAATTCTTAAAATTTTAAACTTTTTAGCTTACGCTTAACAATGAGAGAGTTCAGTGCGTTGTGTGTGTGTCCTTCAACGGGTGCGCACTCAGAATGAATGATTAGAATGGGAAAAAAAAAGTTAATACAAAACAATACAAAAGAAATTTGGAATCAACGAACTTTTCTATTGCCCGGCGATAATAATCTTTACGAAATATATTTGTAATATACTCACCATCGGTCCCATCATAAAACGGAAATGGATTAGAACGATTATAGAGCTCGGCTTAACATTAAAATAAATATTAACGTTTCACAAAAACAATTTAATTTATTCAAAAACTAATTCCGCGCAATTGAAATCAACATCGATTCGGATTGCACACGTGCGATTTCCATTAATAGCCAATTTAAAGTTTGTAGTTAAAAAGAGTCATAAGGAGCTAAATCCGGCGACGTACGGTACGAAGAAGTTGAAGGAAAATGATATGATTTTTAGTTAAAATATGAGTGATTATTGTTGAACTGGTGCATTATTATGCAATAACCATGCAACTTCAACTGGTTCTAGATATTCAGGATGAATACGACGAACACCATTTACCAAATGCGGCCGCAATACACGAACATAATCAAATTTGCATTAGCACGTTGATCCCAGTTGGAACGGAACTCTTTATGAATAATTCCGTTTTTGAAACCGTACAAAGATATATCAACATTGTTTTGATTTTTGAGCGCATCTTTGACGCGCTTGGTTATTTGATGGCACACAATGTCTCATCACCGCACTAACAATTGATTTCAAGAAGTTTTTTTTTAATCCCATCGAACCCCGTAGCCAAATATACTGTCTTTGAATTGCTCAATTAGGTACAATTTGTAATTATCTGATGTCTGAACATACGTCGAATTCAGCTTTCGTAAACCAATTATTTAATCAGTTAAAATGCAATGAATTGTTGTCTTAGGTATACAATCTAGTTCCATTTCCATGTGACTGATTGTTGATCTCTTGCAAATTTTCACGAAATAATGATTCATTTACATCTTCTATGCTACGATCTTAGGAATATTCGAAACCATTCAAAAACTCATGTTACCGAGTGGGCGCTATTATCGCAACACATTATCGATTCGAAGCATTCGAAGAAGCGTTTCTGTACCAGTTCGTTATAACAAAATTTAATATTTACAGTTTACTGAGGTACGTTCACAGAATCGATTGCAGGGAAAAACAACTAATGGTTGGCTTATTACGTTTCGCATAGAAATACCAATTCTGGTTTATTATGGGACAGAGGTTGTAGTTTTATTTGTTTTTAAACGATTTAATCATCGCATAAACGTTACAAAAATGTGGTTGGAACTATTTTTGAATGGCGTCAAGTTATACAAAATAAATTGTAATTCCATAGGTGGATCGGCAATGGAACGGGGAGACTTGGACAACGACACCTATACGTTTTCACAATGACTAAACTAGAATTTTGGGTGACCAAGTTTTTTTTGTTAAGGATAACAGGACCTAACCATGGCTTTTCTTTAGGAACCGTTCTTATAATGCTACTAAGAACACGTATAAAAAATTTCATTAAAATTTGATGGCGAAATGGTCAAATTCACAAATTTTCAGATAACTAGTCAGAACAAAAGTGGTGGAAAATGGACAAGAATTCGCAACATTCCTGCTTACGGAGGATTTTGCTTTCGGTCGTAGAGGACGGGTTTGCTTATAGCACGACTACGACTGTAATTAATTGATTAACATTTCTACGGTCGCTATATACCAATTAATTTCTTTTAATAACATAAAATAAGAGATATGTGGTGATGGTGTGAGTGAGTGCATGTGTCTGATCTGGTGGTGCAATGAACAGAGAATTGGTTGACGCATATCATTTATTGTTTTTCATTAATTAATTTATTTATAAAAATTGTTTTTGTTTATGTTTTGCGATTAACTTTTTTGCGAAAAACAGAAAAAAGGCTAAAGTTAATAGGTTCCAGGAAACTAGTGACGATAACAGAAATTTCTTTAGGAACCGTTCTTAAAATTTACAATTTCATTAAAATTTGATTGAGAAATAACCAAATTCACTAGGTTGCAGGAAACTAGTCAGAATAACAGGACCAAAGTATGAATTTTCTAGAAATTTCTTTAGGAACCGTTCTGAAAATGCACAATTTCTTTAAAATTTGATTGAGAAATAACCAAATTCACTGGGTTCCAGGAAGCTAGTCACGATAACAGGACCAAAGTATGACTTTTCTAGAAATTTCTTTAGGAACCGTTCTTAAAATGCACAATTTCATTAAAATTTGATTGAGAAATATCCAAATTCACTGGGCTATAAGAAACTAGTCACGATAACAGGACCAAAGCATGAATTTTCTAGAAATTTCTTTAGGAACCGTTCTTAAAATGCACAATTTCATTAAAATTTGATTGAGAAATAACCAAATTCACTGGGTTCCAGGAAACTAGTCAGGATAACAGGACCAAAGTATGGATTTTCTAGAAAATTCTTTAGGAACCGTTCTTAAAATGCACGATTTCATTAAAATTTTATTGAGAAATAATCAAATTCACTGGGTTCCAGGAAACTGGTCACGATAACAGGGCCAAAGTATGACTTTTCTAGAAATTTCTTTAGGAACCGTACTTAAAATGCACAATTTCATTAAAATTTGATTAAGAAATAACTAAATTCACTGGGTTGCAGGAAACTAGTCACGATAACAGGACCAAAGCATGAATTTTCTAGAAATTTCTTTAGGAACCGATCTTAAAATGAACAATTTCATTAAAATTTGATTCAGAAATAACCAAATTCACTGGGTTCCAGGAAACTAGTCAGAATAACAGGACCAAAGTATGGATTTTCTAGAAATTTCTTTAGGAACCCTTTTCAAAATGCACAATTTCATTAAAATTTGATTGAGAAATAATCAAATTCACTGGGTTCCAGGAAACTAGTCAGAATAACAGGACCAAAGTATGAATTTTCTAGAAATTTCTATATTGACCGTTCTTAAAATGCACAATTTCATTAAAATTTGATTGAGAAATAACCAAATTCACTGGCTTGCAGGAAACTAGTCAGAATAACAGGACCAAAGCATGCATTTTCTAGAAATTTCTTTAGGGACCGTTCTTAAAATGCACAATTTCTTTAAAAATTGATTGAGAAATAACCAAATTCACTGGGTTCCAGGAAACTAGCCACGATAACAGGACCAAAGCATGAATTTTCTAGAAATTTCTTTAGGAACCGTTCTTAAAATGCACAATTTCATTAAAATTTGTTTGAGAAATAACCAAATTCACTGGGTTGCAGGAAACTAGTCACGATAACAGGACCAAAGCATGACTTTTCTAGAAATTTCTTTAGGAACCGTTCTGAAAATGCACAATTTCTTTAAAATTTGATTGAGAAATAACCAAATTCACTGGGTTCCAGGAAGCTAGTCACGATAACAGGACCAAAGTATGACTTTTCTAGAAATTTCTTTAGGAACCGTTCTTAAAATGCACAATTTCATTAAAATTTGATTGAGAAATATCCAAATTCACTGGGCTATAAGAAACTAGTCACGATAACAGGACCAAAGCATGAATTTTCTAGAAATTTCTTTAGGAACCGTTCTTAAAATGCACAATTTCATTAAAATTTGATTGAGAAATAACCAAATTCACTGGGTTCCAGGAAACTAGTCAGGATAACAGGACCAAAGTATGGATTTTCTAGAAAATTCTTTAGGAACCGTTCTTAAAATGCACGATTTCATTAAAATTTTATTGAGAAATAATCAAATTCACTGGGTTCCAGGAAACTGGTCACGATAACAGGGCCAAAGTATGACTTTTCTAGAAATTTCTTTAGGAACCGTACTTAAAATGCACAATTTCATTAAAATTTGATTGAGAAATAACCAAATTCACTGGCTTGCAGGAAACTAGTCAGAATAACAGGACCAAAGCATGAATTTTCTAGAAATTTCTTTAGGGACCGTTCTTAAAATGCACAATTTCTTTAAAAATTGATTGAGAAATAACCAAATTCACTGGGTTCCAGGAAACTAGCCACGATAACAGGACCAAAGCATGAATTTTCTAGAAATTTCTTTAGGAACCGTTCTTAAAATGCACTAGGAAACTAGTCAGAATAACAGGACCAAAGTATGAATTTTCTAGAAATTTCTATATTGACCGTTCTTAAAATGCACAATTTCATTAAAATTTGATTGAGAAATAACCAAATTCACTGGCTTGCAGGAAACTAGTCAGAATAAAAGGACCAAAGCATGAATTTTCTAGAAATTTCTTTAGGGACCGTTCTTAAAATGCACAATTTCTTTAAAAATTGATTGAGAAATAACCAAATTCACTGGGTTCCAGGAAACTAGCCACGATAACAGGACCAAAGCATGAATTTTCTAGAAATTTTTTTAGGAACCGTTCTTAAAATGCACAATTTCATTAAAATTTGTTTGAGAAATAACCAAATTCACTGGCTTGCAGGAAACTAGTCAGAATAACAGGACAAAAGCATGAATTTTCTAGAAATTTCTTTAGGAACCGTTCTTAAAATGCACAATTTCATTAAAATTTGATTGAGAAATAACCAAATTCACTGGGTTCCAGGAAACTAGTCAGGATAACAGGACCAAAGCATGACTTTTCTAGAAATTTCTTTAGGAACCGTTCTTAAAATGCACAATTTCTTTAAATTTTGATTGAGAAATATCCAAATTTAATGGGTTTCAGATAACTAATCAGAACAAAAGTGGTGGAAAATGGACAAGAATTCGCAACTTTCCTGCTTACGGAGGATTTTGCTTTCGGTCGTAGAGGACGGGTTTGCTTATAGCACGACTACGACTGTAATTAATTGATTAACATTTCTACGGTCGCTATATACCAATTAATTTCTTTTAATAACATAAAATAAGAGATATGAGGTGATGGTGTGAGTGAGTGCATGTGTCTGATCTGGTGGTGCAATGAACAGAGAATTGGTTGACGCATAACATTTATTGTTTTTCATTAATTAATTTATTTATAAAAATTGTTTTTGTTTATGTTTTGCGATTAACTTTTTCGTGAATAACAGAAAAAAGGCTAAAGTTAATAGGTTCCAGGAAACTAGTCACGATAACAGAAATTTCTTTAGGAACCGGTCTAAAAATGCACATTTTCATTAAAATTTGTTTGTGAAATAACCAAATTCACTGTGTTCCAGGAAACTAGTCACGATAACAGGACCAAAGTATGGATTTTCTAGAAATTTCTATAGGAACCCTTTTCAAAATGCACAATTTCATTAAAATTTTATTGAGAAATAATCAAATTCACTGGGTTCCAGGAAACTAGTCAGAATAACAGGACCAAAGTATGGATTTTCTAGAAATTTCTTTAGGAACCCTTTTCAAAATGCACAATTTCATTAAAATTTTATTGAGAAATAATCAAATTCACTGGGTTCCAGGAAACTGGTCAGGATAACAGAACCAAAGTATGAATTTTCTAGAAATTTCTTTAGGAACCGTTCTTAAAATGCACAATTTCATTAAAATTTGATTGAGAAATAACCAAATTCACTGGGTTCCAGGAAATTACTCACGATAACTGAGCCTTGACATCAATTTCCCAATATTTTCTGGAGCAACGGTTCACAGAAAGCCAAACTAAAATTATAAATTTGGTTAAAAGTGGTGGAGTATAGACAAGAATTCGCAACTTTCCTGCTTACGGAGGGTTTTGCTTTCGGTCGTAGAGGACGGGTTTGCTTATTGCATGACTACGACTGTAATTAATTGATTAAATTTTCTACGGTCGCTATATACCAATTAATTTCTTTTAATAACATAAAATAAGAGATATGAGGTGATGGTGTGAGTGAGTGCATGTGTCTGATCTGGTGGTGCAATGAACAGAGAATTGGTTGACGCATATCATTTATTGTTTTTCATTAATTAATTTATTTATAAAAATTGTTTTTGTTTATGTTTTGCGATTAACTTTTTCGTGAATAACAGAAAAAAGGCTAAATTTAATAGGTTCCAGGAAACTGGTCAGGATAACAGGATCAAAGTATGAATTTTCTAGAAATTTCTTTAGGAACCGTTCTTAAAATGCACAATTTCATTAAAATTTGATTGAGAAATAACCAAATTCACCGGGTTCCAGGAAACTAGTCACGATAACAGGACCAAAGTATGGATTTTCTAGAAATTTCTTTAGGAACCGTTCTTAAAATTTACAATTTCATTAAAATTTTATTGAGAAATAATCAAATTCACTGGATAACAGGACCAAAGCATAAATTTTCTAGAAATTTCTTTAGGAACCTGTCTTAAAATGCACATTTTCATTAAAATTTGATTGTGAAATAATCAAATTCACTGTGTTCCAGGAAACTAGTCAGGATAACAAGACCAAAGCATGAATTTTCTAGAAATTTCTTTAGGAACCGTTCTTAAAATGCACAATTTCATTAAAATTTAATTGAGAAATAACCAAATTCACTGGATTCCAGGAAACTAGTCACGATAACAGGACAAAAGCATGAATTTTCTAGAAATTTCTTTAGGAACCGTTCTTAAAATGCACAATTTCATTAAAATTTGATTGAGAAATAATCAAATTCACTGGGTTCCAGGAAACTAGTCACGATAACAGGACCAAAGCATGACTTTTCTAGAAATTTCTTTAGGAACCGTTCTTAAAATGCACAATTTCATTAAAATTTGATTGAGAAATAACCAAATTCACTGGGTTCCAGGAAACTAGTCACGATAACTGAGCCTGGACATCAATTTCCCAATATTTTCTGGAGCAACGTTTCACAGAAAGCCAAACTAAAATTATAAATTTGGTTAAAAGTGGTGGAGTATAGACAAGAATTCGCAACTTTCCTGCTTACGGAGGGTTTTGCTTTCGGTCGTAGAGGACGGGTTTGCTTATTGCATGACTACGACTGTAATTAATTGATTAAATTTTCTACGGTCGCTATATACCAATTAATTTCTTTTAATAACATAAAATAAGAGATATGAGGTGATGGTGTGAGTGAGTGCATGTGTCTGATCTGGTGGTGCAATGAACAGAGAATTGGTTGACGCATATCATTTATTGTTTTTCATTAATTAATTTATTTATAAAAATTGTTTTTGTTTATGTTTTGTGATTAACTTTTTCGTGAATAACAGAAAAAAGGCTAAAGTTAATAGGTTCCAGGAAACTAGTCACGATAACAGAAATTTCTTTAGGAACCGGTCTAAAATTGCACATTTTCATTAAAATTTGTTTGTGAAATAACCAAATTCACTGGGTTCCAGGAAACTAGTCACGATAACAGGACCAAAGTATGGATTTTCTAGAAATTTCTTTAGGGACCGATCTTAAAATGCACAATTTCATTAAAATTTGATTGAGAAATAACCAAATTCACTGGGTTCCAGGAAATTACTCACGATAACTGAGCCTTGACATCAATTTCCCAATATTTTCTGGAGCAACGGTTCACAGAAAGCCAAACTAAAATTATAAATTTGGTTAAAAGTGGTGGAGTATAGACAAGAATTCGCAACTTTCCTGCTTACGGAGGGTTTTGCTTTCGGTCGTAGAGGACGGGTTTGCTTATTGCATGACTACGACTGTAATTAATTGATTAAATTTTCTACGGTCGCTATATACCAATTAATTTCTTTTAATAACATAAAATAAGAGATATGAGGTGATGGTGTGAGTGAGTGCATGTGTCTGATCTGGTGGTGCAATGAACAGAGAGAATTGGTTGACGCATATCATTTAATGTTTTTCATTAATTAATTTATTTATAAAAATTGTTTTTGTTTATGTTTTGCGATTAACTTTTTCGTGAATAACAGAAAAAAGGCTAAATTTAATAGGTTCCAGGAAACTGGTCAGGATAACAGGACCAAAGTATGAATTTTCTAGAAATTTCTTTAGGAACCGTTCTTAAAATGCACAATTTCATTAAAATTTGATTGAGAAATAACCAAATTCACCGGGTTCCAGGAAACTAGTCACGATAACAGGACCAAAGTATGGATTTTCTAGAAATTTCTTTAGGAACCGTTCTTAAAATTTACAATTTCATTAAAATTTTATTGAGAAATAATCAAATTCACTGGATAACAGGACCAAAGCATAAATTTTCTAGAAATTTCTTTAGGAACCTGTCTTAAAATGCACATTTTCATTAAAATTTGATTGTGAAATAATCAAATTCACTGTGTTCCAGGAAACTAGTCAGGATAACAAGACCAAAGCATGAATTTTCTAGAAATTTCTTTAGGAACCGTTCTTAAAATGCACAATTTCATTAAAATTTGATTGAGAAATAACCAAATTCACTGGATTCCAGGAAACTAGTCACGATAACAGGACAAAAGCATGAATTTTCTAGAAATTTCTTTAGGAACCGTTCTTAAAATGCACAATTTCATTAAAATTTGATTGAGAAATAATCAAATTCACTGGGTTCCAGGAAACTAGTCACGATAACAGGACCAAAGCATGACTTTTCTAGAAATTTCTTTAGGAACCGTTCTTAAAATGCACAATTTCATTAAAATTTGATTGAGAAATAACCAAATTCACTGGGTTCCAGGAAACTAGTCACGATAACTGAGCCTTGACATCAATTTCCCAATATTTTCTGGAGCAACGGTTCACAGAAAGCCAAACTATAATTATAAATTTGGTTAAAAGTGGTGGAGTATAGACAAGAATTCGCAACTTTCCTGCTTACGGAGGGTTTTGCTTTCGGTCGTAGAGGACGGGTTTGCTTATAGCACGACTACGACTGTAATTAATTGATTAAAATTTCTACGGTCGCTATATACCAATTAATTTCTTTTAATAACATAAAATAAGAGATATGAGGTGATGGTGTGAGTGAGTGCATGTGTCTGATCTGGTGGTGCATTGAACAGAGAATTGGTTGACGCATATCATTTATTGTTTTTCATTAATTAATTTATTTATAAAAATTGTTTTTGTTTATGTTTTGCAATTAAATTTTTTGATTTAATTTGTTAATGTATTGAATTGGATATTTTTTTTCGTCTCATAAATTATATTAAAATAGATAACAAAATTTAAATTCATTATAAAATTATTATAATTCATGGAAAAATTTAAATAATACAGAGTTACTCATATTTGGTGAAACCAACACAACACACAAATAGTGATTTAATATTAAAAGTTTCACAAAAGCTCACTTGATTTGAAATAGAAAAGAAGGGGAACCATTTCCTTTATGGCAAATTGATTTTATGGTTCTTTTGATAAATTAATATAGCGTTTTTAATGCAATCAATATCCCGTTTAATTTTTTATCGTAGCGTTTCCGCTTTTTTCATTATTACTTTGACAGCCCATTGAAATTGCTGTTACTTTTTTCTACGTACGTGAGTGTGTAATTGGAATTTAATATATGACCAACCCGATCGTTTCTTAAATAAATATTGATATTTATTTATTTAGTTTTTTGTAAATGGTCTTTTATGGCTTGTTTTTTTTTTTTTTTGCTTGAACTTTACCAAACAAAAATATTCTTTTATAAATGAAAAAAAAGACGAAAAATTATAGAATAAATTTGATAAAATATTAAAAATAAATATTTTAAATTTGCTTTTCATCGTTTTAAGATTGTAAGTGGAAAAAGATCATCTGCAAAAGGTCACAGAGTTATTTATAATAAAAATAATTTCTTAATCGTTTCTCTTTTCACAGAAATTTGTGGAATCTTTTTTTTTTTGTTCACAATTCATTTAATTACACTAATTTAATACAAAATACAAATCATTTTACTTTCATTAACACACACACACACACACACACACACACACACACACACACACACATACACACACAAACACACAAAACTGTTGTCAAATGTTGGTGGCATAAGTAGCAGGAACAAATGTTAGTTCCGTTCCACGATATTCCTCGGCCATTATTTTTTCTAATTTGACCATTTCGCCGTTAAATCAGAAACATTTAATAAAAACACATGTTTAGCATTTTCAGTCATGTCACTAATAATAGGTAGGCCTGATAATCCTCATGTCCTATTTAAAAACTACGTGATATGATAATTTAATTTTCCATTTTTCCGGTTGCTTCACTTTTCTAAATTGTTTGCATTAAATCGGTGGGTCAAATCTTACTTATATCACTCTATCTCCAATGTCTCTGCCATTTCTCCAGTTCTTATTTAATTTTTCGATAGACACCAGATTTTTCGACAGTCCAGTCCCTTTTTAATAGCTTCAAAAAGTCTTTTGATCATCCTGATCCATCGGATCACACATAATGCTATGTATAACATGGTCAACGTTATCGTCAATAACTGACACGGTCATTAAAAAGACGACTGGTGGCTTTGCGGTACGTTCATAAACGACAAATTGAAGGTTGTCCTTAAAAGAGATTTTAAAAAAATCTTTTCCATTCCAAAGTTATTTGCATAAATTTTGCTTTGATTTTTTCAAACATTTTCTATTCGCAGATACACCTGACGGCGTCAAAGTTGAAAATTATTAGGTATCACTTAGCGTTCAATTGTAACAGAATGTTATGGCTTTGTACACCGTCGGCACGCGTTACCCGGTTAAAAAATGAAATTGGACATCTAAAATTAAATACGGATCGGAATATTTTTTCAAGTACTACAACATATCGAACGCATTTCATCCAATCACTGGACGTGTGAAGGGCCCCTTCGATGTTTAACTAAACCGTAAGGAGTTTTAATCAAAGTAGAAATCTACTGGGTCCCGTCCAAAGAACAAAATGGTTGGCGCAGCGAAGCTACAATTTTGAATTAGACAAGTTGTACGGTCAACCAAATTGATTGTCAAAACAATCAATAGATTGAGATGGATGTTGGACACCACGTAGTACGCGCATGGAGGCGGATTGTGTGCCGGAAAAACCGGTTAAATGGTAAACCGGTAGAAGGTAGAAGGAGAGTCGAGCCGGAAAACTTAAGGCGAGATGGCTAAATGCAGTAAACTGTGATATAAAGATCCTTAAAATTCGCGGGATTGAAACACATTGCGGCTGTGGATAGATCAGGTTGGAGAAGAGTAAATTGGGGGCAGGCTAAAACTTCACCTGGGTTATAACGCCATGGCGTAAGTAAGTGAGTAAACAATCTGAAATCGTTTACCGTGTGCCAAGGGGGAGCCCATAATTAAAAAAAATGGTTGCCTTAACAACCCAATTGCCGCAGGAAAATCAACCATCATTGATTGGTATGCTAAATTTAAACGTGGTGAAAACACGGCGAACGCAGTGGACGCCCAAAAAGAGGCTGTCACCGACGAACGCATCCAAAAAAAGTTCACAAAATAATTTTGAATGACCGTGTAAAGTGAAGTTGATCATCGAGCTGGCAGACATTGTGAAGATATCATCTGAACGTGTATATCGCGAATATTTGTACATGAGAAAGCTGTGTGCGATCAAAAGCAACAACGTGTTAATGATTCTGAGCAGTGTTTGAAGCTGTTTGAAGCGCAATAAATCTGAATTATGGCGTCGATATGTGACAATGAATAAAACATGGCTCCATCATTTCACTCCAGAGATTCCAACAGTCGACAGTCAGCTGAGTGGACTGCGGACACGATGAACCGAATCCAAAGCGAGAAAAAACACAATAGTCACAGCTGGCAAGGTTATGGCATCAGTAGTGTGGGATGCGCAAGGTATAATATTCATTGATTACCTCCAAAAAAGGGCCAGACCATCAACAGCGATTATTATATATCGTTATTGGATCGTTTAAAGGATGAAATCGTTAAAAAACGGCACCATTTGAAGAAGAAAAAAGTGCTGTTTCATCAACACAATGCACCGTGTCACAAATCAATGAAAACAATGGTAAAATTGCATGAATTTGGCTTCGAATTGCTTCCGCATCCACCGTATTCGCCACATCTGGCCCCCAGCGACTTTTTTCTGTTCTCAGACCTCAAAAAAATGCTAGCTGGAAAGAAATTTAGCGCCAATAAAGAAGTAATCACTCAAAACTGATGCCTATTTTGAAGCAAAAGACAAATCCGGCTACAAAAATGGTATCGAAAAGTTGGAAGATCGCTATTATTGCTGTATCGCTGTCGCCGGCAACTATGTTCGAATAATAAAATCAAATTTTGCCAAAAAAAATGGTGTTCCACTATGGTAAACCGGCGAGACTTTTCAATTGGCCTGTTATAATCAAACAAAATTTTGTTTAAATTTGTTTTATACAAAAAGCACATCTTCGCCGGTCATCGTCGGTCAGTGCGAACTGCGTGCAATATTAAATTAAATAAAATACATGAACTACACTGTGAAAATCCTCTGCTAAAGTTTATTTAATTTCTATTTATTGTTTTTCTCCCTATTAATATTTTTATTATTATTATTATTATTATTTTGATAATTTTATTAAGTTTATAACCATTTTATTAACTATATGCTGTGTGTGTGTGTGTGTGTGTGTTTGTGTGCCGACAATTTAGTATCTACGGAGACAATGGACAACGACAAAGAAAACGACGACAGCGACGACGACAACGACGACAACGAAATATGAAAAAAAGGTTGGCTGAAAACCTATATAAGGTTTTACGCGCACACAATTTTCTAGAGTTCTGCTTTGGCAACGCGTTGCATACACATCTCTTAATTTCATACGGTTTGTGTAAGCTCCTATTTCAAATCATACAAGAACACACACACAAACACACACACACACACTAAACACACAGTCGCCGTACACAGAAAGATTTTTGTTTAATTTATTTATTTGCAATTTTTGTTTTAAATTTTAATTTAAATATTTAACTTTTTTAACTATAAAATTATTATTTTAATTTTATTTTAATTTTATTTTAATTTTAATTTTAATTCTAATTTAATTTAATTTAATTCATTTTTTTTCTTCCGTTTTTAATTAAAGGTTGTGGTGATAATAATTGTATTGTTGTTGCAAAATAATATCATCAATTGTTGTTTTTAATGTTTTTGTATTTTGAGTGTCGAAAATAATAATAAAAAAATTAAAAAGTAGAATTTTGTGGTTGGTGGTGATTTTGTGTAGTTTTTTGTTGTTTATGGTCGATGAATTTTTAGCAAAATATTTTTTAATTGAAAAAGTTAATCGGAAATATTTTGAAATAACAACAGAAAAAGAAAAGAACGCACTGTAACGCATAAAAACCAAAAAAAAAAACGATAACAAAAACAACATAAAATTATAAAGAAAAAAACAATGGAACCGCGAAAACGCGGACGACAATTTTCTGTTAAATTATTTGTGGTAATTGTGGTCATTTTTAATATTACAGAAATTAATGGAACCGGTAAGTTTGTTTTTTTTTTTCAATTAAGTTAAATATATTGGGGTGTTTAATTTAGTTTTAAGCTATTTATTTCAATCAAAATATTCCATCCATCGCATGCAACCCATTTTTTTTTTTTTTGGCCGTCGGTCCGGCAATTTTGTGGTGAAATTCGTTTGTGATTTTACAATTTCGATTCAATCCACCGCCACACATTCATCACCGCCACAAATTTTATTGATTTCACATCAAATATAGGCGATGGTCGATGAAGAGAATAATGTGGTAATACGATGGTGCTCCATTTAACTTGTTCCAACGCGTTTTTATACTGCATTTTTGAGACATTTGGACGTAGTGTACAACTAAATCAGTTTTTGTAGTTCCGTCCGTATGTTGAACGATTTCCATTCAGCGCATGCTTCAAATCGATCAATTGTTGTACAGTAACGTTCTGCGCAGTAACAGTTATAATTATTGTGATCATATCAAATATCTCAGTCTCAATTAATAACAACAATTCAATACAATGGGGTGTTTAAATTAGTTTTAATGGATTTAGATTAATCAAAATATTTTGCATCGCATGCTACCGATTTTTTGTTGGCCATCGGTCCGACAATTTTGTGGTGAATTTCGTTTGTGATTTTAAAATTTCAATTCAATCCACATTCATCACGGTTTTATTGATTTCACATCAAATATAGTCGATGGTCGATGAAGAGAATAATGTGGTAATTCGTCCAGTGTCTGTCCATAGTTTCATTTAAGTTCTTTCAACGCGTTTTTACACTGCATTTTTGAGACATTTGAACGTAGTGTTCAACTACATCAGTTTTTAATGGTTCGTATGTTAAACGATTTCCATTCAGCGCATGTTTTAAATCGATCAATTGTTGGACAGTAACGTTCTGCGCAGTAACAGTTATAATTTATTGTGATCGTAAAATATCTCAGTCTCAATTAATAACAACAATTCAATACAATTTATGTGATTGGGGTGTTTAAATTAGTTTTAATGGATTTAGATTAATCAAAATATTTTCCATTGAATGCTACCGATTTTTTTTTGGTTGTCTGTCCTGTGGTGAATTCTGTATTTGATTTTACAATTACGATTCAATCGACATTCATCACAAGCCATTTTTATTGATTTCATATCAAATATAGTCGATGCGAAGAGCGTCGAGTAATGATCAGAACAATGTGGTAAATCGATGGTACCCAGTGTCTGGTTATCCATTTAACTTCTTCTTCCATCGTATTTTTATGCTGGATTTTTGAGACATGTGGTTGTGCGGTTCCACAAAATCATTTTATACATTGTGCCTGGGTCCGTATATTGAACGATTCCCTATTCAGTGCATGCTTCAAATCGATCAATTGTTGTGCAGTAACGTACAGGCCAGTAATACTTCCAGCAGCAGCTCCTTTCTGATTCCACAAAATGCACAACATAGCCGTTCTTGATCGTTTTGTTTTGTGGTTTTGTGATTTCATCAACCCCATCGTTTTGGATTATTGTAATAGAGATCTTAGGTGCTTCGTTATTTATTAATTTCCCACCGTTACTTGCTGTGCTGTTTCAGTGAAATTTTGTGCTTCTTCTGGAAGCATATTAAAAAGTAAAGTGGGTGAGAGGGATTTTCATTATCAAATGTTTATTGCTTGGCAATTCCACATCTTCTGTAACTCATTTGGTTCGGTTAAGTGTGTTTTGTGTTTCTACTTAATTACCCGCATTGCATTAAAACCCAGGTACGGTTTAAGTCTTCTCCAACCAGATCTATCGGCAGCTAACGTCTTCCCGACGGTGAATTTTTGAAGGATCTTAATATTATATAACAGTTTACTACAGCGATGTCTTAGCAAGTATAAAAAGTATTGGGTGAGAGGGATTTTCATCATCAAATGTCTATTGCTTGACAATTCCACATCTTCTGCAACTTATTTGGTTCGGTTAAGCGTTCTTTGTGTTTCTACTTAATTACAATATATGGTAATAAAACCCAGGTACGGTTTTAGTCTTCTCCAACCAGATCTATCGGTAGCTAGAAGGATCTTAATATGAAAGTTTAGTGTATCGTTGTCTTGGAAAAAAATTTAAAATCACTACTTTTAATCATTCCAAACGAATGGCACATGTTTTGATTAATGGCTACAATCGCTCCACAACAACAATGAGATATCACAACAGACATTGTTCTCGTCAACTGATAATCTACTTTCTATCGCAGTATAATATGCTGTTTATTTTTCATTCCATTTCGAATGGTAACTGTAAACGGTGAGATAAAGTGTGAAACCAACACTCAAATATAGAGAATTTTTAGTCACCTGTCGATTTCAAAAAAATTATGGTGAATTAAAATCGGCCGACAACTATGGGGCCAACAACTAAAACTATCAACCCTCAATGGGAACTAAGTTAAACTCTACCATCATAAAATATATGGACAATGTTCTGCTGTTGTTGTTGTTGTTATTGTTGTTATTGTTTGTTGTTATTGTTTGTTACAAGTATTTCCGGTAATTTATTGTTTATTCTAAATCCAACAAAAACACTTATTTAAAATCAAATAATTTGTGAGAGTTTTTATTTTATTATTATTATTATTTTTTTCCATCCACATCCACAGCCATAAACGTTTTTAATAATTTGTATTAATTTAGTGTGTGGCAGTGTGTGTGTGTGAGTGTGTGTGTGCCTCAAACATATAAACATTAAAATGTAAATTAGATAATAAATCATGTATCTCTTGTATTTTATTTTTATATGAGTTGAGAATGTGAGATATGAAACCCAATGATAATAAACAACAGTTCCGACATACACCAAACAATAACAACAACACCGACAATAACTTTTAATTCGAACAACACTGTGCTGGTTAAATTATATATAACAACAAAAAAAAATGTATCAGTCTATCAGTGGCGTTTCGTTTGTCATTTGGGGTGGTGGGGGCGGGCGGTATCTCTTTAAAAACGTACAGATTTAAAATTTTTATATAATTAATTTAATTTTATTTTCCACCAATTTTCCAACGTAAAACAATAATATTTTGAGATGAATTTTTATTTCAAAATTTAACCATTAAAAAAAACTCGTTGACACATGAAAGTGTACCACAATTTAACTGCCAAAAATTTTGTAGTGTTATTATTATTATTATTATTACAATATTAATGAATTTTCCACGAAAAATTTTAAAATCAGAATGAAAATGGTACCACAAAAAAAACGGTCGTTCGGCACATCGTTCTGCAGACAACATCCAACACATTCATCCATTCATTGCTGTGATTTTGCTATAGACACGAAAAACATAATATATATCATTAATATTGTGGTTTTATGCAGATGACACACACACACACACACACACACACATACACACACACATAGTTTTCATCCCGGACGACCCTGAACTACTGATACTCTATTTAAACATATTCAATGTATCCGTATGATGTGCGATAACAACCAATTCATTAGTATTAATTTACTCGGTCGGTTATATATGTAAATAAATATATTACTTAGTTAGTTACTTAGTTAGTTACTTACTTACTTAGTTAGTTAGTTAGTTAGTTAGTTAGTTAGTCAGTCAGTCAGTGAGTTGGTAAATGGAGGATAGATATGAATGTTACAATACCAAAATTGAATAAATACATATTTAAATAATATGAGAAATTGAATTGAAGTGAAGTGATGATTTTATTATTTAAATGTATGTGAAAATGTACAAGGTGTGGCTATAAAATACTAATGTTATTTGTATTTTTTCTAATTTTTTTGAACATATATAGTTTTTCATCTGTCCTCTGTATCGCCATGTCTTTCGAAAACAGTGGCTTTATGACCCAGTTAGTTACAACTCGTTTTCAATTGTTTTAATGTAGACATTGATGCGGTTACGGAACAGCGCTAGAAATTCATATCATAACAGACGGTTAATAATGGATTGGCTAACACTATGAGAAGTTGGTAATAATTGATTAGAAATGTCTTGACACACACTAATTGTTATGTAAAAGTTTTACTTTCTCCGTATTTTAATTTTTTATCAATTTACCAGGTCACAGCAATCGCACGCGAATAGTTAACCAAACATCTAACTTCTATCTTCGGCTCAAAAAATATTTGTCTTAATAAGAGTTAAATTTTTTAGTATAGCAATTTCTTATTCCCGTTTCAATATGAAATTTAAAGATAATTTGTTGATCAATTTAAAATTAAAAACGCTAATCATTTATTCGGAAAACAAAAAAACACTAATGATCGTAACCAGTCGCGAAGACCACACGATCAGAGATTAATATGTTTGCAGACCGAAGAGTTGGATGGGCTAATCGAAAGAGAAGATGTCACGGCTACACCACAGCTGTCGGTCGTTAGCTCATGTGTAGTTCTTCTGCAAAACAGAACATCACGGCTTGTTATTTTTACAGCCACACCTCGTATCCATAAACTTAACCCCTTTATTTTCCGAATTATTTCCCTCACCTTTACCTGCCAAATTTAATGGATAATGCGAAAATTGAAAATATGATAATATTACAATGTCTCCAAACAAATTGGGGACAATTAAAAAATAATAAATCCAGTTGTCGTTACTTTTATTATAACATTCATATGTGTTTTTCGGTTAATGGGTAACGATTTAAAAAAAAAAAAAACACAAACCGTTACCGTTACCCCGCCACAACAAACAAGAAAAGTATTTGAAACGAAAATTCTGTCACTCACGCAAGGGTTAATTTTTCTAATCATACACACACACACACACTATTTTAACAAAAAACTATTTATAGACTAAATGTGATTGAATGACTAACACAGATTTTATCGTATCGCATCGTCGGTACGACAAAGATATTATTAATAATAGAAAAACTAACAATGCGTATTTTACAAAATTCAATTAATTAGAGACGGATGAGATGGACGGAAAAGATTAAGAATTTAATTAAATTAAATTAAATTTTCCAAACGCATTAGTTCGTATTTTTTTGTTACTCATAAATTTACAATCTGATTAATGTGAAAACAAATACAAGACGTGACGGTTGTTATCAACAAGTCTTTTCTCTACCGCATTTATTATTTGAAAATAAATAATAATTGTTGATCTGTTATCTAGGGGGGGGATCGACGATGGTGAGAAGGAAGTGTGATATAATTTCTGTTAACTTTAACCGGGTGCGTTGTTCAGGTGTTGTGATTGTACAGACAATTATTTGGCACAGACCATTCCGTTTGTCGTAACGTAAATTTAATAATTCTTCTTATAACCATTAACCGTGTTCTGTGTCGGCATCCTTTATCGTAACGTGGACGTAACGTGGGTTTACTTCCAATTTTATTGCTACAACAAATTGGTTGGTGTACGACAAAGTATCTACTATACCCAGTGTAGGAGCAACCATGCAATGCTAGACATATTAGAGATGCTTCATCTTTGCCTACAGCGTCTTCGTATGAAGCAATACCCAAATATTACTCATAGTGTAACGTTAACGTAAGGTGTTTAACTCCATTGTATACGAATGGATTGACAGAAAGTAATTGCATCAGTTGGTCGGCAACGTATACAAACCTGTTGATGTATAATTCTGCTGAAAATACGTCTGGCCCCACAAAATTCTTCTGTAAAGATTTGAATACCCAGCAGACATATTAGAGATGCTTCATCTTTGCCTACAGCGCCTTGGTATGAAGCAATACCCAAATATTACTCATAGTGTAACGTTAACGTAAGGTGTTTAACTCCATTGTATACGAATGGATTGACAGAAAGTAATTGCATCAGTTGGTCGGCAACGTATACGAACCTGTTGATGTATAATTCTACTGAAAATACTTCTGGCCCCACAAAATTCTTCTGTAAAGATTTGAATACCCAGCAACGGCTATAGCATTTTGAATTTCTAAATCTCTCAAATGAAAAATCAAAAAAAAAAATCCACAAGTTGAAGCGATTTAAATATCGTTCATAAAATTTAAGGTGTTGATCCTTTTGGATTCGGCTTGGGCGGCAAACCTCAACCATATCTTAATCTATAAATACATAACAATTATTTAGATTCTTCTGATATATCGTTAGTGGCTGTACTACAACCCTCACCGCAACCGGGATCACCGTAATGGGTGGCTGTGTACATCCAGCACAAACAACGTACTGTTTCACTAATCATTAAACGGATATAACTTTCATTTTGTTAATCTCTTCGGTTTGCGTACATATTACACATTTCTAAATGTGTGTTTGAGTCGAGTATAATGTTCAAATCACTTAACACCGCAGTTGAACTACAAATCATTATATAATAAATAATTCGATTGTTTAGAGTACAAAGGATTTTCAGGCGGTGACATGGTTACCATGAAACAACAAAAACCGATTGCGTCGTATCACACCTAACCGATTTCCTTCATTTGTAGCTCTTTTACCCGCCCCCCTTGACTTGAGTTTGTAACTTCTATTTATTTCTATTTAATTTTTTTGTGTGGAACACTTTTTATTTTTTAACTCTTTTCCATTAGTCCTTAGAGTTGACTTTCACAGAATTTTTGGATCAATACAACTAGTATTTTTAGCTATTTGAAATCAATACTTTTTATTGCAATAGCAGTTTCGATTATTCTGTGAAAGGCTATTCAAATCTCAGTGGACGCGGATGCGTTCTTAAATATATTACGATCGGCAAAGAAGTCACTTTTCTAATTCGTAAATTAAACGATAAATTTATGTTTTCCATTCGAATCTAAATTGTGTGTTGCCAGAAATGTCAGAAAAAAGTTAAGTAATAATTGTTTTATAGTTAATAGAAAAATGTAATGCACATGTTTGAATTGACTGCATGTGAATATCCTGATCAAGTTAAACATCCATCCAATTTTGACGATGAGATGCGGTAACTAATTGTTGAAAACCAATTTCGGGGCATCCAATATTGTTTGTATTTTAAAAATCTATACACTATTCGTTTATCATTCGACTACCCTTCACCCTATTCTTTACGTTGTCATTTACATTAATTTCTCTTATTACTTTGATGCGATAACATTTTGACGAATTTGCAAAACGGTTGAAAACACCTGCATAATTTCACGAGTGACCGTTACAAATTGTGTATATGCGCACAATAACGGGTTTGATGTGCAAAACAAAATATAAAAAATCCTATTTTTCTTTAGCTGCCGCGACATTCTTATTGTACAATTTCTATGCGCATAATATTGTGTTTGTCTATTGCGTTACGAACAAAAACACACACCAAAAAACCGGTTAAAAGATAACAAAAAACTATTTGCTGTCACATGTTATCAAACACTTTCGTTATCGCCCCTTAAAAACAGGAAAAAATATAAAATATGTCCGATGCTGTGAATGACGGCGTGTGTCCTTTAAAATGTATCATCATCTGCTGTAACTGTATTATCATCACAAATGCATTTGTTGATGCCGCCGCCCACATATTCCCCGTCGCTGTGTCATTATTGCCTACAGTACTCAGTTTTTTTTTTTCGGGATGTGGCACATCCATTATTAAAACCGACAAAAATTATAATTTATTTAATGCATTTTTTATCAAATTGAAAATAAAAAAAAACCAAAATATTATCATTTTACAAAAAAAACAAAATTATTTCGTTTCAAAACAGAGTTTATGAATGAATTGTTGTTGCCCCGCAATGAAACTAAATTGTGATGGTGTGGTGTGGTGTCGTGTGCTTGTCATCGTTATCATCACACACAAAAAAAAAGAATTGGTTGCTGTGCTAATAAAATATTATGTAAAAATTCAAAAATTTCATTTCGTTATGTAATAAATTATTAAATAATTATGATCTTGAAATGTGTTATCATCTGTGTTTGACTTTGTTTTTTTATTTCTTTCGAACACCATAAACACAATCACGCACGCGCACATCATTCAGCCATTGAACTTTTTGTGAACTTGTGTATTATATATTGATAGTACACGCACACACACACACACACACACACGCACGCACAGCACCACCGCCATTAGTTACAGTGAATTTAAATTAATATTCTTGGAAACATTATGTTTAAAATATTTTGTTTCACTAAATATAGATTTATAATCATTGACATTTAAAAAAGGTCATTACAACAACAACAACAACAACAACATAAAAAACAAAATATTCGATACCGAATTTTTTTGTTTTAGAGTGTGTTGCACACGCAGCCGCCGATCGTTGTGTTTTTTTTGTGTGTTTTGGTTTTTGATAACGCAAAATACTTTGTAACGAGAGAGAAACAAAAAAATATAAATTTATATTTATTTTTAAATTTATATTTTTTTTCCATGCGATAATATTCCGCGGTTCAATTAACTTTCTATTCGCAGCCGCTTCATTTTCCATACAACAACAACACAAGTTAATAATTATACAATTTTAATAATTTTCGATTCGGCTAACAACCAAATAGCGACTGTCACTTATTGTTTGTTGTTGGTTTTGATTTTTTTTCTTTTCCTTGAGAGATAACACGGAAAAAAAAATTTACATTTTATAAATGTTCTGTGTTTTAGCTGTAGCGTTGTATGCAAATGATGATTGTAGTCACAAAGTGTGTCATTTTGATGGATGATGTGGAAGTTTTGATGAAATTTTATTATATGCAAATGTTTTCGTATATAATTGGCCGAGACATGGATGAGCTAAACCATTATTTTTAATCATTTTGTGTTTTCTATGTGTTCCAAGCATTGTGTGCTTACACAACAGATCCCATAACTCGCATAACTAAACAATAGAATGATCTGGCAAAGTGTTTGTCACAAGTTAATAAAATTAAAATTTGTCCATTTGCTTAAATTCTTATCAATAGTTATTTATCTTTTTAAATCGATAGACAATGTAATCCAATCGGTTCGATCATTCTCAATACTCTATTTTATCAAACATATTGAAGACACAACAATACCGAGTCTTTGTATTCTCGCCGGATGCACACACTGGCCAATTGTAACAGTGAACAACGGATATATTGGGTCTATAACTATAAGTTCTGGGGATATTTTGGTAAGAGAAATAGATTTATTTGAAAGTAACGGTACATTAAAATTTATTCAAAGTATTTGCCATCGGAAGCTATAACCATTTTGACCATCAAATTATGGATCCGCTCATAGAAGAACTTCTTAGATTTTGCAGAAGCATTCCATGAATGCAGTCATTTTTTCATATCTTCGTATGAATTGAACCGCTGTGCAGAACGGGGCTGACTGCATCGACCACCGGAACAAATGGTAGTCTGATGGAGCAATGCTGGTGAATATGGCGGGTAGGGTAGAACTTCTCAGCCAAGTGTTTCTAACTTGTTTCTTTGACCACGGTCTTGCAACGTGTGGTCTAGCATTATCATGATGCGCAGAATCACACGGTCATATCTGTTGGCATATTCTAATCGTTTTTGATGCAATGCTCGGCTCAATTTGATTAATTGCTCTCGGTAACGTTCAACAGTGATGGTTTGTCCCCGGTTTAAGCAGCTCATAGTACACTACACCAAGCATTGGTCCCACCAGATACACAGCGTTATCATAGAACACAATGAATATTGCGTTTTGGTGTCGATGGACGTGGTTCACCAGTCTTCACACCCATGCTTTCATACGTTTTGGATTAATCGTAATGGATCCACTTTTCATCACCTGCAAAATTGAATGTCTTGTACACAGCATATTCTTAGAACATGAAGAATATTGCGTTTTGGTGTCAATGGACCTGTTTCACCTGTCTTCACCAATGCTTTCAGACGTTTTGGATTATCGTAATGTATCTACTTTTCATCACCAGTCACAATACGATGCATGCATTGAATGTCTTTGAAGCAAAATTTCACACACATTATTTTTCGATTTTTTTGTTGTCTTTCCGTCAAAGTTCATGTGGTACCCAATACGATAGCATTTGGACCATTCCCATTGTCTTTAAACGTTTTGGAAACACTTGTGCTTGGGTAACATCTAATGCCAATGCTAATTCTTCTTCCGTTTTTAACATCTTCGCTGAGTAAAGCTTTCAATTCTTCGTTTTCAAAATTTTTGTTGGTGCTCCAATGCGTTCCTAATCACTAACATTAAAATCATTATTTTTAAACCGACGTCTAAACCAATACTCTCACAATTGTTTTGGTGATGGGGGCATGGACACCATAAATTTGTAACAAAAAGCGATAAGTTTCCTGCTGCTGCTGTTTTCTTCCCGAATAAAATTACTTAACATAATTTCCCGCCCAAATGCCGGTTTGTTGGGGTACAAAATTTTCCATTTTTAATCAACTATTAAAAAAATACTTGTTTACACTTCAACTGAATGTCAAAATACTGAATATGAATAGTGGATTCAAATACTACAATAGCGAAGTAGATTGCCACTACTTCACACTGCTTGCAAGCAATACTATTTACGACACCCATCAGATTATCCCCAGGACTTTAGTTATAGACCCAATATTTATTTTTGTTACGATTTTATGTGTCGACGACAATTTAAACGATCGTCCAACACACTGTTACTGCAATATTTATAATGAATCCGTTGGTGTACCATAGTGTAACACATTGTACAGCAGCACCATTGCTCTGCATGTAAAGATTTGCTGACTGTATTATGTGGAAGTGGGGAACACCTAAAACGTTATCAAACACTTGCCGCATTGTTATATTGATCTCGGATGAATGAATGATGTGTCCACAATCTCGACCACTTTCGTTTCGATAAACGTTACAATATGTGGGTGACACATAGATTTAGCAATATAATTTGGGGCCAACACTTAATGTTTTCAACTTCTTTAACAAAATATTTGGTAACCGAAACTGTTAAAATTTAAAAAGGTACTCACGAAGTTGAGGCTATCTGATTCCAAAAGTTTTGTCGTTTTTTTTTTTAATGTACAGCAAATTGTTGACGAACATTTTCCAAAGTCTTCAAGTAGTATATGATCCCAACTACACCGCCAACCAAACGCGAGTACGTTCAAAGATTTCTACTTATAAATTTTAAAAGAGAACCGTTTTTTTTTGGAAAAATATTTAGTTACTGGAATCGGCCTTTTTCCAAAAATTTGATTCTCAGTCGTCCACAATGTTTCCAATAAAATAATTATAAATAACCAGTAAACTTTGAAAATTTGAACTGAATGTTAAATTCTTATTAATTTGAGGCCATTGGTAATATTGTAGTCGCACTTCTATTAAGTGTTTCCATATGAGCTAAATATTCCTTATAGAATCGATGGATCATATATTAAATTATTGGCTTAAAAGAATTTTTTTGACAATAGGTTACACTAAACACTATCGCCACTTTGTTGCGGGTACCTCACCTTCCACAAATTCCTTCGATTAACATTTATACGTTTATCCTAAAATTTTGATTTAATCGATAGCTTTTACGGATTAATGAAATTATGTGGTACTATTTCGCTGGCACACAAATATTCCTAATGGAATTGCTATAAAATATCACTGCTACGGGTTACCATTTTTGTATTTGACCTTAAAATTATAAGTTCTAATTTTTTTTGACGTCGCTTGTACAAAATTATTAAGAAAATTAATTCAAAATTTTTACCGATTTATTTCCAGCAATTTGTCATCAAGGATGTCCGGCTGGATCAGCAAAGGGCGGCAAATACAATTATAAAGCAAATTCTCTGTACAATTATAATGTTGATAGCACTATAACGGTATATTTGTCGGGTGCCGATGCACAAGAAACAACGTTGCATGTCCAAGGACCGGTACAATTATATTCGGAAGGTGATTGTATGTACACGTTACGTATACCGCAAATGTTTACATTTGGACCGGATAAGAAAAAGATTAAATTAAGTGATGATTTACAAATACAAAAACCGATACGTTTTTCGATGTCGGGTAATGACGAAATAACACCGGAAATATGCACGGACAGTAACGATTCAGAATTTGGATTAAATATTAAACGTGCAATAATATCAATGATTCAATCGTCGGCCGCCACAACATCGTCGTCCACATCGGATACGGGCAAAAAATCATATGAAATTGATGTGTTTGGTACGTGTCCGACAACCAGCACTGAAACACGTACCGGTGACACAACAATTGTTACAAAAATACGTAATTTAAATTTATGCGGTTATCGTGAAACAATTGCCAACGGTTTGGTAACGAGTATCATTAATGAACATTCGGGTATAAAGTCGACGCCACTGTTGAACGGCGATTATACGTGTGAACAACGTATTAAGGGCGGCGTGTTGCAGAGCGCCCAATTGAATGAAGAATATACATATGTACCGTTTACGAACGGTGAGGCCGGTGTACGAACAAAAATTGTAACAAAATTAACGATCAAGGGTAAACCGGTGGATGCCACAAATGTTATGAAAGTCAATGCACAACGTCCGCGTTCCATTATATTTGACGATCCCGAACAAATACCGTCCACCGACAATATGAAAGATATTGTTATTAAGGCATTACGCAATACAATGGATACATATCAAAATAATGTTGGACCGAAAGCGGCCACTCAATTTTCCGAATTGATTCGATTGATGCGTTACGCCAAAGAAGGTGATTTGGCCGCCATTTATAATCAAATAAAATCGGGTACAATTCAACATAAATCCAATAAGGCGTTGACACGTAAAATATTTTTGGATGCTCTATTTCGTACCGGCACCGGTTATTCCGTACAATTTTGTGCCAGCCTATTGAAATCACAAGAAATAACGGACGAACGGGAGAAACGATTTGCTTATTTATCATTTAATTTAGTGGATTCGATGACAAAGGAAGCGCTGCAATCGGTTAATGTAAGTATGAAAAATAAATTACTAAATTATTTATTTACAATTACAGATGGTTCGGTTAATTTCTGACCATTTTTCCTTTTTTAATTTTTTTCATTCGAATGTTTTTAAAGTGCCGAATTTTGCCCGTGGTTAATCGGGCGGTCCTAGATCCTAAGCTCGAGCTTAGACTTCCGTTTTGAAAAATAATCACTTTATTCTTGAATTGGATGATCATTTGCATCGTATGACGATAATGAAACAGTGCGTTCATTTTACTTAGCCTTTGTCACAAAATGATGCAAAATGTTAACGCTTCCAGCGGGCTCATTAATTTAATTTAAATTTTTTCAGTGGTCACAGAAATTATCCATTATCGAATACCAAATTTTTAATATTTTTTAATCGATCAATTTTTAATTATTTACAGAAATTATTCGATGGTAATCCACCGAAAGAGGCGTACCTAAGCATTGGTAATTTAGTGAATAAATATTGTCGTAAAAATGGTTGTGAATCGGCGGAAATAAAAAGTATATCGGAAAATTTTGTAAAACGTTTACAAAATTGTAAATCGGATAATAAAATTCAAGAAAATCAAATTGTGGCGGTGTTAAAAGGTTTACGTAACACAAATAATTTAGTAAATCCGGCACTGGATAAGGTCGTACAATGTACAAATGAAAAATTACCGGCACGTATTCGGGTGTCGGCCATCCAAGCGTTTACGGCCAATGCATGTGATAAGAAAATACAGACAGCGGCTTGGAATTTATTGAAAAATCGTGCAGAAGATTCGGAAATACGTATCGAAGCGTATTTGGTGTTGACAAAATGTCCGAACACTGTGTTGGCCACCGATTTGAAAGAGTTATTGGACGGCGAAACTGTACATCAAGTGGGCTCATTTATACAAACACATTTGGCATCGTTACGTGCGTCAACCGATCCGCATCGTGAAAATTTACGTAAACATTTCGGTCAAATACGTTCGGCTCAACAATTTCCAAACGATTTCCGTCGCTATTCATTTAATCGTGAACTATCGTATCAATTCAATTCGTTAGGCATTGGTGCCAGTCTCGATTCGAACGTTATCTATTCACAATCCGATTTTCTTCCAAAATCAACGTATTTAAATGTAACAGCCGAACTGTTCGGTAATAATTTTAACATATTTGAATTGGCCGCACGTCAAGAAAATTTAAATACACTATTGGAGCACAATTTTGGACCCAAAGGTTTATACAATACACACAATTTGAACGGATTTTTACAATCAATATTCGATAATTATCGTACGATTATCGATGACATTGAACAACGTAAGCAACAACTATTGAATACTGTGGGCCAAACAAGACGGTCACAGCGTAGCACACGCGATGACATTAAGCAATACCAACGTTTAGTCAAATTGGGCAATGAAATTCATGATGACATTGATCTAGATTTATCCATCAAATTGTTTGGCAGCGAAATGTTATTCTTAAGTTTAGGCGATGACATTCCAATCAATTCAAAAGAATTTCTTAACAAATTCAACGATTGCATTGGTAAAATGGTACAAAATGCTAAAGGTTTTGATCACACCTATGAGGCGCATACATTATTTATGGACGGTAAATTGGTGTATCCAACCGGCATTGGTTTACCATTAAAATTGTTGTCCGAAGGTGCGGCAGTTATGCGAACCGAAGTTAGTGGTAAAATTGATATTCGTTCGATTATAAGCGATCCAAGTAAAATGCAAATTAATTTGAAAATTGTGCCAAGGTAAATTTTAATTTAATTTATAAAATAATATAAAACACATACACACACACACACACACACACACACGCACGCACACACATGCGCAGCAATGGAAGTCCTTGTAAGATCCTGGAAATGTCCAACACATCGTTAAAACATAAATCCTATTTTCTATTTAATTCTCTGTTCCATTAATTTTCACATAAAGTGTCTCATGGGCAAAAAATTACTCTCCGCCAATTAAATTTAAGTTCGTATGGCCGATGTACTTTCGGCGGGATTACCGATATTCGAAATTATATTGTTTGTGTACAAACATTACAACGTCTCACTTTTATGTGGGCGGGGCAATAAGACCTTTTTTTTTTGAATTTTCTGTAATTAAGCGGTAGACTCTTTCTACTTTTACATGGCATTGGAGTTTTCTAAAGGACAAATTGGCAATTAGTTAATCATTTATCATTCACACGATCTACACGCGGACACTCATTTTAACTTCTAACATCTGTTCTGTTCTGTCTGTCAATGTCATTAAAATTGAATTTAAGAGCCTTGTATCAGTTTTGCAGTTCTATAACTTTGCATTGGAGACAAGGCGAGCACACAAAAGCACACACACCGATGTGGAATACTTTAAATTGCGGCCACAATGGAACTACTTCAAATTTAATTAATTACACTTGGAATATATTCAAATAGATGCCTTCAAAAACACATATAACTGAGCTACCATCACCTATCTCATCACAGGTCTCCATTAAATTCAACCCAAAACTTACAAAACACATTAAAAGAAAGAATTTGGTATGGGAAGGCTATCGAAAAAGAAAGAAATTTTAAGATGAATCTCTTAAATAGTCCCTACTGCGATTTGGTCATAAAAAGAATTATACAACAAAAAATCTTAAATCTCTTCGAGTAGCTGTGATTGATTTAATTTTACAGTCTAAAATAAGTACATTTACATGACGGTGGTTCGAACGAAGCGAGCGAGTCACATTAAGTTTCATATTCAATGGAATATGTTCCAGGTCGCACACCAACACAAACCAATCGTCCAATGTATTAAACCACCACATTATTCACATTCATTTTTATTTATATGAACAGCTATAACGTTGAAGTGACGGGTAAATTAATAGTTGATGGGTGGGCCGTATCAACGGGACTGCAAGTAAGCGGTTCGGTGCATACATCGACGGGAGCAGATGTTTTTGTTAAATTACTTAATGGTCAAGGTGTTGACATCAAAATTAAGTCACCATTAAAGAAACAAGAAATATTTAGTTTTGATCATCGCATTGTATTTGTGACGCAAGAACGTGGACGCGAAACAGTACAACAAAATTTAAAATTCTCATCGCAAAAGTAAGTTCGAATTGGTTTTTTTGTTGTTGTTAAATTAATTAATTAAATTTACAAATTTACAAATTTATAGAAAAGAATTTTCGGATTGTTTTGATCAATTGTATAAAAATATTGGTGTTACATTTTGTGGTGATGTATCGATAACGGTGCCGGGTAATCCCGGTGTTGCTAGTTTTCCATTGAATGGACCGAATAAAGCATCGCTAGCCCTAGAAGTTGATAGTGAATATAATTTTAAAGCAATTTATGATAATTCAAATGCAAGACATCAAAAATTAACATTTGAATTTGACACACCGAAATCGGAAGGGAATAATCGTCATACGGAATTAGTGTTTGAGGCCGCAATTGAACCGTCAATATTTGTGCGTACAACATTTACGGCACCGTATGCTAAAATTGGTGCCGAAGCCGGTTTTATAAATTCACCGAAAGAAATTTCAGCCTATGCACAGGCAAACAATGGCGGCGATCAATATCTGATAAAATTAGGTTTTAATAAATACGGTGCACCACCACAACAAGAATTTAGTCCGATTGTAATTTATCAGACGCCAACGCGTAAAGATAACAGTGTGTTTGGCTATCGTGTGGACGGTAAAATTATGGTTGATTCATCGAAACCACCAAGTGTACGGTACAATTTTAATGACATAAAGGTGATCGGTGTAAATGATCCGGATCCCTTTAAAATAAATGGTTGGATTGATTTTAACAAGGAGAAAATTGCCACCGACATTCAATTGGAAAAAAGTTTCCGTAAAGGTACAATTGTCGGCAGTGTTGCGTTCCGAAGTGAAGGCATCAATTTAGATTTAAGTGTTAAAACTAATTTCCATGAAATGGCTAATGGTAAAATTGTTTACGATTCGATACGAACCGATGATCACGTAAGTATATTTTTTGCTATAAATAACCACTTCCTGGAGTGGGGCGGGGGCGGGGGTTGGGGTTTCGGGTTTATTTATCCGTTACGATATGAATAATTAAAAAATTGGGAATCCAACAAACGAAAAATTTTCCAATAATAATTCCTCTCTCTCTGCCGCATCCGACACGATAAAATTCAAATTTAAAATGGGTAACGGCAATGTGTGGGATAATTTTGAAACAGAATTTACATTAAAGTCGGATAAATAGTAATCGGTGTAATTCAATTGGAAATATTTTAGTTCTATGGAAGCTGCGGGGATAATATTTCCAAATTCACTATCACTTTAAGCGCTCAAGGAAATTATAACAAAAGCGTTTTTATTTTTCATTGTTCCAATGGGTTTTGTGAGTGACTCGCGAGTACAATTGAAAGAGTGGATTTTAGATATTCTAACCGCACCGCAGGATCACCTGGAAACTGATTAATTCTTAAATTTCATAAATCCACCGATTCGACAACAGTTTTTAGAAGAAAAATGGAAACAATTCGGAAACAAATTTTTATAAAAGAAGTTGTTGAGGGTTTGGTTCGTTTGGCCGACCTATCGTCATTCAGTTAATTTAGGATTTATATCTGTTTGGTCGGCTAATCATAAAGGGTTTCAGAAATCGATTGAACCGGTTACAAACAATTTAGCGATTGTGACTGAATGTTAAGGTTGGAACATGGTGTTAAGATTTGTATGGGAAAATAAATGAAAATCACGGGGTGGAGAAAAGTGATTGGGGATCGATTGATGTTTTCACCCCTATCAATTATTTGTCCGATTAACATCTCAAGTGCTTGCTTGATAGGGAAACCAAATTTGTGTATGATAAAATAATATGTAGTCCATTGTAACAGAATGAGGTAATGTGATAACTGTGATGATTTTCTAATGCGTATAGCCGGCGAAACAGTGGACTAATCAATAGTGAGTCGAGCGTAACTATTCATCGTAGATCCTGAATTAGGATGGAATAATAAATAGGTGCTATCTTATCGAGTGCACTGCTAGACAAAGGAGTCGCTAATTCAATAATGCATCGGTCAACTAAACTATCTAAAGAAAATTTCCATTGGCCATACAGTTATTGCACAACAAAGATGAAGACATACCCAACTCTAACAATTCGGCTCACAATTAAATATAAACAAACGGAACACACTTGAAGCTATTACCGCACCCTAGTGTTACCAGTTAAAGGCATAATTGTCAATCGAACCGGCTGTTAAGTATTCTCCTATGGTGTAGGCTAATCCTCCGCTCACCTTTACCATCCAAAATCAATTAGTCGCAATCTATCAATTATTAGAAATATTTAATCAATTTATTTATTCCAGTTTAAATCCGATTTGACATTGGTGTATGGTTCCGATTTGGATTCGTCAACGAAACGCATCGAAATGTTACAAGATTATGATTACGTAATGGTTGACAAAACAATAAAATCGGTTAAATTTAAGAATAAATTTAAATTTGGATTTTTACAATCGCACATTAAAGTCGACGGTGAATATAATCGAAATTTGGTGAAATATGATGTTGAGGGTGGGTATGCAAAACATAAAATCGGTAGCAATTTAATTGCAAAATTAAATGGTAAAACAGTTGGTGATTATGATGTTGAATTTGGTTTATCGATAAACGAGCATAGCGTCCATTTGAATGCGGATCGTGAAATTGAGAATAATAAATCGAAATTTTCCAATAAATTGCGTACCAGTTTTGGTGCATCTTTCGAAGTGAACGGTGTGGTTGGCCATCGGCTAACAAAACAAGACGCTGACATCAGAATAAACGGTGTGTTTGTGTTTGCCGACAAACAAGATCCGTATAAATTTGCGTTTGTGTTGTTAATGACACCAAAAGATATAACGTCAAATGGTAAATTAACAATCGGTGCCGTTACAAATGAATTGATAACATATGATTTAAAGGCACAACGTGGTGACACAACCAAAGGTCAATTTGAGGTAAATGTTAAAGATTTATTGTTTGGCAAGGGTTCGTTTAAGGTTAATGTTAATACGGGCCAAGGTGATGCAACGGGTGTTTTAAATTTGAAACGATTACAACGTAAAATTAAATTGGACAGTGATTTTATAATTGCCGCGCCAACGTACAATTTTAAATTAGATGTATTTTATGATTTTGAAAAAGATGGTTCGAAAAAAATTACAATTGATACGAAAAATAGATTTGAACGCACGCAATTCAATAGCGAAAATTCATTGGAGCTGTTGACGGAAAAATATGTATTCAATATTAACGGTAATTTAGAGGGACAATTTAACGATGGTATAACAAAAGGGAATTTTAAATTAATTTTACCAACACAACAACAAATATCGGGCACATTAGAACGTGAATTACGTGTTGATGTTGGGGCACAAAAAACAAGTGGTAAAATTTTCGTAAAACTTAACGATTTAAGGCCAAATCGTAAACAACGTTCGATTACGCTTACCGGTAATTTGGACGATGCCGATTTCAGAGCAAAACTATTTAATATGTGGCATAAATTGGAATACGTTGATTTCGATGGTGACAATATTTTAATATCAACATCGGCTAAACATTTACCGGTGCCCGATCATCATCATTATAAAATGGGTGCGGCCACAATTGAAATCACCGGCAAATTGTTACGCAACACATTAAACATAAATTTTAATTTACCCGAATATTGTGAAGAGCATGCGGTCTATCAATTCCAAACCAAATATGGACAACAATTTAATTTAAATGCTAACGGTAAATATTATTTGGGTGGTCGTTCGAAACCGACAACGTACGACATTAAATTAAATATTGATACGGCCGGTGGTGGTAGGGTACCAATAAAATTAATAAAATTCGAATCAGACGGTAGATTTTTGGCACCGCAAACCGATAACGGTTTATATGAATTGTATTTAAATGGTTTGTGTACATTGAATGACAAAACTGTAAGTGTAACGACAAATGGTAAAGGTAACGGTCATCACGGTACCGGTCAATTTAAATTACAATTACCTGATATTGAACCATTTTCAACGGATGCATCGTATACGTATACATCGTCGGATGGTGATGGCGCCGATGGCAATACCGATTCCGATAATGGTGTCGACAGTCGTCATGCTCAATGTTCGGTTGACATTAAATACGGTAGAGCAAAAGAAATTAAATTTACCGGTGATTTGAAAACAGTTGGCTCCAATGATATTTCATTACACACAACAATAAAATCACCATACGAACAATCCCGAAATATTGATTTTACATTTAAAACAACGGTAAGTTTAATAAAATTAATATTGCCTTAATTTTCTTAATTAATTAATTAATTAATCCATTTTGTTTGGTTTTTATTTTCCATTACACGTTCGCCGCCAACAACTGCAGAAAGCGAATGACAATATTTATACTACAAATGTACAGTTAATGGCGAACGAAAAACGATACGCAATGAATTCCGAAATTATAATATCGGAAACAAATCCAAAAATTGATGTTACAATATCGTATCCGCCAGCGGTGGACACCAAACTGTATGCCGGATTCGATCGTTTGGGTGACAATAAGTATAAAGGCCGACTATCGGTTGAAAATTTCGGTAAATTTAATTTTGCTGGTAACGGTGAAATTAGTTGTCAAAGTGTTGATAATTTTTATGTGAAATTGGATGTTGATTCACAATTGTTAAAATTGAATAAAATCCATGTGGAAATAAATTCAAAACAATCGGGAGGTGGTGGTGGCGGTAAGGGTATTGAATTTAAAGCATCGTCGGCCGGCACAAATATTTTAAGTGGTCACGCCGAATACACGGTGCGTGAGGAAAAGGGTAAAACAACAATTGAAGGACAAGGTAATGTTAAATTGGCCGACAAAAATCGTGATGCCAGTTTTAAATTTGTTAAAAATCGGTATGAGGAAGCTGTCGATAAGGAAACTGGAGTATTTGTAAGTGCATGGCAAATTTTTGGTATTTCAATTATATTTAATTGTTGTTGTTGTTGTTGTTGTTGTTGTTGTTATTTGTATTCGTGTATTTATTTATTAACCGGATCGCACATATGACAATATAAAACATAATTTTAACACTTAGCAGTAATTTTGAGAAATACTTCCATTGAAAATTAGGTGCCATATAAAGTAGCTAAAGGTTGTTATACAAAATAGTGGATATCACATTAAGGACTACTCCCACTGCATGTTCTTTTCTCTGCGCATTTCCATATTTGGATGAATTTGTGATTTGGGCTCACGTTAATTTGAATTTTGTTTTAAAATTTAATTCAAAGCCAAACCATTTTCTACAAGTACTCGCTTCAGAACCAAATGCAATCGCACAGTGTTAAACAAGCGATATAAAACGGTTAGATGGAGGGTTGGGGGAGGGGGCGGGGTGAGGATAAACATAAATTAAACAGAAATCGGTCATATATGAATTCAATAGAAGGCACAACATATGAATGGTAAAATTGGACTCTCAAATATTTGAGTATATTATTCAAATCGGCAAATCCAATTGGAAACGGAATACAAAAAGGTTAAATGTGGTTTACGTTTTCACAGGAAGACATTCTGAATACAAAAAAAATTTGGGCACTGCATGACTGAATATACACAACGAAAATCATCAGTTCGGTATTCTGGGTTTGGTTGGTTTTGGTACCCTGGAACTTATCATGCAAAACGCAGCGGTTAAAAGTGCTGTCCGTTTATGTTATGCGTTTAATTTGAGACATTCTAACCCATTTTAATTCTAAATTCATACAATGGTATTCTTCCATCAACGTTTGACTATGGTATGGTAACCAAATTTAAAGTTTTTTCTTAAATACTTCCATGTCCTTATACAGACCGGCAGGATTTTCAGTTGAGAATATCAACAATTTGGATACGCTAAATATGGATAAGGAAAATCGAGGTGGGCAGTATTCTAAGTGCACAGTTAGACACATTCCAGGCAACCAACAATGTGTGTATGGGATTGCTTAAGGACACTTGTTACCCTCCCATTACTTGATACATAAACCGACAGACTTGAATTGACTGACTTTGCTCTAAATATTTACCAATAACGAAGTTGACAATTGCCGATTGACGTTTGCCGAAAACAACAATAACGACGTAATTTACATTTATTTTTACTAATTTTTTAATTTTATTTTTAGTTAATATTTACCGGTACATTGGGTCCGAAAAATATTGTGGCCGAATTGAAATTGACAAATAGAAATTTTGTGGTACGCACGAGTGTGTGTGAGGAACGTGAACAATGTATTAACTTTGAAATACGGTCGGCATTCAAAGAGATCGGTATCGAACAAGTAAAACATGAACTCTTGATATCGGTAGATTTACGGAAATTAGGTTATTCACATGAATTCGGTTTGAAGGCGGAAACGGAACGCATTGGTTTCATAATAAATCATAATTTAGATGTACATTTACAGGCCCAAGATAAAACCAAATATCAATATAATGTTTATGTAAATTCGAAAAAATCGGGTATTGTATTGACGTTACCGAGTCGCACAATATCGGTGGAAACAGTTTATGAAATACCGGCCGATATATTCGGTAACTATGAAATAAGTTGTACATCGCACATGGATAAATTACGAAAGCCAACAAATTGTGTCCAACTTAGTTTTACCGGTCACATTAAACGTACCGGTAAAATGAATATACAAAATTATGGTGAATTAAGTTTTAAACATCCGACCATAAAACCAATGAAAATTACAATAAATTCTGAATTTAATGGTGATCAACAAATTGCAAGCGGTCAAATGGAAATCGATATATTTACCGAAACAAATATGGCGATAAAAGTGGATGGAAAATATTCGAATGCCGATAAAACGGGTAAAGGTTTTAACATAACCAGTGAATTGACGGCCCACAGTGATGGTTTAGGTTTTCAATATGGTTTTACGGGACATGCGGCGATGTCAATACCACGACGTCAAATAAGTATTGCGGCCAGTGGTATATCGCCGACAACAGATTTACGTACCGGTTGCTATATATTTGTGAGCGATGAAAAATTAGAAATTCTATTGACCGGTTTCAATGAGGAAATTTTACACATAAATGGTGGCTATGATTCAATCAGACATAACGGTGAATTACATACAACTATTCAATTTTTGGGCACAACGCCAATCGTTATAAATGGCAAAACCACCAGTTTATCGTCGTATCAAATTAAAATAACGCGTGGCACCCTTCTGGACGCCCAAATTGATGTGACCATTGGCAAAGAAGCCAAACTCATTGTTATCGGTAACGGTAAAGAATTATATATGGGACGCATTAAATTGACGGCCCAAGAATTTTTAACGCCCGACTATAAAATTCAAGATGATGAAATTAAAACATTTATTGTAAGTTTTTGAAATATAAATTTTAATGAATTTTTTTGATTTTATTTAACCATCAATTTCAATTTACAATTTATTAGAAAGTGGTCCAAAAAGAGTTCCGTACCGAAACCGAACGGGCACGTACCGAAATTATGGAACGCATTAAAAAAGTTCAAACCGCTATGATAATACAATTTAATAAACTGAAAACTTGTATTCCGGATTTCTCAAAACTCCAACTTGAATATAAAAATGAATTTGATCAATTAATACAAGAATTAATGGCCGACAAATCAATTAAAGAATTTGTTGAAATGTTGTAAGTATTTGTATTTGTTTTCTACACAAAGCCACACACACACAAACACACACACACGCTCACATATACAATTGTATTAATTTTTGAAAATAACGTACACTGGAATCCATCGCATTTGTTTGCGGAAATTTAAAAAGAAATTCCAAAATGGAGCCGGAAACTGTGTAGACATTCTGCACACTCACACCATTACTCGTTAACATTTGTAAAATTTCCAGAATTGCAGAATTAAACAATTGCATAACATTAAAACTTCTAGAAACAGATTGAGTTCAATTCATACCGCACTGTTTTCACATCACAGTTTTGACCTTTATTTAAAATTACTTTTTACCTCATCCCTTCCACAGTCGTCTCATCTCGTATTGCTCAATAATTTTCCAGGTACACTGTTGCTATAGAAAAGGGATGTTTTTGTAACTACTCAAATATCAACTGCACAAAATATAAATTTAATTCAATTTTCATATTTAAAATTTGCTAATTTATTTATGTTTTCTTGTTGCCGTTGCCGTTGCCAATTTACAGCCAACGTGTTTACACAACAATTGGTAAAACAATTGGTGAAATTATTCAAGTGTTGATGGAAAGCGTAAAGAAAATCTATGATATTATCAATGATTTTACCAGAAAATTATTACAAATATTTAACGATGACATATTGCCAACGCTTAGCGAAACGTACAATAAAATATCACAAATTATCACGAAATTCTATGAAGATACATTTAATATATTTGTTGCGTTCATTGAACGTGCCATCAAAGCATTGAAATCGTTTGAAGATGATTTTATAAAAGTGGGTAAAATTGTATCGGATATTGTTAAGAATGTGGCAAAGATTGTGGCAAAATATGGTGACATATTGCGCAAAGAGTTATCGGATCTATATCGAATGCTAATCGATAACATTAAATCGTTGCCGGGCTACGAAGAAATTAAAGAGAAAATAATCGAATATTTATCGAAAATTATTGCACCCGAAAATTTGGTAAAAATATTAAATGAAATAAGGGCCGCACTTAAGGACACCGTACCAACAAGTGAAATTTATGAATTTGTACAAAATCTAACGACGTACATTGAAATGGTAAGTGTAAATTTTATTATAAATGGGAATGGGTAACTTTCGAACCGCCTCGCACCTGTAAAAGGAAATTAATTAATTTTTTTTTTGGCGGATACAAACAAATCCGGCTAAAACGCAATTTCAGTCACACACACATCGTTTATGTGTGCGTTTACACGCACTTTTGTTGACCTATTTTGGCAACGCTGAAGGTATTTGGTGTTGTACTTTCGTTGACTGTTAACACTTAAAACTTTGTACCCCATGGCGTAACGCCCCTTCTTCCGGGCACTGTATATAATACGAAAGGGTACAATAAAACCAACTATTAAATCTGTAGCACTTAAAATTTGGTAACAACGTAAAACCACATCATATTTTCAATTAAAATATATAGTTCCTGGATTTTGTCCTGGATTATGTCCTAGGATTAGAATCATGAAAAGCTTTCTATACATTCAATTGGTGGTAACGGAAAAATGTAAATCCTGCAGCGTCCTGAAACTCGTTAAACATCGACAAATAACTTAATACACGAAACACTGTTGAAGATAATTGGAAAAAAGGTTACCGCCGCCCACTTGACACACTAATTTCGTCAGTTTCCATATATGGCTGGTGTAGTCAAGGGCATAGAATGGATGGTCACAAACATGTTACTCATAAACTTTCACATTTTTAAATTATCGCCACTAACATCTGGCGCCTAACGTTACACAAGTGAATTCAGAAATTTCAGAAACGAGGAAGCAGTATTCTGGCGAGAAAAAAAAAGCTATGCAATTTTAAACGACACCCACAAAGTGATCATTTGGATCAGGATTTTGCAGACAATTATCAATTCAAACCGTACGCAGCATCCACTTTCCGAATTCTATTCTATGTATCGGAATAACGGCATCCGTTCGGCATAAAAATTAGCCGCGCCATGCATGAGGTCACACCGTCGTCTCTAAATAATTAATTTAATATAAAAATATTAATTTTTTTTTATCTTCCAATTTTTTTCCGCAGAAAGTCACCAAAAAAGATGTAAACGATTTGGACAGCATCAAAGTAATTTGTTTGAGTTTCTTGAAAGCATTACGTTCAATATTTGATTTAGTTTATCGTCAATCATCCGACCACATAAGTATATTAAGTGCAACGGTTGGTGGTAGTGGTGGTGGTGGATCAACGGGAACGGCACCATCATCGTCGTCCGCATCGCCATCAATATTTGGCGGCACCGGTATATTTGCACCGATACCATTATCGATAACGGCCATAAAACGTATACCATTTTTAACAACAATTAAATTTAGTCCATGGAATTATTTACGCAATGAGAAATTCTTTTCGATCCAAGACCTCTTGTACACCTATCGTCCGGCACAATTTAATCCATTACAATTTTTGCCGCCATTCCCAATGTTTGGCCAAATAATTGATGGCACCACCATTTTCACCATTGACGGTAAATACATACAATTTGCAGACACCTCGTGTTCGTACATATTGGCACAAGATTTTTATAATGGTAATTTTTCGATTGTGGCCAACATTCAAATGGGTAAACTGAAAGGTATTACATTGTTGGACAAAGGCGATGCCATTGAAATACAATTGAATAAAAATAATTTAGAAATTGGTCCGATTCTATTGAATAACAAAGCGGCCGAATTACCAATACAAAAAAATAATATAATGGGATGGCGTACATATTTTGACATATCATTGATGACCGAATACGGTGCCATGATTCAATGTACAATTGATTTGAAATTGTGTAACATAAATATTAACGGATTTTATTATGGGCAAATACGTGGTCTGTTGGGCAACGGTAACAGTGAAGAATTCGATGATTTTACATTGCCCGATGATAGGATTACGGAAAATAATGCTGATTTTATAAATGCCTATAAATTGCCAAAAGCATGTCCATCGTTAACAACATCGGCAGCGGCGCCGGCCAATAGCATACCAAAAAATAAATATTGTAAACAATTGTTTGGCATCGATTCGTCGTTACGTTACTGTTATCTATTCGTTAAATCAATAATTTATCGGGATGTGTGTGATTTAACGGTACAAAATATTGCTGCGGAAGCGGAACAACGTGAAAAAGCATGCCGTTTAGCATTTGCGTACGCATCGAAGTGTCGCCACGAAAATATACCAATTGATTTGCCAAGCGAATGTGACAAATGCACAAACAACAATAAAGAGTATAACATTGGTGACGCATTCACCGTTCAGTCACCACAGAAAAAAGCCGACATTGTTATTGTTGTGGACACGTCGGCTGATGCGAACGCCGCCGAAGACACAAAACACAATAATTATTTAACCGATTTAATAACACCGTTGATCATTGACTTACGTTTACGTTTGAAAACGCGTGACATCACCGACACCCAAATTGCTGTCATTGGCTACAACAATAACAAGAAATACTTCAACCATTATACGGTTAACGGTAAATTAGACATTATATTTAGCGGCGGTAAATTTAAATTTGAACCGGTCGCGGGTCCCGATGCTGACGGTCCATTGGTCAGTGGTTTTTCCGATTTAGATAATCTCTTTAAATTATCGTATGCAACGTGTAAGAAATTAGAAGCCGATTTAGGATTATCCGTGGACGCCTTTTCATTCCGTGAAGCTTTAAATTATCCATTCCGTGCCGATGCCAGTAAAGCAATAATTGCTGTACGCTCCGATCAATTCCATCATTCACCGAATCCAATGCGTGTCATTGGTGCAACATTTGGCAGTGAAATGGCTAAATCACGTGGTGTTACGGTACATTACATTGGACCGATACCCGAACTAAGTATATCGACGTCAAAGGATCCAAAGGCTGCTAAAAATATTGTTGGTAATTATACAGTTTTTTTCAATTTGAATTAAAACCAAAACCCACAAAAACAATAACATCCCCCCAACAAACAATTTTTAGTGTGAAATTTTATTCATTTTATTGTATTTATTGTATTTTTTTTGTATATTTTAATCACAAAACTAGGATTCAATTCAAAATTGGCATTAACAATACAAGATTCCAATAAAAAAACAAACATTGGTTCATCCGATTTACGTCGTAATTTAGAATATGGATCCGATTTAGGTATTGACATCGTACAAAATGGATACGGTTATGCATTTTCGTCCACTAATTTGTTGGCCGCTAAACCGGGTGATCGTAAGAAAATGATAACTGTAATTGGTACAGCTATCGGTGATCAAATGTCACGCTTAGAAATTTATAACGATTGCAAATGTAAATTACGTGATGGTTTATATCCCATTGAATCGTGCCGAGCCGATGAGGTTAATTATTTAGCACCAATTGTAAGTGTTTTATTGTTTTAAGTTAATTGTTTACGGTATTTTAACGGTAATTTTTAAAATTTTCTTTTAATCTTATTTCGTATAGAAAAAGGCAGCCGGCAGAGGTTAAACACAACAAGCACGCACTCACGCCGCCCACCCCACACACACACACACACCGACGCGCACACACACCTTTATAAAATATAAGGTTAGAAGTTAGTGTGCGCGGGAGTGTGTGTTGTTGGTACTTTTTTTCTACTATAATCATATTTTATGCAATTAATTTAAGAAAAATAATAATAATAAATGAAATAAAAAAACCGTAATAAATATAAGTTAAAGAAGAATTCAAATATTATAAAAATAATAATGGTTTCTTATTTTTTGGCTCCCTCCGTTTCCCCTCCCCCTCCCCAATCCTTTTTTCCGACTCAAATTTTTATATCGAATAATTTAACAAATTAGCTGGAAAGTTATGTCAATTTTTTGCTACCTGGGATTGTTATTTAATCAATTTGCATGCAATTTACAAACATTATTTTGTGGTTGCGATGATGAGTTTTGCTACACTTTGATTGAGATTTATAGTGTAAAATGAACTTATGTGTGCCATGAAATTGTACGACAAACTGTGACTGTGAATTTATGATCTTTAAGCTTTCGAACTATTAGAGTTAAACTAATTACGATTATAAATGGGAGGTGATGCGTGGAATTTTGCTTATCGTCTTTCGGATATATAGAAAACTTTGGGTAATTGATTCATCATTGACTTTTAAAAAGCTGTTTATTTATTGTGTTAGCGTGTGTGCGGTGCTAGATTCTAGTCTATTGAGTCAATGTGTCCTCCTGCATTACATTTTCTTCTTCTCCCCAGGTGTGAAAAAATACGTTCCAACTTTCATTATACCCGTTTTGGTATCGCATCTCTTTGCCGCTACAACAGTTACTGTGTAACGGCATAAAGAAAACACTTAAATAAAAACTATAAACGTTATTAAGCCAAATTTTGATTGTTGATTGTAAGTGATCGAGTTGCTGCTGCCGAATAGATCGTGAAATCATTTTGTAATAGAGAAAAATGTGTGTGGCGTTATAAATGTTTTGAAACGGAGAAATTTAAATTAAACAAAATATATTTTTGCATATGTTTTTTTGTTTCCTAATTAACCAAGGCCCTAGTTAGTCGTGTGTGTGTGTGTGTGTGTGTGTGAGTGTGTGCTTGTGTTACATACAAATACACCTAACTATTTATTTTATATATTGAAATTAGATAGCATTTGTGGATAGATAAATTAAACGGTAGAAATAGATTAGTGTATTTTTGTTTCGCTTTTAATTATGTGTGTCAGGTTCTTTTAGTTTGTTTACACCACCATCGGCAGCCACAACACCCAACACCACAAAAAAAATCTCTATTTCATTGGCCGCACGTATATATTTCAATAAAATGTTTAAAGTGAAACGGGTGGCGAGAAACCACCTTAATTGATTTGTGACAAACTAAAAATAATCATTCCTGCAATAGTAGGATAGTACACATTCGTCCCGCTAACCTGTAGATCCTGTCTGACCTGCATCGGTAAATCGATCGAAAAACTAAAGGTCTACAAATGATAAGAGTAGATCCACCAGCATTCCAACGATATTTCGAATTAAAATTTCTGTGATTAAATGTTTTTCTAATACCTTCGTATGGGATTGTCGAAAGGTTGCTCTCTCTTCAATAACTGAATGAAAGCTACCTACTGTCGCCTGCTGCTAATATAGATTTCGGTATATAAATTCCATTCGTTTCCTCTAGAATGACTGGAATATCGATACTTGCGGACGCCCTGTTTTCTTCACCACTTTTTTTCTATTCTCAGTAAATTTTATCCAATCGATTATTTTGGGATTAAATGAAAAGTTCCTATATTGGGAATTCTGGAATTGTTGATGATCATATCAGTCCTAGTACAACTTTCCGACACTTAACAATTCTTTTATTCAATTCGTATATGGAGAATTCTGGAATTGTCGATATCGATCGCGTACATTTCTTGATAACTTTCTATAGAAATTCGGTAAATTTTCAGTAAATCTCATCCAATCGAATATTTTGGAATTATATGTAAAGTTCCTATATGAGAAATTCTAAAATATCGATGTCTATTCCAGTTTTTGTACAGTTTCCGCAGACCTGAAAATTGTGTTATTCAATTCGTATATGGCGAATTCTGGAATTGTCGATCTCGTATTTTTCTTGATAACTTTCTATTGATATTCGGGAAATTCTCAATAAATTTTATCCATACGATTATTTTGGAATTATTATGTAAAGTTCCTGCACGGGAACTTTGGACTGTCGATATCGATCACGTACTTTTCGTGACAATTGGCTATTGTTCCCAATGCTATTCAAATCTGGATGAAAATATGTCCAAATGCTTATTATGGAAAGAAAGATGAGAAAGCATTTATTTCCTTTCACTTCAGTTTCCGAAATGCCCCGATAACTTTCGATCAATATTCTAATCAATTCTAAGAACAGTTACGCATGGCAATTGTGGAATATCATTATACTTCTTGGTCCAAATTTTTGCCTGGAAATTTAACCAATTTCATTTATAAAAAAATTGTACTTGAAACTTTGTGTGAAATGTTTATTAGCGAACAGTAGTTACACGAACAGTTCCCAATTGGTATGCTGACCTAAAAATGTTAGTATTAGATTATTTCTTCACTGAATTCTTTCCAATGGAATTGGCTATCAATTTCCCTGCCATAATTGTGAACTGCTTATACGCTTAAACTGATACAATTAAAGAACTATGTGTTTTTTCTGTTAAACATAAGTGAAATGTGGTCAGTTGAGGTGCTAAGAAAACATCAAATTATGAACGAACTGTACGAACTACGAAAGCCACCCAATACTCCCTCCATACTCAAATATACGGAAAAATATTGTTTCAAAATTACGGTACAATCCTTAGCATTTCAGCTGAAACTCGTTCAATTTGCTCCGCTTGTGATCGAACAATTTTTACTCCATTTGAGACTGACAAGTTGTGGGGTGTGACTGAAGAGGAGCTGAATGAATGACACTATCGCGCGCACAAAAAACCCGTTTCGGCAGTCTTCAATTGGGTCACACACAAAAACCCCATTTAGTTCTTACATTATTAAAGCATTTTCATGCGTGTAGTTACTCTTCCATAGGTCCGTGTCTGTGTTTATGAATTTTTAAAATAGTAACATTTTTTTTTCTCGTTTATTATTTATTTATTTACAATTTTTTTTTCTTATGTATTTTTTTTGTTTTTTTGTCGGGCTCTCGAGTATTTCCTGAAATAATTTTTTCATTTTTCTTTTATTATTAGAAAATGTTGTATTTCTTCACCGCGTACCGCTCGCACGCGCGCTCTCTCTCTCTCTCTCTCTCTGTCTTATGTGGTGTTAATTTTATTATGTGCGTGCGATTAATTATGAAAACATTTTTATTAAATTGTGTGTTAATAGGTTTTTATGTATATTTTTTTCTGATTATATAACGTCATGATGATCGTCATCGTCATCATCATCATCATCATCATCATCATCATCACAAATGTATCATCAAAACGATCGACGGCCGTCTAACATCGTCATCGTCTTATGCTGTGTTGATTTACAAGGGAACCGGTGTGCGGTAACAATCGAATCGATATTAATGAAATTTTGAGGTGTTGTACAGAATATGAAAAATGAAATGTAATAACCACATTTTTTTTAATTGGTGCTTATATGGATTAGATGTACGGACGAAAAGTTCTGTCCGATATTATAGAACAACACACAAGAAAACAATAAATTTTTCATACTTTAAATAAATGTTATTGAATAAATTGGAATTTCCATCATTATTTTAGGAGACTCTTCTTGTGCCACACGTGATGCGGTAATTTTTATATCACATTTTAAAAGAAAAATCGTTCGCCCTATAGGCACCAATTGAATTGAAGCAATGCTTGTTTGATATCTTTTTCGTTTTTGAATTTTTTTGGACGGGCACAAAAATGTTGTACGGACAAAAACTAGTGATAAGGTGCGGTGGTTCGGAGATTTTCGTGTGGATGCGACAGAATTTCTCACCGCGAGTTTCTAACGTGTTACCGCAGCATTATGTGACCTGGGACATACATAGCCGGCCGTGTTTCTTCTGGTGTACTTTTTTCAAATTATCCAATTGCTGACCTGTACCTCTTCGCATTTAACTTTTCCGTTCGGTTTCAAGTGTACACTTACTACTTACTTACTTACTCCATGACGTTACAACCCGGGTGCGGTTTTAGCCTTCTCCAACACGCTTTTCCCCACCTGACCTATCCACAGTTAATGTCTTCCAATCCCGAATTTTTAGGATCTTTATATCACAGTTTACTGCATCTAGCCATCTCGCCTTAGGTCTTCCGGCTCTCCTTCTACCCTCCGGTTTACTATTTAACAGTTTTTTTGGCACACGCTCCTCCTCCATGCGTTCTACGTGTCCAACAGCCATCTCAATCTATTGATCTTGATTGTTTTGACAATATTTGGTTGACCGCGTACAACTTGTCTAATTCAAAATTGTATCGTCGCCTCCAACCATTCTGTTCTTTGACGGGACCAAATATGCCACGGAGTACCTTCATGTGTACACAACATTCTCTTATTCAGATTTAACTTCGGTTTATAGATGGGAGGGTGGGAGTTGTGGGTTGGTCAGCTTTTTTTCGGATTCACTAATTTCCCTTTTTCTTTACGATCTTTTCATAGGTAATATCGAAATTTCATCGGCTATTATAATGTCGAACTGGCTTGATTTTATTCCGTAAAAAAACAGAGATATGTAAAAATGATGACGCAATCAATTAAATTTGTCTCAATGAATTCATGTCGCACCCATCTCCAATATTTCCATACAAAACGTATAGTTTCCGAATATGGTCCGAAATGGTTTGTTGAACTAAATCAGACATTTCCGTAATTTCCTTCCGATGTTTTCACCAAAAGATTTTGCTCTGCCATAATGTTGACATCGTATCGTCGTCGATCAATTACAATGATTGCCCACAAAGTGGATTATCCGAAAGATCGAAATCATCTAATGGAAGAAATTGTACTTTCACCAAACACTTTTCAATTAGGTGTCAGTAAACCGGAATAATTTAAACATTTCTCATATAATTTTGATCATATTTGATATGTCGGGGTTTAGAATGGGATTATTATAATCAATTTTCATGAAATTCCGATAAAAATTGATAACCAGCAGCGACTTCAGGACCCACTTCTATGAACCTAAATAATTTTGGACCATTTGTGATCCAATTATGATCAAATTTTGGTTTTTTTTTGTAGTTTGGGAATAGGTTTTGCAAATAAATAAAATGTTACTCAAGACCGATTTCCGTGATAAATTCAAAATAAAAATGGGTCTGTTGTTCCCAAACAATTTTCATATGTTTTGGCTGGAGAATGTGGTTAAATAAGAACCATTATATAAATCGATATGCAGGAAAGGTTTTAGCAATATTAACTCTGCAAACGTTAACAATTTGTTAACCGTTAACCATTAAATTTTTGATCAAATTTTATATGTTGCTGGAAATTTTTTAAGAATTGGACAAAATGTATCAGAAACTCCGAAGTTATCATCTTTGCATGAGAATATTTGGAAAATTTTCCTGAATGTAAATGTTTTCCTGAGCAAATTAGCCACATGGACATATTTGTTATCAAATCGCTTCCATTGAAATATCACCAAATTGTCGGCGAACACGATACTGTCGAACCAAATAAATAATCTTGAATTTAACGCACATTAAGAATTAATAATTACACTGTATTTTTTCTCGGCTTTGGTACACAATAAGGCGGGAGAAGAATACCTCGCAGTGGGTTCCCTTGTTAGTGGTTTAATTTTTTTTCTCGTATATTTTTTTTTAATATAAACAAATTTTGTTTCTATTTTTTTCTATTTTTTTCTGTTTTTTTTTTTTTGTCAGTTTATAATCGCGCGCATAATTTTTGTTTCACGTTCATTTTATATTTTCTTCTGTTTTGTTTTGTTTTGTTAAGAGAGAAAAAAAAAAACGGTGTTCAGTGTTTTTGTTATTTTAAAGAATGTCAGTGAAAATGTTTGTACAAAATGAAATGAATAAATTTAATAAGAAAAAACTATAGAAAATGTTGCACATGTGTGTGTGTGTGTGTGTGTGTGTGTGTGTGTGTTTGCGTGAGTGAATGGTGATTTTGGTCTAATTGGATTTTCTTTTGTTCATACACCAAAAAACACACAATGACACTGTGCACACGACGCACGCGGCTACTATAGACAAAAATGTGTTGTTTGTCACAATGTTGCTGTGCACATTGCATTCTGGGTAAGACTACCCGATAGTTTAAATTAGTCTCAATATAAGTGTGAAAAGCAGGTGGGTGACAAAGTTATTGTCAATTGTTTATGTTTGACATTTAAATTACACTTGAAAAGATTTTATTTTGGTTTAAATCTATATTTTTTTACACTCGGATGAGTATTTTTCCATTCAATCAACAACATTTGAACCATTTATGTTTAAACAAACAATCGCATAGATTAGATTCAATTAGAAATTCGGTAGGACCAAACCATACAATATACCGATCTTTTATATAATTGGTGTGTTCGATTGATACAAATAATATGATTTTTTTTAGGAAAAAATGAGGTGGCCGAACAAAGAATTCACTGAAATCTAATTAAATAATGTTTCGAAATGTATCTTTTACCATCAGGTGTGAGATTTGTATACCCAAAATTTGTATACATTTGCTAAACGCCAATAAAGATAAATAATAATGTGCATGAAATTGATTAAAATCTTGATGTTGATGTGGGTTTCGTTGGGTTGTTGATTTCCGGCGGCATATAAGAGATATTGTTGTTGATTTCTGTGCAAAGATGATGACATTTCAGACGGCATACGATATTATTTTCTAATGTTTGTTTCCCAAAGAGCCAGCCGTTGCGGTTTCTATGCTATTGGATATTATATATTTTTGCTGGTATCGGGGATATTTCATGAGATCGCTTTGAAAATATGTTGTTTGACGAAACATTGTTTTACAATTCATTCATAAAAATGATTAAATTACATTGAACAATTAGTGAATACGAACAAATTTAGCAATTTTGATTACAACTTGTTAGATAGTTAGGCGCTGGTAACTGCCACAGATATTATATGGAACGATGACTTGGCGTATGTCTGAGTAATCAATCCATATGTTCCACTCGATTTGTGGGGGAGGGGGGGGAGGGGATGGGCGGCGTGGGTTTGTATAAAAACACACCAAAATAGTGGTACTCCTCGTTACTGTCCCGAAATATTTTGTAAAATATTATGAGACATATATTGGAAACAATTATCATATGGCAGTAATCTGCAAATGGTTCTCGATATTTTTCAGGACTAATAAGATGAACGTAAACGCTTTCTTCAATACACACAAAATAACTCTTTATGAATAATTCCTTTGGCATTGTTAAAAAGAAATTAGCATTGTTTTAATTTTTCAACGTCATTCAGCATTTTGACATTTCATTTATGGCTCATATTTATTGGACGCCATCGAGTTGATCACGGCAAAAAAACGAAAGAATTTTTTTTACTACGTCTAGCGCTTAGTCAACACAATGTCTTTGCAATGCTCAATTCGGTGCAATTTTTGAGCATCTGTTAATCGATGTGGAACAAACCTTTTGTGTTTTTTGTTTCCGTAGCTTTCAATTTTATAAGTTAAAATGCGATGTTTTTTGCTGTTTTAGGTATGGCCCCCGAGTGCCATTGCGATGATTGACGATTTCTTGCAAACTATATTACGAAATATTTTCTAAACCATTCAAAAACTTGTGTTTTAGATTGGAAAAGTGATTTTAAGCATACAAAGAAACGTTTTCGTAGCCGTTTCTGACACCAACAGTTTATATTTAATCTTTCGACCGACGGGCACCAAAAAATCGGCTGGGTTTTTGTATTTTCGTTTCTGTACTGGTTTTAATGTGTACATAAATGTTGACAGTTAATTGAGGTAGGTTCTATGGTTTTTTATAGAGCCCTTTTGGTTTATTATGGGACAGAGAATGTTGCTAAAATTACTTGGTTAAGAAAATGGGATGTCATGTGACAATATTCAAATCCTGCATAACTGAAGGGACACCTGTTTTATAATATTATATGTTATACCATTGCGCATACTCTCTAATTCACACACATTAACACACACACACACACATCGACCCACACACCCACACAGCATATGCGCATAAATAAATAGAATTTTCATTTAGTTTTCCTGTTTTGTCCGTTTTATTTTTTTTATTTCATTTCAATTTCATTTCAATTTTTATTTATTTTGTTTTTTTTGTTTTTGATTCCAAAAATTTTCTTTCACAATAATTTTCACCAAAAAAAAAAAAAATAAAAAAAACAGTTTTTCTTTTATGGCTTGAACCATAAAATGTTATTTTGTTATTTTCGCCAGACTTTTGTGTGCACGAAATAATATCATAAAACATTTCTTTTCTTTGTTGTTTTGTCGGACAAAACGCTACCGTCTTTGAAACACCAAAACAAAAAACTAATTTGTGTCGCGTGTGCGCACAATTGCTCGCATCGCAATTGCATTTTGTGTTTGATCGAGAAATAAAATTAATTAAACAAAAAACGATTAATTAAAAAAACTAAAACAAAAATTTTTGGTTGACATTTTATTCTGAATTTGTGTAATTTTAATAAATTATGAAGAAAATATTGTTTAGTTTTTGTGCGTACGTGTTTGAGTGAGTACGTGTATCGGCGCTCGAACGGTTTCCCGTCACCGCCGCCGCCGCCGCCCCCTGACGCCCGCCGTAGTAGTTGTTTATGTGTACGATAAAAATGATAAAAGAAATTGTTCGATAACTAAATATTGAAAATGTTAATCGAATAATAGTTAATAATTGTAGATAACTTCGCATCGCCTTAATTTGCGGATGTGCCGTTTGAGATCTTTCATTATTATTGTGGAACATTGTTTTTTTTGGCAAATAATAATAATGATCATGATCATTATCAATATCATCATCATCAGATGTTTGTTAGCCAGAAATCATATCAGTTATAATTTTAAGAATATAAATAAATTATTATAATCAACAAAATTATAAAGAAATCGAGGAGAAAATAAAAACCGAACAAAAACAAAAGAAAACTCAACGATCCAACGAACCCATCCCCCCCCCCACCCCCCCCAAATCATAGAGGGCCTAACCCATAGGCCACCTTTGCTCTCGCTCACAACCCTATCCCTTCTCCTTCTACTCCTCCACCTTCGAATCCTTCTCCACAAAAAACCCCAACAAAATCAAACAAAAATTAACAAAAATATTTTTAAAATAATCTCCCCCCAATAAAAAATATTGGTTGAACAAAAATGTTACGAGAAAGACGACGACATGCAAATTTTAAACCCAATCGAAGGTAAATTTTTATTATTGATTATTTTATAAATAAATTTAAAATTAAAAATTAAATTAAATTAAATTAAATTAAATTAAATTATGAGGAAAATTGTGTGTGTGTGTGTCGGAAACAATAAAAATGTTTTTGAAACCCTTCGTCGCAACTGCCAAACACAAACAAACACACACACACTCATTTTTATTAAACAATTTAAAAAATTCTTAGTTAGAAAATAGTGGCCGACAATTTTTAATATAATTTAATTTAATTTAATTTTGACCTTTTTTTTTCATTTTTTCAAATTTTACAATTTCATAAAGTGAAAAAAAATGTACCACAAAAAAAAAACGAAAAAGGCAAACCTAAAAATAAAATTTACATCATCTTGAAATAAATCAATTTGTTGTACATTAACACCAGGCACATACACAAACACACACACACACACACACACACACACACACACACACACCGCCACACATACAAAATAGCGTAAATAAAGTGTTGTACATAAATAAGTACACAGTGTGCCGGTTAAAAAACAGCAATTTTTGGAGTGGAGCCGAAAAAAAACACAAATTACACATGATTTTTAAATTTTTGCTAAATTCGATGGATAATCGGTTTCATTTGAGACTCAATACAGCAATTTGACAGTACAATACGGTGAATAGTTTTTAGCCTTACCCATCTTACAGACAGACGTCGTTAATATTTACTGGCAAATAAATAAGTAATTAATGGAATATTCCTCCGTGGCATATTTGGACGCGCCGTCAAAGAACAGAATGGTTGGCACAGCGAAGATACAATTTTGAATTAGACAAATTGTACGCGGGCAACCAATCAATTGACAAAACAATCAAAATCAATGGATTCAGATGGCTTAGACATGTATTACGCATGGAGGTGAAGCGTGTGATGAAAAAACTGTTAATTGGTAATGCAGAAGGTAGAAGGAGAGACGGAAGACCTAAGGCAAGATGGCTAAATGCAGTAAATTGAGATATAAAGATCCATAGAATTCTGGGTTGGAAGACATTGCGGCTGCGGATAGATCAGGTTGGAGAAGTGTGTTGGAGAAGGCTAAAACCGCACCCGGGTTTGGTGCGCAATGGAGTAAGTAAGTAAGTGAGTAATGGAATATTCCATCCATGAATAGTTGGAAAATTTCCTATTTATCAATTCAACTCCTTGTTTACAATTGTCACTTGAAAAGTGGACGTGTCAGTGAGTTTTTTTTTTTTTATGGAAATAAATTAAGTCACGTGAATATTAACCTGTTGTGCATTAATCACGAGTCTGACTCGTGTAAACTTATTTTGACTTTGTAAATCAATCACGAGTCTGACTCGTGTAAACTTATTTTTACTTTGTAAATCAATCACGAGTCTGACTCGTGTAAACTTATTTTTACTTTGTGAAAGTATCACGAGTACTACTCGTATAAATATAAATTTACTTTGTGATAACTTTACAATTTATTCAAACAATTAAAACTACAAGGGGTTAAATTATATATAAGGTTTAGCCATGGATAAGAAATAATATAAAGATTGTCGGGTAAATGTGTGAGTGAAAGGTGAAAGAGCTCCATGTTTGATGCAACAGTAAAGTAAATTGGGTTGCTGATTTTAAATGTGGTCGTACAAGTCGTTGACGACGAATCAAACGCACGAGGTACATCCAAAGTATGCATCAACATCAGAAAATAGTGAAAAAATACATGAAATTGTTAACGCCAGCCGATCCACAGATTTGACTAAGCGTGAAATATGTGCTGAAATCATACGCATCGGTATGATGAACGCGAACGTCATAATTTACATGAAGTTTATTAGAAATGCGAAAAAGTTGTTTGGATAAGTGTGGTGCTGTGCCGCAATCGTAAACAAATTTGGCAGTGCGGTTTTTTTTTGGATCGTTTTAAGAATAATAATAAAACCGATTTTGTGTGACGTTATGATGAGACTTGGATCTACCAGCCGCATCATCCTAAATTGAAACAAGAACGTTTACGGTGAACTAAAGCTGGATGTTCGGCTCCAAAGCAGTGGATCATGAACGAAGAACGGCAAAAAAAAAGGTTATGGTATAAGTTTTTTTGTTTTTTTTTTTTGATGCAAAACGGAATTTTATTGATCGCCTTGTCTTCAGAAAGGTACCTTTTCGATTGCATTGGACGCAGAGACCCGGTTTGCAACACCAAAAAAAATCATTTTTCATCAAGACAATGTGCATTGCAGTTAACAACAGTGTTTTTGCCATGACTAAATTTAAGAATTTAAAGTGTACGAATTGCTTTAGCGCATCCACCGTATTCACCAGATTTGGCTCCCGCAGCTACTACGACTACTGCCTCTTCAGCCATCTCAACAACAATTTCTACCAGCGAAAAATATTTTTCGTTGAATGAAGAGGTCATCAGCAGCATTAAACCTTTATTTTGGAGACGCTTGCCGAATCGTTTGTCAGCAGCAACGCGATAAAATTATTGGCCGAGCACTGGAGTAAATGTATTTAGAATTGTTGGGAAATTGAATAACTACTTAAACTACCTTAAGCCCACTACCGCTACCACTACCTTAAGCCGCCAAAAAAAAAAGCCTAGAAACTATTCACGCAACCTGTAATGCATAAACAGATTGTTAGTTCTTCATCACGTCGTCATGGCTGCTTTAAATGACTAATAATAAATAAACAGAAAATTTGGCACACGGTGATAAAAACATCAGGCCGATGAGAGAAATTCATTTTTTCCATTACGAAATTCATTCAAACATGACCTCCGATGCATTATCGTACAATAAAAACACCTGTTATTCGGATATTTGAGTAAAAATCGTTCAAATTGGAGCTGTACCAGTACTTAATCGGTATGGAAATATGATGGTAGTGTTTAATTTTAAAAGAACGACCCGGCTATATCGGGTAAAAATTGTACCATCAAAATAAAATTGTGCTCCTCTTTTGATGTTCATAATTGTGGAAAAGCTGTTGTGCACCAAAGCCCATATGCCATTGATGGTAAACGTGATGGATCAACAATGAATGCGGTGTGGTAACCAATTCAATTCAAGTGCTTTGTTTCTGTGACCGATTTTGTGCGATATAAGGCTGAGAATTTGATAGTTGAAAATTCAATTTATCGACAAATTTTGGTTACATTTTCTGGTAATAATCACTTCAAAATTGATTACTTGTTCACAGTTAGACCTGTTTAGTTCAGTTTTCAAACGGAATAGTGTAATAATCCTTTCTGGTCGCACATCAAAATCACCAGATTGCCATGAAATTGGATGCGTTTGTGACAAAATGAAAGTGTTCTTTCTCTATTTTCAAAAATATTCAAATTGCGGTCATTTAAACGGCACACTGTGTATTAAAAGAGAAAAAAAAAAATTGTATATTTAATGCCGATGATTTTTGTTTTTGTATTGGCCTTTTAGCTTTAATTAAATAAACACAACGATTTTCAGTTTTTTGACTACGTCATTTTATTTTATGATATTATTATTGACAGTTTTTCCACAACAACAACAACAACAACAAAAAACTTATAGAAAAACACGCGGAAAATTTATCTTCCCGATATTGCAATAACAAACAAACGGCAGTTATTTTTAAATAATAAATTTATTGTGTGTTTGTGTGTGTGTGTGTGTGTGTTACAGAAATGGGATCACATTTTTGAAATGATGCAACTGTCAATTATAGAATATAAAAGCTGGCCACCTGATGACATTTTGTCATGGGGACAAAAGAAATTGAGCTTAAGCATTGGCGATTTTAGAACGGCTCCGAAAGCAAAAACCATTTAAAAAGCAAGAAAATTGTGTTTTTTATATTCATCTGAAATTTTATCCGCTCTCTCTCTCTAGCCGGAGCATCGAATTTTACGAATTATCAACTTTTTGAATTACTGGCCCATAGTTTTAACGATTTTTCAAATTTTGGTATCCAAAATTGGCCATGGTAATCAATTTCCCAATTTTTATAGCAGAAATTTGTTATTTTCTTCATCGAATTCGATGCAATGTTTGAATGTCGATTAAATACCAGAGATTCTCTGAACAGTTCTTAAGAAAATTCTGAATTATTAATATTCAGGTCCATTGTATGTGACTAGTTTTCTAGCAGTTGTAAAATTTGGCCATTTGTCAATCCGATTTCCCGAAATTTCGTTAATAGCTAAGTTCATAATAGTACAATTATAAAGAACAGTTTACTTAAGGTAAAATACTGAACAATCGATACTTAGGTCAGTTATCCAGATCAGTTTCCTGCTACACCTGCTGAATTTGTTTTCTTTTCTCCATCAAATTCCAGGAAATTTTGTGTGCAAGTTTTTTAATAGAAGTCAAAGAATAGTAATGAAATTGTGGAAAATCGATAATTAATCGTTTCCTGCAAACAGTTGAAATTTGCTATTTTTTAATCAAGTTTTACGTACAGTAGGACGGTTTACAAGAGCAGTTCCTAAAGAAAATTTTGAAACAATCAATGAAACAGGTCTGTTGTCCCGGACCAGTTTCCTAGAATCTGCTGACATTTCACAATTTCTCAATCGAATTCCAAAAACTTTTTGTGCACAAGTTTATAACAGAATTCTAGGTTTCCACAGAAATTCTGAAATAGCCAAACTCATCATCATAATCATAATTTCCTAATACTGTTACCCCGTTGGTGAGCATAGACCATCAATAAAAATGCTTAATCTAATTCGATTTTAGGCCAAAGTATTCACATATTTTCAGAATTTTGTGCAGCCCAATTCAGTGTCTTGGCTGATTTTTTCGCTGATCTCTTCTCTCTTATTACCAAAACAGCCTTGGCAGGTAGTGGGTATGTACCTGATGGTGGTAAAAAGTAGGACATATTTGGTTGTGCACGATTATTATAGTAAATATCCAGAGGTGGCCCATCTAATATCAACTGGCGATGTTATTGTAAGAATTATGGATATATTTGCTAGACAAGGTATACTTAAAGTAGTAAGAACAGATAACCGACCACAGTTTAATAGGTAATTTAAAACAATTTAAAGGCAATGAACTTGTTTGGTTGACAGATAGAAAGGAGGATGGTAGGGTGATAAGACGATTAAACGAACCAAGGTCGTACGAAGTTGAAACTGACACGGGTCGGTTTAGAAGAAATAGCCGATACATTAGGGCTATTCCAAGACAATTGGAACAATCATCAAATGACTCCCAACGGCCATCAAATACAACAACACAATCCAGTGCTACTGATGTGGATACACAGCCGCGCAGATCAAATAGATTTAAATCAAGACCTACACGATTTAGGGATTTTGTATAAATTTAAATGTGTTAATTTGTATTTGCTTGGACATTGTAAAATGCAATATCGTTCATTACGATTCATTCATGTTTCGTTCCTTGTACAAACAACACGTGCCTAATAAAATACACAGACCGCTCGTATACAATATTAAACAGAAGTATTACCACTGATCAAATTATTTTCGAAATTAACAAAATATAATCACCACTTCGAAGAATACAATCCTGAGGTTTGAACAAATTATTAGTAATCACAACACCACAACCTTTGGGATGAAATTGGTTTCAAAGTTAAATCCGTTTTTCTAAGTAAAGATTAATATTAGTATTAATTTGCAGTACCTCTACTGTGTCCAGATCTAAAGAGGAAAGTAAGACATCGAGGTGGACATAGATAGATTGGTGAAATTGATAAATTTGATCTGTAATGTTTGTGTGTATGGTAAAATTCAAGTGGATCATTACACAATCCAATCACCATCCTGTTACTGTAAGTGAAGCTAATGACATTTGCCAAACATGCGTGTGCAGATATTGCTAATCTTTGAGTAGGGTCCAACTTTTCCAATCAGTAATCTGTAAATTATTATTAAATACAAATTTGTTGTAATGATTGTCGTCGATTGGGATTGCATGAATAAATTGGTTAGTAGTTTGACCAATTTCCAACACATTTTTAATAAACTTTTAATGCCAGTGAATTCGTATTGGAATTTAATTGGTAAAATAAAAGTTGAAGTTTTTTTCAACTGCAAATTTTTATTGCAATAAATTTTTTCTTATAATTTTTCGTGCAATAAATTTTCATTTCATAAATTTTGTAATTATTTTCTGAACGGAATAGTTTTCAAAATTCGTTTGTCATTTAATTAATTATTTATTTTAGAATCTCTTCGAAAGATTTCTTGTCAAATTTAATATTTTAGTTATTGTTAAAGTCAACTGCTCTACATTTAAATCTGAACGTTTACAACATTGGATTTCATTCATTGTTTCTGTTAATATTATTCGAAGTTGCCGTTACTAAAACGTTGGATATTGGTTTGGTTTTTGGTGTTGTTGCTGCTGTTGATGTGAGTCTTGTGGAATATTCGGTAAATTAATACTCACATTTTGTGGTGGTATATTTGGAAAGGTATTGCTTAATTGAGATGAAGCTTCAGCAATATTTGGTAAATTATTTTGTATCGTATATCGTTGTGCGATCTCTGGCCGAACTAAGTCATACAGTTGAGAATTTATGTTAATATTTCGATCAATTTGCAAATATGGTGGAATTACATAGGGTCGGTGTACCGATTCCTGAATATTGCCAGGTTGTGCATAATTTTGAAGTTGTGAATTATAAAATATACCGTTAAATTGATCCTGTGTTGGGACATTGATTGCTTGTGGATATTGTAACACATTGTCAGTTTGGTGCCGTAAAGATGGGTTTGGTGAAAAAGTTGATGACCACGGCTGATCTTGAACTCTAAATTGCATTTCATTACTAGGTCGCAGTGCAGTTTGATTAACCAGTTGTTCTGTATTAACGTTGTTACCAATTTGATTGGAGTTATTATCTGTTTCAATCAAGTCAGTTTGGTGCCATAAAGATGGGTTTGGTAAAATAGTTGATGACCACGGCTGATCTTGAACTCTAAATTGCATTTCATTACTAGGTCGCAGTGTAGTTTGATTAACCAATTGTTCAGTATTAACGTTGTTACCAATTTGATTGGAGATATTATCTGTTTCAATCCAGTCAGTTTGGTGCCATAAAGATGGGTTTGGTGAAATAGTTGATGACCACGGCTGATCTTGAACTCTAAATTGCATTTCATTACTAGGTTGCAGTGTAGTTTGATTAACCAATGGTTCTGTATTTACGATGTTAGCAATTTGATTGGAGTAAATATCTTTTTCAATCGAATCAGTATGTGATTGAACGGCATTGTTGTTATCGTATACAATTTGATTATTTGATGTTGCCACATTTACATTTAATGCTGAATTTGAACCGCTGGCATGGTGCCTAAGCATATGATCATTTAATTGGTTGCTCCTTCCAAAAGGTTTTTCACATATTGTACATTTATGTGGCTTTTCATGTGAATTCATGTGTTGCTTTAAAAGTGCAGCTGATAGAAATTCTTTTGAGCAATCAATCCTTGTACATTTAAGTAACGTTTTATTTTCATGCTTGTTCCGAATATGATTATTTAAATCGTGCAATATACAAAACATAGTGGAACAAATGTTACATTTATATTTACGACTCCGATTGTGTCTAATTAAGTCACTACTATTTCTAAATTTTGACCGGCACACTTCACATCGAAATAGCTTTACGTCGTTATGGGTTGCCATATGTGTTTTTAAGTTACCATTTTGTGTAAATGTTTTCTGGCACAATTCACATCGAAATGGCTTCAAGTTGTAATGGGTTGCCATATGTGTTTTTAAGTTACTATTTAGTGTAAATGTTTTCTGGCACAATTCACATCGAAATGGCTTCACGTCGTTATGGGTTGCCATATGTGTTTTTAAGTTACCATTTAGTGTAAATGTTTTCTGGCACAATTCACATCGAAATGGCTTCACGTCGTTATGGGTTGCCATATGTGTTTTTAAGTTACTATTTAGTGTAAATGTTTTCTGGCACAGTTCACATCGAAATGGCTTCACGTCGTTATGGTATGCCATATGTGTTTTTAAGTTACCATTTTGTGTAAATGTTTTCTGGCACAATTCACATCGAAATGGCTTCACATTGTAATGGGTTGCCATATGTGTTTTTAAGTTACCATTTTGGCTAAATGTTTTCTGGCACAATTCACATCGAAATGGCTTTACGTCGTTATGGGTTGCCATATGTGTTTTTAAGGTACCATTTTGTGTAAATGTTTTCTGGCACAAATGACATTGAAATGGCTTCACGCCGTAATGGATTTTCATATGTAAATTTAAATTGTATTGACTTGCAAACGGCTTCTTACAAATTGTGCATTTTATTCGATGTTCTTTTTTATGATTTATTAAATCGACAATGTTCGCAAAATTTTTTGGACAATAGCTGCATTTAATTGACTTATCATTAGTTGGTAAATTACCATCGGCTCCTCGATTATTTTCCGAATTCATTTCAATGTTTATTTTTCTATAATTTTATTTCAAATTTTTTAATCATTTTTAAATTATTTCTCGAATTGTTTCGTTTAGAAGTTTATGGAAATTGAATGGAAATTTTAAAATATTCTTACCTTACAACGAATGTTTTATATTTCTCTGCAATTAACAATCCTCACACACCAAAAATTGCGATCGAACTAATTGGAATTTGAAATTATAATTCTTAAATAACAGAAAAGAAATAATGAGTGGAAAAAGTGTTGCCCAATTTAAACATTTATTTTCGGAAAATTCTGGAGTTTTCTGTCCCTAAATGTTTTAGAATATGTCAATGGAAAATGGAATGGTATTGCCCACGCGCATTAATGTAACGATAAAATTTTTGATGTTATTTTCGTATAATTTTGAATTAAGAATCGATTATTGAGTCGATGTTTGAAATTTATTGTGTTTTAATAAAATCAATTTTCTCGATAGTTTTGTTGCCAAATGCGCATTCATCAACGCTGGAAATAAACAATTTAAGGTGTAACGCTTCAATCTAAAATTAACAATTTACACAAATTATAATTAATTAAACGTCCACACACGTCTGCATTCACTCCATGCAATCGATTTTGGTATGGGACTATGGCATTTTTCGACTGCGACCCATCGCATTCGTTCGCTAATGGAATAAAATAACCTAATATATTTTTGAAAATGTGTTGTTTTAAGCTACGAAACTATTCAGATATAATCGATATCTTACATTCACCCAATTATGGGCTATTAATGACTAATATGGAATAATGGAATTAAGGAAAACCTATTCCTATCTTTGGCTAGTTTCACAGATCGATTTGTGCATTGCCAACTTGATTGTGATGAGAACAAATGGCTCATCGGGATTGCGCTCTAACGATCTGTAATTGAATGGCCCACATTTTTGTCATAGTTCTTACAGGCCCAGGTAACTCATAGATGAGATAATAACGAGAAAATACTTACCGTTTGAAAAATTAAATGGTTCTAGCAAGACACTTTTGGGATTATTGGCATACAGAAACACACCACTACAGTGCGGATTTTCTCCATCGGAATTATTGAATGGGCGGAAAATGCGTGATATATTACCGGCACATGAAGATAGTACGCGACCAAGATTAATCGACCATAATGTGGTGTATGAGGCTATGATTAAAGAAAAGGAAATCCAGAAGAGGAATTTTGATGCGCGTCATAGGGTAAGAAATTTAAAACCATTTAAAGGCAATGAACTTGTTTGGTTGACAGATAGAAAGGAGGATGGTAGGGTGATAAGACGATTAAACGAACCAAGGTCGTACGAAGTTGAAACTGACACGGGTCGGTTTAGAAGAAATAGCCGATACATTAGGGCTATTCCAAGACAATTGGAACAATCATCAAATGACTCCCAACGGCCATCAAATACAACAACACAATCCAGTGCTACTGATGTGGATACACAGCCGCGCAGATCAAATAGAATTAAATCAAGACCTACACGATTTAGGGATTTTGTATAAATTTAAATGTGTTAATTTGTATTTGCTTGGACATTGTAAAATGCAATATCGTTCATTACGATTCATTCATGTTTCGTTCCTTGTACAAACAACACGTGCCTAATAAAATACACAGACCGCTCGTATACAATATTAAACAGAAGTATTACCACTGATCAAATTATTTTCGAAATTAACAAAATATAATCACCACTTCGAAGAATACAATCCTGAGGTTTGAACAAATTATTAGTAATCACAACACCACAACCTTTGGGATGAAATTGGTTTCAAAGTTAAATCCGTTTTTCTAAGTAAAGATTAATATTAGTATTAATTTGCAGTACCTCTACTGTGTCCAGAACTAAATAGGAAAGTAAGACATCGAGGTGGGCATAGATAGATTGGTGAAACTGATAAATTTGATCTGTAATGTTTGTGTGTATGGTAAAATTCAAGTGGATCATTACACAATCCAATCACCATCCTGTTACTGTAAGTGAAGCTAATGACATTTGCCAAACATGCGTGTGCAGATATTGCTAATCTTTGAGTAGGGTCCAACTTTTCCAATCAGTAATCTGTAAATTATTATTAAATACAAATTTGTTGTAATGATTGTCGTCGATTGGGATTGCATGAATAAATTGGTTAGTAGTTTGACCAATTTCCAACACATTTTTAATAAACTTTTAATGCCAGTGAATTCGTATTGGAATTTAATTGGTAAAATAAAAGTTGAAGTTTTTTTCAACTGCAAATTTTTATTGAAATAAATTTTTTTCTTATAATTTTTCGTGCAATAAATTTTGTAATTATTTTCTGAACGGAATAGTTTTCAAAATTCGTTTGTCAATTAATTAATTATTTATTTTAGAATCTCTTCGAAAGATTTCTGGTCAAATTTAATATTTTAGTTATTTTTAAAGTCAACTCGCTGCTCTACATTTAAATCTGAACGTTTACAAAATTGGATTTCATTCATTGTTTCTGTCAATATTATTCGAAGTCGTTAATAAAACGTTGGATATTAATTTGGTTTTTGGTGTTGCTGCTACTGCTGCTGTTGTGAGTCTTGCGGAATATTCGGTAAATTAATACTCACATTTTGTGGTGGCATATTTGGAAAGGTATTGCTTAATTGAGATGAAGCTTCAGCAATATTTGGTAAATTATTTTGTATCGTATATCGTTGTGCGATCTCTGGCCGAACTAAGTCATACCGTTGAGAATTTATGTTAATATTTTGATCAATTTGCAAATATGGTGGAATTACATAGGGTCGGTGTACCGATTCCTGAATATTGCCAGGTTGTGCATAATCTCGAAGTTGTGAATTATAAAATATACCGTTAAATTGATCCTGTGTTGGATCATTGATTGCTTGTGGATATTGTAACACATTGCCAGTTTGGTGCCGCAAAGATGGGTTTTGTGAAATAGTTGATGACCACGGCTGATCTTGAACTATAAATTGCGTTACATTACTAGGTTGCAGTGCAGTTTGATTAACCAATTGTTCCGTATTAACGATGTTACCAATTTCATTGGAGTTATTATCTGTTTCAATCCAGTCAGTTTGGTGCCATAAAGATGGGTTTGGTGAAATAGTTGATGACCACGGCTGATCTTGTCCTCTAAATTGCATTACATTACTAGGTTGCAGTGCAGTTTGATTAACTAATTGTTCTGTATTAACGTTGTTTCCAATTTGATTGGAGTTATTATCTGTTTCAATCCAGTCAGTTTGGTGCTCTAAAGATGGGTTTGGTAAAATAGTTGATGACCACGGCTGATCTTGAACTCTAAATTGCATTCCATTACTAGGTTGCAGTGCAGTTTGATTAACCAATTGTTCTGTATTTACGATGTTACCAATTTGATTGGAGTAAATATCTTTTTCAATCGAATCAGTATGTGATTGAACGGCATTGTTGTTATCGTATACAATTTGATTATTTGATGTTGCCACATTTACATTTAATGCTGAATTTGAACCGCTGGCATGGTGCCTAAGCATATGATCATTTAATAGTTTCCTGCTTCCAAAAGGTTTTTCACATATTGTACATTTATGTGGCTTTTCATGTGAATTCATGTGTTGCTTTAACATTTTAACTGATGAAAATTCTTTTGAGCAATCAATCCTTGTACATTTAAGTAACGTTTTATTTTCATGCTTGTTCCGAATATGATTATTTAAATCGTGCAATATACAAAACATAGTGGAACAAATGTTACATTTATATTTACGACTCCGATTGTGTCTAATTAAGTCACTACTATTTGTAAATTTTGACTGGCACACTTCACATCGAAATAGCTTTACATCGTTATGGGTTGCCATATGTGTTTTTAAGTTACTATTTTGTGTAAATGTTTTCTGGCACAATTCACATCGAAATGGCTTCACGTTGTTATGGGTTGCCATATGTGTTTTTAAGTAACCATTTTGTGTAAATGTTTTCTGGCACAATTCACATCGAAATGACTTCACTCCTGAATGGAGATTCATATGTAAAACTAAACTTGTCTCATGTGCAAACGGCTTCTTACAAATTGTGCATTCTTTTCTATGTTCTTTTTTATGATTTATTAAATCGACAATGGTCGTAAAATTTTTTTTACAATAGCAGCATTTAATTGACTTATCATTAGTTGGTAAATTACCATCGGCTCCTCGATTATTTTCCGAATTCATTTCAATGTTTATTTTTCTATAATTTTATTTCAAATTTTTTAATCATTTTTAAATTATTTCTCGAATTGTTTCGTTTAGAAGTTTATGGAAATTGAATGGAAATTTTAAAATATTCTTACCTTACAACGAATGTTTTATATTTCTCTGCAATTAACAATCCTCACACACCAAAAATTGCGATCGAACTAATTGGAATTTGAAATTATAATTCTTAAATAACAGAAAAGAAATAATGAGTGGAAAAAGTGTTGCCCAATTTAAACATTTATTTTCGGAAAATTCTGGAGTTTTCTGTCCCTAAATGTTTTAGAATATGTCAATGGAAAATGGAATGGTATTGCCCACGCGCATTAATGTAACGATAAAATTTTTGATGTTATTTTCGTATAATTTTGAATTAAGAATCGATTATTGAGTCGATGTTTGAAATTTATTGTGTTTTAATAAAATCAATTTTCTCGATAGTTTTGTTGCCAAATGCGCATTCATCAACGCTGGAAATAAACAATTTAAGGTGTAACGCTTCAATCTAAAATTAACAATTTACACAAATTATAATTAATTAAACGTCCACACACGTCTGCATTCACTCCATGCAATCGATTTTGGTATGGGACTATGGCATTTTTCGACTGCGACCCATCGCATTCGTTCGCTAATGGAATAAAATAACCTAATATATTTTTGAAAATGTGTTGTTTTAAGCTACGAAACTATTCAGATATAATCGATATCTTACATTCACCCAATTATGGGCTATTAATGACTAATATGGAATAATGGAATTAAGGAAAACCTATTCCTATCTTTGGCTAGTTTCACAGATCGATTTGTGCATTGCCAACTTGATTGTGATGAGAACAAATGGCTCATCGGGGTTGCGCTCTAACGATCTGTAATTGAATAGCCCACATTTTTGTCATAGTTCTTACAGGCCCAGGTAACTCATAGATGAGATAAAAACGAGAAAATACTTACCTTTTGAAAAATTTAATGGTTCTAGCAAGACGCTACACCGGCGATGCGAAGGTGATCATTATAGTTAAACACAATGTCAGAATGTTCCCGAAAAATACACATGATTTCAGTTTAATGCATAAGAACTTTGCTCTTAACTACTGATGGCGGTAATACTTTTATACATACCGAATCCGGCGGTGATATGGTTTCACTTCAGTATGACTTGCAATGTGACGTTTTAGACGATATTTTATTGCAAATGCTTTCGGACAATGGCTACATTTGTATGGTTTCACTCCAGTATGAGTTACAATGTGATGTTTTAGACGATGTTTTATTGCAAATGCTTTCGGTCAATGGCTACATTTGAATGGTTTCACTCCAGTATGACTTGCACTATGAATTTTTAATTCTTGATTTGATTTAAATTCGTTTGTTCGTCACATTTGAATAAATTTTTACCGTTTTGCATTTTTATATGTTGTGCCAAGCTTGATTTAGTTGAATATGTTTTCCGACAAACGTTGCATCACAGTAGATGGACAAATTCAACGGCACGATGTATGCAGCACCGTCATACCCTGTTCCGATTTTTTATTTACATCAATGCTGTCCAATCCAATTAAATATCTACAAATGTTTAGAGAATTATTTACTGCGGCCATATGCAATGGATAACCATTGGTAAAATAACTGGTCATAAAATGCCGATCACATTCGACCAAACGTTTCATTGCAAATAATTTGTCATTCACAAACAGAAATTTTATGTACCTGTTGATTGGCAAATTATTGAGTAACACTTTTAGTGTCTCATTGTGTCCATTTCGAAGTGCCAAATGAAAAATACATCTTATGTAACCGAAACAATTCAATTCGATGCCATTGGCTATCAATTTCTTTATGTATCTGAGATTGTTTTGTTTTACGGCCGTATACAATCGCATTTTTAATTGTTTTGTAATTTTTGGTTCCATTTGTAAAATTCTGATTGAAATTTTATTTCTTCAATCGAACGTGGTCCACTAAAAAAAAAATCTAAATCCAAACAATTCGACCGTTAGATTGAAATTAAAAAAATTAAAACCGGTTTCTTATTGTAGTCGACAAAACGATTGACTAAATTTTAAACTAAAGCTTCACAGCTTCAAGTTCCGCGATTTTATGTTATTAAAATTTAATTAAAAATTAAATAATTTTAGTAATTCTAAAAATTAAATTTTAATATTTTATTTAAAAATTGGCCAACAATTTTTTCATAATTACAGTAATACAGTTGGACAACGGTATACCGGGGTATAAGCAATCAATTATTTAAATCTCACATCATTTTGGAGGCGTACACAATGTTGTGTTTTGTAATAGGTATAGCAATATGATTTGATCGCTCACAGATTAATCGCTAAGTAGCCGCCTAAGTTATCATTTCATAAAAACGATCAAATCATATTACTATACCTATTACTATTTTTGAAATGAATGCGTCGACAAAACGTACATGGGACACAGAACATTAATCAATATCAGGTTATAGTAATTTACGTTTAAGTACACACAAACAGAAGAAATACACCTCACCCTTGTAATTTTTTAGTATATACACACTATGTCCCATACAAAACCGGAATGGCAATGTAAACCATAGAACATGTATCGCCATCGCTTAGTGAACGTATCGCAACAACAAACTGTCAAAATTTCAGTAGAGAAAGGAAAATACAAAAATACATAAAATTACCGTCGATTTTTTGTGCACGTCCGTCGAAAAATACCAATATATTAAATTGGGTTTTAAGAATGGTATGGAACAGGTACAGAAACGTTTCTTCAAATGTATAAAAAAAATCGATTTTAGTGGTGATAATTGTCCAATTCAAAACACAAGGTTTTGAGTGGTTTCGAATTGTCAAAGATGGGGCAGATATGATGTTAATGAATGATGATTAACATTCCGGTTAACCGGGAAAACATTGAAAAAGCATGTGATTTCGTAAAAGATAGTGGGAAATTTTCAAAATTTGTACCACATCGATTAACAGATGATCAAAAATTTCACCGAATTGAGCATTGCAAAGACATCGTATTTACTACTCGATCGACGTGATAAAAAAAATTCTTGAAATCGATTGTTGCCGCGGTGATGAGACATTAATGTGAGCCATAAACGAAATGTCAAAATGCTGAATGGCGGTTTTCAGACGAATTAATCTCGTTTAATGCAGTCGTTGTATTGACCAATTTTCTGAATTCGAATTCGTCCTGAATCAGAGCTAACCAGGTACTTGGTGGTTACTGAATGATAACGCACCAGCACATAATCACTGATTTTTATTTGCTTCAATATTCAGATTTAGATCCAATTGACTATTTTCTATATTTCAGAAATTTCATTTGGCTATCAAAAGGAAGTCGGCTTGCATCAGTTGACAGATATTCAAAAGGCAACATTACACATACACACACACACACACACACACATAGACTTAAATAAATTCACTTGTTGGCACACCCCAAATCAATGTATTTCAGTTGTTGAAGAATAAATTTTGAATAAATAAAGTGAAGCGTCTAATACTTATTTTTAATCCATTTCGGTTTATTATGGGACAGAGGGTGTATATTTCAGGAACGCACATATACATTTACTTCTGGCACAGCGTTGTGTAAATAAATTTAATGGTATAACAATTGATGCAACACACTTTGTGACGAAAGTTAATTAATTTTTTTAAATTATTGATTAGTACAACGGCCACACGTAAGACAATATGTTTCCACTTCGGATAGGACAAGCACATTCATACGCGGCCGCATATGATTAGTTAAAAATACGTATTTTAGATAGAAATGTGAGACTACAAGACATATGACACATATCGATGACGACAAGTTGAACGTATGTTGGATGGTTTCCAATTTATAAAATATGTATTTTAAAGTAATTATACGGCATCGTTTACGATTGTGCTGGCCATACGCAGTGAAAACATAGCCAAAAAATAATTAACCGAATCGAAGCTAAAGATATTCGCTACACACTAATTTGAAATATTTGGACTCGTTTGAGAGCCGGCTCCGGAACGTATGTGATAGTTTCTATTTTAGGACACTATCGTAATTAATAGCAACGGATAATCAGTTGTTCTATATCTTCATTTCTTTCGCCTACATTTATCAAATTTGAATTTAGTATTATAGACCTTAGTATTAGTAAATTTCCAATGGTAGGATTTAAAACAAGCCGAATTCTATACGAAAGCGTAGCGTAACGTTGACATTAGTACTATAAAATCACATCGAATAAATATTGACTGTAAAAAAATATTGTATTGGGAAAATTTGAGTTATTTAGAATTAAGCGTCACTATTCCGAGATTGGAATATTCTCAGGTTATATATCAGATTGGGTTAAATAGGGTGAGAATTAGTTGAAAGAATCTGATAATTCTAATTGTAGTTTAGCAGGTGCATCATTTAATTAAGGCTGGTTTTTATGTAAAACTATGCTATACTTAATATAGCTACCAAAATACCAACTGAAATTACTCAAAAGTGGAATTACACACTATTTCACTACACTATCGAATTAAATAATTGGAGTTGCGTCAACGGTACATCACTTCATTGTGTCTAATCGCATTAGATTGGCAGAGTTGTCTAACCAAGCCGTGTTCCGATGCACCGGAATAAGTAGTAAGACAGGAACTTTGGCATGATGACGAATTAATTTATAATAGTACCTTTTCTCAAATTAAAGTCGTTTTTCCTTTAATACACGGCTCAAATGTATGGATTTTATGCGGTAGCGTTCATCAGTTGTATCGAAAATCGAAATCAATACCCAGAACACACAATTTTATCGATGCAGTATGTGTCACGGTGACTTTTTCCAACACCACTCGATGACGTTCAGTAACCCTTTTCTTTGTGTTATTTTTTATAATACAACAAAAAGACACATAATAAAAACTAAAGCCTCAAATGACAGTGTTTTGACATTAATAAATTAGTTATGTGCCGTCAGTCCGATTCGATATTCGTATAAATTAAGCCAACTAATTTAAATCGCTCACCAATAATTCCAAGCATATATTTTCTCCCCAAAGCATTGAATGAAAAACAGTAATTTGTGAATGCACAATATTTTTTGTACGTTACTGTGTGTGTGTGTGTGTGCGTATTTTGTTATTTATTTTCGTTACGTTTTTCTCATTCAGCGAAGGGTCAGTTGAAGACGCATTGAATTGAAAATTGTGTGAAAATTCATACAAAAAAACACATGTGTTTTTTTTTTGAATTTTCCTCATTTTCTAAATGTCGGTGATGAAAAAAACCTATTTTTATATTGTGTGTGAGACGATTTGAATGTAAACACACACCCACACACACACACACACACACACACACGAACATTTCGTTTTTTGTTTTGTCCATTGTTTTAATTCAATATTTATACAAACAAATTTAACACATAATTTTGACATGACATTTTGTGATAAGCGCGAACATAAACATCTGTCTGTTTATATGATTTAGTATCAAAGGCGTGCGCACAGTGACGACCGATTTCTCTCCGTCCCGGCTCCGTTTATACATTTATTTTTGTTTACTTTGTTTTTGTACACAGTAAATTATAATAATTATAAACAACAACAACAACAACAACAACAACAATTACACACACACCATCTCCCCGTATTTATTTTATTTAGAATTTTATTATGTTTTCGTAATTAATGTGCGTTACTATGTTGCTGCGCATTTAGGGCATCTGAGTGTGCGTGTCTGTTGTATTAATATAATATTGAAAATTATTTATAACGTGCAGGTCTCTACAGTTTTGGCAATAAAAAATCAGGATACCTACGACTACTCTACTACTATTTCCCAGATATTGAAGTACAGGTACTGGGCCCATGGAAACTCTTCACACATTATTTATTCAAATTACTGCAGTCACTCATTTATGGCTAATCGGACCCATTGTCGAATGTATACTCTATATTCTATTGAAAGGATTACACCGTAATTGAGTAAATGTTAGTGTATCTGACAGTGCTGTATAAACCGGTGAGGTATTTAATTTAATAAATTAGCCATATTCTAAACGGAATAACGAAACCTCACATTAGTTTTTTAACTAACTTCTGCATTGGGCCATACACGCAATCAACACCAAAAACGGTGCCTTTGGAAATACTACTATCTTTTTTTTTATTAAAATTATGGCTATAACACAATCAATTGTCAAATAAAAATGACCGTGTCCATTCTGCCGTATAGCCGCGACCATTACAAGTAAACAATACATATTTTTAGTTCTGACTGTCGATCGATAAGTAAACTTTTATATTTAAATATTTTATAGGAATAAATTAAAAATTGATAATAATCAATAATTGTGTGTATTCAACAGATTGGACAGAAAATCATCACGTGGTATGATATATGAAAATGAAGAATTACGGTTGCGTACGATAAATATAAATGCAGAAGTAGAACGAGGTAATTTATTATTAGTATATTTTAAATTATTGCGTTTTGTATATTAGAATTTAAACAAAGTCACACACATACAGCCGGACACAAACACACGCACACACTCATAAACTAATTTTCACACATCACAAAACACAATCGTTAAACAAAATAAAGAAATAGGAAAAAGAACTGAGTGTGCGTAATGAATATTAAAATTACGGTTATACAGAGCGACAAACAACAGCTCTGTCTCTCTCTCTCTTTCTATCTCTCTGTCGCACGCGATTTTATATATATATAACGAAACCGTATTTATAATATGACCTCATTTTTTGTTCTACGCACGCGCATGCAACGGTTGAGTTTTTATGTGTGTGTGCGTAAATTAATAATGACATATATAAAAAAAAAAACACACACACACACACACACACAATACTTTTCTATTGCAATGAATATTATCGTTTGATTAAATTATTGAATTAATAGCCAAATAAAAAACAAACCATACACAGAATTTTTCTAAAAGTTATTTTCCAGGACAGTCGGACATTAGAAAATTACGTCGAGAAAATGATCAGTTACGCAAGGAAATTTGGTCGTTACGTGATGAATATGATAGATTAGATAAATTGTTACGTGCCAATCGTAATAGTGGTGGTGGTGGTGGTGGTGGGGCCAATCGCAGTACTGGATTGGACAGTGATGATGAACATGGTGATGATGACGATGATTATGGTGATGGTTATGGAGACGATGATTATGATTATGATGAAAATGATATGGATGATGATGATAATAATCGAATAAAATGTGACAGTTGTAATCAATCGGAGGTAATTTTTTTAGATAAACAAAACATTTCTGACTATGTGCGCACGCATCGTACATATTCCATTTTAGCAAATTAAAAATGCAATGGTATCCGTTTTGAGCGGTGTGCGCATGGTTTATTTTAAATATATATCGATTTTATTTCAGTTAAAATATATATTTAAATGTGGTGAGAGTGAGAGAAAAGCGTAGTCGGAAGGGGTGAAGTGGGGGGACTATAAGTTTTAATGTTTTAATCATTTTTATACAGACTTTTGATCTGTTCCGGTTGAAGCTCTCCAAAAAAAGTTGATCGTCTTAAGTGAATCAGCGTTTGTTCTATAGCTTTGTCATCTTAGGTTGAGGTTGAGGTTGAGGGGGAACCGTATTACCGTATACAGTTTATTTTCCGATACAAACAGAAATGTTCGCCGGGTCTTATACATTTGTTTGTGTCATTTTGCCCATTCAAATGGAATTATTAATTTCAATAAATTACTGTTATTCAGTGGGCAGGGCTTCAATAAAACATCGCCATCTCCGGCTATTTTTAACCATACGCTTCCATTCTCTGCAGATTTTGGCGGCTTGATATAGCTGTCCCATCCTCATCCTACTCTGTGAATTTCACTACAAGCACTACATTGTTATGGCAACTATACTCTTCCACAAAGTATATTCTGAAGTCGTCGTCACATAAATGTTTTTATTTTTTTCCGCCGACGAACACAAGAAAATTTCCACGAAGCCATTTATTTACAATCTATTTTTAGGTTAATCTGTCACACAGGAAATAAAATTATATTAAACAATTTAATGCTATTTCGATGTTCACACCGTTAATTTAATGCACCATGTGATATTTCACAACAAAATTTGATAAAAATTTGTAAGATTCTATAATGTTCCAAGGATAGCAAACGTGTCCGGGATATTTCAAAGAATGGTTAGCCTTGGCACTGTGTGGCATCTCATTTGGAAGGGAATTTTAATTTATCGGCAGCACAATAATAATAATAATAATAGAGAAAAACGTCCACCACTAACTAGTTAAGCGCTGCGACAATAGAATACCATTGTATTTAAATGCTAAATGGGAATATCCGTTGTGCTCCCAAATTAAATCCTATTAATTACATCTCTCTTTTATTTTTCACATATCTATAGGACAGTAATTCATGTGATAGTTGTAATAATAATAATGATGTGGCCGGTAACGTTGGCGGACATGGCAGTCGTGTTTGTATTGGTTCCAGTAAAAACGATACATTTTATAATGACAATGAAACAAAAGAAAAATCAATGTCAATAATGCAAACAACAGCAGGAACATCATCGGCATCTGCATCAGCATCGGCATTGACCTCATCCGCATTGTCCGCATCGTCCGCATTACTATCACCGATAATAAAACAAACATCGACCACTAAAGAAAAACTACATGTTAATTTTGATCATTTGTCAATTGTATCGGAAGAGAATTTAACGAACAGTGACGGCGGCAATTCATTGAATCAAATTAGTATGGAAAATATAAATGGTGACGGTGTGGATGATGGAATTCCAAATTATGATGAATTTCAACCGGAAAAATCATCGGCGTTGGCCGATTTTCAATCAACTGTACCGCCATTAACACATTTTGAAAATTTAGATTACGATAAAATAGGACCAAATTTAGGTATGCAAATGTCAAATTATTTAAAGGGTGGGGGGGCTTTGGTAGGAGGTCGGTGGAAAAAATTTCTAATGTTTTTTGTGTGATTTCTTTCCCAGATACTTTAGGTGATATTCGTTACAGTGAATCGACCACAACAACCGGTGAAACAGTAATTCCGGCTAGTGAATGGGATTTTAGTTTGTCACAGCGTAAACAACAACCATTATCGGCGCCGCCGTCATCACTACAATCAGATAGATCGCAAATGTTAGCAACAACAACAACAACAACAACTACACCAACAATTGGATCTTCATCCAATTTACAACCGTTAATAATGCCATCACAAACTACAATTATAACCGCATCGAATTCATCAGACGCCCGGACCACAGATGATAAAAATATTAATTCATTAACACAATCCCATTCTTTGCCATACATTTCGTCGTCGTCGTCGTCGTCGTCGTCGCCGTCGTCCGCCACCTCCGGACACAAACCAAAACACTTTTTTTCACCAATTAAATCAAAACTATATCCACAACAATATGAACAAAAACCGTCATTGGTAACATGTGGTCCACCAGATTTATGTGTCAACAATGGATTGGCAACACCCTATAGAATCGGTAATCGAATATTACAAACACAACAATCATTACCCGATCAATTAACCTATCCACCGTTAGTGTTAAGTGGTGCGGCACCACCAGCAGCACCAACAGCAGGTGCAACAACAACAACAACAATTGGAAATCGAAGTGGTAATTTTATTGAACCAATTTATGCTCAAATTCATAAAAATTTTAAAATAAATTCTAATGCAAATAAAGTGGCGGGCAGTTGTCCAAGTCCAAGTATATTTCAGGTAATTATAATTTTATTTAAAATAATAATGCGAAAATTTGTATTTATTATTAGACAATATCTTTGTAACGGTAACCACATCGGGCAAAGAACGTGGTTTGAAATGCAATTTTAACTTAAAGCCACATCTATCGATTACTCTCATTCAACTGTCAGATACAGACAAAAAATTTGATTGTAAAATCAATATATTGAGCGGAGCCTATTTCTCGGCCGGCATCAATTCAATTGGAATGCAGATACGATATATCACGACCATAGATTGTGATCGGCTCAAAAAACCGAAAAGAAATGTTTCACAATATCGTTGCAATAATTTAGAACTTAAAACAAAAAACCCGACTGCTCCATGTTTGTTGCCATCTGAACTATCAACTGTCATCGGTAAAATTCTGATGATTACGAACTATTCCAAGTAATTTATACAACCACCTAATCGATCAAGATAAAACAATTGCGCTAATTATAGGACCATTGATTATTTTATAATTTTTTCAATTTTATGTTTTCACTCTACCAATAGACTGGCGGTAATCTTGATGATTTGCTACAAGACATTGAATTATTATCCAATGATTTACAAAAAATGCAAATTGGTAATGACGAAAAATTTGCAACAATAATAACATCGATAGCGTCTACTACAATGCCAATGTCAATGGTAACATCGAATACAACAGTTACAACCGCTGGAACCGGTGCCACAATAAGTTCAACATCAAATCTAAAAAGTATGTCAAGTAAACCGTTTCGTTCGGAAATGAATTTAACATTAACATTTGATGACGGCGGTATAATACCAATTATAAAATCAATTCATAATGAAAATAATGATGATAATGATGATGATGATGGTGGTGGTGGTGGTGGTGGTGATGGTGATGGTAATATGGTTGTCACATCTAATGCGAATGAACTATCCACTGGAATAATGTTGATGCAACAGCAACAACAACAGGACGAAACGCCACCACCTAATGTACCGCAACCAATGCTGTTGTTACCGAAAACATTGCCATACATTGGTTTCGAGGAACATTGTTGTATGCCATCATCAACCAATTTAATAACAATGACCGGCACATATGATCCCGACAATGATGAAATAATAAATCTTTCTACCATAGTACCACCGCAACCACAATTATCATTAATACCAATTATTCCGATACCATTTCCACAACCATCACCGTCTCCTCCGCTGCCGTCTTCATTAGTACAACCAACACCTCCACCACCACCGCCACCCCCACCACCACCACCGCCACCACCACCCCAGCGACAAATAGCACCATCACTACAACTACCATCATCATCGTCATCATCATCATCGGCATCAGCATCATCATCATCATCGTCGTCATTGTCAACATCAACCTCATCAACACCACCGCAATCAACAAATGCTGCAATACCATTGACCACAAGTTTGCAAAATGTTCGACGTCGTTTATTCTCACGCAATAAGGCATTGTCGACGACGACCACCACATCATCAACAACGACGCCAATTATAAATCCATTAAAAAAAGATAATAGTAACAGTAACAGTTCGTCATCCGTTGAACATACAACAATTACCGATAATTGTCAGGTAAGATGATTTTGTTATTTCAAAATTTCGGTTTCAACCGAACCAAAAATAGACAAATAGAATTAAGCGGTTCTGTCAAATGTCTAGGAATTACGTTGGACGCTAAGCTTAGCCGGAAGTTACATCAGGAACAATAAAATTTGAAAGGATGGTGTTTATATGTTCCGTGGGCTGCCTTATTTTGCGACGTGCTGAACGTATGTATTGACATATTAAATGAAATATCACTGTGCAACAACGATCGCGTACTGTTGTAGGTACCGGTTCACATTGGTGGTATTGCGCGCAATGAAGAGGCTGATTAGCTGACACGATGTGATACACGATCCGCCTTCAACGGTTCTGAGACTTGCCTATCTGTTACCGGTAGTCGATTCGGCGGAGTATCGCTGACTGGACAGATGCGGAACTTGCTGATATATGAAAATATGGTGACGACTGTCGACAGGCAAATAATTTTGGTTGTTTGCCCAACGAGGAAGTGGCTGCTGCTCCCCAAAAGCAAATTAAGATTGGTTATGGATTTGTGGGGCACTGTACACTAATCTAACATTGTGTTTGATCACAAATTCACTTGTCGCGAATGAATCGGTATACGGCATTACTTATGTGAATGTTCGACCTATGCGAAATCTAGGTATAGGATATTTGGAAAATATGTAAAGGGTCCATTGAATGAATTGATGATTCATTTCATTTTATTTCTGAAGCCAGACACTTACGAGAGTACAAGTACGTTGGTCTATGTGACAGAATTAATTCTCCCCTTATATAAAATCATCATCGTCTATCTCTCCCCCGCTCTTTCTTTCTCTCTCCCTCTCTCTCTCTCTTTCTGTGTGTGTAGAAGAGATGACACGAAACGCATGCACTGATACTCGGCACATCTAACAACTGTCACACTCTTAAAGTTTAAACAGAACCTTTACGGTATTATTAGTTTCACAATATTCCACCCACCACAATTGTGTAAACGATTTTATTCATTGGGTGCAGTATCAATGTTAAAAGAGATAAAAACACCAATCACCGACATTTTGCCGACACCCATCGATCCCGGTAACACAAATCTTCTGAGTCAATATTAAATTTTCAATTTTTTTTCATTTTTGTATTTTAGGCAAATGGAATTTCAACCGAAAATAATCATTCCACAAAAAAAAAGTTATCTCTTGGTGGTGCTGCAGCTGCTGGTGATGGTGATTCTTTAACCACCGATACAATTGATACAAAACGTAAATCCAGACGTGTTTCAATTTATTTTAACGGTAAAAAATCAGAAACGGAAAAATTAAAAGATAATTCAACCGTTATTTTAAATAAAATACGACGCAATAGTAGTCTGACCGACCTGAATACATTACAAAATTCGGCAACCACAAACACACAAACAACAACCACAACGGCATCGACGCCAATATTGGGTGGATCGAAAAGACAACAACATTCACATCAACATCATCATCATCATAATCATCATACTAATCAACAATCGCAACAACCACAACAACTGCAACAACTGCAACAACAACAACAACAACACCATTCACATAATAACGCAAATACGAATAGAAAAATGAGTCAAGATTCAGTACGTTCATCTCGTTTAAAACATAAAACATCGATATCATCAATATCGGGACCACGTCGACGTTCCGATTCAACCGGTACAATAAATAGTAATGTCGATTACGGTGGTGCAACAATATTAAATAATAGTGGTGATCAACAAACAGTTGGTGGTGGTGGTGGTGGTTGCTGTACAATAGGCGATCGAACCGGTACCGGAAGTACTATTGGTGGTGGTGGTGGTACATCTATATCAGAACGTAATAGTTTAGCATCATCACGTGAATCTTCAACGAGTCTAAGTACACGTTCACAAAAATCACGTAAAATTTCGATAAGTTCACATGGCGGTGGAAAAATTCCATGGTGTGGCTGTTGGGGAAATGGTTGTTTGTAAAGAAAGATAACAAAATAGAAATAGAATTAAAAAGAAACGGTAAAATAATAAATTATTAATTTTTTTTTGTTTTTTTGGCGGTTAATATTAAAAATTTGAAATAAAAAAATGAAACAAAAACTTAATGAAATGTTATTTTTAATAATAAAATTTTAAATTAATTAATTAAATATTTTTTCATACAATTTTTTATCCCGTTCCAATAAAATATATTGACGCAGCCGCTATGAAATCCGAAAAAAATTAAAACTTGTACAAACATTGGAATGGGCGATGGGCAGAGGGTGAGATGGACGGGGCTATGATTGCTAATATAAACTCATTTCATTTGCATCTGTTTGATTTCCATTTGTCTTAGTTGTGTCCCAATTGTTTGTGCCTGGCCTCAAAACCTTAGCCCATACAATTGGCAAAACTTAAATAATTTATGGTTAATGATATTTAACAGTGCACAAAAGTTCCTACTATACCTACGCAGTATGAGTTGTCGCTGTATTTGTACGAATTTCTGCATCGTGACATGTAAATTCCATAAATAGCAATCGCCTAGACTTAGTAAAAACCAATTAATAACGATCGTATATTGAATCCAATACACATCCTAATACGACATCGCATTTACGTCAATTATTGCCGAACAAGTTTGTCGTTATAGAGTCAACTGAATTGTGTAGGCTGTCAATCATTTTATGCAGACTAAATTAGATGTCACAAAAAATTTAACCCAATCGACTATAAATGGGCTATATTAAGGTCAGCATAATGTGCCATAGGTTAAGCTCAAATTTTACTGGGTTAGGTTAGTAATGTGCACACATAAACATATTCCCATACGACCGGACCAATGCGTTAGAAGTTAACTATTAAAGTTTAATTTTTGAGCTTTTATTAATTCCAAAATTTGTTGCGCATTTTAATGTTCATTCGTTCATAATTTGCAAATATTTTATAGCGACGTTTTCCCCACCACCATCACCTCCACCACCACCACCAACCACATCCTACCTACGACGACCGATGACACGAAAAAACTTATATGAATCATCCTGTTCAAATATGGGCTGACCACAATGATCAGCACAGTATTCAAAGCCGGTGGTTCGAAAATTTCATATGATTAATTTTGTCTGCGATTGAAAATAGGATTTTAAACGTGAACATAAACCTATCGGAAAATGGGATGGGCTATTTATTTTTATTTATATTCATTGGGGTCCCTATTTATAAAAAATATACACGATGTTCCGTTTTATAATCGATAGGCCAACGTTAGGGTCATATTCAAGGTGAACATATAACGTAAAATTTTGCTCTCTTTCCGAATCTGCTTTTAAAAATAGGGGTATCCATTACAAAAACAAAACCTTTTGAACCTCAAATGGCCGCCATCAGATGTCTCCCTTGGATACACAAAACATTTGTTTGAAACATTTTTTTGTAGCTGGTGCAACCATGTCACCTTGGACGGGTGAGCCGAATGTTTTTATTTTGGATGGCCTTATGACATCACCGTCGTCTCTCTCTCTATCCTAATATCTATCGTAGCACGTACACGTCACACATCATAATATTACGATACATCCGAAAATTAGGAAATTAACAGAGTCCCTGGAGCTGGAGCCCCTCAAATTAATTTAAACTTTAATTGACATTTTAATTTTTATTAATCCAAAATTTGGTTGTATAATTTTTTTCGTAATTTTTCGTTTGCATTTTTTGTTGCCGAATTATTTTTATTCGTTTGTCATTTGGTTTTTTCAAATTTTAAAATTTTTTATCGCAAAATTTCACGTCTTTCACGTTTAAAAAATTATTGCATGCATTGATAATCTTGAATATTATTTTGTTGTTGTTGTTGTTGTTGTTGTTGTTGTTGTTGTTGTGGGTGTAACGGTGTCCATTATTATTGTTGATTGATGGGAACGATGTTGATAGTATTCCGGTTTCCGTGCATTATATGCCTGTTGATAACATAGCCATTGATAATATTGTAGTTGATGGTATTGCTGTAGATAATATTGAAGTTGTTGTTGTTGTTGTTGTTGTTGTTGTAACACTTGCTGATAAAGTGAAAAATAAAAGTTCACATTTTGCGAGCCAACGTTTGAGAAATTATAGCCTCCGGCAAATGGTACGTATGCAGAATCTTGTAAATATTGTGGCATTCTACATTGTGACCATAACAATTGTTGAATGTTATCATTTTGACCATAACTTTGAATTTGTGAATTATAAATTGTTGCGTTATGTTGACTATGCGTCGGTATATTGACACTTTGTGTATTTCCGGTTGCAAAATTAATTGGTTCATTACAGGAGTATGGCGGAGCCGCCGCGAATTCGGTTTGATTTTGAATTGTTTCTTGCTTTACGTTATCCATTATTTGCTGACGAAATGTTTCTGCTGTATGACGATTCGTATGTGTCATCGCATGTGTATTGCAAAGTGACTGATTTATAAATTGTGCCGAACAAATCTGACATTTAAACTCATTTTTATGCATTTGTCTGTGTGTGCTTAGCTTTGATTTTTGTGAGAATTTTATCCGGCAGATATTACATTCGAAACGTTGTTCACCGGTATGAATTCGCATATGTATCGATAAATTTGCATAACGTATGAATTTTTTCGGGCAGATATTACATTCGAAACGTTTTTCACCGGTATGAATTCGCATATGTGTCGATAAATGTCGTGGATGCGATAATATTTTCGAACAATGTTTAAACATTATTTTGTGATCCATTTTGTGCCGTAAATAATCTTCTCGCGTTTTAAACCGGCTGCTACAATAATTGCATTTAATTAATAAGTTTTCATTGACTGTTGATTTTGTTGATTTTGTTTGATTTTGATTTTGATTTGAATCCATTTTCACTTTCGCATATATTTTTAATCAACTGCATAAAAATTAAATAATTTATTAAATTTTCGAGTAATTGAATTGTTAATTGTGAAATCAAAAAATTTATCTTACGTTGAACAGTAACTATTTTTTTTTCCCCCGTTTTTAAATGAATAGAAACGACCCGTTTTTGTTACAATTTGTTACCGGTTTGTTAATTAACTTTAATTTTAATTTAATTATTATTTTAATACATGCGTTTTAACGTTGCGTTCAGGCGAGCAACTGAAAAATACTATTTTATATTTCTATTTTATTATGAATTATTCAAATAATAAGTAACGGTTCATTATTAATTATAATAACAATGTCCGGTATATCAGTATGTATCGATCGTTTCATTTTATCTATTAACTAGAAACAATTTATTGTTTTTTCTCATCATCTGACTAATCGATGGCTAATGATCAAATCAACAAATGTTTGAGACATCTTTAAATGGTTACCAAAAAAATTAACAATCCGATGGTAGTTCATTGGATATATAGATTTTTGGGCTGCCCTTTTTCGCAAAACCGGTATCAACATTTTACCATAAAAAACAGAACCAGAGAGTATCACATTTCTGGACCGCAATTATTCATTCCAATGCTGCATTCACATAACCTATAAATTTGCAATTGAATTTCGTGACGTTAACGTTAACCACACAATTGATGTACAATACGTGTAAGAACAATGTAGACGTACGCGATTTTGTCGCCCGAGGTAAATGTCAAAGTGTACTGAAAAATTAAAAATTTTAAAAAGATGGCTTAAAAATATTGATCGTTGCGATATATCAGTTGCTCATCGCCGCTGTAGGTCTCTGTCGTCTAAATTCGGCCGCCACATACCCTATTATATTATTGTTTTTATGGCCGCTAAGAGGCAGCCAGAGGCGAATTTCATGTTTTACTGTTAATAGTGCCGTTAATTGGGTTTTTGTAGATAACCTATGCCCATACTAGACCAAGATAACACATGTATTTTCATCTGGACGTTCATAATGCACATTCTGGTCCGCCAAGTCAATACATTTACATATATTGGTTCTACAACTTAGCCCAGGGGATAATCTAATGGGTGTCGTAAATAGTATTGCTGGTACGCAGCGTAAAGTAGTGGCAATATACTTCGCTATTGTAGTAGTTGAATCCACCATTCATATTCAGTATTTTCACAATCAGTTGAAGTGTAACAAGGAAGAAGAATTACCATTGGCATTAGATGTTACCCAAGCACAAGTGTTTCCAAAACGTTTAAAGACGGTGGGAATGGTCGAAAAGCTATCGTATTGGGTACCACATGACAATTGACGGAAAGACAACAAGAAAATCGAAAAATAATGTGTGTGAAATTTTGCTTCAAAGACATTCAAATTTGCATCGAATTTTGTGACTGGTGATGAAAAGTTAATCCATTACGATAATCCAAAATGTCTGAAAGCATGGATGTGAAGACTGGTGAACCACGTCCATCGACACCAAAACTCAATATTTATAGTGTTCTAAGATTATGGTGTGTATCTGGTGGGACCAATGCTTGGTGTAGTGTACTATGAGCTGCTTAAACCGGGGACAAACCATCACTGTTGAACGTTACCGAGAGCAATTAATCAAATTGAGCCGAGCATTGCATCAAAAACGATCAGTATATGCCAACAGACATGACCGTGTGATTATGCGCAGCATGATAATACGAGACCACACATTGCAAGACCGTGGTCAAAGAAACACGTTAGAAACACTTGGCTGAAAAGTCCTACCCCACCCGCCATATTCACCAGACATTGTTCCATCAGACTACCATTTGTTCCGGTCGATGCAGTCAGCTCCGTTCTGCACAGCGGTTTAATTCATACGAAGATATAAAAAAATAGCTGGATTCATGAATTGCTTCTTCAAAACCTAAAAAGTTCTTCTGTGATTCGGGGATCCATAAAATTGCCACAAAGATGGTCAAAATGGTCCGAGCTTCCGATGGCAAATACTTTGAAAATAAAATATAATGCACCGTTACTTTCAAATAACTGTGTTTCTCTTACCAAAATATCCCCACAGCTTAGCTATAGGCCCAATAGCATTAATAATCGTTAAACTTTAACGATCGGCATTCAGAAGGGTACGGCCAAAAACTAACTAACCAAATTGAACAATGCAATTCCTAGAAAAGCTATCGCAATTGACAAATTAAAATGGTGTCGTGTTCCACCATGACAAAACGCAAGACCAAACACTAATCTGATGGAATTCGTTGATGTGAAAAACAGGGGTGGAGGACGGTTTGGTGGCGCAACAATTTAAAGCCCAAAAAAAAATTTAATTAATTTTAATATTTTAGAAAAAATCCAAATTTTGTCTGCGTTAGCAGAAAACGAATTTTGTTGTAGAATTTAGTGGTAAATTGTGGGTGCCTAGGTCATGAAACACGTTGTCAATGGGGTCAACGGTGTAGTTGATCGGTCAGTTATCGAAACCGTTAAATATACATTATTTATTATTGTGGGTACATCAACCGACTGCACGCCGTCTCCATTTTCTAAAAAATCGCCATTGGCGCCAACACCTGTCCCAGTGTATACCGGCCGCTTATATAAGTCAAAAGATTAACGTTTTTTTTTTTACAACAAATAATTAAAATTAATATTTTAAGAAATTGAAAAAAATATTAAAAAAATATAATTTAATAAATATTTAATTAATAATTAATTTTTATTTATCTAGAAAAAAAAACATAATATTTATAATTAATATTTATTTTAATTTTAATTAATTATTTTTAATTAATTATTATTTTTTTTTTTTTGTTTTGAAAATTGTTTTTTTTTATTTTTTTTAGTGTTTTTTTTTTTAGTTTTTTTGGTCCATTTTGAAATAATTAATTAATTTTTTCGTATTTATTATTTTAAAAGCTTAAAAAAATGTTTTTTGTTTCCTTCATTTTCATTTTTTCATAATCCAATTTTTAACCGACAAATAATTAACATTAAAATTAAAGAAAAAAATTAAAAATACAAATAAAAAACAAAACAAAAATTAAAGTATTTAATTTATTTTTTATTATTTATAAAAAAATATTATTTTTTTGTATTTTTAAAAATTAATTAATTAATTAATTAATTTAATTAAATTTAAAAAAAAAAAAAAAAAAAACTATCTTTGGCTTTTTCCATTTTTCCTTTTTTTTTTTCTTTTTAATTAATTAATTAATTAATTTTTTATTTTTAATTTTTTAATTTTAATTGTTTCTTAATTTATTAATATTTAAAAAAAAAACGAAAACAAAAAAACAAAAAAATACTGCAATTTGTCTTGCGCGCGCGTTTTTTTATGTCATTTTTAATGTGTGTGTGTGTGCGTTAAAGTACGCCATAGTAAATGTCATGTAATAATTGTGTGGCGGTGGTGGGATGGAAGGATTGGATGGATGGGTGGGATGGGTATGTGAATGGATGTATTTGTGTGTGAGTATGCCAAACTTTAACACTTTCATTATTATAATTTTAGTTAATTTAGACGTTACCATTATCGACAGACCCCATTCCCCAGTTTTTGGTATAACGTCGTACATGGATGGCTTCGGATGAACGCTTATGATAACCATTAATTTATTGGGAATTAAAACCAACAACCGTTTTCACACAATTAGTGAAAATGATGAAAATTTTTCATCTTTATAAAAATTAGTAATTTTAAGTGTTGCCATTGTCAACATTTCGTAAACATTAAAAATTACCGGTGTGACTGAAGTTTCCACTATAGAAATAGCTACGTATGTAGCTACACAGTAATGTTATAGCTACGATGTGAGACAAATAGACATGTCTATATTTTATTACCCCAGTGTCTAGCGATAACACACAAACCTTGTTTCCACCGTATTATAAGTTATCCGGCTAAGCAGCATCGCATTGTAGCTACAATAACCCGGTCAAAGGTCAAACACTTTTGACAATTTACAATTACATAATTGTTCATCTTTCCTCCCATTTGATTTTGTGCATTTCCATAATCATTATTAATGTATTTGTTAAAATATAAAAAAAATATAGTATTGCCATATGCAATATTTTCCGAATATATTTTCCGCGGGCCCTTAGTAATAAAAATTGCGCATTTCCTCCCATTTGAATTGGTCATTTCCATCAATCATAATTAATGTTAATGTTAAAATGTTGTTAATGTTAAAATACCATAAGTGTGACAAAAACAAAAATATATATTGTAGTATTGCCATATGCAATATTTTAAGTATATATTTTTCTTAGTAATAAAATTGCTGATTGCATAGAGGTTCAATAGGAACAATTCATATAATCCTCATTGTATAACGGCCACCAACAAAATACGAACAAAATTAGCTAAGTACTGACAATAGATTGTTTAAAATTGTTCGAATCTGGTCCATAAAATTGTCGTCGAGTATCGATTTTCCAGATTATAATTAGAAACTGTACATTTCACACCTGCACATACTAAATTTTGGCAAAATCGAATCAGAAATAGTCAAATTGGTTAGATTATTGGTAAACGTCAACAATACAATACTGTCCTGACTATCGATTTTACAGAATTTCTTTAGAAACTCACCCTATAATAGAATCCTCAACGAACTCAATTTTATCGAATTTTGATTAGAAATAGCAAAAACAAAAGGAAAAAAAAAAACTAACCGTAATATTCGGCCAAATTGTTAAATTTTACTATAACCAACACTTCCTAAAAACAACAAATTTTTATCTATTTTATGTGCCCCTCCCCCCCCCCCCCCCCTCTTCTCCATTAATTTCGCATGAAAACGTTATTGTTCAAGTGAAGAGAGAAAAAATTTTTTTGGGTGTACATAAAACACCCCTTGCCCACTTCCACCGAAATTTATGTGCGCCTATGTAACACACATCCATTCGCAATGCTACGCTACTGACTTTGTAATTATAATTTGTTTTGTACATTACTTTTTCTATGTTTTTATCTTTCCCTCCCCTTGCCTCTCCGTGCATGTCTTTGCCTCTCGTGTGTAACTGTGACAAAATGAATAAAAACAAAAAAAAAAAAAACATCGTTTGTAATGCGCATGACTCGAATTTACATATGTTTTTCTGATATGCTTGACGTCGTTTTTTTTTTATTTTTTTCGAATTACATTGAAAGCGTAAAATTGTATGTTTTACAAAAATGGTTCCGAGAATTTAAATGTTAAGTGTCATTTTGTAGACTGTCTTTGTTTTTGTTGTTTTCTTGCCGAATACAGTAGATTCTCCACACGAATAATTGCTGTGTGCAAGCAATAAAATTTTGTGTTCTTTATTTTACTTTTCATTTCAATTCCTATGAGTATTTTGATTTTAATAAGAACATTTCGGTTTTTCCGGTTAACACGAAAACCACTGTGACAAGCAACTAAATTTGTGTGGCATCAGTCAACCCAAAGGATATTAACGATGTGCGGTGGCGGTGCACACACAACAATTTTTTCAAATTTAACAATACAACCGGCCACAATTGACAAAACGAAATGGTGTTGTGATACATCGCAAGGCCACACACTAATCTTTGGTGAGGCGTCAAAAATTTACTGGCGCCTCGTTGGCCAAAGTAAATGTATATATTCGGCACTATATATAGAAAATCGATAACCACGATACTGTTATCCTGACGCTGAAGCTGGTAATTTTTGACGATTTTTGAATCAATTTTTATCAAATTTGGTACGGCACATTATAGTCGGATTATAAGAACAGTACCGTAAAGGAAATTCTTAAAATCTTACTGTGAATCTATTACATAGAAAATTTATTGGAAATTAAGCTAAATCCATCAGATTTCTCGAGAAACTGATCAAAATAATTGATCTGAAAATCGATTTCCCATAATTAGAAACTCTCATTCACAATCGATTGTATTAAAATATTAAAATCAATATAAAATCGGTTAAGATAAGATCAAGTTGATGATCAACAAATCAAATGAACCGCTGTATAAACAATGTCGCCATTGATGGAAAAAAATGCATACAAATAGCGACAATAGCAGCAGCAGCAGCAGCAGACAATCGACTGTAATTTATTAAATTTGAGTTTTGTAAATTAAATCGTATAATGTGCAGCAACCGACGGGTAGTAATAAAATGCGAAGACTTAATCTGTCTGTGATGTGCGCGAGTAATAGAGTAAAATCGTATCGTTTGTTGAGTTAGTTGCAATTTAAACTTTGAGATTGTTTGTGCCATACAAGAATTTTTGTATATTAGAATTTGAAGTAATCCGAAAAATTTTGAGTGTGTGTGTGTTCTTTTCGTTCATACAATTTTTGGGTAAGAATATTTTTGTTTTTGTTTTATTTTTTATTTCAATATTAATTGCCTATTTTTTTTTTTAATAAAATTAATATTATAAATTTGTGTAAAATCTATTGTTGTTTTTGTGACACAAACAAACAAACAAACACACACTTGCGCACTTGCGCACCAACCAACCAACACACACCAACACACACATATTTTGTTTTGGCTGCACTCAAATTAGAAAAACTATATCTTTTTATGGTGAAAATTTAATAATTTCTTTAAATAGTGAAATAGTTTTAGTTTTCGTTATATTTCATTATTAAGTGATTGTGAATAATTCGAATAAAATTCCCAAAAAAAACAAATAGGTATAGTGAGAGTATTGGTGACAAAAATTAATGGATTTTGTTGTTGCAATATATATATATATAAATTAATTTCGATATGATGCGCATGTGCATAGTTTGTTTTTTGTATTAAGTATTAAAAAGATTTTTATTTTATTTCGCAATAATAATTATTTGAATTTGTGTAAAATCAAAAGTTTTAGACACACACACACACACACAAACGCAAACAAATACATACACACAAACACACACACACACACACACACTTGCGCACAAACACAAACATATTTTATTTTATTTATTTTGTTTTTTGGCAGTCCAGTCAAATACGGAAAACTTTTTTTTATTTTTTATGATGAAATTAATATTTGTCTGTGTGTGTGAAATAGTGAAATGTGATTTTATTTTCATTATTTCATTAAGTGATTAAGAATAATTCTAGTAATTTTCAAAAAAAAACCAAAAAAACATATAACGAGAATTGATGACAAAAATTAATCGATTTTGTTGTTGTAATATATATAAATTAATTTCGGTGTGATGCGCATGTGCGTGATGCTTAAGCTTTTATTATTTTTAAGTAATTAAGAAGATTTTTTTTTTTATATTATTTCCCATTTAATAATAATAATTATTTGAATTTGTGTAAAATCGGAAGTTTGAGAAACACAGAAACGGAAAGAAATACACGTACACAAACATACACACACACACACACACGCTTGCGCACAAACACACACACACACACACATATTTAATGTGTGTCCAGTCAAATACGAAAAACAATTTCTTTTTATGGTGAAAATCTAATAATTTCTTTCTGTGAAATAATGAATTGTGAATAGTTTTGCTTCACTTTATTTGCACCAAAAATTAAAAAAGTGATTGTGAATAATTTTAGTAATTTTCTAAACAAAAAATATAGGGAGAATTGGGACAGCAATTTGTTGTTGTTGTTGTTATATAAATTATTTTCCATATGATGTGCGCATGTACAGTCAGACACCGTGCTTTTTATTATTTATTATTTGTTAATATGCGAGGAAAAAATAAAAATATTTAAATTTGAGTGTGTGTAAAACATTTTAAATGTACGTGTGTGTGTGTGTGCGTGCGTGTGTGTGTGTGTGTGTGTGGGTGTTTTTTTTTTTATAAGAAAATTTTTCTTTTATTTCTTTTATAATACATTTTTTTTTGTAAATTGTCTACAATCTTTAGTTTGACACGCACACAAATACACATGCGCGCACAAACACAAACATATTTTATTTTATTTATTTTGTTTTGGCTACAGTCAAATAAGAAAAACATTGTTTTTTTATGGTGAATTTAATAGTTTTTTCTGCGAAATAGTTTTATAAATTTTATTTGCACCAACCTTAAAAAGGTTGTGAATAATTCCAGTAATTTTAAAAAGAAATAAAACAAAAAAATTGTAGTGGTGAGAATTGGGGACAAAATAATTAATAGGTTTTGTTTTTGTTATACAAATTATTTTCCGTATGATGAGCGCGCATGTGCAGATTTTGTACTTATTTGTATATATATTTTTATTATGCGATGACTCACCGAATGTGCGATCACAGAATAAAAATTAAACATTATATTAAAGAATTTTTATCAAACATCGATCACCCTCTCTCACCACCACCGGCTGACCTCATATTTTTCCCAGAATTTGGTAATTTATTAATTTATTATTGGATTTTGATGAAATTTTAAAAATTGATTATAATTAATATTCTATAAATAGTTTTTAGAATTTAATTAGCTCCCGTTGTACAACATAATACTTCTTCAAATCTATATTTAGCGAAATTTGTCAGATAGTCAGACAGATAAATTCATTAAATTTCATGAAACTAGTCACGATAACGGATCTGACTATTGATCTGACCCATTTATTTTGTTTATGAATTTTTATTAAAGTTCAACTATAAATTAACAACAGTTCATAAAACTGGGATGATTGAGAAATTACAAAATTCACCAGTTTCCAAGATAAATTGGAGGATCAAGATAAAATTCACAAGTAAAATTCACAAGGTTCCTGGAAGCTGGTCAAGAGAACTGACCTGAGTATCGATTCATACTTAAATTTCTTTTGCACCCGTTCATAGAAACTCAATTTCAAATTGCATTGAAACATATCATCGAAATTGATTGAGAAATGGTAAAATTCAAAAGGTTCTTGGAAAACTGGTCAAGGTAACTGAACTGAGAATCGATTCATTCATAAATTCCTTTTGCAACTGTTCATAGAAACTCAATTTCAAATTGCATTGAAACATTTCATCGAAATTGATTGAGAAATGGTAAAATTCAAAAGGTTCCTGGAAACTGATCAAGATAACTGACCTGAGTATCGATTTATTCATAAATTTCTTTTACAACTGTTTATAGAAACTCAATTTCAAATTGTATTGAAACATTTCATCGAAATTGATTGAGAAATGGTAAATTTTAGAAGGTTCCTGGAAACCGGTCAAGATAACTGACCTGAGTATCGATTCATTAATAAATTCCTTTTGCAACTGTTCATAGAAACTTAATTTCAAATTGCATTTAAACATTTCAGCGAAATTGATTGAGAAATGGTACAATTCACAAGGTTCCTGAAAACTGATCAAGTTAACAGATCTGAGTATCGATTCATCCATAAATTTCTTTTGCACCTGTTCATAGAAACTCAATTTCAAATTGCATTTAAACATTTCATCGAAATTGATTGAGAAATGGTAAAATTCACAAGGTTCCTGAAAACTGATCAAGTCAACAGATCTGAGTATCGATTCATCCATAAATTTCTTTTGCAACTGTTCATAGAAACTCAATTTCAAATTGGATTGAAACATTTCATCGAAATTGATTGAGAAATGGTAAATTTCAAAAGGTTCCTGGAAACCGGTCACGATAACTGACCTGAGTATCGATTCATTCATAAATTTCTTTTGCAACCGTTCATAGAAACTCAATTTCAAATTGCATTGAAACATTTCATCGAAATTGATTGAGAAATGGTAAATTTCACAAGGTTCCTGGAAACTGGTCAAGATAACTGACCTGAGTATCGATTCATTCATAAATTTCTTTTGCAACTGTTCATAGAAACCTAATTTACAATTGCATTGAAACATTTTATCGAAATTGATTGAAAAATGGTAAATTTCAAAAGGTTCCTGGAAACTGATCAAGATAACTGACCTGAGTATCGATTCATCCATAAATTTCTTTTGCAACTATTCATAGAAACTCAATTTCAAATTGCATTGAAACATTTCATTGAAATAGATTGAGAAATGGTAAAATTCAAAAGGTTCCTGGTAACTGATCAAGATAACTGACCTGAGTATCGATTCATTCATAAATTTCTTTTGCAACTGTTCATAGAAACTCAATTTTCAATTGCATTTAAACATTTCATCGAAATTGATTGAGAAATGGTAAAATTCAAAAGGTTCCTGGAAACTGGTCAAGATAACTGACCTGAGTATCAATTCATTCATAAATTTCTTTTGCAACCGTTCATAGAAACTCAATTTCAAATTGCATTGAAACATTTCATCGAAATTGATTGAGAAATGGTAAAATTCAAAAGGTTCCTGGAAACTGATCAAGATAACTGACCTGATTATCGATTCAGTCATAAATTTCTTTTGCAACTGTTCATAGAAACACAATTTCAAATTGAATTGAAACATTTCATCGAAATTGATTGAGAATTGGTAAAATTAAAAAGGTTCTTGGAAACTGGTCAAGATAACTGACCTGAGTATCGATTTATTCATAAATTTTTTTTGCAACCGTTCATAGAAACTCAATTTCAAATTGCATTTAAACATTTCATCGAAATTGATTGAGAAATGGTAAAATTCAAAAGGTTCTTGGAAACTGGTCAAGATAGCTGACCTGAGTATCGATTCATTCATAAATTTCTTTTGCAACTGTTCATAGAAACTCAATTTCAAATTGCATTGTAACATTTCATCGAAATTGATTGAGAAATGGTAAATTTCAAAAGGTTCCTGGAAACTGATCAAAATAACTGATCTGAGTATCGATTCATCCATAAATTTCTTTTGCAACCGTTCATAGAAAATCAATTTCCAATTGCATTGAAACATTTCATCGAAATTGATTGAGAATTGGTAAAATTCAAAAGGTTCCTGGAAACCGGTCAAGACAACTGACCTGAGTATCGATTCATTCATAAATTTCTTTTGCAACCGTTCATAGAAACTCAATTTCCAATTGCATTGAAACATTTCATCGAAATTGATTGAGAAATGGTAAAATTCAAAAGGTTTCTGGAAACTGGTCAAGATAACTGACCTGAGTATCGATTCATTCATAAATTTCTTTTGCAACTGTTCATAGAAACTCAATTTCAAATTGCATTTAAACATTTCATCGAAATTGATTGAGAAATGGTAATTTCAAAAGGTTCCTGGAAACTGATCAAAATAACTGATCTGAGTATCGATTCATCCATAAATTTCTTTTGCAACCGTTCATAGAAAATCAATTTCCAATTGCATTGAAACATTTCATCGAAATTGATTGAGAATTGGTAAAATTCAAAAGGTTCCTGGAAACCGGTCAAGACAACTGACCTGAGTATCGATTCATTCATAAATTTCTTTTGCAACCGTTCATAGAAACTCAATTTCCAATTGCATTGAAACATTTCATCGAAATTGATTGAGAATTGGTTAAATTGACAAAGTTCCTGGAGACTGAGTATCGATTCACCCAAAACCAATCAGCTCGTTTATGTGCAACAGCTCACCGTATGCATTTAAGCATTGAGTATAGTTTTATAGATCGCAACTCCATAGAAGGCAACTCAAAGTGCCTTGTGTTAGCTGCCAATTTATTTATGCGTAGTGTGAATAGACCTTAATAAACTGTTACTGATTTCATTGGTAATGGTCTGTTAATTTTATGTCTCAACGTAAAAGTTTTTAGATGGACTAAAACCTTCAGATGATGAATTAAAGAGATGGCCCGAAACAATTACTGACTATTGTGAAATGATTTCGTGAAAATTCTGAAGAAATCTTCAGTTCCAGTTTTATGCGAATCGGGTTTGGGATACGGAAAACAAAATTTTATCGAATTTTTGCCCGAAAAATGCAAAGTTTGTTCCACATCCTATTAATGATTGATGATCAAAATTTTGTGACATCAATTAATCAAATCAAATTATTTCGGATAATTCTGGAAAATAAATTTTAGTAGATTTTTTTTGGCACCATAATTACAAAGACCGGCAGATAACTAACGCCAGATCTGTATAGGTGACGGCTATCATAATGTATTCCCAATGGAATTATTTGTTACGTTGAAATTTCGGAATACGGTCGAAAATCGTACTAGACTCAATGGTACGTTTTTACAATGTGAACAACAAACGTTGAATTCGAATTTCTAATCTAGCATTTTGGAGCCATAGGCTATTGAGAAGTTATAATTTGGTCAAGTGGCTGTATCTGTTGTGTTAATGTAATTTATTTTTTAAAAATCTTGGCCTAGTAAGGCAAATGTAGATACTACGCCGTTTGTTGAATGGAATTCCAGCTTATTACAGTTAAATCATGTGAAGTCTTAACAATGCTAGCGATGTGCGACTTCAACAATGTCATTCAATATTGTGCGTTCGATTTGTTTGTGTGTGTGTGTGTATGTGTGTGTGTGTGACAGGACTATATAAGGAGTATCGGTTATTTTTATTTAGTTGGCCCAACATTTTGGTTAGCTTCTTTTGAGAAACAATAATTGTTTTGTGATTCAATCAATTTGTAAGAAAATAATAGAAAAAAATGTAATTATCGTCCGATAAATCCGTCGGCAAAACATTTTTACATAGGAAATACCATCGAAAAATTAATACATGACAATTATTATTGTATAATTATAAAATGTATGTGTGTGTGAGTGTGGGTGGGTGTGTGTTTGTGTGTGTGTGTGAGAGTTTGTGAAATTGAGTGCAAGTGTAAGTTTGAGTGGGTGGGTCTGAGTATGATTATTTTCCATTAGGATCCAATTTTATCGTTTCTTTTTACACGCTTTATTCATTTTACGTTTCTTTATTATCATATCGTATAATGCTTCTAAACCTTCTTGTAAACCTTCACCCGTAATGGCACATGCCGGTTGTATGTACCATCCTTTAAACGATTGTTGCTGTTGCTGTTGCAATTGTTGCTGCGATTGTTGATGGTGTTGATGTTGTTGTTGGTGTTGTTGTTGCGATGATGCCGTTGATGACGATGACGATGATGATGTTGACGTTGATGATGATGAATTACCACCACCACCACCGCCGCCGCCACATGACAGCGGGCCCGTCGACAAATATAATGGTGATAATTCATGTAAACCAAGTAATTTTTCTAATTCTTTTGGCTCACCAGCACCCGGTAAATCTTGTTTATTGGCTAATATTAATACTGGAACACCCTAAAAGAATAAAAAAATGCCAAGGGTTAATATTATTATAATTATTAAAATACAAAAATAAATCTATACTTGATTATCTGGACATTTAGCCGTTCGCATTAATTCCATTTTAGCTTCTTCCATACGTTCAACGTCAACGGAATCAACGACAAACACAATGCCATCGGTACATCTTGTATAGCTACGCCATAATGGTCGTAGTTTTTCTTGGCCACCAACGTCCCACACCAAAAACTGTGCACCCTTAGCTTTGCCAACAGCTCCACGTACTTTTTCACAATTAAAACCAATTGTCGGCACTGTATTTAAATATTGATCAAATTTAAGGCGATACAATGCCGTTGTTTTACCGGCCGAATCAAGTCCTAGCATAACAACATGAAGTGTACCCTAAAATATTAAACCAACAAACAAAAATTATCAGTAATTAATTAGTTAAAAATAAAATGTTTTCCCATTTCCCGGACGGTACATCTTTTCATTAATTTTCATGTAGCCGAAGAGCGTCACCGAACAACGAGAGTAACAACAACGGTTTGGTCAAAATGTTTTTATAGTTTTACTGAATTACTTTGATTGTCTTAAAGGCTAAACAGTATGTGCCCAATTCCAATGTAATTTGGCCGGGAATAGTAATGGCACATCGTAATAAATTTCCGCCAATTTCTTGTACCACCCAATGACATCAATATGAACTATGTGACAGTCGGACAAGATACATTCTGTAATGATTTGATTTTTACATTTGTTGGTTGCGGTCATCTGGTTAATCCAAAACACAAATCATTTATAAATTTCTAGCACCCCCCCAAAAAATACACAACGCTATTTCCCCAGCTCCCCTCTCTTCACCCGCCCCCAAATACAAATCGCAAAATGAAAATTTAACATTATAAAATATTATTGATGAATGCGAAACAGTATGTCACAAAATTATTAGGTCACCGCATTTAATAAATTGTGTGTTGCTCAAATTTAAGGTGGCCGACTTTCTCCACATTGACGACTACGATTGAGATAAGAGCAAATTTTGTTGAAGTAAACTTTTTTATTATCTCGTCTGATCGTTCCTTATGGTAAAACAAACAGAATACCATGCCACCGATACGCGCTGGTACCTTTTGTATAATAATCAATTGTCATAATCGATATTTGTATTAAGACACTCCATTGGAATCTGCTTGCCATTTTGATTGCATAGATTATATCAATGCGCTTTGACATAGTGAGAGCAGATGGACACAAAATATTTCGATCTCCATTTTTACGTTCATTTGTATGACATTGCTGGTTTCATTTCACTGCTCCTCATTGCCCCAGGAGGGCATTTTCACACATCCGAACTTTCGGATTATTCACTTCTCTGCCATTGATGCCATTTAGGTTGAAGCTATCTGCAAATAAATTAACATTGCGTTGTTGGTTGGTAGTGTGTGTGTGTGTGTGTGTTTTCAAAGTATTCTATTTTAAAATTACCGTTACTATTACAGCGAGCTATTACAATTCTTATGGGAATGTCGGGTATAAATAAATATCAGCTATGAATTTTCAAAAGTTAACCGATTTCGGAAACGAAAAATTAATAAAGGAATGCGGTGAACGAATCCTTCGGTCAGGCTAAAAATTCAGGCGATTGACAAAATGTAAAAATGGTTAGGGAGTGAAGGAGGTGGTACATAAAAATTCTTACCTGTGTCGATGGTAATGAATCTAATATTGTTCCATTTTTTCCCATAGTTGCACCCATATCTCTTCCAAATTTAATGTTGAATTCCACGCGGGCGTATATCTCGTAAATGAAGAATTATTTTTAATCTATGTTTTTTTAATTGTTTTTCTAATTGTTCTTAATTGTTTTAATTTAATTTGAAATTAATTCACATTAAGATTAGCTTAATTTTTAATGCGAACACAATGTGTTGTCGATAGTTGTGGGCGGCCTGTTCGAATTACCAGTCCACAGCCCACAGTTAAGCAATTAATTTTTCGTTAACAAAATGTTTACAATTCAATCGGTTGACAAAATAGTTGATGCAGGAAAACGAAAAATCGGAAGTACATTGAAACCACATTTTTTTTCCAAATCAAAAATAATTAATATGTGGCTGCGGGTCGTTACTGCTACTGATGCTGTTGCATATTTTCGTTTCCTGTTTTATTTTTCTATTAAATCGTTACCAAATTATTATTGTCCGGTAAAATTGAAACCTAAACCTAAAATTAAAATTTTAAAATTAATATTAAATATTGTAACCAAAACCAAAAAAATTTGGGAAATCGGCAGGAATTGTGACTTAACAATTTGACTAATATTTTTTTAATTAATTAATTGTCAAAGTTCAAGTCGTGCAAAAATGTGATGGCATAGGAATCGGGTTTTTCGTCTTAGCTTGGTTAACATTTTGGACAATTCGCATAGCATTTCGAAGTCACCTCAATATTTCTGAGCTCCATCCATTATAATAAAGGGATCGCGGCGGCAATGGTTTCTGCAGAAGTTTTTAAATCCTAACCAAATCGATGGCAACCAACACCTGAATATATATAATTTTTGGATAATCTGCAAACGATTTCCCTGCAATTTTGCACAGATTTGTTTTTTAACAATGGAATTGAAGGAATGGTTTCGTATGAATTTATGGATTTTATGGATGTCATTGCGAATTCACATTCTTGAGCATAAAAACGGTATGTGCTTAAAATTTGGATAATCTGCAAACGATATCGAAGCAAAATTTTACACAGCCATAAGTTTATAATAACGGGATCACGGCAATGGTTTCTGCATAAGTTTTTAAATCCTAACCAAATCGATGACAACCAACACCTGAATATATCTAATTTTTGGATAATCTGCAAACGATCTACCTGCAGTTTTGATAAGTTTATAATAACGGGATCACGGCAATGAGTTCTCACAGAATAATATTCCAAACCAAATCGTAACCAATGCCTGAATATAATTTTTGTGATAATGTCCAAACGATTTCGATGGAATTTTGCAATTTTGCGATCAAAGAAATGGTTTCTTATGAATTTTATGGAAAACAATATCCATAGGATAATATTCTCAAATCCAAATCGCTTTGTATTAGTACCTGAATACAATTTTTGGATAATCCAAAAAAGCATTTTAGAGTAATTTTTCAGATTTGTTTATATGGAACGCAAGATTAAATAGGAATAGTTCCTTAAAGTTATAAAATTTGTTAAAAAATTCATACCCAAAGAATAATATTTTGGACGGCTCGATCAGCACCCGGTTCAAAATTGATCAATTCTCATACGAATTTGCACATAACTCGATAAAATCATTATTATACGAATGGTTTTTAAATGGGAAAGTTTTTAGAAACATTCATTCTGACTGACCAACAGAACAGAACCTACTTTTTTCGACCAGATTAAAAAGATGTGAAATGTTTATGCCAACAATCCCTTTGGAACTGGAACTAATATTTATCATTTTCTCTATTGAAAAATATAGGCTTCTTATTATACTCCCCCTACCGCCACTCACACACTAACTAACTCTGACTGTCTGTCATTGGATTTGGCTTCCAAATAGCACACCTGTTTTACTGACTTAAATTAATTAAACATTTTTAAAATCGTTAAGTTAAGTTACTTTGGAATTTATTTATTATACAATAATTTATGGTGTCAAGAAAATAAGAAAGTTGAACTCATTTTGAAGAAGAAGAAGAAGAAGAACATCACATTCATGTGAAAAAAATTAAATAAATAAATAAAATATCATTTTAAGATGGAAAGAATAATTAGAGAAAAAAAAATCAAACCGGTCAGTCAATTCCGTTCAATAACAAATAAAATATTAAAAACCGTAACGATGACCGATTCGCTGTTATGTTTTTAATATTATTATCTATTATCAATTGCAATAAAGAGAGACAGAGACAGATAGAGAGAGAGAGAGAAAGAAGTACCTCTATTTCTTTAATTGCATACACAAATTTATTAATATTTCTGTGTGTGTGTGTGTGTTTATTTTTTCTATACAAAAATTGATTGAAAAGATTTATTATTACAAAAAACAGGTTCAATTTTTAATTAATTTAAACAGAAAATAGTGGTGACCACACAAATATCTATATATTAACAAATATTATAAATTTTTACATGCCTTCCTCCACTACCGATATAATTCGCATACAATCCAAAAAATGGGACACATTTAACGTTAATTCGACTGAATAATAATATCGTGTAAACAAAGGAATAGGCTAACAATGTTCGTCTGCTCAGCCTCTGTGTTCCGTTCGATGAACATAACAGTTCGTGTTGTGTAAAGGTATAGGTCGACCATGTGTACCCAATAAATTCTATTGTATTTCATTTATAATAGCCGAAATTGTTTAAATTATTTATTAAAAATGAACACACCTAAAAATTATTAGGTATTTTGTGGATCTGTTAACAAAATTCCGTTTTAATTTTGTGTGGCAATCGAACAATGCACGGGCTCAAATGGTAATAGTAGCATGAGACTAATAATCAACTCAATAATTCTCTATATTTACCAGATTGATTGATTGGTTGTTGTTGATTGTTCCAATGATTCCAATTTACCAATAATTCTATTAATAACCGGGGGAAAAAAACAGATAATTTTTGGACACCGCACCGATTCTTGAAAAAATAACTTTTGATTTCGGAACAAAATCGTCGTGATGGATTATCTAATTGTTTACACTATTTAATTGATAATCTATGCAAATTCGATTTAAAATAGAAAATTAGTAATACATCAACAATTCGTTACATGATGACATTTTACACACGATGTTTAGTTAAACGAAACCGTAATTTGAATTTTAAAATATCGACAATGTAATGCCAAACAAAAATTTACATATTTTCTTGTTTGTCAGTCACACAGTCACACCCAACGTTGCGGTTGTGAAAATCCGTTTTTACACGTAAAGCAGTAGTTTTTAGATGTTTGCGTTGTCACACAATGAAACAATGTCGCAAAGTTAAACAAATATTAAAGTTATGGAATCGAAAAAAAATGTGTCTGTGTAGATTTGTTTCGACGCGAACGTATTTAAATGTTAAAGCAAGGCCACCGGCATGTTTACAATAATAAAAATCGATGTGAATTTGTGGCAAAAATTCGATGAACTCATTGTTTTCAATTTCACAAGAGTGCAAGAGGTTTATTAATTCAGTAGCATTAGTAATAAAGACACAATTTGAACCGCTTTTAACACAAATATCTAACATTATTCCATAAGATCTGTTCCTAAAAGTGGAAAAACCTTTTATGATAATGTTTTAGCCAACCACATAACGAAATCAATTTGTATGCTGTTGTTGATCGGCACCATAAACACGGCTATCAATTGAATCAAATGAAACCGATTTTCAAATAAAAATTAATTGTAATGTATTTTTTAACCTAAAAATTTCGGTTATTCTCATATCGTGGAAAATGTTTCGAAAGAAAGTGAATTTTGGTATTGTTCATGTCACACGGGATGGGGAAACTATTGCGCATAATGTTTAAATACATAATCGGGTAACCTACTACCGGCTGCCGCCTATTTATTTAGAAAATATTACATTTTTTGCGATTGTGATACGTGAACAGTAGGAATTTTTTTTTTTATACGCCTATAATATTTGTTGGACCGCCACTATCTTATTATTATAATTTTGTAATAATTTATTCATTTATTCATTTATTCACACAAATTATAATAAAACGTTAATTAATGAATAAATTTGTTTGTGTCTTAAAGAGAAACGATGTGTTAAGATTTTATAGTTTTATGTTAAAGCGGATTCGCTCGGATGGTCTACTGACCTTTTTTAATCAAATAATTTATAAAAATAAATCTGTGTAAAAAAAAAACTCGTCGTCGAAGATGAAGAAATAGAGACGACGAAGAATAAGAAGAAGAAGAAGAAGAAGACGACGCAGAAGAAGAAGATGGGAAAAAAAAAAACTATTTTAGTTCTTATTTTGTTTCTTTATATTTTCTTATTGTGTTTTTATAACGTATTTATTTGGTCTTAGAATTTACACACACACACACACACACACACACACACACACACAAGCAAACACAATTTTATTATAAACTTGGTTAAGTTCCGCTTATCAAATGAATGAATTTGTGTCTGTTATTTGACTTTAGACGAGATGCAAATATGTATTAAAGTCGCCTAATTTTATAATAGATGAGAAAATCAATTTCAATTCTAATCATTTTATATTTGATTTAATGTACGGGTTTGATAAATTGTATGGACCCCACATTTTTGTTGACCGGTTAACCGTTACTGTTACCCCAAACATATAATTTTTATTACCATCCAAATTACAAATTTCACCCAAATTTTTCCTAATTGTTCCCACAAATAACCCAAATATTAATTATATGTTGCAATATATCAATGACAAATGTTAAATTGGAAATTATGTTTACACTTTTTATGGCCCCATACGTTACACTCATTTTACATTGCCGGTTTTTTTCAAATTTTTACAAATGGCTTTTGAATCGCCACGAATATAAGTACCCTCCCTCCCCACTTGACTTTATTAATCAAATAATGTAAAACTTTACAACTACTTGCTATTATTAAAAAAATATCTTGCCGCATCTTTAATATTGGATGTCGTGTCCAAGTGCCTGAAAACTGGCAAAACCCACTAATAATATGAAGAGTTTCCGACCAACTTCAATGCATAAGCAAATGAGTGGATAAAATTAATGAGCACTGTGAAACCTTTACCATAATTTCATAAATTTGGCGTCTTTAGGCGGACAAACTTCATGCTTACCCACCCACACATGCATTCACTAAACTCCAGAAAGACATAAGTTTAAATAAAAACAAAAATTCCATTTGCGGTTTTGCTACGACACAATATACGATAACACTAAGTTCTCTATTTGCTTCGAAGTTTGCGGTACGAACTTACACGCAAAATAACTAAATTTTCTATGAAAAAATCGTGTTTTTAGGCACTCCACCGGGATCAATAGTTCAACAAATTAATTAATCGATTTTTAAAATTTTTGATACACAATTAGACATCCGCATACCGAGATTTTTAATTTAACAATTTAGATAAGGCATTTCGGGCTATCCAGACACTTGCCGGAATAGGTTGCTCAAATAGTTTAAAGCCAGTTTTTGAAAGTTTGTTCAAGTTAAAGTCAAAAAATCGTAATGATTAGTTTAAGAACTTTCCACACACGCATAAGCTTTAAGCTAATACATTACGGGTGGGTCTAAACTGGTTCCAGAGATATTCACAAAACGGCTACAATGATTTAAGTATAAAATAGATTTTCGCTATGGATAAATTTGATTTATTCGTTGCTTTACCCACAGAACCAACAATGAGGACGTGACAGATAACTGGTTCCACACACTGCTACCCATTCACACAAACCTTTACATACCCACAAACGATCAGATACACAAAAGCCCGCTCACATTAACCCACAAACGCGCACACGCACACATATCAACACAGCAGTTTTACACAAACAAAGCCTAAAGTAATTGCTGGACATGTGCTCCTTCAGTTCGAATAGACACATAGACAACAACGATTTTCAAACGAATCACTCAAAGTTTATGTTGTGGCGTGTGGCCGACAGTCTTCAATACATTGAATCAACTCTTCACGTGAATCAATCACAATTGCATAGACTTATTTCATAATTAGCTCATTGTTCCATTGGATTTTTACGACGCAAGCACCAAAACTACTACGGACACCGAAATGCGTGTGTAACTTTTTAACGTGTGCACGAAGTTGGATGGGTTTTAAAATTTAGAAAAATTTAACCTTCTATGGTAACTCTGTCGCCAACATTCAATTTAACTAATTTTGTTATCTCTTTCACTTATCAATTTTTATCATTTATTAGAATTACTTCCATTATTTAGGCATTTAATAGCAATTTGTTGTTCCTAAGTTACTTAAGTTAGTTAATTTTATTAATTGTTTTCATTATCGGCACTTCAACTTTTATTGTGTTAAAACTTTTCGGTTAAGTATTTTTTTTTGTTGTCTTTTTTTTAGTTAACAAAGTGAGTATTTTTGTCTGATTTTACTTTTTAGCTTCCATGTGCGGGAAACACATGCACATGCATCACACAGGCTCACAATTAAATAAATATGTCCTGTGTCGTGGTGACAAAGCCTTACCGGTAACAACGGTGTATCGAAATTGGTTTGTTAAATTCCGTTTTGCAGATTTCACAGTCAAAGATGGCAGACGAAAAGAAGGTTAAAAGAAGGTATTACCAATTTTGTCACTTTTATCTATTCAAATGTGTGCATTTAACAAATAATCAAATTAAACAATGTAATTCAAGGAAGTTGGCCAGAACGGAGACAATTGGAAAGGTCACAAGGGTCGATCGTCAACAATTATTGGAGCTTGGTTTTTGGCAGTGGGAATGTAAAAGCTATCCTCATCAGATTACCATTTATTTCTAGGTTCCTAGCAAAACTTCTTGAATACTCAAAATTTTCTAAACAATGATGATCTCAAAACGCAATTGTTTCTATGTTTTGACGATAACGATCCGAAATTTTCATGAGCTCAGAATCATGAAATTAAAAAACCGATGACAAACGATCCATTTTGGATTTGATTATTTCATTCTATCAAATTTGTTGCCTAAATGAAAACACATTAAAACAAGCGACAACAACTTTATTGCCGACGCAATGAAAAAGTAATAAACAAAATTTTGTGGTGAATAATTTTTTGGGAAATTGGTGGTTAAACTTTCGTTTTCAATGCGGTGCAGGGCTGTCAGAGAAATTCGCATTGAACGCAATTATTGAAAGGTGTTGCGTATGGGTTAATATAACTTTAATTATTATTATATTTTGAATGAATTTTGGGTTGAGCTGCTTTCATGAACCGTATCATTGAAATTAAACTGTAAAATTAATTAAAATTAGAAGTTATAATTAACAAATCAAAGTTTTGATTATAACAAACATTTCGACAAATTAATTACTTGAAAATTCAATAAATAATTTAATTTTTACAGTACAGATAAAAAAATATACGAAAGAAAAAATGGATTCAAAACGAAATCAAAATCAAACAAATACAAATCCAAAAGTTGATGAAAACTTAAGTAAATGCTGTTATTGTAAAAAAAAGTTTAAAACTGCAGCAGAACGCTTAAGTCATAAAAAAGCTGTTCATGAAAAGACGTGCACACATTGTCGGAAAAAATTTGCGTCTGCGCTACACCTAAAGATACATTTGCGAATTCATACCGGTGAACAGCCGTATGAATGTGACACATGCCAAAGAAAATTCACACAAAAAGTAAACCTAAAAAAACATATTCAACTCCATTCCGGCAAGAGACATGTTTGTGACATCTGCAACAGAAGTTTTGCATTAAAACAGTCATTGAAACACCATAAGGTAATGCATTTCGGTAAACCCCAACCGCACGAATGTGATGTCTGCCACAGAAAATTTCCATATATGAATAAATTAAAATTACATAAGAGAGTTCATACCGGCGAACGAAATTACAAGTGTGACGTCTGCGATAAAAGTTTTGCATATAAAGAAGCTTTAAAACAGCATAAGAAAATCCATTCGGGCGAAAAGAAATTTGTATGTGACATTTGCTCGAATAAATTTACACATAATCATAGCTTAAAAGCACATTTACAAGTTCATATGAAGCCAGTTAAAGTTGATAGTAGCCGAAAAAAATTGAAACAAAAGGCAAACTTAAATTACACTCGAAAAATGTGTGCAAAGAAGTTTAAATGTCAGATTTGTTCGGAAACATTTACAAATCAATCACTTTTAAATACACATGTGTTGACGCATACGAATAGTCATACAGAAGAAACATTTGATCAAACGATGCAGCAAAAAATGGATAACATAACGCAAGAAATATTTCAAAATCAAGCCGGATCCTCGGCGGCTCAACCAAACCCCTTTAATCAACCAATTAATTTTGCAACTGATAACCCACAAAGTGTCAATATACCGGCGCATAGTCAACATAACGAAACAATTTATAATTCACAAATTCAAGGTTATGGTCAAAATGGTAACATTCAGCAATCGTTACGGTCACAATGTAGAATGCCACAATATTTACAAGATTCGGCACACGTACCATTTGCCGGAGGCTATAATTTCTCAAACGGTGGCTCGCAAAATGTTAGCATTAATTTACGGTTTTGTCAACAAGCGATACAACAACAATATTATCGGCAACAACAACAACAAAAACAACAACAGCCGCTACAACAACAACAGCCGCTACACCAACAACAGCCGCTACAACAACAACAACCGCTACAACAACAACAGCCGCTACAACAACAACAGCAGCTACAACAACAGCCGCTACAACAACAGCAGCCGCTACAACAACAACAACCGCTACAGCAACAACAGCAGCTACAACAACAACAACAACCGCTACAACAACAACAGCAGCTACAACAACAGCCGCTACAACAACAACAACATCTGCAACAACAACAGCCGCTACAACAACAGCCGCTACAACAACAACAGCCGCTACAACAACAACAGCCGCTACAACAACAACAGCCGCTACAACAACAACAGCCGCTACAACAACAGCCGCTGCAACAACAACTACAGCAGGCTCAATTACCGGAACAACAACAACAGGCGCTATTACAACCGCAACAAAATCTACACCAATTACCACAACAATATGATCAGCTTCAACAACAACAACAACAACACTATCAACAACAACAGGCGCAATTACCGGAACAACAACTACAAAATGAACACCAATTTCCACAACAATACGATCAGCATCAACAACAACATCATTTTCAACAATATTCGCAACAACAACAACAACAGGCGCAATTACCGGAACAACAGCTACCAAATCAACTTCAATTACCTCAACAATATTAACAACATCAACAAGAACAACAATCACAACAACAATAAAAACAACAACAACAACAACAACAAGAAATTCTAAAAGTGATCACAAATAATTAGTAATAAAAATTAAGCCGCAACAAGAATTAAATAAATATCGAATTGGCAATAAAGTTGTTGTCGTTTTTTTAATGCAAACAAAAGGCAACAAATTTGATAGAATTAAATAATCTAATCCAAAATGGATCGTTTGTCATCGGTTTTTAATTTCATGATTCCGAGCTCATGCAAAATTTCGGGCCGTTATCGTCAAAACATAGAAACAAGTGCGTTTTGAGATCATCATTGTTTAGAAGTTTTGCTAGAAACCTAGAAATAAATGGTAGGTGGGGGGTAAGGTCCGAACTATATGGTGGAGCTTTTACATTTACAACATTTCCATAACCAAGCTCCAATAATTGTTGACAATCGACCATAATAGACGTGTGGTGGCCTTTCCAATTGTCTCCGTTTTGGCCAACTTCCTTGAATTACATTGTTTAATTTGATTATTTGTTAAATGCACATAATTTGAATAGATAAAAGTGACAAAATTGGTAATACCTTCTTTTAACCTTCTTTTGATGGACATCAGCTGTAGATGTCGTTTTGTCCTGCGGTTTATCTTTCTTGCTCCATGATATTTTTTTCGATTTACATGGATAATATTCGTTTCGACGTTTCATAAGCAAATCTAGGCTGACAGCAATGCCGTTTGTATTAAATGAATTCCAGAACTAAATTTTCCAAACCATTTTTGACACTTTCGTTTAAGGCTTTGGTGACCATAAACAGTACAAAAATTTTTTTCCATTCGGAAGAAAATACCTCATTCAAGAGTGCAAAATAAATGTTCATTTGATGGTGAGCCATTTTTTTAATCCGAAGATATTTTTCTTGTGCGGAATCTGGAGGCGGTAGAGAAAAAGTTGGCCATAGATAGTTACTTTTTTTTTTTTTAATTTTCAAACTTGTTATGAACGAGCCGCCCCATTTCTTCCGCTTAGCCCCTGGCCACAATTGTAACAATTAATCCGCAAAACTAACAAATGGTAATGCAATTGAGAGTATTTTTCATTTCTCTATTAAATGCCAACATCGGAAATTGAATAGCTCACTGCAATAAACGGATTTGAATGACACATCCGTGCCTCAACCACTGAGTCACATTTAAGGGATTCACACGTATTAGCTGTCACAGTGTTGTTGATTTTTATAGTTCGATAAAAAGTTGTCAAAAAAATGGGGTATTTAAGTGTATTTTTACGCGTGATATTGAGTTTAACGTCATTCACTTCGATCGATAGGAGTGCAACCGGAAGGAACTGAAACTGTTGTTTAAAACAAAAATTATAATCAACAATTTTTTGAATATTTTACGAAACTTTGGAAGCCACGTTAAATGTGGAGTAATACAATTAAAATTACAATTACGATGAATTTTTTATGTTTTAAAAAGGGCAACCAGGAAAGAGAGCCGAGAACGAAATTTAACAATCCGGATATTTTTACTATTTTTAATTCGATTCTCATGAAATTTGGTATAGGTACGTTGAGAATGGGATTGTATGGTGAGCTGTTAACGAAATTCTGGAACGGTATCCTATAACCTGACCACTTTGGCTATTTCTACTTCGATTTTCATGTATTTTAGCATGCAAATAGTGTGGAAATAGAATAATATAAATAGTTTCAAAGGAAGTTTTGGAAAACCGAGGCATTTTTATCGGACCAGATTCTAGAAACGGTTTACGGTTTCGTCAATATTTATCCAATACTGATCAAGTTTTGTATGCAAATATATAATGGGATTATGCAACGATTCCTACTGAACTTTTATGAAATCGATAAAATTGCCCTGAGTATCATTTTTGCAGAATTTCCATATGGACTGTAAATGTGATCCCATTTCACACCAGCACAAACTATTACATTTTACATCGAAATTGGATAAAGAATTCTGAAGCTTTTTATCAAGAAATTTCCGTGATTATTGATTTTCATAAACTTAATTAGGAACTGTTCATATAATCTCATGTCACACCAGCACATACTATTAAATTTCATCGAAATTGAATAAGAAATCGTCAGAATATTTAACCCATATCAGGATATCGGTTTTCCCAAAACCTTTCTAGCCACTGTTCATATAATTCCATTTTAAACTCACATACTAAATTTATTCATAATCGGATAAGAAATAACCAATTTGGCTAGATTATTTGAGAACGTCCTCCTAGAATACTGTTCAAAGTATCGATTTCTTTTGGAACTCACCACATAATCTCAGTCTAAATGCGTATACTAAATTTGGGAATAGAAAATAGACAACAGGAGCTAAATTTGGCGAATATGGTGTGAATGTTGAACGATGTGCTGGTGCATTATTTTGCAATACCCTACGACTGTCAGGTTCTCGATATTCACGACGAGATAACAGTGAAGCATTAAAGTACTCTGAATTAAACGTAACACCAAAGCAATTGTTAATGGGAAGAATTTATATATAGAACCCATTAGAAAGGAGTTAAATTAAGACTCAAACAAATTAACACGGATAATTATTATAATTAGATCGGCACAAGGATTAAAATCCATGAAATCGCTGGGTGGACATGTGAAAGAAATATATAAGAAGCAAGCGAAAATTATAGAATGTCCAAACATCAAAGTTCTCTCCTGCCAAATCATCAAATGCCACGCAGGTAAACGATAATTATTTAAATATAGTCACATCTAGAACTCTTCAAATGTTTGGGTAAGGTAAGACAATTAACACTTCTGTCACAGATTTGATTTTAATAGACTTTTTATAAACGTCAGTAGCACTTTTGAATTAAACATTTAACTTTAGAATTTAGAAATTTGGAATCTATTAAATTTACCATACAAATGTTTGTTGTTTGGTTGGTCATTCCTTACAACATCGTTTTTATTAATTAATAACTCAAAAAAAACCTGTTGATTAACGTACGATAGACTTTAATTTCAATAAAATTTTAATAAATTACTTAAAAATTCAATAAATTAATTAATTTTTATAATTGTTTAAATTTAGACAAAAGACAAATACCATTAAAATGGATTCAAAACCAAAACGACGAAAGAATTCAAATGCAACACATGATGGAAATTTAATTAAATGCAGTTATTGTCCAAAAGTGTTTAACAGCCAAGCAGAATGTTTACGGCATAAAAAAATTCACGAAAGAAATTGTACCATTTGCTCGAGAACACTTAAGAGTTCACAAATTTTATCGGCACATATGCAAATTCATAAAAATGAAAAACATTTTGAATGTGATAAGTGTCAGCAAAAATTTATACGTAAATATGAGTTAGAAACACATATACGACAATTTCATTCCGGTAACCTACCAATTACATGCCCTTACTGCCCAAAAAAATTCATGTCTTACTTGCTCTTTTATTACCATAAGCAAACTCATAAAAAGAAGTTTAAATGTCAGATTTGTTCGGCATCATTTATAGATCAGTCATTTTTAAATAGACATGCGATGACACATACGAATTGTCATACAGAAGAAACATTTTGTCAAACAACGGAGCAAAAAATGGATAACATAACGCAAGAAATATTTCAAAATCAAGCCGGATCGTCGGCTGCTCAACCAATTAATTTAGCAGTTAGAAATTCACCAAGTGACAATACACCTACTTATTATCAACATAACGCAACCATTTATAATTCACAACTTCAAGGTTATGGTGAAAATGGTAACATTCAGCAATCGTTACAATCACAATTTAGAATGTCACCGGAAAATTTGAACCGTTCCGCAAATATACAATCAGAGAGACAACAACAACAACAACTGCAACTACTCCAAGAAAGATATTATAAACAACTAATTGAAGAAGAGCAGCAGCCACTACAACAACCACAACAGCTACAAAATCAACATCAATTATGGCGACCATTTTATCAGCAGCAACCAGAAGAAGCAGAAGAAGAAGAACAACAACAACAACAACAACAACAACAACAACAACAACAACAACAACAACTACAAAATCAACAACAATTATGGCGACCGTATTATCAGCATCAACCAGAAGGGAAAAAAGAAGAAGAACAACAACAACAACAACAACAACTACAGCAACAACATCAACAACAACAACAACAACAACAAAAACAACAACAACAACAACAACAACAACAACAACTACAACAACAACAACAAATGCAACAACTACAAGAACAACAACAACAACTACAACAACAACTGCATCAAGTACTATTGCTACTAGAACGACAGCAACAAACACAACCACAACCACAACAACAACAAGAACCACAACCGGAACAAGAACAACAACAACAAGAACAACAACAACAACAACAACAACAACAACAACAACAACAACAACAACAACCACAACAACAACAACAACAACAACAACAACAACTACAACAACAACAACAACAACAACAACAACAACAACAACAACAACAACTACAACAACTACAACAACAACTACTACAACTACAACAACATCCAATACTATTACGACCACTAGAACGACAGCAGGAAACACAACCACAACCACAGCAACAACAAGAACCACAACCAGAACAACAACAACAACAACAACAAGAACCACAACCAGAACAACAACAACAACAACAACAACAACAACAACAACAACAACAACAACAACAACAACAACAACAACAACAACAACAACAACAACAACAACAACAACAACAACAACAACAACAACAACAACAACAACAACAACAACAACAACAACAACAACAACAACAACAACAACAACAACAACAACAACAACAACAACAACAACAACAACAACAACAACAACAACAACAACAACAACAACAACAACAACAACAACAACAACAACAACAACAACAACAACAACAACAACAACAACAACAACAACAACAACAACAACAACAACAACAACAACAACAACAACAACAACAACAACAACAACAACAACAACAACAACAACAACAACAACAACAACAACAACAACAACAACAACAACAACAACAACAACAACAACAACAACAACAACAACAACAACAACAACAACAACAACAACAACAACAACAACAACAACAACAACAACAACAACAACAACAACAACAACAACTACAACAATTACTACAACAACAACAACTACAACAATTACTACAACAACAACAAGAACAACAACAACAAATAGCACCTGCAGTAATAATACTATATGAACAAGCCCCACAACATCAATCCTACCAAGTACAACAACCGCTTTTACTTCAGCAACAACTACAACAACAGCAATTTCTACAAACTTTGCCTTCATTTCTAGAGCAACGAATCGAAGAACACCAATTAACACAAACACAACCACAACTGTTTTATCAGCCACAACAATAGGAGCAATTACCTCAACAACAGCTACAATTAGAACCACAATTACCACAACAAAATTATCTGCATCAATAAGTACAACAACAATAAGTAATAGCCACCAACAATTTTTTATTAATTGACGCATACAATGAAAAACCAGTTTGGAATCCAATGACAATTAAAAAATTTTAAACTGTTTTTAAATTAAATTTTTAATTGTATTCAAATGACCGACTTAAAATAAATTTTAAAATTACCAATAGAATTGCTCAAAACCAATTTTTGATCAATAAAAATGAAAGCGTCGAAAAATATATATTTGAGTTGCGACGCTTCATTCAACACACAGAAATTGTGGTCAGCAGCCGTACGTGCATTTGTGAGGTCGGTATCGTAGGAATTAAATAGGTTTTTCTCACCTAAAATATTTCTTTTTTTTCAGGTGTGAGTACAACAAGTAATTGCTAATTTCATGAATGAATGAACAGTAATCGCTTGAGTAATATCAGCTACTTTTCGACGAGTGAGTGTAGTAATCATTCGATTACAAAGTAACTGTTATTATAAATGTGAACAAAAAACACCTAGTGAGTACGATAAGTAACGGTAACTTTTGTTCTGAGTGAAAAGTAATAATCTAAAATAATTGCTACTTTCTTATGTCTGAGAAATAATCACCTGAGTACAGTAAGTAATAACTAATTTCATACAACAGTGAACGGTAATCAGTCTGAATACACTCAATTTTTAACTCAATTTTTATGAGTGATAAGTAATCACTTGAATGAGTACTATTAATAGCTGTTACTTTCTCATGAGTGAGAAGTACTCACCTGAGTGAGTATATATTAACTGCTATTTTTTTTATGAGTGAGTAGTTATCACCTGAGTACAACAAGTAACTGTTACTTTTTTATGAGTGAGAACAGCTCCGTTTTTTTTGTATAAGTGAGTTGTAATCACAATAGGTAACTGGTACTTAGCCATGAGTGAGAAGTAATCACCTCACTAATTACTAATTTCAATCACCTGAGTAACTCATGATTTCTGATGAGTGAAAAGTAATCATCTGAGTACAAAGTAACTGATATTTTCTTCTTTCTGAGTGAGTACAATAAGTAACTGTTAATTTCTTATGTGTGAGCAGTAATCACCTGAGTAACTACTAATTTCAATCACCTGAGTAGCTCATAATTTCTTATAAGTAAAAAGTAATCACCTGAATACTAAAAGTTACTTTTTTATAAGTCTTAAGTAATCACCTGAGTGAGTACTATAAGTTACTGTTACTTTCTTATGGGTGACCAGTACCAGTACCTGAGTGAGTACATAGTAACAGTTACATATTAACAGGTAATTTTATATAAATGAGTAGTAATCACGTCAGTGAGTACTATAAGTAACTGCTACTTTCTTATGAGTGAGTACATATTAACAGCTACTTTTATATGAGTGAGTAGTAACCAACTGAGTGAGTACTATAAGTAACTGGTACTTTTTTATTAGTAGTAAGAACAGCTCCGTTTTTTATGAGTCAATAGTAATCATCTGAGTACAATTGGGTAACTGGTACTTTCTTATGAGTGAGATGTAATCATCTGAGTACAATTGGGTAACTGGTACTTTCTTATGAGTGCGAAGTAATCGCTGCTACTTTCTTATGTGTTAGAAGTAATCACCTGAGTACTAAAAGTTACTGTTACTTTCTTATGGGTGACCAGTACCAGTACCTGAGTGAGTACATAGTAACAGCTACTTTTTTTATGAATGAATATTAATCATCAGAGCAGAAAGTAACAGTTACTTTGTTATGACTGAGTACATATAGTAACAGTTACATTTTTATGAGTACAATAAGTAACTTCTACTACTTAATTTTATGACTGAAAAGAAATTTAAAATTTTTGGAACAACTTCGTACCCGTTTTGTTGATGGACGAAATACTCGGATTATTCCACAACTTTTTTTTATAATTCCTTTTGTTTTCAAAATTCTTTATTATGGAAAAAACCCATCACCTAAAAACGAAACAATAATTTCGATTTGGAATGGGGTTGGATTTTTGGTATGGGAATTTTTACAAATGGAAAAAAATTATATATATTTTTGGATTTCACTTACCTGCTGTGGTTTTTTTTTTCTATTTGTGCTTCGTTTTCGTTTTATTCCATTCAAATTTTCTAGTTGATGTTTTTCAATACACACCGAAAACCGTTTTCAATTATTGGATTACAAAAACAAAAACAAAAACAAAAACAACAACAACAACACAAAAATAAATAATTCTTTTATATTTTTATTTGATCGGTTTTTTTTATTTATTTTTTTAATTGTTTCGTTTCTCTTGGTTTATTTTTTATTTAATTTTTTGTTCTTATCTCTGTGTCTCGCTTCACTTCTTACCCCCTTCCATTATTTTTCTGGCTGTTGTTTTGTTTATTGTTTTGTTGTTGTTCGTTGATGGGTTTTTTTTGTTTCCAATTTTTTTGTACGTTTCTATGACGAAGTGATGGTTTTTATTTTTTTTTTCTATTCTCTTATTTATTTATTAGAAAAATTAAAATCAACACCCACCCACACACACACACACACTTGCAACAAACACAAAAATAATAATTTATAAAAATTTAATCGATAAATTTAAAGGTAAAATTAAAAACACAACACTTTTAAAGTTAATTTTTTATAATTCATTTGTTTTCCAATTTTTTTGTTTCTTTCATCTCTCCTTGAGACACATTTTTTTTATTTGTTATTTGTTTCACTTTAATTAAACTTTCTTAAAATTTCATTGAACAACTGGCTGCCCAACATACACACACACACACACACACACACACGCACGCACGCACGCACACGCACACACACACACACGAAAAAATAAAACAAAAAAAACTTAACTTAAAATAAAATCCACAAAAAAAATTTAGTGCACACGCAAAAACTTATAAATAAATAACTGTAAAAACAATTAATTTTTTTCTATTTTGACAGAACAATGCGCAGCAGCGACCGTTTTTGTTTTACATTTTACAACAACTAAAAACGAAAATAAAAAAAACTATGAAAAAATCAATTTTAAAATTGGAAATTTTTGTTTAAAATCTATTATTTTCAGTACAAAAGAAACTTTTTCTGTTGATTCATAAATATTATTTCGTGTAATAAAATACTCTGTTGGTGGTGGTGGTGGTGGTGTTGTTGTTGTTGTTGGTGATGGTAGTGTTTAACGGATGGCTGAGTCTTTTATTAATACTTTTTTGTTATTGTGTTGTGTGTTTTTGTGATGGAGATGAAATTATGAAATAAAAAATATAAAATAGTAAAATAATAAAATGACAACAAAACAACAACAACAACAACAACAACAACAAATAGAATGAAAATAAAACGATAAAAAAATGAACTGGCTGAAACTGAAATTATTAAATGAAAATAATAATAGAAAAACGAAAAAAAAATACAAAATGTTACTGAAAAAAGTGTATTTTGTTTCTTTGTCATTCCTTTGCAGGTGCCGTGGCAGCCAATAGAGAGAGAGAGAGAGAGAGAAGTATAAATAAAAGGCCTTGTTTGTTTTTGTTTGTCCTACAACAAACTATTGCTCTGTGTATAACCTCGATATTTTAATATTATGGCACAGAGAAAGATAGAGAGAGAGAGAGAGAGAGGGAGCGGTAGAGAGAAATAAATAAATAAATAAATAAATATTAAGAACTTGAATAAGTTTTAGGACAAAATTGAATTGTTGTTATTTGAAATAAAAATTATTGGCGTAAAGGATAGGACACATTTTAAAACATGGCACGTAAGTACGGATTAGCCAGGCTGCCGTGATGAGTCGATCGATCAAAGGAATACGTATAGAACGATCGGTAGTAACAAGTGTTGGGTTGGATATTAATTCTCATTTTATCGTTTCCAAGGCGTCATCATTTGTTTGGTTTTGTTGCGAGCTTAAATCAATTTGTCGTATCTTCTTCAAAATGTTTTTGTTACAAATTTTAATGTTTGTTAAAAGTGAGGCGTTCCAGTTTCTATCCCAATCAAACTATGTGACCCAGAACCTTTGCACAAATTGATAAATTCATTTTGTGCAAAAATTAATGTGTTTTTCCTCAAAGAAACCATTTTCTTTTTTTCAAAAATATGACATTTAAGACCCCTCAAACATGAAACTTATATAAAAAAAAATAGAAAAAGTGGGGGATTCTTTGCAAACCCATTATGTTATCGCCGGCAACGCATTAGTTTGGGTTGTTCACATACCGTCCACTCAACTAAGAGACGTAACATCATATGGCGAGAACTAATTAAAGTCCCTGGTAAAAAAGACAAAAAAATAGAACACACTGTTTATTTGTCTTACGACGAGACTGTGTGTGTGTGTGTGTGTGTTTGTACTTTTACCATCAAACACATGCAAACAAATATTGCAGCAACAGCAATAAATGAGGTAAAAGTGCCAATTTTTTAATTTTTATAAATATAATTCCGTGTATTTTTTTATTTTAAAGCATTATAATCAAATCGATCAACACGATCGCTTTTAATTTATTATTTTATTATTGTAATGCCGATCATCACCCTTTTTCCCTTTGTCATAGCTTAGGTCGAATGGTGCATTCAGAAATATTATATTTAATTTTTAGTGAATGGACTAGAGAATATTTAGGATTTAAAAATCACATTTCCTAGTTATTGCATTCAATTAGAAACGGGGATTTACTTTTAGCAGAAATTCAATTTTAATATTTCCTTCCAATATATCAGGGTCAAGGACATTGTAAACGATTGCAAGAGAATAGGCCATCGATACGATTTGAACACTGTTTAGTTATCTGATTCGTTGTAATATCCTGTTCGGTATTATTTTAGAATAAAATTATTTCGGACATTACCGCTGTTTGCAATGCGTTCACAATGGTTGTGTTTCAATTTACAAATAGTATGAATAAACAAACTAATTAAAAATACATTGAATTTAAAAATAAATTGGTACATTAACCCTTATGTCAAATAAAATGAGGCCATCATGTATCGTTATTTTTTTTATTCGCGTAAAGATACACACATGCACACACACACGCACGTACGCACAAAATATCAATAACAATATGAATTGACGGTATAGGAATACGTTCAAAAAATTATTATTAATTTAAAATGTTGGACAGCAACACCGCTTCGATAAACATCTCTACTCATAATCAATCGTTTAATTGATTTAATAGCACCAACTATCGGTTCTAAATTGAGGTTTACCAAATCCAAAAGTAATTGTCGTAATAGGTGTGAGCTGGAAACAAACATTTACGTGGTTATCAGTTGTATCGAACGTCAGATATAAGTTCTTACATTTGTACAAAAATTGGTTAAGTAATGTGCAAAAACGGTTGACGAGGAAACTGAAATTTAATTTTCCGTCTATTTTTGTTCTATCAAAACAACTTAGGACACATGTAAAAAATTATGAATATAATATTTACGCAGAAATTTCGTATCGATGTGTTTTATTTGTATAAATATTAGGTGCCTGAAAGTATTTCCACATTTTATCAGGTTTAAAAACAGGTCTGGAAACACTTATTTGACTAATTTTTTATCAATTCTTTTTGTGTTTGAGTTTAGTCTTGTGTCCAACGGTGCTTGTAATTATTCAACGTTTTATAATGAACATTAGTCGGGTATCAGCAACGCTTCGACATTGTCCCAACCACAAACTTTACATGTTGTATGTGTGTGCTGAAAAATTTTCCAGCGTTCACCATAAAATTCTTAAAATAATCTCATGAATTTCTACTACACTTTTTCAATAAAATCAAAATGGTGCATAAGGATAAAAATTAACCATCACACGATTCATTTTCTGACTGTTAATAATGTTTGTAAAACGTTGTCAGCGCGTTAGTAAACTAAATTTTATTCTGACAAATGTTAAAAGAAAAAAAAAATAGGACCACTTCAAACACCGTAGCCATTTGAAAATGATTATAACGCCATGTAAAGAAAAGTAAACCGCGACGGAAATATATTCAAGCACTCAATATATAATTTAAATTGTGTTTAAAAGTTAACGCAAGCTATTCAAGTCGTTTGGTACAATCGAAATCAATTATTTTCTTTATTATTATTATTGAACATACCCTAAGCTCCGCACAATATGTCAATGTCAAAGCACATATCCAAACTCCAATTAAAATGTCAAAAAATATATCGCTGTACAAATTTTGACAATTTATTATTTTTTAATCAATTTTATTGTTGTTGGCCAGCAAGAAAGAAATTAAAAAATGACTCAATGGAAAAAATATAGAGAAATAAAAAATAAGGAATGATTCAATAAAATTTATAAATCTGAATTAATTAAAAAATAAAACGAAGTGAACACCACCACCACCACCACCACCACTACCACCAACCACCAGCCACAGCCCATATTTATTTTTACAATTATTTACGAAATTATTGTAATTGTTAGCATAAAATTAATAAAATTGGTGTCGCAGGCCAAAAGGTAATCAAATTATTTTGTTATTGTTATCGCTATCGTTATTGTTGTTGTTGTTGTTATTTGTTTTCATTAGATTATTTATTATATTTTCATTTTCAATTTTAGTTCAACACATTCAGACCATTTTTGTCGTGTGTAAGCACACACACACACACACACACACACACGTCCGAGGTCAACAACAAATCCACGCAAAACAACAAAAAACGAAAATGAATCAAAAATCGAAAATTAATGTAAAAACACCAATTGCATTGCCACCGCTACGTTCATTGGACGAATTTCTATTGGGTTCGGCACGTTTTCAATTGCCCAACTTTAACGATGTCGAACGTTGGGGTAATCGTGTCAATCAAAATCTCATTTATTTTCAAACCAATTATTTTGCAATGGCATTTTTAATTTTGATAATATTTGTATTTATCTATCCGAAAAATACGGTAATCGGTTTGTTTGTGATTGCATTGATAATTTATCTAATCATTAATTTCGGTTACAAATTACGTAGCTTATCGGAACATTTACAAAATCCACGATTACCGATATCCGAACGCTTTGCAATTTCCATTGGCATTTGTGTCATTGCATTGTTTAGTGGATACATTTTATGGGACTACTTAGTTTATGGTTTATTAATTATTCTATTACCATTTTGTGTGGCCTTTGTTCACAGTTCATTGTGTTTACGTAATATTCGAAATAAATTGGCGAACACCATCGACGGACGTTTACGCTACACACCGATGGGTGTATTCTTTGATGCCATGTGTATTGATGGATATTTTCAACAAAATTAATAATTAGAATAAGAATAAGAATATGAATATGAATAAGAATAGGAATAAGAATAGGAATAAGAATAATATTTTAAATCATTTGTTAACAGAAGCGTTTGCAAATGGTTACCTAAAAGAAGGTTCCACATTGCTCTTTGAACCATTGATTTATTGATAATATTAAATTTATAATAATTTTAGGGTTTAAGAAAATGTGGGCACAAAAATGAGATTTTATCCAACCACCATTTGGACACCATTTTTGTAATTTTTATAATATGTGACCGGTGCTGTTAACTCGGCATTGCCTTTCGCAATGATCTATTTCTATTGCTATTATTATGAAATCCATAATAATAAATTACAATCGGTCACCAATGTATCAATAGTATTTCGATCAATGTCATGTGGTTGTGGATGAAATCTTATTGTGTCAACGTCAAATTGGTAGTCTTTTAATAATTCATTTAAATAATTTGCATTTTTATTGAATTCATTAAAATAATAACAATTTGAACAAAAATAATATTAAATAAAAAATTTTATGTTTCGCTAAATTTTATTCAAAATTTAAAAGTTTAAAATGGCTCGCGCAGGAATATTATATTAAAATAGCGAATAAGTTATATTTGTGATTTCACATTTTATTGAATTTTATTATTATTATTATTATTATTATAAGAAAAACGCCAACACACACACACACACACACACACACATATACACAGTGACTGCGAGCGGCATGCAAACGACACTCAAGTCTAACGCAGCAGAAACAATTGTACATATTTCTAAATTATTGGATTGTAATATATTTTTAAATTTGAGAATTTAGTTAAGTTTTAGTGCGTAGGTGTGCCGGTGAAAAACTTTTTTAAAATTATAATCAATTTTTAAAATAGTTCATAGAACAGAAAGTTATTAAATTAAAATTTATTAATAAAACCCGATTGATGTCAATGGAATGTTCTCTACAGAATTGATTAAATTCTGTATGGAATAAATCCGATGCCGGTTAAAAGTATGGCAATGCCCCATATAACACATGGTTTAAAAAAAGTTCGCGGGCTTAACCAACCGATTTCAAAAGATATATGTTAATAGTTTGTAACAATCAGCGGCCCATTACTTCACTTTAGACAAGCGTTACAGCCATTGACACTTTACCATTTTCAGCAAAAATTAATTCAAAATTAAATTTTTGTGTTTCGTTGATTCTGAAAAACACTACCATTGGATAACTTCAGCGTTGTCACAGCTGTGTGTTGTGTAACTTAACGTTACAATTATCCATTTAATTCAGGGTTTTATTTCGATATTTTCAAGATTACTGACGTCCAGAACGTGCAGCATCATCGATGTCTGTTGGATCACGTTTAAATTCAGTATAATCCAACTTTTAATGGTTGTTGTTGTTGTTGTTGTTGATGGAGCACACGTCCGCTATTTTTTTTGTCCATTTCAAAAAAAATCAATGACAAAAATCATCACACGAAACCAATTTGAAACCATTCATCTGAAAATAATAAACGAAGTGTCATCAATCCACTGTGACTGTGACTGCTGAACTATCAATTATGGATTGTTATGAAATTTTAAAGTATCTATCAATTGAAGACGGCCACTATTTTAAATTGTATACGAATATTTCGTTAAAGTCACCATAGCTGGTGATTAGGCCCGTTATTATAAATTGATCCATGGATTATTAAATTAAACAAGATAATAATAATTCATAAAAGTTGTTTGGAACAATTTTAGTTTCGGCAACAACACCCCCAAATTGTTGTGGTTGGTTCATAATTTAGTTGACCTTTAATAGTTTCGATTAAAAATGGGTGGTCACGATATACCTAAAAAAAATAAGGGATTATTTAATTACGACAAGTTTCCTGTTACACTGGAATCTCATTTGTTATAATTAGTTGAAAAAAAAACTTAACACAGATAAAATATCATGTGTGTGTGTGTGTGTGTGTGTGTGTGTGTGTGTGTGTGTGTATGTGCGCCAAAAAATATCTAATTTTAAAGACCTTGGAACTGAATGCGATTACGAATTGGCATTTATCGATTCGAACAAATTTGTATTTCGCTCCCCTAACGACCATTTTATAATATTTTAATAATTAAAAGAAATTGTTTTGCACACACACACACACACACACACGCACACACACTAGTAATTTTTTAAATGAATGATGCCAGACACTTCCGATATGTTTTGCTCAATATGCAGATATGAAAAATGTGTGTGTGTGTGTGTGTTGTGCTATTGAAAATTCACCGGCCGCCCGAAAAGAAACCGAAAAAACAATGTATATTTTAAAAAACAAAATTATGAAAAATAACATGGCGCAGTCGGGAAAATTTTTAATTTTCTTTTAAAAAGGTCGCAAAAAAAATAGTTTTTTCCAATTATCTCGTCCATTGCTTCCATTGTTTCAATTGTTTTTTGTAAATTTTTTGTTGTTTTGTAATTAAATCGTAAAGTTAAAATTTTGGTGATTTTGCTCACACGGGAACCAAAAGAACAAAATGTTTATTTGTTTGCATTACGAACACGGGCTCACTCTTCTTGAGTACGCCATTTAAACATTGGCCTTCCACGACTACCGTGTCATGCGCACTATTCATAAGATTTTTGTTAGTTGTAAGTAAAATCTATGAAAGAATTTTATTAATAATAATTTTGTGATAAAAATTAATTTTTCGTTATTTGTTTGTATTTAATTGTTTTTGTATAATTTTTTTTTTATTGGCAAAAAATATATTATTGAAAATTAATGGCTGTGTTTTAATGTTTTAATTCGATCGCCGTGTTCCGTTGTAAAATGGCCGAGTAATGGGGACAGAGTCGCTGTCGCCCAATAATAATATTATATTTTATATTCGTTGTCGGACGATTCCGTGTGTCATTTGACATTTGATTGTTACATGCTTTTTTGGATTTTATTTGTGAGTGCCGAACTGTCACAGTGCTCACCCAGTGCATCCATTGAAGGGAAGTGGATACCAATTATATTCCACCCACAAAAAAATGTCAATGGTACAATAGTTAAAAAAATATAAATGCTCAGCGATAATGCGATGGGAAATGACAATGCTTATTCACCAATCTTAAACTTTTGGAACAGCCGCTGGACCACATAGTTGTCATACAAAACAACACAATTATCGTGATTGACAAGATTATTGATTTAACTTTGATTCCAAAAAAAATGTGGGTTTGTTAAGTGGAACTACGATTTTGATGAGTACTAATAAAATTCGACAAAATTTCATTTGAATCGATTGGGATTGGTTAAATTTATTCTAATTCACATCAAAATGGTTCGGGCTAATAATTACATTGGGCATATTAACATTTAAGCATTGCTTTAAATGAACTGTTGGCTGCAGACGACTGCAAATGTCAAACGCATACAAAGCTATGAAGGTAATTTTCATAAACAAAAAAAAATGACAGTGACTTGTCGACGACAAACGGCGACCATAGAAAATACAGAGTCGACCGTTCATAAAAAGCAATGCTTTAGGACTGAGACACGTCGTTATCGGATAATATTTTTAATTTTATATTTCCAATCAAGCTATTCAAATTGAATATGGTTTAAAAATTTCAACTGCGACTGGATGAACAATGATCGAGCAAGTTCTACTGCGAGAATTTTTATGCACAATGGCGGAGGGTCATAGTTTCACCTACTATCCAAAAATTTCAAGATAATCGGTAAAAAGGTTATTTAAATAATATTTTTAATAGAAATATTCTGGGTATGAGTATTTAAAAGTTTTTAGAATTCGATAGTTGGCTGTCGTGTGGACACAAATTCTGCTAAATAATTTCGTAACAAATAGGAATTTTTGTGTCTGTAATTCATCGATTTGAAGGAATCCGAAATGTGTGCTAGTATTGTTACTATAAATATATATTTCTGGGATCATAATTAAAATAATTGGGTCAATTGGTCCCGGTTCCGGTAAAGTAGCTGTCGTTGCTGTTTCAACGCGTTCGCCGACGAGTTTTTTTTATGACCAGGATGTGCTATAGTTTTGGTGACTATACGAAAATCGACGCATACGACTTACAAGAAAAGGTTTTCAGTTGTGACACACTGATTTGGATTTGGTGTAGAACTCGGACAAAAAATTTCACTGTTTTAAATGGGTGTTCTTCGAAGGCGTACAAAAACATGAAATTATAATAGAATTTTTTAAAACTTTGAACCCAAATACTGCTACCAAATAATTTCTGGAGTTTGATATAAATACAACTACTGTGTGTTGTGTTGCCACGCCACAATTATAAGTTTTTTAAAAATTGTTTGACTTCCACGACAGAGTGATATCGGCGAATTGGAAAATTTTGAAAAATTTAAATTTATGAAAATAACTTTGAACGTAATAGATTTTTTAAAAAAATTATTTTCTAGATCAAAACCAAATCGAGAAAGTCCTATAATTTGAGTTAGAATATAATAATTTTAAATTTGCAGAGTAAACACTAAGTTTAAGTAAACTTACTGAGGAATAGTGAAAAACCCATACCGAAATTAATTTCACTGATAATCGACGATGGAACAAACTTTAAATTCATCTGTCTCGTAGACTAATTTGTTTGGTTAAAATTCGATGTTGTTGTTCTTGTTTTAGGTATAGCCTTAGTTCCATTTCGATGATGAGTCGATTGTAAATTTCTTGCAAACTTTTACCAAATCATGTACTTTTTCAATGTTTTATTCAGTAATTACAAAATGGTTGGACCGGAATGTTCATCATCATTCCGTAATATCTTCTCTAAATATTCGAAAACACACAAAAATTTGAGTTTTAAATTGGACAATTATCGCACCATCCACATAAGCGATTTTAAGCATTTGATTGAAGCGTTTCTGTAGCTGTAAAATTTTATATTTTATCTTTACATTTTTTCCATCGACCCACACAAAAATCACCTCCAATTTTATGTGTTTTATTTTCGTTTCTCTACGGAATGTAATGTCATCTGAATCTATTCAGGTACGATCCCTGACAGTAATCACATAAGAGATGGCAACACATATTCTATGGTTTACATTGTCAGTCCGGTTTTTTATGGGACACAGTGTGAATATATTTTTTTCTATTGTATGAATTTCTTCTTATTTTCTGTGAGTGTGTGTGTGTGTGTGTGTGTGCTTATATAATAATTTTTCAGACTATTTTAACAGGAAACGAAGAAGGAAGATAACTATTTATTTTCTAATATCTTCAGTATTAGCAGTAGCAGCAGCAGCAGCAGCAACAGCAGCCACTACTATAGAAATAATCGTACGCACACATACACACACACACACACAAAATAACGTATATCCTCAATAAGAGTACCAAAAATAGCAATAAACCTATAAACATGTACAGGGTGTATCGTATAATTTATATCAATCTGTGTCCCCTTAAAACATCTGCCATTCAAATCAATTGGAATCTATTTGTGAAGCTTTTCGAATCATCTTAACATCGATACCATTTGAGTTATTGTAATTTTTTGAAACACCCTTTACTTTCTGTGTTCTGTGTTATATAGTTTTTTTTCTTGTACGTGCGACAAGAGAGTTGCTGCTGTATGGGAAAATCTGTAATAGGGTTAATGTATAATTTTGTGCTCGAACATAGGCATAAAATAATTGTATGTGAAAGGTATTTATATGATTCTATGCGATGATGATGATGTTGCTGATGATGATGATGATGATGATGCTGAGGATGATGATGATGATTATAATAATGATGATTATTTCGTTATTATTGTATATATCTGTGTATTCTACATGGAATTTGATTGTGGTAAAAACATACATAAAATACAGCGAGGATCAATTGAAAAGTTCAGTTATTTTTTGCATGGAAATTCAATTGTTTTGTGGAGCCCCTGTGTAAAAGTAATTGTTCGAGTATCATGATATTTGATTTGAATTGTAAACTTAAACGGGCCGTACTATTGAATTCACAGCTAATCGTTAGAATTACAATTATGAGAAAATTTTCCTATTCATGTCTAAAAATATGAGGCAGATTTAAGCAATTTAAAATTCATCGGGATGGATAGGAGGCTGGTGCTAAACCAATCTCAAATAGGAAAATAGAAATTAATGCAACACATTTGGGCAAAAGGTTACGTAAATTAGTAATTATTTAATTAATTAATTATTTATGCAAGCGTTTTTACCAATTGAATATAACAGACCGTTTTGCTCGCCCGACATTCTCAGGCAATAGCCATTGATACGTACAACACATTTTGCAATCTCAAGTGTACCGTAGAATGTAGTGGGATCAATAAATCCCATTGAGGTGCTTATGGTGCAACAAGCTGAAGAGCCGATAAGAACACTGAGTTCGATGAGTCCTTTGAATTGATGCTATGGAATGGAAGCGGCGAAAAGAGTAGATAGATTATTAAAAAATTTGTGGCTCTGCAACAGTGAATATTTTAAATTTTGAAAATCGGTGAAGTTGGTACAGCGACCACAGGAGGGAAAGAGGCGGACTGGACAGCGATCAAAGGTACAAAGTAATTTGAAAAACTTTGGTTTTTGAAGTTATTCCAAACTTTGAGTTTTGGGAAGTTTGACGTTGAGCCAAAAGGGAGGCTAAAAGTGGCCTCCGACAAAAATACAAATCTTCAGAAATATAAGAATATCCACTGGAATATACTCTCGGCGATAAATGTTTGACTTGGCTAATATTTAGTTAAGAATTTGGGAAGGCGAAGAAGGGGCATCGGAAATACTTTAAATATAGAAATTTCGCACCAAAAGCTATTAATTTACTCCATACAAGGCACAATCAATTAATTCACAATGTCACCGAAACCGATATGAATTCGTGTAACTAACTAGCCTAGTTTGATAGTCATCTGCATTGCGAGTCATCATTTCTTAGCGGCTCTCAAATGACCACCATCACCACCACCACCACCACCACCACCAACAGGGATAGGGTTGGCATTGGGGTGGCGGTGCAATTTGGAGTGCGATTGTTATGAATTAATTAAGAGTAACTCATCATCGTTGTGGTACGAAATCTAGTGTGTGAAATTCCTATATTAAAAGTATCTCTAATTAACTCTTAGCCAAATTTTTTTTTAAGTCATACATTGCTCCAAGTGGAGGAGCTATATGCCATCTAATGAAAACCTTTCATTACAGTCAAGTTGATAAATTACTCCGTATGGGAGTATATTAATAAATTAATATCTGTAATTAACGACAGATAGATGTTTTCAAAATACTATTATTTTTATATTGGTGATTAGCCCATAATGATGTGTGTGTGTGTGTGTGTGTGTGTGTGTGTGTGTGTGTGTGTGTGTGTGTGTAGACATTATTAATCGTTGAGCATAGCGTCCAACACCATATTTTCAAAGATATCCGTTTTTCTTTTTCATTCCATACGCGAACAAATGGTCAGCCACCAGAAAAATTTCAATATTAAAATCCATACCGAAAAATTTCCTATGAAAAATAGTGCAGATGGCTATTTTTTTTTATTAATAATATATAATTGGGCGCGGTATGCAACCGGTAACTGTTGAGTGTTTCTGAGGCGCTATTTAAACCCCATATTTAAAAATAGAATAAAATTATGAAAACATTTATGTTTCGTTAATTGCAGTACAATAGGTAAATTGTTACCGATACTCCAATGCGACTGGGACCAACAACCAACTTATCTAAAGATTTATTAGATAACTTAAATGTCCAGTTGGACTTGAAAAAAGTCTCTTTGTAAACATTATTCTTCTTTATAATAGAACTTATATATTCTTATATTAGAATCCAGTGGATATTGGTATATTTCTGCAAAGTTGGATTTTCTGTTGATGGTTAGCTTCTCCGTAAATGGCAGTAACCAAAAAGTTGGCTCAACTATAAACTGTTCACTAAAAAAAAAACAATAGCTTATGAGATCAGGAACCAATTGAGATAATATTGGGGTTGTGACGAAACATGCCGTTTTTGGTTTCGCTCTTCTCTCGATGAAACAATGTGACGAATGTTTGTTAACGGGAGGGGCGAGAGGAGGGGCCAATTCACCACCATACATAAATCAATGTGACATTCACTCCACCCTCCCAGCGATATAAATTACGAAAATCATTTTACCGTTATTTCACTTCGCACACACCGATTCGATTTCGATAACATTTATTCAATCCCCACTGTAACTATTTAATATATTATAGCCACACACACACACACACACACACACACATTTATATATAATAAATATATCCACAACATTCCATATCTATCTACGGCTGTCTCTATCGTTAAATAGTTATTAGCCTATACTCAAAGTGTTGTTGTAGCGTTTGGTAAATTTAACTCCATATATTTTAATAATAATAATAATAATAATAATAATAATGTAAATGCGACGACGACGTCGACGATGGATAAAGATGTTTTCTTGCCTGAAGATAATGACGATGACGATGATGACGATGACGATGACGATAATGATTACAAATGACTATAGAAAAAAATAATAAAAAACTAAAACTGTTGGAAATAAATAGAATAAGGAAAAGAAGAAGGAAAAATAATAATAAATAGATAGTCAGCAGTCAGTCGCGCGTCACACACACAGTCAGTTTTATAATTTTTAGTTTAGTTTCAGTATCACTTTCAATCGATTCGTGTATTAAGGCCGCGGCGGCACCCATCAAATGAACGATAATAAAATTAAAAATGCAAATTAATTTTTGATTTTGAATTTTTGGTGTTTTAGATTTTAAAAGGAAAAAAACGCGGGCAAAAAATTTTTTCTTCGAATTCTTAAATTTTTTTTTTTTGGTTTTGGTTACCGTTAATTTCTTTCTATTTTCAATAACTAATTAATTAATTAATTTTTAATCGTTTTGTGTAAATAATAAATGTATTTTGTGTGTAAAAGTGAAAAAAGTGTAAAAAAAAACGCATATTAACGCCGGTGAAAATTCACATAATTTTTAGTCTTTTTTTTTTCTTCTTTTTGTCAATTTATTGGTGTCCGGGAGCCGCCACTCATTGCAATAATTATAATAATAATAATACGTTTCGTTGCTGTTTGTTATTGTTTGTGGCTGACTGATATTTCATTACACCGTGCCACACACACACCGACGACACTCTGTCAGTTACTCGCACACATAATTAGACGTTTTTTTGTTTGACAAAAACACAATAACATTTATTTTGTATTGAATTGAATTGTAATTTGTGTGTGTGTGTGTGTTTGTGTGTGTGTGTGTGTGTGTTTGCATTCATGTGCAGTGCAGTGTACTATTTTGTATTAATAATATACACACCGATTTTTCATATCTCAGATCCAGAGACGTGAACTAACTACGAAAATTTAAACAGTCCATAGACATTTTTGTGTCGCCCAACAACAAAACCAATAAATAATAATAACAAATAATACCATAAAATAAAAAAAGGTTCAATTTAAATTATGTTTTATACCTCTGTGTGTCTGTCAGTGTGTTTGTGTTTGTGTGTGTGTGTGTGTGTGTGTGTGTGTGTGTTTGTTTTATAAAATTTGTTGCATTATTTGTTATTATTATTATTATTGTTATTGGAAAATATGATTATTTATATTTATTTTATATTGTCTGTGTAAATTTGTGGAGAAGAGATACAAAGAACAAAGAACAGACATGCAATGCGGGAGAGATGCATTTGTGGCAAAGGTGCGCCCCATTTCAATAGTCGGACCGAATAACGTATGGTTTTATTAATAGTCTAATACTGTATTTTATTCTACTTATTGTGTGCCGTTTTTTTTTTTCCCGGTGCATTGAAATATTGTACGGTGCCTGTGCGGCCACCATCAATGTATCTGGCCACCATCAATTTTGACAGTGTAACCATTGTCTAATCCTTTACATAACCTCAATTTTACTTACAGTGTACACACCACACGTGAAATGGACCCATTTTTTGTAATTATTTGTAAAATAATATTTTTTGTATTTAAAATATATCAAAAAATTTACGTTGAAGATGACGGAGGATCGGGCGCAAACGTAACTTAAATTTAAAATCCAAACATTGTTATTATATTATCGGATAGAATTGGTCAATTATCGGTGTGTGTGTGTGTGGATTGTAAAACGTAAATTTTATGTTTATTAACCAGCTTTCATGTGATGGATTCCTTATATTACCATTCAAGGGTTTTTACAATTAAAAATTCAATTGAATTGAAAAAATTCATACACATCGTCCGCCTCCCTCTCCCGCGTTGCACCGAATGTTGTGCCAATGTTTTTCCAAATCCAGATTATGTGGATAAAACTTTTAGCCTAACCTACTTCTACTTTAAATATTTATGATCACATTCGTCTATAATATTTATCTCTGTGTATGTGTGCGTGTGCGTGTGTGTGTGTGTGTGTGTGTGTGTGTGTGTAATTAACAAAACCGACAAGATAAAAAATGCACCACACACACACACACACACACACCTATCGCTTTCAATTACCTGTCCATATCCAATTCATTTTTATGTGACTCACTTTACTCGGCTCAATCTATTAAATCCGCCCGAATTGGATCACCATTAAAATATAACATATGTTTTTTTATGTCTAACGCACCTTTCGCCGCCAGTCGCTTCGCTGGCGATCCTTTGATTGTAATCCCTCCGGTCATGGTCAACGGTAAAACATATATTTAACACCTCTTCATGTCAATCATCTCTGTGCAACAAACGTTTTTTTACGAAAACCGGTTTCTCAATACGCTTTCTATATTACACACACACACACACACACACACACACACACACACACACACACACCAAAACCGTTATTAGTTTTCGAATTTCATAATTTAATTTAACGGTGGATTTTATAATAGTTTTTGGTTAAAAAAATCTGTCTAGAACTGAATAAATGTGTGTCAGAAAACTGACGGACCAACCAAATTTAAAAAAGTTATGCCGTTTGCCTGGAACTTGGTAAATTTTTGTTGGCGAAAAAATTACGCTTTACTAAAGGATATTACCATAATTTCATGTCATTATTATATTTCAGCTATAAATTAATTTAATTGTTAATTCCAATGGTGGGATACATTTGATAGTTTATCCGTCCCATTTCTGCCCGTCCTGCCGCCCGCCCTCAACTAAACTTCAATTAACTTAACCGCAAAGTTACAAATTTCCAAAGCAAAAAAAACATTATTAATTGTGCCTTAGCAAATTCAATATTCAGAATGTATGGAAGCCGTTCGGCGGTGGTTGTTGGCGGATGGGTGCTAAACATAGAGTTGTCTGGGTCTATTTAAAAATTTTGCTAATTATTGAATGCGTATGTTAACAGTGAATCAAACAAGATAAATCGAATAGATGGTTCTGTTGCACAGTGAGTAAGTAAATATTGAAGTTACAAATGATGGTCTTATTTTCTAGCCCATTACCTTCAGTTCTAAAATTAAAATTTTATTATTTTATTACACAAAAAGTGTAATGAAATGGTGAACGGTTGCGGTTCATACTATTAAACTCGGGCGCAGGGATTTCCTAGCACAGCCAATAATGTGGAAATTCATTAAAAATAATTTAGTCAACGATCCAAAATTGCTTCCCACACGCGGACGGACACACAGTTAAAGTGGTTAAACAATTTGAACGAAAACATATCGAATAAATAAACTAAAACATTGTAATTTAATCGATTATGCGCAATTTGTCGAATGAGCTTAAACGAATGATTTTCCGTGACACACATATAAGGGCAACACCTTGTAAATATTAGTAAAATTTAACAAAAAATTTTAAAATAATAATGTGACGTTAAATTCGGGCCATCGGAATACACAACAAACGTTTTATGTTCGAATGAATGGGGTTTTAATTTCGAATGATTTTACGGTAATTAGTTTTATAATTTTTTTTTTTGTTTGTTTGTGAGTACGGGCCGACGTGTGTGCGCAATGAAAAATTTAGTTCAGCCCTTAACAAATTAAATTTTTATTTATATTTTATTTTAAAATATTTGAAAAATAAAGAAGACAAAATAATAAATTGAATATGAACTGCAGCAGCAGCAGCAGACAGACTTTTCTTCTTCTGCGTCTTCTCCTTCTGCGTCTTCGTCTACTGCGTCTTCTTGCAGAAGAAAAAAACACAAACTGACGTTATTTGTTTATAAAATTAAAAACGGGCACCAAACAACAACAACACATTTATTTTATTACTGCATTGCATTCATCATTGCACACATGCAACCAAAAAACATACACCATTTTTGTTGTTGTTTTTAATTAAAATAGTTATTGAATCTTGCAATGCACACACAAATTAATAGTGCAAATACACACACATACATACACACACACACACACACACACACACACGTACAGACAGATGATTTTTCCGTTGTTTCAAAATTTTTCCAGAAAATTTCCATATTTTATTATTTTGGTATGTTAAAATGTGTGTGTGTGTGTGTGTGTGTGTGTGTGTGTGTGTGTGTGTGTTCTTATTAGTTAAATTAACGCACATATTTTGTAATTCAATGGAATTTATTCATAAATCCACGTACGCACACACACACACACACACATTATTTCTTTTATCTTTACAAAAACGTTATTTAATAGAAAATTTTGTACAGATAAAAAATAAAAAGAAATAGGAAAAATATTACAAAAAAGGCGAGTTTCATCCAATACTCAATGGCTCAGTCAGCGTACAACGCCAACAAAAATAACAGCAAATCAAAACAGTAATTACACACAAAAACAATGTAAATTGTGTACACACATACATACACACACACACATACACACACACACACATGAATAATGTATTGTTTTGATTTTGTTACATCACACACACCGATACCGTTATGTGAATTGTGAAAGTGTATTTAAAACAATTAATTTGCAAAATAAATATTATAAATTTACAGTTAAATAATAGCTGACGGACGTATTGACGGAAAAAAAAATTGAAATACCACCAACAATGTCTTGCTTAAATTTTATAATTTTAAAGGTAAGTTCTATTTTCACATTCATTATATTTATTTGCACATTACATAAATGTGTGTGTGTGTGACAAAGTGTGGTGTACCGTTATTTATTTTTTTTTTTTTGTAATGTCAACGTAATGACAGTTAAATATTTATGGTAAAAATGTGCAGTTTCACTTGGTAACTGACTAATTTATATTACACGTTTCGTCACTGATTTATTTATGAACCCATTTATTAACGCATCAACAAATAAAAACCAATGATGCATGTAACATATGAGCGAATTACAACGTACTTACTAATGGCGCCCGGTGGGTAGATATACAATATGCGTAGTGACGACCCACCTTGATTTACGAAATTTTAACGTAAAATGTATGGACCAGAAATTCAATGGGAAATTTGTTGAGGAACCTTAGGCTTGCCGGTGTAAATACAGCCTCAATAAATTACCGATTGTGCGCACACTACATTCACGATGCCAAACAAACAAAATGTATTGAAGTGTATTTTAACAGCATAAAAAATGCTAAGAAATCGAGAAACATATTGGACTTATGGTAACACTCGGTTATAAAAAAATATATGTATCTTTATAGCTGGTAACCCTATATTAAAAATTTATGGCTCAAATTATAGGTGAAAAATTTCTTCATCGAATTAATTAAAAATAAATTTTTAAAATAACTTACTCCTTACGAAATTGTTCACACATTTTTTTTACTCAATTTTTCAAAATTCGTTACACATTTTTTTTACTCAATTTTTGTACTGATGCACCCCGTGACCAAATCTAATTAATTTTTAAGAATTTTTATAAAATGTTACGTTTATTAGTCGTTCGGAGGGGGGAGATCGTTAGGTGGTTCATTTGTTTTGTGTAAAATTCAATTCCCAACATATGAAAAATTGCTAACTGCAATTGGACTAAATCAGCAATCCCTGTGAATTTGGTTGTACACAAAGTGCAAACAGTTTGGCTGGAAAAAATATATAAGGATAAAAATTTACAAAGCATCAGTTGCATTCATTCAATTTCGATAATCTTTTGGCACCGAATGCCGTGAAATCTTTCGTCGCTGAATGTCATATTTGTAATATTTTAAATTACCTTCGTTCACCAATGATACAGCAAGTGATTTTTGGTATACATACAACCAACATTACATTACGTCGCCGTAATGAAAACACATGTCCTCTCAACAGTGGTAATACTTTTTTTAATTTATGGTGAAATATTAATTTTTAGTATATGGCAATACTTATTTAAATTGTCAAAGAACTCTTCATTCTTCTTAATTGAAACTTTGAGAATTTTCCTATTATTTTATAATATAAAATTCTCAGCATTTCTAATTAGTTCCAATAAAACTTTCAACGTGAATAGAGTGTTTAGTATTTAACCTTAAAGTAGTGCATAATTTCATAAAATATTCGTGCCAGAACAATCTCGAATTGATTTCAATTTTTAATAAACAATTAAAAACAATAAACGAAAAATAATTGTTAACATGAATTCCGAACAAGATCAAAATCAGGACCGGAATTTACAAAATGAAGGTAATTCAAATTCTGATAAAGAGAACAATAAACATAAATGTGACGTGTGTTCCAAAACATATAAAGACGCCACTCAATTGAACAGACATAAACGAATACACAACGATGAGCGACCGTTTAAATGCAATATTTGTTCGAAGTCCTTTAAGAGGAATGATGCTTTAAAATCACACATGAGATTGCATACCGTTGAGCGACCATTTAAATGTAATATTTGTTCGGAGTCCTTTAAGTGGAATAAAGTTTTAAAAGATCACATGACATTGCATACCGGTGAGCGACCATTTAAATGCAATATTTGTTCGAAGTCCTTTATTCGGATTGGTCATTTAAAAGTTCACATGAGATTGCATACCGGTGAGCGACCATTTAAATGTAATATTTGTTCGGAATCATTTGCGAAAAAATCAACTTTAGAAACTCACACAAGAATTCATACCGGTGACAAACCACATAAATGTGAAAAATGCCCTAGTGCATTTAGAACCTCAAGCAGTTTAAAACGCCATAGAAAAACTCACATGGACGTGACAACTGTAAAAGCAACTGATCAACCACAAAATGTGACTGGTAATAATAACGTTAGTGTCATCCATAATAATATTACTCCTGCAATCAACTTACAACCTATTCAAAGTGATCAGAATTTACCTGGTCCAAGTAGTAAATCAACAGTTGGTGCAAATATATTTAAAATGCCATTTCCTGTTCAAAATCAAATCGAAACCAATCAACAAAATTCAAACATAAATATCCAAAATAATAATGTGGCAATTGATGTTCAGCCACAATCAATTCAAGACTATAACGAACAATTTTATTCATCCGAAGTTGAAATTTCATCTGAAACGAATATTTTGTATAATGTGGTTGAACAAAATCCAACAAATTCATTGGACGCACAAATTGATGTTCACAGAAATGATGGTTTACAAACTGATGACATTCCATATTCGTTAAATTTACAAAATACCGTTCCACTTAATCACAACATTGATTCCCTTTCAAAATTTTATTTAAATAATTTAATGGCAGAACGAACTGAAAATAATTTCTTAGAACAAGAAGAGCATTTTAATACTAATTTCGAATGGCTACAGCCACAGATTGACAATCAACCGAATTCATTACTACAAAATAATATAACAACAGCTGATGAAAATAGTTTTCCAAACGAAGCGAATGTCAATATTGTCGACCAACAAATGCCAAGAATACTATTCGAAAATGAACCTGTTCAAATTGACATTCGTCACCAACCACTTGAAGAATTCAATGCCGCAAATGCTTACGAATCACAAGGAATTCCATCACAAAATGAATCCGATGACGAATATTAATTGATTTTGCAGCGATATTTTTCTAATATTTTAATTAATTTGAGGTTGTACATATTTTTTATGATATTATTTATTGAAACGACGATAATTTAGCCGACCGGCTATCAAAATTCATAAACATTTGACGATATTTTTCTTCAAAATAAATTGATAATTAGAATCACAAAAGGCAAAACTAAATGACAAAAGAATTCCGAAAGATTTTCTGGACAAATTATATTTAACGATTATTTTTTCCTATAATAAAAGTTTCAAAATAAAATAAAAATCGATTTTCTGATTAACTATTTTCTCGATCCACACAAATTTTCTGACATTTTGGTTCCGCAAATTGAGATTTGCCATAAGCCTTGATAATAAATATGACCATTTTGGATGTCCAACTTCTTTAACTATCGATAGATTTTAGAAAATGACGGGAAAAGTTTGACCCTTCTCAAAGATTAGCAATATCTGCACACGCATGTTTGGCAAATGTCATTAGCTTCACTTACAGTAATACGATGGTAATCGTCAATATACTCAAACTCCTTTGAAGTCAATACATTTTCCATTCACAATGTTTTTCTGTATTTGATTTATATTTACAATTACGTGGAATAAATCTAATTCGGTTGCATTGGGTAATGATCCACTTGAATTTGACACACAAAAACATTAAAAATCAAATTTATCAGTCTCACCCATCTATCAATGTCCACCTCGATGTCTTACTTCCTTCTTAAGTTCTGGACACAGTAGAGGTACTGCAAATTAATACTAATGTTCGTTACTACTTAGAAAAATGGATTTAACTTTGAAACCAATTTTATCCCAAAGGTTGTGGTGTTGTGATTACGAATAATTTGCACAAACCTCAAGATTGTTTTCTTCGAAGTGGTGATTATATTTTGATAATTTCGAATACAATTTGATCAGTGGTAATACTTCTTCTTGTTTGTGGTGTGATATTAATTTTTAGTAAATGGCAATACTTATTTAAATTGTCAAAGAACTCTTCTTTCTTATTAATTTAAACTTTGAGAATTTTCCTATTATTTTATAACATAAAATTCTCAACATTTCTAATTAGTTCCAATAAAACTTTCAACGTGAATAGAGTGTTTAGTATTTAAGCTTAAAGTAGTGCAAAATTTCATAAAATATTCGTGCCAGAACAATCTCGTATTGATTTCAATTTTTAATAAACAATTACAAACAATAAACGAAAAATAATTGTTAACATGAATTCCGAACAAGATCAAAATAAGGACCGGAATTTACAAATTGAAGGTAAATCAAATTCTGATAAAGAGAACAATAAATATAAGTGTGACGTGTGTCCCAAAACATTTAAAAACGCCAGTAAGTTGAGCAGACATAAACGAATACACAACGATGAGCGACCGTTTAAATGCAATATTTGTTCGGAGTCCTTTAAGAGGAGTGATACTTTACAAGTTCATATGAAATTGCATACCGGTGAGCGATCATTTAAATGTAATATTTGTTCGAAATCATATGCGCAAAAATCAGCTTTACGATATCACACAAGAATTCATACCGGTGAGCGACCATTTAAATGTAATATTTGTTCGGAATCATTTGCGCAAAAATCAACTTTAGAAACTCACACAAGAATTCATACCGGTGAGCGACCATTTAAATGTAATATTTGTTCGGAATCATTTGCGAGAAAATCAACTTTAGAAACTCACACAAGAATTCATACCGGTGACAAACCACATAAATGTGAAAAATGCCCTAGTGCATTCAGTACCTCAAGCAGTTTAAAACGCCATAGAAAAACTCACATGGACGTGACAACTGTAAAAGCAACGGATCAACCACAAAATATGACTGGTGATAATAACGACATCAATGTTGGTGTTATCCATAATAATATTACTCCTGCAATCAATCTGCAACCTATTCAAAATGATCAGAATTTACCTGGTCCAAGTAGTAAATCAACAGTTGATGCAAATATATTTAAAATGCCATTTCCTGTTCAAAATCAAATCGAAACCAATCAACAAAATTCAAACATGAATATCCAAAATAATAATGTGGCAATTGATGTTCAGCCACAATCAATTCAAGAGTATAACGAACAATTTTATTCATCCGAAGTTGAAATTTCATCTGAATCGAATATTTTGTATAATGTGGTTGAACAAAATCCAACAAATTCATTGGACGCACAAATTTATGTTCACAGAAATGATGGATTACAAACTGATGACATTCCACATTCGTTAAATTTACAAAATACCGTTCCACTTAATCACAACATTGATGGAATGGATCTGAGCGATATTGATTCCCTTTCAAAATTTTATTTAAATAATTTAATGGCAGAAGGAACTGAAAATAATTTCTTAGAACAAGAAGAGCATTTTAATACTAATTTCGAATGGTTACAGCCACAGATTGACAATCAACCGAATTCATTACTACAAAACAATATAACGCCAGCTGATGAAAATAGTTTTCCAAGCGATGCTAATGTCAATATTGTCGACCAACAAAATCCAAGAATACTGTTCGAAAATGAACCTGTTCAAATTGACATTCGTCACCAACCAATTGAAGAATTCAATGCAGCAAATGTTTACGAATCACAAGGAATGCCATCACAAAATGAATCCGATGACGAATATTAATTGATTTTGAAGTGATATTTTTCTAATATTTTAATTAATTTGAGGTTCTACATATTTTTTATGATATTATTTATTGAAACGATGATAATTTAGCCGACCGGCTATCAAAATTCATAAACATTTGACGATATTTTTCTTCAAAATAAATTGATAATTAGAATCACAATAGGCAAAACTAAATGACAAAAGAATTCCGAAAGATTTTCTGGACAAATTATATTTAACGATTATTTTTTCCTATAATAAATGTTTCAAAATAAAATAAAAATCGATTTTCTGATTAACTATTTTCTCGATCCACACAAATTTTCTGACATTTTGGTTCCGCAAATTGAGATTTGCCATAAGCCTTGATAATAAATATGACCATTTTGGATGTCCAACTTCTTTAACTATCGATAGATTTTAGAAAATGACGGGAAAAGTTTGACCCTTTTCAAAGATTAGCAATATCTGCACACTCATGTTTGGCAAATGTCATTAGCTTCACTTACAGTAACACGATGGTGATCGTCAATATACTTAAACTCCTTTGAAGTCAATACATTTTCCATTCACAATGTTTTTCTGTATTTGATTCATATTTACAATTACGTCGAATAATTCTAATTCGGTTGCATTGGGTAATGATTCACTTGAATTTGACACACAAAAACATTAAAAATCAAATTTATTAGTCTCACCCATCTATCGATGTACACCTCGATGTCTTACTTTCCTCTTAAGTTCTGGACACAGTAGAGGTACTGCAAATTAATACTAATGTTCGTCACTTGTTATAAAAGTGGATATAACTTTGAAACCAATTTCATCCCAAAGGTTGTGGTACTAATAATTTGTACAAACCTCAGGATTGTATTCTTCGAAGTGGTGATTATATTTTGATAATTTCGAATACAATTTGATCAGTGGTAATACTTTTTCTAATTTATGGTGTAATATTAATTTTTAGTAAATGGCAATACTTATTTAAATTGTCAAAGAACTCTTTTTTCTTCTTAATTGATACTTTGAGAATTTTCCTACCAGTTTAAAATATAAAATTCTCAGCATTTCTAATTAGTTCCAATAAAACTTTCAACGTGAATAGACTGTTTAGTATTTAACCTTAAAGTAGTGCATTATTTCATAAAATATTCGTGCCGGAACAATCTCGAATTGATTTCAATTTTTAATAAACAATTACAAACAATAAACGAAAAATAATTGTTAACATGAATTCCGAACGAGATCAAAATAAGGACCGGAATTTACAAAATGAAGGTAATTCAAATTCTGATAAAGAGAACAATAAATATAAGTGTGACGTGTGTCCCAAAACATTTAAATACGCCAGTCGATTGAGCACACATAAACTAATTCACAACGATGAGCGACCGTTTAAATGCAATATTTGTTCGAAGTCATTTAAGAGGAATGATGCTTTAAAATCACACATGAGATTGCATACCGTTGAGCGACCATTTAAATGTAATATTTGTTCGGAGTCCTTTAAGTGGAATAAAGTTTTAAAAGATCACATGAGATTGCATACCGGTGAGCGACCATTTAAATGTAATATTTGTTCGAAGTCCTATATTCGGATTGATCATTTAAAAGTTCACATGAGATTACATACCGGTGAGCGACCATTTAAATGCAATATTTGTTCGAAGTCCTTTATTCGGATTGGTCATTTAAAAGATCACATGAGATTGCATACCGGTGAGCGACCATTTAAATGTAATATTTGTTCGGAATCATTTGCGCTTAAATCAACTTTACAAATTCACATAAGAATTCATACCGGTGACAAACCACATAAATGTGAAAAATGCCCTAGTGCATTCAGTACCTTAAGCAGTTTAAAACGCCATAGAAAAACTCACATGGACGTGACAACTGTAAAAGCAACTGATCAACCACAAAATGTGACTGGTAATAATAACGTTAGTGTCATCCATAATAATATTACTCCTGCAATCAACTTACAACCTATTCAAAGTGATCAGAATTTACCTGGTCCAAGTAGTAAATCAACAGTTGGTGCAAATATATTTAAAATGCCATTTCCTGTTCAAAATCAAATCGAAACCAATCAACAAAATTCAAACATAAATATCCAAAATAATAATGTGGCAATTGATGTTCAGCCACAATCAATTCAAGACTATAACGAACAATTTTATTCATCCGAAGTTGAAATTTCATCTGAAACGAATATTTTGTATAATGTGGTTGAACAAAATCCAACAAATTCATTGGACGCACAAATTGATGTTCACAGAAATGATGGTTTACAAACTGATGACATTCCATATTCGTTAAATTTACAAAATACCGTTCCACTTAATCACAACATTGATTCCCTTTCAAAATTTTATTTAAATAATTTAATGGCAGAACGAACTGAAAATAATTTCTTAGAACAAGAGGAGCATTTTAATACTAATTTCGAATGGTTACAGCCACAGATTGACAATGAACCGAATTCATTACTACAAAACAATATAACAACAGCTGATGAAAATAGTTTTCCAACCGATGCGAATGTCAATATTGTCGACCAACTATATCCAAGAATACTATTCGAAAATGAACCTGTTAAAATTGACATTTGTCACCAACCAATTGAAGAATTCAATGCTGCAAATGTTTACGAATCACTATAATCATCAAGTGCACTACCGATCCCAGCCTTTAATTCTATTTCTCAATTTGCACTAAGCAACCGATGTATCGCAAAAATTAAACAACAAATACCGTCACTAAATGAATCCGAAGACGATTATTGATTGATTTTGAAGCGATATTTTTCGAATATTTTAATTAATTTGAGGTTCTACATATTTTTTATGATATTATTTATTAAAACGACGTTAATTTAGCCGACCGGCTATCAAAATTCATAAACATTTGACGATATTTTTCTTCAAAATAAATTGATAATTAGAATCACAATAGGCAAAACTAAATGACAAAAGAATTCCGAAAGATTTTCTGGACAAATTATATTTAACGATTATTTTTTCCTATAATAAAAGTTTCAAAATAAAATAAAAATCGATTTTCTGATTAACTATTTTCTCGATCCACACAAATTTTCTGACATTTTGGTTCCGCAAATTGAGATTTGCCATAAGCCTTGATAATAAATATGACCATTTTGGATGTCCAACTTCTTTAACTATCGATAGATTTTAGAAAATGACGGGAAAAGTTTGACCCTTCTCAAAGATTAGCAATATCTGCACACGCATGTTTGGCAAATGTCACTAGCTTCACTTACAGTAATACGATGGTGATCGTCAATATACTCAAATTCCTTTCTAATCGATTCAATTTCCTTTCACAATGTTTTACTGTATTCGATTTATATTTTTAATTACGTCGAATAAATCTAATACGGTAGGATCGGGCAATGCTACACTGGAATTTAACACACAAAATCATTAAAAATCAAATTTATCAGTCTCACCCATCTATCGATGCCCACCTCGATGTTTTACTTTGCTCTTAAGATCTGCACACAGTAGAGGTACTGCAAATTAATACTAATGTTCGTTACTACTTAGAAAAGTGGATTTAACTTTGAAACCAATTTCATCCCAAAGGTTGTGGTGTTGTGATTACTAATAATTTGTACAACCTCAGGATTGTATTCTTCGAAGTGGTGATTATATTTTGATAATTTCGAATACAATTTGATCAGTGGTAATACTTCTTCTTGTTTGTGGTGTGATATTAATTTTTAGTAAATGGCAATACTTATTTAAATTGTCAAAGAATTCTTCTTTCTTATTAATTGAAACTTTGAGAATTTTCCTATTATTTTATAATATAAAATTCTCAGCATTTCTAATTAGTTCCAATAAAACTTTCAACGTGAATAGAGTGTTTAGTATTTAAGCTTAAAGTAGTCCAAAATTTCATAAAATATTCGTGCCAGAACAATCTCGAATTGATTTCAATTTTTAATAAACAATTACAAACAATAAACGAAAAATAATTGTTAACATGAATTCCGAACGAGATCAAAATAAGGACCGGAATTTACAAAATGAAGGTAATTCAAATTCTGATAAAGAGAACAATAAATATAAGTGTGACGTGTGTCCCAAAACATTTAATAAAGCCAGTCGATTGATCAGACATAAACTAATTCACAACGATGAGCGACCATTTAAATGTAATATTTGTTCGAAGTCCTTTAAGTGGAATGATAATTTACAAGTTCATATGAAATTGCATACCGGTGAGCGATCATTTAAATGTAATATTTGTTCGAAATCATTTGCGCAAAAATCAACTTTACAAAATCACACTAGAATTCATACCGGTGAGCGACCATTTAAATGTAATATTTGTTCGGAATCATTTGCGCAAAAATCAACTTTAGAAACTCACACAAGAATTCATACCGGTGACAAACCACATAAATGTGAAAAATGCCCTAGTGCATTCAGTACCTCAAGCAGTTTAAAACGCCATAGAAAAACTCACATGGACGTGACAACTGTAAAAGCAACGGATCAACCACAAAATATGACTGGTGATAATAACGACATCAATGTTGGTGTTATCCATAATAATATTACTCCTGCAATCAATCTGCAACCTATTCAAAATGATCAGAATTTACCTGGTCCAAGTAGTAAATCAACAGTTGATGCAAATATATTTAAAATGCCATTTCCTGTTCAAAATCAAATCGAAACCAATCAACAAAATTCAAACATGAATATCCAAACTAATAATGTGGCAATTGATGTTCAGCCACAATCAATTCAAGACTATAACGAACAATTTTATTCATCCGAAGTTGAAATTTCATCTGAAACGAATATTTTGTATAATGTGGTTGAACAAAATCCAACAAATTCATTGGACGCACAAATTGATGTTAACAGAAATGATGGATTACAAACTGATGACATTCCACATTCGTTAAATTTACAAAATACCGTTCCACTTAATCACAACATTGATGGAATGGATCTGAGCGATATTGATTCCCTTTCAAAATTTTATTTAAATAATTTAATGGCAGAAGAAACTGAAATTAATTTCTTAGAACAAGAAGAGCATTTTAATACTAATTTCGAATGGTTACAGCCACAGATTGACAATCAACCGAATTCATTACTACAAAACAATATCACAACAGCTGATGAAAATAGTTTTCCAACCGATGCGAATGTTAATATTGTCGACCAACAAAATCCAAGAATACTATTCGAAAATGAACCCGTTCAAAGTGACACTTCTCACCAACTAATTGTAGAATTCTATGCAGCAAATGTTTACGAATCACAAGAATGCCATCACAGAACTAATCCGAAAACGAATATTAATTTTAATCGACAATAAATGCGTAAAGGATGAAGCGATAGTTTTGAAATAATTTAATTAATTTGATAACTGATCCGTCCGGCTAACAAAATTAATAAACATTTGACGATATTTTCCTGCAAATTAAATTGATAATTAGAATCACAAAAGCCAAAACTAAATGACAAAAGAATTCCGAAAGTTTTTCTGGACAAATGATATTTAATGATTTTTTTTCCTATAATAAATGTTTCAAATTAAAATGAAAAACTATTTTCTGATTAACTATTTTCTCGATCCACACAATTTTTCTGTCATTTGGGTTCCGAAAATTGAGATTACCCTTAAGCCTTGATAATAAATATGACCATTTTGGATGTCCAACTTCTTTAACTATCGATAGATTTTAGAAAATGACGGGAAAAGTTTGACCCTTCTCAAAGATTAGCAATATCTGCACACGCATGTTTGGCAAATGTCATTAGCTTCACTTACAGTAACACGATGGTGATCGTCAATATACTCAAACTCCTTTGAAGTCAATACATTTTCCATTCACAATGTTTTTCTGTATTTGATTTATATTTACAATTACGTCGAATAAATCTAATTCGGTTGCATTGGGTAATGATCCACTTGAATTTGACACACAAAAACATTAAAAATCAAATTTATCAGTCTCACCCATCTATCGATGTCCACCTCGATGTCTTACTCTGTCTTAAGATCTGCACACAGTAGAGGTACTGCAAATTAATACTAATGTTCGTTACTACTTAGAAAAGTGGATTTAACTTTGAAACCAATTTCATCCCAAAGGTTGTGGTGTTGTGATTACTAATAATTTGTACAAACCTCAAGATTGTATTCTTCGAAGTGGTGATTATATTTTGATAATTTCGAATACAATTTGATCAGTGGTAATACTTCTTCTTGTTTGTGGTGTGATATTAATTTTTAGTAAATGGCAATACTTATTTAAATTGTCAAAGAACTCTTCTTTCTTATTAATTGAAACTTTGAGAATTTTCCTACTAATTTAAAATATAAAATTCTCAGCATTTCTAATTAGTTCCAATAAAACTTTCAACGTGAATAGACTGTTTAGTATTTAACCTTAAAGTAGTGCATTATTTCATAAAATATTCGTGCCAGAACAATCTCGAATTGATTTCAATTTTTAATAAACAATTACAAACAATAAACGAATAATAATTGTTAACATGAATTCCGAACAAGATCAAAATAAGGACCGGAATTTACAAATTGAAGGTAAATCAAATTCTGATAAAGAGAACAATAAACATAAGTGTGACGTGTGTCCCAAAACATTTAAAAACGCCAGTCAATTGAGCAGACATAAACGAATACACAACGATGAGCGAGCGTTTAAATGCAATATTTGTTCGGAGTCCTTTAAGAGGAATGATAATTTACAAGTTCATATGAAATTGCATACCGGTGAGCGATCATTTAAATGTAATATATGTTCGAAATCATTTGCGCAAAAATCAGCTTTACAAAATCACACAAGAATTCATACCGGTGAGCGACCATTTAAATGTAATATTTGTTCGGAATCATTTGCGCAAAAATCAACTTTAGAAACTCACATAAGAATTCATACCGGTGAGCGACCATTTAAATGTAATATTTGTTCGGAATCATTTGCGAGAAAATCAACTTTAGAAACTCACACAAGAATTCATACCGGTGACAAACCACATAAATGTGAAAAATGCCCTAGTGCATTCAGTACCTTAAGCAGTTTAAAACGCCATAGAAAAACTCACATGGACGTGACAACTGTAAAAGAAACTGATCAACCACAAAATGTGACTGGTAATAATAACGACAGCAATGTTGGTTTTATCCATAATAATTTTACTCCTGCAATCAATCTACAACCTATTCAAAGTGATCAGAATTTACCTGGTCCAAGTAGTAAATCAACAGTTGATGCAAATATATTTAAAATGCCATTTCCTGGTCAAAATCAAATCGAAACCAATCAACAAAATTCAAACATAAATATCCAAACTAATAATGTGGCAATTGATGTTCAGCCACAATCAATTCAAGACTATAACGAACAATTTTATTCATCCGAAGTTGAAATTTCATCTGAAACGAATATTTTGTATAATGTGGTTGAACAAAATCCAACAAATTCATTGGACGCACAAATTGATGTTCACAGAAATGATGGATTACAAACTGATGACATTCCACATTCGTTAAATATACAAAATACCGTTCCACTTAATCACAACATTGATGGAATGGATCAGTACGAAATTGATTCCAATTTAGTATTTTGTTTAAATAATTTAATGGCAAAAGAAACTGAAAATAATTTCTTAGAACAAGAAGAGTATTTTAATACTAATTTCGAATGGTTACAGCCACAGATTGACAATCAACCGAATTCATTACTACAAAACAATATAACGCCAGCTGATGAAAATAGTTTTCCAAACGAAGCGAATGTCAATATTGTCGACCAACTATATCCAAGAATACTATTCGAAAATGAACCTGTTCAAATTGACATTTCTCACGAATTCAATGTAGCAAATGTTTACGAATCACAACAAATGCCGTGACTAAATGAATCCGAAGACGATTATTGATTGATTTTGAAGCGTTATTTTTGGAATATTTTAATTAATTTGAGGTTGTACATATTTTTTATGATATTATTTATTGAAACGCCGATAATTTAGCCGACCGACTAACAAAATTCATTAACATTTGACGATATTTTTCTTCAAAATAAATTGATAATTAGAATCACAAAAGGCAAAACTAAATGACAAAAGAATTCCGAAAGTTTTTCTGGACAAATTATATTTAATGATTTTTTTTTCCTATAATAAATGTTTCAAAATAAAATGAAAAACTATTTTCTGATTAATTATTTTCTCGATCCACACAATTTTTGCTGACGCCGACAATTGATTAAGATCTGTAACATTTGGTATTTGAAATATTCTCGACAAATATGGTAAAATATGGAGACGACTGGAAAACTAAAATCAATGGGTTATGTTTTTAATAAAGCAGTTTATTCATCAATTTTAGAAAAATGTTAAATTTTTAAAAGTCTGTCAGAATTTGACTGTCCATCGACATTAAAATTACCATTCCCATATCTACTGGTTTTTTTTTCTTTTGTGGACACGCACAACAGAAGTCCAATTCAAGTAACAATTCGAAACACGTACCGGTTTGTCGGAACTCGTACAATACAATATGATACCAATTCACTTTTTCGTTTTCAATTTTGATATATTTTAAACAAAATTGAAATTTTTCTGAACATTTTTTTAGTTCACAATCATTCGGTAGCCCACCTAACAAAAAAATAATAATTCAAACCAAACTATTGTGCACTAAAGTTTCTAATCTCTGTTAAAAAATTATGCACTCATGCAATGGGTATGTTATCGAAAAATGTCATCTAATGTGTGTCTGAAATTAGTCCACAATTACTACAAAGTTTTGCAGCAAAATGATACAAATTGATAATGAAAAATAATATAAAAGTACAAAATTTCTGTAATTTCGGTACTTGATGTTGTGATTATGGTGAGAATACACCAGTAGGTGAATAAATGTTTAAATTTATGATTTGAACACAAGTGAGTGTGACCGACCGACCGACCGACCGACCGACCATAATAATAATAACATGAAAAATTGTATGTCGCTGTTTGTAACTGAACGTCGTCAGCGTAGGCTGTGATTTATCATTTTTGTAATATCAACAAATTACACAAACAACACACAATGAAACAAATTACAAATTGTATGAAAATCTATGGCCTATGGCCTATTCTAAATATGGAAAAAAAAAAACCAAATACAATTCCATTCATTTCTGTTTTGTTATTGTTGTATTAATTCCAAATAAATATTGTTCTAAAAAAACTCTTTCTTTGCCCATAATTGTTTGTATAAAAAATATATTGTTATGAAAAAGTATAGAAGTCACAAATGAATTGAAAATGAAATGGGATAGTACACGTAGACACTCGTTATATAGCACCTCTATCCATACACCCCCACACATCGTCACCTTTATGGTATATAATATTTGATGAGTGACTGCTATCTGTCTGCGTATAAACATCTCGTATGCGTACCGAGTCAGTGGTGTGCAGTAAAATTCTTTCCAGTGTCAATAAGTTCATCCGTCTTTTCAACACTACAACACTACATTAAAACATATTCGTTAAATTGAATTTTAACATTGTTCTAACCGCCATTTAAATATTCTAAATTGTTGAAGATATTTAAGATTGTGAATTTTCCGATGGAAAAAAAAAATAGGATAATAATATCGCTATGATTTTCACCGCGCTCCCATCTCGGCAAAATACATTGAAAAATTATTTATCAAGATACATGCAAATTTCTATATGTTCTCAAATGTGGTTTGCCGAGTTTGGTTCGGCTTTAGTAACAACACAGTTTCATATAAATTGACAACAAAATTTGCTGTCACCTAATGTGCTCTTGGTGTACCCAATACCACTAGTGGTGCCCAGTTATTTGTCCGATCGCGATCTATCAATTTGTTAATGCTAAATAAATGTTCTGAGTGCCGCGAAGCGGCTCAACTGTTTACCGAACATTTTTTTCATTATTTAACGGCCACAATATCTTGTCATTGTTGCTGGCTGATGATATCCATGATTTTATAGGCCGATGACGATGTGTTACCGTTCTTTTCCGACAAAATTGCATAAACTGTATTAATGTAGATAGAGATTTAAATTGAGGGTGGGCAAAGTGCGTATTGAAATAATGTTAATTGGCGGTTGGTTGGTTATGTTTCTCCAAGTTCCGGAGTATTATAATTTTTCAAATTTTGTTATTTTCTTTATCCCAATTTTGATAACATTTTTTAATTTATTTTAAATAATTTGATTGAAATTAGTACTGAAAGCAGTTTTCGAGGTCTGTTTTCTCGAAAAAATGTGTAATTGTCGATAATTTATTATTAAATTTTTTTGTCAAATTTGGTGTAACTTATGGGATTCTTTAAATTGTGTCTAACGAACTTCGAAGAAATTAGTATTGAAAGCAGTTTTCGAGGTCTGTTTTCAGAAAAAATGTGTAATTGTCGATAATTTATTATTAAATTTTTTGTCAAATTTGGTGTAACTTATGGAATTATATAAATTGTGGCCTACGAACTTCGAAGAAATTAATATTCAAAACCGTTTTCGAGGTCTGTTTTCAGAAAAAATGTGTAATTGTCGATAATTTATTATTAAATTTTTTGTCAAATTTGGTGTAACTTATGGGATTCTTTACAATTGTGTCTAACGAACTTCGAAGAAATTAGTATTGAAAGCAGTTTTCGAGGTCTGTTTTCAGAAAAAATTTTTAATTGTCGATAATTTAATATTAAATTTTTTTGTCAAATTTGGTGTAACTTATGGGATTCTTTAAATTGTGTCTAACGAACTTCGAAGAAATTGAGTGAAACATTTCCTCAATCAACCGTAAAATTTGTACCTACATCGTACGCTACTGATAATGCACAAATATAATTTTTTATAAATATACGAGTATTTTATACGATTTCTTCTACTTCCTCATTAATATTCTGCGTTCATAGTCTAATTCTATACCTTATTTAATAAACGTATGTATGTGTGGGTGTGTACGTACTATGGGTGTCTACTGCACATTTAGAATTGTGTATTTGTTCGTCGTTTCTTATAATAAAATGGTATCACAAAAAAATTTTATGCAAATGAAATACAACACAAGAAATATTGTTGTTGTTATGCAAACGCGTGTATTGCATCATGTGATGTGCACACAAAAATCGTTGTCGCATAATAGAATGTTTGGAATGGAATGGTGTACCTTTTTCTATTTCAAAAGTCATCGTTGTTATCATTACACACACACACACACACACACACACACACACACGGTAACGACATGGGTTCTTCTTCAAACCGCATTTAAAAAAATTTCTTTTTTAATTTTTTTACAAAGAACAAAAAAAAAACCCTTTATTTATTTTTCCACTTCCGTCTGTCATCGTCATCATCTTCATCATCGCCGCAGAAGAATACAATAAAACTCTCGCATAACAATATCGTAATATAAATAGCAAGTACAAGAAATTTATTTGTACGCGGAAGTACCGACGCAATATAAAAAAAAAATCCAATGGCATAGAATTTCCATCGCTCGCACACACACGCACACGCACATTTTCCTATTCCATACTTAGTCTCACTGTTGTTTAATGTTGAAAATTTAAAGTGGCTAAAATTACGCACACATTTTCCTTGGATACATACGTTAAACAATGTATTGTAATATCCAATCGGTCGTATGCGGTCCCAGACGCTATTATAACACATTGGTGAATGGACAAGCACCACCGGTGGTGGGACACGGCAAAGCAAAAATTTTGCTGGGCATTAAAATATTTCCAGTTTGCCATCATTCCGAGTGATTGAATGTCAACGATATTTAATTCTATAAAATAAATTCCATTGTTTATTAATTTCACCAAAATTTCTCAGACTCTATGAACTTTCAATTGATGTAGAATACAACAAAATTACACAATTATCTTTGTATAAGCGCCTTGGATGTCCTTGATCCTTAAAATTAATAATATCACTAAATGCCAGACTTTATTCACTTTCATTTGAGGTACAACACGGCAAAATGAGAAAATTATCCTTAAATAAGCTCCTAGAAATGTCCTTGATCCTTGAACTCAATAATTAAATTAAATTCCGGCTTTAATTCTCTTTCGTTTGAGGTACAACACGGCAAAATTAGAAAATTATCCTTAAATAAGCTCCTTGAAATGTCCTTGATCCTTGAACTCAATAATTAAATTAAATTCCGGCTTTAATTCTCTTTCGTTTGAGGTACAACACGGCAAAATGAGAAAATTATTATTAAATAAGATAGTATGAAATGTCCTAGATGCTTGAAATCAATAATTAAATTAAATTCTAGACTTTATGCTCTAGTGCAATTGGAGGTACAACACAACAAAATGATACAATTCTCCATATATAAAATCTATGAGATGTCTTAGATACTTAAAAATCAATAATTCCACTAAATTCCAGACTATAATTCTCTTTCGTTTGAGGTACAACACGGCAAAATGAGAAAAATATTCCTTAAATTAGGTCCTTCAAATGTCCTTGATGAATGAACTCAATAATTCCACTAAATTCCAGACTTTAATTCTCTTTCGTTTCAGGTACAACACGTCAAAATGAGAAAAATAATCCTTAAAATAGGTGCTTAATATGTCCTTGATTCATGAACTCAATAATTTGACTAAATTCCTACTTTAATTCTCTTTCGTTTGAGGTACAACACGGCAAAATGAGAAATATAATCCTTAAATTAGATCCTTCAAATGTCTTTGAAAATTGTGCTCCCCGAATTAATTCTCTTTTTCATTTCAAAATGACAATATTTATTTTAGATAATGTCCTTGACTTGCACATTCAATTGTATAAATTTAACAGAACGCCCACGTTAATTCTCTTTCATTTGAGCTACAATAATGTGTTACAAAAAATTATCCCTATAAAGTGTCCTTCATCCTTGTTATAGTATTGGTTATACTATTTCCAGATTGGTTTTTCTCTTTCGGACACGGATCAAACAAAACTGCGAAATGTAAAATTTATGTAAAATTGCCTTGACCTCAGACAACATTAATTCCAGTGAGTCGCATTCCCCCATTCATATGTTATGCAAAAGGATACAATGAAATAATTGTCCTCAGAAAATGTTCTTATTCCTGGTCCATAACAGTACGCCGATCTATTTGCGACAAAACCATTTTTAAAATATACGAGCTTCAGCACGACAAAATCTGAAAATTATTACAAATTCCATGATTCTTAATCGCTGAACCACATTTATGGCAATTGAAGCTATGAAGATATGGTCACAATAGTTACGGTCAATGGAGAGCTTTTTGAAATCACCAAAATGTTGATGACGTATTTTTATCACTAATATTGTACGATGGGCGAAGGGCATTTGCGTTCAGAAATGGTTTGCCTGTCAAAGCAAGTCACTTGTGGGGCTACTGTATTGCAAGTCTTTCACACACACACACACACACCAGTCACAGTCACTAACTTCAAACATTGCAGATTAAACTCTTCTCGTCATAATGAGAAGCGACTGCAGGCAGCACTCAATTGTTTCATTCATCTGCGCTGCGCGAATAGTTTCTAGCCATAGATGAAGTTAATAATACATTGGCAAATAAATAAATAAGTATTGGAATATTCCATCCAATTGTCATATGAATACCTGGAAAATTTCAATTAGATCTGTCCAGCCATCTGAAATTAATGTATCAGTGAGGGTTTTTATGGAAAAATTAAGTCACGTGAATATTAAATTAAATAAGGTTTAGCGCCTAGGATAAGAGAAATAATATAACGATAATCGGGTAAATGTGCGAGTGAGGTGAAAGTGCTCCATGCTGGAGGATGCATCGGTAAAGTAAATTGGGTTGCACGTCTAAAAATATATGCATCAACATCAGAATATATTGAAAAAATACATGAAATTGTTAGCGACATCAAATCCACAGATTTGACTATGCGTGAAATACGTGCTGAATGGTAAAAAAAATCAACCCAGAATATTGTTTGTAACCGTTTGGATCGCATTGGACGCACAAAATCGTTTAGAAATAACTAAATTCAAGGATTTAAAGAATTGCTTGAACGCATCCACCGTATTTTCACCAGATTTGGCTTTCGCAGCTACTACGACGACTACTATTTCTTTAGAAATCATCTCAAACATTTTCTGCCAGCAAAAGTATTTTTCGTTGAATGAAGAGGCCATAGCAGCCGGAAATGGGTTATTTTGAAGAGCACCGGAGTAAATGTATTATGAATTGTCGGAATAAAAAACACTACTACAACTACAAGGAAAAAAAAAAACAGTCATTCATTTCTGGCCGGGAAACTATTCACGTAACCTGTAACTCGTTTTTTATATTCATTTGCGAAATTATTCTCTAGTTTTTGACTCATTTTTGGACAACCAGAAGAATTCAACCACAAACCAAAGTAATCCAAGTCGTTGTTCTCGGGGGTTTTGTCCGTGCGGGTGACCTCAAAGTATCACCGCTATGTTGGTACAATTGATAAACGATAAGGTTTCGTTTGGAGTAAGTTAAACAAAAAAAAAGGAATATTTCAATTTCAAATGGATGGCTCCGACAAACCTTGGGTGTTGGATATTAAAAGGAAATCTTTGGATCGAAATTCACAGGATCGGATGAGGATAGGTTGCCACCTGATACAAAACTATATAATAATTGTCGTAATCGAAGCGGTGCTGATGATTAACTATTTTTTTTTCGTGTTGTAACAGATACTGATTGGTGTAGAATTATCCGAAAAATTGGCTTGTACAATAGTTAGGATATTCGATTATTTGGCTTAACCATTCATTTTTAAATTCCGAAAAAATTTATTTACACGTACAACAATTCAAATAATCAATTTTTTTTTCCATTTTACTCTTCTTAAGGCCGTGGTTGACAACCAATTTATAAATACTTATAAAAAGTTTCGATTTAGATAAAATTGCTTCAATAATAAAATAAAATTGGATGTGATCGAAAACGTAAATTAATTTTATTTCATATTATAGATAGAAAAAAAATACAATCACAATAAATAGCAGCAGCCGCAGCCGCCCCCAACCCATCCACCAAAAATAAATATTAATCTATATTGGATTTTAATATGATATGGGATAAGTTTTCCAATATCCAAACATCATTTATGAAATGTCATTCGTTCTATCTATAAATAGCTGTAAATATTACTATAAACACATACATGCACACGCATACACAGTGTGTCGTTTAAATAATCCGCGCAACAAATTTCAGTTGATGTTCATTCAAAATAGGTTCGACTGGATACTCAACCCTATCCGATCAACTAATGCCCGCCATATAGATTATATTATTTTTTGTCATTCCCATATGGTAATGATGTTCTTCTCTACATTACGTACGGTTACCGTTTGCTTTTGTTGTCTGAAACATTATCCCAAAATCGTTTCTCTTCTATGGCACAGTATTAACCGAAAATAGAGTGGCAATGATGAGAGAAATTCAATGATTTCATTAAAAATACATTCCCTTATTTGGTTAAGTGTGAGGTGGTACATTATTGTCCAATAAACGCAATCGGTTTTCTACCGGACACGAAACTATCGCCAACAAATAATGTTTTTTTCGGGCTTACTTAATCCATCAGCCAACAATTTCACATTGAAATTTTTTCCCATCGAAATCGAAATGATTTTTATTTAAATTGGTTGTAAAACTTGTGGTTATGTTTTGTGGTGTGTAATGTGTCAAATCGATTTGTATGAAGTTGGATACGTTTGAAATAATGTATCTTTTGCAATTATGTCAATTTCTTAAATGCACCATAGACTTTATTTACATAGAAACAATTGTGGGTGCGTCGAGAGTATAGTTTGAAAAAAAAACATAACGTAATGCGATGCGTTATACATTCTGTGCGCTCCGATTTCTTATCGGAATTTTAGTCTCTGCTGTGAATAAATTAAGTTTACGTCGCTTGTAATATTAGAATTTAGATTTCAATACACATTTGGCCCAACTTTTTGTATTTATATATACCAATTTCAAAACCACATCTATGTGCATATGTTTGTGTGTGTGTATGATGTGTGTGTGTGTGTGTGTGTGTGTGTGTTAATGACATACGAATAAGTATATCCTGCACAATAGGTGTATATGCGCCTATATGCTTTTCTGTATACAAAACTAGGTGTGTAGGGTATTTGTACAAGATTGTGGGCGTGCGAGTTGTGACATCTAACAGTTTTCGTAACACTTACTTACTTACTTACTCCATGGCGTTATAACACGCCGTGCGGTTTTAGCCTTCTCCAACACGCTTTTCCAACCTGACCTATCCGCAGTCGCAATGTCTACCAATCCCGAATTTTAAGGATCTTTATATCACAGTTTATTGCATCTAGCCATCTCACCTTAGGTCTTCCGTTCGGCTCTCCTTCTACCTTCTGGTTTACTATTTAACAGTTTTTTTCGGCACACGCTCTTCCTTCATCCGCGCACTACGTGTCCAACAGCCATCTCAATCTATTGATTTTGATGATGTTTTGACAATCAATTTGGTTGACCGTACAACTTGTCTAATTTAAAATTGTAACTTGGCTGTGCCAACCATTCTGTTCTTTGACGGCGCGACCAAATATAGTTTTCGTAACACTTTAACACATTAACTTTTTTTTTTTGAATACCACCACCACCACCTATTCGAATCGATTCCATATTGTTTGATTTTGAAGCAAATGTGCTGGAGATTTTGGAAAACGTACAAATAATGTTTTAGTTGTCACAGACAAAATGGAAACACCCCAAAAATTGATTTTAAAGCGAAATTTAGTAATTTATGTATTAAAAACGTGATACATTTAGAATTAATTCCTTTTCCCATCGATATTGCATCACTCATTCAATTCTGAATTGACAATAACAATGTGTTCTGAGATTAGCAATGAAAGTAATTTGTATCCAAAATATTTACATTTCGTTCGTAACCGCTTACTAATTATTATGCGATATTTTGCAAACCCGTCCCCCCGCCCTACACAAAACAATGCCATCACAAACTGTTTTGGCTGATCTTGTGATTGGCCACATTTTGAATTGTTCACACATTAAAGTTTTACGTTTTGTCATATCTTTATATTGTTGATTTTGGCAATACTGTTTTCACTTCAATTTTAGTGGGCCGCATTTTTTTTTGGTTTGAATTTTGTCATCGGCTAGAAATCAAAGATTTACACAGAAGTCTAAAGACGCGAGAATAAAATCAATGGCATGTGGAAGATAGATCGTGGAAAAATTTTTGCGGAAGTTTGTGTCGTGGATGATAAAAGTGAATTCTTGCGGGATGGAATTCACCGGGTAGACGACCGTAGCCCATTATAAAATCTAGCAAAGTGATGTAAAGTGTTTTTTTGTTTTACAATACATTGACATTTAGATGTCTTCGTAGTAACCGATATATTGTCTGGATATGTTGTTTCATGAATCACTATTGCTCACTATATTCCTGTGCAATTGTTTGTATTTTCAAAGATATTCGTTTGTTTAAGTGTTCCATAAACGAATTCATTTAAATTAAATTACGTCGGGCCGAAAGTTTTCGTTCCACTGCAGCAAGATTATCGTCATTTATTAGAAATTAATGCAGATTAAGAAAGGCGTAACCGATCTAATAATCCTATCGTATTCGATTTGCGAATGCAGCACTGCATAAATTGTTAACCCATACACATTTACTGTAACAGATAAATTGTACATAATAACTGAAGAACATTGACCGCTTACATTTACGCTGATAAATAGTTGTTGACCAACCTTTTAGGCATCTACCCTATACATAGATTATATTACTTTTTTTAATGGAATGTAAGAACGTAGCACAACGAACGATAAACGTAATATAATAATGTGAACTAAAATGGATAAGGAAAAGATCTTTTGGATAATATGTAAGGATTGATTGTGTGTGTGTGTGTGTGTGTGTGTGTGTGTGTGTGAATATATATTAAATTTAATTATATTTTATTATTATTATTACAATAAATATTCTTCCTCTTTTCTGCACACTTTTACATTATTCAAATTGTAAGTTTATCGTTTGCCATTAACTAACTAAATTTTCCAAATTGATCTTAAACAGAACACAGAAACAATAATTATGAGAATAAAATTGTGGTTTTTATCTTTTTATGCCAATAAATACGTACAATGAAGTGATATTTCTTGTCTATAGGATGCGAGGGATCGTACCCTTAATGGGCGAGTAATAGTTACTGTAGTGACAGCATGGGGGTTGATGAGATGATGCTAATGTGGTTTTTTTCTATATAATGGAATAATTTTGTTAAATGGCGGTCGACTAATAAATATATGTAACTTCCCAAGAAATTCCAGTATACTCCCCACAATAAATTCTGAATAGTAAAAATTGTACAATTGCACAACAAAAACTACAGATTCCACAGACCATTGAAACACAACATCGTTGTAATATATTGCGTTGATTGCCTCTAATAAACATAAATCCATCATTGTAATGTTTGAAAAACATTCAAAAACATGTCTCTTTCTTTCTCTCTCTCTCTCTCTCTCTCTCTCTGTCTCTCTCTCTCGGAGAAGATATCTGAAGCAGCTAATTCTCAACCATTTACACACCAATGATTGGTAATTATGTGTACGACATATGCTGCTGCTGCTGTCGCCTTGTTTGGATACACCATCTCAGACGATTCTCGATGTGTCTTAACAATTATCATCATATTCCTTGTATATGTTTTTAACTTTGATCTACAACAGACACTCATTAGCCAGATATTTACATAGTTCTTTTAACATTACACATACATAATTTCAATAGCCTCAATAGCGTAAAAATTCCGTACAGAAATCATTTTCCTAAACTCAAAGTGGAATGTGAAAACACAATAATAATCGAACAAAATATAATAAATGACTTTTGTTTGTTTGTGTGTGTGTGTGTGTGTGTGTGTGTTGTCCTTGTGTGAGTGTGTGTGTGTATAAATATACATTTTTTCTCAATGCTGCTGGTCAAATCCATTTTCATCATAATATAATTGTAATTTGATAAATTCGGTTTTAGGTAACAAAGAATATATTGATATTGGAAATTTCTGGTAAAAACCACTTCAAAATACGCAATTTCTTCCAACACCACCACTACCACTACAACCACTTTAACCCCATTTAAGGATTATTTATGCTTTGTGATGTCGTAACATTTCCATTCATTTAACCACAGAAAAAAATTTCATCATCATTGAGTTAGGGATAGTGTGGGGTTGGGTGGGTGGTTGTGGTGGTGGAATGGGTGCCGATTATATGGTGATGGGAAATGGAAAGAGGAATAACTAAACGAAGACAATAATAAATAATGGCAAAAGAAAAATGATGGGGAAATAATGATGAGAAAGATGATTTTTGTGTAACATTAAAAACATAGGATGTGTGTGATAAAATCCATTATCTTGTCAGAAACCATTTGTTTGTTTAATTTAATAATATAATGTACGTGCAGGATGGGTGTCTGTGTGTGTGTGTGTGTGTGTGTGTGTGTGATTGCTTGATTGGAAATAAGAACGCAGTAGGAAATTATTCATGTAATAACGGTTTTTTTTTTTTTTTTTTTGAAACACCCTCTGTTTTATTGTCAAATTCTTATTTAGATAATTTCACTTATTATTCACCTGCTATTTCGTATGGTTAATAACGTAATAAAATGATGGAACAGTGGGAAACAATTACTACCGTGAGAAAACTACAGTTTCTGTTGCGCTTAGATCAATACTCTTAAGCGGATGATGACGTTGGAATGAAACTAAGTGGATGTGAAATAATTTCATACTAAAATGTATTGTGTGAATAAATTTAATATCCTTGATAAGACTAAATACAAATTGGCGACGAAAATAATGGAATTCACCGAAAATTATTGTAATTAATTGATAGTTTCAAAGGATTTTTAATCATCACAAAATTTTAGTTTTTGGTATGATTCTCAGATTACCGTTGAAATTTTGTCTTTGCAATAATTTAAAAAAATATTTTTATTTGTTTTTATGTTTTAATTCACAATTTTTAACTTTGAAAATGAATTGCAGAAAAATATATTAATCCAAAAATTAGTTCGTATATTTAATTCAATGACTTCATCATCGTCATTCGAATTTATACAAAATACTAGGCAGCAAAAAATACCGCATTTCAATTTTGGTATAAATAAAATATTCGATTCTTATATTCTTCGAAGTGGTGATTATATTTTGTTAATTTCGAATACAATTTGATCAGTGGTAATATTGTTTCTAGTTTGAGGAGTGACATAAAATTTTAGTAAATGGCAATACTTATTTAAATTGTCAAAGAACTCTTCTTTCTTATTAATTTAAACTTTGAGAATTTTCCTATTAGTTTAAAATATAAAATTCTCAGCATTTCTAATTAGTTCCAATAAAACTTTCAACGTGAATAGAGTGTTTAGTATTTAACCTTAAAGTAGTGCATTATTTCATAAAATATTCGTGCCAGAACAATCTCGAATTGATTTCAATTTTTAATAAACAATTACAAACAATAAACGAAAAATAATTGTTAACATGAATTCCGAACAAGATCAAAATCAGGACCGGAATTCACAAAATGAAGGTAATTCAAATTCTGATAAAGAGAACAATAAATATAAGTGTGACGTGTGTCCCAAAACATTTAAAAACGCCAGTCAATTGAACAAACATAAACGAATACACAACGATGAGCGACCGTTTAAATGCAATATTTGTTCGATGTCCTTTAAGTGGAATCATGTTTTAAAGGATCACATGAGATTGCATACCGGTGAGCGACCATTTAAATGCAATATTTGTTCGAAGTCCTTTATTCGGATTGATCAATTAAAAGTTCACATGAGATTGCATACCGGTGAGCGACCATTTAAATGTAATATTTGTTCGGAATCATTTGCGATAAAATCAACTTTAGAAACTCACATGAGATTGCATACCGGTGAGCGACCATTTAAATGTGAAAAGTGCCCAAGTGCATTTAGTTCCTCAAGCGGTTTAAGATACCATAGAAAAACTCACACAGCCGTGACAACTGTAAATGCAACGGATCAACCACAAAATGTGACTGGTGATAATAACGACATCAATGTTGGTGTTATCCATAATAATATTACTCCTGCAATCAATCTACAACCTATTCAAAATGATCAGAATTTACCTGGTCCAAGTAGTAAATCAACAGATGATTCAAATATATTTAAAATGCCATTTCCTGTTCAAAATCAAATCGAAACCAATCAACAAAATTCAAACATAAATATCCAAAATAATAATGTGGCAATTGATGTTCAGCCACAATCCATTCAAGACTCTTACGAACAATTTTATTCATCCGAAGTTGAAATTTCATCTGAAACGAATATTTTGAATAATGTATTTGAACAAAATCCAACAAATTCATTGGATGCACAAATTGATGTTCACAGTAATGATGAATTACAAACTGATGACATATCAAATTCGTTAAATTTACAAAATACCGATCCACAAAATCACAACTTTGATGGAATAGATCTGAGCGATATTGATTCCCTTTCAAAATTTTATTTAAATAATTTAATGGCAGAAGAAACTGAAAATAATTCCTTAGAACAAGAAGAGCATTTTAATACTAATTTCGAATGGCTACAGCCACAGATTGACAATCAACCGAATTCATTACTACAAAATAATATAACAACAGCTGATGAAAATAGTTTTCCAAACGAAGCGAATGTCAATATTGTCGACCAACAAATGCCAAGAATACTATTCGAAAATGAACCTGTTCAAATTGACATTCGTCACCAACCACTTGAAGAATTCAATGCCGCAAATGCTTACGAATCACAAGGAATTCCATCACAAAATGAATCCGATGACGAATATTAATTGATTTTGCAGCGATATTTTTCTAATATTTTAATTAATTTGAGGTTCTACATATTTTTTATGATATTATTTATTGAAACGACGATAATTAAACAGTCCGGCTAACAAAATTAATAAACATTTGACGATATTTTCCTTCAAAATAAATTGATAATTAGAATCACAAAAGGCAAAGCTAAATGACAAAAGAATTCCGAAAGTTTTTCTGGACAAATTATATTTAATGATTTTTTTCCTATAATAAATGTTTCAAAATAAAATGAAAAACTATTTTCTGATTAATTATTTTCTCGATCCACACAATTTTTCTGATGCCGACAATTTGGGTTCCAAAAATTTTAGATTTGCCATAAGCCTTGATAAAAAATATAAACATTTTGGATGTCCTACCATTTTTAGATTTAAGAACTGATTGGAAAAGTTGGACGCTACTCAAAGATTAGTAATGTCTTCACACTCATGTTTGGCAAATGTCATTAGCTTCACTTACAGTAACGGGATTCCTTTGTAATCGATACAATTTCTATTCACAATGTTTTACTGTATTTGCTTTATATTTACAATTATGTCGAATAAATCTAATTTGGTTGGATTTGGTAACGATCCACTTGAATTTGACACACAAAAACATTAGAAATCAAATTTATCAGTCTCACCCATCTATCGATGCCCACCTCGATGTCTTACTTTGCTCTTAAGATCTGCACACAGTAGAGGTACTGCAAATTAATACTAATGTTCGTCACTTGTTATAAAAGTGGATTTAACTTTGAAACCAATTTCATCCCAAAGGTTGTGGTGTTGTGATTACTAATAATTTGTACAAACCTCAGGATTGTATTCTTCGAAGTGGTGTTTGTATTTTGATAATTTCGAATACAATTTGATCAGTGGTAATACTTCTTCTTGTTTGTGGTGTGATATTAATTTTTATTATATGGCAATACTTATTTAAATTGTCAAAGAACTCTTTTTTCTTATTAATTTAAACTTTGAGAATTTTCCTATTAGTTTAAAATATAAAATTCTCAGCATTTCTAATTAGTTCCAATAAAACTTTCAACGTGAATAGACTGTTTAGTATTTAACCTTAAAGTAGTGCATAATTTCATAAAATATTCGTGCCAGAACAATCTCGTACTGATTTCAAGTTTTAATAAACAATTACAAACAATAAACGAATAATAATTGTTAACATGAATTCCGAACAAGATCAAAATCAGGACCGGAATTTACAAAATGAAGGTAATTCAAATTCTGATAAAGAGAACAATAAATATAAGTGTGACGTGTGTCCCAAAACATTTAAAAACGCCAGTCAATTGAGCAGACATAAACGAATACACAACGATGAGCGACCGTTTAAATGCAATATTTGTTCGAAGTCCTTTATTCGGATTGATCAATTAAAAGTTCACATGAGATTGCATACCGGTGAGCGACCATTTAAATGCAATATTTGTTCGGAGTCCTTTAATCAAAATGAACATTTAAAAGTTCACATGAGATTGCATACCGGTGAGCGACCATTTAAATGTAATATTTGTTCGGAATCATTTGCGCAAAAATCAACTTTAGAAACTCACACAAGAATTCATACCGGTGACAAACCATATAAATGTGAAAAATGCCCAAGTGCATTCAGTACCTCAAGCAATTTAAAACGCCATAGAAAAACTCACATGGCCGTGACAACTGTAAATGCAACGGATCAACCACAAAATATGACTGGTGATAATAACGACATCAATGTTGGTGTTATCCATAATAATTTTACTCCTGCAATCAATCTACAACCTATTCAAAATGATCAGAATTTACCTGGTCCAAGTAGTAAATCAACAGTTGATGCAAATATATTTAAAATGCCATTTTCTATTCAAAATCAAATCGAAACCAATCAACAAAATTCAAACATAAATATCCAAACTAATAATGTGGCAATTGATGTTCAGCCACAATCCATTCAAGACTCTTACGAACAATTTTATTCGTCCGAAGTTGAAATTTCATCTGAAACGAATATTTTGAATAATGTGGTTGAACAAAATCCAACAAATTCATTGGACGCACAAATTGATGTTTGCAGTAATTATGGATTACAAACTGATGACATTTCAAATTCGTTAAATTTACAAAATACCGATCCACAAAATCACAACTTTGATGGAATAGATCTGAGCGATATTGATTCCCTTTCAGAATTTTATTTAAATAATTTAATGGCAGAAGAAACTGAAAATAATTCCTTAGAACAAGAAGAGCATTTTAATACTAATTTCGAATGGCTACAGCCACAGATTGACAATCAACCGAATTCATTACTACAAAACAATATAACGCCAGCTGATGAAAATAGTTTTCCAACCGATACGAATGTCAATATTGTCGACCAACAAAATCCAAGAATACTGTTCGAAAACGAACCTGTTCAAATTGACATTCGTCACCAAACAATTGAAGAATTCAATGCCGCAAATGTTTACGAATCACACGGAATGCCATCACAAAATGAATCCGATGACGAATATTAATTGATTTTGAAGTGATATTTTTCTAATATTTTAATTAATTTGAGGTTCTACATATTTTTTATGATATTATTTATTGAAACGACTATAATTAAACAGTCCGGCTAACAAAATTAATAAACATTTGACGATATTTTCCTTCAAAATAAATTGATAATTAGAATCACAAAGGGCAAAGCTAAATGACCAAAGGATTCCAAAAGTTTTTCTGGACAAATTATATTTAATGATTTTTTTCTTATAATAAATGTTTCAAAATAAAATGAAAAACTATTTTGAAATTAACTGTTTTCTCGATCCACACAATTTTTCTGATGCCGACAATTTGGATTCCAAAAATTTTAGATTTGCCATAAGCCTTGATAAAAAATATGAACATTATGGATGTACGACTTCTTTGACTATCGATAGATTTTAGAAACTGACGAGAAAAGTTTGACCCTACTCAAAGATTAGCAATATCTGCACACTCATGTTTGGCAAATGTCATTAGCATCACTTACAGTAACACGATGATAACCGTCATTCTACTCAAATTCCTTTGTAATCGATAAAATTTCTATTCACAATGTTTTACTGTATTTGCTTTATATTTACAATTATGTCGAATAAATCTAATTTGGTTGGATTTGGTAACGATCCACTTGAATTTGACACACAAAAACATTAGAAATCAAATTTATCAGTCTCACCCATCTATCGATGCCCACGTCGATGTCTTACTTTGCTCTTAAGATCTGCACACAGTAGAGGTACTGCAAATTAATACTAATGTTCGTCACTTGTTATAAAAGTGGATTTAACTTTGAAACCAATTTCATCCCAAAGGTTGTGGTGTTGTGATTACTAATAATTTGTACAAACCTCAGGATTGTATTCTTCGAAGTGGTGTTTGTATTTTGATAATTTCGAATACAATTTGATCAGTGGTAATACTTCTTCTTGTTTGTGGTGTGATATTAATTTTTATTATATGGCAATACTTATTTAAATTGTCAAAGAACTCTTTTTTCTTATTAATTTAAACTTTGAGAATTTTCCTATTAGTTTAAAATATAAAATTCTCAGCATTTCTAATTAGTTCCAATAAAACTTTCAACGTGAATAGAGTGTTTAGTATTTAACCTTAAAGTAGTGCATTATTTCATAAAATATTCGTGCCAGAACAATCTCGAATTGATTTCAAATTTTAATAAACAATTACAAACAATAAACGAAAAATAATTGTTAACATGAATTCCGAACAAGATCAAAATCAGGACCGGAATTTACAAAATGAAGGTAAATCAAATTCTGATAAAGAGAACAATAAACATAAGTGTGACGTGTGTCCCAAAACATTTAAATACGCCAGTAAATTTATCAGACATAAACGAATACACAACGATGAGCGACCATTTAAATGCAATATTTGTTCGAAGTCCTTTAATCAGAATGATCATTTAATAGTTCACATGAGATTGCATACCGGTGAGCGATCATTTAAATGTAATATTTGTTCGAATTCCTATATTCGGATTGATCATTTAAAAGTTCACATGAGATTGCATACCGGTGAGCAACCATTTAAATGTAATATTTGTTCAAAATCATTTGCGCAAAAATCAAATTTACAAACTCACACAAAAATTCATACCGGTGACAAACCATATAAATGTGAAAAGTGCCCAAGTGCATTTAGTTCCTCAAGCGGTTTAAGATACCATAGAAAAACTCACATGGCCGTGACAACTGTAAATGCAACGGATCAACCACAAAATATGACTGGTGATAATAACGACATCAATGTTGGTGTTATCCATAATAATATTACTCCTGCAATCAATCTACAACCTATTCAAAATGATCAGAATTTACCTGGTCCAAGTAGTAAATCAACAGTTGATGCAAATATATTTAAAATGCCATTTTCTGTTCAAAATCAAATCGAAACCAATCAACAAAATTCAAACATAAATATCCAAACTAATAATGTGGCAATTGATGTTCAGCCACAATCCATTCAAGACTCTTACGAACAATTTTATTCGTCCGCAGTTGAAATTTCATCTGAAACGAATATTTTGAATAATGTGGTTGAACAAAATCCAACAAATTCATTGGACGCACAAATTTATGTTCACAGAAATGATGGTTTACAAACTGATGACATTCCACATTCGTTAAATTTACAAAATACCGTTCCACTTAATCACAACTTTGATGGAATGGATCTGAGCGATATTGATTCCCTTTCAAAATTTTATTTAAATAATTTAATGGCAGAAGGAACTGAAAATAATTTCTTAGAACAAGAAGAGCATTTTAATACTAATTTCGAATGGTTGCAGCCACAGATTGACAATCAACCGAATCCATTACTACAAAACAATATAACGCCAGCTGATGAAAATAGTTTTCCAAACGAAGCGAATGTCAATATTGTCGACCAACAAATGCCAAGAATACTATTCGAAAATGAACCTGTTCAAATTGACATTCGTCACCAACCACTTGAAGAATTCAATGCCGCAAATGCTTACGAATCACAAGGAATTCCATCACAAAATGAATCCGATGACGAATATTAATTGATTTTGCAGCGATATTTTTCTAATATTTTAATTAATTTGAGGTTCTACATATTTTTTATGATATTATTTATTGAAACGACGATAATTTAACAGTCCGGCTAAAAAATTCATAAAAATTTGACGATATTTTCCTTCAAAATAAACTGATAATTAGAATCACAAAAGGCAAAATTAAATGACAAAAGAATTCCTAAAGTTTTTTGTGGACAAATTATATTTAATGATTTTTTTCCTATAATAAATGTTTCAAAATAAAATGAAAAACTATTTTCTGATTAACTATTTTCTCGATCCACACAATTTTTCTGATGCCGACAATTTGGGTTCCAAAAATTTTAGATTTGCCATAAGCCTTGATAAAAAATATGAACATTTTGGATGTACGACTTCTTTGACTATCGATAGATTTTAGAAACTGACGAGAAAAGTTTGACCCTACTCAAAGATTAGCAATATCTGCACACTCATGTTTGGCAAATGTCATTAGCATCACCTACAGTAACACGATGATAACCGTCATTCTACTCAAATTCCTTTGTAATCGATAAAATTTCCTTTCACAATGTTTTACTTTATTTGATTCATATTTACAATTGCGTCGAATAATTCAAATTCGGTTGGATTGGGTAATGATCCACTGGAATTTTACACACAAAAACATTAGAAATCAAATTTATCAGTCTCACCCATCTATCGATGTCCACCTCGATGTCTTACTTTCCTCTTAAGTTCTGGACACAGTAGAGGTACTGCAAATTAATACTAATGTTCGTTACTACTTAGAAAAATGGATTTAACTTTGAAACCAATTTTATCCCAAAGGTTGTGGTGTTGTGATTACGAATAATTTGCACAAACCTCAAGATTGTTTTCTTCGAAGTGGTGATTACATTTTGTTCATTTCGAATACAATTTGATCAGTGGTAAAATTGTTTCTAGTTTGAGGAGTGACATAAAATTTTAGTAAATGGCAATACTTATTTAAATTGCCAAAGAATTCTTTTTTCTTCTTAATTGAAACTTTGAGAATTTTCCTAATAGTTTAAAATATAAAATTCTCAGCATTTCTAATTAGTTCCAATAAAACTTTCAACGTGAATAGACTGTTTAGTATTTAACCTTAAAGTAGTGCATTATTTCATAAAATATTCGTGCCAGAACAATCTCGAATTGATTTCAATTTTTAATAAACAATTACAAACAATAAACGAATAATAATTGTTAACATGAATTCCGAACAAGATCAAAATCAGGACCGGAATTTACAAAATGAAGGTAATTCAAATTCTGATAAAGAGAACAATAAATATAAGTGTGACGTGTGTCCCAAAACATTTAAAAACGCCAGTAAATTGAGCAGACATAAACGAATACACAACGATGAGCGACCGTTTAAATGCAATATTTGTTCGGAGTCCTTTAAGTGGAATCATGTTTTAAAGGATCACATGAGATTGCATACCGGTGAGCGACCATTTAAATGTAATATTTGTTCGAAATCATTTGCGCAAAAATCAACTTTACAAACTCACACAAGAATTCATACCGGTGAGCGACCATTTAAATGTAATATTTGTTCGGAATCATTTGCGCTTAAATCAACTTTAGAAACTCACACAAGAATTCATACCGGTGACAAACCATATAAATGTGAAAAATGCCCAAGTGCATTCAGTACCTCAAGCAGTTTAAAACGCCATAGAAAAACTCACATGGCCGTGAAAACTGTAAATGCAACGGATCAACCACAAAATGTGACTGGTGATAATAACGACATCAATGTTGGTGTTATCCATAATAAAATTACTTCCGCAATCAATCTACAACCTATTCAAAGTGATCAGAATTTACCGGGTCCAAGTAGTAAATCAACAGATGATTCAAATATATTTAAAATGCCATTTCCTGTTCAAAATCAAATCGAAACCAATCAACAAAATTCAAACATAAATATCCAAACTAATAATGTGGCAATTGATGTTCAGCCACAATCCATTCAAGACTCTTACGAACAATTTTATTCGTCCGAAGTTGAAATTTCATCTGAAACGAATATTTTGAATAATGTGGTTGAACAAAATCCAACAAATTCATTGGACGCACAAATTGATGTTTGCAGTAATTATGGATTACAAACTGATGACATTTCAAGTTCGTTAAATTTACAAAATACCGATCCACAAAATCACAACTTTGATGGAATAGATCTGAGCGATATTGATTCCCTTTCAAAATTTTACTTAAATAATTTAATGGCAGAAGAAACTGAAAATAATTCCATATAACAAGAAGAGCATTTTAATACTAATTTCGAATGGCTACAGCCACAAATTGACAATCAACTGAATTCATTACTACAAAACAATATAACGCCAGCTGATGAAAATAGTTTTCCAATCGATGCGAATGTCAATATTGTCGACCAACAAATGCCAAGAATACTATTCGAAAATGAACCTGTTCAAATTGACATTCGTCACCAACCAATTGAAGAATTCAATGCAGCAAATGTTTACGAATCACAAGGAATGCCATCACAAAATGAATCCGAAGACGATTATTGATTGATTTTGAAGCGATAAGTTGGAAATATTTTAATTAATTTGAGGTTCTACATATTTTTTATGATATTATTTATTGAAACGACGATAATTTAACAGTCCGGCTAACAAAATTAATAAACATTTGACGATATTTTCCTTCAAAATAAATTGATAATTAGAATCACAAAAGGCAAAACTAAATGACAAAAGAATTCCGAAAGTTTTTCTGGACAAATTATATTTAATGATTTTTTTCCTATAATAAATGTTTCAAAATAAAATGAAAAACTATTTTGAAATTAACTGTTTTCTCGATCCACACAATTTTTCTGATGCCGACAATTTGGGTTCCAAAAATTTGAGATTTGCCATAAGCCTTGATAAAAAATATGAACATTATGGATGTACGACTTCTTTGACTATCGATAGATTTTAGAAACTGACGAGAAAAGTTTGACCCTACTCAAAGATTAGCAATATCTGCACACTCATGTTTGGCAAATGTCATTAGCATCACTTACAGTAACAGAATGATAACCGTCATTCTACTCAAATTCCTTTGTAATCGATAAAATTTCTATTCACAATGTTTTACTGTATTTGATTCATATTTACAATTGCGTCGAATAATTCAAATTCGGTTGGATTGGGTAATGATCCACTGGAATTTTACACACAAAAACATTAGAAATCAAATTTATCAGTCTCACTCATCTATCGATGTCCACCTCGATGTCTTACTTTCCTCTTAAGTTCTGGACACAGTAGAGGTACTGCAAATTAATACTAATGTTCGTTACTACTTAGAAAAATGGATTTAACTTTGAAACCAATTTTATCCCAAAGGTTGTGGTGTTGTGATTACGAATAATTTGCACAAACCTCAAGATTGTTTTCTTCGAAGTGGTGATTACATTTTGTTCATTTCGAATACAATTTGATCAGTGGTAAAATTGTTTCTAGTTTGAGGAGTGACATAAAATTTTAGTAAATGGCAATACTTATTTAAATTGTCAAAGAAATCTTCTTTCTTCTGAATAGAAACTTTGAGAATTTTCCTTTAATTTTATAATATATAATTTTCAACATTTCTAATTAGTTCCAATAAAACTTTCAACGTGAATAGAGTGTTTAGTATTTAACCTTAAAGTAGTGCATTATTTCATAAAATATTCGTGCCAGAACAATCTCGAATTGATTTCAATTTTTAATAAACAATTACAAACAATAAACGAATAATAATTGTTAACATGAATTCCGAACAAGATCAAAATCAGGACCGGAATTTACAAAATGAAGGTAATTCAAATTCTGATAAAGAGAACAATAAACATAAATGTGACGTGTGTTCCAAAACATTTAAAGACGCCAGTCAATTAAACAGACATAAACGAATACACAACGATGAGCGACCGTTTAAATGCAATATTTGTTCGGAGTCCTTTAAGTGGAATCATGTTTTAAAGGATCACATGAGATTGCATACCGGTGAGCGACCATTCAAATGTAATATTTGTTCGGAATCATTTTCGAGAAAATCAACTTTAGAAACTCACAGAAGAATTCATACCGGTGAGCGACCATTTAAATGTGAAAAGTGCCCAAGTGCATTTAGTTCCTCAAGCGGTTTAAGATGCCATAGAAAAACTCACATGGCCGTGACAACTGTAAATGCAACGGATCAACCACAAAATGTGACTGGTAATAATAACGAAAGCAGTGTTGGTGTTATCCATAATAATATTACTTCCGCAATCAATCTACAACCTATTCAAAGTGATCAGAATTTAACTGGTCCAAGTAGTAAATCAACAGTTGGTGCAAATATATTTAAAATGCCATTTCCTGTTCAAAATCAAATCGAAAACAATCAACAATATTCAAACATGAATATCCAAAATAATAATGTGGCAATTGATGTTCAGCCACAATCCATTCAAGACTCTTACGAACAATTTTATTCATTTGAAATTGAAATTGCATCTGAAACGAATATTTTGAATAATGTGGTTGAACAAAATCCAACAAATTCATTGGACGCACAAATTGATGTTCACAGAAATGATGGATTACAAACTGATGACATTCCGAATGCGTTAAATTTACAAAATATGGGAACGCAACGATCAAACCAAAATCCAGATGGAATAATACAATTCCAAATTGATTCAAATTTAGAATTTGATTTAAATAATTTAATTCAACCAATTGAAAACAATGTTTCACAATTTGACAACATTTCCGTTGGTATCGTAGAAATTGAATTATTTTCAGAAAATTAGTTTATCGCTGCGGTTGAGAAATGTGATAATTTTTTTAAACATTTTGATTGATTACATTACAATTACAACAATTTCACAGACAAATTTTAACAAAATGTTTTGTTTTTATAATAAAATATTGAATTTTTTCATTTTGTCGAAATTATGTGTTTATTTAGAAATTGTTTCGCATATTTTCCAATTAAATTGACGTAAACTTTGTATAAAATAAATACTATTAAATTAAAAATTTGTTTTGAATTATTCTCAAATATTCTTTGAGCTGAAATTCGATGAAAGCAATTTTATAATTACGAGCAAATCCTCCATTTTGTGTACTGAATACATATATAGTACAGTGTACGCATGATTTAAACATGAAGTGTTACACCATTTTGAATTGATTGAAAGGGAATTGATATTGACATATAACACAGGTATTATCTGTCAAAAATTTATTCATTTTACATTTAACACAAAATAATTGTTTGTCCATGGTATTGTTTGTGTATTGTGTAGTGGTGGTGGTAGTAGTAGCAGTATGACGCTTACGTATAGTTTGGGTTTGTGTGTGTCCGTATTTGGTAATATATCAATATTTTATCAATTCATTTATACATTTCAGTGATGTTTATCTGACACAAATTAAAATATTAGATATGACAAAATAATAATATAGTACGAGAGTAGATAAGTTTTTCAAAGATCCTGTCAACGATAGTAATTAATATAATATATTTTTGTGTGACGATAGAATTCACAGCAACCGTTTGTTGACATTACGATGACAGTTTTTCTTTAATTTTTATCATCTGTGCACACAATTTATAAATGCATCAATAGTTAAAGAAACAGTTATCATTTGAAGTATAAACTGAGAAAAAAACACAAAACCCCATGCACATAAACTTTTCATTTAATATAATAGAATAATTTATCGTATCATTTGAATGGCACAGACAACGTTGCATTGAATGCATATGGAAATGTTTCATATTGTAATTGTTGTTGTTGTTGTTGCTTGTTATGCATAAATGCAATGAATGATTGCAATTGAAAATATATGTACATCAGCGCTGAAAATAAATAAATGAATGGTGGTGGGGTGGTTGGTGGAATGAACGAAGGAAAATACATATGAATGCAGATGAAATGATAAAAATGTATGTGATTTGAGATGTATGGATTCGCTGATGTTGTTATGATGCTGGGCAAAAGTGAAAAAGGGTGTGAGTAGACACACGTATACGGCGATGGGGGTTGGGTGGCTCAGTAAAGTATAAATAAATAAAGATGAAAGGCAATTTAGTTTAATAAATATTTAAATAATCGTACACAAAAGAAAGGTAAATACGGTGTGTCGACGGCACACATGCAATTTTTTTTTCCCATATATATTTTTATTTCATTTCATCTTCATCTTCATCAAATGAAAAATTCCGCTGAACTTTTGAAAATTTTATATTTATAAAAATAAAGAAAAACAAAAAAACCGACGCCGACGCCGATGCAATGGATGCGCTGCGATAATGAGAAATTGTACAAATAAATATTATACCAAACTTATCGCTACACAAATTGTGGAATACTATTTATAAGCGCCGCTAAGCAGTGTGCCGTTTAAATAACCACAGTGTCATCTGTTGAACGTTGGCCGCATTGAAAACATACACCTTTCCGCCTCCTTCACACAAAACGCATGCAGCTTCACTGCTAATCGTTTGACAGGTTGACATGTTCTAGTAAGCTGTCAAATGAATGTCGGTTGAGGTTACGGTTGATGGTCGTGTATCGTTTCCTGCATAATTTTTAGATACTGGTGTCAATTGAACAATGGAACAAAGAGCAACTATTAAATTTTATTTCAAAAATTTGGGAACAAAAATTGTTGAAAAAAAAAACTTATGGTTTATGGATTTTTTTTCAAAAATCAATTGTCAGTATTTAAATGAAAATCGAAAGCCACCAGGACGTCCAGAACTTAAAAATCGCACTGAATAAATGAAATTTCAGTGTGTGAATGATGGCTAATGTATTAAGAACCATTAAAGACACAATTTGTTCGAGTTAAACCCGTATATCTAGCGAGAGTACAGCTGTTTTTATTGCACGATAATGTACCACCGCACAAGATCAAAAACAAAACGGAATGAATTTTTGTTGATAAAATGGATTGCTCTCATCTCAGTCACCGTGCTCCGCGTTCACCACGTCCAACACCGTGTGACAAAAAACTGAATGTTGCAACGAAAGTAGCGTTTTATGATTATGTTCCAGCCATCTAAACAACCGTTGTGATCACGCAGGTGATGAATAACATTGCTATAGCTGACATAAAAAAAATCAATGCATGTTGTTGTTGATATCGTGCCGTGACCGTCGTATTATATTTCAAAAATCCAAATTTATTACATAAATAAAAAACGTTCCTTCCAATTTAAATGAGAATGCTGCAAAGAGAACATGGCGGTCTTCAGAATACAATGCCTCGTAGTCCCAACCCCCCCACCACGCCCCCTCGACATTTGCACATCGTTAAAAGTACTTCTCAGTACCATAAAATTGTTTACGATATGAGAACGACATCATCGAACGCAGACACAATATTAGGGTCGCATTTGTTCATAATCTATAGGACACAATTGAGACACACACACACACACATCAATAGAGCACAATGACTTTGACAATGAATTCCAAAATTTTTCCATTTTTTTTTTAAGTTCTAATCACAGGTTTTGTCACGTTTGCTGACATTTTAAAAAACTTAATCAATTAATTAATTTCCAAAATGCATTTCATTTAATTAATTTAATTTTTTTTTTCAAAAACAGATAAATGGTAAAGATGTCAGTAATTTGGCACATCAAGATGCAGTTGAAGAATTTTTAAAAGCTCAAGAACCAATTCTAATTGAAGTTAAACGACGGACAACAGCAACATCGGCGACATCGGCGACATCGGCAACATCAGCGACATCGGGAACAACAACAACCACAACAACAAATAATAATATTTATCCATTTAAAAACATAACAAATACAATTTACAATCAATCGTATTTACAAGAGCAAGAACAAATTGAGCAACAGCAACAGCAGCAATATCCTTATCATAATCATCATCATCATCAACATCATCAACATCATCGTAATCATCATCACCATCAGCAGCAGCAACACAATCAAAATCAAAGGCGACAACAAAAACCGATACAAGATCATTCAAATAATTTAGTATCGATTGGTGTCCAAACTGAGCAACAACATTTACAAAATCAACAATTACAACAACAGCAACAGCAACAGCAGCAACATCATCATCATCATCATCATTTCGTTGATAACAGTATATTTGATGAAACGTCACCGAATGGTGAACAACAAAATAATGTTGTTTTATTTGATGAATGTTTAGCACCACCGCCCGAAATCGATATCGAAGAAATAACCTTACGGAAATCCAAAAGTAATGAACGCATTGGTTTAACCGTTAGCTATAGTTCAAATAATGGTTCCGGGTCGAGTTCAGATGATGCCGAAACATGTACCGAAGTGTTTATTAGTGATATAATACCCGACAGTGTGGCTGCATTTGATGGACGCCTAAGAGCTGGTGATCAAATTTTACAGGTAATAAATTGGTGACGGTTAAGGGGGATTCACAATTCGCTTATTAATTGTTATTTAAATTTAATTTTTAGGTTAACGGTCGTGATGTTTCAACGAAAGAAGATACAGAACTGTTATTTGCTGAAAATAAAAATGCCGTTACACTTCTGGTCAGCCGCTGTTTATATACGGTAAAATTTTTATATATTTATTATTAATTTTTATTTATGCGTTCACAATTTTGTTGCACATTGAAATTCTAAATTTTGAAATTCACATTTTTTCATATAACATCAACAACACCAACAACACCAACAACAACAACAACAACAACAACAACAATATGTAGGATGATGATTACATCGATAATGACGAATACATTGATGATGATGAACAAAATGTAATTTATCAAAATTGTTTAGTGAAACATTTAATTGATGAGGAACAATTAGAAAATACATTTGAGAAACAAATTAATTTAAATACATTACCAACGTCGGCTCCGTCATTGGTATTGCCAGCAGTAACAACAATAATAACAACAACAACAACAACAAGGACAACACCATTGACATCGACATCGTCGGCACCTAAATCAAATACATCAACAGTTGATAATATAAAATCAAAAATGATGGTTGGAGCAACAACAACAACAACAACAACTACAACAACTACAACAACAACAACATTATCATCAACAACGACAAATTTAAATCAAAAACAATCAAATCATAATCATCATCAACACAATAACAAACATCATCATCATCATCATCATCATCATCAGCATTCGAATCAACATCAACAGCAAATCCTTCTACCTCAATATATGCAATCAAAATTGGCATCAACAATATCGGCGGTAACATTAGCAACACCAAAAATAACAACAACAACAACAACATCATCATTATCATCATCATCATCATCATCGGCATCAAATAAATTTCGAAATAATATGCTCCAACATCAACAACTAATTGAACTGCAATCCGATACTGAACATATTTATGAAACAATACCAGAAGATTCGGAAACGGAACCAATTTATTGTTCACCGTATGAAGAAGGTGGCGGTTGCGTTGACGACAACGGCGACGATGACGACGACAACGTCGGCAATAATGATGATGATAATAATAATAATAATAATAATAATAATAATAACGGTATTAAAATTGGTACCGATAATAATAATAATAATGAAAATTTAGTTGAAAAATGGTTAAAATTACAAAATACACAAAAATTAAAATTAAAAAATCGTTTGCCAAAACAACAACAATCAACAGCGCCGACAACAATTCAATTAATTAACAACAATAATAATAATAATAATTGGAATAAAACATTAGACAGTAATTTAAGTGCCGAAGATTATGAAAATAGTTCGAGTGCATATAATACCGGCGGTTCATGTAACAGCAATCAATTGTTAACGTTAGAATTAAATTTAATACCGGATAATTGTTGTTGTTGTGGTTTTGATGATGGTGGTGGTGGTCTTAGCGGCGGCAACGGTAGCGAAAGTTGCAGTGCGGGCAGTGGTAGTTTACGTGATACTTATAAAACAAATGATAACATAACAACAAGTGCAACGACAGCAACTGCACCAATTAATGAATGCAGTGAATGTTTAAATGAAAAACAACGTTCAACATTTGTCATTTATAACTTATCTACTGGTCATCAGCCACAACAACAACAACAACAGCAACAACAATTTTCAATATCTACATCATCGCAGCCTACGTCGCCGTTAGTATTATCACCGCCACCGCCACCTCCCCCACCACCACCACCACCACCACCACCGCCATCACTTCCAATACATTTTCCTAATTATAATAATTCTCAACAACAACAATGTCTGTACCGTCAACAGCAACTACTGCAAAATTATCAACATCATCATCATACAGTAACCGGCGCGGGCGTTGCTGGTAATATTATAAAATATAAAGAAACTACTTCTAGTCCAAAGAATCAAAAATCGAAAAATTTATTATCAAAATTCTCCATAGCCGCTTTACCAAAATCACCAAATAATGATGGTAAGTGTAAGTGTCTTCAAAGACATCTCCCCGATTCGTGCCGATTCGATAAATTTAGAAATTCAGGGCCAACCAACATTATCGAAATTATTATAACTTTTAAACCTTTGTTTTTTTCCAAATATTTATTTTATTTTTTCTTACTGTACTCTAAGATTTACGTGTTGAAAAATTATTCAAATCGGAAATTAGTCAACAACAATTAACGGCTACAATACCAACAGCTGCAACTGTAAATACAACAACGACATCGTTACCATCAACGGTAACTACTGTGGCGGACACAATGTATACAAATATGGCCAATTTACAGCAAACAATGCTTTTGCAACAACGACTATTCAAACAAGCTTTGATAAAACAAAATTCAAATATTGGCGCCAACAGTGGCGTTGGTCATCATCACGTACAGCAGCAGCAGCAACAACAGCAACAACAACAACAACAACAAACGCATTTTACAGCGCCAAGTCTTAGTCAATATCAATTTATTGGTAGCAGTCAACAAATTAGTAAAAGTGTAAGTTTTTTGAAAAATTTAATTTTTTCAATAAAATATAAAATAGAAAAAGGTATCCACCCAACGCTATCAAGGTGTCACGCCTCCCATCACCATCTTGAATATACCATTTATACCGTTATGTGTAATACAAAATGTGAGTAACGGTAATGTAATGGAAAAATGATTAATTTCAATGGTTTTTTGGGAAATTTTCGTTTTTTTACAAAAAAATGTACAGGGCTGCAACCAAAATGGAACCTTTACGCATCAATATCCAATGTATCGGCTTCAGAATCACATCGTTGGTTAATAGTACCTTTTTATTATTATATAAAACAACATTTCAATAATTACTGTTATTTTAATTTTAAAAAAATTAATTACTTGTAGATTATTACACATACAACAATTCAGCAACAATTATCATTACCGCCACGTCGCCAACAACAACAACAACAACAACAACAGCAACAATTCCAACAAGTACCACACCAACAACAACAACAACAACAACAACAACAACAACAATTACATGATGAACGAATGGTGTGGAAAGTGAAACGGCGTCAAGATGGGTCACGTTATATTGTACGTCGTCCGATACGTAATCGAATATTACGTGAACGTGCTATAAAAATTAATGCCGAACGTAATGAACATACAACAACGGAAGACGATACAATATCCGAAGTTAAAATTGGACGTTATTGGACGAAAGAAGAAAAGAAAAAACATATAGAAAAATCACGTGAACGGCGTCACCGTCAAGATTTAATTATCACAACAAAAAATAATAATACGCAACCACTCCAACAACAACAACAACAACAACAACAACAACAACAACAACAACAACAACAACACCATCATCATCATCATCATCATCATCATCATTTGCAGCATCAACAACAAATGTCACAATATGAGCATCAACAACAATTAGCAGTTACACGAAATCTAGGCAATTGTAATATTATTGATGTAAACGAAAGTATGGCGACAGCAACACCGCTAACACCGTCAACCACAACTACCATAATGACAGCCACAACAACAACAACAACAACACCAACAACAACAACAACAACAACAACAACACCACCACCAACTTCAACAATAACAACGATTTCGAATACGCCAACAATAAACACTGCAATTAATAACACTAAGAAATTATCGAAAAAAAAGAATAATGACAATTTGGCTGTTTCATCTGCTGGTTCCGGCAATTGCCAATTAAATATAAATTGTGGTGACGTCGAATCTTGTCATGGTGTTGGTACTGTGACTACAGCTGCTGCTGCGGCTATAACAACTGCAGAAAATGTTAATAACTGTGGTGGTGGTGGTGGTGTTGGTGTTGGCGCCAACACAGCCATAGGAAAATTTAACAATAATGCAAATGATACAAAAATGATTGGTTTGTTATCTGTAACAACTGTTTAGCATTGACCGAAAAAACCAAATTAAAAAAAAATTAAAAACACATTCACTAAAAAAATAAGTCATCCAAAAAATTGTAACAGTGTAATTTTTGTATGAAATTCGCATACAATTTATAGTGTAACATTGGTTGATTACCGTTAGGTTTCTTTTTATTGTGTGCCATATGCAAAAGTTTATTAGAAACTTTATTACACACAAATAATTATTGAATCGAATTAGAATTATAAATATTAGAATAGAAAAGATCACAAATGGTTCAAATGGTTTCTAGAAAACGTCCTGTAAATCTGTATCCTTTTTTTTTCTTTTGTTTGTTAAACTTCATGAAATTTAATGTCTTATTCTCAAGATAAAAATCAAAATTAAATGTTCAGATATTCGAATGGTTATGACAATTTCCACCATTCCACTGTGAACTGTCAAACAGAACTATTCTTTTAATTGCAAACAATAAGCACTTTCACACAAAATTTCGATTGCATAGTTCTAGAAACAGTGGTCCGATTGATCGGTAACTTAGTATCATCAATATTCGCTAATATTCCTGTTGAAATTGGATGAGGAATTAATAAATTGATATAAATTGTAGAAATTGATTATGGAAAACTATTCGATAGTGGTATCGATATTCCAATGGGACCATAGTATAAAATCTATTTATACAATTCCATTATAAAAATTTGCACAACCAAATTCAATTGAATTGGATACAATCAAATTGACATAGTTTCTAGAAATTGGTGAATCAAAGTTCCTCAAAAATTCTATTTACATAAATTGGTTTACCTTTAACCGTATTTGTTATGAAATTGTGCCAAATATTTAAAATACGGGGTGATCGCAACACCCATGCGCAAAAATTGAGCGGCTGAAAGTGAGGCGAGGACAAACAAATAGTGAGCTAAAAATTAGTGAATTTTTTATCTATCCAAATTTTTTATTTTACTGTTATTATTGTGATTTAGCCATGTAAGATTTTGATCCGTTATAAATAGCCGCCTTATTCACTCCATTATATTTATTTGAAATGACGGTACATGCGCAAAACATACGTAATTATGAAAGAATTATTAAAAAACACAAAAAATTGAAATGTTTTTTTTTTTCCCCCACCCACCTTTCTCTTTTCCACTTATAAACTATTGAAACTATGTACGCATGCGTGACCGTAAAGTGTACACAAGCCATGCGCACACTGCACACAATTATTATTTTTCAAAGAATACGAATAACAAGGATAACGCATTAAATTAAAATTAGAATTAAGGAAAAAAATGTTGTTACGTTACGTTAACGCGCGTTAACCTTAAATTTTGTGTTGCGCATTCTTCTACATGTACGCCGGCGATGATGCTGCGAATTTCTACAACAGTTTACGTACTGACGTACGCAGTGACGCGTTGCTTATGCGCATCTTTTTTGAAACATTATTTTTTGTTATTATGCGTAAATTTTTGTTTATAAATGTTTCGACGAATTTTGCGTATAATTTAATATAATTAAAATAAATGAAAAATAGTATAGAAAAATAATAACGGTAACAATAAATAATTATAACAGTAATAATGTAATGATAATGATAATGATAATAAGAATAACGATAACGATAACGATAACAATAATATAGAAATAATCCATAAATAAATATAATATAATCAAAATTATCGTATAAAAAAATGTTAATAATTATTTTAATGTGTCTTATTCAAATTTATAATTAATTAATTAATTAAAAATTATTTTAAAATAAAAATTATGAACATTTAAATAAAAATAAAAATTTAGAAAACATAAAAATCAACGCAAATTATTCTAATCGTTTAGTTTTTAAACCGTTATTTTGGTGAAGCGTTTAATAATGCATTTTTTGGGTTACCGCCTCAAACGCACTCTTCGCTCGAATTTACTGCATCGCAGACAACAACATTACTGATCAGTCGCAATAGCATGCCAGAACCGGACTAGAGTTGAAAAAACAATGAAATTTGAATTAAAACTATTCCAAGCTAGGCCGCAATAAAAACTGAATTACCATTATAAATTATACTGTCTCAGTGTGTGTGTGTGTGTGTGTGTGTGTGAATACGGTTTCTTGTTCAATTAAAATCAACCATGAGGCGTTCAATCATCCAAAATCAAATGTGAAATATTTATGCAAATACTTCATCGTTGTTATCTTATAATTACATCCAATTTCGGTTGTACAGCGCTAGCAAAACCATTTTGCAGTATTAAACTGATTGCATCTATTAAATTGATTGATCAAAAAACAATACATTCTTCAGAAATCGTTCAAATAACTTACCACCAAACAGTAGTTCAAGTTCAATTCATTATTCAATGGCCACGCCATTTATTAATGACTGTCACTTGAAAACTTTTCACGATCAGCGGTAATATATTCTATAGCTTTCGATAATTATTAATTTTTAGAATATGGCAATACTTATTTAAATTGTCAAAGAACTCTTTTTTCTTCTTAATTGATACTTTGAGAATTTTCCTACCAGTTTAAAATATAAAATTCTCAGCATTTCTAATTAGTTCCAATAAAACTTTCAACGTGAATAGAGTGTTTAGTATTTAACCTTAAAGTAGTGCATAATTTCATAAAATATTCGTGCCAGAACAATCTCGTATTGATTTCAATTTTTAATAAACAATTACAAACAATAAACGAATAATAATTGTTAACATGAATTCCGAACAAGATCAAAATCAGGACCGGAATTTACAAAATGAAGGTAATTCAAATTCTGATAAAGAGAACAATAAATATAAGTGTGACGTGTGTCCCAAAACATTTAAATACGCCAGTAAATTAATCATACATAAACGAATTCACAAAGGTGAGCGACCTTTTAAATGCAATATTTGTTCGGAGTCCTTTAAGTGGAAACATGTTTTAAAGGATCACATGAGATTGCATACCGGTGAGCGACCATTTAAATGTAATATTTGTTCGAAATCATTTGCGCAAAAATCAACTTTACAAACTCACACAAGAATTCATACCGGTGACAAACCATATAAATGTGAAAAGTGCCCAAGTGTATTTAGAACCTCAAGCGGTTTAAGATACCATAGAAAAACTCACACGGCCGTGACAACTGTAAATGCAACGGATCAACCACAAAATGTGACTGGTAATAATAACGAAAGCAGTGTTGGTGTTATCCATAATAATATTACTTCCGCAATCAATCTACAACCTATTCAAAGTGATCAGAATTTACCGGGTCCAAGTAGTAAATCAACAGATGATTCAAATATATTTAAAATGCCATTTCCTGTTCAAAATCAAATCGAAACCAATCAACAAAATTTAAACATGAATATCCAAAATAATAATGTGAAAATTGATGTTCAGCCACAATCAATTCAAGACTATAACGAACAATTTTATTCATCTGAAGTTGAAATTTCATCTGAAACGAATATTTTGTATAATGTGGTTGAACAAAATCCAACAAATTCATTGGACGCACAAATTGATGTTCACAGAAATGATGGATTACAAACTGATGACATTCCACATTCGTTAAATTTACAAAATACCGTTCCACTTAATCACAACATTGATGGAATGGATCTGAGCGATATTGATTCCCTTTCAAAATTTTATTTAAATAATTTAATGGCAGAACGAACTGAAAATAATTTCTTACAACAAGAAGAGCATTTTAATACTAATTTCGAATGGTTACAGCCACAGATTGACAATCAACCGAATTCATTAGTACAAAACAATATAACGCCAGCTGATGAAAATAGTTTTCCAAACGAAGCGAATGTCAATATTGTCGACCAACAAAATCCAAGAATACTATTCGAAAATGAACCTGTTCAAATTGACATTCGTCACCAACCAATTGAAGAATTCAATGCCGCAAATGCTTACGAATCACTATAATCATCAAGTGCACTACCGATCCCAGCCTTTAATTCTATTTCTCAATTTGCACTAAGCAACCGATGTATCGCAAAAATTAAACAACAAATACCGTCACTAAATGTATCCGAAGAGGATTATTGATTGATTTTGAAGCGATAAGTTGGAAATATTTTAATTAATTTGAGGTTCTACATTTTTTTTATGATATTATTTATTGAAACGACGATAATTTAACAGTCTGACTAACAAAATTCATAAACATTTGACGATATTTTCCTTCAAATTAAACTGATAATTAGAATCACAAAAGGCAAAACTAAATGACAAAAGAATTCCGAAAGTTTTTCTGGACAAATTATATTTAAATAATTTTTTTTCCTATAATAAATGTTTCAAACTAAAATGAAAAACTATTTTCTGATTTATTATTTTCTCGCTCCACACTAATTCCTAATTGTTGCCTAATGGCGCAATGAAAATACAATTAATTATCTGCTGTGTAATTGTTGCAATTAGTACCGTTGCACTTTAAACTCTGATACTTATATTAAATATTTTATCTAAGTTTTGATGGATTTGGCTTTAATATTATCCAAATTTAATAGATTAAATTGCTGCGTACAGGCGATTGAGAAACACTCTGTTAACATTTCAAGGAATCACCTGTTAAATCTCCAAAAATGTATAAAATTAAATAAAAAAAATGTATTTGCGATGGAATAATAAGGAAAAATCGATAATATACCAGTGGTGAAAAGCTTTTTCTTATAGAATATAAACTTCTTTTAAAGCTGTAGCTGTATTTTCAGGTTTTACTGTTAAAAAGGAGCTGTTTAAGGATACTTTGTGAGTGCGCTTTACTAAGCTGTCGCTGTAATTAAAAATATTTTCGATAGTTCGCCTATACTCAACCTTTGGTTTTGGAATAAATTTTTTAATATTTTCTATGTTCGAGATAAATTTGATTGCATATAAGGTTTGAATGTTTGATTAAACACATGGTAGTTAAAACAAAAAGCTATTTATAATAAAAGCTTTGAATTTAATTTAAATTTAATGTCAATTTTAAGATGATGTCGTCACTTATATTATTTTTTCATCGTTAGATGTTAGAGTGAAAAGTAAATCTCTGTTAAATTGGAAACAATTTTTAATTAAACTGATTTGAAAGAGATCACATTTGCACAATTGCTTGTGTTTTCAAAGGTGGACGGGGCACCATAGCAATTTAACCGGAAATGATTGGAGCAAATAAATTTATTTAATTAGGCGATTTTAGGTAGGCAATATATATTTTGCAATAAAGTATAACCGTGTCTCAACCTAGATCGGCAAATATTTGCATGTTTTGCATGCGTCACTTAGTCACATTACACTATAGAGACCTAAATGATCTATTCGGCCTCATTTCGTCTAATGCGTTGTTAACCCAACAATTACCAGTCCAAGAGTATGACCCTTCCCGCACAATTCATTATATAATAATATACACTATTGATTTTAGGATTAAAATTGGGCACCAAAAAATATGAAAATAATTCAAGATCATTTAAAATATTATCTTTTGCAAAAATTCTAATTTAATGACGGCATTAGAAAAAATGTGTGAATCGAGAAAATAATTAATCAGAAAATAGTTTTTCATTTTATTTTGAAACATTTATTATAGGAAAAAAAATCATTAAATATAATTTGTCCAGAAAAACTTTCGGAATTCTTTTGTCATTTAGTTTTGCCTATTGTGATTCTAATTATCAATTTATTTTGAAGAAAAATATTGTCAAATGTTTATGAATTTTGTTAGTCGGACTGTTAAATTATCGTCGTTTCAATAAATAATATCATAAAAAAATATGTAGAACCTCAAATTAATTAAAATATTAGAAAAATATCGCTCCAAAATCAATTAATATTCGTCATCGGATTCATTTTGTGATGGAATTCCTTGTGATTCGTAAGCATTTGCGGCATTGAATTCTTCAAGTGGTTGGTGACGAATGTCAATTTGAACAGGTTCATTTTCGAATAGTATTCTTGGCATTTGTTGGTCGACAATATTGACATTCGCTTCGTTTGGAAAACTATTTTCATCAGCTGGCGTTATATTGTTTTGTACTAATGAATTCGGTTGATTGTCAATCTGTGGCTGTAACCATTCGAAATTAGTATTAAAATGCTCTTCTTGTTCTAAGAAATTATTTTCAGTTCCTTCTGCCATTAAATTATTTAAATAAAATTTTGAAAGGGAATCAATATCGCTCAGATCCATTCCATCAATGTTGTGATTAAGTGGATCGGTAATTTGTAAATTTGAAATGTCAACAGTTTGTAATTCATCATTTCTGCAAACATCAATTTGTGCGTCCAATGAATTTGTTTGATTTTGTTCAACCACATTATTCAAAATATTCGTTTCAGATGAAATTTCAACTTCGGATGAATAAAATTGTTCGTTATAGTCTTGAATTGATTGTGGCTGAACATCAATTGCCACATTATTATTTTGGATACTCATGTTTGAATTTTGTTGATTAATTTCGATTTGATTTTGAACAGGAAATGGCATTTTAAATATATTTGCACCAACTGTTGATTTACTACTTGGACCAGGTAAATTCTGATCACTTTGAATAGGTTGTAAGTTGATTGCAGGAGTAATATTATTATGGATGACACTAACGTTATTATTACCAGTCACATTTTGTGGTTGATCCGTTGCTTTTACAGTTGTCACGTCCATGTGAGTTTTTCTATGGCGAATTAAACTGCCTGAGGTACTGAATGCACTTGGGCATTTTTCACATTTATATGGTTTGTCACCGGTATGAATTCTTGTGTGATTTTGTAAAGTTGATTTTTGCGAAAATGATTTTGAACAAATATTACATTTAAATGGTCGCTCACCGGTATGCAATCTCATGTGAGTTTTTAAAACATGATTCCACTTAAAGGACTCCGAACAAATATTGCATTTAAAAGGTCGCTCATCGTTGTGTATTCGTTTATGTGCTATCAATCGACTGGCGTCTTTAAATGTTTTGGAACACACGTCACATTTATGTTTATTGATCGCTTTATCAGAATTTGAATTACCTTCATTTTGAAAATTCCGGTCCTGATTTTGATCTTGTTCGGAATTCATGTCAACAATTATTTTTCGTTTATTGTTTGTAATTGTTTATTAAAACTTGAAATCAGTACGAGATTGTTCTGGCACGAATATTTTATGAAATAATGCACTACTTTAAGGTTAAATACTAAACATTCTATTCTCGTTGAAAGTTTTATTGGAACTAATTAGAAATGCTGAGAATTTTATATTATAAAATAATAGGAAAATTCTCAAAGTTTCAATTAATAAGAAAGAAGAGTTCTTTGACAATTTAAATAAATATTGCCATTTACTAAAAATTAATATCATACTACAAAATTAAAAAAGTATTACCACTGATCACATTATTTTCGAAATTAACAAAATATGGTCACCACTTCGAAGAAAACAATCCTGAGGTTTGTACAAATTATTAGTAATCACAACACCACAACCTTTGGGATGAAATTGGTTTCAAAGTTAAATCCACTTTTCTAAGTGGAAAAGAACATTAGTATTAATTTGCAGTACTTCTACTGTGTGCAGATCTTAAGAGGAAAGTAAGACATCGAGGTGGGCATCGATAGATGAGTGAGACTGATAAATTTGATTTTTAATGTTTTTGTGTTTCAAATTCAAGTGAATCATTACCCAATGCAACCGAATTAGAATTATTCGACATAATTGTAAATATGAATCAAATACAGAAAAACATTGTGAATGGAAAATGTATTGACTTCAAAGGAGTTTGAGTATATAGACAATCACCATCGTGTTACTGTAAGTGAAGCTAATGACATTTGCCAAACATGAGTGTGCAGATATTGCTAATCTTTGAGAAGGGTCAAACTTTTCCAATCAGTTCTTAAATCTAAAAATGGTAGGACATCCAAAATGGTCATATTTATTATCAAGGCTTATGGCAAATCCCAATTTTTGGAACCCAAATTGTCGGCATCAGAAAAATTGTGTGGATCGAGGAAATAATTAATCAGAAAATAGTTTTTCATTTTAGTTTGAAACATTTATTATAGGAAAAAAAATCATTAAAAATAATTTGTCCAGAAAAATTTTCGGAATTCTTTTGTCATTTAGTTTTGCATTTTGTGATTCTAATTATCAATTTATTTTGAAGGAAAATATCGTCAAATGTTTATGAATTTTGTTAGTCGGACTGTTAAATTATCGTCGTTTCAATAAATAATATCATAAAAAAAATGTAGAACCTCAAATTAATTAAAATATTTCCAACTTATCGCTTCAAAATCAATCAATAATCGTCTTCGGATTCATTTAGTGACGGTATTTGTTGTTTAATTTTTGCGATACATCGGTTGCTTAGTGCAAATTGAGAAATAGAATTAAAGGCTGGGATCGGTAGTTCACTTGATGATTATAGTGATTCGTAAGCATTTGCGGCATTGAATTCTTCAATTGGTTGGTGACGAATGTCAATTTGAACAGGTTCATTTTCGAATAGTATTCTTGGATATTGTTGGTCGACAATATTGACATTCGCTTCGTTTGGAAAACTATTTTCATCAGCTGGCGTTATATTGTTTTGGAGTAATGAATTCGGTTGATTGTCAATCTGTGGCTGTAACCATTCGAAATTAGTATTAAAATGCTCTTCTTGTTCTAAGAAATTATTTTCAGTTCCTTCTGCCATTAAATTATTTAAATAAAATTTTGAAAGGGAATCAATATCGCTCAGATCCATTCCATCAATGTTGTGATTAAGTGGATCGGTAATTTGTAAATTTGAAATGTCATCAGTTTGTAATTCATCATTTCTGCAAACATCAATTTGTGCGTCCAATGAATTTGTTGGATTTTGTTCAACCACATTATTCAAAATATTCGTTTCAGATGAAATTTCAACTTCAGATGAATAAAATTGTTCGTAAGAGTCTTGAATGGATTGTGGCTGAACATCAATTTCCACATTATTATTTTGGATATTCATGTTTAAATTTTGTTGATTGGTTTCGATTTGATTTTGAACAGGAAATGGCATTTTAAATATATTTGAATCATCTGTTGATTTGCTACTTGGACCAGGCAAATTATGATCATTTTGTTGTAGGTTGATTGCAGGAGTAATATTATTATGGATAACACCAACACTGCTTTCGTTATTATTACCAGTCACATTTTGTGGTTGATCCGTTGCATTTACCGTTGTCACGGCCGTGTGAGTTTTTCTATGGTATCTTAAACCGCTTGAGGAACTAAATGCACTTGGGCACTTTTCACATTTATATGGTTTGTCACCGGTATGAATTCTTGTGTGAGTTTCTAAAGTTGATTTTTTCGCAAATGATTCCGAACAAATATTACATTTAAATGGTCGCTCACCGGTATGAATTCTTGTGTGAGTTTGTAAATTTGATTTTTTCGCGAATGATTTCGAACAAATATTACATTTAAATGGTCGCTCACCGGTATGCAATCTCATGTGATCCTTTAAAACATGATTCCACTTAAAGGACTCCGAACAAATATTGCATTTAAATGGTCGCTCACCGGTATGCAATCTCATGTGATCTTTTAAAACTTTATTCCACTTAAAGGACTCCGAACAAATATTACATTTAAATGGTCGCTCACCGGTATGCAATCTCATGTGAGCTATTAAACCATCATTCCTCTTAAAGGACTTCGAACAAATATTGCATTTAAATGGTCGCTCATCGTTGTGAATTAGTTTATGTCTGCTCAATTGACTGGCGTCTTTAAATGTTTTGGAACACACGTCACACTTATATTTATTGTTCTCTTTATCAGAATTTGAATTACCTTCATTTTGTAAATTCCGGTCCTGATTTTGATCTTGTTCGGAATTCATGTTAACAATTATTATTCGTTTATTGTTTGAAATTGTTTATTAAAAATTGAAATCAAAACGAGATTGTTCTGGCACGAATATTTTATGAAATAATGCACTACTTTAAGGTTAAATACTAAACAGTCTATTCACGTTGAAAGTTTTATTGGAACTAATTAGAAATGCTGAGAATTTTATATTTTAAACTAGTAGGAAAATTCTCAAAGTTTCAATTAATAAGAAAGAAGAGTTCTTTGACAATTTAAATAAGTATTGCCATTTACTAAAATTTTATGTCCCTCCTCAAACTAGAAACAATATTACCACTGATCACATTATTTTCGAAATTAACAAAATATGGTCACCACTTCGAAGAATACAATCCTGAGGTTTGTACAAATTATTAGTAATCACAACGCCACAACCTTTGGGATGAAATTGGTTTCAAAGTTAAATCCACTTTTCTAAGTAGTAACGAACATTAGTATTAATTTGCAGTACCTCTACTGTGTCCAGAACTTAAGAGGAAAGTAAGACATCGAGATGAGTGAGACTGATAAATTTGATTTTTAATGTTTGTGTGTCAAATTCAAGTGGATCATTACCCAATCCAACCGAATTAGATTTATTCGACATAATTGTAAATATAAATCAAATACAGTAAAACATTGTGAAAGGAAATTGTATCGATTACAAAGGAATTTGAGTATATTGACGATCACCATCGTGTTACTGTAAGTGAAGCTAATGACATTTGCCAAACATGAGTGTGCAGATATTGCTAATCTTTGAGTAGGGTCAAACTTTTCCAATCAGTTCTTAAATCTAAAAATGGTAGGACATCCAAAATGGTTATATTTATTATCAAGGCTTATGGCAAATCTCAATTTTTGGAACCCAAATTGTCGGCATCAGAAAAATTGTGTGGATCGAGGAAATAATTAATCAGAAAATAGTTTTTCATTTTAGTTTGAAACATTTATTATAGGAAAAAAAATCATTAAAAATAATTTGTCCAGAAAAACTTTCGGAATTCTTTTGTCATTTAGTTTTGCATTTTGTGATTCTAATTATCAGTTTATTTTGACGGAAAATATCGTCAAATGTTTATGAATTTTGTTAGTCGGACTGTTAAATTATCGTCGTTTCAATAAATAATATCATAAAAAAAATGTAGAACCTCAAATTAATTAAAATATTTCCAACTTATCGCTTCAAAATCAATCAATAATCGTCTTCGGATTCATTTAGTGACGGTATTTGTTGTTTAATTTTTGCGATACATCGGTTGCCTAGTGCAAATTGAGAAATAGAATTAAAGGCTGGGATCGGTAGTTCACTTGATGATTATAGTGATTCGTAAGCATTTGCGGCATTGAATTCTTCAATTGGTTGCTGACGAATGTCAATTTGAACAGGTTCATTTTCGAATAGTATTCTTGGAATTTGTTGGTCGACAATATTGACATTCGCATCGGTTGGAAAACTATTTTCATCAACTGTCGTTATATTGTTTCGTAGTAATGGATTCGGTTGATTGTCAATCTGTGGCTTCAACCATTCGAAATTAGTATTAAAATGCTCTTCTTGTTCTAAGAAATTAATTTCAGTTCCTTCTGCCATTAATTTATTTAAACAAAATTCGGCAAGGGAATCAATATCGCTCAGATCTATTCCATTAATCTTGTGATTAAGTGGATTGGTATTTTGTAAATTTGAAATGTCATCAGTTTGTAATCCATAATTACTGTGAACATCAATTTGTGCGTCCAATGAATTTGTTTGATTTTGTTCAAACACATTATTCAAAATATTCGTTTCAGATGAAATTTCAACTTCGGATGAATAAAATTGTTCGTAAGAGTCTTGAATGGATTGTGGCTGAACATCAATTGCCACATTATTATTTTGGATATTTATGTTTGAATTTTGTTGATTGGTTTCGATTTGATTTTGAACAGGACATGGCATTTTAAATATATTTGAATCATCTGTTGATTTACTACTTGGACCAGGTAAATTCTGATCATTTTGAATAGATTGTAGATTGATTGCAGGAGTAATATTATTATGGATAACACCAACATTGATGTCGTTATTATCACCAGTCACATTTTGTGCTTGATCCGTTGCATTTACAGTTGTCACGGCTGTGTGAGTTTTTCTATGGTATCTTAAACCGCTTGAGGAACTAAATGCACTTGGGCACTTTTCACATTTAAATGGTCGCTCACCGGTATGAATTCTTGTGTGAGTTTCTAAAGTTGATTTTTTCGCAAATGATTCCGAACAAATATTACATTTAAATGGTCGCTCACCGGTATGAATTCTAATGTGAGTTTGTAAAGTTGATTTTTGCGCAAATGATTTCGAACAAATATTACATTTAAATGGTAGCTCACCGGTATGCAATCTCATGTGATTCTTTAAAACATGATTCCACTTAAAGGACTCCGAACAAATATTGCATTTAAACGGTCGCTCATCGTTGTGTATTCGTTTATGTCTGTTCAATTGACTGGCGTCTTTAAATGTTTTGGAACACACGTCACATTTATGTTTATTGTTCTCTTTATCAGAATTTGAATTACCTTCATTTTGTAAATTCCGGTCCTGATGTTGATCTTGTTCGGAATTCATGTTAACAATTATTATTCGTTTATTGTTTGTAATTGTTTATTAAAACTTGAAATCAGTACGAGATTGTTCTGGCACGAATATTTTATGAAATTATGCACTACTTTAAGGTTAAATACTAAACACTCTATTCACGTTGAAAGTTTTATTGGAACTAATTAGAAATGCTGAGAATTTTATATTTTAAACTAATCGGAAAATTCTCAAAGTTTAAATTAATAAGAAAGAAGAGTTCTTTGACAATTTAAATAAGTATTGCCATATAATAAAAATTAATATCACACCACAAACAAGAAGAAGTATTACCACTGATCAAATTGTATTCGAAATTATCAAAATACAAACACCACTTCGAAGAATACAATCCTGAGGTTTGTACAAATTATTAGTAATCACAACACCACAACCTTTGGGATGAAATTGGTTTCAAATTTAAATCCACTTTTCTAAGTAGTAACGAACATTAGTATTAATTTGCAGTACCTCTACTGTGTCCAGAACTTAAGAGGAAAGTAAGACATCGAGATGGGTGAGACTGATAAATTTGATTTTTAATGTTTGTGTGTCAAATTCAAGTGGATCATTACCCAATCCAACCGAATTAGATTTATTCGACATAATTGTAAATATAAAGCAAATACAGTAAAACATTGTGAAATGAAATTTTATCGATTACAAAGGAATTTGAGTAGAATGACGGTTATCATCGTGTTACTGTAAGTGATGCTAATGACATTTGCCAAACATGAGTGTGCAGATATTGCTAATCTTTGAGAAGGGTCAAACTTTTCTCGTCAGTTTCTAAAATCTATCGATAGTCAAAGAAGTCGTACATCCAAAATGTTCATATTTTTTATCAAGGCTTATGGCAAATCTAAAATTTTTGGAACCCAAATTGTCGCCATCAGAAAAATTGTGTGGATCGAGAAAATAATTAATCAGAAAATAGTTTTTCATTTTATTTTGAAATATTTATTATTGGAAAAAAAATCATTAAATATAATTTGTGCAGAAAAACTTTCGGAATTCTTTTGTCATTTAGTTTTGCATTTTGTGATTCTAATTATCAGTTTATTTCGACGGAAAATATCGTCAAATGTTTATGAATTGTTTAGTCGGACTGTTAAATTATCGTCGTTTCAATAAATAATATCATAAAAAAAATGTAGAACCTCAAATTAATTAAAATATTTCCAACTTATCGCTTCAAAATCAATCAATAATCGTCTTCGGATTCATTTAGTGACGGTATTTGTTGTTTAATTTTTGCGATACATCGGTTGCTTAGTGCAAATTGAGAAATAGAATTAAAGGCTGGGATCGGTAGTTCACTTGATGATTATAGTGATTCGTAAGCATTTGCGGCATTGAATTCTTCAATTGGTTGCTGACGAATGTCAATTTGAACAGGTTCATTTTCGAAAAGTATTCTTGGATATTGTTGGTCGACAATATTGACATTCGCTTCGTTTGGAAAACTATTTTCATCAGCTGGCGTTATATTGTTTTGGAGTAATGAATTCGGTTGATTGGCAATCTGTGGCTGTAACCATTCGAAATTAGTATTAAAATGCTCTTCTTGTTCTAAGAAATTATTTTCAGTTCCTTCTGCCATTAAATTATTTAAATAAAATTTTGAAAGGGAATCAATATCGCTCAGATCCATTCCATCAATGTTGTGATTAAGTGGATCGGTAATTTGTAAATTTGAAATGTCATCAGTTTGTAATTCATCATTTCTGCAAACATCAATTTGTGCGTCCAATGAATTTGTTGGATTTTGTTCAACCACATTATTCAAAATATTCGTTTCAGATGAAATTTCAACTTCGGATGAATAAAATTGTTCGTAAGAGTCTTGAATGGATTGTGGCTGAACATCAATTTCCACATTATTATTTTGGATATTCATGTTTGAATTTTGTTGATTGGTTTCGATTTGATTTCGAACAGGAAATGGCATTTTAAATATATTTGAATCATCTGTTGATTTACTACTTGGACCCGGTAAATTCTGATCATTTTGAATAGATTGTAGATTGATTGCAGGAGTAATATTATTATGGATAACACCAACATTGATGTCGTTATTATCACCAGTCACATTTTGTGCTTGATCCGTTGCATTTACAGTTGTCACGGCTGTGTGAGTTTTTCTATGGTATCTTAAACCGCTTGAGGAACTAAATGCACTTGGGCACTTTTCACATTTATATGGTTTGTCACCGGTATGAATTCTTGTGTGAGTTTCTAAAGTTGATTTTTTCGCAAATGATTTCGAACAAATATTACATTTAAATGGTCGCTCACCGGTATGCAATCTCATGTGAACCTTTAAATCTACAGTCCGAATAAATAACTTCGAACAAATATTGCATTTAAATGGTCGCTCACCGGTATGCAATCTCATGTGTGTTTTTAAAACATCATTCCTCTTAAAGGACTTCGAACAAATATTGCATTTAAATGGTCGCTCTCCGGTATGCAATTTCATATGAACTTGTAAAGTATCATTCCTCTTAAAGGACTCCGAACAAATATTGCATTTAAACGGTCGCTCATCGTTGTGTATTCGTTTATGTCTGCTCAATTTACTGGCGTTTTTAAATGTTTTGGGACACACGTCACACTTATATTTATTGTTCTCTTTATCAGAATTTGAATTACCTTCATTTTGTAAATTCCGGTCCTGATTTTGATCTTGTTCGGAATTCATGTCAACAATTATTATTCGTTTATTGTTTGTAATTGTTTATTAAAACTTGAAATCAGTACGAGATTGTTCTGGCACGAATATTTTATGAAATTATGCACTACTTTAAAGTTAAATACTAAACACTCTATTCACGTTGAAAGTTTTATTGGAACTAATTAGAAATGCTGAGAATTTTATATTATAAAATAATAGGAAAATTCTCAAAGTTTCAATTAAGAAGAAAGAAGAATTCTTTGACAATTTAAATAAGTATTGCCATATACTAAAAATTAATATCACATCACAAATTAGAAAAGGTAGTACCACTGATCACAAAACGTACAGTTTTTTCCCCGAGTTTAAAATATTCGTAATTGTGGATGGTGGATTAATTTTCAAATATTAATAGTAAATTGCAGCATTAAAAGAAGTGTTTTTTTTTTTTTTGATTGATGTACTCCTCAGTAATCGAGAACATAACGATAAAAGTACATCAAACTTTGAGAGGGCAAACAATTTTAAAAATTATGCAATTCGTTAGGAAACGAATTTTTAAATTTTTGCTATTATTATAATTCAAAAAATATATGGAAATGTTGCCCAATTTCAAGGCAATACAAATTATTTAAATCGTATTTAAATATCCGATTGCATAATATTGCGTAACCGATTTTCATCGATGACAAAAACTCATGATTTTACACACATTAGCAGCAGTTAGCAAAAGCACTTGAAGTGTTGAAACTACAAAAAACAACATTTTATCTGCGTTCTAGACTATATTTTTACAAAAAATAACATGTCAAAATCATAGTACACAATGTGTTGCGAACCTCGTCTCTTCGAAGTACCCGCAATATTTTTTTTTCTTTATACTTTTCGCTAATTTACTTACATTAGAAAAAAAAAAAAACACAAATTATTATAATTTAAAATACAACACCGCAACAAGCATCGCCAACAACAATGCCACCAACAACAACAACAACAACAACGCCACCACCAACAGATGTTTAAAAATAAAAAAAAAAGAATGTAAATAAAAAACCAAAACAAAAGCTAAAAAATACGAAAAATTGTGTGTAAAATTAGACTTAAAAATAAAAATAATACAAATACAAAGAAAAAACACAAAAAAACACTAGACAAAAATTTTATTGCAGAAGAAATAACACAACGAGAATTTAAAATTATACTTTTTATTTATAACTTAAAAACTTTCCCGCATCATTTACATTCAGTTCTTCTTGTGGCTCTTTTAGTAGTAAATTAACAACCGAAACACGCGTGTTTTGAAAGAAAGAAAAAAGAAAATAGAAAAAAAAAAAAAAAAAAAATTAATTAAATTAACGAATTATAAAAAAAAAGTTAAATTTTTGTCGATTTTTTAACGGTTCTAATATTATTCTAATTTTTTGTTAACAAATTACAGTGACAAAATCAATTCAATTACCGAAAAACAAAACTATTACGATTTGTGTGTGTGTGTGTGTGCATTGAAAAATTTCCCGAATTTTATTTATTTATTTATATCATTTGTGTGTGTGTGTGTGTGTGTGAAATAATTTATTTTCATAATTTTTTTTGTTTTATTTTGGTGTAGTAGTTACAAAAAAAAAAAATTACCGTAATTTAAATTTACACATTCGCATGCGCACACGTGGCAACGTAAAGTTGGTGTTTTGTATTTTTTTTTATTATTATGTAAAAATAATAATAAAATCCAATCGAAGTCCCCCCCCTTTGTATCCCAAAATTATTGAATAAATTTTTAATATAAAAATATATTTATTCTTGAACCGTTATTTAAATACTCTCTCTCTCTCTATCTCTCTCTTTCTAACTATCTCTTTCTATCTATCTATCTTCTATCGGCCTATCTACAGTTTTTTATGTATGTGTTTCAGTTCATATATTATTTTATCTTTTGTGTGCACGTTCTGGAACATATAATTTGACACACACACACACACACACACACACAGCATAACTAAACAAACCAATTAATTAATTAATTAATTAATTAATTATTGTGTTTTTATTTTTTTATAAAATTAAATAATAAACAGTTTTTTTTTTTGTTCCGGTGGCAATTCTAAAAATTAAAAGAAAAACACACAAAATAATAATTTGGTGTAAAAGTAATTATTTACAAGCCATTAATATATTGGGCCAAAAAATCCGTGCACAGCAGAGCAGCCATAGCAGAGACAGTGGTACAAAACACAAAAAATTTAAATAAATAAGGTAAGGTGTGTACAGTTAGAATAATTTAAATAGGCCACTACACGTCGATACAAGTTTATGCGCACGTTCTGGATGTGGATGCAAAAAACCGTTCACCATAGTTTTGTTTCGTTTCGAAAATTAGACACCATTTTTTTTTTTTGTTTTTTTGGTTTTTTACAAAAGTTTTTTTTTTTTTTACGTACTTTTGTTGGTCCGTCAAAATATTAAAAACGAATATTTACGTGCAGCTATTTTTATCGTATCGACGACGGCGTGTAGGTGCCTAATAATATATCATTTTTATCGCTGCGCATTTAATATAAATAAATTACGATATAGTAAGAAAGACAAAAAAAACAACAAAAAAAAATCTCGGTTAATGACTTAAAGTTATATTCATCTTTATAATAATCATCATCATCATCATCATCAGTTTCATCAGTATCATCAGTGACCATCATCATTGAATACCGTGAAAATATATAAATATTATAAATGATTATATTTTCTTTTCGTACAACATTCCATTTGAAATTGCTTTTAATTTTGTTGTTGTTGTTGTTAGTTTTTTTTTTCTCTTCTCTATTTACTTTGAACGGACACTTAAAATAGATCATCGCGCACATTTTCTTTAATACACACACACACACACACACAAACATATTTATATTTATGCAATTTTTTTTTTTGTTAAGTTAGACGATGCATTAAATTTATAATTTTATAATTATTACAAAAACAAAACTGTAATAGAAAAATAAATGAATAAAAAATGATTGTTTATTTCATTTAAAATGAAGTTAACGTGTGCGCCGTTTTGGACCCGTCTCTCTCAAAGTCTAAGCTGACCGATGGTTTATCAATAAATAAAAAAATAAAAAAGTAAAAAATGGTAGCCTAACGGGATTTGAATGATAATTGTTGTTGCTATTGTATGATTTCATTGTTATGTAAAACGGCGACCATTTGTAAAACGGTAAATAAATTTTCGTAAATAAAATATTATTGATGGGAAATTTTGTGTATAACATTTTTTTTTGTAGTGGAGGGGAGGGGGATAGAGAAATTAAATTACACAAGAAAAATTTCTAACCAAATTTTTTCACGAAAGAAATTTTATAATAATTTTTGCCCCAATCACACCCACACATTAAAAAATTTAGGAGTTCAGTCGGTTTTATTTTAATTTTGCATTTGGCCACAATTCGTGGATGTGCAGAAAAACAGCGTAACATCGAGATTAAACACTTATTGGAAAAATGGCAAAAAAAAAAAAAAATTGACCTTCGTTCGTCGTTTATACTTAAAATTCTATTGCGGAAATTCAATGTGATGCCAAAAATGGAGATGGCGATGAGCGCGAGGTGAACGAAACCTTAAATCGGTACTGAATTAGCGACAAAACAAAATGCGTATTTGTTTGCAGTGAAAATGGCATATTTTTAAAATGGTGGTTTTGAAATAGTCAGTATACTTGGGATCGTAGGATAAATGTAGAAAATGATATTGAAGAGGAAATTCGTCGTGCAGATAAAACAACTCGAAACAGATGTTATTATGGGCTAAAAAAAAAAACAAAACAATTCCAATCGAAAATATTACAACGAGAACTTAAGTGCAACATTAATACGTTGTTGTCAGACCCAGAACAAAGAACAATTACTTCGGATTTTCGAACGAAAGGTACTCCGTGGCAAAGAACAGAATGGTTGAAGGCGAAGAGATACAATTTTGAATTAGAAAAAAATTGTACGGTCAACCAAATTGATTGTCAAAACATCATCAAAATCAATAGATTAAGATTGCGGTTGGACACGTAGTACGCGCATGAAGGAGGAGCGTGTACCGAAAAAACTCTTAAATGGTAAACCAAAAGGTAGAAGGAGAGCCAAACGGAAGACCTAAGTCGATATGGCTAGATGTAGTAAACTGTGATATAAAGATCCTTAAAATTCGCGGGATTGGAAGACATTGCGACTGGAACTATGTCAGATTGGAAAAGCGTGTTGACGAAGGCTAAAACCGCACCTGGTTTATAACGCCATGGATTATTAGTTTGTCTATAGTTTAATTTGATTTGCGATAATGCGTTAATGTAATTTTTATTTTTATACCACCACCACCACCACCACTGAATTCGAATATTTGTCTTCGATGGAAACAATGTAATAGGACGCAAACACAACAATTTCAGAATTTAATTGCAACAAAATGTTTTTTAATACTAATCGTTTGTGAAGCAGAAAAAGAAGAAGATAATATGATAGCAGATAGTGTACGGACAAAGGATGAACACATAAAAAAGCGATTTCAATGACAACCGTAGAAAAACAGTGTCCCATAAAGTTAAATAATGCCATCGGTCATATAGCCTAATTCCGTTCAATAATTGTTTAATAATTGTTGTCCTTAATAATAATTGGTAACATTTTTCATTTATAAACATTGAAATTAGCCAAAGTGGTAGGAATTTTGAACCATTTACCATTTACTAATCGGGTTGTGTCTTTTGCCGACCGTATTTCAGTTTACGTCAAATTTTACCAAAATGATCACCAGTAGAAAAACAGTGTCCCATAAAGTTAAATAATGCTCGGTCATATAGCCTAATTCCGTTCAATAATTGTTTAATAATTGTTGTCCCTAATAATAATTGGTAACATTTTTCATTTATAAACATTGAAATTAGCCAAAGTGGTAGGAATTTTGAACCATTTACCATTTACTAATCGGGTTGTGTCTTTTGCCGACCGTATTTCAGTTTACGTCAAATTTTACCAAAATGATCACCAGTAGAAAAACAGTGTCCCATAAAGTTAAATAATGCTCGGTCATATAGCCTAATTCCGTTCAATAATTGTTTAATAATTGTTGTCCCTAATAATAATTGGTAACATTTTTCATTTATAAACATTGAAATTAGCCAAAGTGGTAGGAATTTTGAACCATTTACCATTTACTAATCGGGTTGTGTCTTTTGCCGACCGTATTTCAGTTTACGTCAAATTTTACCAAAATGATCACCATTTCAGTGTGTCCATCATGGATCAATGTCATCATAAGTGATAGATTTTTTTTCAGCCACGCAACAAAGAACACAGTAATTTTTCTTTGTATAATAAATTAATACATTTCCTACACAATTGTTTTTATATATTAACTGGTTTTAGGCACCAACTTCCATTTATAACTTTTTCTTTTCGATTCTACAATACATAACTCCACAAATGACCAGAAATTGTGTTTAATATAAGACGGCCATAACTCCGACGATTCCGTCAAACATTTGTAAATAATAGTAGAAAATAGAAAAAATTTGAGGACATTCACCGAAACGCACAAAATGCAGAAACACAAAAATGATCAAAGTCACATTTTAAGGAATTCTAAATTTTCTTATAAATATTAAAATATACAACAAAATATTAATTAGGTTAAAATGTAATTCTTTTGCAACCGCATAATCGTAAATTAAATATTAATTCAATTAACATTTGAATGTAATAAAAGAAAATATTCACACACACACACACACACACCGAATTTATAATTTTCCAATTTACAAAAATGTGGTTCAAACAAAAAAAAAAGCGAAAAAGAAAAGTTGTTGAAAGAAAAATTAGCATTCAGTAAAATAAGATTTTTTTCACATATTTTAAGTTGGCGTGTTTATTTTTTGTATATTTTGCACGATCTAAATACAACAAATTCATTTCAACAATTCTATCAAAAGCAAAATCATATACAAAAAGACACACACACACACACATGCGCACAACCAAAATTATAATATTTCGCTTCATGTATAAAATATGTTCCGTTATTTATTTTTAGTAACAACAACAATAATATTAACTATAAATTCTAAAAATATATTACACAAATTAAATTGAGTATGCGTGCGCACACTATCACAAATAAATTGAATTTCTTTTTTATATAGTTAAAACAAAACAATAGTGTCAGTTGGTGAGGAGCAGTGCAGTATTTTAAAATAGTAAAGTGTTATGCGTAACGCACCCATTAAAAAAATTATTATTAACTAATTGTTGTAAAAATTTAAGTTAAGCGGTTGAATTTTATTAGATGGATAACGAATTTGGTCGACACGTTCACAAAATTGCTCGGTGTGCTAAATGTTCCCGGTGGCGAAAGACATGGCAATATTTTTGTGAATGTTTGCAAAATTTCTAAAACACGTTGACACAACAGCACAACGTTACTTCTACGTGGTTTAAATACGCCGTCGATAATTTCCCCATATAAAATCGTTCATCAATGTGCAATTCTAAGATTGAAAATTCAATGTCAAAATTTCGTTGGTTATTGCAAATGCTAAATTTTTGACAGCTAAATCATTGTTCATCTGTAAATACTTTAGCATTAGCCATAAGTTTTCCAAAGAAATTTTAAAAAATGGAATTCGACTTAAGTAAAAAAAAATTAATGTAATTAATGGGTGTTGATATAAATGCCATTGTTAGGAAATAATTGCTAAACTGCTCAATTTTCTTGTACCTAAGCCGAGTAGAAGTAATTGTATCATAAGTAACATGACGGGGGGGGGGGGGGGCGGGGAAAAGTATTGCGCATTTTAAATTTCCGCAAATATTGGTCTTTGTTATATGAAGTTCTCATGTTGGCTGGCTTGTATCCTAGTTGTTTTTCTACGATTAAATTAAATTAGTGCAACCAGATATGGTTGTTTCTCAAATTGGAATAAGAATTTAATATTTTTTATCATAAAATTCCTGCACATTTCCATCGAATGCAAAATTGAGAAGAATGGTTATTTAGAACTTTTAAATTTATTAGGATATTGTTACATCAAAGTTTACGGTGTAATGTTGAGGCTACTGTACCGGAATGAAATGGATTCCGTGCGTTATCAATAACAATGCAAATGAAATAACGAAAAAAGGGTAAAACTGTTGCATGGGAATGACATTTAGAAAGTCATTGTCCTTCTGTTTAATAAGAAATTACATTTATTTTCACAATTTTAATCTAAATTATATTAGATTAGTTGTCATTGTGTTATCTGAATATAGTAAATGTGACTTGGACATTAGTTTTTAGGAAACTTATAATAGTTATTTTTATTACTCATACGAAGTGCCCCTTTCGCCGTCAACTTTTTTTTTTGTGTGTGGGTGCACTGTGTTCACTATTCATTTAATAAAATTTTTATCCTTTATCTCACACGGTTTTTCTCATTCATTTTATGCGTACACAATTTTTTTTTTTTATAATTATATTATTGCGTTAGTCAGCGATGATGCGCGTACGCAAGGTAATAAATAAATGCGGTAAATTAACAATTATAAATTATATGAATCATTATTTTTTGGCTACAAATTCAAATAATTATTTTCAATCAATACAAACACACCGCCACACACACACACACACACACACACATAACGTTTAATTGTATAGTAATTTATTAACAGAGTATTAATTTATAACTGTAAAAACGTATGTATTTTAATTGAAAAAATGTAATAATAATTTTAATAAAAATGTCAATAAGTGGGTGGTCGTGGTGATTAGATTTTTGGTTGATGATAGTCGAAATTTGTTTATATCAAGTCATCGGTTATTTTTTAACTTCTTGCCGCACACGCAATTTGGCAACAATATGCTATTAAATTTACAAATGAATGTGATTGTAAGATAACATTTGTGGAGAATCGCGATTTAATATAGATTTGATAAAGTTGTGTGTAGATTAAAAAATTGATAGATTTAAACAATAGGGTTGAGAAAATGTGGATGTCTCACAGCTAACCATATACCGCCGCATTATTCTTATTCACCTGGTAATTATAAAAACATTAAAACACCCGCCTTTAGATTCATAAAATGTAAGTCAACCATCCGCCATTTGGTGTTGGGAACGATACAAAATGAATTGCGGTGCCATAAAGAAAAGTAATCGTTTTGGATGGGATGCATTACCGCACCCACAGCTTATTCAATAGAAGTTTTTGGTTCCTTAAGTCCATATCACAAAATGAGTTGATTTATAAGTTAAAAATTTCCAAATAATTGTATTTCGTGATACTACAGCAATTCTGTTGGAAATGTTTCGAGTCATATGAGGGTAACCCACTTGCTTCCAAAAAAACTTTAGAATTTTTACTTATTAGACAAATAATTTCACAATTTCTATTGAGAATATTTAGTTTTTATAGAGAAATGTTCACTTGCAACAAATATTCGACCAGTAAAACACATTGCTTGAGCAAAATTAACTAAATGAACATGCACATTGCGATATGCGAATAATAGAGCCGGAAAATATGTCAAGTTTCATCACGTAAATTTAAGGCGTTCAAGTAATTAAAAATATTAATATAAGATTAATACAATACAAAAACATAATTTTTTTAAATAATTATCGTATTTAACCTCAATCATTTTTTAGCTTACATAAAATATTATTAAATAAAATTTATTTAAAAATGTACGTTTAAAAAAAAAACATTAAAAAATTATTAAACAAAATTAAACTCACTGCATAGGCAACAAACAATGCGAAACATCGGCAACTGTTGAATTATAGTTAAATCTGTAAAATAAACAAAAAAAAAATTAGTATCAATAATTGTTTAAATAAATAGTTAATATAAATTATAAATAATTTTAATAACAAAATGGCATGGTGCCCGACGATATTGTAACCGCTACAAATTCTCTGCTGCCTAAACATACCTTAATCGCTTATGGTGTGTCATCTCTATTAATACATAAATCTAAAATAATTTGAATAAGCGGAACTTATTTAACAAAAAAAACACAAACAATTAAAATCAATTATTTTAATTTGATTAAACTTTATTATTAGCGGCACTGCACAACAAATTTTTAAGAAAATAAATAAAACACTTCACAAAACAAATACCCAAAAAAATCACCGCCGACACTTTTATTGACAAATAAAAAAACATCAATAATATTACAGCAACAATTCACACAACTCCGAACGACCGTCATTTTGAATAAATTAAATATTATTTTAAATTGAATTTAAAAAAATAACGGTTAAAGAAAGAAACCAAAATATAACACAAAAATATTAATAATAAAATTGTGTACTTTTAGCACTTTGAATATTATATACAAACACACACATACACACACACACACATTACCACACTTTTCCAATAAAAAAAAAAAAAAAGTGTAAGGTAAAAGCTTTGTCCTTATTGTCGTCAATAATAGAGCGGATAACTTGTTGTCCCAGCAACGACTCACAGGCGGTTCCATAGAATGTCACTAATTATACTTAATAAATTGTAAAATATTAACTCAAAGATCAATGGAAAATTTTCTGGTTAATTTCATCAACATTTAAGCTCATTACCAAGCCATTGGTTTTCCAACGGATTTTCAATTTTAATTATATAATTACAAAATCATTAATCAAATTTTTGGTTTTCATAGAAGAAATTTTCAAAAAAATTGAATGAAGCGTTTCGGAAACAATAGGTGATTTTCCATTGGCTAACATTTTAACAATTTATGTTTTAATTTTAGAGTAGTGAATTTATAGTAAAAAATATATTTTTATATGTGAATCTTAATTTATTCAATGCACCGGCCTCCACCTCTGCTGAACGAATATTAACTTACTTACTAAATTATAAGTGAGACAATTATGGAAACCCTTACCTTACACACATCAATTACTGTACCAAAAATAAATAATTCATTTTAAAATTTAATAATTACGTTATTTAATTATACAATACATTTATACAAACACAATTATATTATTTTAATGTGAATTGTGTGTGTGTGTGTGTGTATGGTTGTGATGATAAAACGAAAGATGGGTGTGTAAAAAAAGATATGAAATCAAAAAATAATAAAATACCACTGACCTTTGTTTGCCGCATTGTATGCGTGCACATTTCAAGCAAAAACAACAAACACAACGACGACGATGTGTCGTGTTTTACGAATAATTTGAGATACGAAATTATACAACAACACATTACGATGACGACGACGACGACGACCGCGACAACGACGACCACGACCGCGACAACGACGACGACGACAACGACGATGTGTGTGACCGGATCGTTTTCATGCTATATACAATATATTTTACACACACACACACACACACACACACCCACATACGAAATTCAAACGATAGACGACCGGTTCAATGAAATTCAAACAAACACCGTCATGTTTTACAATTGCAACAGAAAGAATAAAAACCACAAAAACTATAAATTTATTTTCCAAAATTTTAACACTTTTTATTCGATAAAAGCACTAAACTAACACTTAATTGTGATAAAGAATTAAATAAATTTTATGAAAAACATTAAATCAATTACCACCGAACACTTTCTATAATTTAATTTAATTTTTTAATTCACGAAATACAAGAGCAAAAAAGCGCGACCACAAAATATAATAAAAATACACGACCGTTCCGTTTGACATACATTTTTAATCTGTTGAAGTGAAGTTTTTATATGTGCTCTGCGCTCTAGTGTTCTACTGCTCTAGGTTGTGAGTACTCTTTTAATTCAAATATTGTGAAAAAGAAATAATATATTTATGGGGAATCCGTTCGCAATAAAAATATTGGATAGAAAAAGGGCTACAATTAAATATAATTTTTTAACGATTTATTAAAAGTTGTTGATGTGAACGTGATGGTTTCGATTTTTCAATGCGGTAGATTATCTGTTCGGTTTGTGAGCCACTCAAATCGCAATATAATATACGGTCAGATTTTTTATAGTTATTTTAGAACAGAAAACTGATTCGAATCCTTGGCCCTCGGCCAAGTTGTTTTGACGGGACTGAACGCACACATCCCCCGTCCGAGTGCTTCCAATGTTTCTTTTACCGGTCTGGAGAAATGAGTCGACGAACATTGTCGTGCAAATGAATCACATTTTTACATGTCCCATTGGCCAATTCCGGTCGTTTTTTTTTTCATTGCTCGATTCGATTCAATCAATTGTTATTTATAGCGCTCACCGCACTAATAGTTTGACCAGGTTTCAACAATTCATAATATACCACGCTCTTCTGGTCGCCCACCAAAAAAACACGCAGTAAAACGTGTTCTTTTCATGGATATTACGTTTTGGCTTTACTTTTACTGGTTAGGATTATCAAAATAAATCCATTTTTCATCACCAGTGACCATACGACACAAAAACGACGACTTCCTTAGTTGTCTTCCAATCAAAATCGCACACGTGGTTTTACACTTTTCTTTGCTTCTTTTAATTAATTCATATGGAACCCATTTTCCTTTCATTTGCATCTTAACCCATTTTGTTTAAACGAAATTAGAAATTGGGTTTTTTGACATACATTTAATGAAACTGCCAGTTGTTGTTGCGATTATGCATCGTCTTCATACAATAATGCTTGCAACAATTGCGTATCCGTAAATCAACACTTTTGAATCGTTCTGAAATCAATTTTTGTGCAATGACTTTCATGTAAAGCATGGTCAACATAAGCTTCGAGAAAAAAATTTTAATGACTTTCAGCCACAGTTTTCTTCCAATGAAACAATGACAACAAACCTCAACTTTCAACAAACGATAAAAACATGTTGTTTACACTTGTAGCTCGGAACCTATATTGAATGATAAAGATACAAAAGCGAATGCGTTCACAATTTCCACCCGAAACCGTCATCGTTTTTGGCGGCTACAGCGATAAACCCGTTAGCGATCAAATCATATTACTATACAATATTCACGCCGGTATTAATAAAATAGAAATGGGAAAACAAAGGCAGCCTTTACCATAAAATGTCTAATTAATTAACTGCACTTTAGCCAAAATAAGTTCAATCAGAAGCTACAACCATCGCGCATTTTCTTTCAGACCCATTTACGGATTCCCAGTCTGAAGAAATGGTTTTTCTTTTGAAGCGATAGGATTCGTCCAATAAATGTTTGATACTTTTGATTAGATATGTTTTGAACGGCTGATTGGATCGACTCTCTGATCGCACCAACAAATACATAGCATAACCCTATCAGCATAAATATTTCGCTTAGGATGTGATGCACCAGTTTCACCATGGTTTCACCCAAGTGCTTCGTTCATTTGGTCACACTATTATTCAGGCCATTGTACTAATACATTATTCTTTAGTTCTGTGTCAAATCATTCAAGAACTTTCCAATAATAATAATATAATTTCGTATTATTTCAATGTGACAATAATACTTTTAATTTTACAGTTAATCAATAGCTTTTGTAATATTTTCGAATAGTAAATTTTAGTTCTATTGCAATTTTCAAAGTGAAAGGACGGTATTGTTCAATTTTTTTACTCTTAAGAATTAACCGTTGCAAAAAAGGAGATATAAATTAAATTGTTTTTGTATAAATATTAACGGTAAATAATTAAATTCTTGTTATTATTTTTAATTATCGAATTTAAAACTATGAATTCAAAACAAAATCGAAATGACAAGAAGCCGAATTTATTTAAATGCAAAATTTGTCATAAAATATTTGCGATTGAAAGTAATTCCAAACGTCACTTAAATGAACATAAAATTAAATGCAATTTATGTTCGAAATTGTTAGGCAGTAAGTCAAGTTTAAAGCAACATCTGAAAATACATAAGGGTGCATTGCTATCATTTAAATGTGATATTTGTAAGAAAGGATTTGAAAATAATTCAGATTTAAACAGACATAAAAGAGTGCACACAGATGAAAAACCTTATAAATGTGATATTTGTAACAACGAATTTGCAAACAAATCAAAACTAATTACTCATAAAAGAGTGCACACCGGTGAAAAACCATATAAATGTGATATTTGTAACAAAGCATTTTCGCAAAATTCAACTTTAATCAAACATAAAAGAGTGCACACCGGTGAAAAACCATATAAATGTGATATTTGTAACAAAGCATTTTCGCAAAGTTCAACTTTAATCACCCATAAAAGACTACACACCGGTGAAACACCATATAAATGTGATATTTGTAAGAAAGAATTTGCAGATAATTCAGCTTTAAACAGACATAAAAGAGTGCACACAGATGAAAAACCTTATAAATGTGATATTTGTAACAAAGCATTTGCAGAAAAATCAAATCTAATTCGTCATAAAAGAGTGCACACCGGTGAAAAACCATATAAATGTGACATTTGTAACAATGCATTTTCGCAAAATTCAACTTTAATTCAACATAAAAGAGTGCACACCGGTGAAACACCATATAAATGTGATATATGTAACAAAGAATTTTCGCAAAATTCAACTTTAATCAAACATAAAAGAGGGCACACCGGTGAAACACCATATAAATGTGATATTTGTAAGAGAGAATTTAACGCCCAATCAAATCTAATTAAACATAAAAGAGTGCACACCGGTGAAAAACCATATAAATGTGGTATTTGTAAGAAAGAATTTGCAGACAAATCAAATCTAATTAAACATAAAAAAGTGCACACCGGTGAAAAACCATATAAATATGGTATTTGTAAGAAAGAATTTGCAAATAATTCGACCTTAACAAAACATGAAAGTGTGCACACACGTGAAAAAAAAAAATTTAAATGTTTCGTATGCTCCAAATTATTTGCACATTTTCGTTTACTAATCAAACACAAAATTAATTGCAAAAATACAGACATTGTACCAAAAGAAAGCCAATCACCCTTAATAGAAATGGGAGATAACAGCCGAAATAAAATTCATGAAAATATCTTCGAACAACCGAACACAAGCGCTTACTTTGCCAGAATAGAAAATGATTTAATCGATGATGACGACATTTCAGAAAATATAATTACAATTGAACAACAATCAGATAATAGCTCCGAAACCGATAATATTTAATTGGTTTTTAGAAGAACAAGACGACGGTGAATTGTATTCCACGATGGAAATCGTTAAAGATGAACCCGAAAACAAGAATTATTATTATCCATTTACACACGCAACCGAAACCAAATAGACAATTAAATTGTATCCAGATATTTAATTTTATGCAATCAAAATAAATAACTAAAGTGTAATGTGTGCACTGACATCAATTTAAAGACAAGAAATTCGTTTTTAAAAATATAATATGAAATTTCAAGAAAAAACTTAATACAAAATATTAATAAATTTTCGATTACGTACACGGACGATTGACGTCATTTTACCATAAAATGTATTTCACAAAATTTAAATATTGTAATATAAACTTTATTTCGCATTAAATAGATATTTAAGAAAGCATAAAAAAACCTTGACCTTTTTCTTACAACGTGGCGTCAACTGAACCCGGGGGACCCGACTGCTTACAAACAAAAAACCAATTGTTTTGAAATGTTTGATTAGAGTAGAGCCAGAAGAGATACACATTTTTTACTTGGGGCAAAACCATTAGTGGTTTGTTCAGTGGAAATGATTGGGCTGAGTTTGTATTTGGTATAGAGGCGGGCGGCGGCGACAGCACTCGAAGTCGGACAAAACCTACTGTCACTGTGTATCGATGATAGAAATGTCATAAAACACTGTGCACGGTTCATTTTCGAACAGATGATGTATTTGGATGTCATATGTCACTGTGTGCGTTGACGGTCGTCTGTATTTTGAATATACAATTGGAAAACATTATTTCATTTCCAAATTCATAATACAATACAAAGTACAATGAAAAGATTATTTTCGATATGGATATTATTTTGGATGGAAATTTTAATGCGCCACGACCACCACCACCACCACCACTAAAACACCATCGTCACCGCCACCACCAACACAAAAATACGTACAGCATTACTTTTTTAGTCAGCAGACACATTATCCGCTTTAAGTATCATTTTAATAAGATTAATATTAACAACAAATTTAAAGGGTATTATTTTCGAAAAAATATAAATAAATATAATTTTTTTCCCATAAGAAAGAGGATTTCATGATTATTTATTTTATAATCTTCTATTTATAACGTCCTTCACCAATTTATTACCAATTTATTAATTGCTGGTGCGGCTGGCTGATATATCAGTGCCATAGATTTAAGTTTTCATTTCTGTTCAATAGAAATAGTATTTGAGCGCTTTGTTTCAGTTACCGTTTTAACACTGACCTCCTGGCAATCACAAAGTTTCTGGCCATACCGTCAACCCTTCTCAGACGCTTCTCCTTCGGAAACCGTTGATCGCCTAAATTCCAATTTTTAATTTACAAACACACAAAAGGGTCGCAACAAAATTCGTTGATAAATTAATCGGAGAAGGGGAGGCTATTTCGGGTAGATATTCGGTACGCCTGCGTGTAAAATATTTACAAATTACTAATTGTAACTGGAGATTAACTAATTCAGATAATCTACGTTATGGATACCATATTGTCATTTTCCAGGACACTATGTCAACTGAGATGTATTTTTCCATGCCATAACTGGACAGACCAAGTTCGCTGGAATAAATTCCATCCTCACAATAACACATTTTATGTTACCATTCGAGTATCCCTACCCGCTTGATTTCAGCCATTAACATAACCAGTTCAGTAATCGATTTTACACGATTGTTCCAGTTCAATGCAATGGCTGTCAAAACCTGAGTGCAGCGGTTACGTTTACACAGTAGCACCTCCATCATTCCATTTGGTTATGGGTTTTTTTCCATCATATGGTATAGATGCAATGCATTAACCATCCAAGTCCACTAACCCTAAGACACGGATGCAAATGCAATCTTTACCTTAGTAATTGTTTCGTCAATGTGCCTATTCCACATTAAATTCGAGTTCACATTTGGTAACGTTTCAATTGGATTAAAATGTGGCTCCAAAAGCCCAAACTATATATATTTTAACTTTTCGGGCGCACATGATAGTCTTTGTTTTATGCAAACTTTGTGCGCCACATTACATCGGTAACTGTACTCATGAACCCAATCGTGTTCACATATATATTTTCAATAAAAAGTCTTATATACGAGATTATATTGCACCGAAGAGGAGATCCATCATACACCCCATCATGATGTTAAGCTCATGACGTAGCCGCCGTTTTCCCTTCATGCTGTCGGTATTAAGTCGTGTCGCACGGACAAATTACATATTTTCCACAGAAGCCTTGATGCCAAAATTTCCTTTCGCCATTGTCTTACGGTTGGATAAGTATTCCATCAAATCATGGTGGATTTAAAAGGCCTGAATGTTTTTATATAGAGCATATAAAATGGTCTCTTGTGTGTTAGTACAACCATTTCGACCTTATTCCGATTCAAACATGTGAATCCCATTCGGTTTTAAATGATCGATTGTGTATTCGAAATTTGACCGGCATTGAATGTGCACCAGAATATGAGACAATAAAACTGAACGGATGCCATGCAGACGAATCTGTTCCTCCTTCCCCCACCACTAATACATAATGCAGCGATTGCTAACCATTGCTCACATAACACCGTACATTTTCCCGTTATTCAATAATTCATACAAATGTTACTAATGTCAATTACGATTTTGTTGTTGGTTGTAGTCATTGTAACTGTTGTTTAAATTTATTTATACTTAGAAAATACAGTCGTGTGCTATATGTTTTGTCGTTGTTATCTATCGTCGACTAAAAAACTCTTAAATGCTGTTTTCAATTGAAAAAGAACACAAGATTTATTCTGAATATATTTTTCAAATTATAAATTTATTACAGTAACAATAAGTAAACACACGCAGCTACATAAATGTTAAGTTAAGCAGCACACATAAACACACACACAAACAAATAATTTGATTATTATCAATTGGCAATTTGAAAATTTAAAACGTATTTATTTTTCGATATAACACAAATTATTGTTAACATTTACAAATCACATTTACATCGCATCGCAGCAATCCCATCATTATTTCATACGTAATTTCAATGATAAACAATGTACAATTGTAACGGTATAATAAAATTCAAAATACATAATGCAATTGTTTACTTACAATAAATATAAAATACAATACAAAATTTTTAAGCTCATCATCGCAACGATAATTTTGTGTTTCAATTTGAGTCAATGTAAAATGTATCGGTGGCGAAGCGTGACATAATGTTTTTCAGACAGATTGTAATGTCATCGTTTGCGGTTGTAGTAGCCGTAAAATTGCATGTAAAGGCTATACAATATGAAAACGAAAAATTTAAATATCCAGCACTTAATAAATATTCGGTATTTAATCAATATATTTTTTCAATTACGGGCCATAGTTTTAATGGATTTTCAAAATTTTATTGTAAAGAATTATAAATTTTAATCAATTTTCAATCCGTTTTCAAATGCAATGACCGATTTTTATGACAGCGAATTGGATTGTCGGTCATCTTGTTGTGTTGATTTAATAAAATCCGCTTTTTGAAAGATTGAAAATTGAAGCCAATTTCAACCGTACGCGTCCACAGACAGCGGTTAGTGGAATATTATAATGGGTTAGCTACGAATAAAGAATAAGTAGCCGCGCACACAATCTGGCAGCTATGTATTAGTTAATTACTATGCGGTGTGAAAGCAGTATCCGATTATAACTTAGTTAATGATTCAGTAATTACACAGTAACAGCAAATTGCCTTTATAACTGTTTTCGGAAGAGGTGATACATGCCCCTGTAAATTCCCTACGAATTTACAAAATGATTACATAGATTGGACGTGGATGTGGTTGACTACCAACTTCGCAAAAAAAAAACAACCAGTTATGAACACGGTCTCCGATCGGACACGATCGAAACATGGGGCAACGATTCAAACAACGAACAATAATTTATGAAGATCCTTAAAATTTGGGATTTTAAAGACATTGCGACTGCGGATAGGTTAGGTCAGGCAGACATGTGTTGAAGAAAGCTAAAACCGTACCGCAATTTTAATGGCATGGCGTAAGTAAGTAAGTAAATATACAAATATGGAGATCCATGAAAAACTATGATTTTTTTGCCGGTAAATTGTGTTTCAGTAATTTTTCTATAATTTCATACAAGTTTTTAAGAAAAATATATAGTTCTATTGAAAATTGCTGACTATTTCTTATACCTCATCACTGATTATGGTCTACCTTTTTTTCTCTCTCATCTAATACAAAAAAAAAAAAAATTGTTTATATACCGTTATTTTTTTTTTCCAATGTAAATACAAAATTTAGCGACAAAATTATAAAATATAAGGTCAATGTAAAGTAAATAGTAAACAGTGTGTGCCGTGTTTAAATAAAGGCCATTTTTTTGGGTTTATAATAATAATAGTTTTTATTTCTAAATGTGTTCGATTCGGCCCATTCAAGTGACCGCGCATTCACCGCCCATCATCAACTAATGCGAATTCAAATTTTTTTTAATTAATATGTCTGTTATAGCAATGTTTCTGTGTTTCTGTGACGGCCGCTTCGGTGGCTGGAACTTTCTTCAAAAAACGCTTCTTTTATATGGTAGTTTTTAGTTTTGCGTACCGAAAAGAGTCACACGTTGATGGATCGGACACGCATACGGACTGCGGTGGACTGAGATAAGAGCAATCCATTTTTTTCATCAAAAATTCATTCACTTTTTTTGGTTTTTTGTGAGGTGGTGCATTATTGTATAGTAAAAACGGCTGTCTAACGGGTTTAACTCGAATAAATAGTGTCTTTTTTTTTTTTTATAAATGTTTAATTCACAATTTAACATTCGAGAAATTTCACATCGAAAGCAATTACTTTTTCACTAATTCGGTAAAATTTTTTTCAAATTCTGGACTTCTTCATCTTCATCCTGACGACCCGTCAAAAAAAACCAATCATAAACGTTGTCGCACAGCGAACAACACACTATCCATAAACCATAAACTTTTTTCAATAATTGGAAAATTCCCACACACATTTTTAGGGTACAATTTTACAAAAACAACATTTAATATTTGCCCATTGTTCCATTGAAAAAGGAAAAAAAAACTATTGCTACCACTCTCAAATTGACATGTAACCGGTTTACCTGTCAACCGATTTGCAGTGAAGTTGAATGCATTTTGTGAAATACGTAATGTGTATCTTTTTGATCCAGTTAACTGCTTTCCTTTCGATGGTACTACATTTTTCCAATTTAAAATTATATTCATTTAACAGACACACTGTGTATTGCAAGAAAATTGAAAGAAAAATTATTTTTGGTAGACTGAAAATCATGCAGATTTGTTGTTGTACTCTAATTTATTCATAAATTTGTAATAAGCTGGCTAAGAACTAACAACTAAACGAAGTAACACAACTCAATATTGTTGTTGTTGGTTTGCGTACATTGTCACTGGTGACAATAAAAAATGCCCTATTTTTTTGCGAAAACTGGTTTTATCATTAAGTTTACCGTAATATTGTTGTGTCTGGGAGTGTCTGGGTGTGTGTGTGTGTGTTATTGTGTATTGCGGTTGACATAACGGTAAAAAGATTATGATACTGTAAATGGAAAAACTTTTATTTTTAAATGTTACCTTCAATTCAATGTTATTTATTTAAAATGTTTCAGCTGTTTTTTTCGCATCTTTGCACACTTTTGCCAACAACAATTGCAATTGTTTTGGTTTTTTCTATTCTGTTTTTTCTTTTATTGTTATTTGATATCATTGTATTATTTGTAATGTAATCCCATTCCCAATAAAAATATATACACACAAAAATTTCTATACACTTTTAAGGATGCCCGATCGCATTTCATTTGTATATAAAACAACTTTTATGGCTTTATAATATTAAAGCTGCCTTAATAGCGTCAGCGTTGTGTTACTTTATTAAATTTCTGTTTTTTTTTCTTTTCTTTTTTTCTATTAAATTACACACAATCAGTCCCAGACTATATAAAATCCAAATGTGAATGTGAGGGTATATTAAACAATAGCCAGCCATCCACCAAAATTTGAAATACGCCTGAAATCTATCGATTAAGTCCATGCTGTGTATAACATTTAATCCTTAATGCGATTGCTTCTCTCAAAGCATTTCCCAGCCCCTATTTTACATCTCAAAAATTGTACCGTTTATTTATTCGACCAGTGATCCATTTTACCCATTTTATTTAGTTGGAATTTTAGCATCACCTCAATATGAATGACATTAGATTGTCTATGAATGGCCTCTGAACTTTTATGCCATCAATTGGTTTTTGTTTTAAAACCTTTGTAATCCTCACACTATATATTCCAATTTCCTAGCAATTCAATTGTAATGGTGTGTGTGTTTGACAGCATAACTTTATTATTCCAAAGAACCTACCATATTTAAACCTAAATTTCTATGCGTTTTTATTTGATGATCGTATCATGTCCTCCGTTTCGCCGCACTCTAGAGATATTCTCGATTTTTCTTGAGTTAAAATTTTTTACGTCGTACACCCATAACAAATGAATGCCGCAAAAACCATCGTATTCAATTACGTCCTCACAAGACAATCTCACCACATGTTTACATCCGTAATCTTCGGTAATCATCGGTTGGCGTTATCCACTGCAATAAGAATTTTATTGTTCCATACATGTGGTAAGTGGTACCAGTTTTGGGGGGGGGTGATCGGCAGCAGCAATTGTCGTTCGTGTATTTACTTATTTACTTACTTACTTACTTACTCCATGGCATTATACCGCCGGGTGCGGTTTTGAGCCATATTCAACACACTTTGACCGCAACCTGACCGCAGTCCGCAGCCGAAATGTCTTCCAATCCCAAATTTTAAGAATTTTTATATCACAGTTTATGTGTATTTAACCAAACTTAAATCGACTGTACACATTAAGTTATGCTTTTGAATTAATTTCACTTATAAACAATCGATACTTTTACACACCACAACAATTATTAAAATTTTCAAAATTTCTAATTTTCTAATTTTTTTTCCATTTTGGCATCACTGCGTCATGGCCGCTAACTTCAACAATGCTTTACATCTACAGGCAGAAGTTAAAAACGTCACATTACCGTTCCATTTCTTATTAAATTAGTGATGGTGATTGTGATCATTAATATGGCCCGAAATGATTGTAGTCCTGTGGTTTTTTTTACCATTAAATTTGACAAAAATTAGCCGTAGCACAATAAATGTGATCAGTGACGATCACATACTTTATCACAATTATACCTTTTTTTATGACATTTTGACTAAGTGGCCATTTTTTTGGGTACCAATTGTTGACATATTTTCTATGTACAAAATGTCAAAATGTCTCATAAAGCAATTGTTTGTGACACATTTTCTACGTCATATGAATGTCAAAATTTCGTTTGAATTCCCTTTTACACAATTCCGTGTTTTGTAATACTTTTGTTTACCAATCCAATTTTGCCAATTCGTATATTCGAATGTTGTTAATTGATGGGATGGATGTTTGCTGTGACCGAACAGCAAATTTTTCTATTTGGTTAAATAACAAAACCAGCACTGGCCATTAGCAAATAACAATTTTTGTGTTATTTGAATTGTTTCGTTATTGTTGTTGTTGTTGTTGTTGTTGTTGTTGTTGTGTTTCGAAACCATGACAAAAGAAATGAAAACTCATAAAAGGCCATAAGAAAGAAATAAATAAATAAATAAATAAATATATATTTTATTGAATTGATTAAAATCTTTGCGTTCCCAATTAGACAAATGATGGTGCGACATATCACAATTCGTTTCGTTTTACAATAAAAAAACATAATTTTTTGTTGCGTTTCACTTTATCATTTCTAAACATTACGTGAAATTATGGGTTCGATAAATTATATTCAATTCGATACAATAATAAAATCATATTATCACCACACAAAATTTTCTCTCCATCTCAAATCTTTCATATTAAATTATCAATTTCAATTTTGGGTATCCCATTTCGAAGTACAATATAAAATGTCACAATGCAAATTTATATTCAAAATGGATTATTGGGTTTTGGGTTTTTTTTTCTATTCATTATAAATGAATTGATGTTCTATAGATGGATTATTATACATCGGAAGATAGATAGGAAAAGTGCGTGTGTGTGTGTGTGTGTGTGTGTGTGTGGTGAAATATGTGTCTATTCAAATATATTTAAGCTAATTTATTATCTGAATAAAAAAAAAATGTATCAAATTATTATTTGGATATTGAAAATGTTTGCGGTATATTATTATAAAATATATTATTATAAATAACGGTGTCGGTTCAATGGAGGCGGTCGTCATCTCGTTCTAAAACCACCTAAACATAAAAAACCTATATATAAAAAAAAAAAAACTATTGATATGCAAAAAATTTTTTGAAAAGGAAATAATTTTTACAAATCTAACATTTTATCCAATTTTTACATATTTCTGTAATATTCATTGCATTGCAACTCTTTTGATCCCTTTTTTTTTCTCTTCTTTTCTTTTCAAAATTAATGATTGACAAATTACCCAAATTATTTTTATATTTTATTTAGGCGTATCGTATGGCCGCCCGTATCGCAAACAACAACAACAACAACAAATGAAATATCGGTCGTACATAAATATATGTTTAGGAAAATATGTTATTAAAGGTGGTGTTTAATAACAGCATCCGATTATTGTGTTGTAATATTAACTCAATTGTGTCACATAATCTCCTTATCATAAATAATTTATTCTTATACAAAATATATTATACGTATACGGGTGTGTGTGTGTGTGTGTGTGTGTGATATATATATTGTTGACAATGTCATGATTATATGATGACGACCACGACCACGACAATAACTAATAGGAGGATGGCGACAAAAACGACAACTACAACCGACACCGTCAACACCGACGACGACAACGACAACGACGACGACGACGACGACGACGACGACCACGACAGCTACAACGAAGACAACGACGACGACGACGACCATCACGACGACAACAACAACAGATGACAACGATAACATTCATTTATTAATTTTCAATATATCTTTATTCAATCAAGCAACACACACTCACACACAAACACACTTTTATTTGTGATTCCAATCAATCGATATTATTATTGTGTTGTGTGGTGGTGGTGGTGCGTTGATTATAATAATTTAACAAATAATTTGGTGTTATATAAAAAAAATAAGAAAATATATTAAGAGTGTGTGTGTGTGTGTGAGTGCGTAACTCCTCCAAAAAAATGTTGTAAGTACAGTTAAAATTATTTTGTTCAGTTATAGTCAGACCGCAGACGTTTAAATAAATACCAAGCAAAAAAAAAACAGAGAACCAAACCGAATGTGGACGGACGACGATCACAAAAAAAAAAAAAACCAACATCCATTAACTAACGAATGTGTGAACTGAACGGCAGCTAATTTTCGCGAAAACAAAAAACTTTTATTGTGAATATTTTTTTTATTTTTAAATTTTATTATTATAAAAATTGTCTGTTTTTTACCGATTTTGTAGTCAAATGGTGATTTAAATATATTTTTCTTGTCTGTATTTAATTTTATTAAATGAAATTAATTTTTGTTTTGTTGGAAATAAATTGAAATTTTGCGATCGCCAGACCACCACCATCACCACCACCACCACCAACCACCACCACCAGCAGCAGCAGCACCGGCAGCACAGCATTCTAATTAAATAGTTTTTTTTCTGTATTTTCTTTTGTACAAAATTTAAATTTAATTAAATGTAATTAAGTGAAAATAAAAAGTTTAAATTATATATTAAACGCGCGCCATCATCTGCGAACCCGAACACGCCCACCCACAACACCAAAAGTGATAAAACATAATTTTTTTTTTATTTTTTTCTTTTGTTTTTCAGGCAATTAATTGGAAATTATTGTGTCAACGTTCGCTGTCTCGCTCTCTGTGGTGACCACACACACACACGTAAGTGATTTAACATTTTTTATAATTAATTTTAAGATTTTTTATTGTGGATTTTTTAATTAATTGAAAATTTTGGGTTTAACCTTATGGCCCGCGACACACGCATAAGTGATTAAATATATTTTTTATATTGATAATTTTAAGGTTTCTTTTTTATATTTTATTTTTGTTTAAATGAAATTAATTGAAAATTATAGTTAACCCTTTGGCGTTCCACACATAAACACACCCACACACACACACACACACACACACACACACACACACATAAATGAATAAATATATTTTTTATATTGATAATTTTAAGGTTTCTTAATTGTTATATTATATTTGTTTAGATGAAATTAATTGAAACTAATAATTAAATGTCCCACACTCACACACGCACACACACACACACACACACACATAAGTGATTATACATTTATTGTATTTAATTTTAACACTTTTTGTTTTCCAATATGTTAACTTTAATAAATGGTAGTGATAGAGTTCACACCTGTGGCGTGGCCCACATTCTGTGTTCTAACATTAAAGTATTTTAAATTTATAAATTCCATTCTGAAATTTTCCAAAAATTTTGCCTCAACTATTTTCTCTTCCCTTTTGTTTTTACCTTGGTTAAGTGTATTGAGTGTTCCGCAGACACGAATATAATATTCAACTGGCTGACTGATGTTGTTGTTCGGCGAGTTTCTAATCGAAGAATTCAACCAGTGCGCCAGTAAAATTAAAATTATTCTATTTTGTAAATTGTAAACGTTTGAGCGTTGGCTCTGTTTCGTTGCCGCACTAATACAGGTCTCGTGCGGTCATTCAATAATTTCACATAAATCTTTTGTTAATTTTGGAAATTTAAGGTTCAAGAAGGTGAATAAATCCAAATATTGGTTAATTTTTGAATAACCGAATAAATTATTATTATGATTTTTATACGATTATTGTTTACATTGTGTTCTGTTGTGATCTGTGATCTGTAGCAATGAAATGTTAGATATTTCTTAGAATTTATAGAATGTGTTACCGCCAAACAACCATTGCATTTATCAGAAAATTTTTGGCCCACCATTTTTTACATTTTATCCGGTGTACCGGTATAAAATGAGCGCCGCCAATATAAATGTTCGTCTGATTGGTTTAGACACCCAATTTTCGAGTTCTTCGTATCGTAATCGAAGTGCTGCTCAGAGCCAATGCGTGTGCCATCGATGAAAAGAAATGGTAGTCGGATGGAGCCAAGTTTGGTGTATATGGCGGCCGGTGGGGTAGCAGCTGCCAGCCAAGTACTTGTTATTGTATCCTGAACCGGTTTTGTATTTGTGTGCAGGTGCATTGTCATGAAACAAAATTACCTTGCAATGTCTTCGGGTTATTCGTTATTCGATCGAATTCATGGTTCAAATGGATCATTTGTTATCGATAGCGATCAGCATTAACAGTTTCACCAGATTTTAGCAGCTTATGGTACACCACACAGCTTGCTGGTCCCACCGCAGACATACAACATCTTCGTCTACTTGTCGAAACGATTTGGTTTTTGCAGTCGATGTGGATGGTTGTTCTGGCTCTACCCCATGATTTTTTCCGTTTAGGATTCTTAAAATAAATCCATTATTCAGCGCCAATAACAGTTCGATGCAAAACTAAATTTTCTTTTGTGACTGGCAAACAAAATTTTACCTGTATTTTTTCGGTTTTCTATCTATCTTTCAATTCAATTCATGTGGCACCCATTTCCCACACTTTTCGATCTTTCCCATAGCTCTCATAGCGGTCAGAAATTGTTTGTTGTGGTACAACATTTAACATTTCTGCCATTTGCTTTTGATTCAAAGTAACATCTTCATCCAATATTGTTTGCAATTCGGCGTCTTCAAATGTTTTTGGTGGTTTACCACGTTCATTATTTCTCACATAAAAATCATTATCTCGGAACCGTTGAAACCATCTTTTCCATGTTGCTTCGACTGATTGAAGATGATCACCATATGCCTCGACAAGCATTCGCGATACGACTCGGCAGCACTTTTCTTCAAATTAAAACAAGAATGTAAATGCAATTTCCGCAAATCATCGGATTTTCTGGTACAACATTCGACATTTTTAACACGATGAAAAACAATTTATGATGTTGATTGTGTACAATGACTTGATGTATACGTAAATATGTTTGACCAGATGTCCTGGTAACCAAACAAAAAAAAAAATTAAGGCTCGTTCACAACAAATGATGCCTATCGAGACATTTATATTTTGACGCTCACTTGATACCGGTACACCTGGTATTTTTAACTTCATCACAAAACCAAAAACAGTTACAATGGTGCTGCTGACTTGCAAAAACACTGTCGCATTGTATCATTAACTAAGTTTTAAGTGGATGCTGTTTTCAGACATAGTACCCCGCAGTAGTAATTCTCTTACACAGCAGTTGTGTGTGTGTGTGTGTGTGTGTGTGTGTGTAATCAAAAATTTAATACAGATATTAATTTATTTATGATGACATTTTTCTGACGTCGGTATACCGATACAGCATCGGAAGTTTTTGATTCACAATGCAAATTTAATACGGAAAACGGGATGAACTTGAAATTCTTTGAAAGTATGCAAGTAACGAATTGTGCAAAGTTTAACATCAAATAAATTCTAAATGAACAATTTGTGAGTTATAAATTGTACTGTGATTCATAAAGTTTCGACGGGTCCGTTAAATCCAGTTTAAGTCCATTGCTTGGGAAATCCTAGAAGATAAAGCGCATGAGTGCCGCGCAACATATGTATGAAAATTAAATAATTATAAGATTTTGATTTTATACCACACCACCACCGGCGGCTTACGTAAGAAATAGTCAGATTTGTATTTCAAATAAATATTCGATGAAATAAAATTTATTCATAATTTGTAATTGCATTTTTTAAATGTAATAAGTAATATTTTTATATTTGTTTGGAGTGCAATTGCTGAAACCTCTGTACTCTCACATTTGTATTATTTATTATGTGCTTTCAAAAGTGTGCTTTAAGTTGGCAGAAGTGACGCGCACATCGTGACAATCGTCATCTTATTAAAGTGTCACGGAACTGTATCAGTTGTTTCTTTTTTGTGTGCAACAAATGATTTTAAATGGCAACTTTATTTCACAGAATATTTAATAATAATATCAATAATATTCAAATCCCCGTTTTAGGAAGCGAAGATAAGTTAATGTGGCAATGGTCAGTAAAGTCTCAGAGTAAAGACCCATCATTCACATAAAATAACATCTTGTTTTCTTCGCAACTTTGTAAGTGAAAAGCACAAGTGGAGTGTAGTTGCATATCTGATATCAATGGAACACAAAGTTGTGAACCATTTGTGGTGTCTGGACGCAAACTTCGCCAACTTCGTGACTAATATGTGTGACCGAAATCATCTGATGAGAGTTGTGAATTTTCTTAAAGTAATTTTTGTCTGGCCGAATCGATTATCCAAGTGCGATTTGTTAGTATATTTCCTGTTCCGAATCAAGGCCAATCTGTGAATAAATTATCAATAATTCACAAAAATTTATAATAAATTAAGAGTTAAAACCGAAATTTTTGAGTAATTTTTAGAATAAACCTTTTAATTAATATTTTTTGAATTGTAATAATAAATTTTGTTGGAATATTTTGAATAACTGATTTGAAGTTCAAAGTGTCAATTTTGATTTAATTTTCCAAAAATTTCTAATTATAATTTTTCTTTCCATTTTTTCTATAATTTTCGTCATAATTTATTTGCAAAATTGTTGACCAATTCATTGTCAGCATAGAAACAATTGCAATTACAGTTTCACGTCAGCTGATTTAGGATGCGAATTAGGTCATCGTCATATAAATCTGGGAGACTTGGTTGTTGTTGTTGTTGTTGTTGTTGTGATTGTTGTTGTTGTTGTTGTTGTTGTTGTTGTGATTGTTGTTGTTGCTGTTGTTGTTGTTGTGATTGTTGTTGTTGTAGTTGTTGTTGTTGTTGTTGAGGTAATTGTTGTTGTTGTTGTGGTTGTTGTTGATGTGGTTGTTTTTGTTGTTGTTGTTGTTGCTGCTGTGAATGTTGTTGTTGTTGATGTACTTGCTGCTGCTGTTGTTGTTGTTGTTGTTGTTGTTGTTGTTGTTGTTGTTGTTGTTGTTGTTGTTGTTGAAGCTGATAATATCGTTGTTGTTGTTGTTGTTGTTGTTGTTGTTGAAACTGATAATATTGTTGTGGTGATTGGTATTGGTGTTGTTGAAGCTGATAATATTGTTGTTGTCGTAATTGTTGTTGTAGTTGTTGTTGTAGTAGTTGTTGTTGATGTGGTTGTTGTTGTTGTTGTTGTTGTAGTTGTAGTTGTTGTTGTTGATGTACTTGTTGCTGTTGTTGTTGTTGTGGTTGTTGTTGATGTGGTTGTTTTTGTTGTTGTTGTTGTTGCTGCTGTGAATGTTGTTGTTGTTGATGTACTTGCTGCTGCTGTTGTTGTTGTTGTTGTTGTTGTTGTTGTTGTTGTTGTTGTTGTTGTTGTTGTTGAAGCTGATAATATCGTTGTTGTTGTTGTTGTTGTTGTTGTTGTTGAAACTGATAATATTGTTGTGGTGATTGGTATTGGTGTTGTTGAAGCTGATAATATTGTTGTTGTCGTAATTGTTGTTGTTGTTGTTGTTGTAGTTGTTGTTGTTGTAGTTGTTGTTGAAGGTGATAATATTGTTGTTGTTGTTGTTGTTGTTGTTGTAGAAGCTGTTGTTGTTGTTGTTGTTGTTGTTGCTTTTGCTGTTGTTGTTGTTGAAGCAGTTGTTGTTGTTGTTGTTGTTGTAGCAGCTGTTGTTGTTGTTGTTGTTGTAATTGTTGTTGTTGTTGAAGCTTATAATAATTTTGTTGTTGTTGTTGTTGTTTTTGTTGTTGTTGTTGGCGTTGTTGCTGCTGTTGTTGTTGTTGTGGTAATTGATTTTGTTGCTGCCGCTGTTGTGAAGGTAATTGCAGTTGTTGTTGTAACTCATTGTGAATTCTCAAATGCCGATTTAAGTCAGATAAATGATTAAATGATGCCGAACACTTTGTACATAAATATTTCTTTTCACTTCCAGGTTCAATTGTAATTTTATTTGTCCGAGTGTCATCTAAATCGAGCTCTGGTCTCATTTGTGGTAATTCGTTCATCAATTTATTCTCGTATTGTTTCGCCCTATGACTATAATCATTTTTATTTCGGCTGAAATAAGCGCTTGTGTTCGGTTGTTCAGCGCTGTTTTGATGAATTTCATTTCTGCTGTTATCTGGTTTCTCATCTATGTGCCTTCTTCTATGAGCAATTAGATTTGATTGCGCGTTAAATTCTCTCTTACAAATATCACATTTATATGGTGTTTCACCGGTGTGCACTCTTTTATGTTTGCTTAAAGTTGAACTTTGCGAAAATTCTTTGTTACAAAAATCACATTTATATGGTGTTTCACCGGTGTGCACTCTTTTATGAACAATTAAATTTGATTTGTTTGCAAATTCTTTGTTACAAATATCACATTTATATGGTGTTTCACCGGTGTGCACTCTTTTATGAGTAATTAGATTTGATTTTCGTGCAAATTCTTTGTTACAAAAATCACATTTATATGGTGTTTCACCGGTGTGCACTCTTTTATGAGTAATTAGATTTGATTTGTCTGCAAATTCTTTGTTACAAAAATCACATTTATATGGTGTTTCACCGGTGTGCACTCTTTTATGTTTAATTAGATTTGATTTTCGTGGAAATTCTTTGTTACAAAAATCACATTTATATGGTTTTTCACCGGTGTGCACTCTTTTATGTCTGATTAAATTTGAACTTCGCGAAAATTCTTTGTTACAAAAATCACATTTATATGGTTTTTCACCGGTGTGTAATTTTATATGTTGTGTTAAATTTGACTTATTCCCAAAAGTTTTGGAACAGTCAGTGCATTTAAATCTTTGATGTTTATTTTCGTGAGATTTTAAATTTTGTTCAGTTGTAAATATTTCCTTGCAAATTTTGCATTTTAATAAATTTTCATCATTAGAAAAATTATGCGTCTCGTCACTTCCACTTTGTTCTGAATCACTCATTTTTCCGTTTGTCTTATTTACGAAAATTAACGGAAAAATTATAACAATTTAATTAATTTCGAATTTTCGAGTAATTTCTATTTAAAATATTCAATTATTTTGTTGCGGTTAATAACTTTTAGAATGTTTATGAGAAACAAAAGCAGCGTCCATTCACTTTGAGAATTTTAATAGAACTGAAATTCGAAACAATTACAAAAAAGAAATAATCCAGTTAACGAAATCAAAAGTATTGCCACATTTAACTAAAATTATGAAAATATTCAACCGGAAATTTCTTGAATTATTTTGACATTTCATTTCGATTTGGAACTGAACGAAAGCAAAATTGGGTGTTACGCACCCAATCGCAATGGAAAGTAAAAGTTAATCGTATTAGTAATTTGTTAAAAATGAAAGTAATCGGGACGGTAATCTGTTGCCACATAATAATTAATTTCACAGCACATTTGCGTGTATAAAATTTAGTGTCTATAAAGAAAATCACTTAAGGCGTCGACTGTTTTCGAACCACTTTTGAACATGAATAAAATTCATGGCAGAAATCCCATAATTTGTGAAATAATTATAGAAATCATCTTCCACACGTTGGTTATGCAAATCCGATTCCACCGTTCTTTTCATCGATAGTTAATTTATTTATTGGTCAATATTCTTCTGCTCTGCTCGTATTTGTTATCACTGTCTCAACTATTCCCGGTAAAAAATAAATGCTGGCTGGGAACAATGGCACAATTTCTAATACAAAACTGTGGTTAATATTCGTTTCCTTTTTAAAAGTGTCACATGCACAAATACAATTTACGCAACTAAAGTCTTTTGATTTACCCGATTGTTGCTCATGCTCACCTGCACAATTTCTGTATTCTTTCGAAAATGACCATAACCGAGGCAATTAATATATTCAAATGTTTTACGTATTGGCCGTCCCACGATACCTTTTTTATTTAACATTAATTTATTTTACAAACCAATATCCACTTCAATTTATAAAAGTAGAACTTGTAAATTAATTGGGTTGTTTCAATGCATTCATTTTCATTTCCGTTAAGCTTTTAATTAAATCGTCTCCACACTTATATTTCCATTTGAGCCAACAATTTTAAGTTTTGGTTTTATTTTAATTCACTTTGAGTTATCCGTTGTACGAGCGATTACGATTATACTTGTCGAAGTATTTACTTTCCTAATTGTCCTACACGAATTCGTTAATCTGGAAATTAAAGCGTCACGACTGACACACTTTAAGGTGGAAATTTTGCATAATTATAGTGAAAATTGTGTAACAAATTCACGTAATAAATTTCCCAGTGTCGCCCTAAAAATTGTTCATAAATCGGTCTGGAAACTCCTTTGTCTTCTGGTGTTAGAAAAACGGATCAACGCATAATCCAACATCGCATGCACTTTTTATAATAGAAACGACTTTCACACTTTGAATCGCCTTCTGGTCTTGTTTCTCGGGAGCAGCATACAACACACATATCCTTGTTGATTTCACCTTACATGATGTGGAATGTATTGACAAAAGGTCGTGCATTTTGGTAACTCCAATGTCAGATAAAAACTCATGAGCAGGTTATGGATTAAGAAATCACATTGATAACATCAATTACTGTCCTTAGGATCTTATTGGTTCTAAAACCAATGAAATATTATCGGTTTTGGCGTTATCATTTCATTCTTTTAAATGGCAACTTTATTTCACAGAATATTTAATAATAATATCAATAATATTCAAATCCCCGTTTTAGGAAGCGAAGATAAGTTAATGTGGCAATGGTCAGTAAAGTCTCAGAGTAAAGACCCATCATTCACATAAAATAACATCTTGTTTTCTTCGCAACTTTGTAAGTGAAACGCACAAGTGGAGTGTAGTTGCTTATCTGATATCAATGGAACACAAAGTTGTGAACCAGTTGTGGTGTCTGGACGCAAACTTCGGCAACTTCGTGACTAATATGTGTGACCGAAATCATCTGATGAGAGTTGTGAATTTTCTCAAAGTAATTTTTGTCTGGCCGAATCGATTATCCAAGTGCGATTTGTTAGTATATTTCCTGTTCCGAATCAAGGCCAATCTGTGAATAAATTATCAATAATTCACAAAAATTTATAATAAATTAAGAGTTAAAACCGAAATTTTTGAGTAATTTTTAGAATAAACCTTTTAATTAATATTTTTTGAATTGTAATAATAAATTTTGTTGGAATATTTTGAATAACTGATTTGAAGTTCAAAGTGTCAATTTTGATTTAATTTTCCAAAAATTTCTAATTATAATTTTTCTTTCCATTTTTTCTATAATTTTCGTCATAATTTATTTGCAAAATTGTTGCCCAATTCATTGTCAGCATAGAAACAATTGCAATTACAGTTTCACGTCACCTGATTTAGGATTACAATTAGTCCAGGCGCATTAAGTCATCGTAATATAAATCTGAAAGACTTGGTTGTTGTTGTTGTTGTTGTTGTTGTTGTTGTTGTAGTGGCTGTTGTTGTTGTGTTTGTTGTTGTTGTGGCTGTTGTTGTTGTTGTTGTTGTTGTTGTTGTTGTTGTTGTTGTTGTTGTTGTTGTAGTTGTTGTAGAAGCTGATAATATTGTTGTTGTTGATGTTGTTGTTGTTGTTGTTGTTGTTGTTGTTGTTGTATTTGCTGTAGTTGATGTTGCTGCAGTTGTTGTTGTGTTAGTTGTTGTTGTAGAAGCTGATAATAATGTTGTGATAATTGGTATTGATGTAGTTGAAGCTGATAAAATGGTAGTTGTTGTTGTTGTCGTAGTTGTTGTTGTTGTAGTTGTTGTTCAAGCTGATAATATTGCTGTTGTTGTTGTTGTTGTTGAGGTAATTGTTGTTGTTGTTGTTGTTGTTGTTGTTGTTGTTGTTGTTGTTGTTGTTGTTGTTGTTGTTGTTGTTGTTGTTGTTGTTGAGGTAATTGTTGTTGTTGTTGTTGTTGTTGTTGGCGTTTGCGTTGTTGTTGGCGTCGTTGTTGTTGTTGTTGTTGTTGTTGTTGTTGGCGTTGTTGCTGCTGTTGTTGTTGTTGTGGTAATTGATTTTGTTGCTGCCGCTGTTGTGAAGGTAATTGCAGTTGTTGTTGTAACTCATTGTGAATTCTCAAATGCCGATTTATGTCAGATAAATGATTAAATGATGCCGAACACTTTGTACATAAATATTTCTTTTCACTTCCAGGTTTAATTGTAATTTTATTTGTCCGAGTGTCATCTAAATCGAGCTCTGGTCTCATTTGTGGTAATTCGTTCATCAATTTATTCTCGTATTGTTTCGCCCTATGACTATTATCATTTTTATTTCGGTTGAAATAAGCGCTTGTGTTCGGTTGTTCAGCGATGTTTTGATGAATTTCATTTCTGCTGTTATCTGGTTTCTCACCTATGTGCCTTCTTCTATGAGCAATTAGATTTGATTGGTCGTTAAATTCTCTCTTACAAATATCACATTTATATGGTGTTTCACCGGTGTGCACTCTTTTATGAGTAATTAGATTTGATTTTAGTGCAAATTCTTTGTTACAAAAATCACATTTATATGGTTTTTCACCGGTGTGCATTCTTTTATGAGTAATTAGATTTGATTTTTGTGCAAATTCTTTATTACAAAAATCACATTTATATGGTGTTTCACCGGTGTGCACTCTTTTATGAGTAATTAGATTTGATTTTAGTGCAAATTCTTTGTTACAAAAATCACATTTATATGGTTTTTCACCGGTGTGCATTCTTTTATGAGTAATTAGATTTGATTTTTGTGCAAATTCTTTATTACAAAAATCACATTTATATGGTGTTTCACCGGTGTGTAATTTTATATGTTGTTTTAAACTTGTCTTATGTCCAAAAGTTTTGGAACAGTCAGTGCATTTAAATCTTTGATGTTTATTTTCGTGAGATTTTAAATTTTGTTCAGTTGTAAATATTTCCTTGCAAATTTTGCATTTTAATAAATTTTCATCATTAGATAAATTCTGCGTCTCGTCACTTCCACTTTGTTCTGAATCACTCATTTTTCCGTTTGTCTTATTTACGAAAATTAACGGAAAAATTATAACAATTTAATTAATTTCGAATTTTCGAGTAATTTTTATTTCAAATATTCAATTATTTTGTTGCGGTTAATAACTTTTAGAATGTTTATGAGAAACAAAAGCAGCGTCCATTCACTTTGAGAATTTTAATAGAACTGAAATTCGAAACAATTACAAAAAAGAAATAATCCAGTTAACGAAATCAAAAGTATTGCCACATTTAACTAAAATTAAGAAAATATTCAACCGGAAATTTCTTGAATTATTTTGACATTCGATTTGGAACTGAACGAAAGCAAAATTGGGTGTTACGCACCCAATCGCAATGGAAAGTAAAAGTTAATCGTATTAGTAATTCGTTAAAAATGAAAGTAATCGGGACGGTAATCTGTTGCCACATAATAATTAATTTCACAGCACATTTGCGTCTATTATAAATTTATTGTCTATAAAGAAAATCACTTCAGGCGTCGACTGTTTTCGAACCACTTTTGAACATGAATAAAATTCATGGCATAAATCCCATAATTTGTGAAATAATTATAGAAATCATCTTCCACACGTTGGTTATGCAAATCCGATTCCACCGTTCTTTTCATCGATAGTTAATTTATTTATTGGTCAATATTCTTCTGCTCTGCTCGTATTTGTTATCACTGTCTCAACTATTCCCGGTAAAAAATAAATGCTGGCTGGGAACAATGGCACAATTTCTAATACAAAACTGTGGTTAATATTCGTTTCCTTTTTAAAAGTGTCACATGCACAAATACAATTTACGCAACTAAAGTCTTTTGATTTACCCGATTGTTGCTCATGCTCACCTGCACAATTTCTGTATTCTTTCGAAAATGACCATAACCGAGGCAATTAATATATTCAAATGTTTTACGTATTGGCCGTCCTACGATACCTTTTTTATTTAACATTAATTTATTTTACAAACCAATATCCACTTCAATTTATAAAAGTAGAACTCGTAAATTAATTAGGTTGTTTCAATGCATTCATTTTCATTTCCGTTAAGCTTTTAATTAAATCGTCTCCACACTTATATTTCCATTTGAGCCAACAATTTTAAGTTTTGGTTTTATTTTAATTCACTTTGAGTTATCCGTTGTACGAGCGATTACGATTATACTTGTCGAAGTATTTACTTTCCTAATTGTCCTACACGAATTCGTTAATCTGGAAATTAAAGCGTCACGACTGACACACTTTAAGGTGGATGCACTGGTTATGATTTCAAATTTTGCATAATTATAGTGAAAATTGTGTAACAAATTCACGTAATAAATTTCCCAGTGTCACCCTAAAAATTGTTCATAAATCCGTCTGGAAACTCCTTTGTCTTCTGGTGTTAGAAAAACATTCGAAAATCTTCGTTGATTTATGGATCAACGCATAATCCAACATCGCATGCACTTTTTATAATAGAAACGACTTTCACACTTTGAATCGCCGTCTGGTCTTGTTTCTCGGGAGCAGCATACAACACACATATCCTTGTTGATTTCACTTTACATGATCTGGAATGTATTGACAAAAGGTCGTGCATTTTGGTAACTCCAATGTCAGATAAAAACTCATGACCAGGTTATGGATTAAGAAATCACATTGATAACATCAATTACTGTCCTTAGGATCTTATTGGTTCTAAAACCAATGAAATATTATCGGTTTTGGCGTTATCATTTCATTCTTTTAAATGGCAACTTTATTTCACAGAATATTTAATAATAATATCAATAATATTCAAATCCCCGTTTTAGGAAGCGAAGATAAGTTAATGTGGCAATGGTCAGTAAAGTCTCAGAGTAAAGACCCATCATTCACATAAAATAACATCTTGTTTTCTTCGCAACTTTGTAAGTGAAACGCACAAGTGGAGTGTAGTTGCTTATCTGATATCAATGGAACACAAAGTTGTGAACCAGTTGTGGTGTCTGGACGCAAACTTCGCCAACTTCGTGACTAATATGTGTGACCGAAATCATCTGATGAGAGTTGTGAATTTTCTCAAAGTAATTTTTGTCTGGCCGAATCGATTATCCAAGTGCGATTTGTTAGTATATTTCCTGTTCCGAATCAAGGCCAATCTGTGAATAAATTATCAATAATTCACAAAAATTTATAATAAATTAAGAGTTAAAACCGAAATTTTTGAGTAATTTTTAGAATAAACCTTTTAATTAATATTTTTTGAATTGTAATAATAAATTTTGTTGGAATATTTTGAATAACTGATTTGAAGTTCAAAGTGTCAATTTTGATTTAATTTTCCAAAAATTTCTAATTATAATTTTTCTTTCCATTTTTTCTATAATTTTCGTCATAATTTATTTGCAAAATTGTTGCCCAATTCATTGTCAGCATAGAAACAATTGCAATTACAGTTTCACGTCAGCTGATTTAGGATGCGAATTAGGTCATCGTCATATAAATCTGGGAGACTTGGTTGTTGTTGTTGTTGTTGTTGTTGTGATTGTTGTTGTTGTTGTTGTTGTTGTGATTGTTGTTGTTGTAGTTGTTGTTGTTGTTGTTGATGTACTTGTTGCTGTTGTTGTTGTAGTAGTTGTTGTTGATGTGGTTGTTGTTGTTGTTGTTGTTGTAGTTGTTGTTGTTGATGTACTTGCTGCTGTTGTTGTTGTTGTAGTTGTTGTTGATGTGGTTGTTTTTGTTGTTGTTGTTGTTGCTGCTGTGAATGTTGTTGTTGTTGATGTACTTGCTGCTGCTGTTGTTGTTGTTGTTGTTGTTGTTGTTGTTGTTGTTGTTGTTGTTGTTGAAGCTGATAATATCGTTGTTGTTGTTGTTGTTGTTGTTGTTGTTGTTGAAACTGATAATATTGTTGTGGTGATTGGTATTGGTGTTGTTGAAGCTGATAATATTGTTGTTGTCGTAATTGTTGTTGTTGTTGTTGTTGTAGTTGTTGTTGTTGTAGTTGTTGTTGAAAGTGATAATATTGTTGTTGTTGTTGTTGTCGTTGTTGTTGTTGTTGTTGTTGTTGTTGTAGCAGCTGTTGTTGTTGTTGTTGTTGTTGTTGCTTTTGCTGTTGTTGTTGTTGTTGAAGCAGTTGTTGTTGTTGTTGTTGTTGTAGCAGCTGTTGTTGTTGTTGTTGTTGTAATTGTTGTTCTTGTTGAAGCTGATAATAATTTTGTTGTTGTTGTTGTTGTTTTTGTTGTTGTTGTTGGCGTTGTTGCTGCTGTTGTTGTTGTTGTGGTAATTGATTTTGTTGCTGCCGCTGTTGTGAAGGTAATTGCAGTTGTTGTTGTAACTCATTGTGAATTCTCAAATGCCGATTTAAGTCAGATAAATGATTAAATGATGCCGAACACTTTGTACATAAATATTTCTTTTCACTTGCAGGTTCAATTGTAATTTTATTTGTCCGAGTGTCATCTAAATCGAGCTCTGGTCTCATTTGTGGTAATTCGTTCATCAATTTATTCTCGTATTGTTTCGCCCTATGACTATAATCATTTTTATTTCGGTTGAAATAAGCGCTTGTGTTCGGTTGTTCAGCGATGTTCTGATGAATTTCATTTCTGCTGTTATCTGGTTTCTCATCTATGTGCTTTCTTCTATGAGCAATTAGATTTGATTGGGTGTTAAATTCTCTCTTACAAATATCACATTTATATGGTGTTTCACCGGTGTGCACTCTTTTATGTTTGCTTAAAGTTGAACTTTGCGAAAATTCTTTGTTACAAAAATCACATTTATATGGTGTTTCACCGGTGTGCACTCTTTTATGAACAATTAAATTTGATTTGTTTGCAAATTCTTTGTTACAAAAATCACATTTATATGGTGTTTCACCGGTGTGCACTCTTTTATGAGTAATTAGATTTGATTTGTTTGCAAATTCATTGTTACAAAAATCACATTTATATGGTGTTTCACCGGTGTGCACTCTTTTATGAGTAATTAGATTTGATTTTCGTGCAAATTCTTTGTTACAAAAATCACATTTATATGGTGTTTCACCGGTGTGTAATTTTATATGTTGTGTTAAATTTGACTTATGCCCAAAAGTTTTGGAACAGTCAGTGCATTTAAATCTTTGATGTTTATTTTCGTGAGATTTTAAATTTTGTTCAGTTGTAAATATTTCCTTGCAAATTTTGCATTTTAATAAATTTTCATCATTAGAAAAATTCTGCGTCTCGTCACTTCCACTTTGTTCTGAATCACTCATTTTTCCGTTTGTCTTATTTACGAAAATTAACGGAAAAATTATAACAATTTAATTAATTTCGAATTTTCGAGTAATTTTTATTTCAAATATTCAATTATTTTGTTGCGGTTAATAACTTTTAGAATGTTTATGAGAAACAAAAGCAGCGTCCATTCACTTTGAAAATTTTAATAGAACTGAAATTCGAAACAATTACAAAAAAGAAATAATCCAGTTAACGAAATCAAAAGTATTGCCACATTTAACTAAAATTATGAAAATATTCAACCGGAAATTTCTTGAATTATTTTGACATTTCATTTCGATTTGGAACTGAACGAAAGCAAAATTGGGTGTTACGCACCCAATCGCAATGGAAAGTAATAGTTAATCGTATTAGTAATTCGTTAAAAATGAAAGTAGTCGGGACGGTAATCTGTTGCCACATAATAATTAATTTCACAGCACATTTGCGTCTATAAAATTTTGTGTCTATAAAGAAAATCACTTAAGGCGTCGACTGTTTTTCAACCAATTTCGATAATATTTCATTTATGACCGTAGACTCATATTTTATGAAAGAGGTTTGAGCAATCAACTTCGACACGTCAGCAAGGCAAACGATGATGAAGGCCAAAAAAGGAATTATTGTTAAATGGGATTTTTGTATAATTAATTTTATTTATAATTCGTCTGATCGAAAATTAATTTAATTAATTCTTATTATGAAATCACATTTTATTTAATTATTATTTTCACAAGAGTTTTTGTCACTTATTTCTTTTCAAATTATTTCACAAATTTAATTGTCACTTAATGTTCTAAATTTTCTGATTTCGGTGCAGCAGCCAAACAAACAGTCAAATTCAGATAATTTCATTTGACAATTTCTTTCTTTTGTCCTTAAATGGCCAAATGAAATTTTTTTCATTAGCTGTTGCATAATTACCGCGCCAACCGAACTCTAAAAAGTAAACATTATTTCAAAATAAGTCAATAAATAGATTCACAAAAGTATAGTAAAGTGAGACATTTGCATTATTGAGTACATTTTCTATATTTGATGGCAAATGAATTGTAAAATTATTTGTAGTTTGTTGTAAATTTGTTTGTTGATGAGACACTGACTAATTGTCATTAATTTGACGAATTGCACAATTAGTGTACTGTGTGTCAATTGTATCAGTGTTATGTGGCGAAATGTTTGACAAATTTGACGGCGGTTGGTGTACAATTGAAAATGATGATGAATCTGAATTACTATCTACTTGTTCGCTTTCGAATTCAACGGCCATAACATCAATTCGGTTTCCAATATTACTTTCGACCTTCAATAAAGAAGATTTATTTAGAGTGGCTACACAATCATTTGGTATTTCCGTATTGGACTCACTATCAACGAAATGTTTCACTTTGATATTTTCATTCGTTTTCATTTCTGATGGAAAACAACAATTTGAGTTAAACGATTTTTGGTAATTCTTACGTTGAACAGTTGTCACATCATGGTTTTTCATATGTCGATCTAAGTCAGATAAATGGTTAAATGATGTCGAACGCTTTGTACATAAATATTTCTTTTCACTTGTAGGTTTAATTGTAATTTTATTTGCTCGACTGTAATCTAAACCGAGGTCTGGTCTCATTTGTGACAATTCTTGAAACCAATTTATTTTCGAAGTGTTTCGCCGTACGAATATTATCATTTTTAATTCTGTTGAAATCAGTCTTTGTGTTCGGTTGTTCAAAAATGTTTTCAAGAATTTCATTTCGGTTGTTATCTCCCATTTCTAATATCGACCGTTCAGTTGATGGTGATTGGTTTTCTTTTGGTACAATGTCTGTATTTTTGCAATTAATTTTGTGTTTGATTAGTAAACGAGAATGTGCAAATAATGTTTGTTATGGATTTTGAAATGTTGAATCAAGTCTGAAGAAGTGGGGAATGCCTTTGAACATACGTTACATTTAAATGGTGTCTTTCCATTATGTTTGAACATGTGCATTTTTAGTTCATTTATATACAAACATTTAGTTAAGCAATAATCACATTTATATGGTTTTTCAATGATATAAATTCTATTGTGCATTTTGTAAAGTTTGTTTCATTAAATATGATTTCAAACAAATATTACATTTAAATGGTCGCTCACCGGTATGAATTCTAGTGTGAGTTTGCAAATTTAATTTCAGCGCAATTGATTTCAATTCACTGGCGTATTTAAATGTTTTCGGACACACGTCACACTTATATTTATTGTTCTAATCTATTCGCTTTGAACGTTTTTATGGTACTAATTGAAAGTATTGAAAATTATTATTGGAACCTTGCATTAATAATGTCGATGTGATAACAGTTGGCGTAACTGGCGTTGTGTGCATCGGAACACACCGTGGCCATATTTTTTTTTTGTTTTGTCTGTCACTACTCTATAAATTTCAGTATATGTTTCGTTTCGTTGAAGTGTAAACAACAAAGTTTTTTTTTGCTTCGAACATATCGAATTACGTGCCTGAAAAAGTTGTTTGGCGGGGAAGTTTAATAACTTTCTTTTAATTTGAAGAAAACCGCTGCTGATAGTTATCGATTGTTGGTAGAAGGTTAACGGTGAACGTGCTCCAAATCAAAAAACTTGTGAACGGTGGTTTACACGCTTCAACTTCACAATCAAAACGCGATATTCCTTGCCAGAAGGTAATGCTGTGCATTTGGTGGGATCAGAAAGTTGTGGTGTATAACGAGCTGTTAAAACCAAATGAAACGGTTACAGCTGATCGCTACCGACGACGACAACTGGGCGAATTGGCAAAGAAATTGAACGAAAAACGACCATTGATAGCTCGAAAACACCACAAAGTTTTATTTCACGATGATAATGCCAGACCACATCGTGCAAACATCGTTAAGGAATATCGTTGATAACAATAAATCACTGGAAAAAATAAAATTAGATATTTTTGGGTTTTCTATGTTTTTTTTGAATAAATCCATAAAAAGTTTATCGTCGGAAAATCGATTTGTTGACAACAGTATGTTTTGCCGAAATTAAATAAAAACCATACTTTTCTAGCCGACAACAAATGGCCGTAGTTTCCATTATGACGTAAAATATCACTTAAAAAACTACTTTCACAAACATCTACTTTTTTGCGTTTGTATGATGGCCTTAATGGCTTAGCAGTCCTGGAATCGTAATCGGTACAAAAATAAGTTTTCGGTTTTAGCCAATGGATCTCGGCACATATCTTTAAAATGATTTTTGAATCAGTACTGTTAAATAGATTTCGGAAAAATTAACATCCCCAAAGGATGCCTGTCATTTTTTCCTTTGAATATTCGGCAAAAAAATAATTGATACCCTGAACCATTTTTCACACACATTTTTCTCAGCCGAATTTAATGCAAGATCGATATGCACATTTAAATCGGCATTAATGATGATTTTATAACAATTAATACCGACCCATTTACACCAACGTAAACGCACTGTGAGATAATCCTCGTCTGATTTCAATAATTTTAAATAAATGATCTGTTCATTGTTTTCCAAATTATATAATGGCTCAACTTTCGCATAGGCCGGACATTCACATAAGAAGTAGTGGCGCATGCCGATTCTTCCGACCAGAAACCCCCATCACTTTCAGTTCATTTGTAATCAATTTTAATTTATTTCTGGATAATGTTAGGCACCTTCAAATTGGAATTAGTTCTTATTGAATTTCTGGAAAATCGATATCGTCAGACCGTTGTGTGCTGGAATGGTAAGAAATTACTTTTGAAATTTCAGGTAGCCGCTGTGAAAAACGATCCACTGCATAGATTTTCCAGAATTGTTTTATAGAAACTGTAGAACCTGTAAATCTCAAATTGAACATTCATATGTAATTTCATTAGAATCGTTAAACAAGTGACCAACAATGTATTAAATTCCAGGTATCTTTTGTCAATCGATCGCTGTCAATTGGATGTTAATTTTCAGAAATCTATTTAATGGAACTCATTCAAATTCAAATAAATAGAGACAGACACACACACACACACACACACACACATCATCATCTAACAATTTAATACACCTTTAATTACATATAAAAAGCAGGCCACCTAACGGTATCGACTAACTTAATAATTTTCTCATTGTGTACAAATGTACTAGCATGATGCGGACTGGTGATGGCTCTTAGGCTCTTCAAATACATACACGGTTTTCTGGCCAATTATTAATTGGGATTCACCATGAATTGTATGGAAAATAACTGAAGGATTGTTGATATTTGTGTTATCTTATGTGAATGCACTTGTGTTTGATGATAGACGACGAATGCGTTCAAAGCGGATTTATCGATAATGTTCCGGCAAACATTAATTGGCCAACGATTGGTTTTACGCTTGCCACCAAACTGTACCCACTTAACGTGTTGGCCACCGTGTCAACGTCGTCACCCTCAGTTTTTTATTATCAAATAATATTATTTGTAAGAATTTGTTTGTCATCATCTCCAACTACAGCTGAATTTTGCAATGAACTCGGCAACATAATGCCATTTACCATCCCTACCCACATACGAAACGAGAATTGGTAAGCCAACAGCTTCGATTGTGCCATCGAATCGTTTCGACCTTGATTTGAATTGTTGTTTTAATAAATGTTGTCGTAATTCTCGCAAATATTCAAAGCACTTACATTTTATCAATATTATAAATTAATTGAGTTCTGGTGGTGTGCAAACATTTGTGTAGCCAACTGTAACTATTTGTTTTCCATGCAAGAAATAAATTTGAGTCGTCGAAATGGATTATAATTACAAAAAGATGTTTTACACCCGTTCGTTTGAAAACTGATATCTATTTAATTGTTATTTTCTGTCATTCCGATAATATTGGTATTATTTGCACCCCCATTTGTAATGTTAGGATAGACGGTATGACGGTATTTGTACATAAAATTATTTATAATTATACATTTGGTCCTTAAAACAGTACAACCATCTAATCATACAGTTAACAAATTATACACAGAGCCATAGATTAATAGTTGTGGGGCGAACATCATCAATTTTTTGGTATATGTACATTAAATGTATGTTTGATATCGATGGTGATGGTGGTGATGGTGGTGATGGTGGTGATGGTGGGTGTCATTAGGCCAAACCAAATCAACTAAAATAAATAAATAGAAATAGGATTCGATAGATAGATTTGATTTGCATATATTGTTTAGGTTGTTGTGTAGGTGGATGGGGGTGGGATGGGGGTGCGGGTGGTATACACAATGCACCCATAGATATATTTTACCAAAATAAACAACAGACGACATAGACGAACGATATAAGAAAGTATTTAATTATATTTTGTGTGCGACATAAGGATTTTTTTCATGTTTTTATATCTAGCCGAAATTGAAAAATATTGGTTCTATAACTAAGTTTTTGGGGATATTTTGATAAAGAAAAACACATTTATTTGAAAGAAGTATTTGCCATCAGAATTTACAACCATTTTGACCATCTTTGAGGCAAATTATGGATCCGCTCATAGAAGAATTGCTTAGGTTTTGAAGAAGCAATTCATGAATCCAGCCATTTTTTCATATTTTCGTATCGATTGAACCGGTGTGCAGAACGGGACTGTCTGCATCGACCCGAACAAATGGTAGTCTGATGGAACAATGTCTGGTGAATATGGAACACGTCTTGCAACGTGTGGTCTAGCATTATCATGCTGCGCAGAATCACACGGTCATGTCTGTTAGTATATTCTGGTTGTAGTTGATGCAATACTCGGCTCAATTGGATTAATTGCTCTCGGTAATGTTCAGCAGTGATGGTTTGTCCCCGGTTTAAACAGCTCATAGTGCACTACACCAAGCTGGACCCCGCCAGATACTCAGCATAATCTTAGCACACGATGAATATTGCGTTTTGGTGTCGATGGACCTGATTCACCTGTCTTCACACCCATGCTTTCAGATATTTTGGATTATCGTAATGGATCCACTTTTCATCACAAAATTCGATGCAAAATTGAATGTTTTTGAAGCAAAATTTCACACACATTATTTTTCAATTGTCATGTGGTATCCAATACGATAGCATTTGGACAATTCCCACCGTCTTTAAACGTTTTGGAAACACTTGTGCTTGGGTAACGTCTAATGCCAATGCTAATTCTTCTTCCGTTTTTAACATCTTCGCTGAGTAAAGCTTTCAATTCTTCGTTTTCAAAATTTTAGTTGGTGCTCCAACGCGTTCCTAATCACTAACATAAAAATCATTATTTTTAAACCGTCGTCTAAACCAATACTGTCACAATTGTTTTGGTGATGGGGGAATGTTCACCATAAATTTGTAACAAAAAGCCTTAAGTTTCCTGCTGCTGATGCTGTTTTCTTCCCAAATAAAATTACTTAACATAACTTCCCGTAAATGCAGATTATCAGCAGGACTTAGTTATAGACCCAATATTAGTTTTGGCCACAGTAACGACGAAAAATGACATTTATAAAAAAAAAAAAATAGATCGATAGGCAGCAAACGATACCCGCTCCCTATAAAACAAGAAAATTTTAATTAAACAAATTTATATTTCAGCGAAAAGCCATGAGCACCAAAGAGTGACACCAAAAACGGGCTGTTTCGTTGCAACGCCAATATTGTCTCAATTGGTTCTGATCATAAGTCTGAGTCATAAGCTTTTGTTTTGCGAAGTATTGTAGTTCAGTCTACTGCCCCAGCTATGGGGGCCAGACATTCACATAGACAAATAATGCAAATCTTCAGACTAGAATATAGAAATATCCACTGAATGTAAATACGAAACTATCAACAACTATCGAATCCCTTAAATTCAGTATCGTTCTCATCGCATTTCCATTGCCAACGACAATCCCACTTTCAATCTCACCGCCATCCCAATTCCAACCGTATTCCTGGTGGCCGATAGAAAATGATGACCCGCAAGCCGGTGGTTCCGACTCGAAACTATCTGCACCACGTCAAGTATTCAAGTACGCCTGTTTGTGATGACCGCCGGTATCTAGTAATTATCAAACTAGACTAACTTACCGATACGATATCGGTTTCGTTGCATTTAAAAATTAATTGATTGTGTCTTGTGGAGTAAATCATCTTTGTAATCCACCAGAATGTATATGCTTTTTATGACAAAAATCCCCAAAGTTCGAGTCGCCGATGTGCGACCCCTTCAATTGTCTTGACGGTGAACCATTCACATCAGTTCTTGTTCGTTTCTTTTTCGAAGACTTCTGGCAAACAATTGGTTGTCCAACGTTCCAACACTTTCTTTGTGTATCGGACGGTCGATTTTGATGTTTCACTTGTCCGACTCATATCCATTTGTGCACCATTTAATACACCTTTAACACCTTTCCACGGCCACATGATCTTATTGATGTTTGTCGCATGTCCAGCAAGGATACCTAAATTTTACGGTATATATGTGTGTCACATGACAATCGCTTGCGCATTATCAGTTAACGTACGGTACCGGTTTTGGAACGACCGACGGATGGAAATTCGGGATGTAAGTAAATCTCAGCCACGATTGAATAATTCGTGTTATACAATTTTCTGTTCGATGGTACCGCATCGACATATATAAAAAAATGAAGTTCATCCGATTATTGTGTTCTTGTCTGCCAACGATTTGCGTCGAATGGTTATGAAAAATAATCTTACAAAAATATTTGGTGTTTATTGGGGACCGGTTTATTTTCAAGATCGAATGTAAAGAATCGGGGGTGGTAGGCGATGAAAATAGTGATTGTAAGTTGGTACTTTTATGGTAACAAATTTAAAAGTTTCCATTCGAAACGTCAGATTGAATCAGTCCATAAATATAAATGCCTGCACATATTTATTTTATTTTAATGGATACAAAACAACCAGCGGAGGACGACACTCATCGTTAGTTTAATGTGGAACGAAAGCCAATTGCCAATGGCATGACAATCTATACAAAATTTTGTTAGGCGTCTCCATCCCTCTCACACGCACAAACTTTTTTACTTTAACCCCATCCACACTATTTTATTTGCTATAAATTTCACGTCAGTTCATTTTACCTTCAAAATTATGGTTTTTGTAAATAATTTTAATTATTAATAAAAAATTGAAATGTCACATATTTTTATATTGATGAAAAAGGTCTTGTTTGTCCATATATCAGAATTTCATGAAAACGTATTGTATTTCATCAACCGCATAGACACACACACACACACACACCATCATCATCATCATCATCATCATCATCATCATCATCATCATCATCATATTATATTGTAAATTAGTAAATAAAATATATATTTCGATAACTTTATGCGGTGTCAATTTGTGATGTGAGACATTATTATTAAAATGTCATCAATATATTTTCAAATAATATGTACCGTCTGTCCGGGAAAATAATTGAAATGAAGAGTTTAAAATGATACTGAAATAATTGTCGAAAATAGTCTACCTTTTTGCGATACACACACAATGAGTACCCAATTCGAAACGTTTGACCAACGCTAGTGTGTACACATATTTGGTGATTGGTCATTTATCGGCCGTCTAACCACACTTTTTTTAATACTTTCAGTCCCATTGACGATAACAATGGCGTTGATTTTTAATAATTATCTTATTTATATGGCGTGAAGTTAGTAGCTCTTACTTTGCATACGGTAATTGTGTTCACATTGACATAAGAGTTAGACAACGATGGTACTTGTGTTTCGCATTAAAATGGTGTCTAAAATGTTGAAGTGAATTTTATTAATTTTTTTTTTTATATTAATTCTATTCACAGCGTCGACGCAAACGATGCATTCGTTTTGTAGCATTCGTTGACGTCGACTAACATCGACAAATTTACACCAAAGTATGTACGTCATGGCACGGTGAATAGGAGACATATAAGGGATGACAATGTCACCGTATAAACATTACAATTTTTACATAACGTAGCATTGCAACGATACAGAAACTTTGTGTCAATATTGTGGTTGTAGGTTTGCCGACCAGGACATGCGACTTCGGTTCCGCAAAAAAGGAATTAGTAATTTTATGTCTTTTGTTTTTTGTTTTCTATGAACAATTAGCATTACCGCCGCACTTAGGTGACGTTTAAGTAACACCCGGGTCCGTCTGGCGTTGCGTTTATCCTTTGCATTGTACATTTCTCCGGCGCGTTCGATTATTCTACTACAAATCATACGTCATTGGAAATGTGGGGCAACGGTATGAAACTATGACCGAATTTTAAAAGAAATTGATCTATTATTTTTCCCGACAGTGGGTGTGCGTAATAACACACACACACACACACACACACACACAGAAAACTTTACAGACTGTGAACTTGGAACTTTTCTTTTGTATAACATTTTTATCTGATTGTTTTTTGTTTTGTATTTTTAGAATTCAGTTTTTTTTGTTCTTAACAATGCGTCGCAAATGTTGTTTACAATTTCATATCTTTTATCAAAATGTTGTCGTGCACACAATTTTGGCTTCTTCATTTGATTTATATTATTATTTTGGTAAAAAAAACAACAACAAATATTATTTATAATTTATTACATTCACATTCATTTGCGGCTAATAAGCGTACGACAAATTTCTCATCTTTCAACAACATAATTTCTATATTTATAAAATCAATAGAGAATCATTTTCTCATCTGGATATTTGATCGCATGAAAATTTACATTGTATTGTGTGATACGTAAGCGATTCTCAATAAACCTTTTATTATTTTATTGTACAATATTAGATTTATGTGTTGTATCAAAAGATATATTTAAAAATAGGAAAAAGGCAACACTGGACTGGACTGGGTGTAAATAAAAACCAATTCACCAAAATTTGACCTTTAAAATGATAGAAAAATATTTATGTCCAAGCCAAATTGATTTAATATTAAATCCTACACATAAACAATCGAAGAATACGTAAACCAATCGCTGAAATACCATTTCACAATTCACCTATAACAGCTACAGTTTGGTCAAATGGGTAAATTACTCTGTCGTCGCCTCGGACTACATATAACAATTCACCAATTGTACTGTGCCAGTAACAACGAACGATAAAGGTTTACATATTTTTATTATTTTCTAAATGTGAGTGATTAGCCCATAAAATTTCTACATCCATTTTCATTTGTATTCCATAAACGAACAAAATGGGTGAAAAATGTGACCATTAAAATAAATACCGAAAAGTTTCATATGAAAAATATTGGGAATTGCCGCAGCCACATTTTATGATTATTAACAATGAGCAGAATATACAACTGACGCGCCGCCAAATGATACAAATACAATAACATTACCGTAAAAATGTGTCGAACAGCAAAGCGATTAGCTGTGACATTCAAAATGGCAAAATTTAAATGTTAACAAATCAAATTAATTAAAAGTTGTGAACCATTTGTGGTGTCTGGACGCAAACTTCGCCAACTTCGTGACTAATATGTGTGACCGAAATCATCTGATGAGAGTTGTGAATTTTCTCAAAGTAATTTTTGTCGGGCCAAATCGATTATCCTAGTGCGATTTGTTAGTATATTTCCTGTTCCGAATCAAGGCCAATCTGTGAATAAATTATCAATAATTCACAAAAATTTATAATAAATTAAGAGTTAAAACCGAAATTTTTGAGTAATTTTTAGAATAAACCTTTTAATTAATATTTTTTGAATTGTAATAATAAATTTTGTTGGATAATTTTGAATAACTGATTTGAAGTTCAAAGTGTCAATTTTGATTTAATTTTCCAAAAATTTCTAATTATAATTTTTCTTTCCATTTTTTCTATAATTTTCGTCATAATTTATTTGCAAAATTGTTGACCAATTCATTGTCAGCATAGAAACAATTGCAATTACAGTTTCACGTCAGCTGATTTAGGATGCGCATTAAGTCATCGTAATTTAAATCTGGGAGACTTGGTTGTTGTTGTTGTTGTTGTTGTTGTTGTTGTTGTTGTGGTTGTTGTTGTGGTTGTTGTTGTGGCTGTTGTTGTTGTGGCTGTTGTTGTTGTTGTTGTTGTGGTTGTTGTGGTTGAATCTGATAATATTCTTGTTGTTGTTGTGGTTGTTGTTGTAGTTGTTGTTGAAGCTGATAATATTGTGGTTGTTGTCGTTGTTGTTGTTGTTGTTGTTGTTGTTGTTGTTGTTGTTGTTGTTGTAGTTGTATTTGTTGTTGTTGTTGTTCTCGTTGTTGTTGATGTTGAAGCTGACAATATTGGTGTTGTTGTTGTTGTTGTTGTCGTTGTTGAAGCTGATGATAATGTTGTTGTGGTAATTGTTGTTGTTGTTGTTGTTGTTGTTGTTGTTGTTGTTGTTGTAGTAGCAGTAGTTGTTGTTGCTGTTGTAATTCTTGTTGTTGTTGAAGCTGATAATAATTTAGTGTTTGTTGTTGCTGTTGTTGTTGTTGTTGTTGTTGGTGAAGCTGATAATATTGTTGTTGTCGTATTTGTTGTTGTTGTTGTTGCAGCAGCTGTTGTTGTTGTTGTTGTTGTTGTAATTGTTGTTGTTGTTGAAGCTGATAATAATTTTGTTGTTGTTGTTGTTGTTGTTGTTGTTGAAGCTGATAATATTGTTGTTGTCGTATTTGTTGTTGTTGTTGTTGTTGTTGTTGAAGCTGATAATATTGTTGTTGTCGTATTTGTTGTTGTTGTTGTTGTAGCAGCTGTTGTTGTTGTTGTTGTTGTTGTAATTGTTGTTGTTGTTGAAGCTGATAATAATTTTGTTGTTGTTGTTGTTGTTGTTTTTGTTGTTGTTGTTGTTGCAACTCATCGTGAATTCTCAAATGTCGATTTAAGTCAGATAAATGATTAAATGATGCCGAACACTTTGTACATAAATATTTCTTTTCACTTCCAGGTTCAATTGTAATTTTATTTGTCCGAGTGTCATCTAAATCGAGCTCTGGTCTCATTTGTGGTAATTCGTTCATCAATTTATTCTCGTATTGTTTCGCCCTATGACTATTATCATTTTTATTTCGGTTGAAATAAGCGCTTGTGTTCGGTTGTTCAGCGATGTTTTGATGAATTTCATTTCTGCTGTTATCTGGTTTCTCACCTATGTGCCTTCTTCTATGAGCAATTAGATTTGATTGGTCGTTAAATTCTCTCTTACAAATATCACATTTATATGGTGTTTCACCGGTGTGCACTCTTTTATGAACAATTAAATTTGATTTGTCTGCAAATTCTTTGTTACAAATATCACATTTATATGGTGTTTCACCGGTGTGAATTCTTTTATGTGTGATTAAAGCTGAACTTTGCGAAAATTTTTTGTTACAAAAATCACATTTATATGGTCTTTCACCGGTGTGCACTCTTTTATGAACAATAAAATTTGATTTGTTTGCAAATTCTTTGTTACAAATATCACATTTATATGGTGTTTCACCGGTGTGCACTCTTTTATGTGTGATTAAAGAAGAAGCATGCGCAAATTCTTTGTTACAAATATCACATTTATATGATTTTTCACCGGTGTGCACTCTTTTATGTATGATTAAATCTGAACTTCGCGAAAATTCTTTGTTACAAAAATCACATTTATATGGTGTTTCACCGGTGTGCACTCTTTTATGTTTAATTAGATTTGATTTTCGTGAAAATTCTTTGTTACAAAAATCACATTTATATGGTTTTTCACCGGTGTGTAATTTTATATGTCGTGTTAAACTTGACTTCTTTCCAAAAGTTTTGGAACAGTCAGTGCATTTAAATCTTTGATGTTTATTTTCGTGAGATTTTAAATTTTGTTCAGTTGTAAATATTTCCTTGCAAATTTTGCATTTTAATAAATTTTCATCATTAGATAAATTCTGCGTCTCGTCACTTCCACTTTGTTCTGAATCACTCATTTTTCCGTTTGTCTTATTTACGAAAATTAACGGAAAAATTATAACAATTTAATTAATTTCGAATTTTCGAGTAATTTCTATTTAAAATATTCAATTATTTTGTTGCGGTTAATAACTTTTAGAATGTTTATGAGAAACAAAAGCAGCGTCCATTCACTTTGAAAATTTTAATAGAACTGAAATTCGAAACAATTACAAAAAAGAAATAATCCAGTTAACGAAATCAAAAGTATTGCCACATTTAACTAAAATTATGAAAATATTCAACCGGAAATTTCTTGAATTATTTTGACATTTCATTTCGATTTGGAACTGAACGAAAGCAAAATTGGGTGTTACGCACCCAATCGCAATGGAAAGTAAAAGTTAATCGTATTAGTAATTCGTTAAAAATGAAAGTAATCGGGACGGTAATCTGTTGCCACATAATAATTAATTTCACAGCACATTTGCGTCTATAAAATTTAGTGTCTATAAAGAAAATCACTTAAGGCGTCGACTGTTTTCGAACCACTTTTGAACATGAATCAAATTCATGGCATAAATCCCATAATTTGTGAAATAATTATAGAAATCATCTTCCACACGTTGGTTATGCAAATCCGATTCCACCGTTCTTTTCATCGATATTTAATTTATTTATTGGTCAATATTCTTCTGCTCTGCTCGTATTTGTTATTTTAGGAAAAACGGATTAATTTGTGACTTTTCCCAATTTTTAGGACAACCAACCAATGAAAATAGCCATTGCCACAATTTATGTTTATGAAAATTGCACCTTATTTATGTCTGATTTTAGACTTTCACATTTTTCAGATCTAATTAGCTTATTATACTTATTTCGACCTTTGACTTTTAGGTAGCAATGCCAGTTCCAGCTTTGTACCCGTCACTGCAAAATGCCATTATAGAGCACCGGTATTTCATAGTACCAATATAATAGTTCCTGCTAATATGCATTGCCAGTAGGTGTTCCTGTCACTATTCCAGTCACCGAATATGGTACAATAGTTTTCCAACCACATCTAGTTGTTGACAGCTATTTATTAATTGTACCTGTAATCACTGTCTCAACTATTCCCGGTAAAAAATAAATGTTGGCTGGGAACAATGGCACAATTTCTAATACAAAACTGTGATTAATATTCGTTTCCTTTTTAAAAGTGTCACATGCACAAATACAATTTACGCAACTAAAGTCTTTTGATTTACCGGATTGTTGCTCATGCTCACCTGCACAATTTCTGTATTCTTTCGAAAATGACCATAACCGAGGCAATTAATATATTCAAATGTTTTACGTATTGGCCGTCCTACGATACCTTTTTTATTTAACATTAATTTATTTTACAAACCAATATCCACTTCAATTTATAAAAGTAGAACTTGTAAATTAATTGGGTTGTTTCAATGCATTCATTTTCATTTCCGTTAAGCTTTTAATTAAATCGTCTCCACACTTATATTTCCATTTGAGCCAACAATTTTAAGTTTTGGTTTTATTTTAATTCACTTTGAGTTATCCGTTGTACGAGCGATTACGATTATACTTGTCGAAGTATTTACTTTCCTAATTGTCCTACACGAATTCGTTAATCCGGAAATTAAAGCTTCACGACTGACACACTTTAAGGTGGATGCACTGGTTATGATTTCAAATTTTGCATAATTATAGTGAAAATTGTGTAACAAATTCACGTAATAAATTTCCCAGTGTCGCCCTAAAAATTGTTCATAAATCGGTCTGGAAACTCCTTTGTCTTCTGGTGTTAGAAAAACGGATCAACGCATAATCCAACATCGCATGCACTTTTTATAATAGAAACGACTTTCACACTTTGAATCACCGTCTGGTCTTGTTTCTCGGGAGCAGCATGCAACACACATATCCTTGTTGATTTCACTTTACATGATCTGGAATGTATTGACAAAAGGTCGTGCATTTTGGTAACTCCAATGTCAGATAAAAACTCATGACCAGGTTATGGATTAAGAAATCACATTGATAACATCAATTACTGTCCTTAGGATCTTATTGGTTCTAAAACCAATGAAATATTATCGGTTTTGGCGTTATCATTTCATTCTTTTAAATGGCAACTTTATTTCACAGAATATTTAATAATAATATCAATAATATTCAAATCCCCGTTTTAGGAAGCGAAGATAAGTTAATGTGGCAATGGTCAGTAAAGTCTCAGAGTAAAGACCCATCATTCACATAAAATAACATCTTGTTTTCTTCGCAACTTTGTAAGTGAAAAGCACAAGTGGAGTGTAGTTGCATATCTGATATCAATGGAACACAAAGTTGTGAACCATTTGTGGTGTCTGGACGCAAACTTCGCCAACTTCGTGACTAATATGTGTGACCGAAATCATCTGATGAGAGTTGTGAATTTTCTCAAAGTAATTTTTGTCTGGCCAAATCGATTATCCTAGTGCGATTTGTTAGTATATTTCCTGTTCCGAATCAAGGCCAATCTGTGAATAAATTATCAATAATTCACAAAAATTTATAATAAATTAAGAGTTAAAACCGAAATTTTTGAGTAATTTTTAGAATAAACCTTTTAATTAATATTTTTTGAATTGTAATAATAAATTTTGTTGGAATATTTTGAATAACTGATTTGAAGTTCAAAGTGTCAATTTTGATTTAATTTTCCAAAAATTTCTAATTATAATTTTTCTTTCCATTTTTTCTATAATTTTCGTCATAATTTATTTGCAAAATTGTTGACCAATTCATTGTCAGCATAGAAACAATTGCAATTACAGTTTCACGTCACCTGATTTAGGATTACAATTAGTCCAGGCGCATTAAGTCATCGTAATATAAATCTGAAAGACTTGGTTGTTGTTGTTGTTGTTGTTGTTGTTGTTGTTGTAATGGCTGTTGTTGTTGTGTTTGTTGTTCTTGTGGCTGTTGTTGTTGTTGTTGTAGTTGTTGTTGAAGCTGATAATATTGTTGTTCTTGTAATTGCTGTTGTTGTCGTTGTTGTTGTAGTTGTCGTTGAAGTAGTTGTTGTTGCAGTGGTTGTCGTAGAAGCTGATAATATTGTTGTTGTTGATGTTGTTGTTGTTGTAGTTGTCGTTGAAGTAGTTGTTGTTGCAGTGGTTGACGTAGAAGCTGATAATATTGTTGTTGTTGATGTTGTTGTTGTTGTTGTTGTTGTTGTTGTAGTTGTCGTTGAAGTAGTTGTTGTTGCAGTGGTTGTCGTAGAAGCTGATAATATTGTTGTTGTTGATGTTGTTGTTGTTGTTGTTGTTGTTGTTGTTGTTGTATTTGCTGTAGTTGTTGTAGCTGCAGTTGTTGTTGTGTTAGTTGTTGTTGTAGAAGCTGATAATAATGTTGTGATAATTGGTATTGATGTTGTTGAAGCTGATAAAATGGTAGTTGTTGTTGTTGTCGTAATTGTTGTTGTTGTAGTTGTTGTTCAAGCTGATAATATTGCTGTTGTTGATGTTGTTGTTGAGGTAATTGTTGTTGTTGTTGTTGTTGTTGTTGTTGTTGTTGTTGTTGTTGTTGTTGTTGTTGTTGTTGTTGTTGTTGTTGGCGTTGTTGCTGCTGTTGTTGTTGTTGTGGTAATTGATTTTGTTGCTGCCGCTGTTGTGAAGGTAATTGCAGTTGTTGTTGTAACTCATTGTGAATTCTCAAATGCCGATTTAAGTCAGATAAATGATTAAATGATGCCGAACACTTTGTGCATAAATATTTCTTTTCACTTCCAGGTTCAATTGTAATTTTATTTGTCCGAGTGTCATCTAAATCGAGCTCTGGTCTCATTTGTGGTAATTCGTTCATCAATTTATTCTCGTATTGTTTCGCCCTATGACTATAATCATTTTTATTTCGGTTGAAATAAGCGCTTGTGTTCGGTTGTTCAGCGATGTTTTGATGAATTTCATTTCTGCTGTTATCTGGTTTCTCACCTATGTGCCTTCTTCTATGAGCAATTAGATTTGATTGGTCGTTAAATTCTCTCTTACAAATATCACATTTATATGGTGTTTCACCGGTGTGCACTCTTTTATGAGTAATTAGAATTGATATTTGTGCAAATTCTTTGTTACAAATATCACATTTATATGGTGTTTCACCGGTGTGCACTCTTTTATGAACAATTAAATTTGATTTGTCTGCAAATTCTTTGTTACAAATATCACATTTATATGGTGTTTCACCGGTGTGAATTCTTTTATGTGTGATTAAAGCTGAACTTTGCGAAAATTTTTTGTTACAAAAATCACATTTATATGGTCTTTCACCGGTGTGCACTCTTTTATGAACAATAAAATTTGATTTGTTTGCAAATTCTTTGTTACAAATATCACATTTATATGGTGTTTCACCGGTGTGCACTCTTTTATGAACAATAAAATTTGATTTTCGTGCAAATTCTTTGTTACAAAAATCACATTTATATGGTGTTTCACCGGTGTGCACTCTTTTATGAGTAATTAGATTTGATATTTGTGCAAATTCTTTGTTACAAAAATCACATTTATATGGTGTTTCACCGGTGTGCACTCTTTTATGAGTAATTAGATTTGATATTTGTGCAAATTCTTTGTTACAAAAATCACATTTATATGGTGTTTCACCGGTGTGCACTCTTTTATGTATGATTAAATCTGAACTTCGCAAAAATTCTTTGTTACAAAAATCACATTTATATGGTGTTTCACCGGTGTGTAATTTTATATGTTGTTTTAAACTTCTCTTATGTCCAAAAGTTTTGGAACAGTCAGTGCATTTAAATCTTTGATGTTTATTTTCGTGAGATTTAAAATTTTGTTCAGTTGTAAATATTTCCTTGCAAATTTTGCATTTTAATAAATTTTCATCATTAGATAAATTCTGCGTCTCGTCACTTCCACTTTGTTCTGAATCACTCATTTTTCCGTTTGTCTTATTTACGAAAATTAACGGAAAAATTATTAACAATTTAATTAATTTCGAAATTTCGAGTAATTTCTATTTAAAATATTCAATTATTTTGTTGCGGTTAATAACTTTTAGAATGTTTATGAGAAACAAAAGCAGCGTCCATTCACTTTGAGAATTTTAATAGAACTGAAATTCGAAACAATTACAAAAAAGAAATAATCCAGTTAACGAAATCAAAAGTATTGCCACATTTAACTAAAATTATGAAAATATTCAACCGGAAATTTCTTGAATTATTTTGACATTTCATTTCGATTTGGAACTGAACGAAAGCAAAATTGGGTGTTACGCACCCAATCGCAATGGAAAGTAAAAGTTAATCGTATTAGTAATTCGTTAAAAATGAAAGTAATCGGGACGGTAATCTGTTGCCACATAATAATTAATTTCACAGCACATTTGCGTCTATTATAAATTTATTGTCTATAAAGAAAATCACTTCAGGCGTCGACTGTTTTCGAACCACTTTTGAACATATTTTATTCATGGCAGAAATCCCATAATTTGTGCAATAATTATAGAAATCATCTTCCACACGTTGGTTATGCAAATCCGATTCCACCGTTCTTTTCATCGATAGTTAATTTATTTATTGGTCAATATTCTTCTGCTCTGCTCGTATTTGTTATTTTAGGAAAAAAGGATTAATTTGCGACTTTTCCCAATTTTTAGGACAACCAACCAATGAAAATAGCCATTGCCACAATTTATGTTTATGAAAATTGCACCTTATTTATGTCTGATTTTAGATTTTCACATTTTTCAGATCTAATTAGCTTATTATACTTATTACCTTTGACTTTTAGGTAGCAATGCCTGTTCCAGCTTTGTACCCGTCACTGCAAAATGCCATTATAGAGCACCGGTATTTCATAGTACCAATATAATAGTTCCTGCTAATATGCATTGCCAGTAGGTGTTCCTGTCACTATTCCAGTCACCGAATATGGTACAATAGTTTTCCAACCACATCTAGTTGTTGACAGCTATTTATTAATTGTACCTGTAATCACTGTCTCAACTATTCCCGGTAAAAAATAAATGTTGGCTGGGAACAATGGCACAATTTCTAATACAAAACTGTGATTAATATTCGTTTCCTTTTTAAAAGTGTCACATGCACAAATACAATTTACGCAACTAAAGTCTTTTGATTTACCCGATTGTTGCTCATGCTCACCTGCACAATTTCTGTATTCTTTCGAAAATGACCATAACCGAGGCAATTAATATATTCAAATGTTTTACGTATTGGCCGTCCTACGATACCTTTTTTATTTAACACTAATTTATTTTACAAACCAATATCCACTTCAATTTATAAAAGTAGAACTTGTAAATTAATTAGGTTGTTTCAATGCATTCATTTTCATTTCCGTTAAGCTTTTAATTAAATCGTCTCCACACTTATATTTCCATTTGAGCCAACAATTTTAAGTTTTGGTTTTATTTTAATTCACTTTGAGTTATCCGTTGTACGAGCGATTACGATTATACTTGTCGAAGTATTTACTTTCCTAATTGTCCTACACGAATTCGTTAATCCGGAAATTAAAGCTTCACGACTGACACACTTTAAGGTGGATGCACAGGTTATGATTTCAAATTTTGCATAATTATAGTGAAAATTGTGTAACAAATTCACGTAATAAATTTCCCAGTGTCGCCCTAAAAATTGTTCATAAATCGGTCTGGAAACTCCTTTGTCTTCTGGTGTTAGAAAAACATTCGAAAATCTTCGTTGATTTATGGATCAACGCATAATCCAACATCGCATGCACTTTTTATAATAGAAACGACTTTCACACTTTGAATCGCCGTCTGGTCTTGTTTCTCGGGAGCAGCATACAACACACATCTCCTTGTTGATTTCACCTTACATGATGTGGAATGTATTGAAAAAAGGTCGTGTATTTTGGTAACTCCAAAGTCAGATAAAAACTCATGAGCAGGTTATGGATTAAGAAATCACATTGATAACATCAATTACTGTCCTTAGGATCTTATTGATTCTAAAACCAATGAAATATTATCGGTTTTGGCGTTATCATTTCATTCTTTTAAATGGCAACTTTATTTCACAGAATATTTAATAATAATATCAATAATATTCAAATCCCCGTTTTAGGAAGCGAAGATAAGTTAATGTGGCAATGGTCAGTAAAGTCTCAGAGTAAAGACCCATCATTCACATAAAATAACATCTTGTTTTCTTCGCAACTTTGTAAGTGAAAAGCACAAGTGGAGTGTAGTTGCATATCTGATATCAATGGAACACAAAGTTGTGAACCATTTGTGGTGTCTGGACGCAAACTTCGCCAACTTCGTGACTAATATGTGTGACCGAAATCATCTGATGAGAGTTGTGAATTTTCTCAAAGTAATTTTTGTCTGGCCAAATCGATTATCCTAGTGCGATTTGTTAGTATATTTCCTGTTCCGAATCAAGGCCAATCTGTGAATAAATTATCAATAATTCACAAAAATTTATAATAAATTAAGAGTTAAAACCGAAATTTTTGAGTAATTTTTAGAATAAACCTTTTAATTAATATTTTTTGAATTGTAATAATAAATTTTGTTGGAATATTTTGAATAACTGATTTGAAGTTCAAAGTGTCAATTTTGATTTAATTTTCCAAAAATTTCTAATTATAATTTTTCTTTCCATTTTTTCTATAATTTTCGTCATAATTTATTTGCAAAATTGTTGACCAATTCATTGTCAGCATAGAAACAATTGCAATTACAGTTTCACGTCAGTTGATTTAGGATGCGAATTAAGTCATCGTAATTTAATTCTGGGAGACTTGGTTGTTGTTGTTGTTGTTGTTGTTGTTGTTGTTGTTGTTGTTGTTGTTGTTGTTGTAGTTGTTGTTGTTGTTGATGTTGTTGTTGTTGTTGTTGTTGTTGTTGTTGTTGTTGATGTTGTTGTTGTTGTTGTTGTTGTTGTTGTTGTTGTTGTTGTTGTTGTTGTTGTTGTTGTTGTTGTTGTTGTTGTTGTTGTTGTTGTTGTTGTGGGTGTTGTTGTAGTAGCAGTTGATGTTGTTGTTGTTGTAATTGTTGTTGTTGTTGAAGCTGATAATAATTTTGTTGTTGTTGTTGTTGTTGTTGTTGTTGTTGTTGTTGTTGTTGTTGTTGTTGTTGTTGTTGCAACTCATCGTGAATTCTCAAATGTCGATTTAAGTCAGATAATTGATTGAATGATGCCGAACACTTTATACATAAATATTTCTTTTCACTTCCAGGTTCAATTGTAATTTTATTTGTCCGAGTGTCATCTAAATCGAGCTCTGGTCTCATTTGTGGTAATTCGTTCATCAATTTATTCTCGTATTGTTTCGCCCTATGACTATTATCATTTTTATTTCGGTTGAAATAAGCGCTTGTGTTCGGTTGTTCAGCGATGTTTAGATGAATTTCATTTCTGCTGTTATCTGGTTTCTCATCTATGTGCTTTCTTCTATGAGCAATTAGATTTGATTGGGTGTTAAATTCTCTCTTACAAATATCACATTTATATGGTGTTTCACCGGTGTGCACTCTTTTATGTTTGCTTAAAGTTGAACTTTGCGAAAATTCTTTGTTACAAAAATCACATTTATATGGTGTTTCACCGGTGTGCACTCTTTTATGAACAATTAAATTTGATTTTCGTGCAAATTCTTTGTTACAAATATCACATTTATATGGTGTTTCACCGGTGTGCACTCTTTTATGAGTAATTAGATTTGATTTTAGTGCAAATTCTTTGTTACAAAAATCACATTTATATGGTTTTTCACCGGTGTGCATTCTTTTATGAGTAATTAGATTTGATTTTTGTGCAAATTCTTTGTTACAAAAATCACATTTATATGGTTTTTCACCGGTGTGTAATTTTATATGTTGTTTTAAACTTCTCTTATGTCCAAAAGTTTTGGAACAGTCAGTGCATTTAAATCTTTGATGTTTATTTTCGTGAGATTTAAAATTTTGTTCAGTTGTAAATATTTCCTTGCAAATTTTGCATTTTAATAAATTTTCATCATTTGATAAATTCTGCGTCTCGTCACTTCCACTTTGTTCTGAATCACTCATTTTTCCGTTTGTCTTATTTACGAAAATTAACGGAAAAATTATAACAATTTAATTAATTTCGAATTTTCGAGTAATTTCTATTCAAAATATTCAATTATTTTGTTGCGGTTAATAACTTTTAGAATGTTTATGAGAAACAAAAGCAGCGTCCATTCACTTTGAGAATTTTAATAGAACTGAAATTCGAAACAATTACAAAAAAAAAATAATCCAGTTAACGAAATCAAAAGTATTGCCACATTTAACTAAAATTATGAAAATATTCAATCGGAAATTTCTTGAATTATTTTGACATTTCATTTCGATTTGGAACTGCTCGAATAGCCGCATTCACAGCAGAAATTAATTAGTTTAATGCGAAAATAAAGAAGTCGTGTAAAAGCAAAGAAAAAATAGAGAAAAACGGAAGAGATAAGTGGACGCTTTAGACACACGTTGTTCACATTTACTAACGCAATGCGTTAAATAAGATACAAAAAAATGCCAATCAAATAGTTTTTCATGTAGCAGTTATTCTTCCAAGGTGTCCTGTATTGCTGACATTGGCTATTTGCACATCTGTGATCGGATCACGTGCTTTGCCTGACAATTTTTCGTACATTAATAATTACAAATAAAAATGTATATTCCAATCTAGCGATGCGTTTCGATTACGGCGACATTGATTCCAGCCACTACGTTCACAATACATAAATCTATTTATTTTTAGTTTTTTACCGGATTCATGTAATTGCATTTCTAAACATTTGTGTGAACTTTGGGCATGGGTGTCTTTGCCTGTCTGTATTTCTCTTTGTTATCAATATATAGAAATACATAGCAATTTTTATGGTTTATTTCAAGTTATAATAGCAGAAAAATACTTCCTCAGATTGCTTACATTTTGCGTGACTTTTTCATTGTTACACATAAATTCATTTAATACATGTATTTTTTGCAACGTAGGCTCAATTGTGCAAACACAAGTTAATATTTTGTTTGATCTTTTTCTCTATATAAATGTATTTGTGTAAATAATATATGTTTCGAAGGGTTGTGTGACGGACGACCCTCATTCCTTCTTAATATATTTCGATCGTTCTGTAATTGAATGAAGAAATGGTAAATTTTTAGTTTCAATTCTTATCGGCTTTGTCAATTTTTTAACATTCGGACATTTCAATTGGGACGCACAGTCGGGTTTGTTTACATTTGAAATGTCATAATATGATTAAATAAAGAGTACACAGTATAAAGGTGAGTCGAAGAGATTCTAATTGGGGCTAATGGTAATAAAAAATTGTTTACAAATAAACTAACAAAATCGAATGGCTATATGTGGACAATGACATGAATATAACAAAACATTACACAGCTCTACAATGTACCAAGTGGAACAAATATAAATCATAGAATCAGGGCGCACGCCTTACACAAATATACGTTTGGAATTTTGATTGAATTTGGACGGGATTGTTAAAATAAAAAATAAATACAAAATTGATTTACCATTTTTTTCCGTATAATTATTATTATTATTATTATTATTATTATTGGAGTTAGTTGGTCGTAGACAGTTTTTTTGACTTGTGAGTGTCACACACATACACACGCACGCGCAGACATATATCCGGTGAAGAAAGTTATTTTCACAGCATTCGAAAATATTCGTCTAACATTTAATCCGGTACACAATCGATACATTGTCATCCAAATGGCGTCGGATTTATAATTAAGAAAAATGTAGTTCGGTTAATTTTCGACGAACGGATATTTTTGTCTAGAAACTTTGTTTTAATAAACAATCATTTGAATCGTTCCGTCAGCATTTCAAAACGATTCTTTGTACTTTATACGTTCGTCGGTCGGCGCACAAATGACTACGGTCACCGTGATGCATCGTTATGTGTGTAACGGGCCTCTTCTGAATGAATTGTCATGAAACTATATATTAGAAAATCTTTTCGATTATTTTCTGGCGAACCAAAATGAATGTCAATTTTTTGATGTCAGCGGTATGGCATTGAAATTTCTTCATAAACTGTAATGCGGTCACGTGCCACCCACTTGCAGAGGCAAGTATTTCTCCAATAACACTTTTAATTTATTTTCGTTGAGCTGAATGTATAATTCGACTGTAATGAACTATGTTCATTTTGTTGGTCTGGCAATCACCAGATTTGAATCATTTTAAATCAACATTTCTTTAATATTTTCATCTAATCATTTTGTATTTCGATCAAATGTATCAATTTTCTTTTCGGATGCCTTTGACACCAAGCCACATCAACGTAATAATAATAAACAAATAATCCATTCACTAACTGTTACAGTAGCCACTTTAACCCAACAGTTCAACAATTAAAAATTCTATACAAAAAAATGTCCAAAAATTCCATTTAATTTTATTTCAATTGGATTTAAGCCGAAAAACATTTTCCAGCTCATTTATACATTTACCATTTTAGTGCCATAAAAAAAAACTTGTATTTTTGGAATTTACCGAAATTATTTTTTTTTTTCTCGAAAAAATGAGAATCTATGAATGGCAATACTTTTTTCCAATTTTCCAACAATAATATTAATTTTAAATGAGGCAATACTTTTATGGTTTGAAGTTTTGTTGCTGAGTGTTGTAAAAACATTGAGAATTCGAATTTTTGTGTAATATAATATTTTCAAAATTTTCAATCAGTACCATTAAAACTTTCAAAGCGAATAGATTAGCTGCTGAGTGTTTCCAAAAATTGAATTTAAAGTGCATATTCTATAAATAGCGCCGTGCCAGAACAATCCAATATTGATTGTTAATTATTATTAAACATTATTACAAACAAGAAACGAAATATAATTGTTAACATGAATTTCGAACGAGATCAAAATCAGGACCGGAATTCACAAAATGAAGGTAATTCAAATTCTGATAAAGAGAACAATAAATATAAGTGTGACGTGTGTCCCAAAACATTTAAATACGCCAGTCAATTAATCTTACATAAACGAATGCATAGCAGTGAGCGACCATTTAAATGTAATTTTTGTTCGAAGTCCTTTAAGTGGAATGAGGCTTTAAAAGGTCACATGAGATTGCATACCGGTGAGCTACTATTTAAATGTAATATTTGTTCGGAGTCCTTTAATTGGAATCATGCTTTAATAGCTCACATGAGATTGCATACCGGTGAGCGACCATTTAAATGTAATATTTGTTCGAAGTCCTTTAATCAAAAAGAATATTTAAAAGTTCACATGAGATTGCATACCGGTGAGCGACCATTTAAATGTAATATTTGTTCGGAATCATTTGCGCAAAAATCAAATTTACAAACTCACACAAGAATTCATACCGGTGAGCGACCATTTAAATGTAATATTTGTTCGAAATCATTTGCGCATAAATCAAATTTACAAAATCACACAAGAATTCATACCGGTGACAAACCATATAAATGTGAAAAGTTCCCAAGTGTATTTAGTACCTTAAGCGGTTTAAGATGCCATAGAAAAACTCACATGGCCGTGACAACTGTAAATGCAACGGATCAACCACACAATGTGACTGGTAATAATAACGACAGCAATGTTGGTGTTATCCATAATAATTTTACTTCCGCAATCAATCTACAACCTATTCAAAGTGATCAGAATTTACCTGGTCCAAGTAGTAAATCAACAGTTGGTGCAAATATATTTAAAATGCCATTTCCTGTTCAAAATCAAATCGAAACCAATCAACAAAATTCAAACATGAATATCCAAAATAATAATGTGGCAATTGATGTTCAGCCACAATCAATTCAAGACTATTACGAACAATTTTATTCATCTGAAGTTGAAATTTCATCTGAAACGAAAATTTTGTATAATGTGGTTGAACAAAATCCACCAAATTCAATGGACACACAAATTGATGTTCACAGAAATGATGGATTACAAACTGATGACATTCCACATTCGTTAAATTTACAAAATACCGTTCCACTTAATCACAACATTGATGGAATGGATCTGAGCGATATTGATTCCCTTTCAAAATTTTATTTAAATAATTTAATGGCAGAACGAACTGAAAATAATTTCTTAGAACAAGAAGAGCATTTTAATACTAATTTCGAATGGTTACAGCCACAGATTGACAATCAACCGAATTCATTACTACAAAACAATATAACGCCAGCTGATGAAAATAGTTTTCCAACCGATGCGAATGTCAATATTGTCGACCAACAAAATCCAAGTATACTATTCGAAAATGAACCTGTTCAAATTGACATTTCTCACGAATTCAATGTAGCAAATGTTTACGAATCACAACAAATGCCGTGACTAAATGAATCCGAAGACGATTATTGATTGATTTTGAAGCGTTATTTTTGGAATATTTTAATTAATTTGAGGTTGTACATATTTTTTATGATATTATATATTGAAACGACGATAATTTAGCCGACCGGCTATCAAAATTCATAAACATTTGACGATATTTTTCTTCAAAATAAATTGATAATTAGAATCACAAAAAGGAAAACTAAATGACAAAAGAATTCCGAAAGTTTTTCTGGACAAATTATATTTAACGATTTTTTTTCCTATAATAAATGTTTCAAAATAAAATAAAAATCGATTTTCTGATTAATTATTTTCTCGATCCACTCAATTTTTCTAATGCCGACAATTTGGGTTCCGTAAATTGAGATTTGCCACAAGCTTTGATAATAAATATGACCATTTTGGATGTCCTACCATTTTTAGATTTTAAAATCTGATTGGCAAAGTTGGACGCTACTCCAAGATTAGTAATATCTTCCTTTGTAATCGATACAATTTCCTTTCACAATGTTTTACTGTATTTGATTTATATTTACAATTATGTCGAATAATTCTAATTCGGTTGGATTGGGTAATGATCCACTTGAATTTGACACACAAAAACATTAAAAATAAAATTTATCAGTTTCACCCATCTATCGATGCCCACTTTGATGTCTTACTTTGCTCTTAAGATCTGAACACATTAGAGTTAATGCAAATTAATACTAATGTTCGTCACTACTTAGAAAAGTGGATTTAACTTTGAAACCAATTTCATCCCAAAGGTTGTGGTGTTGTGATTACTAATAATTTGTACAAACCTCAGGATCACTTTCTTCGAAGTGGTGATTACATTTTGTTAATTTCGAAAATAATTTAATCAGTGGTAATATTTCTTCTTGTTTGTGGTGTGATATTAATTTTTAGTAAATGGCAATACTTATTTAAATTGTCAAAGAACTCTTTTTTCTTCTTAATTGATACTTTGAGAATTTTCCTACCAGTTTAAAATATAAAATTCTCAGCATTTCTAATTAGTTCCAATAAAACTTTCAACGTGAATAGAGTGTTTAGTATTTAACCTTAAAGTAGTGCATAATTTCATAAAATATTCGTGCCAGAACAATCTCGAATTGATTTCAATTTTTAATAAACAATTACAAACAATAAACGAAATATAATTGTTAACATGAATTCCGAACAAGCCCAAAATCAGGACCGGAATTCACAAAATGAAGGTAATTCAAATTCTGATAAAGAGAACAATAAATATAAGTGTGACGTGTGTCCCAAAACATTTAAAAACGCCAGTCAATTGAGAAGACATAAACGAATACACAACGATGAGCGACCGTTTAAATGCAATATTTGTTCGGAGTCCTTTAATCAAAATGAAAATTTAAAAACTCACATGAGATTGCATACCGGTGAGCGACCATTTAAATGTAATATTTGTTCGAAGTTCTTTAATCAAAAAGAACATTTAAAAGTTCACATGAGATTGCATACCGGTGAGCGACCATATAAATGTGAAAAATGCCCTAGTGCATTCAGAACCTCAAGCAATTTAAAATGCCATAGAAAAACTCACACGGCCGTGACAACTGTAAATGCAACGGATCAACCACAAAATGTGACTGGTAATAATAACGACAGCAGTGTTGGTGTTATCCATAATAATATTACTCCTGCAATCAACCTACAACAAAATGATCAGAATTTGCCTGGTCCAAGTAGCAAATCAACAGATGATTCAAATATATTTAAAATGCCATTTCCTGTTCAAAATCAAATCGAAACCAATCAACAAAATTCAAACATAAATATCCAAAATAATAATGTGGAAATTGATGTTCAGCCACAATCCATTCAAGACTCTTACGAACAATTTTATTCATCCGAAGTTGAAATTTCATCTGAAACGAATATTTTGAATAATGTATTTGAACAAAATCCAACAAATTCATTGGATGCACAAATTGATGTTCACAGTAATGATGAATTACAAACTGATGACATTTCAAATTCGTTAAATTTACAAAATACCGTTCCACAAAATCACAACTTTGATGGAATGGATCTGAGCGATATTGATTCCCTTTCAAAATTTTATTTAAATAATTTAATGGCAGAAGAAACTGAAAATAATTTCTTAGAACAAGAAGAGCATTTTAATACTAATTTCGAATGGTTACAGCCACAGATTGACAATCAACCGAATTCATTACTACAAAACAATATAACGCCAGCTGATGAAAATAGTTTTCCAACCGATGCGAATGTCAATATTGTCGACCAACAAAATCCAAGTATACTATTCGAAAATGAACCTGTTCAAATTGACATTTCTCACGAATTCAATGTAGCAAATGTTTACGAATCACAACAAATGCCGTGACTAAATGAATCCGAAGACGATTATTGATTGATTTTGAAGCGATAAGTTGGAATATTTTAATTAATTTGAGGTTGTACATATTTTTTATGATATTATTTATTGAAACGACGATAATTTAGCCGACCGGCTATCAAAATTCATAAACATTTGACAATATTTTTCTTCAAAATAAATTGATAATTAGAATCACAAAAGGCAAAACTAATTGACAAAAGAATTCCGAAAGTTTTTCTGGACAAATTATATTTAACGATTTTTTTTCCTATAATAAATGTTTCAAAATAAAATAAAAATCGATTTTCTGATTAATTATTTTCTCGATCCACACAATTTTTCTAATGCCGACAATTTGGGTTCCGTAAATTGAGATTTGCCACAAGCTTTGATAATAAATATGACCATTTTGGATGTCCTACCATTTTTAGATTTTAAAATCTGATTGGCAAAGTTGGACGCTACTCCAAGATTAGTAATATCTTCCTTTGTAATCGATACAATTTCCTTTCACAATGTTTTACTGTATTTGATTTATATTTACAATTACGTCGAATAATTCTAATTCGGTTGGATTGGGTAATGATCCACTTGAATTTGACACACAAAAACATTAAAAATCAAATTTATCAGTTTCACCCATCTATCGATGCCCACTTTGATGTCTTACTTTGCTCTTAAGATCTGAACACATTAGAGTTAATGCAAATTAATACTAATGTTCGTCACTACTTAGAAAAGTGGATTTAACTTTGAAATCAATTTCATCCCAAAGGTTGTGGTGTTGTGATTACTAATAATTTGTACAAACCTCAGGATCACTTTCTTCGAAGTGGTGATTACATTTTGTTAATTTCGAAAATAATTTAATCAGTGGTAATACTTCTTCTTGTTTGTGGTGTGATATTAATTTTTAGTAAATGGCAATACTTATTTAAATTGTCAAAGAACTCTTTTTTCTTCTTAATTGATACTTTGAGAATTTTCCTACCAGTTTAAAATATAAAATTCTCAGCATTTCTAATTAGTTCCAATAAAACTTTCAACGTGAATAGAGTGTTTAGTATTTAACCTTAAAGTAGTGCATTATTTCATAAAATATTCGTGCCAGAACAATCTCGAATTGATTTCAATTTTTAATAAACAATTACAAACAATAAACGAAAAATAATTGTTAACATGAATTCCGAACAAGCCCAAAATCAGGACCGGAATTCACAAAATGAAGGTAATTCAAATTCTGATAAAGAGAACAATAAATATAAGTGTGACGTGTTTCCCAAAACATTTAAAAACGCCAGTCAATTGAGAAGACATAAACGAATACACAACGATGAGCGACCGTTTAAATGCAATATTTGTTCGGAGTCCTTTAATCAAAATGAACATTTAAAAACTCACATGAGATTGCATACCGGTGAGCGACCATTTAAATGTAATATTTGTTCGAAGTTCTTTAATCAAAAAGCACATTTAAAAGTTCACATGAGATTGCATACCGGTGAGCGACCATATAAATGTGAAAAGTGCCCAAGTGCATTTTGTTCCTCAAGCGGTTTAAGATACCATAGAAAAACTCACACGGCCGTGACAACTGTAAATGCAACGGATCAACCACAAAATGTGACTGGTAATAATAACGACAGCAGTGTTGGTGTTATCCATAATAATATTACTCCTGCAATCAACCTACAACAAAATGATCAGAATTTGCCTGGTCCAAGTAGCAAATCAACAGATGATTCAAATATATTTAAAATGCCATTTCCTGTTCAAAATCAAATCGAAACCAATCAACAAAGTTTAGACATAAACATCCAAAATAATAATGTGGAAATTGATGTTCAGCCACAATCCATTCAAGACTCTTACGAACAATTTTATTCATCCGAAGTTGAAATTTCATCTGAAACGAATATTTTGAATAATGTATTTGAACAAAATCCAACAAATTCATTGGATGCACAAATTGATGTTCACAGTAATGATGAATTACAAACTGATGACATTTCAAATTCGTTAAATTTACAAAATACCGATCCACAAAATCACAACTTTGATGGAATGGATCTGAGCGATATTGATTCCCTTTCAAAATTTTATTTAAATAATTTAATGGCAGAAGAAACTGAAATTAATTTCTTAGAACAAGAAGAGCATTTTAATACTAATTTCGAATGGTTACAGCCACAGATTGACAATCAACCGAATCCATTACTACAAAACAATATAACAACAACTGATGAAAATAGTTTTCCAACCGATGCGAATGTCAATATTGTCGACCAACAATATCCAAGAATACTATTCGAAAATGAACCTGTTCAAATTGACATTTCTCACCAACCAATTGAAGAATTCAATGCTGCAAATGTTTACGAATCACTATAATCATCAAGTGCTCTACCGTCACTAAATGAATCCGAAGACGATTATTGATTGATATTGAATCGATATTTTGGAAATATTTTAATTAATTTGAGGTTCTACAAATATTTGTAAGATAATTTAGCCGTTCTAAATTGAGTCGGCTAACAAAATTCATAAACATTTGACGACATTTTACTGAGCGAAATAAATTATTTGTGATCACAAAAAGTAACACAAAATGACAAAAGAAGCTGAATTTTTGGATTTGATGATACGAAGTTTTTTTTTTCGTATATATTTTATGGCTGTTTCCAATTTTTCCAAAATAAATATTTGAAAATAAAATAAACTATTTTCTGATTTATTGCTTCGCCTCCTTCTTTTGGGTCCCGCAATTTTCTCTTTCCATCGATTAACTTAGTTTTGCCGTAGATATAATTTGAAATTGTCTCGATGATTATCTGAGAAATACTTTTCCAGGGTAATGCAAATCAAATTGACAGTTAATGGTAGATCTGAATGCCTTAACTTTTTGCTGCACCATCGTTGACAATTTCAATAACTTTTCTTCTGTTAACATTTGTTTCGTCAAGTTTCTACTCCATCTAACAATTTATCTATCGCCGCTTCTGTATTCATGTGACATATGTGAGAACATAGGTATTTTTCTTGCACAATATTAATCAGTTTTTGGCCGGCAAAAACAAGTGGCATTTCTATAACTTTTAACCATCTCTATGAAAATTTACGGATAACCTATCGACAGAACAATGTCGGCATTAAGACTGTCCGTTCACATTAACTATTTTCGCATTGCTTTAACACTTCAGCAGCGTGTTACGTTGATCTTAACAAATTATATCTATAACACATTGTGTGTGGTGACAGAGTCAAAGTAAATGTAGTTTTCAGTGCAGCAGTTGTAGTCATTTTAGACTTCTTTGTTGACACTGTTATCGTTCAAAGTTTTTGAATGCATTGCAATTGTCTAAAATCAAATATTTTACACTGACCACTGAATGCCAATGACAATTGCGGCCATCGACATTGACATCGACAGACAAACTAAACGTTAAAGATCTAATATTTACAAATGTGTTGAGGTCCAACCTTTTATGCTGCGTATCTGTTGAACCCAACGTTGCCCTTCAATTTAACTGATATATGTTGTACCGTTATTATGATGACACAGTCATTACAACATTTTTGTTTAACTCGCATAAAATCCATTCACACAGTGTGAACTTAACTTAACTGTCACTGTCATTGGTTACGTAAAATTTTTTGCTCCCTATAAAATCCAAAATATAATGCATTAAGTGATGATGTGGTGGTCGTAGACTTTGTGCGCCGTTCGAATTAATATTAAATTTGATTTTGGCTGTGAAATGGGACAGCGGTGTGATAATGCACAAGTTTCTAGATGGCCAAAAACGATTGTTAGCCGTGTTGATGGACGTCGATGGTGTCGATCAGCAGCGGCCGAATTAATTACATTGGCTTATGGAAAACATTGAAAAAGTGTATGGTTTTGTGAAAATTTACTAAACATTTTTCAGTGAGATTCATGGATGTGTGTGTGTGTGATGGATCATCACCTACCGAAAACAGATTTGTTGCACACCTCGAATTTCTCGACTATTATTTTTCGACAGACGACGCTGCCAAAAACTATTGTCACTTTCCAATTTTGGCTTATGCACTGAAATAAAATGCTTTGTAAAAATTTGACAGTTTCTTATCGTCGGTTTACACTACAAAAAGTAAATTTATAGCCAAGTAGATGGCGACATCATTTTTCATTTGTGTGTTGGACAGACGACGGTGTTTTCTATATTAATCCGGATATGTTTAAAATTAAAATCGATTGTGGTATACAAATGTAATTTTCACAATACATCGAATTTCGAATTGTCAAACTGATGTACATTTAATAAATTTATGGACAGGGATATTTATTGAAATGGTGTACATTTTACATTTTTAAAATTGTGTCCATGCACATTAGTGTCGCAAAGAAATGTCTGAATAAATTGAAAATGACACATATAAAATAATTTCAGGTGCTGGTTGTTTGTATTTTGTTATTTGCATAAATATAGCAACCGAGAAAATATACAAATTAAAATAGACAAATGCATTACAAAAGAAATCCCTTGTTAATGTCACACGGCCACAATAATAAATATATAATTTCAATTGGACACATTAAAATATCCCTTAAACCGTAATTCAATTGGACACATTAAAATCATTAGACTTTGCGAGAGATTTTTCTATGTAAAAGATTTATATTTAAATATTAAATATTGTTGTTGTAATTTTTGTATATAATACAACCGCAACAATATACAAATTAGAATGGATTTTCTTTAAGCAACAGCCACCAGCAGCAACAGCGACTTGCTTTTATTTATAATATAATTAAATAAATTCAAAGAGTCCTTGTGACACAAAATCGAATCCGTTCGAATGTATATTAAAAACAGCTGTACTGTATTTGGCGAGAGTAAGCGAAATGCGACGAATATAATGCGTTAAAGTATTACATCGGTGAGGAGAGAGCGGGAACAGGGTAGGCAGGGTTTGGATTGGAGAATTTATTTCCAAAACTTATGCCACAGAAGGTTCATTGTGCACTGCCCACGACGTAATGCTGTAAGCGTCTCACTAATCAAACCAATTATGTTTCTCATAAATAATCCATTGTTCATTGTTCACATTTTCCAAATAACTAATCCCGTCGGCATTATTTTGCGTTGTCCTTAACATTCACATAAATATTGCTATGCCGATTCATCGGACAAGAAACATTTAGCACAAAATTTGGGGAATTTGTGATGAGAAAGACATTTTGTGAGGCCGATATTTGGGAGTGCCGTGCCCGATAAACACTCCAACAACCAATCTTAATTTATTTATGGGCAATCCCAGTAATGGCAGCAACAGTTCTGCCATTCGGAGCACAGCCTAAACTTTTTGCCTGTCCACCTACCAATCAACATTGATGATAATAGGTTCTGTTTAGTTTTAACGAACATTTATAGAATTAGGATTTAGATCACCATGTCCAAACAAACGTAACGTAAAAGTATGAGAAAGGAAATTGGGGGTGAAGTACGTGTGTGTGTGTGTGTGTGTGTGTTTGTGATTCGCTTCACTTTTTCGCCGTACCATAGCCGAAGTCATTTCGGTGACGTTAAAAGATGGGCGCCCGACATATAAGTCTGTGTTCTGTGTATTTCAAGTCATTCGAGCTTCGCGAAAAAAACAAATACGAAACCAACATCGTTTTTTAAAACATCGACATTATCGTAATTCTTATCGTTCGGTAAAACTTTAAAATAGTTGATATTCTGATGGTCTTATGCGCACAACAAAATGATGGAGTGCAGCGTCTCTGGTCGCTTTTCTGTATTGTTCACTTCGGCTGCTATTTATTTGTGAATTGAAAATATTTATATTTAATTGAAAATTTGCCATTTTTGATCGACGGCGTCGTCCGTGTGTTTTTCCTTTTTTGATGTGGGTACATAACAACAACAACAACAACAACTCAACAGTATTTTTAATTTAATAAATAGATTAACATCATGTTTTGTCATGTTTTGCGTTATTGTGTATCGGTTTATTCTCTTAAATTTACTTAAATTGCTTAATATGGGCATTATTGCGGGAAGATTTTTATCACCGTCACATTTTTTCCGGCAACATGTGTTTTGACATTATTATGTCGGTGCGTTTTCGTAACTAAGCGTAACTGTTCGGCCGCAAAAATGTTACTAAAAAAATCAGGCATTAACAATACACCGCTCAATCCACATCGTTTCTAACGGATTTTAACAGTTATCCACCTTAATTACCACGAAAGCAGCTTTGGGTAACACCATAATTTTCAATCGGGATAGGTTTGTCATTCAGCGGACTATGTTCGACATTGAAAATCATGATACCGTTATTTGTTCGAATCCACAGTTCATATATAAAATACGGGTTTATGACATCAATGTACCGTAATAATTCCCAAACACACAATATCTGTCTATGTATTACACTAAATTGCTATCGTTGCAGGGTGTCCCAAATTTCGACAGCCATACGAAAACACTAGGTTCTCTGGGTCATTTTGTGTCTAAAATATTATATTACATTTAACACTCAACTGGTTCCAAAGATATTCACAAATAACTGCAACGATGTAGGCATAAAATTGATTTTCGTTATGGCTAAACCCAAATCACTACAATTTTAAACAAACAAAGCCTAAAGTAATTGCTGAAAATGTGCTCCTTCACAGCTCGCGATTACATAGACAACAATGCTTTCCCAATAGACCGAACCCAATCTAAGTGTTTGCTGTTGCTTGTGGCAAAGGTTTTGGATACTGGCTTCAATACGTTGAATCATCTCATCAAGTGAATTAATCACAGTTGCATAAAATTTTTCTTCAAGGCAACCCCATAGAAATCCAACGGATTTCAGTCTGGAGAATGTGGCGATCATGTTATGGCCCCCACCTCTGCCAATCCAACTTTGATAAACATTTACGTCCAGTCAGTCAGTCTAACATTCGCTGCATAATGCGCTGGGCCACCATCACGTTGAAATCACATCTGCACTCGATCAAAGATGGATTGGCAGATGTGGGCCTATAAAAGTGGCGCCACATTCGCAAGACTTAAATCCATTGGATTCCTATTTATGGCGTTGCGTTAAAAAAAACAGTCTATGTAACTGTGATTAACTCAAGTGAAGAGATGATTCAACGTATTGAAGCCAGTATCCAAGAAATTCGTCACAACCCACAACATACACTTAAAGCGATTCCGTCTATTGAAAAGCGTTGCTGTCTATGCATTCGCTAGCTGAAGGAGCATATTTTCAACAACTACTTTAGGCTTTGTGTTTGGGTAAAACTGTGATGATGTGTGTGTGTGTGCGTGCGTGCGTTTGTCGGTTAATGTGTGGTAGTTTGTGTGAATGTGTAGGCGTGTGTGGAACCAGTTATCTGTCACGTCCTCAATGTTGGTTCTGGGTAAACCACAGAACAGATAAAATTTATCCAGAGCGAAAACCAAACCTACATCGTTGTAGTTATTTTTTTGAATATCTCTGGAACCAGTTGAGACCAATCGCATCGCTATTGCTTAATCGAAAGCGTATGCATGTGGCAAGTTTTTAAACTTATACGGAAAAAAATTTTTCATCATGATTTTTCAACTTATACTCGAACAAACTTTCGAAAAGAAAAATGGCGTTAAACTATTTGTCAACATTCCCTGTAAGTATCTGGATAACCAACACATGCCCGAATTGCCTTATGCTTAACGTCAAATTAAAGATCTCAGTGTTCGGATGTTAATAGTGTATCAAAAAGTTAAAATCGATGAAATTAATTATTGAGATATTGCAACCCAGTTGGGGTACAAAACACGGTCTAATTGAAAATTTGGTTATTTGCGTGTAACTTTGTACCGGTCAGTCGAATCGGCCAAAATGGGTTATATAATATTTTCGATCGCAAAATGGCCCAGAGAATCTAGTGTTTTCGCATTGCCGTCGAAATTCGGGACACCCTATTTATTGTAAATAATGTACCATCGTTTAGCATTACCATTGTAACGGTAAATCTATTATATACCGTACACACATAACTGATTGTATAGTTAACAGCCTGTCTGTCACATAAAAAATCGGAATGGACACGTTTGCTGGTCGCCGCACCAGTGGAAATTTGAAACCACTGAAAAACTGATGTTTTGTATTGGACAATTATCACACCAAAATCCATTTTTTAAGCATTTTTAAGGATTACCTGTAGCCATTGCCATACCATTGTTTCAACTACAAATGCAAATATTTAATCTGTCGTTTTTCTTTGTAGACAATTTTTCGACCGAAGAGCATCAACAAAAAGCTTAGCTTATCGCATCTACAAAAATTTCATTATAGTCGCAAAATTACTCCGTCGGACGGTACTAATATAAATCTATAACAATTCACCAATTGTACTGTGCAAGTAACAACCAACGATAAAGGTTTTCACGATTTTATTACTTTCTAAATGGGTGATTAGCCCATATAGTGATGAGTGTGTGTGCGTGTGCCGACATGGTTAATCGTTGAGTGGCCCGTCCAACACCGTAGTTTCAATGAACAAACAACCTGGTCAACCGAATCACGGGGGGTGAGAGTGAAAAATAGTAAAAGATTGTATATTCTATGGTTTACATTCCGGTTTAGTGTGGGACAAATGGTGTGTGTCTTTCCTATGCAACACAAAAAACACCTTTTCAATTACGGTTTATCGCGTCTATTTTGAAGGAAACTGTTAAATACCTTTAGAGTTTTTCTATTTGACTTGTTTTGAGTAAATTGTGTGTAATAATACAAGCGATAAAAATTATGTGGGGTTCGACGGATGGCGATGGGGTGTGGAAAGGGGTTGTTGGTTGTTGTATTGTGTGGTGGTGCCGTATCGTGTACACAATTTTCCTGTATTTGTTAATACATAAACAATACAAGAAAATATCCTTTGATGTTTTTTGTTGTTGTTGTTGTTTTTTGTTCCTTTTCACCTTTTTATAATGTCGTAAATTAATATTGTATAATTCTTAGTACGACGGTATAAAATCAAATATCCTTTATTATTTAATCCTTATTTTTCAATTTTCCATTTATTCTCAAACGAAAATATATAAAATAAATACAAGTTTTTTTGAAATATTTTAAATTTCAATTTTTCGTATTGCCATAATTAAAATCGTTTCCCTAAATATCGAACTTTTTTTTATATATAATATTTGAGTTGACTTGAGTTGGGTATATTGAAATTTTAAAGTAATAATATTGTAAGAATTCAATTTTCCCGGTTATTGACATGAAAATTGGAACAATTAATTGCATATGCGAATTATCAATAAATTTATTATGAAAATATTATACACACACACACACACATGTACTCCATTCTTACTTGCTGACGCCATGGCGTTATAACCCGAGTGCGGTTTTAGCCTTCATAAGGATCTTTATATCACAGTTTACTCGGCATCTAGCCATCTCGCCTTCGGTCTTTCGTTCGGCTCTCCCGCTACCTTCTGGTTTACTATTTAACCGGTTTTCTCGGCACACGCTCCTCGTCCATGCTCGTACTACGTGGTGTCCAACAGCCATCTCAATCTATTGATTTTGATTGTATTGAGAATACCAAAGTTGACCGTACAATTTGTCTAATTGAAAATTGTATCTTCACCTCAAACTATTATGATTTTTAAACGGGACCAAATATGCCACGGATATACCTTTCGTTCGAAAATCCCCAGTAATAGTGCCAGGTTCTGTGTCCAGCCACCACCAATCCTCCGACCCATACGTTAATATTGAACGTATTAATGTTGCCCTTAAGAACTCTCTTAAGATATATAGAATTGTCTTAATGTTTTCGATCGGAATTGTGTTTTTAACCCGTAATAATATCTGTGTTTCCAGTTGCTACTCTGCACGTCGAATTTCCTGTAGGCTATTCATCCTCATATAATAAATAATTGGAATAATAAATCAACCAATTGTTATTATAAACACACAAATTAATTAACTGTAACTTAATCACAATATTGGACCATAATACCCCAAACTATAACTTTGTGTACCTTTAAAAAGATTAACCTAAAAAGGATGACACTGTGACCCATTCATTTTCGTTTAGACCTTAGATTCGGTATATTGCTACGACTGCGATATTAAATAAATAAATAGTGTCGGTGTCAATTGTAACTGGAAATATATAGAATTGTCCGCAATTATCCGATTTGCATTCAATCTGAAAATTTCACAATGGAAAATTCTGGAAAAGTTTTGACAGATAAATAACAGATAATCGTGTTTTTATCACTAAAATTAATAAAATTTAAGTTTTCGTCATCGGCAACGCGTCGACACCACATTTTAAGTTTTGCATAAAAATGTTACTATTTCGTTCAATCCACTTCTTGGCTATGTCGCGGAAGTGGTGCAGCCCTTATGTCGCATTCTTTTTCCTATAATTTCTTAAGCCACGTATTGATAATGCGGTGTACCCGACACTCGACGATTAATTGAGGCTTACATAAAACAAGGTAACTCAGTTGTACGCCATCTATGAGCTGGCATATCTGGCCACTTTCGCGTCTATGCGGGTACAACTATTGCCCCCCAAATTGTACACATCCAATTTCATAGATGAATGACATCAGAAAATCCCCGTCCCGTTTTTTTGTCAATCTAATCCATAAAGAATTTTCAAATTAATGTTTCCAATTTCATTCAATTCATTATCAACAGAATTGTATCCAGGATTGTATAGGTTTTGTTTATGGAACCGAACAGCATCAATTTTTTTATGCAATTGTTGGGAAAGATGTTCAATATAATACCATTGTATCAAATTTCATAGAAATTGGTGCCACTAGTACTCTCTGCTCTGCAAAGAACTGTACTCATCTAGTATTTGGAAAGAATTTGTTAGGAAATATCGGTAAAATACCATTCCAAATTTTTATCAACCGATTTCCATCCAGTATTGAAATTTTATTTTGTAATATATGGAACCGAAATGTTGACAGTATCTAGTGGTTCGAAAAAATTGGTTAGGAAACCTTCCATTCCAAACCTAAATCCAAAAATCATATTCAATTTATTGAATAACAATTCGCTCAAATTTTTAAGTATTTAAAAGTTTATTGGTAAACAATAAGAAAGTTCATCAAAAATGAGATTTAATGAACCTAAAATTAGGGGTCCAGACCAAGACCAAGAATTCTTAATTCTCTGTGTGAAGTGGCGAGCAAATAAAAAATCATTAATTCCATTTCATTGAATACTCTATTTTGGTGTTCATAAGAGTTGAAAATCCTTCAGTCATGCTTGCGGTCAGTTGGCAAACGGTCAGTTATAAATTCAATTTACACATTTCCTTTTCATTTTTACTGCACAAGATACATATTGTAATTTTATAGCATTCATCTGGACATATTGTTGATCCTTTGGTCCTTAATTTTAATTTATTTTGCCAGAGAAATACCCTTTTTATTATTGTACAATATAATGAAACGCTTGGGAAGTTGAACGAAAATTAACTTATTGTTATTCAAATGAAATTATCCTTAGAACGTCTATGCAAATCTTTCCGGTTTTGTGGCAGGAGAAAAATTTTTGATGTTAGCAAAATTTTGTTTAGGAAATAAATGGTAACCGATCGGTGCTGTTCAATCACTCTAAAGTATCACAGAATCAATCACTGACACATCAATTTTGGAAACTTTACCATAACTTTTATGAAATTCTTTTGGAAATTTAGTATATTTTCCAATTCCATGTGGTGTACACATTCCCAAAATATATTTTCCCATAAACTATATTTACCCAAAAAAGCTATGCTTTTTCTGAAATATCTAAATTATAATAAATTTTCTATGATCCGATTTCGATTTGACGATAGGCCCACCGGTTAGCGTTGTATATTTGTACCGTAGAGAAGGGAACAGCATAGTAGAACCGATGTACTCTTTAATTACTTACTTTTTCCATGACATAAAAAAACTCAGGTGCGGTGTTTTTTTGCCTGCTTCTCTCAACCTGACCTATCGGCACAGCTGCATCGTCTTCCAGACGTCGAATTTTAAAGATATTAATATCACAGTTCACTACTACATTTATCCATTGCGCCACCATTCAATCATCATCCCACTATGTTGCCCGTAATACGTGTCCAAACCATTTTAATCTATTGATTTCGATTTGTATAGTTGACACCGTTTGGTTTGACCGTAACTGACTGGCTAAATTTCAAAATTGTATTTTCACATTTTTGTATATATCAACCAAAAATTAAATTCTTTAACATTAACGGTTTGATGTCGAATTCCTGCGATGCATTCGTTCCCCCCCCCCCCCCCCTCCGTATATTTTTTGTTTTGGCTGCATTCACTTTGAGGCCGTATCTATACCCTTTGCAACCTTTCAATAGCATCGTTCACAATACAAACGCATTTGTCAATATGATCTGCGCATAAGCTAATAATGTTTCATGTTTTTCAACGGTTTTGGCTCCCCTAACTGCTTTTTTCACAGCGTAATTTTAAAAGAGTAACAAGTATTTTACTCTTTACACCCATTAACAACAATATTATCAGAAAAAAAGTTGTGTCCGTTGAGTTGCAGGCGACGCCGTTAACATGATTCGTATGTATTAGATTTGGTGCATGCATTGCCAACGTGAAAATGGCGTCGCATACAACTCGTAAGCCTATCCGAATGATGTTAAAGCAGAATGAAATTTAATTTAATGCAATTTTATGTATTACTTCAGTATGGTTTGCGGTATGCGCTCGACCGGATCAATGGACATCAATCGAGCAGCAAACATTTGGTCTTTATGTCTTTATCTCTAATTGTATGAAATTTACAATTTAATTTAATCACCGTAAATGTTTATTTTCATGTTGAGTACCAAAAAAATTACCATCGATATACAAAATTTAATGTTTTGTGTGGGCATTTCAACCTTTTACACATTATCTATTGATGCATGAACTAACTGAATTGTGAAAATGTAAATACATTTTTTCTGTTCAGACAATGCTTAACATCATTTATTATCAAATTCATATTTTAAAATCTATATTTATAAATTTTGAAGGACCAATTCAATAAGAAATTAGAGATTATACCAAAAATTATTTTCATTAAACTTATTTATACCGATATTTACTGATTTAAAACAAATGATATTACGTACGTACGTGTGGGATGCTGTACGTTGTTCTGAGAGAATAATACAAATTTTATATAGATATTTTATATTAAGTATTATATGATGGACAAGGGGTGTTTGGGGGGGGGATGGGGTGGATTTGCTATTTATATAACTTGAATGATGCGATGCGATATCGTCTGTGGAAAAAGTAAAATGAATAAATTATGAACAAAAAAAAAACAAATGTAATAAAATCGTTTCTAATAATAAATCTCTTTGTCTTACCCAAAAAAAAACGGATGATAAGAAATCTTTAAGAATTATAAACTCTTGTTCAATAAATTCTATTATAAAATAATATTATTTTATCTATAATTTTCAATCTCTGCCATTCAATTGTTTTTAAATTAATGGAATAATGAGAACAGTTATATTTAATTATACGGTTACACTTCAATCGTTGTTGAACCCACACAACCAGACAAAAAAACACCAACACACACACACACACACACAAACAGCCACAAACATCGCCGACGATACGTATTTTATTATATTTGTGTATTACAAAATGGGGCGTATACATAAAAATAAAGCTCCTTTTTTATTTCCCAAGTTTTTTTTTTATTAAATTATTTATTTATTTATTTATATTTTTTTGGTGTCGCCACCAAAATTTTTCGTATCCTTTTGCAAACTTATAATAATATAAGAAATAAGAAATAACACACACGCACACACACACACACACACACACACACACACTGATACACACACACACGCGAGCACGTAATTCTGGTCAAAGCTCATTGCGGCAGAAAATTTGATGACTTTAATGTGACCTTGCCCTCTCAATCCGAATCGATTTAAAAATGGTTGTGAACGTATGTGTTGTCAAATGTAATGTTAAACGAAATTGTGAATGTAAAGATGAATAACTAATAATCGGAAAGGGAAACTAAAACGAAAACCCATACTTTGGGTAATGAAATCTTTTGTATTGTACAATATATGGTGAACTACTTAACTACTTGGTTGCCTGCAAATGGTTTCCAATCGAAAATCATTTTATTGTTTTTCTTGGGTAGCCGTCAACAACGTTGTCGTTGTCGATAGTTATTACACACACAAACACACACACACACACACACAGTTATAAATAAGTTGAGTTATCCAATTACGGCGCAATCAACAAGACTCATATCAACCATAATCAGAGTAGATTTTCAGTTAGATCTTGCACCAGTAAAACTTTGGTGTTTATGAACAAACTTTCCGGCAATCCAAACTGGAGAAATGGCGGCTGACACAAAAATGATAATTCGTATATTCGAAAAAAAACGAACAAAATGGTGAAATCGATGGTTTGAATCGTGTCCAATCATTCGTCACAATGCCCCACCGATTTCAATGTGAACGTTTCACATTGTTTGTTACTATCTTTGGTTTAATTTTTTTTCGATGGCGGCGTATAGCAAGCGCCTACCCCACCACTGCCAAGCCGCAAAAAAACCAGAAATGAAAATCTGTACATTTTTATTTGTCCCACGCGGTGCCAAACAATAACATAATTTTTGAAATTGAAAATAATATGGCGGACTCGAAAAAATTTTGTTTGTTTCGTCACATTTTGTTGGCGCTGCGCACTTAATATTATTTGATTGTCGGCTAAACAAGAAATTAATATTTTTCAATATTTTTGACCATTTTGTTGCCCGTCATGGAACGGAATAGTGATTTAGATACGAATGAGATGGTTAGTGTTTATGTATCAACTGGCCTGTACACATTTTAAGGATCGGCCAAGGATATTTTTAATATATTTATAAATCTCCATCGTTATTTGACACATTTTAGATGAATTTTTACATTCAGTAGTCACGCACACATTTCGCATACGGGTGTGTGACACAAACTTAAACAGGACACTCAAGGAAGAAATTCGTATTTTTCATAAAACGATTAAGGACTATTTTTTTGGACTATCCGACAATATGTATTTTTTTTGAGATGATGCTATGGGCTGTCGGTCACATACGAAAACCAATTGAACAGAGACTTTAGCTTCGAATTTATGTTTAAAAAAAATATAAAAGGGCAGTTGAATAATTTCCGTTGTGCGATACGAAGTCGGTACACACTAAAATTAGAATTTATCTGTAGAAAAAACTGAAGTAGTCCGTCCACGCGTAAGGATTATCGACGAATATTATTATTTTATCATTAAAATACTACCGATATTGGACACATTTAAGGACTCTAAAAATTAAAAATTGTTACATTCAGGGACTCATAATTTCGCGTACATAGAATACGAAAAAGTTAAACACAGAACAAATATTACACAGGACACAATCAAGGACATTATCGGTATCGCATAATATTAAATGTGAATTAAACTGGAAATTTATATTGCATTTAATATAAATCCGATAAATTAAATGGATGGATTTAATGGTGTCCTAACAGACCCAATCATAACATTTACATGACAATTTGTGGTATACTACCAATTTGGCATGAGCCAAGAAACAAGAAACAAGAATTTTGTACATTTTGTTGTGTGTCCGACAAAGACGTATGTTGTATTTTTGAAGTCATATGCGAAAACATAATGTTTCCCCAAGAACAATGAACTTCAATTATGGATTTTATTTTGTCAATAAACACCACAAAGTGTATTCAATTTAGGTTGCAAAGTTTACGAACATTTTAAGGATAATTTTTCGTTGCTACTCTTCTACGGCTCTATAAGAAAATACATTTTCATGTTGGTGCTCAATTGGGTAAAGAGAATATATTAAACGGTGAGCCCGATCATTACAACCGATGTTAACATTTAAATTACAAAAATTTACTGAACTCTCTGACTTCGAGCCACAATTTTTATCCAAAACATTTAAATAAAGGATTTTGTAGAGTTAAATTAATTATGAACTACAGTTAGCCGCAATCCTACAGCAATCCCATTCAAAAAACTCATGAGATTGTTGGTATCCAAAAATTCTCTATAAATAGAGTGTGTGTGTGTGTGTGTGTGTGTGTGCGGAAAGGGTACCGGAGGTTACTTTAGTAGAAATGTGTTTTTTTGCGGTGTGAATAACCAAATCAATGCCATATTATTTTACGATATATTCTTAAAATCAGTGTGTTAACCAAAATTTGGGTGTACTGTAGACGATAAGAGGATTAAATTCGTTGTTCGGTGTGACGCCGTCGCCGGACAAGTCAATTAATATTAAACGATTGTAAAGGGTAAAGGTCAAAATCAAAATTTTTATGTTTTGCTTTGACATGGGGTGTCGATCGGTGGTGGATGGTAGGGAGCGGCACAAGGGACCCCAAAAATTTTTAACCTCAGACCAAAAATAAAATACAAAAGTTTAATGAAGAAATTAATGAACCGCGGCATTTGTATTTTATATTTTACATTAGAAAAGTTTTTTTTTCTGGAAATACGTAAAATAAATGTAATTATTATCGCACCTTATTATTATCCGATTTTCAAAAACATAAATGCAACGAGGACGCGGCGGCTCAAATTCAGAGATACATTGAAATAAATGTTTGCTAAAATTATGTAGTGGTCGGGGCACAAAAAAAAAGTAAAATCAAATCAAAAATTTTGTAGTGCAAACACCTTTTTTTTTTCATTTATTTTCGGTTCAATGAATGTCGAAACGGTCGGTCACCCAAATGCCACTCACCCAATTTTTTTTTTTCATCTCTGAATTGTTTCATTTTGGGAAATTTGATAAAATTTATTGGATTTATAATATTTTAGTCATCACCTAAAGGTAATAATAAAATCAAATATTTTCTTTTGACAAAACTTTGTGTTTAACAATTTTTGTAATTACAAAGTATCATTTTGGGGGTTGTTTTATTGTATATGTTTTATTGTGTATGTTTTATTGTGTGTTTGTGTGTGTGTGTGTAATCAAAAATGTAATTCAAAATACGTATTTTATTTTCAACATTATCAATATAATAATTTAGAACTTTTCAAATTAACATAAAATTTAAGTTTGCATTTATAAATAAGTTTTACATTTTACATAAAAATAAATAAATACACCTACTTAAATATGTGTTTAAAAGTTATCAGACAAATGAGTGACGAAGTATTTTTTGATAGTTTTTCGTATTTTATGTTTTGTTGTGTTAAAGAGGGGACGCAACGACTGTTTTTATTTTTTCTTATGTATCTTTTGGTGGTAAAATGTCACACTTCGAGTACTACCGTTACCAGGTACACCATATAGAATTTCTGCTTTTTCTTCTTTAATTGTGCGAACCTGTTCGACACCTGCAGTTCGACTATCATCATGACCAATTTTTAATTTATTGACTTCAATTCGAAGCAATTCTGTGGAATTAATCTATAAAATATATAGTTTCATTTACATCTTTCATTTCTCATGTCAACAACAAAGCAATCCAAAAACAGATGAGATGAGACAGTCTCATGAATATAACATTTTGACAAATACACCGCACAATGAACTTACAAGAGAACAGTTTGACGTATCGTACGCCGAATAATCCAATGAAAATCATTGCCAAGTTATAGTACCCATCAAAGTATAGAACAAAGTTTTTCCTAACATAACTTTGAAGGCGGTAACGATCTCCGTCGCCCCCTCCCCCCGAAGGACTTAAAAATATGACATTTTTTTGAAAATCTATAAATTTTGATCCCCGATGTGCCACAATAATTTTTTGAAATTGAAAATAATAACACAAATCAACCAGAGTGTGCTTCATTTCCTGGATAACAAATTAAAAATCTTAAATATTAATTGGATTCGGTCACACACACACACACACACACTGTCGGTCGGTGGTGTATCAACGGTTACTAATTTTGAAAAATAACTTTATGTGAAAAAAGTATGGCTCAACTATGGTTAGGTGAAGAATTTCTTTATCGACTTTATTTAAAGTAAATTTTTCAGAAAAACTTAAGCCTTACAAAGTTTTTGTCGATAAATTCACATGTTTTTTACACATTTTTGTGGCACATCGGCGATCAAAAGTTATCGATTTTCCAAAAAATATCCTGTTTTTTTTAGGCCTTTGGCGGATTGGCATTGTTACCGCCTTCAAAAAGTGAAATTGGGGAAAATATTAAAAACTTTGTTCTATACTTTGATGAGTACCACAATCCAAGCAATGAATTTCATTGGATTCGGAGTACAATACCGCAGTTGCAGAGCTGTATAATTATGTTTCTGCCATGCCAAGCAATCGGTGTGACTTGACGCCGGTGTTGCAGAACATTGCTATGACTGACACAACAAAAAAAATCTATGTTTGTATTAGTTAGATCGTTTTGGCAAATGTTTAACCGAAAAATTTAGGTTAAATAAACGTCAAACTGTGAACATACATTTGGTTTGTTTGTGTGTGTGTGTGTGTGAGAGTGGTTCACACTTTTAAATCAAATTATATTAGTGAAAATGTAACGTTGCGTACAAAAATTAAGTGGAAAAAATGGGCATTTCATTCAAAAAGGAATGGAAAATTTTCCGAAGAAAACTATTGGGTGCAACAAAAGATTGCAAATTTATGAAACCCCAGACACTTCTATGGTCTATGGTGCGGGCAAATGATTACCACTTTTCATCCACCCGTTTACCCATCTCCCTCTCCATTTTAAAAATTCACATACAAACAGTATTTGGGGTATGATTCTATTAGGCGAAGTTACACATAATATGAACCAACACATTTCCCGAACATCATTTGACGCATCACATTTAACAATAAACTTTAAAATCAAATTTGATCTCAAATTTTTTTCCCAAAAATAATTTTGACATAACGCAATGGTTAATTTAAGAGTAGACACTGTTTATCATATGTTAAATTCACAACGATATGGTTACACTGCAAATTATCTACATTCGATAAATAGAAGAAGAAATAGAAGAAGAAGAAGAAGAAGAAGAAAAAGAAGAAATAGAAGAAGAAGAAGAAAAAGAATACACACACACACACACACACACACAAATGTTACCGGGATCAGTGTTCACTAAAATTACCATTGCCTTATGTCAAAATTACATGTATATAAAAATTTGAGGTTTCACTGTTAGTGGTTTGGAAAAATCAACAGCAAAGAAGTATTTTTCGTTTGTTAGAGGGATTCGATAAAGGTACCCTTTTTTTTTGATTTTTGCAAATCTTGTGGGGAATACGGTTGCCTCTGCATTGAATCCCTCATTATCGAATATATATTATATTATTTAATTGTCAAATTGTAACCGAATATATAATTCATTAACGGTATACGTTTGTGCGTCCGTCACGATATCAATAAATCGGTATATATATAATTGAGGGATGGGGGTTGGGGTTTGGCGGTGAATATTAATGTAAATACATGTACATAGACCCAATGGATACAGTTATAATTATAATAAGTATATGTTTTGTTGGGGCGGGGAGGGGGGGGTTATATTTAGTCGGACAAATATATTTTTTTGTTACCCTCTGTACAATTGGTCAACGACATTTTTTTGGAAAAGTAAAATTTTATTTATTTGTCATTTGGTTGCGGGTGGTTTTTAAGTAAATGGAAAAAGTAAATTATTCATATTAAAAGATATTATACCCCGCCTACAATTAACCCAATAAAATGCCCAATGTTGTTGTTTTTTTTATGCACATATGTATGTGTAACAACAACAACAAAAAAAAAAAAACTTTTATTCAACATATTTTCGACACATAAGACATCAATGGGGGGGTGGAGGGGGTTATTGTATTAGGCCCGCTCTCCCTTCCCTCCCCGCATATACACACCACTTGTAATATTACCATCGATTTCATTAAATCAAAATTCACACATTATTTGTAACATGAAAATTTTTTTCGTAAAACTTTTGGGAAATCGCAAACCCAATCGAACAAAGTTTTAATAAATTTTTAACATCTTTTTTTGATGTCGTCGATTTGTGGTGAACAACAATACAATTTTTGAGTGTGTGTGTGTGAGAGAGAGAGAGAGAGAGAGAGCTGAGTGAAACAAACTATTCAAAATTCCAAAAAATTATAGCCGAATTCTATTATAACGGTACATTTTAAATACTTCACAGTCACAGGGTATTTTTTTTTGGTCCAGCACCATTTTGTTATCCAAAAATTGTTTGCTATACGAATTTGTGTTTCTGTTTGCCCTGTGTGTGGCGTGAGATTTTTATATTTGAATGCAAAACCAATGGATGGAAAATCATTTGTATGAATTTTTTAAATAATTTTTCAATTTACTTCAATTGGCACAAAGACACATTAAGTGATATCAACAAATATCATAAAATTTATCCAGATTGTGTTACAATACAGACGTCACTCAGTTGCATCAAACAATTGGTCGCATTGTCGATCAAAAACACACAAATATATTAACACATTAATGGCGGCAGTTGTAGTACTACGATTTATCTAGACTGTAGCTTAAAGGTGGCAGTCGTATTAGTACGGTTTTTAACGACATTGCGCATTCCATGCGCCACTTTACAATTTGTATGTGATTTGATTAGCTGTTCGGTTGTTCAAATTCTACTTACAGTAAATTTTGAAATCCTTCAACTTTCGGTTTCACGGCGAAAATAAAGATATATATGCCGACGAATTGTCTGACGTTGATTGGGCGGAGAGGTGAGGCGTTAGATATTGATAATAATGATGATAGTGATATTGACGATAATGATAGTTCTATACGACTGGGTGCGAAGGAGGACCCACTACCGATTAGCGATGATGTGAAGTGAAGTTGTAGGACGAAAAACGGTAATCGCCCAGCGTTACCTAGCTTACTTTCGTCAAGATCCTCGCCGTTAATGTGTTAGTATTAAACGAGTGTCTTACAGTCACTGTCATTCTTTTCAATTTGTTTCGATGCATTGACAACCCCTTTTCCACATATTTTTTTTGTTTTTAAATAATAACAACAATAAATGTCAAAATGCTATCGATATTTGAATTGGTTACAACCATTTGTATGTATCGCCACTGTATTTAAAAACTATGGCTAACACTAAAAATTGATTTGTAACTTTTTAATGTGTCCCAATCGTTGGATTCGCTGCAATTGGATGAGTTTGTGACCGTTTTTTTTTGAAATATAAATTTTAAATTTACTTTTATCGTTATTTTAGCGGGCACCACTGTGTAGTTATTATTTGTTAAATAAATTTCGGCGGTCCAGCGCGTATAGGAAATTGGTTGAAATCGTATTGTGGTTACATGGATGGGGTTAGATGCGGTTGTGTGGCTGCAGATGGGGAGGTGGAGGATAGGGTTGAGGTGAACTTTATAGATAGGCGGTTTTCTATTTCTATTTTTTTTATTGTTCTTAACATTTTTTTTTAAACCAAAATTTTTTATTGGTAACCGCCTTTTTATCTGCGCTTTTTTTTTTTTTTTATACTAATGATATAAATAAACCCCCAAACGGTGCAAGGCACAATAATTTTTTTTTTTTGCTAAACCCACACACACACACACACACACACAACAGAAAAAATTTTCTGTAATAAAATCTATTTTATTGAAAAAAAAAAAAAAAGCCAAATACCCTTAAATAAATAAATAAATAAATAAATAAAAGTTTCCCTTAAATTGAACTTGGCATTCAAATATTATTTATAAATATAATAAACACACACACACACACACACACACACACACACACACTCTGTTAAAGTATACCCACTCACAGCACCTAATAATTATATAAATTTATGTAAAAATAATATAACAATCACAGCAGAAATAACTGTTTGATCGCAAGTGTATGTGTGTGTGTGTGTGTGTGTGTGTGCTTATTTGTCATATTATCCAATTAAGGGGTGCTTTTGATTATATAATTGCTGATACATATAAAAAGCTTTTGAAATACCGTATATCCACCAACATATAAATAAATACATTTAATATGTTAACAACGACAACGACGACGACGACGACGACGACGACGACAAACAACGACGACGACGACGACTACACACAAACACATCATAAACAATATAATTTAACAGTTACTAATAAATAAAATATAAATTATTATAAATTTATAAATATGAGAACAAAAGAAAAAAAAAAGTAGAGTGAGACAGAATATTGTTGTTGTTGTTATTTTATTTATTTATTTATTTATTTATTTATTTATAAAATAACGTTATTTATACGAAAATTTCTATTATTAAAAATGAAAAGTGACATGGTATTTCTTTTGTTTTTTTCTTTGTTCTCTCTTATAAATATTTACGTGTGTGTGTGTGTGTTGGTATGTGTTTGACATCGTCGTCGCATCGCCTGTCGTCGATCTCACCTTAACTGTGTGCCTATGAATTTTCTCCATTTTATTTATGTATTTTACACAATTTATCATACAATAAATTAATTATTGTGTCGTTGGTAAATTTAATAAGGACAGCAGCAACAACAACGACCAGAACACAATAATACCAATAACAACAACAACAACAACAACAACAACAACGACGGCAAAATAATCCATCCATCGCACAACCAAATCATTTTCATTTTATATTTTCATTCAGTTTTGCGAATCCATCAAATGAAGTAATAAAAAATAATAAATTGAAATTTTGTGATTGGTAAAATTATTTTTGCATTCATTTTATTTTTTCATTTTTTTTTGTTTTCTGCTATCCAAAACAAAATTTATCCGTTTTTTTTTGTGTGGTTTTTTTTGTTTTTCATTTCAAATTGTGCGTTAATAAAATATGTTGAAAGTTTTACCGAAAATTAATTAATTAATTATATTAATTAATTAATTAACTAATTATTTATTTATTTATATTTTTCTTTTTTGGAATTTTTGTAGAAATTTATTTTATCTTTTAATTAATTATAAAAATTGTTAAGATTTGTGTGTGCGTGTGTGTTTGATGGTGGTGGATTGGAGCTACGCGTTAGCTAATCCCGTACTGTGGCAGAGTGGCGTGTGTGTGTGTGTGTGTGTGTGTGTGTGTGCGTTTTGGATTGGATGTTTTGGTGGTGTCAAGTTACAATTATTATTATTAATTAAATTTTATTTTAATTTAACCACACGGCGGTTTAAACCATTTTTTTTATTTTGTTTTTGCTAATTATTATTTTTTGTTTTTATATTCCAAATAATTATTAATCTCGACCACCAATTTTTGTATGTGTTTAACTTTTGGTGTTACATCTCATCGGCTGCACCGCAATCCGCTTAACTATTATTTGAACATTAAACATATTATGTAAGTGAATATTTATTATAAATTATGACGCATTAACTTAACCAATTAACAATAATTAATGGAAGTTTAAGATTATGTAATTTTTTTTGTTGTATTATATTTCACCATTGGAAATTAATTATTATTGATTTTATATTTAAAAAATTTACCGAAAATTTAATTTATTTATAATATTTTGTAGCCAATAATTTCGATTCCATTGTAATTATTTTTTTTTGTTGGGGCCGATGGGGCAGTAAATAAAAGCAAGTGCAGTTTTTTTTTTAATGAAAATAATGGTGCAATTATAATTTGATAGAATTAAATACACAAAAATTAAAAATAGTGTAATGTCTCGTTTTGGTAAATTTTTCGCGACATCATCAACATTATTATTGAAAATTTTACCATACAGTTTGGTTTTGTAAACATCGAAATAAATGGTAATCGGATGGTGTAAGGTTCGGACTATATGGTGGCCGGTGGCAACACTTACCAAACAGGTTTCAATAATTTTTTGTCGAGTTATCAAAAATGTTTGTGTGTGTGTGTGTGTGACCTCATGATGTCCGGGTGAAACACAACACCTTTTCCGAACTACTAATTCCGATCGCTTTTCTTGAATTACATTGTTCCATTTGATTAGTTGTACTGATCCGTTGATCGTTTGGTTGGGCTGGTAAAAATTGTTCAAAATAAACAATGTCTTTGTAATCGCACCCACCAAAATGTGATAACACAAGCGTTTTTTTTTTTTGTTTTTTTATGAACATCTTTAGCTTTTGATATTGTTTGCCCTGCGGTGGTTCATCTTTTTTTGATCCACATTCTTTTTCGATTTATACAATTATTATAAACAATCCATTTTTCATCGATTTGATCGCGCACATCTACCCGAAAGTTGTGCATCTTTGAGTGACACATCTTCAGAACGAACATTTTTAACAGTGTCGTTGTGATGAGCCGTCGCTGCATTGTTTCCTTCGTGTGGAAGCAAAAATACAAAAAAAACAAATTCAAATATATGTGTGAGAACTACTGCGGTTTAGAATGGCCAAAAAAAAAAAAGTGGTGGATCTTAATGTTGCTACGACACAGAACCAAATTGAATTGAATTGCAAGCAATATATTGAATAAAAACTTACAGCTGAGCTTATGTTGTGCAATTGGTGGACTCTGAATGGAGTGCGTTGAGGTGCTAAAACCTGAATGACACTGTTAATGTTATGCGCGTTACCAATAACAATTGATCGATTTGTACCATACTCTGAATCAACAGAATCGTTCACGGCCCGGCCACCAAACAAGTTAAGGTTATTTTGCTGCCACACAATAACGGTCCATCACCGGTTGCAAAAACCAATAGAAAAGCATCGATAACAGAACTTAAATGGGAAATGCTAACGAATGGTTTGCTATTCACCTGACACTGTGCACCATGGTATTACCACTTGTTCCGAGCCATGCAAAGCGCTCTGCAACATCCAACGATTCACAACATTTAATATGTCAAATCCAAAAGGTGTATCGATCAATGGATTGACGGCATTCACATATTGCCACAACGGTGGAAAGTAATAGCAAGTGATGGACAATCTATTGATTGAAATAAAATTTACCAATTGCCAATTTAATAAATCTCTCAAATCTATCAAAATTTTCTTGAAAGTTTTCTCTTCAAATAACAATTATTTCAGTGTCCGTTTTTGCTAATGACAAATATTTTTAGTGATAAAGTTTTTGTTGACCTCATCAGACGATAGCGCTATTGGAATTATAATCCTATGGGTCTGTGGGCTGCTTATGTTCTGCAATTATATTCAATTTTATGTTTGTTTTCATTTAACCTGTGCCACACAAAAAATGCTCGGAAAACACGAAGCTAACGCAAAGGGAGTATTAACCGGTGTTCATCCACTTGAAACACGAATTCTTTGTGGATAATATAAACAAGATAATATCTTTGGGATTGTTAAAAAAATGAAGGACCAATTAATTTAATATTATCTACAAGTAAATTAATAAAAATTTTGTGAAATTGAAATGAACATGAAATTAAGTGAACAATGTTGTTTCAAAAGTGATGTGATAATGTATTTACTCATATCGATGCATAGTGTTCTCACACAGGGTTGGTGGTCATGACGGTGCCATTATTTGTACACTGAATGCTGTTGATTGATAGTCAACCATTTGTTTAAGTATTTGCTTTTAGGCCACAATATGCAATATCCATTGCAAATTATTATTGGACTCAGTTATGTCTCGTTCGATGGTGTCGTACTGTTTTTGTTCAGTATGGCCGTTGACCATTTCTAAACGCTATGGGCATTCAAACATTTCAGTTCTCTTGTGTCATTCGTAATGTACTTCAAGCAAAAACGTATTCGATAATTTCACTTTAAACTTTATTGGCATTTATATTTTAAAAAAAGTAATACCGAACGGTAAATCAAATGTCAAATGCATGGAAATAATGGTCCTGAAATTTATCCGGGGAATATTGTAATAATATTTCTTTTTTTAATCTGGTAATACTTTTTCCGTCACATTTAACAAATACGACAATTCTCTAATCAGTTCTAGTTGAAATTTCATCGTGGATGGATTGTTTTTCGGTTTATAAAAATTAGCGAAAAGTGGAATAGTGAAAGATTATTCGGGAATTACTAGAAAATTCGAAAATCAATATATTTTTGTATTAATCGAAACCAAAAGAAATCGGAATTATTATTAGAAATGGGTTCAAAGGGAAATCGAAGTGACGAGAAACAACAAAATTTGTTGGCTGATAAAAAATTACACAAATGCGAAGTTTGTCAGAAAACATATTCAACTAAATCAAACTTGGCACAACATATGAAAATTCACAGCGGTAAAAATTTATTCAAATGTGACGTTTGTTCGAAAGAATTTAAAACAAATCAAGGATTACAAATTCATAGTGCAACTCATACTGGAGTGAAACCATACAAATGTAGCCATTGTCCGAAAGCATATGCAATAAAACATCAACTAAAACGTCACATTGCAAGTCATACTGGAGTGAAACCATACAAATGTAGCCATTGTCCGAAAGCATATGCAACAAAACATCAACTAAAACGTCACATTGCAAGTCATACTGGAGTAAAACCATACAAATGTAGCCATTGTCCGAAAGCATATGCAATGAAACATCATATAAAACGTCACATTGCAAGTCATACTGGAGTGAAACCATACAAATGTAGCCATTGCCCGAAAAGATTTATAACAATATCAGAGCTAAACAGACACAATCGAAACAATAATAGTTGCAAATATAAATGTGATATTTGTTCATGCGAATTTTGCAATTTGCCGAATTTAAAAGTGCACATGAATATTCACAGTGGAAGGAAAAGCCCACATAAATGTAAAAAGTGTTTGCTGCAATTTTACACAGCTGAAGATTTAAAGCGACACATGAATGTACATGACAAACCACATAAATGTTCTGTGTGTAAGAAATTATTTGTCCGTTTATCTTCTCTAAAGACTCACAAGAAAAATTGTAAAAATTCGGTGTCAATAGTAAAGAAGAATGAATCATCTTTAACTGATTTGGTGTATGGTAAAGATATCGATGAATGCGAAACAAATTCATTTGAAATTATCGAAGTAAAACCAAAATTCAAACAGATGTCACCACAACCAAACTCAAGCGGTTATTTTGATCGAAACGAACAGAAATTACAAGAAGACTTGTCACAAATGGATCCAGAGTTAGATTTTACACTTGGTAACAGTCCACAAAATCCGATAAAAGTGGAACAAGAATCGGCCAATTACAATGAATTCGATGGTAATTCACAAGTTGCCGATCCGGAACAACAAAACTATGAATTGGTATCGCAATTGGAAATATTTGAAACAAAAGTTGAAATCGCATCGCCTGTAAAAAGTGAATGTGAAGATTCTTTTGAATAAAATATAACATAAATTTTTAATTGACGAAATATCGAATTTTGATAAAAGATTAGTTGTTCTAAAATAACTGTAATTAATGCAAACACCCAACAAATGACACAAAAGCTTTTGCTCTGAGAAAATGTATTTTAATATTAATAAAAATTGTTTGTATTTTTCAAAATACTCGAACTTCTTTTATTTTGAAATTTATCTTTCAATTCGAATGTGAAATTATTCCGGACACCGACGCATATCTAATCGAGAACGAATGATTGTAATTCAACATATATGTCACATGGTAATTTCGACACAACCTTCTCGATCTTAGTCAATTTACCAGTCCTTTGTTTCAACATTTTCTGTAGTTTTTCCCACTAATTACAAGTAACGGGATTTTAATACTTTAAAACTGTTGATAGAGATATGGGTAATCCTTACCTTCGGATTCTGTATATATTCTAGTATTGGGAAAAGTTGCTTATGTGATGGATCGAAATATGTTGTTTTTGTTGTGACTCATCTTCAAATATTTTGCCTGCAAAAGTTTGGGTGGCTCAGGGTTCAATTTACTAATAGTAAATGTTATATAGGATGATTTTCAGCTATATGCCGGTTGTCCAATTGGAAAAGTACTAGATTTGATATCAATTAAATCCTAATCGGTGCATAAAATGATGAAGGAATAATAAAAGTTGATATTTTTCCAGAAGTAATATTTGACCGACCTTTTTGTTTTAATATTTGGCAATACTGAATTTGATTTAAGTTAATCAGGTAATACTTTTTTGTTAATCAACTGTCAAATTTATGAAAAGAATGTTCCTGAAATATCTAATCAATATTCTAATAAAATTTTTAATCTGGTAATCCTTTTTCCGTCACATTTAACAAATACCACAATTCTCTAATCAGTTCTAGTTGAAATTTCATCGTGGATGGATTGTTTTTCGGTTTATAAAAATTAGCGAAAAGTGAAATAGTGAAAGATTATTCGGGAATTACTAGAAAATTCGAAAATCAATATATTTTTGTATTAATCGAAACCAAAAGAAATCGGAATTTATTATTAGAAATGGATGGAAAACAAAATCGAAGTGACGAGAAACAACAAAATTTGTTGGCAGATAAAAAATTACACAAATGCGACGTTTGTCAGAAAACATATTCAACTAATTCAAACTTGGCACGACATATGAAAATTCACAGCGGTAAAAATTTATTAAAATGTGACGTTTGTTCGAAAGAATTTAAAACAAATAAAGGATTACAAATTCATAGTGCAACTCATACTAGATATAAACCATACAAATGTAGCCATTGTCCGAAAGCATATACAACAAGACATAGTCTAAAATGTCACATTGCAAGTCATACTGGAGTGAAACCATACAAATGTAGTCATTGTCCGGAAGCATATGCAACAACATATCAACTAAAATATCACATTGCAAGTCATACAGGATTGAAACCGTACAAATGTAGCCATTGCCCGAAAAGATTTATAACAATATCAGACCTAAACAAACACAATCGAACATATAATAGTTGCAAATATAAATGTGATATTTGTTCAGGCGAATTTTGCACTTTGACGAATTTAAAAGTGCACATGGATATTCACAGTGGAAGGAAAATGACACATAAATGTAAAAAGTGTTTGCTGCAATTTTACACAGTTAAATCTTTAAAGCGACACATGAATGTACATGACAAACCACATAAATGTTCTGTGTGTAAGAAATTATTTGCCCGTTTATCTTCTCTAAAGAATCACAAGAAAAATTGTAAAAGTTCGGTTTCAATAGCAAAGAAAAATGAAACATCTTCAACTGATTTGGTGTTTGGTAAAGATATCGATGAATGCGAAACAAATTCATCTGAAATTATCGAAGTAAAACCAAAATTCAAACAGAAGTCACCACAACCAAACTCAAGCGGTTATTTTGATCGAAACGAACAGAAATTACAAGAAGACTTGTCACAAATGGATCCAGAGTTAGATTTTACACTTGGTAACAGTCCACAAAATCCGATAAAAGTGGAACAAGAATCGGCCGATTACAATGAATTCGATTGTAATTCACAAGTTGCCGATCCGGAACAACAAAACTATGAATTGGTATCTCAATTGGAAATATTTGAAACAAAACTTGAAATCGCATCGCCTGTAAGAAGTGAATGTGAAGATTCTTTTGAATAAAATATAACATAAATTTTTAATTGACGAAATATCGAATATTGATAAAAGATTAGTTGTTCTAAAATAACTGTAATTAATGCAAACACCCAACAAATGACACAAAAGCTTTTGCTCTGAGAAAATGTATTTTAATATTAATAAAAATTGTTTGTATTTTTCAAAATACTCGAACTTCTTTTATTTTGAAATTTATCTTTCAATTCGAATGTGAAATTATTCCGGACACCGACGCATATCTAATCGAGAACGAATGATTGTAATTCAACATATATGTCACATGGTAATTTCGACACAACCTTCTCGATCTTAGTCAATTTACCAGTCCTTTGTTTCAACATTTTCTGTAGTTTTTCCCACTAATTACAAGTAACGGGATTTTAATACTTTAAAACTGTTGATAGAGATATGGGTAATCCTTACCTTCGGATTCTGTATATATTCTAGTATTGGGAAAAGTTGCTTATGTGATGGATCGAAATATGTTGTTTTTGTTGTGGCTCATCTTCAAATATTTTGCCTGCAAAAGTTTGGGTGGCTCAGGGTTCAATTTACTAATAGTAAATGTTATATAGGATGATTTTCAGCTATATGACGGTTGTCCAATTGGAAAAGTACTAGATTTGATATCAATTAAATCCTAATCGGTGTATAAAATGATGAAGGAATAATAAAAGTTGATATTTTTCCAGAAGTAATATTTGACCGACCTTTTTGTTTTAATATTTGGCAATACTGAATTTGATTTAACTTAATCAGGTAATACTTTTTTGTTAATCAACTGTCAAATTTATGAAAAGAATGTTCCTGAAATATCTAATCAATATTCTAATAAAAATTTTAATCTGGTAATACTTTTTCCGTCACATTTAACAAATACCACAATTCTCTAATCAGTTCTAGTTGAAATTTCATCGTGGATGGATTGTTTTTCGGTTTATAAAAATTAGCGAAAAGTGAAATAGTGAAAGATTATTCGGGAATTACTAGAAAATACGAAAATCAATATATTTTTGTATTAATCGAAACCAAAAGAAATCGGAATTTATTATTAGAAATGGATGGAAAACAAAATCGAAGTGACGAGAAACAACAAAATTTGTTGGCAGATAAAAAATTACACAAATGCGACGTTTGTCAGAAAACATATTCAACTAATTCAAACTTGGCACGACATATGAAAATTCACAGCGGTAAAAATTTATTAAAATGTGACGTTTGTTCGAAAGAATTTAAAACAAATCAAGGATTACAAATTCATAGTGCAACTCATACTGGAGTGAAACCATACAAATGTAGCCATTGTCCGAAAACATATGCAACAAAACATCAACTAAAACGTCACATTGCAACTCATACTGGAGTGAAACCATACAAATGTAGCTATTGTCCGAAAGCATATGCAACAAAACATCAACTAAAACGTCACATTGCAAGTCATACTGGAGTGAAACCATACAAATGTAGCCATTGTCCGAAAGCATATGCATCAAAACAACAACTAAAATATCACATTGCAAGTCATACAGGAATGAAACCGTACAAATGTAGCCATTGTCCGAAAGCATATGTATTAAAACAACAACTAAAACGCCACATTGCAAGTCATACGGGATTGAAACCGTACAAATGTAGCCATTGCCCGAAAAGATTTATAACAATATCAGACCTAAACAGACACAATCGAACAAATAATAGTTGCAAATATAAATGTGATATTTGTTCAGGCGAATTTTGCAATTTGACGAATTTAAAAGTCCACATGAATATTCACAATGGAGAAAAAAGGCCACATAAATGTAAAAAGTGTTTGCTGCAATTTTACACAGTTACAGCTTTAAAGCGACACATGAATGTACATGACAAACCACATAAATGTTCTGTGTGTAAGAAATTATTTGCCCGATTATCTTGTTTAAAGACTCACAAGAAAAATTGTAAAAATTCGGTGTCAATAGTAAAGAAGAATGAATCATCTTCAACTGATTTTGTGTATGGTAAAGATATCGATGAATGCGAAACAAATTCATTTGAAATTATCGAAGTAAAACCAAAATTCAAACAGATGTCACCACAACCAAACTCAAGCGGTTATTTTGATCGAAACGAACAGAAATTACAAGAAGACTTGTCACAAATGGATCCAGAGTTAGATTTTACACTTGGTAACAGTCCACAAAATCCGATAAAAGTGGAACAAGAATCGGCCGATTACAATGAATTCGATTGTAATTCACAAGTTGCCGATCCGGAACAACAAAACTATGAATTGGTATCTCAATTGGAAATATTTGAAACAAAACTTGAAATCGCATCGCCTGTAAAAAGTGAATGTGAAGATTCTTTTCATTAACATAAAATATTAATTGACGAAATATCGAATATTGATAAAAGATTAGTTGTTCTAAAATAACTGTAATTAATGCAAACACCCAACAAATGACACAAAAGCTTTTGCTCTGAGAAAATGTATTTTAATATTAATAAAAATTGTTTGTATTTTTCAAAATACTCGAACTTCTTTTATTTTGAAATTTATCTTTCAATTCGAATGTGAAATTATTCCGGACACCGACGCATATCTAATCGAGAACGAATGATTGTAATTCAACATATATGTCACATGGTAATTTCGACACAACCTTCTCGATCTTAGTCAATTTACCAGTCCTTTGTTTCAACATTTTCTGTAGTTTTTCCCACTAATTACAAGTAACGGGATTTTAATACTTTAAAACTGTTGATAGAGATATGGGTAATCCTTACCTTCGGATTCTGTATATATTCTAGTATTGGGAAAAGTTGCTTATGTGATGGATCGAAATATGTTGTTTTTGTTGTGGCTCATCTTCAAATATTTTGCCTGCAAAAGTTTGGGTGGCTCAGGGTTCAATTTACTAATAGTAAATGTTATATAGGATGATTTTCAGCTATATGCCGGTTGTCCAATTGGAAAAGTACTAGATTTGATATCAATTAAATCCTAATCGGTGCATAAAATGATGAAGGAATAATAAAAGTTGATATTTTTCCAGAAGTAATATTTGACCGACCTTTTTGTTTTAATATTTGGCAATACTGAATTTGATTTAAGTTAATCAGGTAATACTTTTTTGTTAATCAACTGTCAAATTTATGAAAAGAATGTTCCTGAAATATCTAATCAATATTCTAATAAAATTTTTAATCTGGTAATCCTTTTTCCGTCACATTTAACAAATACCACAATTCTCTAATCAGTTCTAGTTGAAATTTCATCGTGGATGGATTGTTTTTCGGTTTATAAAAATTAGCGAAAAGTGAAATAGTGAAAGATTATTCGGGAATTACTAGAAAATTCGAAAATCAATATATTTTTGTATTAATCGAAACCAAAAGAAATCGGAATTTATTATTAGAAATGGATGGAAAACAAAATCGAAGTGACGAGAAACAACAAAATTTGTTGGCAGATAAAAAATTACACAAATGCGACGTTTGTCAGAAAACATATTCAACTAATTCAAACTTGGCACGACATATGAAAATTCACAGCGGTAAAAATTTATTAAAATGTGACGTTTGTTCGAAAGAATTTAAAACAAATAAAGGATTACAAATTCATAGTGCAACTCATACTAGATATAAACCATACAAATGTAGCCATTGTCCGAAAGCATATACAACAAGACATAGTCTAAAATGTCACATTGCAAGTCATACTGGAGTGAAACCATACAAATGTAGTCATTGTCCGGAAGCATATGCAACAACATATCAACTAAAATATCACATTGCAAGTCATACAGGATTGAAACCGTACAAATGTAGCCATTGCCCGAAAAGATTTATAACAATATCAGACCTAAACAAACACAATCGAACATATAATAGTTGCAAATATAAATGTGATATTTGTTCAGGCGAATTTTGCACTTTGACGAATTTAAAAGTGCACATGGATATTCACAGTGGAAGGAAAATGACACATAAATGTAAAAAGTGTTTGCTGCAATTTTACACAGTTAAATCTTTAAAGCGACACATGAATGTACATGACAAACCACATAAATGTTCTGTGTGTAAGAAATTATTTGCCCGTTTATCTTCTCTAAAGAATCACAAGAAAAATTGTAAAAGTTCGGTTTCAATAGCAAAGAAAAATGAAACATCTTCAACTGATTTGGTGTTTGGTAAAGATATCGATGAATGCGAAACAAATTCATCTGAAATTATCGAAGTAAAACCAAAATTCAAACAGAAGTCACCACAACCAAACTCAAGCGGTTATTTTGATCGAAACGAACAGAAATTACAAGAAGACTTGTCACAAATGGATCCAGAGTTAGATTTTACACTTGGTAACAGTCCACAAAATCCGATAAAAGTGGAACAAGAATCGGCCGATTACAATGAATTCGATTGTAATTCACAAGTTGCCGATCCGGAACAACAAAACTATGAATTGGTATCTCAATTGGAAATATTTGAAACAAAACTTGAAATCGCATCGCCTGTAAGAAGTGAATGTGAAGATTCTTTTGAATAAAATATAACATAAATTTTTAATTGACGAAATATCGAATATTGATAAAAGATTAGTTGTTCTAAAATAACTGTAATTAATGCAAACACCCAACAAATGACACAAAAGCTTTTGCTCTGAGAAAATGTATTTTAATATTAATAAAAATTGTTTGTATTTTTCAAAATACTCGAACTTCTTTTATTTTGAAATTTATCTTTCAATTCGAATGTGAAATTATTCCGGACACCGACGCATATCTAATCGAGAACGAATGATTGTAATTCAACATATATGTCACATGGTAATTTCGACACAACCTTCTCGATCTTAGTCAATTTACCAGTCCTTTGTTTCAACATTTTCTGTAGTTTTTCCCACTAATTACAAGTAACGGGATTTTAATACTTTAAAACTGTTGATAGAGATATGGGTAATCCTTACCTTCGGATTCTGTATATATTCTAGTATTGGGAAAAGTTGCTTATGTGATGGATCGAAATATGTTGTTTTTGTTGTGGCTCATCTTCAAATATTTTGCCTGCAAAAGTTTGGGTGGCTCAGGGTTCAATTTACTAATAGTAAATGTTATATAGGATGATTTTCAGCTATATGACGGTTGTCCAATTGGAAAAGTACTAGATTTGATATCAATTAAATCCTAATCGGTGTATAAAATGATGAAGGAATAATAAAAGTTGATATTTTTCCAGAAGTAATATTTGACCGACCTTTTTGTTTTAATATTTGGCAATACTGAATTTGATTTAACTTAATCAGGTAATACTTTTTTGTTAATCAACTGTCAAATTTATGAAAAGAATGTTCCTGAAATATCTAATCAATATTCTAATAAAAATTTTAATCTGGTAATACTTTTTCCGTCACATTTAACAAATACCACAATTCTCTAATCAGTTCTAGTTGAAATTTCATCGTGGATGGATTGTTTTTCGGTTTATAAAAATTAGCGAAAAGTGAAATAGTGAAAGATTATTCGGGAATTACTAGAAAATACGAAAATCAATATATTTTTGTATTAATCGAAACCAAAAGAAATCGGAATTTATTATTAGAAATGGATGGAAAACAAAATCGAAGTGACGAGAAACAACAAAATTTGTTGGCAGATAAAAAATTACACAAATGCGACGTTTGTCAGAAAACATATTCAACTAATTCAAACTTGGCACGACATATGAAAATTCACAGCGGTAAAAATTTATTAAAATGTGACGTTTGTTCGAAAGAATTTAAAACAAATCAAGGATTACAAATTCATAGTGCAACTCATACTGGAGTGAAACCATACAAATGTAGCCATTGTCCGAAAACATATGCAACAAAACATCAACTAAAACGTCACATTGCAACTCATACTGGAGTGAAACCATACAAATGTAGCTATTGTCCGAAAGCATATGCAACAAAACATCAACTAAAACGTCACATTGCAAGTCATACTGGAGTGAAACCATACAAATGTAGCCATTGTCCGAAAGCATATGCATCAAAACAACAACTAAAATATCACATTGCAAGTCATACAGGAATGAAACCGTACAAATGTAGCCATTGTCCGAAAGCATATGTATTAAAACAACAACTAAAACGCCACATTGCAAGTCATACGGGATTGAAACCGTACAAATGTAGCCATTGCCCGAAAAGATTTATAACAATATCAGACCTAAACAGACACAATCGAACAAATAATAGTTGCAAATATAAATGTGATATTTGTTCAGGCGAATTTTGCAATTTGACGAATTTAAAAGTCCACATGAATATTCACAATGGAGAAAAAAGGCCACATAAATGTAAAAAGTGTTTGCTGCAATTTTACACAGTTACAGCTTTAAAGCGACACATGAATGTACATGACAAACCACATAAATGTTCTGTGTGTAAGAAATTATTTGCCCGATTATCTTGTTTAAAGACTCACAAGAAAAATTGTAAAAATTCGGTGTCAATAGTAAAGAAGAATGAATCATCTTCAACTGATTTTGTGTATGGTAAAGATATCGATGAATGCGAAACAAATTCATTTGAAATTATCGAAGTAAAACCAAAATTCAAACAGATGTCACCACAACCAAACTCAAGCGGTTATTTTGATCGAAACGAACAGAAATTACAAGAAGACTTGTCACAAATGGATCCAGAGTTAGATTTTACACTTGGTAACAGTCCACAAAATCCGATAAAAGTGGAACAAGAATCGGCCGATTACAATGAATTCGATTGTAATTCACAAGTTGCCGATCCGGAACAACAAAACTATGAATTGGTATCTCAATTGGAAATATTTGAAACAAAACTTGAAATCGCATCGCCTGTAAAAAGTGAATGTGAAGATTCTTTTCATTAACATAAAATATTAATTGACGAAATATCGAATATTGATAAAAGATTAGTTGTTCTAAAATAACTGTAATTAATGCAAACACCCAACAAATGACACAAAAGCTTTTGCTCTGAGAAAATGTATTTTACGAAAATTATACCAAAATTTAATATTAATAAAAATTGTTTGTATTTTTCAAAATACTCGAACTTTTTTTATTTCGACATTTATCGTTCAATCCGAATGTGCAATTCTTCCGAACACCGTGTCGCATAACTATTCGAAAAAGATGGTTTGGAAGACAACGTTTATGGTCACATGGTAATTTCTACAAAAAACCTTTTTCGATCTTAGCCTACTGTCGATTTTGGTTATGTTTAGACTTGAAATTTTGTTCATTGAACTTTCGTATTTTAGTTATAATTATAATTTAAGATTGTAATAGTTTGTTTGTGCTTGTATCGATCGATAATAATTTTACAATTTACCAAATTTTAATAACCGAAATAATATAAAATTTTCAGATTTGTCTTTTTTAATTCATCTGGTGTGACAACTGGTGCAGTGCAACGCAATCATTTATTCTATTTTATAATAAATTAATCATTTATTAAATGTTTAAAAAGAATAATAATACCGCAGTAAGTAAACCCGAAAACAACGCATGCTCCCCAAATTTATTACCCTCTGTCCGTCCCAACTAACACTAACATTTAAGTTCTTTTTTTTCCAGACACTAATCTCTCCCACCATTTTCACAGAAAAAAAATACGTTTAAGTAAATAATAATTATAAAATTGTGAGAGGAAAAAAAAACAATTGAACAATAAATAACGGTAATAAAAATAAAAAAGTGTGTGCCCGGTGGTGTGGTACGGTGTGTGCATGTGCCAAAAAAATCAATCGCACCCTGCACATTGTGTAATAATATGTTAATATTATATTGTGTAATAATTGCCATATTATCGATTTTATTGTGTAACGAACAAGAGGAGGACATCGAAGAAGACGACGCCGAACTTATTGAATTGGACAGAATTTTAATTGATGCTAATCAACAACAAAATCGTAATTTATGCTCATTTTGTCACCGAAACTATTACTGTCACAATCACTATCGTTGCAACAATTGCGGCAGTCTTCATCATCATCATCATCACCATCATCGTCATCATCGTCGTCATCATCATCATCATCATCATCATCATCATCGTCGTCATCATCATCAACATCATCATCATCATCCTCGACATTATTGTCATCATCAACAACCCCAACCGCAACAATACAAATATTAACGGAAACCGCAACACCGTTAACATTTAATTATAAACTTCCGTTACAATTTCATAAGAAAAACTTTAAAAAATTAACAATTCCAATTAAAATTGATAAATTATTGTCCAATTTTAATAAAACATTAACGGTAATCGTTGAGTGTCGCAATCAAAATTGTTGTGAAAAGGATCTGGATGAAACCAATTGTGATCGATGTCAAATGTTAAAGTGTCCATTCGATAATTTAATGAAATATTAATGTTAAAATGATAGAGATAATTTGCATTGTCATTGGGTTTTCATTGTTCGTTGTGGTCACATACATTTTATTAATGTGATTTCAATTAAAGTGTCATAGTGAATAATCCAAATGATTGACGACCTGTGCCTCATTCTTATCATATCAATATTAGCAATTTTAATAATTTGTTTGTTCGTTTTCTGGTGAAAAAAAAAAACAAAACGGAAACATGATGAGCGACGCGGTGTGCATAGTTCTTACTGTATTATTTTTTCTACTCATTTTGTATTGTATGTATCCACGTAAACGTAAGGAAATGGTTATCGTTGTCCCACCGCCAACAGATGTTTAATTTTTTGAATAAAGTGCATATTAATTAAAAACAAACCACACAGCGCAAAACCAAATACCGAAAAACTCATCAAAATGAATAAAATTACAAAAATATTTCCGTCGCTTAAGAAAAAAAAATCCTCCACTAAAGCCAATACACAATTTGATGGTATTATAACCGACATTCCGGCCGACCGACCAGCGGCCGCCGCTACTGTAAATTTAGCCATCGAACGACAAGATCGTCAACAACAACGTGAACGACGTTTACAAAAACGTCATTGCTCACCATCATCATCATCAGCAGCCTCATCATCATCATCATCATTGGCATCAGTTGTGCCATCAACTAAATTACCATCCACCGACATAACTTCGGGTAGTTCATTTTTGTCTGTACCATTGGCAAATCGTCGTCATCATCATCAACAACAAATTCCATCCGCACCGCCAATAATACCATCAACAACAGTCGCAGCACCACCAAAAGAAGATCTTTTTCGTAAGAAATAATAAAAATAATTAAATTATTATTATTTTCATTTCAAACGCAATCAAAATTTATGAAACAAAAAAAACGGTGAAGAGGTGTGTGTGTGGGGGGGGGGTGGGGTGGAGGGTTTAAAAAAATAATAGAGAGCATTACACACACACACACACACACACACACACACACAACAAAAAATACAATTCATTTAACATTTAATATGTGACGGTGAAATTGTGTAAAGCGAATCAGCAACCCATTTTCGCTAAACATATTTGACAGATTTTGTATGTAGAAAATGTCAAAATTTTATAAAAAGACATGGTAATAATCGCCTTACACAATTCCATTCCTGTTTTCGTTTATAAAATGCCAAAATAAAGAAAAATCAGCAATTTACTTTTTAGTGGACATTACAAATGGTCAGCCAACACCTAACACACACACACACACACACACACACATAACAATATGAAACAACATTGAGTTCCACTCTGTATTAATTCTTCAATTGAATTACAGAAAATACTATCGCTCTCTCTCTCTCTCTCTCTCTATCTCTCACTTACACTGTTAACATATGCCACTTATTGCGACTCATTCAGAACTAAATCTTAATAGATGATCGTTGTGTTGGCAAATGTTCGCTAGAGAGTGTAAACACATGATAGTTACGGTGTAGTGTGGTTAAGAAGTTATTAGTGCGACTGTAATTGGTCACTAAATCTTTAACAGTGTACCACAAATTAAATTGTTTGCCGTTTTTGCGAACGAAGATCATCAGCTACAACAAAAATATAGTTTTTAATTTCTGATGGTTTAACATATTTCGTGGTTTTAACTCACACGGCGGGTACAGTCCAATGGACCTTTTATGGTCTAAATGTTGGAATAAATTGGCCTTATAAAATTTCATCAATAATTAGATACACCTGTGACAAGAGCATATTTTAAAAAAATGGGCGTTGGTAGTGTACAAATTTTTGGTAATACTATTTAGTTACCACTATCGGTTTACCGTCGCGTCACATCAAGATCGTTGTAGAAATTTTCTTCAATTTTATTAATTGGCCCGTTATTTATATTATAAATTTAGCCGATCATTCCACAAAGTTTCTGCTTAACATAAATTCGTAAATTCATTATAGCAAACTAATTCCATCCATCAAACACACATCTCACGTAATTGTGTATGTGTATCGCCATGACTTTTCAATTTAAAACAAAAAAATAAACACAAAATAACCGTTTTCTCCTATTTACTTATAACTATCGAAGGCCGCATTATTGTAACCACCACCACCACCACCACCATTTGAAAAACGCGTTTTGTTTGTGTGTGTGGCAATGTTTGAGATCGTCGACAAGACACCATAAGAAAAAAAGAAGACAATATGCGTCGCCACCACAACTACCCCACCCACATTCACATTACACGCCACCAATACCATTTCAAATAAATTATAAAACAGGAAAATTTAATTGGCTCTTAAAATCATTTTATTTAATTATTTATTTAATTGTTAATTGACACAACACATAAAAAACAAAAACAAAAAACCAAAAACCAAAAACCAAAAATTGTTTATAGAAAAATTGATGTCATCAAAAAAATCATCAACACCAAAACCATCAAAATCGATGATGAACATAAAGACAGCTCCATCTGCTAAAAAATTAATACCATATTCTGATCATCCAAATTCATTGTACCGACGATTGTATAAAATGTCAGAACCATCATCGACGATAAAATCGATGACACCGTTACTGCCGTCGTCGTCGTCGTCATCGTCGTCGTCAACCATTTCGTCAATTCGACAAAATGTTGACATATTTGGCATTGGTGGTTCGAACAACGTTACTGCGGTCGCCGAACTTCATATCGATTCGAAAGAAGACAATTAATTAATTTGCGATCGTTCGTCAATGGTGGGATATATATTTAATTTATAATATAAATTTTTATTGTATGTAATGAATATATTGAATAAAACACTGAGTGATCGGTAATATTGCCGATCAATCAGTATAAAAGTTTTGCATATATATATTCTCTGTTGCGCTTCCCCGTCAACCCACAGCCCACCCTTGCCCGCCAAGCACCAAGCGTGTTCGCCAAAAAAAATTATTAAAATTCAATTTTTTAATTTTATATTTTTACTTTTCCAAATTTTATCAAAATCGATCAATTTTTTTATAATCATTTTTCGCAATATTTTTTGGTGTACAAATAAATTTCCATTGTATTTCTACTCTCTCTCTCTCTCTCTCTCTCTGTCTCTGTTTTTACACATTTTTTAGTAAAATTTTATACACACACACACACACACACGCTAGATTAATTTAAATGTACGCTGAAATGGGCGTAGTTTTTTGAGTACCGCTTAACACAACCGAACCTCAATTTATTGAAAATTTCTTTACGTTGATGGATTATTTCAATTTGTAATTGGATCAATCACAGTACCAGTATCATTTTTACAGTTGTTTGTTAACGATATGGTGGTGGAAATGTATTTCTTATTGAATTTTAATCATACAAATACTTTTACAAAGGTATCGAATTAAAATTCAATCGCAACACGGGTCCACTACAACAAAATGTCGGTGCGTTACTCTCTGTCGACGAATTGCTATTAAAAAAAAAACTGTATTCAAATAATTTTATAGCGCAACAAAATTCTCATCTTACCGAAATAATTACGCAATTTTTTTCATTCACCCCCCCCCCCCCCATTAAACAAAATGGAAATTTATCGGTACACTATTTTAAAAATACCGTTATCGAGAACAATTATTAAATAATTAAATAAATAAATAAATATTTTGTAATTTAAGTAAAATCTAAACGAAACTATTTATTTTACCTAACTCTCTCTCTCTCTCTATCTCTATCTTTCTTTATCTCTCTCTCTCTGTTTCACATACTTTTTGTTTTCCATTCAACAATAAATTTACAGTTAGTACACATTTTTTGTGTACATTTTTTCATAAATAATAAATATAAAAAAAAAAAAAAAAACCAAAACCAAATATAGAAATTACACCGGCACCAAAAATGTCATCGGCTCCACCACCAAAATCACCGGAAATTAATTTTGAAAAAATCAAAATACCAGCAACACCGAAACGATCAACGACAATCGAAACTATTGTCAAGTATTTTGAAGATCTTCGTGAATCGTTACGCTATCGATATGATCAATATAAGAAACGCAATCGACGTCTTCAAACCAAACGGTATAACTGGCATCGGCGATAAATCTGGCACCGGCGATAAATCTAATAAAAATTAATTAAACAAAAAGCCAGAAAAAAAAACAATTTCAAATTAATTAAATTAATTAAATAAACTTAATCGATTACACCCAGTGCGTAAAGAGACCCTTGTGTAAAAAATTTAAAATTAATTAAAAAAAAATACAATTAAAAAATTAACACAGAAAAAAATAAAAGTGAAATTAAATTAAAAATTAAGAAACAAAAATAAACAAAAAAAAAAAAACTCTTTAATAAAATTAAATTAAATTAAGTGAAAATTAACTTTTAACTAATTAATTAAATAAAATAAAAACATTTAAATTAAGTGAACGTTAAAATTAAATTAAATTAAGTGCGAGAATTTACTTTTAATTAAACAATTAAATTAACTAAAACAATTAAGTGAACGTTAAAATTAAATTAAATTAAGTGCGAGAATTTACTTTTAATTAAACAATTAAATTAACTAAAACAATTAAGTGAACGTTAAAATTAAATTAAATTAAGTGCGAGAATATACTTTTAATTAAACAATTAAATTAACAAAAACAATTAAGTGAACGTTAAAATTAAATTAAATTAAGTGCGAGAATTTACTTTTAATAAAACAATTAAATTAAATAAAACAATTAAGTGAACGTTAAAATTAAATTAAATTAAATGCGAGAATATACTTTTAATTAAACAATTAAATTAAATAAAACAATTAAGTGAACGTTAAAATTAAATTAAATTAAGTGCGAGAATATACTTTTAATTAAACAATTAAATTAACAAAAACAATTAAGTGAACGTTAAAATTAAATTAAATTAAGTGCGAGAATTTACTTTTAATTAAACAATTAAATTAACTAAAACAATTAAGTGAACGTTAAAATTAAATTAAATTAAGTGCGAGAATATACTTTTAATTAAACAATTAAATTAAATAAAACAATTAAGTGAACGTTAAAATTAAATTAAATTAAGTGCGAGAATATACTTTTAATTAAACAATTAAATTAAATAAAACAATTAAAACAAAGTGAAAGTTAAAATTAAATTAAATTAAGTGCGAGAATATACTTTTAATTAAACAATTAAATTAAATAAAAACAATTAAAATTAAGAAATTAAGCCTTAATTAAATTAAATAAAAATTCCAATTAATTAATTAGAATTAGAAAATAAGAATTAATTAAGTGCAATTAAAAATTAGGCAAAAAAAAAAAAAACATTGATTAAAATTGAACCAAAAAAAATTAATTAAAATTAAAAATAAAAACAAAATTCCAACTTTTTTTTTTTGAATTAATTTTTCCAAATTTTTTTTTTTAATTATTTAAATTAAATTTTTATTCTTTTGTTTTGCATTTATTTTATTTTATTCATTAAAATTTTAATTTAATTTAATAACTTTTTTATTTCGTTGCAATGAATAATCTGAATTGGTACACTTGGGCATTTGGCATACGGGGTCGGAATACGGACAGGGCGGCATCGGGTCGAGGTGATAGGGAAAGACAAGTGCCAGTGGTACGTAGAAATGGTGAGTGGCCGCGGTCGCAAAGACCTTTGGGCCAAAGTGGATTAGGTGGGGTACAGGATGCGGCAAGAATGGGGCCACCGCAGCCGCCGATTGCTGAAAGAAATGAAGCGAGAAGAGATGATGTTCGTGGATCTGGTGCGGCTGGTAGGCGTGCCGAATGGCCGGTGGTCAACGATGGAACAACGGTGGCAATGCGTAGGGGAAGGGGTAGAACAACCAGCTCAGTTGTGAATGTGAATGGAAGACGGGCAGTGGGCGAATTGCCGGTGAGTGTAAGACAAATGGCAAACGGAGAAGCCAACGAAGCAGAGCTGAGACGAGCTGGCATTTTGCCGCCGATGGCACCGGTGTCCGGACAGAGACGAAATGCCGTGGTTCACGGAATAGCAGGCTCAGAAGGAATAAGAGGAAGAGGCGTTGGCCGAGGTCGAGGTACGGCAAACGGTAGAAGCGGACGCGGCAGACGTGTTGGAAGGGGAACGACGGGGTTTACGACGGGACTAAGTGAAATGCGTATAGATGATGGGAAAGGAACCGGCGGTAAAGGAAAATAAATAATTCAATAAACAATCTACACTAAACACTGTCACTTATAAATATGTTTCATTCTGGTTCAGTCATTCTGAATGCTTTTTTATTAAATGTACTGCCTCCGAATTCATAGTATCAAAATATTAATTGATTCCGTATTAAAATAAACTTTAAATTGTTGTTGCGCCCGCTAAAGATGATCCATATACAGTGTTTGGTGAGACACCCATTTCTTCCTTCCGGTTATTTGCTTCTTGCTAAACCATTTTCTAGCCCCCAAAACATCACCTAGCTCCAGTTTTAATACCTGTAGATAACACAAAATTCTTTCTTTCTCTCTGGTTAGGTCAACGTTATCCCATAATGTTTTAACGAAAGCTTATGTTTTTTCAATTTTCGAATAAATAACCGATTCCGAATGGTAGCCCACCCCCCCGACCCGTCCAGCTAATTTACGGCATTTATTAAAGAAAACTTCTCGACTTCCTCTGTACTAAGCCCATTTTCTAATGATTGCATGACAGACTTTTGTTCTCATCATTCATTGGTGTTACGGGACGGAGGGGGGGGGGGGGGGGGTTAGCCAAACTTTATTTATGCCAAATGGATTCTACCGCAAGCGCTCCGTTATTCTGTCACATTGCACCGCCACATAAAATGCTTTATCTTTACAATCAACTATTTTCGTCATTTCTTTGTAAACTCTTATATTCGTGCGATCGTTCGCCCATTGCCTAGCATTATTTAGCAATCGTTTGGTGTAGTCAACGAACACAAATCGCATATTCGAAATCATTTATGCTCGCGAAAACTTTTACAGGCGTTTGAAGCTTTCGTTTTCAAAATTCTCAATTTACTATTAGAAGGAGTCACGTTTTAAACAGAATTCATTAAATTCCTTATACTTTTATCGCTTACCCACTGTTACGCAAACCTTTTTATCATTTAACCCATTTGCGCAAAGCTGCTGATTCATTGCTGGTCTAACTAAACCGTTTTCATCATCGTGTTAATTAGTTTGCTGCAGGGTCCCAACACCTAACCGCCGATGATAACGTTGAGTTTTAAGTAGACCTAAAAATTGCGCGTATATTTTCTTAACTAATTACTATTTATTCTTTATTATTTTAATAATAATTTAATTATTTAATTTACAATTTTTATTTATTTTATTTTATTTATTTTTCTTTTCTTATTTTATGATTTTAATCCTTAAATTATAATTCGCAAAAACCAAAAAAATTTAAACAAACAAAAGCTTTATGCGGCCGATCAATCATCAACTGAATCGTCGTCATCATCATCATCAACAATGATGTACACACAACAAAAGCAAAAGATCGTTAAAGAATCATTTATGACAACAACGTCGTCGACAATGTCATCGTCATCGTCATCATCATCGGCAACGGCAGCAGCCACAACAACTACAACCACTACAGCAACTTCTAATAAAACTAATAATATTGCGGCCGACATTAATAATAATAATGTAATCAGTAATCAGCAACAACAACAACAACAACAACAACTGCTACAAAGGAAACAAAAATCAACAATAACATCAACTGCTGCCGTTGCTACGGCGGCCACCACAACATCTATTCTGGCCAATAATAAATCAACTGTAACCAAATCAGCAGATGGTATCACGTCGAGTGTTGTTGAAAATGCGGTAACCGCAGCAACGCCGGCAGCACCGTTAACGAAAAAGAAATCCAAAAAATCGAAAAAATCTGATGTTGAAAAGGAAAATATTTCGGTGGTAAGTAAAAAATAACCGATAAAATTTACCGATACAATTTTGTTGTTGTTCCTTTAAGTGTTAATTTTAAACTAATAATTATTTAACCGCTTTCGATGCGTCACACTGATCGTCTGTCACCGCTCACACACCAATGACAGACAATAGATTTTTTAAATAATTCAGCGGATCGATAGTCTTTTGCCGGTAGGGGAATTTAAATTTTCGAATTTGGACTGGTCTTTCTGCACAACTTTTTGCAGTTGAACGGTACGCTGATTATCGCTTTAGACAACTATTTAACCTGAATTTCATTTTATGGCGAATATTGAATTTATGTTCATATAATTTCTGAAATTGTAATAGATTGTCGTCATTTCACTCCATGGAAATTCGTCTGTCAGCCACACACTCCAACAAAATTGATTGATGGCATTTGTGCCTTTATGCACAACTGTTTTATTGGTTACTGGTAATTCATAATGTTCTATTGTTTTAATTTTATTATCACAGCCGACTCATACACATGACCGTGTGTGTGGTCAGCTGTTAGTCCAGTCCCATCACAACCGATATTGAATCAAATTAAATGTAAAGCAGTAAATAAAACACACACAGTAAATCATAAATTACTGAAATTTATTATGTCTTTTAAATTATACTAGACGTGTGTCAAAATGATTTAGGTTGGCCAAGCCTAGCAACAACGGGCGGTGCGTGGTGGTGGGAAATTTTGTTGTTTCGAAAACAATTTTTGGGCTATACAAAAAGAGAAAGGGTTAAATACGCATGTGCTTACTATTTTTATTTTTCCTTTTCCATTGCTACCTAACAAAATTCAATATATTCAAATTAATTAATTGCTCAATTAATTAGACAATTTTAATTGAAAATTCACCAACAATTTTCATTAAAAATGAACATAAAAATAATAAAAATGAAACGTTAAATAAATTATCAATTAAAAAAAATGGTTTAACTAAACAAAAAACGCAACAACAACAACAACAACAAATTCCCACCAATTGCAATGTTGCGAATAGTGAGACGACGCATGGGCTGGAAAAAAATTTGGTAAGTACCGTTATTATTTATGTAAACGCTTTTTTGTTTTCTGGTGTGTGTCTGCTGTGCGCGTGTTTGTATCTTTCATTTTTCATTTTGTGTTTAATTCAATAAATATTTATTTAGAAAATAAAAGTTAAGAATTTATCGACAATGGCCGAACAGCAGTCACAGCAACAATCACAACAACGTTGTTCATCAAATGTAAAAGAAAAACAATGCGTGTATCAACAGAAACACCACCAACACCAATTCATAATAAATTCACAAGAAACCGATCGATTTTATTTCCGTGATGATTTTGTGTCTGTAAAACATTTGGTAAATAAAAAATGAACAATTACAAATAATAGGTGGCAATTGATTAACAGCGATCACATTATGTGATGCCATTTTTCAATGGGATAGAATTTCTTACACAACAAAAATTGTGCTAAAAAAGACGATCATTACCATCAGTGTCACAATACATTTTTGGGTCAAGGTCACAAGTTATTCTATTTAAAAAAAATCACATACTAATTTAAAAATTATAGTAGTTTTTAATTTACTGTGTATACATCGAACCGCCGACAAAACAAGCCATTATTACTACAATTATTATGCTTTCGAAGTACACCAATGACTGTGAATAATTAGAGCCATGTCTCTTCATATATATATGAAAAGCCAATTAAAAAAAGATGTTCGGCTATGAAAACCGGAATGTGTGTGTGTGTGACCTCTATCACAACGTCCTTTATTTTGATTAACACATTCACTTGTTAAACAGATATTGAACACAATTTCCAGTTCGAATCCGAATTGATATAGACAATAAAGACAAAAACTTTCTGGCCATTGACAACGTACAGTGAAGCAACTAATTTCCAAATATATATATTTACGTTGTTGCCAATCTACCATATTTCTGATTTAGATGACACTGCTGTTGAAATGGTCACAAATTAATGTCATTCATTCTAAATGTGCTCGGTTTTAACGACTATAACATATCAATCGATCTTACACTACGGATCACTGCACACTTTAACCCCACCTATTGCACTATTTGCATATATAATCATTACACTATGCACAATGATGATTCGTCCACCATCTTAATATAATAGTTTTTACTCTTTTATTTCCATCATGTCATTTGTTTAATGTTCTGCATAAACAACAGTGGGCTGAGTTAGTGTATGAGCCGGCAAATAAGCCCATCCAGCCACACGTTCTCAAAAAATTGGCAGTCAAACTTAGTGACCTTGACCAGTTTTTGTTACATACCAAATTCGGATGGTGTGGTCAATCGCACGTGATAAATAATAAATAAATAAAATACTTTTAGTGTCGTAGTTTTGGTGAATTAACAAATTTAATAAATGATAATTTTGATGACGAACAACAACAACAACAACAATTTAATAATAAAGAACCGACGTGCTACAGTCACGGCAAAAAACAACTAAATTTACCTGTAAGTGTTTGACCATAAATACAAAAAACTAAACATTTATTTAGAAAATATTAATGTTTAATTAACAATTATAATTTGAATAACGGTACATTTAATGTTGTGTGACCCTATGATCTTTAATGCAATTCATATTTTTCCCTTTATCCCTATGATTTTTGTTTTAATTCAGTCGTTGGGTATTATACGCTGTTTTTTTTAAGTGAATCTGTGCTTTTACTTTTCAAGTCCCGAGTATTCGAGACCATACAAAAAGCTCACAAGCATCGCTACTATTTAGTAACTCTTCGATTTTAATGAAACCTGGCACATTTCCAACACACATATTTAAGGGTTAACCCTGTTTTTCGTTTCCGACCATTATCTTCACTGCAATTTATGCCACGAAACGAACAGTTACAAAAGCGTAGGATTCATTTTTTGTCCGTTGCATAACATTATTCAATTTTTAATTGTTAATTAAATATAAAAACACGTGTTTATTTGATACAGTCAGCGACAAATATAAAAAAATTTCATTTCACATTTTTTTTTTGGCGCTAAATAACTCATTAATTTTCTTAAACTCGAATACAGTTTGGTAGAAAATCATTCAGACAATTTGACCGATGAAAAATTTGTGAATAACTTGATGCACATACAAATCATTTGATTCGTTTATGGTAACCACAACACCAGAGCCAAATAAACAATGTCCATTTTTTGCTAGGCCGTTTGGGTTCTATGTATTATTAAACAAAAACAATTTCATTTCAATCAGATAATAACGTCCATAACGTATGTTGACCTAAGGCAAAATGAACTGTGATATTAAAATCGTTAAAATTGGGGGTTTGAAAGACGTTGCACGCGATACGGGTAGGTACGGTTTGGAGAAGGGTAAGGCAAAAGGTGCCTGAATTTAAATGACCTACAAAATTGCAATAAAAATTGTAGGTGTATTTTTTGGTTAACCAAACGTTTTTCATGCGTTGACAACCTTTTTGAGAGGCGGCACGGGACTGTCAAGCACACAGCATTATGCGAACACATTTATTAACGAAAAACTTGTACAAACCAGGTGAAATGTGATCGTAAGAAAAAAACATGGTGATTCAAATAAATATTGCCATGTCCTACTCAAAATAATACTTCAACTTTTCAATTGTATTCGAATAATTTCGAGTTATTTATGCAGTACGAAAATATTTGTGCCCCGCATTAAATTTGGTCGCGTACTGTATTTAATTAAACAAACGTTTAAACTAATTTATTTTTTCTAAATTCTATCAAAATTATTAACAAAAATTAATACAAAAACAAAAACATTTTAAAGCGCGCCAAATCTGTGGGTGATTTAAAAAAACAAATTGATCAGTTACCGATTCAAACAGGAGTTTCAGTAAAAGCTTTGGTAAGTATACGCAACAGATGTGTTTGTTTGTTTGTTTGTGTGTGTGTGTTAAGCTTTTAATGTTTTAATAATTTTAATATTTTGGATTTTTATCACTAATTTCATGTGTGTGCGTGTGTGTGTGCGTGTGTGTGTGTGTGTGGGTTTATTTTTATGTTTTTTCCGCATTTAATTTTAATTTAATTACAAAATCTAGAGAGCTAATTATTGTATGGTAATAACATCTTCGCAACAACAACAACAACAACAACAACAACAACAAAATAATTCATTTGTTCATCATCGCGTACAAAAAATTCATATTAAACAATTTGATATGGTAAAAATGTGGTGGAAATGATGGGGATGAAAACAAAATACTAACCATTGGCTACCAAAAAATAACCAATAATTAATTACCCCTTTTTTTTTTCCAATTACAGAGATCAAGTTTTAGTAAATTCGATGCATTACAAAAGAAAAATATTTTACATGTACGTTCAAGTGATTCTGGAAAAGCATTAGATAAATTCAGTGTATGTATTTTTAGTTTTATAATTAATTAACCCAGCCGCACCACCGTCGCCCGACACATCCAAACCAAAAAGATTTACCTTTCAATCGTCGTCCAAACTGACACGCATTCCATTCGCTCTCATTGTCTCGAATGACACGTACAGCACGACTAAATTCCAACAGAGTCCTTAAAATGTCCTTAATCCTTGAAAAATTAATAAATTCTAATAAAATTATTGTTTAATTTTCTTTCATTGTGTGCGTCACACCATATCACTAAATGTGAACATTATCGAACCGTATGGCAATACTACAGGTCGTCAAAATATCCTTTACACCATCCATACAGTTCGATGATTCTCTTTTCGAACTGCACCTTTAACAATTGATCAATACAAAAGCCAATTTTATCTCCAAAAAAAAACTATCATTCCAATGGATTCTAAAAAATGTTCTTAAAAAAAATTTCAGTTCTTGATCACATTTTGTAATTCTTCTTTACGTGTTGCACCTTTTTTAAAATTTCTAATGTGCAAATTTCCATAATATATTGTGCCGAACTGTGTGCTGATTGTTCCCGCAGATGAATAGGCTAAATTAACTTCGGAAAATCTCCGGTCTTGATCACATTTTGTAATTCTTCTTTACGGGTTGCACCTTTTTTAAAATTTCTAATGTGCAAATTTCCATAATATATTGTGCCGAACTGTGTGCTGATTGTTCCCGAAGATGAATAGGCTAAATTAACTTCGGAAAATCTCCGGTCTTGATCACATTTTGTAATTCTTCTTTACGTGTTGCACCTTTTTTAAAATTTCTAATGTGCAAATTTCCATAATATATTGTGCCGAACTGTGTGCTGATTGTTCCCGAAGATGAATAGGCTAAATTAACTTTGGATCATCACATTAGTTAATATAATGCAGATTAACGATGGCAACGTAATTAACGGTGGAATACAATTGACCACAAATTTTAATCGAATCTAATCTGAAAAACCAAATTTTTGGCTGTAATAAAAGGGGCAATTCAACTGTTATTATGTATTTGACCGCTCTCCGCCCATTCAATGTGCTCGTCCACACGAATGCTGTACGTTTCCACATTTACTATTACGATGGGTAACTAATAATTGATTAAATTTGAAACGGTATTCCAGTCGGCCTAATTGTTATTGTTAATGTGACTAAAGCAATTCTAAAACTATTGTAAAATCGTCTGATTGCCTAAATTACCGTTTTCGGACAGACAAATAAGATGCGTTAGTCCAAAATTTCTTGTGATTAATCTTGTTATAAATTTTCAAAAGCCAATTTTAACAGAAGTTTTTTTTTGGAAATAATAATTTGCAAAATACAGTAACGCACACAAATGGTAGGTAGATGGCCAAATGTTCGGTAGAAATGCGAAAAGGTTTTTCTAATTTTTACACAAAATGCGAAAAAATTAAGGGTGCAACATTTTTCCATCGTATCCAAGTTTTAGCCATTATTTTTTCCATTGTATTTCAATCGTCGTCCACATTTTGTCCAAACAGACAAAACACAATTTCGAACGACAATATTTTTAATTTTTTAATTTTTTTCTTTCTCAAGGCTAATGCTGTTATTGAAACGGAAAGTAAATGTAAAGCTTGTGATAAAATTGTTTACAAAATGGAAGAGTTAAAAGCTGAACGAAATATTTGGCATAAAGGTTGTTTTAAGTGTAGTGTCTGTCAAAAACCATTGACGTAAGTATAAAAAAATAATAAATTATAGAAAATGTGGGCCACCAGTTCGTTGGTCGATGATTCCTAATACATTAATTTTATACAAGAATTAATTTAATCTATTATTATTATTATTATTATTATTGAATACATATACAATTGAACACACACACACACACACACTCCAATACTTACAAAATATAGCATAGACACATATCAAAGTCATGAAGCAATCCTTTATTGTAAATCACATTTTAAAGCTTTATTTACACCAAAAGCTGTTGAAGATGAATATGATTATTCGGATAGTAGAGGTGAGTGTTACAAGTAGTATTAGTAGTAGTAGTAGTAGTAGTAGTAGTAGTAGTAGTAGTAGTAGTAGTAATAGTAATAGTAATTGTAATTGTAACGGTTAGATTATATTATTTAATTGAATAGTTTTCAGACAAAAAAACAAATTGCCATGCAAAAGCTCTAACTAAAAGGGTACCATTCTGAACGCGCTCCTATCGAAAAAATACAATTTATTGAAATACGGAATTAAATCGAAAGATTAATACCGCGTCCGTTCGCAGAAATGCGACAGAAGTGTCACAGAAACATTAGACACAGTCATTTGACGACTAAGTTTAAAGATAATTTGTCGTCCACCTTTCACCGATAAATTGACTTGTGAGTTGTGTGAGTGGTATAGTTTTTAATTAGAATTTTGGTAGGCCATGGTGCCTCACAGTTAAGATGACCGGGACGTAAATGATTGGGCAATTCGGTCTTTAAAAATTACAGTGTTCTCAGAAATTTCATTTCGAGCTTTCATGCTTGCCAAAATATTCCTCATTAATCCCAGTTTACGAGCCCATAAACCACCAATGGCAACACTGGTGAAACAATTTTGTACACTAAAAGTTCGACCACAGTGAGGAAAATGAAATTTGTCTATAGCATTTGTGTTACGGTGTATTTGGTAACGGCACTTTGCCATGAGTCGACTGTGCAATCACTTTGCGATTAATGCTATGACTCAATGTGAGCTCCAAAGCTAAAGAATTCGATAGCATATGCGTCCACAAATGGTTTTTGCCTGAAATGAACAACACTTCATCGGCGATCTAATAATTTTGCGGAACATTACCTTTAGCTGTAGTCAAACAAAGGAAATAGACAATGAATAGAAATGAGAAAAAAACCCGGTTGAGTGAATTTTTATCAAAAGTTGAATGTAAATGTATTCCCTGGACGTTCGCCTTATTTGAAACTGCATTGCCGTACAACGACCAACTTAATCAATGACCCTTAATTAAATTAGATGTAAATGTATGTGTTCTTAAGCTTATGTGTAATTTCGTATAAGTAAACATTCTCTTTCCGATCGTATTTTAGCATTAAAATCGGAAGTAATAATTCGAGAAAATCAACCAATTGAATTGCCACCGGATGTTATACGTTCATCGGATAAAAGTGATTTGGGTTTAGAAGAATTACATCAATTAAATGTACGTTCACGTTTTGAAGTATTCGAACATGGTATAAATGAACAACAAATGCCACCAAAGCATACGCCAATCGTACCGATCGGTGGCTCCAAATCGGTTCGTTCGAAGTTAACAAAGTAATGGGCACTTTAATGAAATTTTGAAATTTTTTCCTTATGAATTGAATAAACCTTTTTTTGTATTTCATTTTTTTCAATTGTAGCTATCAAATGAAAGTCAAACAATTGAATAAAACAAATAATGACAGTTATAATGAAGACGATGATAATGATGATAACGATGCGGCCGATGCGGATGACATTAATGACTCGGACATTGATATGGATGAAAATGGTGGCGAAGATGTTGACATGGATTTGGTGCGGGCGAAACGAGTACAACGTGAACGGCCCTTAAGTTTTGCCAACATGAATGAAATTAAGAATAAATTTGAAAGTGGTCATGGTTTGACGAAAGAGGAACGTCGTGAAGAACGTAAACAAGAAATACAAAATATACGTTCACGTTTATTTATGGGTAAACAAGCTAAAATTAAGGAAATGTATAAACAAGCGGTTTTGGACAGTGAACAAGGTACGTATAAAATAGCGCTTTATTGGGCGCAAATGGTTCAAACAAAACATTGTGTTCACTCAAACATTTATCGATATGTTTTTATGTAGGAATGCGTTCGGTTGACAAAGAAGTGGTCGTCGATTTAGGTGACAAAGCTCGTTCGATTAAAAATAAATTTGAAAGTGGTGAATTCTTTAAAAATAATGATGATAATTTGGATATGGATAATAATAATAATCCGAATGACGGTACCAATGGTCAATCACATGAGAACCAAAGTAAACGTTCGAATCCTGTTGAAATGATTGTTATTGAAAAAGGTAAATGGGCGCTGCGTTCGCATTGCGATGGCGGTTACTGACTGACTGATTTATTTATTTATTTATTTATTTATTGTTAATTTATTTATTTCAAAAACCAAAGGACTGGGCAAACAATCGCGTAATATTTTTAAAGAATTGGATGCAAAGCAACAACAAGAAATAACCAATGCTACCAATAATTATAATAATTTAGCGATTTCAGCATCACAAACTGGTATTAATAATACCGAAAAATCACCGGATATTAAAAAACTGTCACAAGTAAGCAAAGTTTGGCCACCGCCGCCACCGTCAAAGAAAAAGGTATACCAACACACAAAACAAAAATTAAAAATAAAAATAAAATAAGTCAAAATTTAAAAATTAAAAAATCATACGCAAAGCAAGAGAGCGAGTGTGTGTGTGTGTGTGTGTGTGTGAGACAGATAGAGACAGACTGTGTAAATAAAACAAAAAGAAGGCTAAAATTGTGGGTGTGGTTGTGGGTCTATTAAAAAAAAAGCTGATACTTTGACTTCGAATTTAATTTAAAATTTTCATATTCCAAATAATTGGCGAGAAACTTTTCGCCATTCTCCAAATGTCATAAATTTTCAACAAATGAAAAGATTTAAATTAAAAAGCTTTCACTCTACGAAGTGAACCGGGGTCAATGATATTTTTTTTTACATTTCATTGTCCAACCAATTATCTTGGAATGGGTTTCAATTATTTGACACAGAACTTTGTTCGCCACTCTCCAAACCGCAAACAATGGAAAAGTTTGTGATAAAAAGCTTTCAAAGAAGCAAAAAATGAGTAAAACTGACAATTTGATAAGCTGATGTTAACATTGAAAGGGTTAAACATGCCCCGAATAAGAATACGAATGCAAATAAAGATAAGAATTGAAATTTTTTTGGAAATTTAATTTAAATATTTCATTGTCCAACGAATTATCTTGGAATGGGTTTCAATTATTTGACACAGAACTTTGTTCGCCACTCTCCAAACCGCAAACAATGGAAAAGTTTGTGATAAAAAGCTTTGCAAAAAGTAAATTTAGTTCAATCACATTTTGTTGTACCGTTCTTTTCAATCTGGAAATTTGATGAAAGCTTTTGTTTGACAGCGCTCCAATTAATGAACAGTAAAAGCGTTAAACATGGCCCGAATATGAACACAATATGGTTACTGAAGTTTGGAATGAAAATGATTCGTATTCGTATTTAGCTTTTTCGGATAATATCCATTTTATTTTATGTGCGAATGAATATGGGCTGAATAAGTGAGAGACAAAAACAAAAAGCTTAATATTACATTTGTAAATTATTAAAAATTCACTGCCATTTGTCACATCAGACTAAAAATTTTAGCATAAGCTTTTAGTACTTTACATGCATTTCATTTTGAACATCGTACGATTGCGGCTGACGAACGCCAAACCACAAATAAAAATCATATTGCTTTGAAGCAATGCGTTGAAATGGGTTGCAAAAAATCATCATAATTTTACAATAAAATCAATTGTGCTTAATTTCTTTGTATAAAATAAATAGGAAATTGAAAATATAATTGGAAATAATTGGTAAAATATTTGTTTGTGTGCTTATTTTGTTAACCTTTTTTCATTGTCGCCGAGTAGCTGTAGCCAGCTGAATTTTGTTATTTTTAACATTAATTAATTAAATAATTTGTTTCTTTTTTGTTTATTGACCGAAACATCAAAATACAAATACATTTTTATTTTTATATATTTATACAAAACCAAAACCAAAACCAAAACCAAAACCAAAACCAAAAAAAACGACCACACAACCACCCGCACAGCCATTTCAAGATGTTATCAAACATGATGAAAAAGTTGCGGACATTAAAATTGAAACGGCCGACATAACGAATCGTTTTAAATTTTTCGAAACGTATAAACCAATGGAAAATAATAAAAAAGAATTTCGTATAACACCGCCACGTGACGGTGTCGTTAAGTTACCATCGCCCGATCGTGATGACATCTACCTGGATCCGGATGTAATACGTTCCGATCGCAATAACATCGATAAACCGCTGGTGGCCGAACAACAACACACCACCACCAAAATGTTATCGGTATTTCGTAAAATTGAAGAAGATCAACATAATAAAGATAACCAACAACAACAATATGGTTTGAATTAATCGGTTTCTTTGAATATATCGATGACCGCACAAAAAAAAAATGAAAACAAATTTTAATAATTGTAAAATTTCCAAATTTTTTGTAGATTTAAAACCATTAAAACATTTTACACCACCGCCCGACGATAACGTGGCCAGACGAAATAATTACAATAACAATATTAATAATAATAATGGAAATCGAAATTCAGACGAAAGTGATTATACAAATTCAGAGGACGAAGACGATGATGACGACGACGACGACGATGAATCGGATGCAAACGATCAAGAACTGGACGATGATCGTACCAAAAGATATACAGAAACTGATGAATTTTTGAAACAAGCTCAAACAGCCGAACGGGCAAAACATTTACGTGCTAAATTTGAACGTTGGGAAACAACACAATTGAAAAATCAAAATTTAAGTAATGTATCGTTGTACGATGGCGGCGATCAAAGTCAAATTGAAACGGCTAAAAAGTAATTAAAATTTTACAATTAATTTTATATTTATACAAAAATAGTAATCTTTTCATTTTCATTTTTTCGCTTCTGCTCTCTCTCTCTCTCTCTCTCTCTCTCTGTCTGGTCCACCAAGCTGATTTTTCTGATAAAATTTTTGCAAACGGTTTATTTTAAAACCGTGCAGTGCCTGATGCTTGTCCGTTTCTCTTTTTTTGTACGTTGGACAATGTGGCGGTCATTGATAATTATGAATAAATTTAAGTATTTGGAAATAAAAAACGATACGTTGTAGCCCAAAAGTTAATCTATTTGTTATTATTGTGGCCACTGGCACCCCAATTAAATAATTAAATTATTTTGTGGTGAGAAAGCATTAAATGTGTGTGCAATATGTGCACACAATATAAACTTTCTTGTACCTCAATTTATGGTGTTAGAATTTAAATGAAAAAGTATTTGTGATTTTCACAAAAGTATTTCGAATACGAATACAAATACTTTACAAATACAAATAAATTACCTAAAAATTTGGTTGGGAAATTATTCATATTTCTTGATTAATTTTTCGATTATTTTATCATTCAAACAGTTACGACAATGGGTGGGAGGGGGGCCCACTCTTTGTTGAGCCCTCCTTAACAACATCATTTACACATTTGTTTCTATTTCAACTTTTATAAATTAATAATTAATTTATTAATGTTTGCCTTTATGTTTTGTTAATGTTAATAGCCTACGTGAAAAATTCGAATCGTTAAAAAATCAACCAACTTCAGTTGGACGAGATCGGGCACGTGTAAATCGTTTTTTGGTAAGTATGTGCTAAAATGTTATGGGACGGCGACGGTGAACCTGAATGCAAACATCAATCTTGTCACATTGACACTTGTAGGGTGTTGTGGAAAAACTGTAGGTTGAAGTTGCTTGCATTCTTTGGTTTTCGCCCAACATTAATTAATATTTTTACAATAAAAATTAATTACAAATTTATTTTTTTTATATTTTTTACAGTAAACGACACAACTTTTATTCGGTATTTTTTGGTTGTCGAATTTTTTCATTTATTATTTTCTTTGTCACATCCGAACCAAAAAAAAAAAATAAATAATAAATAATTTTTAATTAATTTTTGCCAGCATTTATTTATTTATTTTATTTCAAAATTTATTTTAACTACTTAAGCCGAAACATAAATGAAATACATATTTATTTATTCATTATTTATTATTATTAATTATTTATTTATTTATTTATTTATTTAATTTATATTTCTTTGTTTTTTTTTCTTTTTTTCTAAATATTATTTAAAAATATTAAAATATTAATTTAAAATATTATTATAAAATATTCGATGTCTATTTATCAATAAATAATTAATTAAATAAATAAATAAATAACAGTAAATGACTGGATAATTTGGACACAAAAAGAGCCGTCTCCTGTGTTTGGACTTCTCTTTTTATAAAATATCAATAAAAAAAAAATTAAAAAATAATAAAAACCTAGAAAGAATCGTTTTAATTCGGTCCAAATTATCGACTCATTACTTTAAATTACAATTAAAAATATATTAAAAAAAAAAATATTGTATTTATTATTAATTTATTATTAAAATTATAAGTAACAAAAAAAAAAAAATAGGCCTGATTTAGAAACAAAATTTAAAAAAAAAAAAGTATCGGTTTAAAAAGTAACGGTTTAAAAAGTATCGGTTTAAAAAGTAACGCGTACATATATATTTTAGCACAACACTGAAAATATTTGAACAAAAAAATTATAAAAAGTCATTTCGCGCACCACAGGAGGATGCAACAAAAAACATGACACATAAAATTTCCGCAAAAACACTGCGCATTAAACATTCAAACAAAAAAAAAACAAAATGGCTGGAAATAATACAGGATGATACAAAAAAAAAATAAAATCAAATGAATGGAAAAAGAGATCCAAAGACTTTTATTCTTATTTTAAATAATGATTTAATAAAGACAAACTGCAACAATTGCAACAACAACAACAACAATATTTAAATTTATTTATAGTTTAATGTCTGTGCACGTTTGTGTGTGGTGAACACCAATTGCATCGTTGCCATTCGATTTTCATATATAAATTCACAATAATAATAATGGACAATCAAAAAGGATCTTTTTGTCACCGCATTGTGTATTTAATCAGGTAACGAAGCGTGCTTAAAAAAAAAAAACCAATAACAACAAAGTATTCCTATTTTCTATAATTCTAAGCATTAGACTTAATTAATGTCACATGTGATAAATTTTTGGTTTATGCCCAATTTTGTAAACCAATTTTTCGCAAAAATTTTTTTTTGCTAAACTTTGATATCGTTAAACATATACCGCATTGGTTCGGCGGTGAAGTGTCAGCCTCAATCGAATGCGTCAACAAAATATATACTGTTTAGCATTTTGTGCTACAATCCAAGCTATTACTCGTATAATCAACGCCTTCAGTTTACCATATCACTATATTTTCCATAAGTGAAATTAGACTAAATTAAGCCAAAAAAAAAAAAAAAAAACAATTTGGAAGTTCATCGAATAAAATTTTCCCAGCGAAAAATCGACTTTTATGAATTATCATCTTTTTGAATTCCAGCGGCTATAGTTTTAATGGAATGGAATTCAATTTCCAATCACTTTGATTGAAAAGATTTTTAAAATCATTCAAATGACAATGGCCGATTTTCCTCCAATCATACAGAATTTCAATGACATCAAACTGAAAATTCGGTCATAGAAATTGGAAATTGATTATAAATTGGAAATTCTGTACGCATTATACGAATGGCCCGTAATTCAAAAAGATGATAGCTCTTAATAGATATTCGGAATAATTTAGTAAATGGACATTTCAATTTATTTTTTATTATGTAATCTACTGTCAACTCGTCTACCCGAAACAAAAACTATAGTCATATTGCAATTGGAAAACACGCTTTCACGCTTCGCCACTACTGCCCGACCATTAATTTTTCTGTTGAAACCAATATTTCTTGCAATTTCAAGTTCAATTTCACTCATCCGGTTTTTTTTTTGGTTTTTTGAGTTAAAATCTCACAGACGCAAGAAAAATTTCAAATCGATCATAACCGATACCTCTCACATGAGTCTGTTTTGCCACCACTGTCACAAATTTAACTGAATGTATTACGTTTACACCTGTACCACCATTTTATTTATACACATAATATTGTTGAATGTTGTACGTAAATGTCAAATAATAGTTTTGCGGTGACATTTTGAATGCCAATCAATTTAAAATTAAAAAAAAAAAAATAGGAGACTTCGTCCACCAACGAATGATCAGGACGGTACCGTTGCGTCGTATCATAAAAGTTACGACTAATTAAGACTTGACACGGCAATAAACCAAAAAAAAAAAAAAAAGACTGCATAAAAATTATAAAGACTAAGCAAATTTTATTTTTAATGTGTCACCCTGTGAAAAAGAAAAAAAACCGTTTTTCTATTTCGTTTAAATTTTGTTTTAAAATCAATCATTGCGCACAGTCTTGTCCACACACACACACACACATTCATCTTTTACACAATATTTCAATAGTTATTATAATTTTAAAATAAAACCGGTTTCTATATTAATAATAATAATGGCGTTTTGTGGATTGAGTTTTTTTTTTTTGTACTTAATGCGCACAAAATAAAAATAAAATATGTTTTAGAAAAAAAAATTAAATTTCACAATCCCATTATTCAATAAATTAATAAATTACAAAAATCAAACACCACAAAAAACGTATAAAAATAAATTAAAATAAAAACATTAAAATTATTTAATCAATTAAATATCAAAAACAAAAAATATTTAACCCATAAATACAAAAACAAAAAAAAAAATAATAACAAACCTATGACTTCGAAAATTAAACCTTTTAATTTTTCACACAAAAAATGTTGACATCTGTCACATTTTTTTATAACCGCTTTTTTCATGTACGAAAAACATTTTTTATGTCCTTCAATCACACACACACACACACACATACGGAATCTTCTTAATTGTTTCTTCCATTTAGCATTTGAAACCCATTACGGAGTAGTTGCTCATATCATTTATCGCCCGAAAAACTTTTACCCTAAATTTACAGAAACTTTTTTGCACAATTTTTTTTCACCTCTGAAAAAATGTCATTTATTTGCTGGGAATGTGTACCGGGAAAAATTCTTTTTATACAGAAATTTAAATTCAGCCCCTTTACAAATTTTATCCCATTTCCAAAATCCACCGAACCTTTGGCTCCGGTTTTCTTTTGGGACCACAGCAATCGTAATTTATATCGAATTCAAAACCAAAAATTTTAATAGCTGCAGTTCATTTGTAGCTGCTACGATTTTTGACATTTAAATAATGGATTTAGTGTTAAAAAACGTAGAAGCTATTTTGTTGTGTGGCTAATGAAATTTTTGGTTCTGCATTTGGTATTAATCGTTTCATTGTTCAATCACAATGCCACCACCACGCCCCACCTAGCGAAAACCGTTACCGCGTACACATTTTACCTTTTAAAAATAATACCATTTCTAATCTATTATTAACGGTAATTTTTAATCTCTCTCTCTCTCTCTCTCTCGCTCGCTCGCTCGCTCGCTCGCTCTCTGTGTGTGTGTGTGTGTGTGTGCACATTTATAATTAATTAATTAATTTTACGGTCGTTTGTGGAGTTGGTTTGTTTAAATGAAAATAATATTTAATAATAATTTGTAACGCGGATGAAATAATAATTAAAAATTATAAAGTCAATATTTAATCACAAAATTATTAAAATTAAAAATATTTAAAATTTATAAATTAATCAAATAAAATTAAAATGTAATTTAAAATATTAATTTCATAAATAAATTAATAATATATTATTCAAATTATTCTATACAAAATAATTAATTTGTTTATTATTTAAAAGGTGATTTATTCAACCCCATACCAAACCGGTCGCCCTCCCAATTCACATTCAATGTTTAAATCATGTAATTTATTCATCAGTGCCACACGGTTACACTTCCATATAACAATTACCATTTTTCATTTGTATTTGAATTATTGCAATGTTTGAAATACAATAAATAATTCTAATATTTATAAAATACCTAAAGAGATTGGATTCGAGACGGGTTAGTGGGTTTAAAGTGAACACTATGACAAATATTAGCAAACTTGTTGGTAGGAGCACATAATCTAAAAGTAGTAGTGCTAGATTGAGCATAACCTCGAAGTTGTAAATCAATTTAAAATGTACCGTTAAATTGATCATGTGTTAGGACATTGATTGCTTGTGGATATTGTAACACATTGTCAGTTTGGTGCCGTAACGATGGGTATGGTGAAATAGTTTATGACGCCGGCTGATCCTGAACTCTAAATTGGATTACATTACTAGATCGCAGTGCAGTTTGATTAACCAATTGTTCACTATTAACGTTGTTACCAATTTGATTGGTGTTAATATCTTTTTCAATCCACTTAGATTGAACGGCATTGTAGCAATCGTATACAATTTGATTATTTGATGTTGCCACATTTACATTTGATGCTGAATTTGAACCGCTGGCATTGCTGCTTTCCGAATCATATGATTTTTTTTATTGGTTTGTGCTTCCAAATGGTTTTTCACATATTGCACATTTATATGGCTTTTCATTTCAATTCTTGTAATGTTTTAATAGTTCAGCTAATTCTTTTGAACAATCAAACCTTGTACATTTAAATCATGAAATGTACAAAACATAGCGGAACAAATATCACATTTATGTCGTCCATTTCGAATGTGTGCATTTAAGTTACTACTTTGTGTTGTATGTTTTCAGGTACAATTCACATATGTTAAATGGTATGGGTTGCCATATGCAAATTAAAAAACTTGACTGTGTTTCAAACGAATTCGTACTTATTGTGCATTCAACTTTATGTTCTTTTCCTCGATTTCTAAGATTGATTTTAATATTCAATTCAATTTTAATCGAACATATATTTCAAATCCCATATTTTCTAAAACGGAACCTGATTAATTGACAGCGATAGAAAATTGTGTGGAACGCAGCAATAAATCAGAACACAGTTTTGAATTTTATTTTGAAACAATTTATTATAGCAAAAAAATCATTAAATATAATATAATTTGTTCAGAAAAAACTTCGAATAAACATTTCAAAAATTCAGAATTCTTTTGTCATTTTAATTACTTTCTAAGATTTTACTAATTAATTTTCAATTTATTTTCCAGGAAAATATCGTCAAATGTTTTTGAGTTTTGTTAGACTTATGTGGTTCTTCGGTTGCTTGGCGTAAATTCATAGTTACTGAAATTGAATACTGGCAATGATAATGTGTTTGATGGTGATGGTGCTTCGCTAACATTTTCTGTTTCATATTCTGTAATTGACTGTTGTGGAACAACGTTTTGACCAGATGCATTTTCGAATAATACGCTTACATTTTGTTCGTCTACATTACTGACATTTGTATTGTTTGGTAAAGCATTTTCATAAATTTCATAATTATTTTGAAATTGATTATTATCGTTTTGCCATTCAGCAAAATATTGCGTATTAAATTGCATTTGTTGATTTGATGATTGCTGAACATTTTCTAGTGGGCCATAATTTGGTAATTGTGTTTGGTGATGCCCGATTTGTTGTTGTTCTGCGTAATTGTTTTGCGGTTGTAATGTATCAGAGTATTGGAAATTGAATTGCATTTGTTGATTTGATGATTGCTGAACATTTTCTAGTGGGCCATAATTTGGTAATTGTGTTTGGTGATGCCCGATTTGTTGTTGTTCTGCGTAATTGTTTTGCGGTTGTAATGTATCAGAGTATTGGGAATTGAATTGCATTTGTTGATTTGATGATTGCTGATCATTTTCAAGTTGTCTATAATTTGGGAGTTGTGTTAGTTGATGTCCCATTTGTTGTTGTTCTGCGTAATGGGTACTTGGTGGTGGTATATTATTAATTTGCGTTTCATTTTGATGAACCACTTGATCTGTATTAACTTCGATACGAATCTGATTGAAGGAGATATCTTTTTCAACCGAATCAGTATCAGATTGAACGGCATTGTTGTTATCGTATACAATTTGATTACTTGATGTTGCCACATTTACATTTGATGCTGAATTTGAACCGCTGGCATGGTGCCTAAGCATATGATCATTTAATTGTTTGCTGCTTCCAAAAGGTTTTTCACATATTGTACATTTATGTGGCTTTTCATGTGAATTCATGTGTTGCTTTAATAGTGCAGCTGATAAAAATTCTTTTGAGCAATTAATCCATGTACATTTAAGTAACGTTGTATTTTGATGCTTGTTCCGAATATGATTATTTAAATCATAAATTGTACAAAACATAGAAGAACAAATATTACATTTACGTCTATTTCGAATGTGATTATTTAAGTTACAATGTAGTGTAAATGCTTGCTGGCACAAATGACATCGAAATGACTTCACGCCGGTATGGATTTTCATATGAACAGTTAAACTGCTTTGTCTTGCAAACGTTTTCTTACAAATTGTGCATTCTTTTCTATGTTCTTCTTTATGACTTCTTAAATCGTTAGTGTTCGCGAAAGTTTTTGGACAATAGCTGCATTTAATTGACTTATCATTAGTTGGTAAATTACCATCGGCTCCTCGATTATTTTCCGAATCCATTTCAATGTTTATTTTTCTATAATTTTATTATAAATTTTTTGATTATTTTTAAATTATTTCTCGAATTGTTTCGTTTAGAAGTTTATGGAACTTGAATGGAAATTTTAAAATATTTTTACCTTACAACGAATGTTTTATATTTGTCTGCAATTAACGATCCTCACACACCAAAAATTGCGATCGAACTAATTGGAATTTTAAATTATAATTCTTAAATAGCAGAAAAGAAATGAGTGGAAAAAGTGTTGTCCAATTTAAAAATTTATTTTCCGAAAATTCTGGAACTTTCTTTCCCAAAATGTTTTAGAATATGTCGAGGCAAAATGGAAAAGTGTTGCCCACACGTATCACTTTAACGGTAAAAGTGTTGATTCTGTTAATTTTAAATATAATTTTGAATTAAGAATTGATTATTGCTTTCTACACATTTTGACCACCATTCTGGCAATTTGTGGATACAACACCAATAGAATTGTTCGTGTCGTCGAAGCAAACCAATCAGACACCAAATTTTCAACTTCTTCGTAGGAATCGAAGTATTGCTCAGCCATCGTTTGTCCCATCGATAAAAACAAATGGTCGGAAGGAGCCAAGTCTGATGAATACGACCGTTGGTGTAGCAGCTCCCAGACAAGTGCTTTTTATTCTATCCTGAACCGGTTTTGCATTTGTGAGCAGATGCATTGTCATGGAGCAAAATTACCTTGCCGTGTCTTCTGGCCATCATCTGATCGTTTTTCGATCAATCCATGGTTCAAATTGATCATTTGTTGTCGGTAGCGATCAGCATTAACAGTTTCACCAGGTTCTAGTAGCTCATACACCAGGTTCTAGCAGCTTCAAGCATAATGTTCAGGCAGTAGTGCTTTATGAATATCTTTCTAGCGAAATTAAAATTATCATCATCAAACAAGAAATTGTATCAGGAGATTTTCTGAAATTCATTCTGATATATTTTGTAGATTAGAATTCAGTATTTCAGACCGGTTTCAAGAATTTGTATCAGGAGATCATAATTTTGCGGTGGTGATGTGTTTTTGACATATTACATTATTTTATCTTTGAACCGGTCGCATCATTTAAAGGCCAACAATATATTAACACACACTCACACACACACACACTCAGACACATATGAATTATAGGCTAATGGGCTAAAATAAACTCATATGAAAGTAATGGAATTAAGGAAACATTTGTATCTTTTGATAATTGCATACCAACTGGTATCAAACAAATTTGTTGTAATGATTGTCGCCGATTGGGATTGCATGAATAAATTGGTTAGTAGTTTGACCAATTTCCAACACAATTTTAATAAACTTTTAATGCCAGTGAATTCGTATTGGAATTTAATTGGTAAAATAAAAGTTGAAGTTTTTTTCAATTCCAAATTTTTATTGAAATAAATTTTTTTCTTATAATTTTTCGTGCAATAAATTTTGTAATTATTTTCTGAACGGAATAGTTTTCAAAATTCGTTTGTCATTTAATTAATTATTTATTTTAGAATCTCTTCGAAAGATTTCTGGTCAAATTTAATATTTTATTTATTTTTAAAGTCAATTCGCTGCTCTACATTTAAGTCTGAACGTTTTATTAATTAATACTCACATTTTGTGGTGGCATATTTGGAAAGGTATTGCTTAATTGAGATGAAGCTTCAGCAATATTTGGTAAATTATTTTGTATCCTATATCGTTGTGCGATCTCCTGCCGAACTAAGTCATACCGTTGAGAATTTATGTTAATATTTCGATCAATTTGCAAATATGGTGGAATTACATAGGGTCCGTGTAACGATACCTGAATATTGTCAGGTTGTGCATAATTTCGAAGTTGTGAATTATGAAATATACCGTTAAATTGATCATGTGTTGGGCCATAGATTGCTTGTGGATAGTGTAACGCATGGTCAGTTTGGTGCCGTGAAAATGGGTACTGTGAAATAGTTGATGACCACGGCTGATCTTGAATTCTAAATTGCATTAAATTACTAGGTCGCAGTGCAATTTGATTAACCAATTGTTCAGTATTAACGTTGTTTCCAATTTAATTGGAGTAAATATCTTTTTCAATCGAATCAGTATGAAATTGAACGGCATGGTTGTTATCGTATACAATTTGATTATTTGATGTTGCCACATTTACATTTGATGCTGAATTTGAACCGCTGGCATTGCTGCGTTCCGAATCATATGATTTTTCTTATTGGTTTGTGCTTCCAAATGGTTTTTCACATATTGCACATTTATATGGCTTTTCATTTCAATTCTTGTAATGTTTTAATAGTTCAGCTAATTCTTTTGAACAATAAAACCTTGTACATTTAAATCATGAAATGTACAAAACATAGCGGAACAAATATCACATTTATGTCGTCCATTTCGAATGTGTGCATTTAAGTTACTACTTTGTGTCGTATGTTTTCAGGTACAATTCACATATGTATGGTATGGGTTGCCATATGCAAATTAAAAAACTTGACTGTGTTTCAAACGAATTCGTACTTATTGTGCATTCAACTTTATGTTCTTTTCCTCGATTTCTAAGATTGATTTTAATATTCAATGCAATTTTAATCGAACATATATTTCAAATCCCATATTTTCTAAAACGGAACCTGATTAATTGACAGCGATAGAAAATTGTTTGGAACGCAGCAATAAATCAGAACACAGTTTTGAATTTTATTTTGAAACAATTTATTATAGCAAAAAAATCATTAAATATAATTTGTTCAGAAAAAACTTCGAATAAACATTTCAAAAATTCAGAATTCTTTTGTCATTTTAATTACTTTCTAAGATTTTACAAATTAATTTTCAATTTATTTTCCAGGAAAATATCGTCAAATGTTTTTGAGTTTTGTTAGACTTATGTGGTTCTTCGGTTGCTTGGCGTAAATTCATAGTTACTGAAACTGAAGTCTGGCAAAGGTAATGTGTTTGATGGTGACGGTGCTTCGCTAACATTTTCTGTTTCATATTCTGTAATTGACTGTTGTGGAACAACGTTTTGACCAGATGCATTTTCGAATAATACGCTTACGTTTTGTTCGTCTACATTATTGACATTTGTATTGTTTGGTAAAGCATTTTCATAAATTTCATAATTATTTTGAAATTGATTATTATCGTTTTGCCATTCAGCAAAATATTGTGTATTAAATTGCATTTGTTGATTTGATGATTGCTGAACATTTTCTAGTGGGCCATAATTTGGTAATTGTGTTTGGTGATGCCCGATTTGTTGTTGTTCTGCGTAATTGTTTTGCGGTTGTAATGTATCAGAGTATTGGGAATTGAATTGCATTTGTTGATTTGATGATTGCTGAACATTTTCTAGTGGGCCATAATTTGGTAATTGTGTTTGGTGATGCCCGATTTGTTGTTGTTCTGCGTAATTGATTTGCGGTTGTAATGTATCAGAGTATTGGGAATTGAATTGCATTTGTTGATTTGATGATTGCTGAACATTTTCTAGTGGGCCATAATTTGGTAATTGTGTTTGGTGATGCCCGATTTGTTGTTGTTCTGCGTAATTGATTTGCGGTTGTAATGTATCAGAGTATTGGGAATTGAATTGCATTTGTTGATTTGATGATTGCTGAACATTTTCTAGTGGCCCATAAATTGGTAATTGCGTTTGGTGATGCCCGATTTGTTGTTGTTCTGCGTAATTGTTTTGCGGTTGTAATGTATCAGAGTATTGGGAATTGAATTGCATTTGTTGATTTGATGATTGCTGAACATTTTCAAGTTGCCTATAATTTGGGAGTTGTGTTAGTTGATGTCCCATTTGTTGTTGTTCTGCGTAATTGTTTTGCGGTTGTAATGTATCAGAGTATTGGGAATTGAATTGCATTTGTTGATTTGATGATTGCTGAACATTTTCTTGTGGGCCATAATTTGGTAATTGTGTTTGGTGATGCCCGATTTGTTGTTGTTCTGCATAATTGTTTTGCGGTTGTAATGTATCAGAGTATTGGGAATTGAATTGCATTTGTTGATTTGATGATTGCTGATCATTTTCAAGTTGTCTATAATTTGGGAGTTGTGTTAGTTGATGTCCCATTTGTTGTTGTTCTGCGTAATGGGTACTTGGTGGTGGTATATTATTAATTTGCGTTTCATTTTGATGAACCACTTGATCTGTATTAACTTCGATACGAATCTGATTGAAGGAGATATCTTTTTCAACCGAATCAGTATCAGATTGAACGGCATTGTTGTTATCGTATACAATTTGATTACTTGATGTTGCCACATTTACATTTGATGCTGAATTTGAACCGCTGGCATGGTGCCTAAGCATATGATTATTTAAGTTTTGTACAGTTCCAAAAGTTCTTTCACATATTGTACATTTATGTGGCTTTACATGTGTATTCATGTGAAGTCTTAATAGTTCAGCTGATGAAAATTCTTTTGAGCAATCAATCCATGTACATTTAAGTAACGTTGTATTTTCATGCTTGTTCCGAATATGATTAATTAAATCATGACTTACACAAAACATAGAAGAACAAATATTACATTTAAGTCTTTTTCGAATGTGTTTATTTAAGTCACCTTTTTGTGTAAATTCGTACTGGCACAAATCACATTGAAATGGCTTCACGCCGGCATGGATTTTCATATGCAAAGTTAAACTGCCTTGACATACAAACGTCTTCTTACAAATTGTGCATTCTTTTCTATGTTCTTCTTTATGACTTCTTAAATCGTTAGTGTTCGCGAAAGTTTTTAAACAATAGGTGCATTTAATTGACTTATCATTAGTTGGTAAATTACCATCGGCTCCTCGATTATTTTCCGAATTCATTTCAATGTTTATTTTTCTATAATTTTATTTCAAATTTTTTGATTATTTTTAAATTATTTCTCGAATTGTTTCGTTTAGAAGTTTATGGAACTTGAATGGAAATTTTAAAATATTTTTACCTTACAACGAATGTTTTATATTTGTCTGCAATTAACGATCCTCACACACCAAAAATTGCGATCGAACTAATTGGAATTTTAAATTATAATTCTTAAATAGCAGAAAAGAAATGAGTGGAAAAAGTGTTGTCCAATTTAAAAATTTATTTTCCGAAAATTCTGGAACTTTCTTTCCCAAAATGTTTTAGAATATGTCGTGGCAAAATGGAAAAGTGTTGCCCACACGCATCAATGTAAAAGTGTTGTATATTGATACACACACACACAGACACACATATGAATTATAGGCTAATGGGTCACCAGTTCAATTGTGATTTGAGGCAACAAAACATTGGATTCCAACAGCCATTTTTCGTTGATAGAGCGTTGACCATTGGCTGTTGTATTATTTTTACAAATTCATTTGGACTTGGATAAAACATCATCATCTCCAGAAATGTTTGGCCTTGCGATATTAAAGCTACTGTCCATCTCACAAACGTGTCAGTATCTGTAAATTATTAACTATCAAACAAATTTGTTGTAATGATTGTCGTCGATTGGGATTGCATGAATAAATTGGTTAGTAGTTTGACCCATTTCCAACACAATCTTAAGAAACTTTTAATGCCAGTGAATTCGTATTGGAATTTAATTGGTAAAATAAAAGTTGAAGTTTTTTTCACATGAAAATTTTTATTGAAATAAATTTTTTTCTTATAATTTTTCGTGCCATAAATTTTGTAATTATTTTCTGAACGGAATAGTTTTCAAAATTCGTTTGTCATTTAATTAATTATTTATTTTAGAATCTCTTCGAAAGATTTCTGGTCAAATTTAATATTTTATTTATTTTCAAAGTCAATTCGCTGCTCTACATTTAAGTCTGAACGTTTACAAAATTGGAGTTCATTCATTGTTTCTGTCAATATTATTCGAAGTCGTTACTAAAACGTTTGATATTAATTTGGTTTTTGGTGTTGCTGCTACTGCTGCTGTTGTGAGTCTTGCGGAATATTCGGTAAATTAATACTCACATTTTGTGGTGGCATATTTGGAAAGGTATTGCCTATTTGAGATGAAGCTTCAGCAATATTTGGTAAATTATTTTGTATCCTAAATCGTTGTGCGAGCTCTTGTCGAACTAAGTCATACCGTTGAGAATTTATGTTAATATTTCCATCAATTAGCAAATATGGTGGAAATACAAAGGGTCGGTGTAACGATTCCTGAATATTGTCAGGTTGTGCACAATTTCGAAGTTGTGAATTATAAAATATATCGTTAAATAGATCATGTGTTGGGCCATAGATTGCTTGTGGATAATGTGACACATGGTCAGTTTGGTACCGTGAAAATGGGTTTGGTGAAATAGTTGATAAACCCGTCTGATCTTGAATTCTAAATTGCATTACATTACTAGGTCGCAGTGCAGTTTGATTAACCAATGGTTCTGTATTAACGTTGTTACCAATTTGATTGGAGATAGTGTCTTTTTGAATCGAATCAGTATGAAATTGAACGGCATTGTTGTTATCGTATTCAATTTGATTACTTAATGTTGCCACATTTACATTTGATGCTGAATTTGAACCGCTGGCATGGTGCCTAAGCATATGATCATTTAATTGTCTCCTCCTTCCAAAAGATTTTTCACATATTGTACATTTATGTGGCTTTTCATGTGTATTCGTGTGTTTATTTAATAGTGCAGCTGATAAAAATTCTTTTGAGCAATCAATCCATGTACATTTAAGTAACGATTTATTTTCATGATTGTTCCGAATATGATTATTTAAATAATGAAATGTACAAAGCATATCGGAACAAATGTTACATTTATATCTGCGATTCCGAATGTGTGCATTTAAGGAACAATGTTGTGTAAATGTTTTCTGGCACAAATCACATTGAAATGGCTTCACGTCGGCATGGATGTTCATATGCATAGCTAAACTGCCTTGACATACAAACGTCTTCTTACAAATTGTGCATTCTTTTCTATGTTCTTCTTTATGACTTCTTAAATCGTTAGTGTTCGCGAAAGTTTTTGGACAATAGCTGCATTTAATTGACTTATCATTAGTTGGTAAATTACCATCTGCTCCTCGATTATTTTCCGAATTCATTTCAATGTTTATTTTTCTATAATTTTATTATAAATTTTTTGATTATTTTTAAATTATTTCTCGAATTGTTTCGTTTAGAAGTTTATGGAACTTGAATGGAAATTTTAAAATATTTTTACCTTACAACGAATGTTTTATATTTGTCTGCAATTAACGATCCTCACACACCAAAAATTGCGATCGAACTAATTGGAATTTTAAATTATAATTCTTAAATAACAGAAAAGAAATGAGTGGAAAAAGTATTGCCCAATTTAAAAATTTATTTTCCGATAATTCTGGAGTTTTCTTTTCCAAAATATTTTAGAATATGTTAATGGAAAATGGAATGGTATTGCCCACGCGCATTAATGTAACGGTAAAAGTGTTGATGCTGTCAAATTTAAGTATAATTTTGAATTAAGAATTGATTATTGCTTTCTACACATTTTGACCACCATTCTGGCAATTTGTGGATACAACACCAATAGAATTGTTCGTCTCGTCGAAGCAAACCAATCAGACACCAAATTTTCAACTTCTTCGTAGGAATCGAAGTATTGCTCAGCCATCGTTTGTCCCATCGATAAAAACAAATGGTCGGAAGGAGCCAAGTCTGATGAATACGACCGTTGGTGTAGCAGCTCCCAGACAAGTGCTTTTTATTCTATCCTGAACCGGTTTTGCATTTGTGAGCAGATGCATTGTCATGGAGCAAAATTACCTTGCCGTGTCTTCTGGCCATCATCTGGTCGTTTTTCGATCAATCCATGGTTCAAATTGATCATTTGTTATCGGTAGCGATCAGAATTAACAGTTTCACCAGGTTCTAGTAGCTCATACACCAGGTTCTAGCAGCTTCAAGCATAATGTTCAGGCAGTAGTGCTTTATGAATATCTTTCTAGCGAAATTAAAATTATCATCATCAAACAAGAAATTGTATCAGGAGATTTTCTGAAATTCATTCTGATATATTTTGTAGATTAGAATTCAGTATTTCAGACCGGTTTCAAGAATTTGTATCAGGAGATCATAATTTTGCGGTGGTGATGTGTTTTTGACATATTACATTATTTTATCTTTGAACCGGTCGCATCATTTAAAGGCCAACAATATATTAACACACACTCACACACACACACACTCAGACACATATGAATTATAGGCTAATGGGCTAAAATAAACTCATATGAAAGTAATGGAATTAAGGAAACATTTGTATCTTTTGATAATTGCATACCAACTGGTATCAAACAAATTTGTTGTAATGATTGTCGTCGATTGGGATTGCATGAATAAATTGGTTAGTAGTTTGACCAATTTCCAACACAATTTTAATAAACTTTTAATGCCAGTGAATTCGTATTGGAATTTAATTGGTAAAATAAAAGTTGAAGTTTTTTTCACATGAAAATTTTTAATAATTTTTCGTGCAATAAATTTTGTAATTATTTTCGGAACGGAATAGTTTTCAAAATTCGTTTGTCAATTAATTAATTATTTATTTTAGAATCTCTTCGAAAGATTTCTGGTCAAATTTAACATTTTATTTATTTTTAAAGTCAATTCGCTGCTCTACATTTAAGTCTGAACGTTTACAAAATTGGAGTTCATTCATTGTTTCTGTCAATATTATTCGAAGTCGTTACTAAAATGTTGGATATTAATTTGGTTTTCGGTGTTGCTGTTGCTGCTGCTGTTGTGAGTCTTACGGAATACTCGCTAAATTAATACTCACATTTTGTGGTGGCATATTTGGAAAGGTATGGCTTAATTGAGATGAAGCTTCAGCAATATTTGGTAAATTATTTTGTATCCTATATCGTTGTGCGATCTCCTGCCGAACTAAGTCATACCGTTGAGAAATTATGTTAATATTTTGATCAATTGGCAAATATGGTGGAATTACAAAGGGTCGGTGTAACGATTCCTGAATATTGTCAGGTTGTGCATAATTTCGAAGTTGTGAATTATGAAATATACCGTTAAATTGATCATGTGTTGGGCCATAGATTGCTTGTGGATAGTGTAACACATGGTCAGTTTGGTGCCGTGAAAATGGGTACTGTGAAATAGTTGATGACCACGGCTGATCTTGAACTCTAAATTGCATTAAATTACTAGGTCGCAGTGCAATTTGATTAACCAATTGTTCAGTATTAACGTTGTTACCAATTTGATTGGAGTAAATATCTTTTTGAATCGAATCAGTATGTGATTGAACGGCATTGTTAATGCTGAATTTGAACCGCTGGCATTGCTGCTTTCCGAATCATATGATTTTTTTTATTGGTTTGTGCTTCCAAATGGTTTTTCACATATTGCACATTTATATGGCTTTTCATTTCAATTCTTGTAATGTTTTAATAGTTCAGCTAATTCTTTTGAACAATCAAACCTTGTACATTTAAATCATGAAATGTACAAAACATAGCGGAACAAATATCACATTTATGTCGTCCATTTCGAATGTGTGCATTTAAGTTACTACTTTGTGTTGTATGTTTTCAGGTACAATTCACATATGTTAAATGGTATGGGTTGCCATATGCAAATTAAAAAACTTGACTGTGTTTCAAACGAATTCGTACTTATTGTGCATTCAACTTTATGTTCTTTTCCTCGATTTCTAAGATTGATTTTAATATTCAATTCAATTTTAATCGAACATATATTTCAAATCCCATATTTTCTAAAACGGAACCTGATTAATTGACAGCGATAGAAAATTGTGTGGAACGCAGCAATAAATCAGAACACAGTTTTGAATTTTATTTTGAAACAATTTATTATAGCAAAAAAATCATTAAATATAATTTGTTCAGAAAAAACTTCGAATAAACATTTCAAAAATTCAGAATTCTTTTGTCATTTTGATTACTTTCTAAGATTTTACTAATTAATTTTCAATTTATTTTCCAGGAAAATATCGTCAAATGTTTTTGAGTTTTGTTAGACTTATGTGGTTCTTCGGTTGCTTGGCGTAAATTCATAGTTACTGAAACTGAAGTCTGGCAAAGGTAATGTGTTTGATGGTGATGGTGCTTCGCTAACATTTTCTGTTTCATATTCTGTAATTGACTGTTGTGGAACAACGTTTTGACCAGATGCATTTTCGAATAATACGCTTACATTTTGTTCGTCTACATTACTGACATTTGTATTGTTTGGTAAAGCATTTTCATAAATTTCATAATTATTTTGAAATTGATTATTATCGTTTTGCCATTCAGCAAAATATTGCGTATTAAATTGCATTTGTTGATTTGATGATTGCTGAACATTTTCTAGTGGGCCATAATTTGGTAATTGTGTTTGGTGATGCCCGATTTGTTGTTGTTCTGCGTAATTGTTTTGCGGTTGTAATGTAGCAGAGTATTGGGAATTGAATTGCATTTGTTGATTTGATGATTGCTGAACATTTTCTAGTGGGCCATAATTTGGTAATTGTGTTTGGTGATGCCCGATTTGTTGTTGTTCTGCGTAATTGTTTTGCGGTTGTAATGTATCAGAGTATTGGGAATTGAATTGCATTTGTTGATTTGATGATTGCTGATCATTTTCAAGTTGTCTATAATTTGGGAGTTGTGTTAGTTGATGTCCCATTTGTTGTTGTTCTGCGTAATGGGTACTTGGTGGTGGTATATTATTAATTTGCGTTTCATTTTGATGAACCACTTGATCTGTATTAACTTCGATACGAATCTGATTGAAGGAGATATCTTTTTCAACCGAATCAGTATCAGATTGAACGGCATTGTTGTTATCGTATACAATTTGATTACTTGATGTTGCCACATTTACATTTGATGCTGAATTTGAACCGCTGGCATGGTGCCTAAGCATATGATCATTTAATTGGTTGCTGTTTCCAAAAGGTTTTTCACATATTGTACATTTATATGGCTTTTCATGTGAATTCATGTGTTTCTTTAATAGTTCAGCTGATGAAAATTCTTTTGAGCAATTAATCCATGTACATTTAAGTAACGTTTTATTTTGATGCTTGTTCCGAATATGATTATTTAAATCATAAATTGTACATAACATAGAAGAACAAATATTACATTTACGTCTATTTCGAATGTGTTTATTTAAGTCACCTTTTTGTGTGAATTCGTACTGGCACAAATCACATTGAAATGGCTTCACGTCGGCATGGATGTTCATATGCAAAGTTAAATTGCCTTGACATACAAACGTCTTCTTACAAATTGTGCATTCTTTTCTATGTTCTTCTTTATGACTTCTTAAATCGTTAGTGTTCGCGAAAGTTTTTGGACAATAGCTGCATTTAATTGACTTATCATTAGTTGGTAAATTACCATCGGCTCCTCGATTATTTTCCGAATCCATTTCAATGTTTATTTTTCTATAATTTTATTATAAATTTTTTGATTATTTTTAAATTATTTCTCGAATTGTTTCGTTTAGAAGTTTATGGAACTTGAATGGAAATTTTAAAATATTTTTACCTTACAACGAATGTTTTATATTTGTCTGCAATTAACGATCCTCACACACCAAAAATTGCGATCGAACTAATTGGAATTTTAAATTATAATTCTTAAATAACAGAAAAGAAATGAGTGGAAAAAGTGTTGTCCAATTTAAAAATTTATTTTCCGAAAATTCTGGAACTTTCTTTCCCAAAATGTTTTAGAATATGTCGTGGCAAAATGGAAAAGTGTTGCCCACACGCATCAATGTAAAAGTGTTGTATATTGATACACACACACACAGACACACATATGAATTATAGGCTAATGGGTCACCAGTTCAATTGTGATTTGAGGCAACAAAACATTGGATTCCAACAGCCATTTTTCGTTGATAGAGCGTTGACCATTGGCTGTTGTATTATTTTTACAAATTCATTTGGACTTGGATAAAACATCATCATCTCCAGAAATGTTTGGCCTTGCGATATTAAAGCTACTGTCCATCTCACAAACGTGTCAGTATCTGTAAATTATTAACTATCAAACAAATTTGTTGTAATGATTGTCGTCGATTGGGATTGCATGAATAAATTGTTAGTAGTTTGACCAATTTCCAACATAATTTTAAGAAACTTTTAATGCCAGTGAATTCGTATTGGAATTTAATTGGTAAAATAAAAGTTGAAGTTTTTTTCAATTCCAAATTTTTATTGAAATAAATTTTTTTCTTATAATTTTTCGTGCAATAAATTTTGTAATTATTTTCTGAACGGAATAGTTTTCAAAATTCGTTTGTCATTTAATTAATTATTTATTTTAGAATCTCTTCGAAAGATTTCTGGTCAAATTTAATATTTTAATTATTTTTAAAGTCAATTCGCTGCTCTACATTTAAGTCTGAACGTTTACAAAATTGGAGTTCATTCATTGTTTCTGTCAATATTATTCGAAGTCGTTACTAAAATGTTGGATATTAATTTGGTTTTCGGTGTTGCTGTTGCTGCTGCTGTTGTGAGTCTTACGGAATACTCGCTAAATTAATACTCACATTTTGTGGTGGCATATTTGGGAAGGTATGGCTTAATTGAGATGAAGCTTCAGCAATATTTGGTAAATTATTTTGTATCGTATATCGTTGTGCGATCTCCTGCCGAACTAAGTCATACCGTTGAGAAATTATGTTAATATTTTGATCAATTGGCAAATATGGTGGAATTACAAAGGTTCGGTGTAACGATTCCTGAATATTGTCAGGTTGTGCATAATTTCGAAGTTGTGAATTATGAAATATACCGTTAAATTGATCATGTGTTGGGCCATAGATTGCTTGTGGATAGTGTAACACATGGTCAGTTTGGTGCCGTGAAAATGGGTACTGTGAAATAGTTGATGACCACGGCTGATCTTGAATTCTAAATTGCATTAAATTACTAGGTCGCAGTGCAATTTGATTAACCAATTGTTCAGTATTAACGTTGTTACCAATTTGATTGGAGTAAATATCTTTTTGAATCGAATCAGTATGTGATTGAACGGCATTGTTAATGCTGAATTTGAACCGCTGGCATTGCTGCTTTCCGAATCATATGATTTTTTTTATTGGTTTGTGCTTCCAAATGGTTTTTCACATATTGCACATTTATATGGCTTTTCATTTCAATTCTTGTAATGTTTTAATAGTTCAGCTAATTCTTTTGAACAATAAAACCTTGTACATTTAAATCATGAAATGTACAAAACATAGCGGAACAAATATCACATTTATGTCGTCCATTTCGAATGTGTGCATTTAAGTTACTACTTTGTGTCGTATGTTTTCAGGTACAATTCACATATGTATGGTATGGGTTGCCATATGCAAATTAAAAAACTTGACTGTGTTTCAAACGAATTCGTACTTATTGTGCATTCAACTTTATGTTCTTTTCCTCGATTTCTAAGATTGATTTTAATATTCAATTCAATTTTAATCGAACATATATTTCAAATCCCATATTTTCTAAAACGGAACCTGATTAATTGACAGCGATAGAAAATTGTGTGGAACGCAGCAATAAATCAGAACACAGTTTTGAATTTTATTTTGAAACAATTTATTATAGCAAAAAAATCATTAAATATAATTTGTTCAGAAAAAACTTCGAATAAACATTTCAAAAATTCAGAATTCTTTTGTCATTTTGATTACTTTCTAAGATTTTACTAATTAATTTTCAATTTATTTTCCAGGAAAATATCGTCAAATGTTTTTGAGTTTTGTTAGACTTACGTGGTTCTTCGGTTGCTTGGCGTAAATTCATAGTTACTGAAACTGAAGTCTGGCAAAGGTAATGTGTTTGATGGTGATGGTGCTTCGCTAACATTTTCTGTTTCATATTCTGTAATTGACTGTTGTGGAACAACGTTTTGACCAGATGCATTTTCGAATAATACGCTTACATTTTGTTCGTCTACATTACTGACATTTGTATTGTTTGGTAAAGCATTTTCATAAATTTCATAATTATTTTGAAATTGATTATTATCGTTTTGCCATTCATTAAATTGCATTTGTTGATTTGATGATTGCTGAACATTTTCTAGTGGGCCATAATTTGGTAATTGTGTTTGGTGATGCCCGATTTGTTGTTGTTCTGCGTAATTGTTTTGCGGTTGTAATGTATCAGAGTATTGGGAATTGAATTGCATTTGTTGATTTGATGATTGCTGAACATTTTCTAGTGGGCCATAATTTGGTAATTGCGTTTGGTCATGCCCGATTTGTTGTTGTTCTGCGTAATTGTTTTGAGGTTGTAATGTATCAGAGTATTGGGAATTGAATTGCATTTGTTGATTTGATGATTGCTGATCATTTTCAAGTTGCCTATAATTTGGGAGTTGTGTTAGTTGATGTCCCATTTGTTGTTGTTCTGCGTAATTGTTTTGCGGTTGTAATGTATCAGAGTATTGGGAATTGATTTGCATTTGTTGATTTGATGATTGCTGATCATTTTCAAGTTGTCTATAATTTGGGAGTTGTGTTAGTTGATGTCCCATTTGTTGTTGTTCTGCGTAATGGGTACTTGGTGGTGGTATATTATTAATTTGCGTTTCATTTTGATGAACCACTTGATCTGTATTAACTTCGATACGAATCTGATTGAAGGAGATATCTTTTTCAACCGAATCAGTATCAGATTGAACGGCATTGTTGTTATCGTATACAATTTGATTACTTGATGTTGCCACATTTACATTTGATGCTGAATTTGAACCGCTGGCATGGTGCCTAAGCATATGATCATTTAATTGGTTGCTGCTTCCAAAAGGTTTTTCACATATTGTACATTTATGTGGCTTTTCATGTGAATTCATGTGTTGATTTAATGACTTAGCTGATGAAAATTCTTTTGAGCAATCCATCCATGTACATTTAAGCAACGTTTTATTTTTATGCTTGTTCCGAATATGATTATTTAAATCATGAAATGTACAAAACATATCGGAACAAATGTTACATTTATAGCTGCGATTCCGAATGTGTGCATTTAAGGAACAATGTTGTGTAAATGCTTGCTGGCACAAATCACATCGAAATGGCTTCACGCCGGCATGGATTTTCATATGCAAAGTTAAACTGCTTTGACTTACAAACGTCTTCTTACAAATTGTGCATTCTTTTCTATGTTCTTCTTTATGACTTCTTAAATCGTTAGTGTTCGCGAAAGTTTTTGGACAATAGCTGCATTTAATTGACTTATCATTAGTTGGTAAATTACCATCGGCTCCTCGATTATTTTCCGAATTCATTTCAATGTTTGTTTTTCTATAATTTTATTATAAATTTTTTGATTATTTTTAAATTATTTCTCGAATTGTTTCGTTTAGAAGTTTATGGAACTTGAATGGAAATTTTAAAATATTTTTACCTTACAACGAATGTTTTATATTTGTCTGCAATTAACGATCCTCACACACCAAAAATTGCGATCGAACTAATTGGAATTTTAAATTATAATTCTTAAATAGCAGAAAAGAAATGAGTGGAAAAAGTGTTGTCCAATTTAAAAATTTATTTTCCGAAAATTCTGGAACTTTCTTTCCCAAAATGTTTTAGAATATGTCGAGGCAAAATGGAAAAGTGTTGCCCACACGTATCACTTTAACGGTAAAAGTGTTGATTCTGTTAATTTTAAATATAATTTTGAATTAAGAATTGATTATTGCTTTCTACACATTTTGACCACCATTCTGGCAATTTGTGGATACAACACCAATAGAATTGTTCGTGTCGTCGAAGCAAACCAATCAGACACCAAATTTTCAACTTCTTCGTAGGAATCGAAGTATTGCTCAGCCATCGTTTGTCCCATCGATAAAAACAAATGGTCGGAAGGAGCCAAGTCTGATGAATACGACCGTTGGTGTAGCAGCTCCCAGACAAGTGCTTTTTATTCTATCCTGAACCGGTTTTGCATTTGTGAGCAGATGCATTGTCATGGAGCAAAATTACCTTGCCGTGTCTTCTGGCCATCATCTGATCGTTTTTCGATCAATCCATGGTTCAAATTGATCATTTGTTGTCGGTAGCGATCAGCATTAACAGTTTCACCAGGTTCTAGCAGCTCATACACCAGGTTCTAGCAGCTTCAAGCATAATGTTCAGGCAGTAGTGCTTTATGAATATCTTTCTAGCGAAATTAAAATTATCATCATCAAACAAGAAATTGTATCAGGAGATTTTCTGAAATTCATTCTGATATATTTTGTAGATTAGAATTCAGTATTTCAGACCGGTTTCAAGAATTTGTATCAGGAGATCATAATTTTGCGGTGGTGATGTGTTTTTGACATATTACATTATTTTATCTTTGAACCGGTCGCATCATTAAAGGCCAACAATATATTAACACACACTCACACACACACACTCAGACACATATGAATTATAGGCTAATGGGCTAAAATAAACTCATATGAAAGTAATGGAATTAAGGAAACATTTGTATCTTTTGATAATTGCATACCAACTGGTATCAAACAAATTTGTTGTAATGATTGTCGCCGATTGGGATTGCATGAATAAATTGGTTAGTAGTTTGACCAATTTCCAACACAATTTTAATAAACTTTTAATGCCAGTGAATTCGTATTGGAATTTAATTGGTAAAATAAAAGTTGAAGTTTTTTTCAATTCCAAATTTTTATTGAAATAAATTTTTTTCTTATAATTTTTCGTGCAATAAATTTTGTAATTATTTTCTGAACGGAATAGTTTTCAAAATTCGTTTGTCATTTAATTAATTATTTATTTTAGAATCTCTTCGAAAGATTTCTGGTCAAATTTAATATTTTATTTATTTTTAAAGTCAATTCGCTGCTCTACATTTAAGTCTGAACGTTTTATTAATTAATACTCACATTTTGTGGTGGCATATTTGGAAAGGTATTGCTTAATTGAGATGAAGCTTCAGCAATATTTGGTAAATTATTTTGTATCCTATATCGTTGTGCGATCTCCTGCCGAACTAAGTCATACCGTTGAGAATTTATGTTAATATTTCGATCAATTTGCAAATATGGTGGAATTACATAGGGTCCGTGTAACGATACCTGAATATTGTCAGGTTGTGCATAATTTCGAAGTTGTGAATTATGAAATATACCGTTAAATTGATCATGTGTTGGGCCATAGATTGCTTGTGGATAGTGTAACGCATGGTCAGTTTGGTGCCGTGAAAATGGGTACTGTGAAATAGTTGATGACCACGGCTGATCTTGAATTCTAAATTGCATTAAATTACTAGGTCGCAGTGCAATTTGATTAACCAATTGTTCAGTATTAACGTTGTTACCAATTTAATTGGAGTAAATATCTTTTTCAATCGAATCAGTATGAAATTGAACGGCATGGTTGTTATCGTATACAATTTGATTATTTGATGTTGCCACATTTACATTTGATGCTGAATTTGAACCGCTGGCATTGCTGCGTTCCGAATCATATGATTTTTCTTATTGGTTTGTGCTTCCAAATGGTTTTTCACATATTGCACATTTATATGGCTTTTCATTTCAATTCTTGTAATGTTTTAATAGTTCAGCTAATTCTTTTGAACAATCAAACCTTGTACATTTAAATCATGAAATGTACAAAACATAGCGGAACAAATATCACATTTATGTCGTCCATTTCGAATGTGTGCATTTAAGTTACTACTTTGTGTTGTATGTTCTCAGGTACAATTCACATATGTTAAATGGTATGGGTTGCCATATGCAAATTAAAAAACTTGACTGTGTTTCAAACGAATTCGTACTTATTGTGCATTCAACTTTATGTTCTTTTCCTCGATTTCTAAGATTGATTTTAATATTCAATGCAATTTTAATCGAACATATATTTCAAATCCCATATTTTCTAAAACGGAACCTGATTAATTGACAGCGATAGAAAATTGTGTGGAACGCAGCAATAAATCAGAACACAGTTTTGAATTTTATTTTGAAACAATTTATTATAGCAAAAAAATCATTAAATATAATTTGTTCAGAAAAAACTTCGAATAAACATTTCAAAAATTCAGAATTCTTTTGTCATTTTAATTACTTTCTAAGATTTTACTAATTAATTTTCAATTTATTTTCCAGGAAAATATCGTCAAATGTTTTTGAGTTTTGTTACTCTTATGTGGTTCTTCGGTTGCTTGGCGTAAATTCATAGTTACTGAAATTGAATACTGGCAATGATAATGTGTTTGATGGTGATGGTGCTTCGCTAACATTTTCTGTTTCATATTCTGTAATTGACTGTTGTGGAACCACGTTTTGACCAGATGCATTTTCGAATAATACGCTTACATTTTGTTCGTCTACATTACTGACATTTGTATTGTTTGGTAAAGCATTTTCATAAATTTCATAATTATTTTGAAATTGATTATTATCGTTTTGCAATTCAGCAAAATATTGCGTATTAAATTGCATTTGTTGATTTGATGATTGCTGAACATTTTCTAGTGGGCCATAATTTGGTAATTGTGTTTGGTGATGCCCGATTTGTTGTTGTTCTGCGTAATTGTTTTGCGGTTGTAATGTATCAGAGTATTGGGAATTGAATTGCATTTGTTGATTTGATGATTGCTGAACATTTTCTAGTGGCCCATAAATTGGTAATTGCGTTTGGTGATGCCCGATTTGTTGTTGTTCTGCGTAATTGTTTTGCGGTTGTAATGTATCAGAGTATTGGGAATTGAATTGCATTTGTTTATTTGATGATTGCTGATCATTTTCAAGTTGTCTATAATTTGGGAGTTGTGTTAGTTGATGTCCCATTTGTTGTTGTTCTGCGTAATTGTTTTGCGGTTGTAATGTATCAGAGTATTGGGAATTGAATTGCATTTGTTGATTTGATGATTGCTGAACATTTTCTAGTGGGCCATAATTTGGTAATTGTGTTTGGTGATGCCCGATTTGTTGTTGTTCTGCGTAATTGATTTGCGGTTGTAATGTATCAGAGTATTGGGAATTGAATTGTATTTGTTGATTTGATGATTGCTGAACATTTTCTAGTGGCCCATAAATTGGTAATTGCGTTTGGTGATGCCCGATTTGTTGTTGTTCTGCGTAATTGTTTTGCGGTTGTAATGTATCAGAGTATTGGGAATTGAATTGCATTTGTTGATTTGATGATTGCTGAACATTTTCTAATGGCCCATAAATTGGTAATTGCGTTTGGTGATGCCCGATTTGTTGTTGTTCTGCGTAATTGTTTTGCGGTTGTAATGTATCAGAGTATTGGGAATTGAATTGCATTTGTTGATTTGATGATTGCTGATCATTTTCAAGTTGTCCATAATTTGGGAGTTGTGTTAGTTGATGTCCCATTTGTTGTTGTTCTGCGTAATTGTTTTGCGGTTGTAATGTATCAGAGTATTGGGAATTGAATTGCATTTGTTGATTTGATGATTGCTGAACATTTTCAAGTTGCCTATAATTTGGGAGTTGTGTTAGTTGATGTCCCATTTGTTGTTGTTCTGCGTAATGGGTACTTGGTGGTGGTATATTATTAATTTGCGTTTCATTTTGATGAACCACTTGATCTGTATTAACTTCGATACGAATCTGATTGAAGGAGATATCTTTTTCAACCGAATCAGTATCAGATTGAACGGCATTGTTGTTATCGTATACAATTTGATTACTTGATGTTGCCACATTTACATTTGATGCTGAATTTGAACCGCTGGCATGGAGCCTAAGCATATGATCATTTAATTGGTTGCTGTTTCCAAAAGGTTTTTCACATATTGTACATTTATATGGCTTTTCATGTGAATTCATGTGTTTCTTTAATAGTTTAGCTGATGAAAATTCTTTTGAGCAATTAATCCATGTACATTTAAGTAACGTTTTATTTTGATGCTTGTTCCGAATATGATTATTTAAATCATAAATTGTACATAACATAGAAGAACAAATATTACATTTACGTCTATTTCGAATGTGTTTATTTAAGTCACCTTTTTGTGTAAATTCGTACTGGCACAAATCACATTGAAATGGCTTCACGTCGGCATGGATGTTCATATGCAAAGTTAAATTGCCTTGACATACAAACGTCTTCTTACAAATTGTGCATTCTTTTCTATGTTCTTCTTTATGACTTCTTAAATCGTTAGTGTTCGCGAAAGTTTTTGGACAATAGCTGCATTTAATTGACTTATCATTAGTTGGTAAATTACCATCGGCTCCTCGATTATTTTCCGAATCCATTTCAATGTTTGTTTTTCTATAATTTTATTATAAATTTTTTGATTATTTTTAAATTATTTCTCGAATTGTTTCGTTTAGAAGTTTATGGAACTTGAATGGAAATTTTAAAATATTTTTACCTTACAACGATTGTTTTATATTTGTCTGCAATTAACGATCCTCACACACCAAAAATTGCGATCGAACTAATTGGAATTTTAAATTATAATTCTTAAATAGCAGAAAAGAAATGAGTGGAAAAAGTGTTGTCCAATTTAAAAATTTATTTTCCGAAAATTCTGGAACTTTCTTTCCCAAAATGTTTTAGAATATGTCGTGGCAAAATGGAAAAGTGTTGCCCACACGCATCAATGTAAAAGTGTTGTATATTGATACACACACACACAGACACACATATGAATTATAGGCTAATGGGTCACCAGTTCAATTGTGATTTGAGGCAACAAAACATTGGATTCCAACAGCCATTTTTCGTTGATAGAGCGTTGACCATTGGCTGTTGTATTATTTTTACAAATTCATTTGGACTTGGATAAAACATCATCATCTCCAGAAATGTTTGGCCTTGCGATATTAAAGCTACTGTCCATCTCACAAACGTGTCAGTATCTGTAAATTATTAACTATCAAACAAATTTGTTGTAATGATTGTCGTCGATTGGGATTGCATGAATAAATTGTTAGTAGTTTGACCAATTTCCAACATAATTTTAAGAAACTTTTAATGCCAGTGAATTCGTATTGGAATTTAATTGGTAAAATAAAAGTTGAAGTTTTTTTCAACTGCAAATTTTTATTGAAATAAATTTTTTTCTTATAATTCTTCGTGCAATAAATTTTGTAATTATTTTCTGAACGGAATAGTTTTCAAAATTCGTTTGTCATTTAATTAATTATTTATTTTAGAATCTCTTCGAAAGATTTCTGGTCAAATTTAATATTTTATTTATTTTTAAAGTCAATTCGCTGCTCTACATTTAAGTCTGAACGTTTACAAAATTGGAGTTCATTCATTGTTTCTGTCAATATTATTCGAAGTCGTTACTAAAATGTTGGATATTAATTTGGTTTTCGGTGTTGCTGTTGCTGCTGCTGTTGTGAGTCTTACGGAATACTCGCTAAATTAATACTCACATTTTGTGGTGGCATATTTGGAAAGGTATTGCTTAATTGAGATGAAGCTTCAGCAATATTTGGTAAATTATGTTGTATCCTATATCGTTGTGCGATCTCCTGCCGAACTAAGTCATACCGTTGAGAAATTATGTTAATATTTTGATCAATTGGCAAATATGGTGGAATTACAAAGGTTCGGTGTAACGATTCCTGAATATTGTCAGGTTGTGCATAATTTCGAAGTTGTGAATTATGAAATATACCGTTAAATTGATAATGTGTTGGGCCATAGATTGCTTGTGGATAGTGTAACACATGGTCAGTTTGGTGCCGTGAAAATGGGTACTGTGAAATAGTTGATGACCACGGCTGATCTTGAACTCTAAATTGCATTAAATTACTAGGTCGCAGTGCAATTTGATTAACCAATTGTTCAGTATTAACGTTGTTACCAATTTGATTGGAGTAAATATCTTTTTGAATCGAATCAGTATGTGATTGAACGGCATTGTTAATGCTGAATTTGAACCGCTGGCATTGCTGCTTTCCGAATCATATGATTTTTTTTATTGGTTTGTGCTTCCAAATGGTTTTTCACATATTGCACATTTATATGGCTTTTCATTTCAATTCTTGTAATGTTTTAATAGTTCAGCTAATTCTTTTGAACAATCAAACCTTGTACATTTAAATCATGAAATGTACAAAACATAGCGGAACAAATATCACATTTATGTCGTCCATTTCGAATGTGTGCATTTAAGTTACTACTTTGTGTCGTATGTTTTCAGGTACAATTCACATATGTATGGTATGGGTTGCCATATGCAAATTAAAAAACTTGACTGTGTTTCAAACGAATTCGTACTTATTGTGCATTCAACTTCATGTTCTTTTCCTCGATTTCTAAGATTGATTTTAATATTCAATGCAATTTTAATCGAACATATATTTCAAATCCCATATTTTCTAAAACGGAACCTGATTAATTGACAGCGATAGAAAATTGTGTGGAACGCAGCAATAAATCAGAACACAGTTTTGAATTTTATTTTGAAACAATTTATTATAGCAAAAAAATCATTAAATATAATTTGTTCAGAAAAAACTTCGAATAAACATTTCAAAAATTCAGAATTCTTTTGTCATTTTGATTACTTTCTAAGATTTTACTAATTAATTTTCAATTTATTTTCCAGGAAAATATCGTCAAATGTTTTTGAGTTTTGTTAGACTTACGTGGTTCTTCGGTTGCTTGGCGTAAATTCATAGTTACTGAAACTGAAGTCTGGCAAAGGTAATGTGTTTGATGGTGATGGTGCTTCGCTAACATTTTCTGTTTCATATTCTGTAATTGACTGTTGTGGAACCACGTTTTGACCAGATGCATTTTCGAATAATACGCTTACATTTTGTTCGTCTACATTACTGACATTTGTATTGTTTGGTAAAGCATTTTCATAAATTTCATAATTATTTTGAAATTGATTATTATCGTTTTGCCATTCAGCAAAATATTGCGTATTAAATTGCATTTGTTGATTTGATGATTGCTGAACATTTTCTAGTGGGCCATAATTTGGTAATTGTGTTTGGTGATGCCCGATTTGTTGTTGTTCTGCGTAATTGTTTTGCGGTTGTAATGTATCAGAGTATTGGGAATTGAATTGCATTTGTTGATTTGATGATTGCTGATCATTTTCAAGTTGCCTATAATTTGGGAGTTGTGTTAGTTGATGTCCCATTTGTTGTTGTTCTGCGTAATTGTTTTGCGGTTGTAATGTATCAGAGTATTGGGAATTGAATTGCATTTGTTGATTTGATGATTGCTGAACATTTTCAAGTTGCCTATAATTTGGGAGTTGTATTAGTTGATGTCCCATTTGTTGTTGTTCTGCGTAATGGGTACTTGGTGGTGGTATATTATTAATTTGCGTTTCATTTTGATGAACCACTTGATCTGTATTAACTTCGATACGAATCTGATTGAAGGAGATATCTTTTTCAACCGAATCAGTATCAGATTGAACGGCATTGTTGTTATCGTATACAATTTGATTACTTGATGTTGCCACATTTACATTTAATGCTGAATTTGAACCGCTGGCATGGAGCCTAAGCATATGATCATTTAATTGGTAGCTGCTTCCAAAAGGTTTTTCACATATTGTACATTTATGTGGCTTTTCATGTGAATTCATGTGTTTCTTTAAAAGTGCAGCTGATGAAAATTCTTTTGAGCAATTAATCCATGTACATTTAAGTAACGATTTATTTTTATGCTTGTTCCGAATATGATTATTTAAATCATGAAATGTACAAAGCATATCGGAACAAATGTTACATTTATATCTGCGATTCCGAATGTGTGCATTTAAGGAACAATGTTGTGTAAATGCTTGCTGGCACAAATCACATTGAAATGGCTTCACGTCGGCATGGATGTTCATATGCAAAGTTAAATTGCCTTGACATACAAACGTCTTCTTACAAATTGTGCATTCTTTTCTATGTTCTTCTTTATGACTTCTTAAATCGTTAGTGTTCGCGAAAGTTTTTGGACAATAGCTGCATTTAATTGACTTATCATTAGTTGGTAAATTACCATCTGCTCCTCGATTATTTTCCGAATTCATTTCAATGTTTATTTTTCTATAATTTTATTATAAATTTTTTGATTATTTTTAAATTATTTCTCGAATTGTTTCGTTTAGAAGTTTATGGAACTTGAATGGAAATTTTAAAATATTTTTACCTTACAACGAATGTTTTATATTTGTCTGCAATTAACGATCCTCACACACCAAAAATTGCGATCGAACTAATTGGAATTTTAAATTATAATTCTTAAATAGCAGAAAAGAAATGAGTGGAAAAAGTGTTGTCCAATTTAAAAATTTATTTTCCGAAAATTCTGGAACTTTCTTTCCCAAAATGTTTTAGAATACGTCGTGGCAAAATGGAAAAGTGTTGCCCACACGCATCAATGTAAAAGTGTTGTATATTGATACACACACACACAGACACACATATGAATTATAGGCTAATGGGTCACCAGTTCAATTGTGATTTGAGGCAACAAAACATTGGATTCCAACAGCCATTTTTCGTTGATAGAGCGTTGACCATTGGCTGTTGTATTATTTTTACAAATTCATTTGGACTTGGATAAAACATCATCATCTCCAGAAATGTTTGGCCTTGTGATATTAAAAATACTGTCCATCTCACAAACGTGTCAGTATCTGTCAATTATTAACTATCAAACAAATTTGTTGTAATGATTGTCGTCGATTGGGATTGCATGAATAAATTGGTTAGTAGTTTGACCCATTTCCAACACAATTTTAATAAACTTTTAATGCCAGTGAATTCGTATTGGAATTTAATTGGTAAAATAAAAGTTGAAGTTTTTTTCACATGAAAATTTTTATTGAAATAAATTTTTTTCTTATAATTTTTCGTGCAATAAATTTTGTAATTATTTTCTGAACGGAATAGTTTTCAAAATTCGTTTGTCATTTAATTAATTATTTATTTTAGAATCTCTTCGAAAGATTTCTGGTCAAATTTAATATTTTATTTATTTTTAAAGTCAATTCGCTGCTCTACATTTAAATCTGAACGTTTACAAAATAGGATTTTATTCATTATTTCTGTCAATATTATTCGAAGTCGTTCCTAAAACGTTGGATATTAATTTGGTTTTTGGTGTTGCTGCTGCTGTTGTGAGTCTTCCGGAATATTCGGTAAATTAATACTAACATTTTGTGGTGGCATATTTGGAAAGGTATTGCTTAATTGAGATGAAGCTTCAGTAATATTTGGTAAATTATTTCCTATCCTATATCGTTGTGCGATCTCTTGCCGAACTAAGTCATACCATTGAGAAATTATGTTAATATTTCGATCAATTTGCAAATATGGTGGAATTACATAGGGTCGGTGTAACGATTCCTGAATATTGCCAGGTTGTGCATAATTTCGAAGTTGTGAATTATAAAATATACCGTTAAATAGATCATGTGTTGGGCCATAGAATGCTTGTGGATAATGTAACACATGGTCAGTTTGGTGCCGTGAAAATGGGTTTGGTGAAATAGTTGATGACCACGGCTGATCTTGAATTCTAAATTGCATTACATTGCTAGGTCGCAGTGCAGTTTGATTAACCAATGGTTCTGTATTAACGTTGTTACCAATTTGATTGGAGTGAATATCTTTTTCAATCGAATCAGTATGAGATTGAACGGCATTGTTGTTATCGTATACAATTTGATTACTTAATGTTGCCACATTTACATTTGATGCTGAATTTGAACCGCTGGCATGGTGCCTAAGCATATGGTTATTTAAGTTTTGTATAGTTCCAAAAGTTCTTTCACATATTGTACATTTATGTGGCTTTTCATGTGTATTCATGTGTTGATTTAATGTTTGAGCTGATGAAAATTCTTTTGAGCAATCATTCCATGTACATTTAAGTAACGTTTTATTTTTATGCTTGTTCCGAATATGATTATTTAAATCATGAATTACACAAAACATAGAAGAACAAATATTACATTTAAGTTTTTTTCGAATGTGTTTATTTAAGTCACATTTTTGTCTAAATGCTTGCTGGCACAATTCACATCGAAATGGCTTCACGTTGTTATGGGTTGCCATATGTGTTTTTAAGTGACCATTTAGTGTAAATGTTTTCCGGCACAATTCACATCGAAATGGTTTCACGCCTGAATGGATTTTCATATGTAAAACTAAACTTGTCTCATGTGCAAACGTCTTCTTACAAATTGTGCATTTTATTCGATGTTCTTTTTTATGATTTATTAAATCGACAATGTTCGTAAAATTTTTTGGACAATAGCTGCATTTAATTGACTTATCATTAGTTGGTAAATTACCATCGGCTCCTCGATTATTTTCCGAATTCATTTCAATGTTTATTTTTCTATAATTTTATTATAAATTTTTTGATTATTTTTAAATTATTTCTCGAATTGTTTCGTTTAGAAGTTTATGGAACTTGAATGGAAATTTTAAAATATTTTTACCTTACAACGAATGTTTTATATTTGTCTGCAATTAACGATCCTCACACACCAAAAATTGCGATCGAACTAATTGGAATTTTAAATTATAATTCTTAAATATCAGAAAAGAAATGAGTGGAAAAAGTGTTGCCCAATTTAAAAATTTATTTTCTGGATTTTTCTTTTCCAAAATATTTTAGAATATGTTAATGGAAAATGGAATGGTATTGCCCGCGCATTCTGTCAAATTTAAGTATTGAGTCGATGTTTGAAATTTATCGTGTCTTATAAAATCAAGTTTCTCGATAGTTTTGTTGCCAAATGCGCATTCATCAACACTGGACATAACCAATTTAAGGTGTGACGTTTCATTCAAAAATTAACAATTTGCACAAATTATAATTAATTAAAGGTTCATACACGTCTGCATTCACTCCATGCAATCGATTTTGGTTTGGTACTATGACATTTTTCGACTGCGACTTTCGTTCGCTAATGGAATAAAATAACCTAATATATTTTTGAAAATGTGTTGTTTTAAGCTACGAAACTACTCAAACATAATCGATATCTTACATACACCCAATTATGGGCTATTAATGACTAATATGGAATAATGGAATTAAGGAAAACCTATACCTATCTTTGGCAAGTTTCACGTGATTGTGATGAGAATAAATGGCTAATCGGGATTGGGCTCTATCGATCTGTAATTGAATGTCCCACATGTTGCTCTCAATTAATGATGGCGGTAATACTTTTAAACATACCTAATCCGGCGGTGACCTGAAAATAATTTCTAAGAATATTTATTGAAACAAAAATATTTGTATAATTTTTGGTGAAAATAATTCTGTAAAAATTATGTGAAATATAAATTTCCATTTTTCCGATATTCATTTGTCATTTCTATAATTTTTCACACAAATTCAAATGGTCTCTCGCCGATATGAATTCCATTATAAATTATTAATACACTGCCCCCGTCCGCCGCTCATCTGTTCCGAACCACACGCTCACCACGTGAATAATTTGCAATTGATTCAACCAACAAAAATTGTATTAGTAACGAAAAAAGAGTTTAAGTCAACATTTTTGGGTAATTGTTAGAACAAACCTTTTCCAATTGTAATATTGTTCAAAATAAAATTGTATAATAATAAATTTTTTCGGTAATTTGTCATTTTTGATAATTGAATTTGGTCACAATTTTTATTTGTGAAATTCATTGCCAATGCCAATTAGCGCATGCAAATCGCGCAATTAATTTTCTCTGAATTGTACCAATGCGAGCAATTCCAACTTTTTAGAAATTCAAATCCTATATGGGGAATTGCATTGTAATGCATGGAAGTTATTTAGTATTTCAGAATATGTTTATGGATTTGTATCAGACGAACATAATCAGGCAGCCAGTTGTACTTTAGAAATTTTATTTTTGGTATATTTATTGTGACTGGCATTCAGTATTTCAAACTATTTTCAAGAACTTGTATGAGGCGAGGCTGAATTACGATATTATTTAGAATTTTGCAAACACCCTATTTTTAATTTTCTTATTTTCTATGAATTAGTTTTTATTATTTAAAATAAATTCTACCCCATCTGTTTAACATTTTGTGAAGTTTTTCTTTATTTCGCTTTGGTGTAAATCTTTGGGGTTAAAAAGCTTTTTATATTAAAAATAACATCGCTATTTTCACATGGAATCAGTCACATTCAACATTTATCCATTGCACGGTTGTCCATGTGTTGCCACAAAATTTTCGATAGTTGTTTTGTTTTCCGTTTTATATTTTAGTTTTCTTAAACTTTCAATAACAAAAAAGTGGATAGCTTAAATAAAATCGATATCGATTTGTTAACAAAGCACAACTTATTACAGCACAACAATTTTTTCATTATACAAAATAAATCAGCACAGTTTTCTAGAGGTTTATCGTTGAGAAGTGTCAGTGAAATGAAATGTCAGACTTTTTGTAGCACCGCAACGTGCGGCTATACTTTCTTTTCGTCAACGCTTGGGTGCTTGGCGAAGGGTACAATTTTATGGTTGTCTTTTTCAAAATTTGAATAGTTGTTTGAGTTAATGCATTACATACAAATAAGGATGCGGCACCGCATTTGAAAGACAATTTAACGCTGACCATTGTGTTGTACTTATTTTTTGCAAACGGCAAGAATGTTTATTTTCTTTAGATTTTTGGAATTAGGTGAAACCAACACACAGCCAGTTTACGATTGCTCCAATACGAACTAAATATGCGCAAGAGAATTTTTCGTCGACCGGGCACCATTTATCCAAATGTTGGTTTTTAACGTTTTGAACTTTTGTTATGTTCCCAAATATTCCCATTAGTATTTTACTGTCTATTATCATTTACGCCGAAGTTTCTAAAGAATTATTGATGTAAGTTGTTTTACATTTACAACACCGGCCGGGTGGATGTGCCGCCTATACAACACTATAATATTCCCAATGGAATTGCACGATTATCATTTATTCGGTAATATTATAAAATATTGAACTGAAGTATTTGTAATGATAAGTTCTAATGAATGTTGTTGGACATACGTGATAATTAACCAATACTCAGTTCGGGGTGTTTCCGTACGATCCAACAAAAATTTCCTATAGAATTGAACGACTATTAGTTATTCGATCATTTTGAACGGAAGTTTGTAGAAAATTTGTGATTTCCAAATTGTTCCGTATATTTATTTGCTCCGGTACCATTTGTTCGACTATTTTAAAAATTCGTAACTGACGGCAATGAGTGGTTAAATCAAAAGATTGATGGAATTAGATGATACAACAATCGGCTGCGCACATCCTAGAACCAACATATTCCCAGTGGAATTTGTGTGCCGATTACCATTTATCCGATATTATAAAAATATTGAACCGAATCATTTAATCAGAAGTTCTAAAGTAATGGGGGGGGGGGGGAGGGGCGGGGGTATTAGGTGATTACCGTCACTACCAATTATTCCTCGGTGCACCCTATAGAAACGAAATATTCTGCGTCGAATTGCGTTTAAGTATTTTATGCGAATAGTTGAAGCGCTACGTGTGATTTCAACTTTCATACGGAAGAAGGCAACGTCTACTGTAATATGAAATTTTCTGAATGGTTGCCATATGGTTTTTTTCCCAATAATCATACCACATTTTCGAATTACTTCTGACACACCACAAAAATATGTTTATTTACTTTTTTTTCTATAGCGGTGTGTGTGTGTGTGTGTGTGTGTGTGTGTGTGTGTGTGTGTGTGTGTGTGTGTGAAGGTTTGTATATATATAATTGTATTAGTGTGTGTGTGTGAATATATAGAATTACTGGATTGATTTACTGGAAACCCTATTTTATTTATTTTACGAGTAAATAGTCGAACCACTAAATAACCAATACACACATTTACATACATTACGCACACACACACACACACACACACACACACACACACACAAACATAAAACAACAATTTCAGCATAACAACAATTTTCAGTTAAACGAGGTATCGTTTTACAAACAACACACACACACACACACACGCTCTCTCACACACCGGACAACATTAGTTTGATATCGTTTTTTTTATCGTGCCTGTGTGTGTGTGTGTTTCATTTTTATTTATTTTTTGTTATTTTCTGTTTGGTTTTTTTTTTTTTTTTCAGCATTGAACAAATACAAAAAAAAAAAAAAATTATAAGAAAAAAATTATGTTACGAAGAAAATGAGATTGTGACGAAACGCTAGTGCTGTAATGCTTTTTAGTTGTTTGTTAGTTTATTTGGACAAGCATCAATCCGCGACAAGGTGCGCATATGCAGTAACATAAGGACGCTGTGGTGCGATTACAACAAAGGCTAGAAACACAATGAAACGTAATTTTGCAGGCATCGTACGTGACGCAACCGAAATAGAAGAGTATACGAATTATGTGTTGCTTGCCGCAATGACGTACGCAAGCATCTGTCAATGGATTTGTTTTACTGCCACCAATCTGTATCCAATCGTTGAAAAAAATGAATTTAAAAATTTGAAAATTATTTTTACTCTTTACGGCCCACTAAAAATAACTGTCATAATTATACATACGTGCGCTGCGTGTACGGCTTCATTGTGGTCCATATCAAAAAGAAACCATAAACCATTATGTTGGGTATTTAAATAAGTTTTCATTGTTGGGAGCATGGGAAAAAGTCGTACTTCGGGTAATTTTTTTTTTTTTTTTTGATATCCTTTTTGCGAACTGAACCGCTGACAGCAAAGACGGAAAACAAATGGTAGTATGACAGAGCCAAGTTTTAGAACTGGATTTGGATTGGTAAATTTCTGTGGCTTTTCTCATAACAATAACTTTAAATTGATTAATTGTTGGCACCCATAAGTTCGGTATACTGACAGTTTAACATTCGGTTTTAATATACCACCAGTAGCTAAGCTATCCAATCGACTACCATTGTAGTCGGCATTGTAATCCATCTTAATTTGTAATAGACTTTGACCAGCTATCATATCACGATACCTTTAAGCAGTACCAGTTTTCTTCACATGATACAATAGAACAACAAACTTACCAACAACTTAACAAACCCGTTTTTTCGCACACAAAATATGACATATTCAATTGAATAAAAACTAAATTTGTTTGCGCATGAGCAGTCAATGGAAAAAAGTGAAAAAAAGTAAAACTGAAAAATATTTATAGCCAGACTTAACTTAATTCCATGCACTAAAATAAATGCCATTATTTTTTTTTTGGTTTTTGGTAAAAGAATACCGAAACTTATTTAAACACCCAATATTTTGCATAAAAATATTATGTGTGCAAGTATGAATCGTCCGCCGTTGGATTGTAAAGTGTACGATTTTGTTGTTGCAGAAAATAAATGATTTTGTAACACCTTTCAATCGTTACAATGTATCGTAACAGTTTTTGTTGTATAGGGAGTGGGAGTGCGGCGGCATTCTCAAAACAACCCAGACCCTATGATCCATGCTCGTTTTTCTTCACTTAAACATAGTTGACCATATTTTTGACATATTTGTCAGCTCAATATTTCTTCGCATTCACCGTTGCCATAATCGATTACTTTAATTTTTAAAATCTTTACCGAAATATGTGGACGACGTGTTTTTAGCTTTCGATGAACTGACAAAAACAAAGACAGCGACCGAGCTGTGAACCAATTGTAGGGGGCGCCGACGAAAAGCTTTATCTAAATTATAGTAATTCATGGATTTTCACGATCGCTTTTGTGGCGTCGTTGCCATAAATAAAAATAAAATAAATTGAAAATTTCTGGCCGAATCATACTTGCGCACCCAACTGTGTATCTGTGTTTTGTAAACACATTAGCAAAAGAAAATAAAAAAACGAAAACGAAAACAAAATTGTTATTTTCGAAAAAAATAAAAAAACCAACAGAAGATTTCTCTATAAATATCAATTTTTGTTCGACTTGAATTTAGTGTCGTTTTTGCTTTCCGTTCCGGTGGTGATTGAAGAGTGTGAGCGTGTTGGTTTTTTTTTTTTTTGATTTTTTCGGTTCTTTTTGTGTTGCGGTGTACTCTTATTTATCGGCGCACGACCAAAGCCAAAGGAGAGTGTGTGTGTGTTACAATTTTATTCGATAAAAAAAAACTATAAAGAAAAATAAATATTCAATTTTAAAATTAAAAAAATTCGCCTTTATTTTTTGTTTTGTTTTGTATTAAATAAAATTAATAAAAAAAAAAAAAAAACTGGGCACCAGGAAGTGCACACAATACTGCTGGAAAAAAATTGATAAACGAAATAAACATTCTGGTTGGTACAATAACAGCAAATCGCATAACTTTTGTACGTACAAAAACCGAAATTATTAATTAATAATTAATTTTTTTTAATTATTTTATATTGTTGTTGTTTTTGTTGTTGTTATTATTATTAAATTTTTCTGTGATTCATTGTAATTTGTATTTTTCCCATGCATCTCAACATATTGATTCATTCATTCATGCATTTGTGTGTCGCGTATGTCGCGTACGAAGTGTGGGTGTGTGTGTGGGTTTATAAAACGTGGTCCAAAATCATTTAAATTACGTTGAATCACAGAAACATGTTAAATAATTACTTTGTGTACGTGTTTGTGTGTGTTTGTGTGTGTGTGAACCATCATCAAAACAATGAACAACAAACAAATAACCATGAAACATGAAACATCAACTAATTTAAAGTAGTTTTTGGTTTACCAATTGATCAATCAATTTCAATTTCAAATACGACGAATTATTGTTGGTGTTTTACAACAAAATTATAACATTTTTACAGTTATTCTGACACCTCTTTCCTTCCCATGCCGCCACTCTCCACTCAACCTTTTTCTATACGATGCGAATAACAAAAACCATTTCAAACAAAACAAAACAACTGTTTTCGAGTGCATGTGTGTGTGTGTGTGTGTTTGTATAAATAAAAAATAAGAAGAAAACGAGAAAAAAAAAAACATGTTTAACCATGCAAGAAAAAAAAAACCTAAAAAAATAGGGAAAAATGTGGTGAGGTGAGGTGAGGTGAGAGAACTGTGCGCAATACCAATGCGGTAAAATAACAAACAACAACAAAAAACATATGTTATTTAATTTTTTTACCGTATTGTTTCGCGTAAATTGTAATTAAAAATATAAAAATTTAAATATTTAAATAATTTTCGAAAAAAAATTTATGGGGGCCGGGGGTTTCTTCATAGGGTTTTCTTAAAAAAACAAAAATCATTAATTGTCGTCGTCATTCATCTCTGACTCAAAAAAAAAAAGAAACCCTTACCAAAATCAAAAGTGAGGGGCGAACAAATTTGAGTGGCGCGCGAGTCGACTCTTGTTGTGTGTTTCAATTAAAAACTACAACTACAACAACAACAACAACAACAACAACAACAACACAACGCCACCACCACAAGATCAAATCAATCGATATTATTATTAGAAAATTATGCCAACAAATAATATTTGCATAGAAAAAAATTGGCGACTAAAAATCGTTTTACTGAACAGGGTGTGCCCGAATGAATGCACTCGCTCTCAGTAAAAAATATTTCGACCACTTTTTTGAAACCATTTTCGTCACCCATTGATTGGTTGATTACTTAACCATTTAATCAAGCAACTTACTTTCGGCATTGCATTAATACTCGTCCAACACTATTTATCCCACCTAACCTAGCCTAACTGTTAAAGTTTTAGAATACATTACATACATCACGTCATCGTTCCAGATTTTCACACGTTCCACTTTAGGGGCGATATAACTATGTAAACATTACAGTCAATTGAATGAATTACTATTTTTGAATGTCTTCAACTAAATGCATGATGACTTCCGTTTTGTGGCCAATTAAAATTTTGGAAAACAGAGAATAGTTTTACTTACTTAGTGCATGGCATTAAAATATCAGATGCGGTTTTTGGCCTTCAACAAAACACGCTATTTCAATTATGACCAATTCCGCTGCCAACGTTTTCCAATTCCGAACGATTTAGTATCTTCATATCACAGTGCAATTGCAACTAACCACATCGAAACGAGTAACAAGAAGCTAAATCTGGTGCATACGGTGTTGAGCGAAAATAAAATGTTGTTTATTAGTTAAAAAAAATCAGTGATTATTGTTGAACGTTGAGCTGGTGCGGTGTTATCATACAGTAACGTTTATCGATCGAGTCCAAATGGATGTCTTTGCTATACTTTTTCAATACTCCGTAATCGCACTTCACATGCTCCGCCGGAATGTTCCAGCATCATTCATTACCATCTTCTGTACTACCAAATCTCTGAATATTGGAAACCATTCAAAAAAAACTTGTGTTTTGGATTGAACAATTATCGTCTCTTCATCGATTTTAAACATTTCTGTAGCTGTTCCATATAATTTCCATACAATAAAAATTTAATATATTAAAACTATTTACTATTTACTATTTATGAAATTCGTGCGTTTTTATTGGTGTACCTTGTATAATACAATTATTGTTTTTTCAATTATGTATTTAATAATAAAATGGGTTGCGGCCATAATGTCTGGGCTACAAAATAGAACTATAGCAAAATTGAACGGTTTCTCAAGGCAATTACAGGAGAATTGCGTTTTTATTATTTTCCATGTGAAGGGCATTCACATTGATTCCGTTTGTAATAATTAAAGAGTACTAATATGTACCACATGTTGGTCCAATTAAAACTAATTCTCTTTGTTGTGAGACTGATATTTCATTTACTTTATTCGCCATCAAATATTAATGTATCGGGTAGGCGCTTTGGCTTGGTAGCACCTATTTCCAACCATAAATTTAATACTTTTCACATACAATTGGAAATTTATTCTTATCCGATAATCGGATACAAAACTATTTGAGCACATTTGACTTCACGTCCATGGTACCATACATTTGTTTATAGAAAATTTTCAAAATTTCCAGTTAATCGAATAATTCTATTGATTATATTTGTGTTTGTATGGCGGAGCGGCCGTTCCATCCCAAAAATTGTAGTGGGATATAATTGTTGTCCATAAAAACGTCCAAAAAATTATCAATAAACTTTTAAATTAAAATGTAATTGGAAAAAAAATGTGTAAATTGAACAATTCCGTTATTGAAATATCCAATGGATCCAATGGAAAAATTTTGTTCAGTATTTACACCAAAAAAAAAGGTTGTGCTTTCCATCCCAAAATACTTAAATATTGTACAAATAAAATGGAATAAAATTGTAACAATTTTATTTTATCTAAAATGTTGGGGTTCTGTTGAGGCGCACCCAAATTTGCGACGCATCACAAGTATTTGAAATTTAATCATTAAACATTTGAGTTAAAGTGTAGCTCCGCCCCTCTTCGTCCCTTTTTATACCTGTAAAAAGTCAATGTATGAGCCAATTTTAGAATGTGTCCGTATTTTGTATTGTCATTCAATTCGTTTCGGTCGAGTTACGTTAATGTTCCATTGCCATCGATTAAATCAATGATCATGTGTGTAGTCAGAGTCCACATCTAGTCTCAGGCTGAGCACTTTACTACCATTCGGGTTTTTATTTTTAGACACAAAATTAACAATGGGATTTATTTTTAAAATATTTTTTCTTGATTTATTTACAGTAATTAGCTGTTTATTTTTATACTGTTATAATTTATAGCACGATATTATGTGTTACGCACTACTATGTGCATATTTTACCGGTGGAGCATTATCACACCCACACACACACACACACACACACACGCACACTTAAAATAAGTCATATATTATTAAAAACGGATACAGTAAAAAAAAGTGTGTTTTAAGAATTGACGCACTTGAACACAAATGTACAAATGTACAAACAATGCACACGCTCGTATATACACTGCCAAAAATTTACCAATAACACTTAAATTACGTATGGCTTGGGACAGATAAAATATTTAACTTTTGTCCAGTAAAATAATAATAATATGGGGTTTGGTTTTTTTTACCTGTACAAATTTATGTAACCGATTTATTATGTGACATGTAACAGGTGGCCCGTGATAGGTATGCGAGATAACGTGAAATGAAAATTTTTCAAAAATGTTTCTAAAAATTTATTAATTAATAGGACAAATTTTTTATCTAATTAATTACGGATTTATTTAAAAATATAGCTGAAAAGAAAGTCACAAAAAATGAACAAAATTTTTGAGGAACTTAAGAACTTTGCCAATTCTTTAATCAAAATTTTAGTAAAATTGCGTACAACAGTATTAAACATGAATTTTTCTTAATGAAATTCTAAGAAAATAATACTGAGTCGTGTCGGGTTTTTAGTAATTTAGAAATTATGGCACATTCATGGGTTCAATTTTGATACAAATTTGTATGCAAATGTACCATAAAATCCAAATATAATTAAAATAGAAATTGAGGAACTTTTCAGAAATCTATGGCTCGAGGCAGTTTTATGGACAGAGTTTCAAAAAACTTCAACCATGCATCAGTTCATATTCAATAATGAACAATATAATTTCTAATAGACTTCCAAGAAATTGCAATATGCAAAAAAAATTTAATAGCTTTTAGAAATGTTTTAAGAACTCTGTGACAATGTTTAGTCAATTATCAAATTATCGAATTACTATAATGGACACGTCTACCAAAATTTCTATATTCAATGGACGTTTTATGGAAACTCAGAAAAAATTAAACAATTTCTTATTGAAAATGCTGTGTAATAGACTTTCCTATAACGATTTCATATAGAGACACAACGAACCTAATCCATTCCTATCCGATGGTGATGATAAAATTCATATCGGGATTACACAACGTGAACATAACTTAAATTCATGTTGCATCAATAGTCATATTCTTGTGTCATTTAATGGTAAATTACTCTGCAGAAGGGGTCTCTAAATTTTCTTTGTAATCGATCCATCGAGATGAGTCTGATTAATCCAGTTATTTACAAAGATGAGCATGGCAAGTAAATGCAGAAGAACATACAAATTTTCGCAAAAACCTTGAAGTCTTATTTAATGGTTGGAATGAGTATAGGAAAAAGTTTAAGATTTTCATTTTTCAATTTTACTTTTAATGAAATAAAGTTTTAGTTTACAATAATTTTCTCAAAATATATTTTTTCAATGAAAGAATCCTTTCAATCGTCCTTAAATTTTAATAATAATTCAATAAACATTTTATATTTATATTTTTGAAATTTCATTTATATTTTCAAATGATTTCGCGTCAAAAACTGTCAGTGAACTCTTTTCATTAAACTTTAGTTTCCGATTGCATAAAATTTTAGATTTAGTGATAAATTTTACTTGTCTTTGGTGCTGTGTGTGTGTATGTGTGTGAATATTAATCACTGTCTTCACGTTCAACTTTAACGATGTCTATGATGGAATGTAATTCACCGTCGTCTTGTTGTTCCAAACCCAATGAAATATTATCGGTTTCGATGTTTTCATCTGACTCTTGTATAATTGTAATTGGATTTTCTTGTGTGTCGGGATAAATTATATCTAGCTCTGGTTTCATTTCCAATAGCTCATCATTCAATTTTTTTTCGTTTCGTTTTTTCGCAGTGCTCTTTTTATTCAATTTACGCAGAACATTAACATTTTCACTTCTGTCGAAATAAGCGCTTGTGTTTGGTTCAACGAGATTCGCTTCTAATGGCATTTCATTGTTGTTATCCTTCTCGATTTGCATTGATTTTAATGCATCCTTTGATGTTGATTGATGTTCGGCTGGTGCCACATTTGCACTTTTACAATTAATTTTGTGTTTGACTAAAAGATGAGAATGTGCAAATATTCTTGAGCAGACGGGACATTTAAATTTTTTATTATGTATTTTCAAGTGTTGGATTAAACGGATATTTGTGAGGAATTCCTTTGAGCAAACGCTACATTTGAGTGGAGTCTTTCCATTATGTTCGAACATATGAATTTTTAGTTCGTGTAAAGTGATAAATTTAGTTAAACAAATATCACATTCACTTTCTTGGTTTTTATTATGTATTAATTTATGACTGACTAAGTGACTATTCCGCAAAAATAGCTTCGAACAAATATCACATTTAAATGACTTTTTACCATCGTGCGTCAGTTTATGTCTGATTAATTCAACATTCCGCAAAAATAGCTTCAAACAAATATCACATTTAAATGACTTTTTACCTTCGTGCGTTAGTTTATGGCTGATTAATTCACTATTCCTCAAAAATAGCTTCGAACAAATATCACATTTAAATGACTTTTTACCTTCGTGCGTAAATTTATGGCTGGATAAGTGACTATTCCTCAAAAATAGTTTCAAACAAATATCACATTTAAATGACTTTTTACCATCGTGCGTAAATTTATGGCTGGATAAGTCACTATTCCTCAAAAATAGCTTCGAACAAATATCACATTTAAATGACTTTTCATCGGTATGCATTTTCAGATGTTTACTAAAGCTTGATTTACTGGCAAGAGTTTTGGAACATAAATTGCATTGAATTTTATGTTCATTTAAGTGAGATTTTAAATCACTTTCAATTGGAAAAATTTTCCTACAAATTTTGCATTTGAACAAATTTTTATCGTTTGATAAATTCCGTTTCTCGTCACTTCCACTTTGTTTTGAATTCATTGTCTTTGTTAAGAATACGGTAATTCAAAATAATTCTAACACTTCGATTATTTTCCAAATTTTTGAATAAGTTTTTGTGTAAAAATGCTGAAATTTATTATCCTTTTACCGTTTTTTATTTGTAAGAGAAGAAATTGAACAGCGCTTCGACTCACTTTGAAAATCGCAATAGAACTAATTTAACTATTCGAAAATATTACAAAAATTGGCGATTAAACGAAATTATTAAAAAAGTATTGCCATATTGAAATCGTAAGAAATTATTGTTTAGAAACTTCTTGAATTTTCTTCACGAAAGTGACTTGAAACTGAACGAAAACTAAAAAGTATTACACGATTACACGTATGCGTAAGTGAACAACGCATCAAATGTGTTGCGTTATCTGATTTTGTTACCTATTTTATTGATAGATTTAACCAGCGGCATTTGGTTGAAATTTTTCAACATATTTATGGAAGCAACGTTCAGGCAGCTCATGTTCAAATAAATTGATATTTCATCGCAAGCCACTGACAATTCAATTGAAAAACGACTTTCGTTTGTTTTCCGCTTTTGTTTGATTCGGTTACTCAGTTCCAATTCCATTGCTATAGGCAAATTATCACGACATGAAACCCATCAGAAAAAGGCACTTTGTGCCATAGATAACAAAAAAACAAATGTGCGAGAAAGGTTTGCAGTACTAGTACTTGAACAGTAGATCTTCACTTTTTCTTAGTAAATTGGCCAGAGCTAGTGTAATTAAAATCTTCTGGATGATATGTTGTTCCAACAGATGTTTCATCACCCAAAGACTAAGGCATAAAAGACTTAACTTGGTCAGTGGATTTGTATCTACCGATTATGGGAATGTAATCGTTTTAGTAACTGTACGTCTATGCCCATGTCATTTAATGTATTCCACATTTGATGGTAAATTACTCTGCAGAAGGGGTCTCTAAATTTTCTTTGTAATCGATCCATCGAGATGAGTCTGATTAATCCAGTTATTTACAAAGATGAGCATAGCAAGTAAAAGCAGAAGAACATACAAATTTTCGCAAAACCTTTAAGTCTTATTCAATGGTTGAAATGAGTATAGGAAAAAGTTTAAGATTTTCATTTTTCAAATCTACTTTTAAAGAAATAAAGTTTTAGTTTACAATAATTTTCTCTAAATATTTTTTCAATGAAAGAATCCTTTCAATCGTCCTTAAATTTTAATAATAATTCAATAAACATTTTATATTTATATTTTTGAAATTTCATTTATATTTTCAAATGATTTCTCGTCAAAAACTGTCAGTGAACTCTTTTAATTAAACTTTAGTTTCCGATTGCATAAAATTTTAGATTTAGTGATAAATTTTACTTGTCTTTGGTGTTGTGTGTGTGTGTGTGTGTGAATATTAATCACTGTCTTCAAGTTCAACTTTAACGATGTCTATGATGGAATGTAATTCACCGTCGTCTTGTTGTTCCAAACCCAATGAAATATTATCGGTTTCGATGTTTTCATCTGACTCTTGTATAATTGTAATTGGATTTTCTTGTGTGTCGGGATAAATTATATCTAGCTCTGGTTTCATTTCAAATAGCTCATCATTCAATTTTTTTTCATTTCGTTTTTTCGCAGTGCTCTTTTTATTCAATTTACGCAGAACATTAACATTTTCACTTCTGTCGAAATAAGCGCTTGTGTTTGGTTCAACGAGATTCGCTTCTAATGGCATTTCATTGTTGTTATCCTTCTCGATTTGTATTGATTTTAATGCATCCTTTGATGTTGATTGATGTTCGGCTGGTGCCACATTTGCACTTTTACAATTAATTTTGTGTTTGACTAAAAGATGAGAATGTGCAAATATTCTTGAGCAGACGGGACATTTAAATTTTTTATTATGTATTTTCAAGTGTTGGATTAAACGGATATTTGTGAGGAATTCCTTTGAGCAAACGCTACATTTGAGTGGAGTCTTTCCATTATGTTCGAACATATGAATTTTTAGTTCGTGTAAAGTGATAAATTTAGTTAAACAAATATCACATTCACTTTCTTGGTTTTTATTATGTATTAATTTATGACTGACTAAGTGACTATTCCGCAAAAATAGCTTCGAACAAATATCACATTTAAATGACTTTTTACCATCGTGCGTTAGTTTATGTTTGATTAAGTCACCATTCCGCAAAAATAGCTTCGAACAAATATCACATTTAAATGACTTTTTACCATCGTGCGTCAGTTTATGGCTGGATAACTGACTATTCCTCAAAAATAGCTTCGAACAAATATCACATTTAAATGACTTTTTACCTTCGTGTATTAATTTATGGGTGATTAAGTTTGCTTTTCGCGAAAATGGCTTCGAACATATATCACATTTAAATGACTTTTCATTGGTATGCATTTTCTGATGTTTTCTAAAGCTTGATTTACTGGCAAGAGTTTTGGAACATAAATTGCATTGAATTTTATGTTCATTTAAGTGAGATTTTAAATCACTTTCAAATGGAAAAATTTTCCTACAAATTTTGCATTTGAACAAATTTTTATCGTTTGATAAATTCCGTTTCTCGTCACTTCCACTTTGTTTTGAATTCATTGTCTTTGTTAAGAATACGGTAATTCAAAATAATTCTAACACTTCGATTATTTTCCAAATTTTTGAATAAGTTTTTGTGTAAAAATGCTGAAATTTATTATCCTTTTACCGTTTTTTATTTGTAAGAGAAGAAATTGAACAGCGCTTCGACTCACTTTGAAAATCGCAATAGAACTAATTTAACTATTCGAAAATATTACAAAAATTGGCGATTAAACGAAATTATTAAAAAAGTATTGCCATATTGAAATAGTAAGAAATTATTGTTTAGAAACTTCTTGAATTTTCTTCACGAATGTGACTTGAAACTGAAGGAAAAATAAAAAGTATTACACGATTACACGTATGCGTAAGTGAACAACGCATCAAATGTGTTGCGTTATCTGATTTTGTTACCTATTTTATTGATAGATTTAACCACCGGTATTTGGTTGAAATTTTTCAACATATTTAAAGAAGAAACGTTCAGGCAGCTCATGTTCAAATAAATTGATATTTCATCGCAAGCCACTGACAATTCAATTGAAAAACGAATTTCGTTTGTTTTCCGCTTTTGTTTGATTACTCAGTTCCAATTCCATTGCTATAGGCAAATTATCACGACATGAAACCCATCAGAAAAAGGTACTTTGTGCCATAGATAACAAAAAAACAAATGTGCGAGAAAGGTTTGCAGTACTAGTACTTGAACAGTAGATCTTCACTTTTTCTTAGTAAATTGGCCAGAGCTAGTGTAATTAAAATCTTCTGGATGATATGTTGTTCCAACAAATGTTTCATCACCCAAAGACTAAAGCATAAAAGACTTAACTTGGTCAGTGGATTTGTATCTTCCGATTATGGGAATGTAATCGTTTTAGTAACTGTAGGTCTATGCCCATGACCTTCTCTTATCAAATCATATTCTCGTGTCATTTAATGTATTTCACATTTGATGGTAAATTACTCTGCAGAAGGGGTCTCTAAATTTTCTTTGTAATCGATCCATCGAGATGAGTCTGATTAATCCAGTTATTTACAAAGATGAGCATGGCAAGTAAATGCAGCAGAACATACAAATTTTCGCAAAAACCTTGAAGTCTTATTTAATGGTTGGAATGAGTATAGGAAAAAGTTTAAGATTTTCATTTTTCAATTTTACTTTTAATGAAATAAAGTTTTAGTTTACAATAATTTTCTCAAAATATATTTTTTCAATGAAAGAATCCTTTCAATCGTCCTTAAATTTTAATAATAATTCAATAAACATTTTATATTTATATTTTTGAAATTTCATTTATATTTTCAAATGATTTCTCGTCAAAAACTGTCAGTGAACTCTTTTAATTAAACTTTAGTTTCCGATTGCATAAAATTTTAGATTTAGTGATAAATTTTACTTGTCTTTGGTGTTGTGTGTGTGTGTGTGTGTGAATATTAATCACTGTCTTCAAGTTCAACTTTAACGATGTCTATGATGGAATGTAATTCACCGTCGTCTTGTTGTTCCAAACCCAATGAAATATTATCGGTTTCGATGTTTTCATCTGACTCTTGTATAATTGTAATTGGATTTTCTTGTGTGTCGGGATAAATTATATCTAGCTCTGGTTTCATTTCAAATAGCTCATCATTCAATTTTTTTTCATTTCGTTTTTTCGCAGTGCTCTTTTTATTCAATTTACGCAGAACATTAACATTTTCACTTCTGTCGAAATAAGCGCTTGTGTTTGGTTCAACGAGATTCGCTTCTAATGGCATTTCATTGTTGTTATCCTTCTCGATTTGCATTGATTTTAATGCATCCTTTGATGTTGATTGATGTTCGGCTGGTGCCACATTTGCACTTTTACAATTAATTTTGTGTTTGATTAAAACATGAGAATGTGCAAATATTCTTGAGCAGACGGGACATTTAAATTTTTTATTATGTATTTTCAAGTGTTGGATTAAACGGATATTTGTGAGGAATTCCTTTGAGCAAACGCTACATTTGAGTGGAGTCTTTCCATTATGTTCGAACATATGAATTTTTAGTTCGTGTAAAGTGATAAATTTAGTTAAACAAATATCACATTCACTTTCTTGGCTTTTATTATGTATTAATTTATGACTGACTAAGTGACCATTCCGCAAAAATAGCTTCAAACAAATATCACATTTAAATGACTTTTTACCATCGTGCGTCAGTTTATGTTTGATTAAGTCACCATTCCGCAAAAATAGCTTCAAACAAATATCACATTTAAATGACTTTTTACCATCGTGCATTATTTTATGTTTGATTAAGTCACCATTCCGCAAAAATAGCTTCGAACAAATATCACATTTAAATGACTTTTTACCATCGTGCGTCAGTTTATGTCTGATTAATTCACTATTCCGCAAAAATAGCTTCAAACAAATATCACATTTAAATGACTTTTTACCTTCGTGCGTCAGTTTATGGCTGGATAACTGACTATTCCTCAAAAATAGCTTCGAACAAATATCACATTTAAATGACTTTTCATCGGTATGCATTTTCAGATGTTTACTAAAGCTTGATTTACATCCAAGCGTTTTGGAACATAAATCGCATTGAAATTTATGTTCATTTAAGTGAGATTTTAAATCACTTTCAATTGGAAAAATTTTCCTACAAATTTTGCATCCAAACAAATTTTTATCGTTTGATAAATTCCGTTTCTCGTCACTTCCACTTTGTTTTGAATTCATTGTCTTTGTTAAGAATACGGTAATTCAAAATAATTCTAACACTTCGATTATTTTCCAAATTTTTAAATAAGTTTTTGTGTAAAAATGCTGAAATTTATTATCCTTTTATCGCTTTTTATTTGTAAGAGAAGAAATTGAACAGCGCGTCCACTCACTTTGAAAATCGCAATAGAACTAATTTAACTATTCGAAAATATTACAAAAATTGGCGATTAAACGAAATTATTAAAAAAGTATTGCCATATTGAAATAGTAAGAAATTATTGTTTAGAAACTTCTTGAATTTTCTTCACGAATGTGACTTGAAACTGAAGGAAAAATAAAAAGTATTACACGATTACACGTATGCGTAAGTGAACAACGCATCAAATGTGTTGCGTTATCTGATTTTGTTACCTATTTTATTGATAGATTTAACCAGCGGCATTTGGTTGAAATTTTTCAACATATTTATGGAAGCAACGTTCAGGCAGCTCATGTTCAAATAAATTGATATTTCATTGCACGTCACTGACAATTCAATTAAAAAACGGCTTTCATTTGTTTTCCGCTTTTGTTTGATTCGGTTACTCAGTTCCAATTCCATTGCTATAGGCAAATTATCACGACACGAAACCCATCAGAAAAAGGCACTTTGTGCCATAGATAACAAAAAAACAAATGTGCGAGAAAGGTTTGCAGTACTAGTACTTGAACAGTAGATCTTCACTTTTTCTGAGTAAATTGCCCAGAGCTAGTGTAATTAAAATCTTCTGGATGATATGTTGTTCTAACAAATGTTTCATCACCCAAAGACTAAAGCATAAAAGACTTAACTTGGTCAGTGGATTTGTATCTTCCGATTATGGGAATGTAATCGTTTTAGTAACTGTAGGTCTATGCCCATGTCATTTAATGTATTCCACATTTGATGGTAATTTACTCTGCAGAAGGGGTCTCTAAATTTTTATTGTAATCGATCCATCGAGATGAGTCTAATTAATCCAGTTATTTACAAAGATGAGCATAGCAAGTAAAAGCAGAAGAACATACAAATTTTCGCAAAACCTTTAAGTTTTATTCAATGGTTGAAATGAGTATAGGAAAAAGTTTAAGATTTTCATTTTTCAATTTTACTTTTAATGAAATAAAGTTTTAGTTTACAATAATTTTCTCAAAATATATTTTTTCAATGAAAGAATCCTTTCAATCGTCCTTAAATTTTAATAATAATTCAATAAACATTTTATATTTATATTTTTGAAATTTCATTTATATTTTCAAATGATTTCGCGTCAAAAACTGTCAGTGAACTCTTTTGATTAAACTTTAGTTTCCGATTACATAAAATTTTAGATTTAGTGATAAATTTTACTTGTCTTTGGTGCTGTGTGTGTGTGTGTGTGTGTGAATATTAATCAGTGTCTTCACGTTCAACTTTAACGATGTCTATGATGGAATGTAATTCACCGTCGTCTTGTTGTTCCAAACCCAATGAAATATTATCGGTTTCGATGTTTTCATCTGACTCTTGTATAATTGTAATTGGATTTTCTTGTGTGTCGGGATAAATTATATCTAGCTCTGGTTTCATTTCAAATAGCTCATCATTCAATTTTTTTTCATTTCGTTTTTTCGCAGTGCTCTTTTTATTCAATTTACGCAGAACATTAACATTTTCACTTCTGTCGAAATAAGCGCTTGTGTTTGGTTCAACGAGATTCGCTTCTAATGGCATTTCATTGTTGTTATCCTTCTCGATTTGTATTGATTTTAATGCATCCTTTGATGTTGATTGATGTTCGGCTGGTGCCACATTTGCACTTTTACAATTAATTTTGTGTTTGATTAAAACATGAGAATGTGCAAATATTCTTGAGCAGATGGGACATTTAAATTTTTTATTATGTGTTTTCAAGTGTTGGAATAAACATTTATTTGTGAGGAATTCCTTTGAGCAAACGCTACATTTGAGTGGAGTCTTTCCATTATGTTCGAACGTATGAATTTTTAGTTCGTGTAAAGTGATAAATTTAGTTAAACAAATATCACATTCACTTTCTTGGTTTTTATTATGTATTAATTTATGACTGACTAAGTGACCATTCCGCAAAAATAGCTTCGAACAAATATCACATTTAAATGACTTTTTACCATCGTGCGTTAATTTATGGCTGGATAACTGACCATTCCGCAAAAATAGCTTCGAACAAATATCACATTTAAATGACTTTTTACCTTCGTGCGTTAATTTATGGCTGGATAAGTGACTATTCCTCAAAAATAGCTTCGAACAAATATCACATTTAAATGACTTTTTACCTTCGTGCGTTAGTATATGGCTGATTAATTCACTATTCCGCAAAAATAGCTTCAAACAAATATCACATTTAAATGACTTTTTACCTTCGTGCGTAAATTTATGGCTGGATAAGTGACTATTCCGCAAAAATAGCTTCGAACAAATATCACATTTAAATGACTTTTTACCATCGTGCGTTAGTTTATGGCTGGATAAGTCACTATTCCTCAAAAATAGCTTCGAACAAATTTCACATTTTAATGACTTTTCATCGGTATGCATTTTCATGTGATTTATATAGCTTGATTTACTGGCAAGAGTTTTGGTACATAAATCGCATTGAATTTTATGTTCGTTAAGGTGAGATTTTAAATCACTTTCAATTGGAAAAATTTTCCTACAAATTTTACATTTAAATAAATTTTTATCGTTTGATAAATTCCGTTTCTCGTCACTTCCACTTTGTTTTGAAGCCATTGTAGTTGTTACAAAAATTTCACACGGTAATTTAGAGTAAATTGATTTTATAAAATTTTGGAGTGTAATTATTTCAATGGCAAAAATTTTAAAATTTAGAAAATAAATTTAGGTTGCTTGGTTTTTTTTTTTTTTTTCTGTAAATGCTTTCACTTTGAAAATCGAAATCGAACTAAAAAAAACTAATTGGCTGTGCAGTGGAATTTTTTTTAAATAAAACTTTCGATTTATTCTCAAAAAAAAGTATTGTCACATTTAAATATTAATTATTTGCGAATTTATTGTTTTAATAGAAATTTCCTGAACTTTCTGCTACATCGACATTTGCGAAATGGAACGATACGGTCGAACACATAAAAGTGTTACACACGTCAATAATCTGATAGGTGTCGTAAGTAATGTTGCTTGAAGTGGCAATACTTCGGTATTTTAGTAGTTGAATCACATTCAGTATTTTGACATACAGTTGAAGTGTAAACAAGAATTTTTTTAATAGTTGATTAAAAATGGAAAATTTTCTGCCAACAAAACAGCAGATTTGGGGGGACGGGAAGTTATGTTAAGTAATTTTATTCGGGAAGAAAACAGCAGAGCAGAAACTTATCGCTTTTTATTATAAATTTATGGTGAACATTCACCCATCACCAAAACAATTGTGAGAGTATTGGTTTAGACGACGGTTTAAAAATAATGATTTTGATGTTAGTGATTAGGAACGCATTGGAGCACCAACAAAAATTTAAAGACGAAGAATTGGAAGCTTTATTTTCAGTGAAGATCCATGTTCACACGGAAGAAGAATTAGCATTGGCATTAAATGTTACCCAAGCACAAGTGTTTCCAAAACGTTTAAAGACAATGGGAATGGTCGAAAAGCTATCGTATTGGGTACCACATGAGAATTGACGGAAAGCGACAACAAGAAAATCGAAAAATAATGTGTGTGAAATTTTACTTCAAAGACATTCAATTTTTGCATTGAATATTGTGACTGGTGATAATCCAAAACGTCTAAAAGCATGGGTGAAGTGAACCAGGTCCATCGACACCAAAACGCAATATTCATCTTGTTCTAAGATTATACTTTGTATCTGGTGGGACCAATGCTTGGTGTAGTATACTATGATCTGCTTAAACCGGGGACAAACCATCACTGTTGAACGTTACCGAGAGCAATTAATCCAATTGGGCCGAGCATTGCATCAAAAACACCCAGAATATACCAACAGACATGACCGTGTGATGCTGCGTAGCATGACAATTTTAGACCACACGTTGCAAGACCGTGGTCAAAGAAACGTTAGCGGCACTTGGCTGGGAAGTCGTACACCACCCACCATATTCATCAGACATTGCTCCATCAGACTACCATTTTGTTCCGGTCGATGCATGCAGTCAGGCCCCGTTCTGCACAGCGGTTCAATCGATACGAAAATATTAACAAATGGCTGGATTCATGGATTGCCTCTTCAAAACCTAAGAAGTTCTTCTATGCGCGGATCCATAATTTGCCACAAAGATGATCAAAATGGTGGTGTAGCTTCCGATGGCAAATACTTTGAATAATAAATATAATTCAAATAAATGTGTTTTTTCTTACCAAAATAACGCCCAAAACTTATTCATAGACCCAATATCATATCGAATGTGGGTTTTTAATCGAATGTAGAATGTATGAAAACGGATAAAAATTTAAACCAATATTTGCGTCACTTTTCATTATGATAAAAAATAGCAAAATTTTTCACATCGATTCGTTATTAATGGCCGACCCAGCTACATATAACCCATAACTGCCATACAATCACATCCCGTTTGATCCCAGGGCAGCCTGTTATCCGTACAAATTACACATAAATTCTGTATTTGATTTGTTTAAATTAACTTTATATTTTTATGCCGATTTAAAAAAAGCGTACAGTTTTTATTCGTTATTAATGAGAGTGTAAATAAAAAAAAAAAACTATTGTGTGTTGTTTGGACTCATGTCATCGTCATACATTTTGTTTACACACCAAAGACAGACGTCACACCTTTTAACTTCGTACGTCGTATTTAGATTATAAAAAATTCTTATATTTACCTTTTACTATTTTAATATTTTTAATTTACAATAGTTTGTTTTTTATATATTTCTGATGTTTAAAAATACAAAATAATACCTCAATTTAATTGTTTTAATTTTATTGAGAGTATTTCTATGTACAATTAAATGCGCGGCGGGACAGTGGAAAGTTTCACATAAGTTGTACCGTACACGGCCGTCAACGGTTCAGTATAAAAAGTTCTACGCGTCTGAATTCACATCACAAACAACACACATTTGATTGAGTGAAATTTTTTAATTTCGTTTTTTTCGTTTTTTGTTTTTTCTTTGTGAGAAATAAATCATTGAAATTTTGACACAAATTTTGTTTTGTCGAATTAAATCTACATTTGTTTGTTTGCGTCCAACAATTCCAAATTAAGTGTTTTACGAATACGGGGTGTGGTGCCATGTATTTGGTGAGTATAAATTTACAGTTATTTTGATGGTTTCTCGGCGTTTTTTCTTATAATATAATAATTTATTGTGTGTCTGTTCGGGGGCGGGCGGGCGGTCGGCCATACTTTGCTTCACACTCTGATATGTGGAGTTGTGAATGCAAAAAATAAAATGATTACATTAAAATTAATACTCGTCCCCCCCCCCCCCCCCCTCCCGCCCCTCCCTCCGAATGTGAAGTGAAGATCCGTTTACGCACAGCAAGTCTATTAATTAATAATTAAATTACGATACTCTTGTCACATTCCTTGATTCTAATAAATTAACAAATATTTTAACAGTGTCCGTTGTCCATCCATTTTATCATTATTATCTAAAATATCCTATGGCCTTAATGAGAATAAAAATTATGAAAAAATAAAATTACGGTAAATCATAAATCATTTCATTAACAACAACAACAACAACAACAACAACAACAACCGTTAAAATAATAAATAATGTAAAATATAAATACGAACGCACGCGCGCACACAAACCCAGAGGCAATAAAAATTAAAAGTATATTATTAACAGCAATAGCAACAACAACAACAACAACAACAACAACAACAACAACAATAATAATAACAAAACCAGCACCCCGCAACCCAAAAAAACAAAATCAAATTGATTTTTATAAATAATTGTAACGGCATTTAAGCAATTTAAAAAATTTTAAAGTATTAAAAATATTAGTATTAATTTTTTAATTATTTAATTTATTATTTTCTATTTAATTTTAATATTTATATTTAATTTAAAATAATTAATTTATTAAAAATTGAACATTAAAACAAACAAATAAATTAAAATATTAAAAAATTTGACAAAAATTCTTGAAAAACAATGAGTGAACCAATAATATCGATAAATTTACATGAAAATCAACCGTTATCGGGTATTTTAATTGCAACAAAATCAAATTTATCAGCTATTTCTGATAATCCTGTAACCGATCCGGGTTCATCGAATAAGGTAAAAACAAAAATTTAATTATTCATACAATTTTTTTTTTAAATAGAGTATTTTATTTGAAAAATAGTTTTACAGCCAAAAATTTTTCAAAAAAAAACCCCACGGCCGCTATCCAATATTTATAGTTGCCGAATATTGTGGGTCCACAAATTTTGGGGGGTGTTTATACTACACTAAAATACTATGTAAAAAAAAAAACTGTTGACTGTGACACTGCAAACGTTAAATACGTTAAATTATGGCGTTTAAGCTTTATGTTTAAATAGTTAAATTATATTTTCGAAACAATAAAGCTCAAATTTATAGAAATTAATTTTAAGCTTTTAATTTAATAATATAAAAATAATTAATGATAGAGAGACGCGGAGAGATGGATGACGGACGACGATAATGTTGGAATTATATGAATTGTATGCGGTTGCGTGAAACAAAAAAATGCATACATGCGCCAAAATGACGCCGTTGTGCTTTGCACTTTTTATTACTTTTTTATTTAACGGTACAATAATGTTTTGCAATTAAAATGCGAAATACGCAAGTGGGTAGGCCATCTTTTGTTTCTCATATTGTGCGCTCTTATCGGAACACTATCCATAGCCTTTCGCAAATGTTCGTAGGTCACGTAGGCCATGATTTCATGACAAATAAAGGTCAGCAGCTCAGGTTAAATTCGATAAAACGGGCCATTGAATCCGGTAAAATATGCAATTTGTTTTTCATATTGTTGCAACCATATTTGTGGATGGTTTTCCACAGTTGGCCTCCACAGACACCGTATTAACTTTCAAAGAAATACGGATGACTGATCGTTTCGCATGATACACCGCACCAAACAGTACACTTATTTGTGAATGTAATTGTTGGCGATGAACTGTTCTTGGCATATTCTACAATTTTGCTTGTTAAATGCGATCGATCCCATTTAATTGGAAATTCACAAATTATGAATAAAATAATGATTTTCATTTGATTTTTGGCCGCAAATAAATTCCATAATCAAACCGTTGCTGGCCGTTAACTTTAGTTTTTGCATAAGCTGAACTTTATATGTGTATTGTGTAACCGAAAAAATTAATTCTCTGTAGCAGCTGCGTTCGTGATAGCCCAAATTGTGTTGAACATCGCATTGTTGATGTTTCTGTATTTTCCTGAAACACTTTTCCGTATCCGATGGTTGTCGAAAATTTCCAAACCATACGTCTGTTATTGTTAACTTGTGAGAATCCAATTCGCACGTTATAGTAGTATCGCGACGATAATTAGTAATTAGGTCAATTTCAAGTAGGGTCCGTTAAAATACGGGATTGAAAAACATTGGCTGCACATAGGTTCGGCTGCAGAAGGTTAAAACCGCACCGCATTTTTAATGCCATGCATTCGAAGTAATTTAGGTCAATGTCAGATTTACGATGCTTGTCTCTACATAGAAATTTTCGATGATAATGTGGATGGGCACTTATAATCAATGGAATCAATTTGGAGTGCAGTAGTGGGTTATTAAGAAAAACATTTAAATATACGGTTTTTGGAATGGTAAGATCAGAGCACCGAACACAATCGCCCGCAAGTCATTTGATACGGCAAAAATTGGTCGTTGAAATTGATTTTAGTTATCAATTTTAGATCACAACCGGTGGATCGTTAAACGAATGAATCGATGGCAGTGAGGTGTGAGTTAGTTTCGGGGATCACTGCCAGCCGATACAAATGACTGAATCAAGTGAAATGACTGAATACGTTTAAAGCAAAAATGCATTTGAAATGGTACTTTAGGATTAGGTTGGTTGGAAAAAAAACATATTCCGATGAAAGGTGTTTTCGATTTTGTCCGATCACCAGACTGCCAGACGATATACAATTGGAACTGTCTCAAACGGAAGTGACTTAACCACAATTTTAAATGAAAAGACAGACAGTTTTTTGACACATAGAAAATGTGTTATCGATCGTGTAAGTTTTAAGAGCACATCACACAGGCGATGTAATCAATTGAATCGAGTGGAGCAAGTCAAACCGGATCTGTATGCTATAAAACCGCTCAGGTACGGTATTAGCCTTCTCCAATCGAACCAATTTACCTTTTTCCAATCTTGAATTTTTCTTAGATCAAAAACAGTGTAATTTAATCGAAAAAATCGAGCGATTGCAGTCGGTGTGAGAATGCGGCAAGAATCGAGTGACCACTCACACGTAAAAAATCGTTTGAAGTTTGATCACAGCAAGAAGATTTTGTAAAATGTTAAATGGAAATTTTTTAGACACATGCGCTCAAATTGATCGGTCGGTAATGAGTCATCTATAGCAAACGTTTGACACAGACTAGTGGATACATTTTATTGATCGCCATATAATTTGTGTTTTTTTGATATTTATATGAATGGTTTTTTGTTTCCGATGACACTGAACCGCGTGACGTTAATCCGTTTAGGCAGACGTCCGCATAACACACATTAACCGACCGCGTTACATTATATTTTCTAATTTATTTCACCTAATCACTTACGAAATACAAAATTTATAATAATTAAAAGCGTCAATCAATCGGTGCGGATAGTGCATCGATGTGTGTGTGTGTGTGTGTGTGTGTGTGTGTGTGTATGACTGTGCTGTGGGTGTGCGTACAAAAATTTGACGTAAGTCTGTAATTTTTTGTTGTTCTTTTTCTGGTTTTTATATTTCTAAATTTTAAAAATAGAATGTTATGCCTTTTTTTTATTAGTTTTTTTTCTCACGCCAAATTATTCTTAGCAAAATGCAAAACGAAATAAAAATCCAATTTTATATCTATTTTATTTTTAATTAAATTTATAATAATTGGTTTTGTCCAGTTAAACCCACACACACACACACACACCCACAGAGCACATACACGTCGTGCTCGAATGAATTTGTGTGCTAATCATTTTGTTAGTAACTGGAAAATTCTAGTATTTAAACTAATATTATTATAAAATTTATTAATTGTATATTTAAAGCGTTGCTGGCACGCAGCTGTTGTTTACTTAACCAATGTACAAACGTGAATGTAAGATACGGGAACGTATAAATTAACAACATTTGAGCAAATATGTACTTATTTACAAACAATTTGGTATATCATTTTAATGAAACAATAAAAAAAAAACACTGAGCCATTCCGGTTTGGTTCAGTTTACAATTAATAATACCAAAAAAAATTTATAGTCTTAATGTAAATTTATACAATTTATGACTTATTTAATTAAGCGAGATAATTTTTTCAATTAAAATTACTTAAATAATGCACACGACTGCGGATCAACGATTAAAGGGGGCCCGCCTCAATTATTGTAAGTAAATCCGTAAAGGGAAGAATGAGGAGGGGGTGGCGATGATCGATAAAAATTCAAAAAATAATTAAATTTTAATGGAGCCAAAGTTTGCGATAAGTGAAACCAACATCCAAAGCAACAACATGCAAAATGTATACAACAAAATTTTAAATGCAGTCAACAATTTGTCCATTGCTCATCGGATTTTAACCGAAATTACGTACGCACTTTGAGAACATCTAAATAATCGATACCCATTGAATACGATTCCAATCACCAGCACCAGAAACCCGAACACTTTGACTATTTATCGAACGATTTTTTATCAAATTTGGAATGTAAGGCTATGCTAACGCAAATTGTTATAGGAAACTGTCTCCAAAATTATACTGAGAGGAATAGTTTGCTTGGATAACTTCCAGGCAATAATACAATTTCACTATTTCTCTCTTTCGATTTTAACCGAAATTACGAACACACTTTGAGATTGAGATTATATGATGAGAGTTCCGAAATGTAACCAGAAACCCGGACGCTTTGCCTATTTAGCTGACGATTTTTTATCAAATTTGGAATGTAAGGCTATGCTAAGCGAATTGTTATAGGAAACTGTCTCCAAAATTATACTGAGAGGAATAGTTTGCTTGGATAACTTCCAGGCAATAATACAATTTCACTATTTCTCTCTTTCGATTTTAACCGAAATTACGAACACACTTTGAGATTGAGATTATATGATGAGAGTTCCGAAATGTAACCAGAAACCCGGACACTTTGCCTATTTATCTGACGATTTTTTATCAAATTAGGAATGTAAGGCTATGCTAACGCAAATTGTTATAGGAAACTGTCTCCAAAATTATAGTCAAAGGAATAGTTTGCTTGGATAACTTTTAGGTAACAGTACAATTTTACCATTTCTTATCGGATTGTAATCCAAATTTCGTACGCCCATTGACATTAAGATTATGTGATGAGAGTTCCGAAAAAAGAAATCCAGTAATAATGTAGAACTTTCTTCAATAACCTCTGACCCACCACCCATTTGGCTATTTCTAATCCAATTATGATAAACATTTAGTATGTTGATTTAAAATGGGTTTTAAGTTTAATTATGGAAAAATCGAATACTCAACGCAATCAGGCTTTAGCGTTGTGTATGAATATTAATTCTGCAGAACTTTATCATTAACAGCTCCCATCTATGTTTACTGAATTTCATTAAAAATCGCAAAATGAAATTCTCAAGGTTGATGTGAAAATTGCCTAGAGCATCAATTTGCCCCGCCACTTTATTAAGAACTGATTATAAAATCGTAAAAAAGGTTGATGAGGAAATTGCTGTGAGTATCGATTTTCCAGCACTTTATTAGTAACTGCTGGTGATAGAATACCATTTTAAACTTGTACATATTAAATTTCAATAAAATCGGATTAGACATAGCACCAAATTGGTTAACGTCCTGAGTATCAATTTTTTAGCATTTCTTTAGGACCCCATCCTATTCTCAACACTACACATATATCAAATTTCTTCAAAATTGAATAATTAAAATAGCAAAAGAGTCCCGGTGGTTTCTTGTGGGTTCCGTCCTGTAGCCTCGCATTAATCTAACTTAGCACTTGAACATCGTTTGGGTTATATTTTCCTTCCCAACACAGCACACACACACACGTTGTTCGATTACACGACATCAATGGCTTTTTCAATTAACATTTCATTTGGTTGAAACAGCCACACTCACATTTTCTGATGCCGCACCACAAGAAACAAACATACCCTGAAGAATATTGAGCCGCGGCATAGTTGATGGTTGACACCAGGTTTTTTTTTCTTCTCCACAAATTGTTACATTACACTACGTCTGAAATAATGTAATAGTTTCCATATCGGATACATGGACAAGGTGCCACAATTATCATATGTGCCCTGTAATAAGTTTTGATCGGAAACTGGATACGCACTAAAATGAGCACAATTTATATGTAGGAAACTATTGCCTGATCTCAATAACGGACACAATTTATAATGACATTTCATTTGGTTTATGTATTGACTTGTCAAACATTTTAGTTATTTGGTTTTTTTAATAAAAAGTATTACCCACTGCGAAAATGGTTTCGAATGTAAACTATACATAGAATTGGTTTCAAATTGTGTCAACTTTATGTTGCCCGTGGGTAACCGACAATTATTTCTATTAGTTAAAATGTAAACGACCAAAAATATGTATTATTTTAATTCTGTTTTGTATCTAAACCGGCCACACACACTAATAAGGACGCATTGACTGACGGCCGCACAAATTTACTATACTATTGCCCGATTTAAATACAGACACCATATTTATATAATTTCATTTAATATTTAAAAAAAAACAGTCCATTCAAAGCATTCCTGTTTTCCCGCAAGAAAACCAAAAAAAAAAAAAAAGTATTACCCAATGCGAAAAACGGTTTTGAATATGTGAATTTTGTGTTTTAAATGGGATTTTGAATATGAAAAATATAATTTCAACAATACAAACTGTAATTTATTTAAAATTGAATAATAGTTTGAAATTATTTGTGTGTGTGTGTGTGTGTTTGTTGGTGTGTGTGTGTGTTTGTGTACGAGAATTGTTGATTGACAGATATTATTTGAACAATTGATAATTTATCGATTTTTTGTTAATCTCACGATTAATTAAATAATTATTATTTGCTTTGATAATGCTAAAAAGTCACATGTCACCGTGTTACAGCAGGTACCATCATCAGGTGTCACGCACATATGTGTCAAAACAAAATGTGTGTGCGTCAACATTTATTTTTTTTTATTTGGAATAGTAAAATAGACGATTAAAAATGTTCCAATGGAAAAATACAATTTTATTTAAATTTTTCCCCCCATTAGAAACAAAAATTATAGTTTTTATTACAAACACAAAATGAACTGCTGTGCTCTATTTTAGTACAAAAAAAAATCAAATTACAAGTTTTACATGTACACACACACACACACAAACACACACACAAACACACACATATTATCGCACACGCACATCTTATACAAAATGAAATATCGTTTAGATTATTTGAAATAGCGTTTAAAATTTTGTAATAATCATAAAATCCTAAAATAATTTCGAAATAATTTTTGGATAATATGAAAAGTAATTTATTGTTGTTGTAATTTAATTAAATTATTGACTTATTTTTAAATATGTCATCGATCGAGTATTCATTTGAAATTGCTATCGCTATCGTCGTCATCGTATCATTCACCACACACACACACACACACACACACCCATCGCAATCATTAAAATGTAAATATAAAATGAAACAAACATCTGTTCAAATAAAAGACATTTTAATAATAAATAAATCTATTGTTATCAATACACACACACAAACACACTCAAACACAAACACACACACATATACCGAATTTATAGGTTACAAAATATGTTAACAAACTATTTTGTATTGAATTCTTCGAAACCAAAGTATTGCAAAGTAAATTGGACAATATTTTCATATAATTATTTTACAATAACAATGGTGATGTCAGTACATGGAAATCTCCATATGATCAACACATATTTTTTAGCATTTAGTGGTAGAGCAGTAACGAAATGCTTAAAAAGTTAAAATTTTGCAGTCACGTCTCGCCACAAGACCAACATCCAATTAGAAGCAAATTTTTCACGAGCAACAAAATACATTACGCAGAATTTGACAACATTTCGTATCCTATTTTGATGAAATCTAGGAGGCGCATTGGGATCATATGATGAGTGTTTGAAAATTCAGGAAAATCGATACTCAGGACAGTAATCCAGAACCGAAATTTCCAGTAAACAAAGAAGAAGTTGACAGTTTTTTTTTTGTCCCCGTTTGATGATCATTAAGAATGTGGCTGTGATGTGGCCGGATATGAACAGTTGTTAAATAGATTTTGAAAAAATCAGTTTCATCAGATCTAAGTCCAAAAATTTTGGAATTTTGGCTTAGAGATCGTAGAACTTCAGTTAGACACCTGTATATTAAGGAAATTCTCAAATTTGATTAGAAAATTGCCCAGACTATCGATTTTCTAGAATTTCATTAGGAACTGCTGATATAATTCCATTTCACATTTACATATACAAAAACTTCATCAAATTCGGATAAGAAATGACTTGAATTTAACCGGAGGGAAGGGGGGTATATTTACACAAACTGTTCAGGAAAATTGTATATGAATAACTCTTTTTGATGAACCTCCTCATTAACTGTTAACATATAATCTCATTTTAATTCTACTGAGTACTCAGTTACCTCAAAATCAAATTAGAAACAGAATACTGTGTCGGAGTATCGATTTTTGCAAAATGTTTTTCGGAACTCACCCTATTATCCCAATCGCAATGCATACAACGAATTTCCTCCAAAAATCAGATGATTAAAATAGCAAAAGCGTTCAGGTTTTTGAATTTTCGTCTTCCCATTGTTTGTATCATTCCGCCGTGAATTTATGTTCCAAAAATTTTATCAAAATTATTTTCACTACCGTAAAATCTCCGATTAATTTAATATAGCTTAAGTGTATCGCTTCGTAGGCAAGCGTTAATTTGACCAGTAATGGAAAATTCCAAATACACGTTACGTGTGTAACTGGTACTATAAAAGTTAATTTTTCGGTTACAATGTGCGTTTCGTAACCGAATGGTAAACTAACGCTAACTTTTCTGATTTATTAATTTTGAAAACTAATTTGTAACTCAATTTTGAACAGTCACATACTGTAATTGCTCATCGATCGCCAGCTAGTGTCGTGTGTTTGTTGATTTATATGTTTTTTATTCTCTTCAAACTATTTGTAACTTTCACTTTTACCTTAATCCCAATCAATTTTCGTCCAATATTGCGGTGGTTTTTTCATTGGTTTACAATTTTTGTTACACTTTATTTCTCAACATCGTCGCACACTGAATCAATATTCCTTAGCACCGTCAAATTCATAATAGCCGTTTCATCTATTAACTGGCTCCGGTTAATTTACCCTTTCTACACACTGGGGGGGTTAACATATAGCTATTATGATGAGATGGAGGACAACCAGCTCCAGCAATAGTTTTTAATGCATTTGCATATATTTTGAACGTGCCGTGGCCGGAAGCTTAGCATTCTGATCAAAATACTATTTCTTCGTTGGTTATAAAAATATTTGTAAAAACATTTAGTAGTCACACAGATGATTTGTAAATGTGCAGGCGGAAACTGTCTGCACAAAAAAACGGTGTAAAGCACTTAGGGGCCAAACAATACAGTTTTCCATTTAACATCGCTTACACGATACGAGATTTACCTGTATTTATTATTATTGTATTATTTGTTACGCGACACAACTGTGAAAAGTATTGTAATTCCATTTTCTGTTTGCTAATCAATAAACATATATTTATGTACAGCAAAACCTCTGTCATAGGAAAGTGGTTAGGCGACAGTCGCACGTAGATATAATTTTCATATTATGTGTTTAGTAAAACATATTATTATAAATACTCACAGTTTTTTAGACAAACCATAATGTACAATTGTGAATTATGTAACGGCCAATGGGATCACTTTTTTTCTTTTTGTAATATTTTGACATTTTCTACATATGAAATATGTCAAATAGTCACAAAAATTGATGGCGATAGTCATTAATTGGCTACAACACATTTAATTTCAATAGCAGCATTCTAATATGAAATGTGTGTGAGTGTGTGTGTGTGTTTGGGTAGGTTTTCAAAATTGTTCCAATATTGATATTGAATAATGGACAGCAACGATATTTAATATATTCTCTATTCGACACGCTTTACTGTTTCGTTAAATAATACATTAAACTTTCCAGAATGTGTGTTGGGTGGCATACGGTAATTGGCCAATTGGTTTTTTCTCATGTTGACAAAACTGATTGATTCACATTCATTCATTTTATTTATTGTATTATTTGTATAATACAAATACAATAAAACACATACAAAACAATCAATATTTACGTCAACTTATAAATGACACAAATAAATATTAAATGATTATCGACATTTTATAAATACTAAATAATATGTCATTTAGCACATGATTATTATTATTATTATTATTATTTAATCAATATTTAACATATTCTAATTGAGGTACTAATGAAATGATAATAATAATAATAATTATGACTTACTAATGTGAGTTAAGTGAGATATATTGTGGAAAAATGATTAACAACAATCACAATGACCAATGATAATAATAATAAAATATATCAATTACATACACGCACACCACAACAACGTCGTAACCGTGTGTGTGTATAAGAAAAAAAATAATCGGATTGGATTGGATGACAAAAACCGTTTCGGTTATTTGACGAACGCATTTATTCTAACTCGTAATTTATCAATTTTGTACTCCCGAACGCACACATTACGCAATGTAACTGTTATATTTTGACACTGTAAAGAAAATGGCTACACAAAAAAAACTGTTAACAGTTTATTATCGGTCGACAATAGATGACGCTACGAAAATTGACTAATTTCTATTTTCAATTTAAATTTATTGAAGTGTGTTTGACCCAACAAATTGACTAAAATTTCTGAAACCGTTTCTACAAATGTAACAGAAATATTAATTTAAATATGGAAACTTTGTAGTTAAGCAGTAACACTAACCGCAGCCAGATTTTCGGAACACTATGTCCTTGTGGGGGTAATGATTTTCAAAAATTTTCCACATATGAAAAGTTCCCAAAATTGCATTATATTAGACAGAATTTCATTAAAATTAACGAAAATTTGCATAAAATTCCGGGCAGTTTGTGCAAAACTGTTGAACCCGACTCCATTTTCCATATCAAACGTTGTAAACAATGTTATTAGACAATAATTCATAGCCAAAAAAATAATCAGACAGTTTTTCGGCGTAACACTATGTGCTGTGGATAATTCTGTTAACTTTCAAATAGGAACAATACTTAAAATATTAATTTTTTACGCCTTTCCACAAAATTATTAACCGATGCGTATGGCCGAAATAAACTAATAATTTTGTGAAACGGTTTGGTTAACCGTTTTGCAAATTAATGAAATAAAAATTTATCAAAATTTTTGGAATTTTGTTTTTGGAAATGTGACCGAAGTTTCCTTTTTGTACAGCAAACTTTGTAAATCGTATTTCCGTATAATCGCTTTAACGACGGATAACCATTTTCCAAGAAATTCTTATAATTTCATACAGATAAAAAAAACTGTGTCGCCAAAATTGACTAAATTTGTCTGAAACTTTGTTTGGAAATGTGACCAAAGCTTCATTTTCTATAGGAAACTTTGTAAATCGTATTTCCGTATAATCGCATTAACGATGGATTACCATTTTCCAAGAAATTCTTATAATTTCATACAATTAAAAAAAAACTGTGTCGCCAAAATTGACTAAATTTGTCTGAAAATTTGTTTGGAAATGTGACCGAAGCTTCATTTTCTATAGGAAACTTTGTAAATCGTATTTCCGTATAATCGCATTAACGATGGATAACCATTTTCCAAGAAATTCTTATAATTTCATACAATTAAAAAAAAAACTGTGTCGCCAAAATTGACTAAATTTGTCGGGAACTTTGTTTGGAAATGTGGCAGAAGCTTTATTTTCTATAGGAAACTTTGTAAATCGTATTTCCGTATAATCGCATTAACGATGGATAACCATTTTCCAAGAAATTCTTATAATTTTATACAATTAAAAAAAAACTGTGTCGCCAAAATTGACTAAATTTGTCTGAAACTTTGTTTGGAAATGTGACCGAAGCTTCATTTTCTATAGGAAACTTTGTAAATCGTATTTCCGTATAATCGCATTAACGATGGATAACCATTTTCCAAGAAATTCTTATAATTTCATACATACTAAAAAAAAAACTGTGTCGCCAAAATTGACTAAATTTGTCTGAAACTTTGTTTGGAAACCTAACCGAAGCTTCATTTTCTATAGAAAACTTTATTTAAATTTATTTTTCAATGGTTAAGTTCAAAGTCCACTACAATATTGTGCACAGTACTGTGTTTGCAAATAGCCAATCAAAAAATTGTATTTTAACATATTTATTCGCTATACATCATTTCGCTCAAAACTTTAAATTAACCATCCCAAATTGGAATTTACTGTTACTAAGTGTATTCAATTGTAAGTTATAAACAACGGAATATTTTTTCTCAAATTAATGTATTTGTTGTGTTATTTGTCTGTGTGTGGTGTGTGTGTGTTTGTGCCTTATCATCCGTTTCATTCCATAAACATAAAATAATGTGTGTGTGTGTGTGCGCGCGCGCAAAGAATTTAGGTCAATAACAAAAAATTATTATTTTATAAACAAAAAATTAAATATTTTAATAGTAAATTTAAAACAGAAAAACTGGTTTATTTGTAGTTTACTCAAGATTTAATCAATTCCAATTGTGCGTCGTTGTGTTTTATTTTTTGTATAGACTCGTAAATGTTAAACGTTTGGGTTAGCCCAATTAAAACATATGTTAAATTAAGTATTTAACTTTAGTATTATTATTATTATTATTATTATTATGTATTTAAATGTTGTTACAATAATAACAATACCGTGCAGGGTGTACCGGCTCGAAATGTGTTTTAACCGTTTTATTCAATAAATGTGTTATGGACGAGGAGTGCGGATCGAACAATTGTGCACACTCAATTCGTAAAATATTTATATCAAAGTACTACCGAATATATTGTTCATTGTAATTTGAAACAAATGGTATGTCTGTATGTGGAGAAACAAAATAAACCACACACTCACAAAATGATTTCAAATTTTCGGTAGTTTTTTTCCGGGACATCCTGTAATAATAATATGAGTATAATTAATGTATTCAAAAACTGATGATAAAGTTGGTAGAAAAATAAATAATAATATGTTTTCTGTGAATTAATAATTAATTAAACTACATTATTTATTATTCAAGATAACACATGCATTTAACGATACGGCATTATCTACAAAAAGCATAGCAATAGTACGTCGTTAAGTATCTGGTTTAGTATCTGGTAGTATTTAGAAATAAATTCTGGAAATTTGTAGAATTTGAATATTCCTTATGTGTTTTTATCAAATTTTGTGTGTTTAGTTTAGTTTTTTGCGATTATGTGTGAGCATAAGTTTTGCGTAATTTATTGGAACAGAAATCAATCCCCACAAAAAACGGTAACGGTTCATTGGATTGCCGTATCTCATCATTATCAGTCTATTTCTGGTGCATTGCTGTACTAATTTTAAATGCAACGTAATTTAATTGCTGTGCTTTCATGCACAACAAATTTCCGTCTCATAAATGCATTTAAAATTATAGCAATTTCATAAAAATTATTGTTGTCGTAATCGTTGTCCTTGGACATTGCTATCGACCAATATGTTTATGTGTGTAGTAATAGTGGTGACAATGACTTGACATTTTGTCGTTACACTACGCGCCATATAATTCATTTTACGATTTGTAAAACACAAAATTAGGTTAATACAATTTTTCATGCTGTTATTAGGGCGAAACCATTCAACGGACTCAACGGCGACGATCGCAATTTTGAAATGGACATGCAATATTTGAAACCGAACAGTGTCTAGAAAATACGTTTCCTCACACACACACACACACTAAACACTAGACACCGGATCGGATTCCAAAATATATATCAAGTCGATCCAAAGTAACACTATTAAATTGCAACTTTTTAATTTTACTTTCACTTTAAAGTGTTATAGGTATTGAAAGTTGAAAAGGGTCTCGTCTCGTCTACAAAAATTTTTATGAAATAAATACTTATTTACTGAGGTATGGTTTTAGCATTCTCCTTGTCTTTGCTACTGCACCAATTGTGCCACGCAGTAACTTTCGATGCAAAAATCCGAAATTTTAAATAAGAATTACCGTTGTCACAGCCGTCTATGACCATGAAACATGATTTCTAAAACCGAAAAGAGTATTTTGGACGAAGTGATATTTTGCGAAAGAATGTGGAGACAATTACAAACCGTTTCTTAAAGTGAAACCGATTGTAAACTGAACATAAGAAATGGGTGCTGATAAATAATGTAATTGCCAAATCATAAGTTCTTTTTCCAAACATCTGACGACAGGTGAAAGATTTCTCTCAAAATAAATTAAGGTGTTTGATTTTTAATCGATGATAGTTTGCACCGTCTCAGAGTAACCGGAACACAATAATTGTGTGAGCGATTATGTTATCACATGTTTATGCAACGATAAAACTATAGACATCTCATAGGCCGCAAAATTTTGCTATTTTAGACCAGTGCATTTGCATACAAAATTTGATAAAAATAATAGAAAAACTTAAACGTTAAAGAGTGAGACCAAAAAAAAAATGACCAAATAAAAGCCCTGTTTCGTAGCAACTTAAATATTGTCCGAAATTGGCTGTGATCATCAGTTTGAGTCATACGCTATTGTATTGTAAAGTTTGAAGTTCGGCCAAGTCTCTGTAAACATTATTCTTCTTTATAGAAGTTATAAATTCTGATATTTCAGTGGTTTTCCTATATTTCTGAGGATTTAAATTTTCACCTATGGCAACTTCTAGACTCCATACGGCAGGAACCAAAAGTAGGCTGAACTTGAAACTTCAGAAAACAATAGCCTATGACTTAGGATCGCAAACCAATTGGGTTCATTATATTTGGATTGCTACGAAACAGGCGCGTCTTTTGTGTCACTCTTTAATAAAATTCGAAAATTAAATTAGCTTTTTCTTAGAACATTTTTTAAATGATAAACATAAAAACAAAACAAAAAAGAGCATGAGCATGCGCCAAACTATTTGAAATATATACATTTTCGAACAGTTACTCCAAAAAAAAAACGGGTTTAAATTCATTGTACAAAAAAAAAAAATAAAAAAATAAACGGTGCCTATCTACTCCCACGTACTCCCTTAATTAAATTATATGAAAAAAAAAAAAGCCTTCAACACAATAATACAAACAAACAATTAGAAAACAAAAAAACACTAGCACCACCCAGCAATTAACAACCCCCACACAATCACCACCTCCATTTTTACAGACCAATTATACATTCGATTCGAATTTTGAAATGAAAATAAATTAAAAACACAACCAAAAACAAACAGAATTTGAAAAATTGTCCAAAATTTAAAAAAATTGTCCAAATTTTTTTCTGTATAAATTTTTTTAACATGTACAAAATTTATAGGGAAATATGGAAACATCGAATAATGCATTTAGGGGGGGACATCAATCAAAATTGGTAAGGTTTTGTTGGAACAACATTAGAATTTTGCTATATAAACAATAAATAATCTCCTCTAGCCACCCAACCAACCCACCCACACACCAAATAATTTTTCCAGTATTTAAAACCATTGTTGTTGTTGTTGTTGTTGTTGTTGTTTTTAATATAATCATAATTTTTATTGTTCCCTTCTTCTTATAAATTATTAGACCAACATTGGGTAAATCCATTTATTATTTTGTCCGACAAATTCGACAACGAGCCTCCGAACACGATTGTGCAAAAGTTTATTTATAATCTTTAAGATCAACGCTAATTACCGGAACGCACTGCGAGCGTTTACACCCAAAGTTTAAAACTTTTGCATATAACTTTTTTACTATAATCTTATAATCGACATAGTTCAAAATTTTCATGGTACACCTTGTATAAAATTCAGATTTCATTTTTGCATAAAGGAATTACCCAAGAATTGATGTTCATTTTTAAAGCACAAATTTTGGGCAGAAAATTTTCAAAACAGAAATGGAATAATAAATAGGAAATCTAGGTGACTTTTTTGACACATTTTATATGTAATAAATGTCAAAATGTCACCACAAACGGTTACTAAATCGTCTTACCAAAAAATCGACCCCCGGAAAAACCGATACTACTAATCCCGAAAATATAAATAGATAAAATTTTGCAATATGAAAAAATGAAACCGATTATTTGTCCACTACTACATTTGTTCACCTATTTCTGGCAATTTATGGAGTCCATCCCAAAAAAAAATACGCGTATCGAGTCAATTTTTTTGACACCTTCACCAATAATGAAGCGTATTCCAGACAGGGCATACTGTACGTATCGGAATAAGTGGTAATCAGATGAAGTCACGGTTGTACTGTAAGACGGGTGCGGTAAGACTTCCCACCCGAGGTCTATGCGATTAGTGTCTGATCGCATATTCTGATCGTTTTTCCTTCAAATTTTTATTCAATTCAATTCAATTGTTGCGTGCACCGGTAACGGATTCAGAAGGATTTAGCTGCTCATTCGTTACTTTTAAAACGTGCAAACAACTGTTGACATGTTTGCGCAGCTACAGCATGACTACCATAAACTTTCACTAACAATACGATCACTGTCGGCACCACTTTTCTTCATGTTGAAGTGAATGAATTAGAATTCACATCACACAATAATTTTTTGTGACATTTTGACATATTCTACATATAAAATATGTCATCATGTCACAATATTGTGATGGTGATGGTGAATTTAGTTACTGATAGCCTTAGATAATAATTCCAAATTCTTTTTAAAATATAGTACCATACACCGATGATGTGCCAGATGGCATGGAAACAAATTGCCAGAAACCGGTATCAAGTGTATTTTAATACAGGGTGTATTTAAAATTTTTTATCAAAACATTAGTTTTTCCTATTTATTTTATTTATCCATTAAAAATGATTATTATTAACCCATTGAACTCTTGTGTCGAGTGTGGTTCGACAGTATATTTGTTACACCAACACCTATGTCCACATACGTTTATTGTTACCACTTTTGATGTCCTTTTTTTGTAAATTAATTAAGGAGTAGGAGATGGAGATCAAAAGCAAAAAAAAAAAAAAAATCGGAGTTCAAAGGGTTAACGATTGAAGTAAAAATAAAATTAATCGAAATGGAATTACCCCATAATTAATTTATATTTATTTTTGTATTTTTTTAATTATATTTTTTCTATTTTTATTGTTTTTCAATGGTTTTTTTGGTTTTTAATTGCATTTATTTGAATCCATACAAATTTTATATTGTAATATTTTTAAGTGTTTGTTTGTTGTAATTATTTTGTTGTTGTTGATGTTTGGTTTTTTTTTTTTTTTGGCCTATAAATACTTGTGAGTAAAAATCTGACGTTTTGAAAAATATCCTAAATATAAACGATAAATTTAACAATAAACATACAACACATGCGCACTCAGAAACACACACACACACACACGCACACTCATGTTATCAATAAATCATAAAATGGTGGCAACATATTTTTTTAATTAGACGCGTGCTAAGCCGAAAATTTAGTATTTAATATTTGATTTCAGAATGGCGTGGGCGTGAAGGGTGATTTTAATATTTAACTTCAAACGTCGTATCGAAAGATAATTTTTTGAAAGTATTTTTTTACAGCGCATGGCTGTTGTTGTACCAATAATGCACACATACACGTTTTTTTCGCAGCCAAATGTCAAACTTTATATGAAACAAATAACTGCAGATGGCAGATTTTTTGCTCAAAAAGATTGCTGTAGGTTTTTGTGTCATTCAATTCACGTTGACATAATCTCCTATAAATACACTGTAAAATTACTAATAATTGCCGTTATTATTCAATCGGCCATTTTGCTGGGATGATAGCGCGCATGTGTGCAAAACGTTTAAAGTCATGCCTTTTCGTTTTTATCCATTTTTATGTGAATTTTCACAAAAGTTTGTTGTAAAAATGAAACAGAAAACTAATGCCATGCAATTGTTTTCTAATTAAACAGTAGAATCTCCCTGTGTATTTGAAAAAATCTTTTAAAATACACACACACACACACACACAATATTTATGAAATATACAGAGATAAAATGAATAAAACACAAACATAAACACAAACAACGTACGATAAAAAAAACAAACAACTTCCGGTAATAATATTTACAACAAAAGTTAAGTTTTATAAATTGTATCCGGCCTCAAATACATCGACGAAAATATTTATAATGTCAGTTTAAATAAATGAACAGAATTGCGTATTGCTACTTGAATCATTTCACAATCGAATATTTAATGGAAATTTACCAAATGCAGTGGAAACAAATTTATGAACAGTTTTTTTTTGTAATATTTTTATGTATTTCAATAGCCACTCACTTACGTGACAACTGATCTCATGTTTAATAAAATATTATACGTTAGACTTATTTATAGTCCGACCATTGTAACACCGGTTTTCTGCAAAGTGTCGCATGAACAAACTCTTGCGCGAATCAATGTAAAACTGACAAATTTTCAAACAAAAAACTCATGTATTTGTACGCCATATTGAATACGGCATTTTGAATTGTCTCGGATCGATTCGAGGAGTACTTTTACGCCAATTGTAATTGTAAGAAATTGGAATTTGTGGTTTTTCCTATTTACAATAATCTTAAATATAAATTGTGTAAAACTTTTATACCGCAATTGTTTCATTTTAATGTGCCAGCCTTAAACTTTACTGTGTGGCATTGTGGCGCAGCATACATTTTTATTGGATTTCGTTCAGAAATTCGAAAAAATCGAAAATGTTTGTATAAAATGTTTATTATTCACACACGGTGACGTTAATGTGGTGAAATACAATGGTGGACATGAACATTTTTGTATTAAAAAGGCGTTACACAATTTGTACACTGTTAAAATCGATGGTGTCAAATAGTACAGTACAGGAACAGTACACAATTTCGATAAGAAAAAAACGGGATAGACCAAACCAGAATAGAATATGTTTTGTTGTACTGGATTGTACTGTATTGTAACGGTCGGTAGAATAAAATACAGTTATAGTTTTGTAATTCTTTAATTTTAATTTTAAATTTCTCATCGAATTGTTCCTATTACCAAAGTTTCAGAATATTGTTGGCCTCAGATGTAAATGTCAGCTAAGTATCGTTGGGCCACCATACATTTATTTCGAACTGTTCATAAAATATATATATAATTTCATAAAACATTACATGGATTTATCAAATTACAAAATTCATGGAAACCCCCAGTCAGGATACAGGATTCGTTAATATTATAACCGGGAAAAAAAACACACTTATTTTAAAAATATTACTTTGAAAAAAAACCCACTTTTACACAGAATCTACTGTAATTAGTAACCGCAATAAAATAGTTGGCATTATAAATATTTCTACGGGTGTAGTTGAGAGTATTTATTAAAATTTTGAAATTTTTATAATGTTTTTGTTTGTGTGCGTGTTTATATATAAATATAGTTCCTTTACTTGTAGTAGTAGTAGTAGTAGTAGAAGTTGTAGTAGTAGTGGTAGTAGTAGTAGTAGTAGTAGTAGTGACAGTAGTTAGTAAAATTAATTATTTGCACAATTTTAATAATACTTTAATTATTTACTTTTTACACACACACACACACACACACACCCTCACACAATACTATTGAAATTGTAAAATTACATCATCGATTTGTTAATTGGTGGATGAGTTAAAGGGGTTCCACTAATAAGATAGGCGTATTAGATACGACCCCGCACACCATTTTGTATTACACTTCGAATGAAATTGTTTTAAACGTTGTAGAAAATTAGATGTGGGCTTAAATTTTTGCATTTAAATGCTGTGTAATGGCATGGGATGGGTGCCCAATAGAAAAAGATCTGGAAAATATACGAAAATTTTCATATTTAACCCTTAGCGAACGAACATGCGACATTGCAAATATTCTAAAAAAATCGAATGCCGCCATTACGTTATGCGGCATGACGTAATATATATTCTCTCATTACTAAAAGTTTCCATAAAAGCCAATAAAGCGATATTAAATTATGTACATTTTCTCGCTCTGGAAATTAAGCATTTAATTTCTCCAAAATCCTGTCGACCTACGTGTCATCGTTCCAAAAAAACGACGCTCGTTCGTTAAGGGTTTTAAAACATCTGAAAATGTGTGAGAAGAAAAAATAAAACGGATGTTACACCGGGCGGTGTTTAAAACGGTAACAAATTGAAAATATTTGGATATTTTTATTCCAATTGACGGATCACACATTGTCGTTACAGAAAATTAATAGTATTTCCAATTAAAAATGGTACAGTTGGTAGAGTTTTTTCGTTGCACTTCTACAACAATCATTCATTCAAATTACAAATAATAGTTTTTAAAATGCTATTGGGTTGTGTCAATAAAATTACAAACACTTTTAAAACAAAATTTTAAAATTTACCGCATGCAAAATAACCAAAAATTTTAAAACTCATACTTTACTATTTTCTGCACAAATTTTCTAAGTTCCGTTAAACACACACACACACACACACACACACACAAATATATTTGAATTTTATTTTTTAATTACTTTGTATACGAGGGTGGATTAACAAATACCGGGGCGCATTCAACGGCATTGCATAATTGCGGTGATGAAATCTTATCCACTCCTAGAATATTATAATTAATATTATGTGTGGAATCGTCGCCAGATCTTTAAATGGACTAACATATTTATAAATTTCATTTTTTTTATATTATATTTCCATATTTTGACCATTTTTTGGTCGATTTTAATGGATGGATGGTGAATTCCGTTGACTGCGCCATGTTATTTTTTTATTATTATATGGTATTTTTAATACACCCTGTGTCCAATGCACAAAACGAATTTTTTAAATAAATAATAATTATTAATATAAATTATTTATTTATTTTAAAAACATATCGTAACGGATTGGATTGGATTCGTTTCGATGAACAAAACAACCAATAATAAAATACGATGATGTGCGAAATGAATGAGCAGCAAGAAGCTAAATCAGGTGCATTAAAAAAGACAATACGTTATCGTAGTCGCAGTTTATCAGCGTCTTCAACTGATTCATATAGTTCAGGTAATTATTATTGATTTTTTATTGGATTGATCGTTGCCCGCCGCCAGCCATTTGCGTGGGCTACTTCAACAGCAAATTCAATGAGTAGGTGGGGGCGTTGTTAAATTGTGTAATCGTATCATTCACATTATCGATGGCGATGTCATCTCTTTATAACCGTTGCCCCCTCCCTTCAATTGTGTACCTAATTATTTCCAAACGGCGTGCTGCTTAATGGATGGCTATATATTTTAAAAACCCACACTTCATATTTTAACCCATTAACGTTGAGTCACCAATTTTCTAATGTTTATATATTTTCAGTATAATATCCGATCAGTCGATCAATATTTTTCCAATTAAATTTTCCCAAATGTATGCCATTTGAAATAGCCCAATGAAAATAACCATTTTTTCTAACATTTCCTTTTGTCTTCGTCTACACCTTCAACAATCCCAATCAATTTTTGATTGGTTGCATAATTGAACTTTGACTTTGGCACACAATAATGTGGTCCTGTATTGTTTTGACCTTAGCATTTGTTACAATACATACAAATTTACCTTCTCTGCCATCAACACACCTACGCCAACGCACCCCACCGCCTGCCACCATCGATTCGGCAGTTTTTTCAAAAAAGTAACCACTCGATACTCACCATTAAAAAAAATTAAAACTGTTACCAATTCTTAAAAGTACCAGTTACTTTGTACTCAATTGATTACTATTCATAAATACCAGTTACTTTGTACTCAATTGATTACTATTCATAAATACCAGTTACTTTGTACTCAGTTGATTACTATTCATAAATACCAGTTGCAAAGGTTATAAGATAAAGTAACCGGTAGCAACGGCTACAAAATAACTGTTAGTAATTTAAAAGTACTCGAATAACGGTTACTATAAAAGTAATCATTTCGCCCATAACTGTCTACTGCAAAAGTACAGTGAAATGGGTGAAGCGGTGGGGGGGCGGTGGATTTTATAATCTTTAAAAAAAATAACAAAATAATCAGTTTTTATGGACGCGGACATCAAAATCCAATAATTTTTCTAATTATAGCTTCTAATACAGGTAGTAGTTCGGAAGAAGATGACATTTCGCCAAGAGAAAAAAATCAACAAAATAATCGTGGATTCATTGATTTTTGTGTACGCAGTATTAATCAACATGGTTTTGGGCGCCGTGAAATTGAAATCGCTGAACAAGGTAATTATTTACAATCAATTATTTTTAATTACGTTCGTTGCATTAGCGAAGCAATACCATTTTTAAAAATTACTAACAACATTTCTATCGTCAATAAGTGATGTCGGAAATCTGATGTTAAAAATTGAATTGATTTAATGTTAGTTAATTTTTTTTCTATCATTGCATTGGCGAAGTATACACTTTTTAGTTAAATGCATTGTGAAGATATTGCATATGGGTTAAGTGGTATTTGAAATGGTACTGGTTAATAAATACCAATAAGTAATTTTCCTATGAATACCTAAGGAATTCAAAAATTTCAGAGTTAATATTCACAAATAGCTGCCGGTTTTTTTAAACCGGCGGGCCTCGGGCCTCGGGCCTCGGACTTAAATTCCAAATTGTTTGTCCGACGGCATTAATGTTTGGAAATGACACGCTGAACAGTTAAAGGTGTCATTATAATCGTTTTATGGTTTACTTAAATATACCAAAGTTTTTCGCTTATGTGAAGACCATAGGCTGAGGAAATTCATAGGGTTCGGTTCACAATCATTTTCATCTATAATTATTATTAATATTTTTGTATATATTTTTATTATTTTCTTTCCCACAGAAATGCCTGGCATTGTTGCATTACGAAAACGAGCCGTTGACGATAAACCATTGAAAAATGCCAAAATTGTTGGTTGTACTCATATTAATGCACAAACAGCTGTTCTAATTGAAACACTTGTGGATTTGGGTGCATCGATACGATGGGCTGCATGTAATATTTATTCAACACAGAATGAGGTGGCGGCTGCATTGGCCGAAGCCGGTTATCCAATATTTGCATGGCGTGGCGAAACCGAAGAAGATTTTTGGTGGTGCATTGATAAATGTGTGAACGCTGAAAATTGGCAACCAAATATGATATTGGACGATGGTGGTGATGCAACACATTTAATGTTAAAAAAATATCCGGCCATGTTTAAAATGGTGAAGGGCATTGTGGAGGAAAGTGTGACGGGTGTACATCGATTGTATCAATTGTCAAAGGCTGGTAAATTGGCGGTGCCCGCAATGAATGTTAACGATTCGGTGACTAAAACAAAATTTGATAATTTATATAGTTGCAAAGAATCGATCATTGACAGGTAAGTGGGTGGTCTTTTGTTAAGCATTTCGTTTCTTCGCATCCGCTTACCGCTTCAACTTACGTTTTTTTACCGATACATTATTATTTTGTGGCAGCACCATTTCTTATTTACAGTTTTTATTTTAAGTGTAACGGTAATTTATTGTATAGAGCATTCGAATGAACTTGGTAAAAATTCAATGATCAAATGGGAGAGTAATTCTACAGATATAGGAAATCATCTAACGTCCCCACAAAACCTATGGCTGATGTCCATTCGATACTAAAATCTATATCAGTTGGAATCTTTAAATTACGTAAGTTCAATGGTTTTATTGTAAATTGAGATATTGCAAAAGGGAGCGGTTTATATTCTGGGAAAGATTAATACACTTAACTTCTATAGATTTTGTAGAATTGGATTGGATTTTACCATCAATTTTAAAGTTTTCCATAATAGATTTGCACTCTCACTCTCTCTCTCTCTCTAATTACACTGAATTTCTTAGAAGTCCATTAGAAGCGTTACACAATAAATTACCGTTACACATCTGCAAACACAGGTCAGCCATCATCGCTGTGTGCTTCTATTGTGATTTTATTAATTAAATTGAAAAGTGCAATACACCAAATTTCATATGCGACACAATAAGGAAGTGATGTAAAAAATCCGGTGTCCGAGTTCAAACGTAAATAAATTCAAACAATTCAAGATGATTATGATAAATGATAATGTTGAGGTTATGTAACATATGTGAGTTTTTAGTGACGGAGCTCGTGATTTGCGCACTAACCCCTTCTAAACCAATATTATGTGAATATAAAGATTATCATAAAATATATAAGTTAAGGGGGATGTAAATAATATTTTGGCATTTATGGCATGTTAGGGATAGTTTTTTTTTACTGTGACGGAATTATAGTCTACGCCATTAACTTTTGTCCTAAAAAAAATTGCTAACTAACCTTCGCCTAACGCTCTTCCTACCCCCTCACACGGAAAGAATATTTAATTATTATCAAATTGTCAAAATATAATATGAGCAGCGGCGGTGTCAGATAGCCTAACTTTGTACCGTTATATCGCATTAATGTTTAAATTTACGAATATTAATACATATTTTATTTTATTTACACACACACACACACACACACAATATAGTTTAAAACGTTCAACCGATGTTATGTTTGGCGGTAAACAAGTTGTTATTTGCGGTTATGGTGAAGTTGGCAAAGGATGTTCCCAGGCATTAAAAGGTTTAGGTTGTATTGTTTATATAACTGAAATTGATCCAATTTGTGCATTACAAGCAAGGTACCGAACGCATTTTTAAACATATTTACCGTTTTATTTGTATTTATATTTTCATTTTTTATGGCGTACGCCAACCCACCACACACACACACACCCACATAGCATGGATGGTTTTCGTGTTGTTAAATTAAATGAGGTGATACGTAATGTTGATATTATTGTTACCGCAACCGGTAATAAAAATGTTGTGACACGTGACCATATGGATAAAATGAAAAATGGTTGTATTATTTGTAATATGGGACATTCGAATACGGAAATTGATGTGGTAAGTGTATATTGAAATTATTTTACAGTGTATTGTTACAGTTATTACAGTGTGGTGCATGAATGTTTGTCAAAATTGGGCGAACTCTTATATGAACGACGTTTTCATTTGAACCGGAAATACAACAAAATTTAACACATTAGTATTTCATTTTTTAAGATAATGGTGCGTTGTGTTTTTAAAAAGCTTTGAAGATTAATGATGCAGAAAGCTTTTTTCGGAATTATTAAAAATACATTTTTCGTATTCCGAATTAAATGTGAAATGCGATGCTCAACCATCGGCTTTAACAAATTATTTTGCGGTACATTTGAAAAGCTTTAAAAAAGTATTAATTTGAAAGAAAAAAAAAATGGAAAGCTTTCTTTGTTCCCAAAATTAAATTGCGGACAATTGCGGATTGGTATTGGATATCCAAATTTACTTTAGAATTTCATTAAGAATTGATTGTTCATTGAATACCTATTTTAAACAATTAATATAATTTACCATTTCACTTTAGTCATTTTAGTCGACGTGTCATAAAGCGGAGAACTCCTCAAACATATTTTAATCATATATGGCTTTAAAAATACTAAATAAGTATACGGTTCGATTGACGCATGGTTGAGCGGTTACACTTTAAATGTTAGTTTCAGACAGAAAAAAAAAAGTAGCTTTCTTTGTGTGCTATGAAAAAGCACTGCTTCATTCTCACATCCAGCCGCCACACGCAACGGTTGTATCTTATTGTATTATTACAATATTACATAGTACAAATGTAAGTGTTACCTGATTGGACATTTTTTTAATTTTCTATTTTTTTTTCATTCAACAGAACAGTTTACGTACGCCGGATTTAACCTGGGAAAAGGTACGGTCCCAAGTTGATCATATAATATGGCCAGATGGACGACGCATTATATTGTTGGCCGAAGGACGATTGGTTAATTTATCGTGTTCAAGTATACCCTCATTTGTTGTATCGATAACGTCCGCCACACAGGCATTAGCATTAATTGAACTATTTAATGCACCACCTGGTCGATATAAATCCGATGTATATTTATTGCCGAAAAAAATGGATGAATATGTGGCCAGTTTACATTTACCAACATTTGATGCACATTTAACCGAATTATCCGATGAGCAAGCAAAATATATGGGTTTAAATAAGGCTGGCCCATTTAAGCCGAATTATTATAGGTAAAAGTGTATTTATTGTATTAATAATAATTTTGGTTGTGTGATTGTGCGCCAAAAATAGGTTGATTTAAATTATTAAAAAACAGTTGGAACCTTTCGGCATACACGGCGGGACACATCGGATAACTGGAATGTGATATACTGTTCCATTTTTAATTTTAAGTTTATTATGAACATCAACAGATTATTCCGTTTGGCTATTAGCTATAGAGAAATGCTGTTTTGGGAAACCGAAATCTAACTGAATCTACTTTAAAACATATAGTTCTAATATCTCATCGTATTAAAGATGAGTCCTGTAGGTACGATTGTTCCGCATGCACGTGTTACAAGAGATTCAGCTTATAAACCAATTTTTAGCATAGACATACCCAATTTCTAAACGATTTCATAGTTAATCGATGAGCAAGTGAACTTGGGTACGTCCATTCGATTATTATAATTCAAATGCGAATATAGTCATCACGTTTAATTAAATGAATGAAAATGAGTATAGATATTCCAGAACTTCATTAGAAACTGATTATATGTAATCACATTTAACACCTACAAATACTGGATTCCATCAAAATCGGATAAGGAAATCTCAAGCTTTCTGGTTGAGGAAATTGCCCAGAGTATCGATTTTCCAGAACTTCATTAGGAACTGTTCATATAATCACATTTAACACCTACAAATACTGGATTCCATCAAAATTGGATTAGAAATAACCCAATTGTTCTGGTAATTGGACAAAGGCTTACAATACTATCCCGAGTTTTGATTTTACAGAATTTCTTTAGAAACTCACCATATAATCTCCCATTCTGAACATACTAATACCAAATTTCATCAAAATCGTTTGATTGCATTGTAAATTTGTGTCCATATTTCTGAATTGGTCCGCAGAACGAGTAAGACTAATACATGTGTCGTAAACTTCACTCACATTTATGTATCGTCGTACGCTGATGGTGCTGAGGCAAACACACACAGTGATTTGATTGATTTAAGGCAAAATTTAAATGGTCAGACATTTTGGCACCAAATCCAATTTTTTGAACAATTATTGTCATCGTATTTTATAAAATATTAAAATTGCTAATTTTACATTTTATTTACAGATATTAATTACAACTGCCGGTGTGTAAACATTTTTTCCGAATGATTGATCAATCGGCCGCCAAATGATTTATTAGTTTAGAAAAATTATCGGAAAAAAATGGCGTCACATAATACAAAAACAACACACAATAAAAATTAAAATAAAATTAATAAAATTAATTTAGCAAAAAAATTATAATTTAATTGTAATTATTATTTTTACTATAATTTATTTAAATAATTGTTATTGCAAAAATTAAACGAAAGAATATAATTACAAATATATTTATAGATGAAATAGAAATCAAGGAAAGAGACAGAGAGAGAGCGAGAGAGAGAGAGATAGAGAGAGAAATAGTGAGATGATTTAACGCATGCGAATTACACAAATGATTTTAAAATGTTTATTTTAATATTTTTATTTTTAATTTTTTTGTAGTTTGTTGGTAGAGTTTTCCTTGAATGCATGCGCGTGCGCTGCTGCATGTACGCGCATGTAATTAATATTAATAATAATAATAATAATAATAATAATAATAATATAAAATAATTGTAGTTATTAAGAACAGTTATTTATAATAATTTATGTTCATCTATTTTCGGCAACACACACACACACACACACACACACGCACACAAACACACAATAAAAGCTCCAGTAAAAGCTTTATTCTTTGTATCTACAGCGGCCATTTTTCTTCAATGGTTTTAACCCTAGTGTCCATGAGAATTGTTTATAATAGATTATAGCAGAAACCAGACAAGTTAGAAACATAAATCGAACAGTGACTGAAAGGTGGAATCCTCTGTTAGTCATATTCGGATACAGAATGTTTTTACAGTCTAGGTATTTGGAAAGTTTTGGGACTATAATTAAGCATAAGCTCTGTGGCGAATTGGAAAACTGCCAATGTTTCTAATTTTCTAGCTACCAGGTATAGGAGTATGAAGTGAGCCGCTGTCAATAAATGGCTGTACTTATATTAGTAATTGTGAAAGAGCCTTAATGCAATGTTTTTTCTATTGTTTTGACATCTGTCAACAACATTCAGAGTGTGGTAAATTCCATTTGTAATACAACAACATAAAATTTTATCGTGTTAAAAATGTCTAATTTTGTGCCTTCAACAAACGATTTGCGGGTATCATCAGTTTTTTGTTATCATTTAAAGAAAAACGCAGCTGAATCTGAACGAATGCTTGTAGAAGCTTTTGGTGAACATGCTCTATCATTAGCAACATGCAAAAGATGGTTTCAACAATTTAGAGACAAAGATTTTGATTTGAGAAATGAAGAACGTGGAAGACCACCAAAAAAGAAGCCTTAAATGTAGATCAAAAAACAATTTCTAATCGTTTAAAAGCATTGGGAAAGATTCAAAAGTGTGGCAAATGGGTTCCACATGAATTGAAACTGAAAGGCAACAAGAAAATCGAAAAACCATTTGTGAATTGCACCCGTCAACAATACAAAAGGAAGTCTTTTTTGCATCGAATCGTGACTGGTGATGAAAAGTGAATATATTTTGAGAATCCTAAACGCAAAAAATCATGGATTACAGTTTACACCAGGTAAAGCAGCAACATCGACTGCAAAACTAAAACGATTCGGTAAGAAGAGAATGTTTTGTGTTTGGTGGTGTGGTGTATCATGAATTTCTGAAACCTGGTGGGAAACTGTTAATACGGTTCGCTACCAACAACAAATAATCGATTTGAACCATGCATTATTAGATAACCGACCAGAATGGACAGAAAGAAAGAAAAAATCTGTTAAGGTAATTTTGCAACATGATAATGCACCAGCACACAAAGCAAAACCAGTTGAGGATACGATAAAGTCGCTTGGATGGGAGCTGTTACCACACACCCGCCCGATTCACCAGACTTGGCTCCTTCGGACTATCATTTGTTTTCATCGATGGGACATGCTTTGAAAGAACAGCACTTCAAAACATCTGAAGAAGTTGAAAATTGGCTATCTGAATGGTTTTCGTCCAAAGCAACACCATTTTTTCGACGTGGTATGCGAAAATTGCCTGAAAGGTGGTTAAAATGTGTAGAAAGCGATGGAAGTTATTTTGAATAAAATATTTTTGATTTTTCTATTCTAAATAATGTGTTTTTCTTCCTTTAAAAAAGGCTCATTTCATACTCCTAAACCTGGTACATCCACAAATTGTTTAACATGATTCAAGCCAAACCAAATTATTAAACAATTGTAATTTGGTTGCTTAAAATCGCAGAACTTCCAAAATATCCAAATTATAGAAATATTCTATTCTACTAGAAGTTTCAACCATTAGCAGTCACTGTTTGGGTTCATGATTTCCTTAACTCGTCTCAGTTTTCTTGGCTGTATGTATAAACACTTTTGTGACTTATACGAATGTAAGACTGTGGTATTTACCGGAGGGTGTAAAGACCTTCGTTTTAAATTTGAAATGGGAAAACTTACACGCTGGTATAAAATGTTTGCATTGACAGTAGGGTTAACATCGCAACTACCTTGCCACTATATTCGAAACAGATATATATATCAATATTTTGGGGGATGTATTGTAGAATCAGAACACTATTTTGGTTCCGTTTTGGTCCACCTACCGATATATGGATTTATTAATCAGACACACGCTGCTAGTTCCGCCCAGAGCTAAACATTGTGTTCAATTTGGAAAATTACTCCCTTTGACCGAGTAAATGACAATTGGTCTCTGCATTTTTGTATGTTTCGATAGATGCTTTAATTAATTTACTATTAATTTTATGTGGGGTGAATGGCATCGACCCGCCCGCTCAGATTTGTGTGTGGACACCTTTCTTTTCAATAATCAATCCACATTATTTTTATATAGTTTTGTAAATATTAATTTACTATAAACCTTGCCAAACAAATACGGGGATGAGGCCAGTTGGGACACCCTATTTATAAGCAAACAAATTTGAAGGAGAAATTTTCAAAGAATCCTTTTTAAATTTTGGTCTAATGTTAAACTTTGACTTTTAACTGGAAATAAAATTAAAAATTGTCAATTAAATCAAGACGCATGCGCGACTGTGTTAAAATGCGTTGAAATCAATGACAATATTTGTATAATGAAACCCAAGGATTAGGCGACGTGTGATTGTTATTGATTTGAAATTACCTAAATGGAAGCTACTCTAGCGAAATTTCGGGGGATATCGAATCAGATCACTCTTTGGATTCTTTTATTATTTAATAAATTATTCTTATGAGTAAATCGCCGATAGAGCATTGTGTGCGACATTGTTAATCTCTGGCGACTGTATCGCATACATCTGACCGTTTAGTTATTAGACAGACGGTCAATATTCACATGGAATTAAATTATTGCCAAACAGTAACTGGAGTCTACAAAAAGTAGCGCTTAGTCAATGCGTTGACGACTGGCTTTTCCCATCCGGGACGCAACCTAATACGTCTTTTTTTGTTGACATTTTTAAATGACTTGATACCTGCACTTCGTTCGCTTTTGTTTGAATTCAGGGGATTTAGGTGCAATTTCAAATGCAAGCTAAAATGTGAAATATTACTTTATCACTTATTGGATCACCTTTTTTCTCCAAACAGCGGTGTTTATAGCCTGCAAAAAAAGAATTTGATTTTCTGGGACAGCTAGATCACATCCTCCTTGGTCGTTAATCTTAGGCCAGCGAAACTTCAAAGGTCTATTTTCTGCTCAGCCCATAATTTATCACATCCAGGAGTACAAGTCATACGACAAAACTTATTAAGTGAAAATTCATATAGACATCTACAAAACTAGCATAAGACGGGTTTAAATGCCTTTTCAAAAGACAACCACTTTTTATTGTCCAAAGGATACCATTATCTCTTAGATATGCTCGACATAATTGTAAACATAAATCAAATACAGTAAAACATTATGAAAGGAATTTGAGTATATTAACTGTCACCACCATGTTACTGTAAGTGGAACTAATGACATCTACCAAACATACATTATACAAAGTTGGTCCTAATAGTGAGTATGCAGATATTGCTAATCTTTGAGTAGTGTCAAACTTTTCCAACCAGTTTTTAAATCTAAAATTTGTTGATCGCCAAAGAAGTCGGACATCCAAAATGGTCATATTTATTTTCAAGGCTTATGGCAAATCTGAATTTTCGGAACCCAAATTGAGTGGATCGAGAAAATAATTAATCAGAAAATAGTTTTTCATTTTATTTTGAAACATTTATTTTACGAAAAAAAATCATTAAATATAATTTGTTCAGAACAACTTTCGGAATTCTTTTGTCATTTAGTTTTGACTTTTGTGATTCTAATTATCAATTTATTTTGCAGGAAAATATCGTCAAATGTTTATGAGTTTTGTTAGTTGGACTGTTAAATTATCGTCGTTTCCATAAATAATATCATTAGAAATACGTAGAACCTCAAATTAATTAAAATATTTCCAACTTATCGATTCAATATCAATCAATATTCGTCTTCGGATTCATTTAGTGATGGCATTTGTTGTTTAATTTTTGAGATACGTGGGTTGCCTAGTGCAAATTGAGAAATAGAATTAAAGGCTGGGAACGGTAGAGCACTTGATGATTATAGTGATTCGTAAACATTTGCAGCATTGAATTCTTCAATTGGTTGGTGACGAATGTCAATTTGAACAGGTTCATTTTCGAATAATATTCTTGGATTTTGTTGGTCGACAATATTAACATTCGCATCGATTGGAAAACTATTTTCATCAGCTGTTGTGATATTGTTTTGAAGTAATGAATTCGGTTGATTGTCAAACTGTGGCTGTAACCATTCGAAATTAGTATTAAAATGCTCTTCTTGTTCTAAGAAATTATTTTCAGTTCGTTCTGCCATTAAATTATTTAAACAAAATACTGAAAGGGAATCAATATGGCTCAGATCCATTCCATCAATGTTGTGATTTTGTGGATCGGTATTTTGTAAATTTAACGAATGTGGAATGTCAACAGTTTGTAATCCATCATTACTGTGAACATCAATTTGTGCGTCCAATGAATTTGTTGGATATTGTTCAAACACATTATTCAAAATATTCGTTTCAGATGAAATTTCCACTTCGGATGAATAAAATTGTTCGTAAGAGTCTTGAATGGATTGTGGCTGAACATCAATTTCCACGTTATTATTTTGGATATTTATGTTTGAATTTTGTTGATTGGTTTCGATTTGATTTTGAACAGGAAATGGCATTTTAAATATATTTGAATCATCTGTTGATTTGCTACTTGGACCAGGCAAATTCTGATCATTTTGTTGTAGATTGATTGCAGGAGTAATATTATTATGGATAACACCAACACTGCTGTCGTTATTATTACCACTCACATTTTGTGCTTGATCCGTTGCATTTACAGTTGTCACGGCTGTGTGAGTTTTTCTATGGTATCTTAAACCGCTTGAGGAACTAAATGCACTTGGGCACTTTTCACATTTAAATGGTCGCTCACCGGTATGAATTCTTGTGTGAGTTTGTAAAGTTGATGTATTCGCAAATGATTTCGAACAAATATTACATTTAAATGGTGGCTCACCGGTATGCAAACTCATGTGGGCTTTTAAGGCATAATTCCAATTAAAGGACTCCGAACAAATATTGCATTTAAATGGTCGCTCACCGGTATGCAATCTCATGTGATCCATTAAAACATGATTCCACCTAAAGGACTCCGAACAAATATTGCATTTAAATGGTCGCTCACCGGTATGCAATCTCATGTGAACTTTTAAACTATCATTCCGATTAAAGGACTTCGAACAAATATTGCATTTAAATGGTCGCTCACCGTTGTGAATTCGTTTATGTGCGATCAATCGATCGGCGTATTTAAATGTTTTGGGACACACGTCACACTTATATTTATTGTTCTTTTTATCAGAATTTGAATTACCTTCATTTTGTGAATTCCGCTCCTGATTTTGATCTTGTTTGGAATTCATGCTAACAATTATTTTTCGTTTATTGTTTGTAATTGTTTATTAAAAATTGAAATCAATTCGAGATTGTTCTGGCACGAATATTTTATGAAATTATGCACTACTTTAAGGTTAAATACTAAACAGTCTATTCACGTTAAAATTTTTAATGGAACTAATTAGAAATGCTGAGAATTTTATATTTTAAACTGGTAGGAAAATTCTCGAAGTTTTAATTAATAAGAAAGAAGACTTCTTTGACAATTTAAATAAGTATTGCCATTTACTAAAAATTAATGTCATACCACAAACTAGAAGAAGTATTACCACTGATTAAATTATTTTCGAAATTAACAAAATGTAATCACCACTTTGAAGAAAGTGATCCTGAGGTTTGTACAAATTATTAGTAATCACAACACCACAACCTTTGGGATGAAATTGGTTTCAAAGTTAAATCCACTTGTCTAAGTAGAGATTAATATTAGAATTAATTTGCAGTACCTTTACCGTGTTCAGATCTTAAGAGGAAAGTAAGACATCGAGGTGGGCATCGATAAATGGGTGAGACTGATAAATTTGATTTTTAATGTTTGTCTGTAAAATTCAAGTGGATCATTACCCAATCCAATCGAATTAGAATTATTCGACATAATTATAAATATAAATCAAATACAAAAGACATTGTGAAAGAAAAATGTTTTGACTAAAAAGGAATTTGAGTTGAATGACGGTCACCATCCTGTTACTGTAAATGAAGCTAATGACATTTGCCAAACGTGCGTGTGAAGATATTACTATTCTGGGAGTAGCGTCCTACTTTTCCAATCAGTTTTTAAATCTAAAAATGGTCGGACATCCAAAATGGTCATTATCAAAGCTTATGGCAAATCTGAATTTTCGGAACCCAAATTGAGTGGATCGAGAAAATAATTAATCAGAAAATAGATTTTCATTTTATTTTGAAACATTTATTATTGGAAAAAAATCATTAAATATAATTTGTCCAGAAAAACTTTCGGAATTCTTTTGTCAATTAGTTTTGACTTTTGTGATTCTAATTATCAATTTATTTTGCAGAAAATATCGTCAAATGTTTATGAGTTTTGTTAGTCGGACTGTTAAATTATCGTCGTTTCAATAAATAACATTATCAAAAAATATGTACAACCTCAAATTAATTAAAATATTCCAAAACATATCGATTCAATTTCATTTAGTGATGGCATTCCTTGTGATTCGTAAACATTTGCTGCATTGAATTCGTGAGAAATGTCACTTTGAACAGGTTCATTTTCGAATAGTATTCTTTGATTTTGTTGGTCGACAATATTAACATCCGCATCGATTGGAAAACTATTTTCATCAGCTGTTGTGATATTGTTTTGAAGTAATGAATTCGGTTGATTGTCAATCTGTGGCTGTAACCATTCGAAATTAGTATTAAAATGCTCTTCTTGTTCTAATGAATTATTTTCAGTTTCTTCTGCCATTAAATTATTTAAATAATATTTTGAAAGGGAATCAATATCGCTCAGATCTATTCCATCAAAGTTGTGATTTTGTGGATCGGTATTTTGTAAATTTAACGAATGTGGAATGTCAACAGTTTGTAATACATCATTTCTGTGAACATCAATTTGTGCGTCCAATGAATTTGTTTGATTTTGTTCAAACACATTATTCAAAATATTCGTTTCAGATGAAATTTCCACTTCGGACGAATAAAATTGTTCGTAAGAGTCTTGAATGGATTGTGGCTGAACATCAATTTCCACGTTATTATTTTGGATATTTATGTTTGAATTTTGTTGATTGGTTTCGATTTGATTTTGAACAGGAAATGGCATTCTAAATATATTTGCACCAACTGTTGATTTACTACTTGGACCAGGTAAATTCTGATCACTTTGAATAGGTTGTAGGTTGATTGCAGGAGTAATATTATTATGGATAACACCAACACTGCTGTCGTTATTATTACCACTCACATTTTGTGCTTGATCCGTTGCATTTACAGTTGTCACGGCTATGTGAGTTTTTCTATGGTATCTTAAACCGCTTGAGGAACTAAATGCACTTGGGCACTTTTCACATTTAAATGGTCGCTCACCGGTATGAATTCTTGTGTGAGTTTGTAAATTTGATTTTTGCGCAAATGATTTCGAACAAATATTACATTTAAATAGTCGCTCACCGGTATGCAAACTCATGTGAACTTTTAAATGATCATTCCGATTAAAGGACTCCGAACAAATATTGCATTTAAACGGTCGCTCATCGTTGTGTATTCGTTTATGTCTTCTCAATTGACTGGCGTATTTAAATGTTTTGGGACACACGTCACACTTATATTTATTGTTCTCTTTATCAGAATTTGAATTACCTTCATTTTGTAAATTCCGGTCCTGATTTTGATCTTGTTCGGAATTCATGCTAACAATTATTTTTCGTTTATTGTTTGTAATTGTTTATTAAAAATTGAAATCAATTCGAGATTGTTCTGGCACGAATATTTTATGAAATTATGCACTACTTTAAGGTTAAATACTAAACACTCTATTCACGTTGAAAGTTTTATTGGAACTAATTAGAAATGCTGAGAATTTTATATTTTAAACTGGTAGGAAAATTCTCGAAGTTTCAATTAATAAGAAAGAAGACTTCTTTGACAATTTAAATAAGTATTGCCATTTACTAAAAATTAATATCATACCACAAACTAGAAGAAGTATTACCACTGATTAAATTATTTTCGAAATTAACAAAATGTAATCACCACTTTGAAGAAAGTGATCCTGAGGTTTGTACAAATTATTAGTAATCACAACACCACAACCTTTGGGATGAAATTGGTTTCAAAGTTAAATCCACTTGTCTAAGTAGAGATTAATATTAGAATTAATTTGCAGTACCTTTACCGTGTTCAGATCTTAAGAGGAAAGTAAGACATCGAGGTGGGCATCGATAGATGGGTGAGACTGATAAATTTGATTTTTAATGTTTGTCTGTAAAATTCAAGTGGATCATTACTCAATCCAACCGAATTAGAATTATTCGACGTAATTGTAAATATAAATCAAATACAAAAGACATTGTGAAAGAAAAATGTTTTGATTAAAAAGGAATTTGAGTTGAATGACGGTCACCATCCTGTTACTGTAAATGAAGCTAATGACATTTGCCAAACGTGCGTGTGAAGATATTACTATTCTGGGAGTAGCGTCCTACTTTTCCAATCAGTTTTTAAATCTAAAAATGTTCGGACATCCAAAATGGTCATAGTTATTATCAAAGCTTATGGCAAATCTGAATTTTCGGAACCCAAATTGAGTGGATCGAGAAAATAATTAATCAGAAAATAGATTTTCATTTTATTTTGAAACATTTATTATTGGAAAAAAATCATTAAATATAATTTGTCCAGAAAAACTTTCGGAATTCTTTTGTCAATTAGTTTTGACTTTTGTGATTCTAATTATCAATTTATTTTGCAGAAAATATCGTCAAATGTTTATGAGTTTTGTTAGTCGGACTGTTAAATTATCGTCGTTTCAATAAATAACATTATCAAAAAATATGTACAACCTCAAATTAATTAAAATATTCCAAAACATATCGATTCAATTTCATTTAGTGATGGCATTCCTTGTGATTCGAAAACATTTGCTGCATTGAATTCGTGAGAAATGTCACTTTGAACAGGTTCATATTCGAATAATATTCTTGGATTTTGTTGGTCGACAATATTAACATTCGCATCGATTGGAAAATTATTTTCATCAGCTGTTGTGATATTGTTTTGAAGTAATGAATTCGGTTGATTGTCAATCTGTGGCTGTAACCATTCGAAATTAGTATTAAAATGCTCTTCTTGTTCTAATGAATTATTTTCAGTTTCTTCTGCCATTAAATTATTTAAATAATATTTTGAAAGGGAATCAATATCGCTCAGATCTATTCCATCAAAGTTGTGATTTTGTGGATCGGTATTTTGTAAATTTAACGAATGTGGAATGTCAACAGTTTGTAATACATCATTTCTGTGAACATCAATTTGTGCGTCCAATGAATTTGTTGGATTTTGTTCAAACACATTATTCAAAATATTCGTTTCAGATGAAATTTCAACTTCGGATGAATAAAATTGTTCGTAAGAGTCTTGAATGGATTGTGGCTGAACATCAATTTCCACGTTATTAGTTTGGATATTTATGTTTGAATTTTGTTGATTGGTTTCGATTTGATTTTGAACAGGAAATGGCATTTTAAATATATTTGAATCATCTGTTGATTTACTACTTGGACCCGGTAAATTCTGATCACTTTGAATAGGTTGTAGGTTGATTGCAGGAGTAATATTATTATGGATAACACCAACATTGATGTCGTTATTATCACCAGTCATATTTTGTGGTTGATACGTTGCATTTACAGTTGTCACGGCCATGTGAGTTTTTCTATGGCGTTTTAAATTGCCTGAGGTTCTGAATGCACTTGGGCATTTTTCACATTTATATGGTTTGTCACCGGTATGAATTCTTGTGTGAGTTTGTAAAGCTGATGTATTCGCAAATGATTTCGAACAAATATTACATTTAAATGGTCGCTCACCGGTATGCAAACTCATGTGAACTTTTAAATGATCATTCCGATTAAAGGACTCCGAACAAATATTGCATTTAAATGGTCGCTCACCGGTATGCAATCTCATGTGATCCTTTAAAACATGATTCCACTTAAAGGAATCCGAACAAATATTGCATTTAAATGGTCGCTCATCGTTGTGTATTCGTTTATGTTCGATTAATTTACTGGCGTATTTAAATGTTTTGGGACACACGTCACACTTATATTTATTGTTCTCTTTATCAGAATTTGAATTACCTTCATTTTGTGAATTCCGGTCCTGATTTTGATCTTGTTCGGAATTCATGTTAACAATTATTTTTCGTTTATTGTTTGTAATAATGTTTAATAATAATTAACAATCAATATGAGATTGTTCTGGCACGGCGCGTATATATCTATTTAAAAAATATGCACTTAAAATTAAGTTTTTGAAAACACTCTGCAACAGCTAATCTATTCGCTTTGAAAGTTTAAATGGTACTAATTGAACATATTAAAAATTAGAATTCTCAACGTTTCTGTAACATTCAGCAACCAAACGGCAAACCAGAAAAGTATTGTCACATTTAAAATTAATATTATTATGGCAAAGTGAATAAAAATTATTGCCATTGATCATTTCTCATTTTTTCGACAATGAAAATAATTTCGGTAAATTCGAAAAATATAAGATTATTTATAGCACCAAAATAAATGTAAATGAGCCGGAAAATGTTTTTCGACTTAAATGCAAATCAATCAAACGATAGACTCAGCTGTTGCCGTACCAGTAGCAAATACCATTTTAACGAAGTGGATGCCCACATTTGGAAAGTCCATGGTCGATCGTTACAGATACGGGGACCCAATTTCAACCAGAACTGGCCCGATAATTTTTTTTAGTCTACCGGACATACAATGATTGATTTGTGCGTTGGCACCGTACACTTAAGTTTGATTTTTTACAAACCACAAACCAAATTTGGAATTGTAATGGTTTTGTGCAATGAACATATGCTGAACATATGCAACACAATATTAGACCAGTCCCGTGCTTACGCCAATAATAATAATATATTAGTTTTTAGTGGAAAACTCCACATGTTTCCACGTATTCGTGCATATCGATTGCCGATCTCTTCAATCTCCCTTTGAACGTATTTTCTCGGTCGTAGACCGTTCGGCTAAAACGTTTACAAATTAATTATAAATCGAGAACATAATAATCTCCGTGCTGATGATAGACTGCAGTCATGTTACGTAAATATTCTTCCGATACAACTGAGTGTGATGAATCATTGATGTGGTTAAGCCATCGTCGACACATCTATCATCTACCAACAAAATCCTGGCAAAAGCTATTTACTTTTACAACGGACAATAGTTGTTTATGTGGCGTGGAAAGACAAGCCGCGCTCCGAAAGTTAAACAATTGTTGCGATTCCTAAATCGCAATGTGTAACAATAAATGAAAAAGCAGCATTTTTGGTACACGAAACAAAATAAATGTTGAATTTGCAAGTAATCGCTGTCAATATCTATTGCATTGCACTTTCCAAAAATGATCCCATTTTTGTAACTTTTTAAATTCTATTATTATTATCTTTTACACACACACACACACACACACACACACACACACACACACCACACACTCACACACGCATAATGATTTTAATTTAAAATAGAATATCTAATACGTAAGTTGAAGCTTAAGTTTCGAGAATTTGATGTCATTTGTAAATGTGACAAACAAAATTTACCACAAGTGGTAATAAATGTTCCAACAAGCAAGATCAATATCAACGGCAGAACATTAATAAAAATGGTGGATCGTTATGTATAAGATAAATTAATAATGGTAGCCGAGCCGCGCCCTCAACGTACGACAACCTAAAATTTATATTTTGACAAAATGAAAGAAATTATACGGATTGATTACGTATAGCCAAATCTCAGTTCAATTACTAGTTTATTGCATGACATTAATTCACGCAGGTGTCAGGTTTTAGCCTCCTCCAACAAGCCGCTTCAGCCAAACTTATATGCACCCAACATTTAACAATCCCGAATTGTAAGATTCTCGATAGCTCCTCTATTCATTTTTACAACAAAACTATTGAAATGTTATTGCTAACAAGTTGGTAAATTACTCGGTATGTGTCGGTAGTCCAATTGAGTTTCACTATAGCGGTGATTTATAACATTAAATTATTCTTATGTTAATCGAACACACCAGCTTCGCCCGTATGTTTGAAGCCCTTTTTAGCCATTTGCGTTAAACACCGAACATTTGAACATTATTTGTATGAAATTTATAATTTATCAATATTTAAATTTAGGTAACCATTCTTAAACTTATGCAACAGCCCTCGTATAATATTGATTATTTTATTATTCTAGAATTGTAGGATTGTGTGTGTGTGTGTGTGTGTGTGTGTGGTGTATGTGCACATAAAATTTTCCCTTTTTGATTGTGTGTGACCTAAAATTTATATAATAAAAAGAGAGTATCAGGTCACAGTTTTTAATGGATGATAAACTAATTAGGATAAAATATTACACAGCCAAACAAAAACTAAGGTTATGTGTAAAAAATATTTGAGTAGTAAAAAATTTATATTACAATTTTAATGGAAATGAATAGCATTTATTATAAAATTATGATGACAAAAACAACGCTTGACGATAACGATAATAATGTTGCCAATGACATGAACCATTGAGATGTGGGACGCGCATGCTCGTTTATAAGTTTTTTTTTTTTTTGATTTTTTGATTGGTTCATCGAAACAAATATTGTATAGTTGATATAAAATAAATAAATCAATATTATATAAAATTTACGTGTTGTGTTTGTCACTGTTTTGATTGTAGGCACTCAATCCCATCGACGATAAAAAAATTTTAAAACCGAACAACTAAATGTAAAAAAATTTCCATGCAACATCGTTGAAATGGATACAGTAACCACTTCATTGCCAATTCTAATTCCCTTTCGTATGAGCTACAACAAGATAAAATACAAAAATTAATTATCCTTAAAATATCCTTGAAATGTCCTTCATCTCGGCAACATTAATTCCATTCAAATCAGGTTGTTTAATTTCAGTTTTATTCGACGTGCAACAAAACGAAATGTAAAAATTGTCCTTAGCAAATCCTTGAAATGTCCTTGAAACCTTAAAATAACACCACATAATTATTTTCATGCCACATTCAGTTTAACATGATCGTGCAACACACAATTAAATGTGAAACATATTTCTGCATTAAATTCTAGTTCATATGCAACACAAAATTTAAACAATTGTTAATAAAAGATCCTTGAACATCATCCCGCACATCTCTAAAACATTAATACCATAGCAATTATTTTGTTTAATTTTAATATCACATGAAATGGAACACAACGAAATGTAATAGAAATATCGGTATCTATATCAAAAACCTTAAAATGTCCTTGTTGGATGAAAAATAATAGCACCAAAACTAATTTCGGTAATCTATTGATATTAAATGTTATTAAATTAATGTTAAAAGATCCTTAAATTTTCTCCATTATTTTTCCATCGGAAATTCAATTCAAAAATCCTTGTGTTTAATTCTCATTGACTCATGCGCTAAAATGTCACAATTAAATATGAAAATTATCCTCAAAAGATCCTTGAAACAATATTGTACTTAACTAAATTATCGTGTTTAATGTTAAAACAAAAGCTCGTTAAATGTCCTTTACACATCTTTATCCTTTTACCGTCTGGTTTACCATTTAACCGGTTTTTTTCGGCATACGCTCCTCGCCTCCATGCGCTTACTACGTGTCCAACAGCCATCTCAATCTATTGATTTTGATTGTTTTGACAATCAATTTGGTTGGCCGCGTACAACTTGTCAAAATTCCAAAAATTGTATCTTCGCTGTGCCAACCATTCTGTTCTTTGACGGCGCGTCCAAATATGCCACGGAATGTTACCTTTCGTTCGAAAATCCGAAGTAATTGTTCCTGGTTCTGTGTCCGGCACATGTTCTTGATACGGTAAACATTATAATTCTCAATGGATCGTTAATCCTTAACGCCATTCAAAATTCTTGCATAAAATTCTCTCTTTCAAATACGGTGGCAACGCGCACATCAATGAAATAATTATTCTCCACAGATCCTTAAATATATTTACTGTACCGGAAACAAATATAATTTCATTCAAATCCCGGCGTCGCATAATTCTCTTTCATACGAAATGCAATACAATTAATTGTGAAAATTAGCCTCGTAAGATCCTCGTAAGAAATATCCTGCATCCATGAAACTTCAATGTCGCCCTCAAATTGTTGTTTAATTATATTTCCAATGAGTATAAATGTGGTGAAAATTATCGTTAGAAGATTTTGGAAATTCCTTTGATCCCTGCAACATTAATTGCATAATCGCCTGTCTTCGTTTTTTTCTTCCTTTACGTACGCCGCCCTATGTTTTTTTTTGTTTTTCTGTTAGATTCTAAATAACTTAATTTAAGGTTTTTGAACGGATGGACTTTGGTGGTGAGCCCTTTTATGGTGACACCTTTCGCCATTGCCTAATCGAATCATCAAGATCTGGTACTGAAAATCATTTAGATATCAATATCGATTTGGTTTTTGGGTACTGTTCCACAGAGAAATGTTATAATTTTAGCGTGTAAATACCACTATTTTCCATCAAATTGGGTGTCGTTGCTTAAAATTGAACACACACTTTTTCCGTGCGCGAATTTCCCGTATCTTCACGGTGTATTTTTATAAAAAAAAATAAAATTATCTGTGCAACAAAAACAAAGGAAAAACATAAAAAAATTTCCAAAAATTTTCCACACACATAAAATAAAATATAATATTAAAGGAAAATTGTGTGAACAAACAAACAAAAATTGGTGGTGGTTTAGTTGGTGATGGTGATGGTGGTGGTGGTGGTGGTGGTGGTGGTGGTGTTACCATTTTAGTGTGTGCGCATGACTATGGCACACGGCATACCTATTTATTACGCACGTAAAATATAAATTTGTAAATGTTGAAAAATTATCCAAACAAAATTAAATTATGATAAAATCCAATAACAATATGCGAATTGTATCATCAACAACATCAACAACAACAACAACAGATAATTGACAGAATATTAAATAAATTTTAGTTTTATTTAGATGAGGGTGAAAGACACTGTAAATTTTTCTTATTCAATTTCTAATTTGTATACCGATTTGGAATAAACAAAATTCAATAGCAACGGTATATTTCATTCGATAATCTGCTAGAAATAGAGAAAATAGATGCTCTCTCTCTGTCTCTCTCTTGCTATGCGAACCAATGCTACAGCTACAGCTAGTGAACTAAAAATATTTAAAACAAAATACACAAAAATGGCGGCCACCTCTTTGCCATCCAATTTGCAACGGCTACAAAACAAGAAAAAAAGTGACACAAAAAAATGTGTAACTGTGTAACAAAAACGCATGTTTTCGGTTCACATTGGCGCCACCATATTTGTGTGTCAATGTCATGTCAATGTGTCGCCGAACAAATGAATGGGTGAGAAAAGTGTTGCCAACACAAAAACTCTAATGTTAATCTAAGCAACCACAACACCCATCATGGCAATAGATATGCTGATGAAGGCATCAGAATGTGGCAAAAACAATTGAGAATTTGTTACAAATTAAACTTAAATTTCTACTGTCACTATGAGTTATTTTTTTTTTGTTTACGTTAATTTGTGATAGCCTAATTTTCAAATACCAACAATTTACTAGATTTACTGAATTTTTACCGTCAAATTTATGTCGGAAAACATGCAATTACTCATCGTTTCTTTGATCGAATTTGGAGTGTTAAGTAATCTGAAATCAACCACCAATCGCATCAAATTTTTCTACGCAATTGTAATAGCAATACCATATCAAATAAAAATTATATGTATTGTTGAAAATTTTTAACAGTGTATAAATAAATGAGAAAAAAATTTTCCATTGTACAATTTAATTAAATAACCAAAAAAATAAATTGCTTTTCACTGTTCACTGACAAAAGAAAAAGAAATAAACAACAACAACAACAATACAAACCAAACATTGTTCACACAAAAAGGTTATTTGAATGTCACATTGAAAGTGCTCGGTGTGTGTGTGTGTGCGTGTGTGTGGTGCGGGTCTCATCGTATATTTTACCTGCACATATAATTATATAGAAGTGACACTGACTGCGCATGATCATATAAAACTGGTTATTGATTGAAAATATTATATACAGCTACAATTAAATGAAATGTATTAATAATAAATTGTACAACAACAACAACAACAATATGTATTTTTGATGTATATTTTGTTGAGATTTTCTATTTCGAATAAGGTGTGGTCGTTAATATGATGGCGGCGGATGGAAGGGGGGGGGGGGGGGGTGCATGATTGAGTACACGGCAAACATAATTTTATTTTCATAAATAATTATAATGAGATTTCTTGAGAAAATATAGGTACGGGCAAAAGAAAATGTAAGACGAATAAGACAAAACTGGGTGAAAAATTATTTAGAAAATTGTGAAATGTATTTTTTTATTTTTTATGTGATATCGCCTGGTTCTCAAAACTCCATAAAAATGGAATCGACTATAGTTCCAGTCACTATTACTATTTTGTTTTTTACCATTTGACATATTCTACATATGAAATATGTCAAAAAAAATGTTATCATATCGCTTTTGAATTCCTGGTTGACGAAAAAATCATACAAAAAAATCACTAATTACCTCCAACGATTTCACCCTTAAACGAAAAAATATTATTATTTTTATATTCCATTATTGTCGACAACTTTTTGGCAACTTTCTTGGCAATACCTACAACAGCGAGTCCGAAAAAAAACGAGGTCCTGTTTGAAGCAATCCAAAGCGCTAGTCATTCTCGCATTTCTTCCAACATTTTGAAAATGCGTACCAAACCGCGGCAGACCGTGTTCAATCGTTCTGCACAAATGATAATCGGAAGACGCTATGCAATTTGTTACTCGTTATTGCTTATCTTTTTTACAATAATTACACAATTTGTGAAACATCTGTTGTTCGCCGTAATTGTTTCATTTGGTTTTAATAGCTCGTAATATAATATTACACCGTGTTGTTGGTGCCCACCACCACCACCACCAAATGCATAGCTGTACCGTCAAACCGTGATACAATGAACGCTCCGTATTGGTATCGATGCGCATGGTTGACCGGCAACTTTTCATAGGCATGGCACGATACGCCCAGCAGAAAACTCTTCAAAAAAAGTGATCGCAGTGACTATCACCATCACGTTTTGTGATCCGACAGAATTTTAAATATATTTTGAATGTAAAATATCTGTTATAGTGTCACAAAAAGTGAAGTTACGTTTTTTACGATTCCACTAAATTTGGGGTGATAAAGTGAATGTTGGCTGGGTTGGTTGAAAATTGAAAATAATTTTCATATACGGAATTTTTCCTACATATATTTCCAATAGTTACCTTAAGGTGCGCCCAACATAACCTCAATCTTTCGATTAGAATATCTACGCATTAATATTTTTAGGTAGTACTTTTAAATTGTACAGTATTTTATGAAAAGTTGTTGTTTGTTGTTTGGTAAAAATTGGGTGGGTGGGTGGTTGGCCGATGATGGTAATGGGATGAGGGTGTGTAGATAGAATATTAAAAGCCAAATCTTTACTTTATATTTTATACTTTTTTGGGTAAAATTTATTACACCATTTCGAATTCAATGGGATCACATAATCAGAATCATTCCATTAGTTTAGAATGTCTCGAATCCTCTTAAATGTGCTATTAGAAATTGGTGTAAGGCGATGTTGATGGTCGAGTTTTCCAATATGCGATGGTTACTTTTATTGGTGATCCATGGTTTTTGGATTCTTTCTTTCGACTTGCACTAGTTAATTATTTGGTCAAATTGTTTTCGAATAAGGTTGAATAAGAGTAAGATTAAGACGTGCGAAAGTTAATGAGAGTTTTGTTTTCACAGAAGTTATTTCGGTTGTACAAGCAGATGGGGTGGGGGACAGTTAATTACTTGGTGTCGTATATTGCTCTGTTTGAGTGGGAGCTTGTTTTACAGATGTGTAATTTCTTTTGATATTTATTTATTTATTTATTTATTTATTTATTTATTTATTTATTTATTTATTTGAACAACATCAATTACAAATTAAAATATATGCTAAAAACTACACAATGCTAAACTACATAAGCGTCCTCACGTACCCGATGTGTGACATCCAACATTATATTCCATCCATCATTATATTCCCATTGTAAATGAATCTACTAACATTGACAAAATGAGAATTGAGCAACCGATGACTACAAAATGCACCAAACAATTGGCGGATTGGTAACATTACAGCAGCGTACGAAGTCAACATCGATAGTACATGGTACAAATAGCATAAAACGATTAAATTTAGTTAATTTTATCCAAACGTACCGAAAAACCCGAATCCAAAATAATGTGCTACAACTCCATATACGGCAAACAATATCGCAAAATGAAAATTAGTGAAAAATTACCCCATAATTCAAAATAGTTAATCAGAAGTTTGTTGTTTGACACGTCGATTGTTAATATATGCACCAACCGTCACAGGCCAACGGTGAGGCGTGAATGGGCCACGGTGTGACGCAATTGCGATATCGAAAAATTTAGAAACACAGCGAAGAAGAACAGCGCCAAAAAAATATGACAAAAAATATAAAATACGGTCACATAACCAAATTCCCGTCCCCACCCACGTTTCAATAAATAATGTTTAACGAGGTAGTCCCAAGTAATTTGGTCTGCGCCCGTGATAATTTTGCCTATAAAACTGATGAACTATCAATTTATCAATTACCCAATTATCCGGATTAACTAACCAATCAAAATGTTCAATCGGAACAAATAACTTAAAAGAGGTGTAGCCACCGGCATGTTTAACTCTCAATATTTGCTCAATTCTCATAGCACCCGTGTAATTCATCACAGTAGTAATGTGATTACTTAGAATTTCAACGGTCGTTTCCGGATGCAATCCTGAAACAAATATACACTTGTCCCTCTGTGCAGTTCTAAGTGGTGGAATGTCTGATCGATGTGGTTCCAGTGGTGATAGGTGTGGTTGCTCCACTGGTGCCTGTTCTGGTGCGGGTTGTGCTGCTGAATTACGTGGTTCAACCAGTGGTGCTTGTCGTTGTTGTTGTTGTTGTTGTTGTCGCCGTCTTTCTTTTTCTTGTTCTTGTTGTTGTTGCTGTTGTTGCAGTGCTTGTTGTAGCACTTGTTGCAGTGCTTGTTGCAATTTTTGTTGCAAGTCTTGTGGTTCTTCTTCTTGCCGTTCTTGTTGTTCTTTTTGAACTTGTGTATGCTTTTTATGTAATTGAAGTAATTGTTGGTCACCTTTTTGGTGTACATTTAGTTGTCGCTGTTGTTGCTTTTGGTACTGATGTTGTGGATGTACTTGCGGGTCCTGTTGTTGTAATATTTGTTGCAGTTGTTGTTGCACGTGTTGTAGTTGCAGTTGTAGACATTTCTGTTGGTCATACAGACAGAATAAGTCTTTTTGTTGTTGTTGTTGTTGTTGTTGTTTTAGTTGTAATTGTTGTTGCATAAGTTGATGTTGGTCTAGCTGAACGAACAACTCTTTTTGTTGTTGTTGTTGTTGAAGCTGATGATATTGTTGTGGTAATTGGTATTGATATTGTTGCTGTTGTTGAGCTAATTGCGGTTGTTGTTGTTGAGGTAATTGCGGTTGTTGCGGTTGTTGTTGTTGTTGTTGTTGCTGTTGTTGTTGTTGTTGTTGTTGTTGTTGTTGTTGTTGTTGTTGTTGTTGCTGTTGTTGTTGTTGTTGTTGTTGTTGTTGCTGTTGTTGTTGTTGTTGTTGTTGTTGTTGTAGTTGCTGTTGTTGCTGCTGCTGTAGTTGTTGTTGTTGTAGTTGTTGTAGTTGCTGTTGCTGTTGTTGCCGTTGTTGTTGCAACAGCATTTGTTGATCGTGCTGGTGTTGTAAGCGGATAAGAAAATCCATGTGTTTATTTTGCTCGAGTTTTATTTCTCGTAATTCTTTGATAATATCTTTATCAAATTTAAGTAACTCATTGTTACAAGCCGCCAAAATTATATTAATGCTGTTTTCACATTCGTTTCCGGCCGCCATTGCTATTGATTGACCTTCGGTGTCCTTGGATGTAACCGGATGCGTATTGTGCGGACTTCTCTGCCACACGAATATAATTAACACAAATTAAAAACAAAATGTTAACAGAAAAAAAAAAAGTTAACACAACGAATAATTTTCAATTGGGCACTGGTGTAATGTTAAAATAGAATTTAAATATTTATGCGTTTTTGATATGAGTAAAAAAATAACAATTAAAATTAATAATTAATTAAAATTGATACTAAAAATCACAAAAATTAAAATAAAATAATTGGTTAAAACAAATTGAAATTGACACACACAAAAAAACAACACTTTACAATTTAAATTTTTTAAAATAATTAAAGGTTGAAAATGTTAAAATAATAATAATGCACCACTATGCACTATGCACTATGCACTGGGTTTTTGTCCAGCACGTTAAGCTCAAATTGCAATTAGTCGATGGTGTCAAACGCTTTATTCCGTCCAATGGATTCTATTTTGAATAAAAATTGTGTTTTCTATAATTTATTTTTTTTTTTAATTTCAAAATTGCCGTTCTTTAACGAAACCCACTGTGAACAAGAATATTCCTGGATTGATGATGTTCAAACACTTGCTAAGAAAATGTATACACTTTTTTTTGTTCTTTTTTTTTTTCTATTATATAAATTTTATTAACTCCCGGGGGGTAGTGTTTATAAATAAAAATTATTCGCCCATTTGTTTGACAGTGTACATGTGAAACAAAATATTATATAACACGCAGTCGGGTCAGTGGCGCCGGTACGCAATTCCGATTTAGCTATTGATTGATTTTATTTATAGTTATTAATTTAAAGCATTATAAAAAAGAAGCGATGCGTAAAAATGTTTGCATTGATTGACCTGCAATGGTATTGAAAATTATCTAAACCATTTGAAAATCAAAATGGCGATGGCCGGTAATGAATATTAACGTATCACGGCCATCACCATTACCGATACAGATAAAAGGAAGCTCAAAAACGATTAACCGGTTTTTTTTTTACGATTTTATATTGTGCACAATGACTGGCGGTGGGGTGGCCCGGTGCTCAAACTATTAATCACGATTGCTACTGTTCTGGTTCTTGCCGAAAACTCCGTGAAAATAGTAGAAAAATAGGAACCAAATTGTGGATGAACAAGTATTTCATCATGACAACGCACCGGGTCACACTGCTTATATATTTTGTAACATATCCGCAATGTTAAACTATCGCAGTCGGGCACTGGCCACATGTGACCTGTCAAGATCAAATGTGCACAACTCGTTAGTCTTCAATTTATTATAAGCGGACGGCGATACAAAATAGTGCAGTCGTATTTTCTTTGCCGCAAACTATACGCGAACTATAATATTGAAGCTGACGGTGAAATCGTTAGCAAATTCTCACCAAAAAGGTAATCAATTTGTTAGAATTCACGATGGTCGGCCTCTGGCGGTAATAAAATAATTTTACTATGGATATTATTTGACGGTTGGACGGTTGGATTTCTCACTGCGGAAACCCACCGATACGTAAAAAAACAATTACAGGGATGTCGCGCAATGTTGCTATTCACTATTGTTCAGACAAATTGATTGTGTGTGGGTCAGAAAACAAACAATGTTTTTTGTAATTTAATATCGATATAATATAGTCAACTGTAGAGCGCAGATTAAACACCATAGCCTTGAACGTTAAGTTAACTACTGCGGTCAGTTTAATAAAACCGATTATATTTTATCCGGGTATCTCGGAGAAATATTTAGAACTCATACGATCGCATTTTAATTACAATACATTTGGTTTTACAAAAATCACGTTGTATGGAAATGTGTACATCTAACAGTCAATAAAAATTTTCACAATGAAACGCCGCCACTGTTTCATTATATAAATAATTCTTTTTTTGTTGTTGTTGTTGTTGTTGTAATAATAATAAATGTAACTGTTCTGCCATTTTCCAGAAAAAACCAAAATTTTCCACTCATTCGATGGATACAAAAATTGATGGTGTGATTGTGGGTGATTGTATTCTAATACCTAACATTTATTTTTCGGTATATATTATTTTTTAACAAACGCGCGCGCATAAATTTTGAAACTTTACGATATCAAAATCGTAATACAAAAAAATGTACACACACGCACACACAACAACAACACAACGACAACGAGAATAGCCAATCAAAAAACGTAAAACTTATCGGTAATATTTTATAATAAACAGGAAAGTATTATTAAGATTACGGATGAAAAAGATAAAAAAATTGTTATGGTGCGTGTGTAAGAAATTGTGATAATTTACGCGCGCGAAAGAGAGAGAGAGAGAGACACAGTTGGATGGAAAATTGTGGTGGTTGGGTGGTTTTTTTTATATTTCAAATAATTATCATATAAAAATATATCTATATTTGGATATTATTAAAATAACAGTTAATGTAAAATAGATAGTGAAATTTGGTAGTATCTTAGATTATTCGTCGCATACACCACCACCACCACCACCACCATCACCATCATCACCACCACCACCACCAACGCACAATATACAAATTTGGCATAAAAATAATGATGGAAAAAGTACGTAAATTTCATTTGAATCACGCGCCGTTGTCGTTGTTGTCGTCGTCGTCGTCGTCGTCGTCTTCTTCGTCGTCCATCGTATCATCGTCGTCGTTATATAGTTAACATTTTTTTTTTTTTCTTTCTTTTTATGGTTGCCGTTTTAGGTTTTATGCGTGTGCTGATTTTTCATAATTTTCAGTACGTCGTGTAAGTCATTACTGAAATGGAGGCCAATCAACAGCAACAACATAAAAAAGTGTAAAGAAAAAGTTGAGGTCCTAGTTTTTTTGTTTTTTTTTTTTTTTTATTATTTTTGATTGTGTTTGGGTGCGTGAGTGTATGTGTTTGGTTTGGTGCCGTATTTGCACGCGTGTCAGTGGTGTGTCACATAGAAATTAGTTTTTTGTTTGTTTGTGTGTGTGTGTGTGTGTGTGTGTCATTTGTCGATCAAGCGAACGAAGCAGAAGAAGCAGAAAAACACAATGCTGTTATAAGAACGCCATCAGAAAAAGTGTAGTATCGAACTGAAAATTATAACGGTTTATTTTATAATAAAAAATAAATTCATCGTTTGACAGTTTTTCATTTTTGGTTTTAATTTTTTTTTTTTCCTTTGTTTTTTTTTTTTTTGCCGTTAACTTTTTCTCTCACCACTTGTCATCGTGTGTGCGCGGGTGGTACGTATAAAAATTTTATTTTATCTTATATTAAAATTAGAATAGCCTAAAAATAATAGTTAAATTTAGAACAAAAAATTTAATTTTAATATTTCTTTTATTTTCTAAATATTTCTTTTATTTTTCCATTTTTTGTGCTTTTCTCTTTTATTTTTTCTTTTCTTTATCCCGTTGTTGTTGTTGTTTTTTTTTTCTTCTTTTTCTTCTTCTTCTTATTCTTCTTCTTTTTGTTCTAGAACAAAAAAAAAAAATAGAATAAAATTTGAATCAAAATTAAAGCGATTGAAACAAAAAAAAACACTGCGCGTGCACGCAGCGGACATTTTAAATTATTAAAGAAAAAAAAAAAAAAAAGTGTGTATGAGTTGAAAAAAAAAGTTTAATAAGGTGTGGTGTGGGGTGGCGTGTGCTCGCGGTGGTGACAACGACAACGACGACCACGACGACGACGACGACAGTGCTATATATAGAAGAACAAAAAAAAGGATGCGACGATAAGATAAGGAATGGAATGGAAAAATAGCACATCCCTCACATACACGCGCACACACACACACACACAAATATACGTAAAATAATCGAGCGGCCATTTTGTTGGAAAATTTTTAACATTTAACTATTTTAGTTTACGGTTTTTCGCATAATAGTCATTTAACGGAAAGAGCATCCCCATTTGTGCTTTCGGTTCAGTGACTATTAGCAAAATTAAAACATCAGACCGTCAAGCAGAAGAAAAACAACGCATCGCAGCGGCCAGCGCCCCATATATAATTAAGACAACGCAACAACAACAACAACATAGACGACAACTCAAACTGTAAAAAACAACAACAGTTAATTTAATTATTTATTTTTAGTTATTTTTTGTTTTTTATGTTTGATCATGATATAATGCACGAGTGAACGCCAGCGACGCCACCGCGACACACAGATACGTGCGCGTGTGTGTGTGTGTGCATTATTTTAGCCGTACAGTTGTAAAAAATGGCGATTGAAATAACTGCTATGTGTTCAGGTTCAGGCAGTTATTTTAACTATAATTATGGTGGCAACAATGTAGCTTCTCTACCAACAAAAACAACAACAACAACAACAGCGGTATCACCTCAGCACCAGCACCACCAACACCACCACCACCATCACCACCGTCACCACCGACTACAACAACAACAACAACAGCGACAACAACAAAAACTTTATTAATTCTTAATTAATGTAATTATTTCATATAAAAATATAAAATATTAAAATAAACAAAAAAAAAAAAATGGTGGTGCTTATGTTGTAACGAAAAAAAAAAAAAAAAACCAAAAACAAATTGTGCGCGATTATAATTGTAAAAAAAGAACGAGACGCGAGACGTTTGGCAAAACGAACAGTGGTGTGAGAGTGTGACAGAAAGAAGAAAAATTAAAATAAAATAAAACTATATTTTCAAAAAATAAACAGTTTCGCTTCCGAACAGAAAATTTATAAAAAGCAAAATAGCGTGTGCGTCCGTGTGTGTGTGTATGCGTGTGTGTGTGTGTGTGTGTATGGTGTGTGTGTGAGTGTACGTGTATGTGTATTTGCTGGTGACACAGAACTATAGTCATATAAATGGTGCAGCTAGCTGGCGATGTAGCCAGTAATAGAATTACGAATTGGTTAATGGTTGTGTGTTGGTGTTGTGTTATTAAAAAATAACTGTAAAAATAAAAAACAATAATTATAATTAGACAAAAACAAAAAAAAAAAAAAAACAAAGCGCCATATTTAATTTAAAAATTTTTATTATTTTTTGTTTTTTTTTTTTTTGGTTTTCCATCAGATGTTACAAAAAAACGTTATTATGTTTAAATTAAAAATTCATATAAAATCCTGATGTATGTAAAGGTGTGTGTGTGTGTGTGTGTGTGTTGTGTCAGTGTTAGTGTGTGTAACATTTTGTGTGCGTCATCATCAATAAACAATTGAAAATAATTTGAAAAACTTGGCTAAAACAAAAAAAGGAATAATAATAAATTTAAAAAAAAGGCAAAAAACTATATAGTGTACGCACACACACACACACACACATACGCGCGCGCGCACGAGCGTACACACATTCTAATTTAATCTTCTATTATTATACCATTTAATCAACCACAACCAATCAAAACCAAACCAACCAACCAACCAACCAACCAACCAACCAACCAACCAACCAATCAACCAACCAACCACCAATCAAATGACATGCAAATGAAAAAATTTTGCAGTTTTTGATGTAACTGTCAAATTATTTTTATATTTAAATTTTTAAATTTCATACACATAAACACACACAAACACACACAAACACACTCAATTATTAATATATATTGCTTTATAGAAATGATAAGAAAATTACCAATTTTCGCAATAAATTAATTATTATTGGTCTTTGTGTTGTTGTTGTAAGCAAACAATCAAAAAATTTTTTTATATATTTTAATTTTTTTGATTTTTTATAATTTTTTCCGTTTTTACATCTTTTCAAACCCAAATGAAAAATAATAAAATAAAATTATTCTCTGTCTAAATTAAACTATATTAGAATCCAACTACACTTGATAAAAAATTAAATACTATGCACCATTACCACTACCCATCACTACCACCATCGCCGCCGCCGCCGCCACCGCCGCCGCCGCCGCCACTATTCTATATATTTACTTTCTAGAACGCACCACTTAAAATAAATACCTTGCAAACAAAAAAATTCGAATGGAGCAAGCGAAAGTGCCTGACAACTTAGTCTTTTAACAATATGGCCACATGAAATGGACATAGGCAATGGCAAAGCTTAGAAAAATAGCGTTCAGTATTCAATGTCACTAAATTTTTCGTATAATCTGAGTGAAAAATTAAACTATTAAATTTTCCGAAATTTTATGAATTATTATCATTTTTTTTTCATTATCGGCCCATAGATTTTGCCGTTTGCAGAATTGCAAACTATAATCAATCGTTAATCATGCGACGAAGAGATTATGAATATCGATTTTCCAATCGATGGGAGGGAGTAATTTAAAGAAATTCATAGCTTTTGATTGCTTTAAACGATTTTAAAAAATGTCTTCATGCTGAACGATTGGAAATTGATTATAATTCGAAATTCTGTAGAGAAAAAAAAAATCCTTGTTAAAACTAGGGCACTAGGTTATTCGAACAGATGCTAATTTTGTTTGAAAGTCAATTTGAGGGCATTACAATTTTTCATACTGTAGTCTAATTTCATTCAAGTTATAAGAAAAATATAGTGATTATTTCCACTGGAAAAATGGTTATGAAACTGAAATTTTAATTTATCTATTTTGTATTTAAACATTATTGGTATTGTTAACACAAACCAAATACAAGAAGTAGAAGAAGAATATACTCAATTTTTCCAATTATTTTACAAAATTACAATTAAAATGACTTCCTTAAGCCCTTAAAGTACGGAAATTTTTCTTATGCGAACGACACGCACGTCACACACATTTTAAAATTTCGAACCCAATTCTCAATTCAATTATAATTTTTCGCATAACTAAAATCAAATCATCAACGATAAAACAAACATATTCGAATCAAAATGTTTGCTGGGACCAATACACAATTAAATATAATCGCATAAAAAAACACACACACACATACACACAACACATAACACACATATCACACACACACGATACTGTACATGTGCGTGATATCAAAATTTTGTATAATTTTTATTTTATTTTTTTTCCAATTTTTTTCCATTATAAAGAAGAAGAATAACAAGAAAAATTATTATATGCGCAATGACATCGCTTCGATGACGTCTTAACGTATTTCTCCAGTATTTGGTTTTTCTACACATTGTAATTATTGAAGTACTACTACCAACCCAACAACAACAACAACAACAACAACAACAACAACAACCACGGCTGAAGAAACAGAACAGCAGAAATCAACCGACACGACGACGACGACAACCCAACAACAACAACAACAACAACATCATCATCATCAGCAACAACAACAACAACAACAACAAACACAACATCAAGTGTTCGACGGTGCGATTTTCGTTTGTATGTAACTATTATTTTTCTATTAAATATATAAAATTGAATTAGCAATAAATAACTAAAAATATATATAACACAACACATGCGCACACACAACAAACAAATAAAAATTTTCATAGATATGGAGTTTGTTTAGTGTGTGGTGTGTGTTGTGTACGTGTGTGTGTGTGTGTGTGTGTGTGTGTGTGTGTATGTGAATGCCATTTGTAAAAGAGAAGAAAATAATGTGAGGTGAGCGAAAAAGAAGACTCTTATTAATAATAAATAAAAAATATATATTTTTACTACTCTTCTTTTTCGTTTGGTATATTTTTTTATATATATTTCCAAAATGGCCGCTATATACTTTTTTTTTTAACATCGTTTTTTATTTATAAAAAAAAAAACAAAAATTACATTTTTATTTTACAATAATTTTCTGATTCATTTTTTTTTTTCATTTTAACTAGAATCGTGTTCGTGTGAGTGTTAGTTAGTGTGTGTGTGCCGTGTGCTGTGTGTGTGTGTGTGTGTGTGTTTGTTTGTGTGTAGTGAGTGTTGATTATATTAAATTGGAAAAAAAAAAAATTGTAAACAAAATTGAAAAAATTTATAAGGTTTTTTTTTTTTTTTTTCGTTGTTCGTTTCTCTTCCAAATAATAAATGTGTTTTTTTTAGTGCGCGAACAATATATTTATTTTTTTATACGATTTTCGTGTCCGTGTGTTTTTGACGACGACAACGGCCGACACAAAAACACAATATAGAAAAAAAAAAGAATAGATAAAAATTTGTAGTGGAATAAGAGGGAAAAAAAGGTAAAAGCAAAAAAATTCAAATGTAAATAAAAGGAGGAAAAAAAACGTATTTTTGTTGTTGTTATTATTTCATCGTTGCGGCGTTGTCGGTTACATAAGAATAAAAAAAGAAACGATAAATAAATAGAATATATTATTTTGTATTTTTTGTGTCATAATATAAAAATTAAACGATAAATAGAAGAACAGCAGCGTTGCCGCGATACATACACACACACACAGGCGCGTACACACGTTATAATAGAGAAAAATAGAGAGATGGGCAGAGATATGAGTAAGCGGGAAGGCAATTACGTCGACCCATTATTACACTACTGATTACAAATATTATATAAAAATAAATATATATTTACACACACACACACACACACTAATGCACGAAACACAAACGATACAATAAATTAGTTCAGCGCTGTTGATATTGTCAAATTGAAAATTTTTCATTTCACCTGTTTATTTAGTACAGCCGCTCAATTTTGTACTACTATTTTTGGTACTTCTTTCAATACACCGTACACCAAATATACTATTTTTATACAGTAGTGTGCATAACTGTCCGCATGTTATCCCATGAGCGAAATAAGGGCTATTTTCTTAGTATATTTAAACACTATACTTCAATTTTTCAACAAATATATTTAAATAATATTTATTAATAAAAATAGCACAAAAATAAAAATAAAATAATAAGTCGTTTTTCTTACAAATGAAAAAATGCCAGCATATGTATGCGGACAGTTGTGAGACTTAGTAAATACAAATACATAAAATTTAGAATTAATATTTGGTATAAGATCCCTTTGCCTTTATTACTGCGTAAATACGTCTAGGCATTGACTCTATTAATTTTTTACAGGTTTCTTGAGAAATTTTAGACCATTCATGCTCCACCCTATCCCACAACTCTGACATTCCATTTGATTCCGAATCATACTGGTTAAGTTGGCGTTTTAATATTGACCACAGGTTTTCGATCGGGTTAAGATCTGGTGACATCGAAGGCCAATCCAAAACCCGAATTCGTCTTGTTTTTATATATTGCTTCGTAATTTTAGCGGTATGTTTCGGATCATTGTCGTGTTGGAAGACTACGTCCTTCAAGCTTTTACCATTCATTCTTACTGATCGTAGATAACCTTGTTTTAATATCTCACAATACATAGCTGCGGTCATTTTGCCATCAATTTTTATTATTTTTCCCAATCCATCATAACAAAAACAGCCCCACACCATCAAATTTCCGCCTCCAAATTTTACAGTACCTATTACTTGATGGTCTTTCAACGGAGATCCCTTCTTTTTCCATGCATACTGATGTCCATCAGATCCAATACGATTAATTTTCGTTTCATCGCTGAAGAACACAGCTTTCCAATCAGCAACAGTATAATTTTTGTATTTTTCGCAGAAGTTCAATCTTGCTATCTTATGCCGTTTGAGAAGCTTTGGCTTTTTTTTTTTCGTCACTGCCATGAAACCTGATCTTTTGAGTACCCTGATGACGGTATGACGGGATACTTGCTTATTAGAAGCTCTATTAACAATTTTTGTTGCTTCTGTAGCGTTAGTGACAGATCCTCTTTCAATTAATTTGACTACGAACTTTTGTTCCTCATCTGTCAACTTATGTTTTCTACCCCCTTTTGATAAATTTTGGTTTTTGTTCAATTCTTTTCTAATTTTGCTAACTGAGGTTTTTCCTACGCCCAATTTCACAGCAATTTCACGAACTGATAATTTCTTATCCAACAAAGCCTTAATATCACATCTTACTTGTCTTGATAATAGCCGCATGGCTAGCAACGCAAGAAAATATATTTTAATAATAATTTTTTATTTTAAAATTTAATATTTTATCTTTTAAAAATACCTTTAGTTTCCCCTTTTTAAATAAATTTTCACTTTATATTTAATAAAATTATAATTAAATTAATTAATACTCAATATTTTTAATTTGTTGCAAAACTGTCCGCATGACTATTACACACAAACTTTAAAACTGTACTAATAAAATATAAAATATAACATTTCTAATGATGACGCAATACATTAATAATATAAAACAAAATTATTGTATGTATAAACATGAATTTTCATGTTCGCAGTAGCTTATTCATGCGTTTAAATATTTTGTAGCAAAACATGCGGACAGTTATGCACGCTACTGTATATATTAATTATTTTATATATACAAATATTAGGATTTCGGCCCATAATGAGCCGTTGCAATATTAGTTGGTAGTCCAATACAAAATGAAAATGTCATCACATTCAATGTATGTTTTTCACAAGCCCATACAAAACTATATCATATAGTCAACAAAGAGTAAATGTAATCGTATAAATTGATGAACTACCGTATAATCATTGAGATGATACACATCTGCAGTTTGGTATGTGTCAACCGAATCCAATGAGATATGATGACTAATTTAAAACATAAAATTATTTAAAGCCTTGGTACCTTGGCACTGCAAAAAAATATAAATATCAATAATTGTTGATTTGTTGACGCTGCCATCAATTTCTCTATTCAAATAATGAAAGCTAATGCATTAATTTCTATTTTCTGTTGTCAAAACAATTCGTTGACATAATTTACGTGCACCGTTCGTGCACTTGTGACGCACTTGTGGGAACAATTTATGTTTTCCTTTAATTTTGTTTCTGTTCAACATATGCAAATCGCAAATCAAGTGTACACTTTTTTTTTTTTTTGCACCGAATAGTTTAAACGTTTCCATCGAAGGAAGCGTGAATCCATTGAAAATAATACAAATTAGTTGATCTTCCGTTTGTACATTAAAAAATCATCAATTAATTGATTCGTGTCGATTACTATAGGAACTATAGGAATTTGACAAAAAAAAATGTGTACAAATGAGAATAACTAAATTGAAAAGTTGCAATTATGTAAAGGGCTGGGAAAGTGACTGGCTGGCTAACATGTAATGAATTTTGACTTATGATCCAGGAACATACAGAAACCGTTGGTCATCGAGAGCTAAACTAACAGTCGAATGAACAATTTAACATATGAAAAGCGATGATGATTGCTGTTTTTATTAGCTTGAAATTATCGATCAAATTGTATATCTACACAAACACACACACACACACACACACACACACACGGATTTATAGACCAAATTAAGTGAAATGGGTGAGATTGTTTCATCACCAATCCGTATTTGGGTAAATCGTTTACCGATTAATTTTTTAAAATTAATATTAATTGGTTTTTTACTGCAAATGTTGGGAATTTAAACAAAATAATTATTGTTGGATTATAATTCGGTGTAAATCTTAATGACATTACTCATAAAAAATGACATAATCAGCGAAATGACAAATTATTTACTACCAAACATTTTTCTTCACTTTCTCGCAGAGCCCGTTGATACTCCTTTTTCGCATCACACATAAATTTACCATTCGGTTGTTATTGAAAATGTAAAGTGGCAGCGCTGATTGCTGACAGCAAATCACCGCAATCATTTCTTTTACACACAGTCGTGCACATGCACACACACACACACACACACAGGCACACACAGGCACACAATCGCCTGGTAAATTGAGAGTTGCAATTAAGAAGGAAAAAAAAACCAGAATAAATTGGGAAAAAAAAAAAAAAAACTAGAATTTGTGATAAATTAAAAACAAAAAATAAACGTTTGCGTTGTGTGTCGGGCGTCGTGCGTTTGTATTTTGTTTTTTTGTTTTTTTTTTTTTGATTTAGTGCTAAGTTCTCGTTTTTTCTTATTTATTTATTTATTGTTTTTTTTTTTTTCTACTTAACACACACACACAAACATACACACACACACACACACACGCACGCACACACAAATTTAATAAAATGAACAATTTAAATTTTATTTTGATTAATTAATTAATTATTTTTGTTGCCGTTTTGTGTTTTTTTTTTTCGGTTTTTACTGATGATAATAAAAAATATAAAATATAATTTTATCGTGCGCGCCGCCACCACCCCACATTAAAAACGCGCTGTGTTAATTGTTGCTGTGTGAAAAAATAATAAAAAGTTTGATATAAAAAATATAGAAAAAAGAAGCCGCCGCAGTCGTAAACCGCCACCGCCACCGCCGTCGTTGACTATTTATTAATCATTTTGTTAAGGGAATTTTAGATTAAATTTTTTGTTGTAATTGAAATAATTCCTGTGACAAAACGAAAAGAAAAAAAAACAAACACACACACACACACACACACACACATAAACGTATTTTGGAAATTGTTTATCGTTTTTTTGCTTTTGTTTTTTTTTTTGTTGGTTAAAATAATAGTGTGTAGTAAAACACAGACAACAACAACAACAACAACAACAACAGCAAATTACAATTTTTAGGAACGAAATACATCATAACAACAACAACACAAACAACAACAACAACAACAACGACAACAGCAGAGTAGCAGCATAAGAACAACGGTAACGGAAGAATATAATTAAAAATTAAAATTAAGAAGAAGGAGAAAAGAAGAAGGGAAAAAAACCGGAGGCTCCATAAAATCAATATTTTTTTTTAAATTTTTTTTTTTTTATATCGGAAAAAAAAAAAAACGCATAAAAATTAAATAAATTAAGGTAAGTTTTCATCTATTATTTAAGATATTTTATGTGTGTGCGTGTGTGTGTGTGTGTCATTGAACCTTTTGTAGGCAAAAATTTTGAATTAATTATTGATAGAAAAAACTAAAAGAAAAAAATAATGGAAAAGAAAATTTTTCTTTTCTATTTAAAACGGGAAAATTTTTTTTTTTTTATTCCACGCCCTGCACGACAAACACACACACACATACACACAGCACACGCGTAGGCATACAAAAACACACGTAGCCACACACAGGCGCAAACGCAACAAAACAAGAAAGATAAAAAAAAAAAACTTACACGCACTCACGCCTCGCAGCAAAATTAATACGAAAATATAATTGAGTCGATATCAATTTATAGAAATAGACAGTGACTTACAGACAGAAGACACAGTCGGTAACGATGCGAAGTGAACATGGGGTGAAAATTTTTTTTTTTTCCTTGTCTATGTGTTAACGACATGCCATTAAATAATGTTATGTCGTAAAATGTCTGGCTTAGTGTTGGTTCCATAAAAATTTTGATTTTTGTATTTATCCTTTTCTCTGGTGCATAGCTAAATTTAATAATAATTTGCCTACAACACAACAATGATGATGATGATGATGTTAACGTTATGGAATTTGTTCTAATCGTGTTGCTTAACTTTAGAAACACAAAAGTGTTCATCTTTTTGTTCTTAAACATGTGAACTAGAACATGTTTCATATTTAGGAACAAAGACAAAGATATTGACAAAACCAAGCACTTAATTATTTACTTATTCCATGGCATTATAACTAAGGTGCGGTTTTAGCCTACCCCCCAACACGCTTCTCCAACCTGACCTATCCGCAGCCACAATGTCTTCCAGTCCGGCGAATTTTAATTTTATATCACAGTTTACTGCATCTAGCCATCTCGCCTTAGGTCTTCCGGTTAACCTTCTGGTTTACCATTTAACCGGTTTTTTCGGCATACGCTCCTCACCACCATGCGCCTACTGCGTGTCCAACAGCCATCTCAATCTATTGATTTTAATTGTTTTGACAATCAATTTGGTTGGCCGCGTACAACTTGTCTAATTCAAAATTGTAGCTTTGCCTCAAGCAATTATGTTTTTTTGTACGGGACTAAATATTCGTTCAAAAATCCGAAATAATTGTTCCTGGTTCTATGTCCGGCACCAAACCTCCTACCCATACATTAATATTGGACGTATTAATGTTACACTTAACACCTCGTTGTAATGTTTTCGATTGGAAGTGTTTTTTTCATCTGTTTCCAGTTTTTACTCTGCACGTCGAATATCCTCATCAATATCATTTTCTACATTTATCAACGATCCTAAGTATACGCAATTCTATTGACTATTTCAAAATTGTGTTCTCCAATATTAAATGAGTTTGATTTGGAATTCCTGATGTATTCGTTGCCACCAAATATATTGTTTTGTCTGCATTCACTTTGAGACTCAGACCCGATGCTTCCGGTTTGTAACGATTCGAAAGCATTCTTGACAGTTATCATATTCCGATCCATAATGTCTATATCGTCAGCGCATACGTCTATAATTGACCCTATTTTGTGAAAATCGTGCCTTGTTTATCATTATTTACGCCCCGCACTGCCTGCTCCGCACCGTATTATTAAATAGTAGTGTTGATAATGGATCGCCTTGTCGTAGTCCATAAACCGTCTCAAAGTGATCAGATAATTTACCTTGGATTCATATTTGTGACTTCACATTTTCCAACGTCATCGCCACCAAATGTATTAGGTTTATTTTTGAATGCCAAGCTCTTCCATAATTTTCCATAACTTTGACCTATTGCGGTTATCCAATATGCCGAAATCAACAAACAAATGGTGTGTATCAACATTGAAATCCATACACTTTTTCAAGATCTGCCGTATACTAAATATTTAATCAGATGTAGATCGATCTGCGTAGAAACCACACTGGTATTCTCCGATAATTTCATTGGCGTATGGAATAAGTCTATGTGGCACCTGTTCATTATTCCATATCTTTACAATTAGCTCGTGCAGTTGATACCATAATGCATTTCCACCATATTTAAAGAGTACACCTGGGGTAAGCTATCAAATCCACGAGTGATTAAATATTCTTAAGCTTCTGAATAACATTCTTTACTTCGTGTATTGATGGTTCAGCTATAAATGGCTGGGCATTTTGAAATTGCACATCTTCCACAGTATTTACTGACGTGTTCACATTTAATATTTATTTAAAGTTCTCGGTCCACCTTTCGAGGCGGCTTTCCACCGGTGCCATAACCTGACCATCATCTTGGCATTACGATACAATCTTCTATTATCGTTGTTCCTGTTAATTTTTCCATTTCGACATAAACCTTTTGTTACAATTTTCGTTTTTTCTTACGAATCAATTTACGCTCGAAATCCTTCTGCTCGCGATAGTCTTCCACAGTGGTTTCTGTAGCGCCGCGTTAGCATTTTCAGTCTGGATGCATTTTTTGCATCCCGAGTATTTCCACATTCATCATCAAACCACTCATTTCTTACTACCCATCCACCATTCCAATAACAACTGTTACGGCACCTTCAACCCATGACTTTAATCTCTTCCACATACTATTTTATACTACTTTCCTGCTGGTAAGCCTCCAAATAGCAACTGGCATTGTAAGTATGCTATACCCAACATACCATTCTGAAGGATTACCAAACACTTACTTTCATCATAATTTAATACTTCATTTTATTAAATGATTAATTTTCGTGATTTCAAAAAAAACTCGGTTAAATGATTCCAGTGGAATTCCATTTCAAAATATTCAAATGTTATGGTAATGCCTAGAAGTAGTGGTGGTGGTGGTGGTGGTATTGTCTTCTACTTCCATCAACATTTAAAACTTATTAGTCAATCACATTACTGCAAAAGCATATGGCATCTGCTTAGCATTCATTTCAGCGCCAAGTCGGTAAATAATTACTCCGCCGCCTAGGTACCAATTGTACTGCAAGTAACAACGAAAGATACATGTTTTCATAATTCTATTATTTTCTAAATTGATGATTAGCCCATATTGTTGTGTGTTTTGCAGACATGGATAATCGTTGAGTAGCGTGTGTCCAACAGCATATTTTCAAATAAATTATATTCCAACAACCAGCTGTAAAATTTTCTGTATTAAAATAAAATCGCATTAATGGTTCTAGTGGAATTCCATTTGAGAATATTCAAATACCATAAATAGTAACACCCGCAGAACTAGTGTGATGGGTATTGTCTTCTATTTCCACCATATAATTTAGAACCGATTAATATCGAATGTTTAAGTTAAGTTTTGAAGGTGTTACGTTTTTGTTTGGCTCATTTATTAGACGATTACATTCAGCTCATGTTTCCAATCGATCAATTGTTGTAGATAACTTAAATCCGTTAGTTAATTTCATTTGGCTCACCTGCAAACATTTTTCTGATTCCACCAAATACACAATATAACCTTTATAATGTTTCGGCCATCTTCTATGATTTTTAATGGTTTAACTTCAATCAGTTCATTACGTACCCATTGAATTCTTGAACTATAAGCGTTTCGTTTTCTTTTCGCAACATCAAAATTCCAACACTTTATTACTATTAAATTCTAAACCTGTGTTTTAACAACGACTCAACCCATAAAAATCACCGCAAAAAGGTTTTTGTTTAGCTTTCGGCAACCGATTTCTGCTACTATCGAAGTCAAACATCAGTAATACACTTCGGAAATGATATTCATTTCGTTGCATTATTAATTGTAATAAAAAGTGAGGTTATGTTGACCCAATGTCAAATGAAGTATTACATTTAAAAATGTCATTGGTTTTCAAATGATATAAAGAACATCAAAATATTTGATTTATTGGAACCGAAACTACGCACAACTAAATATTAGCCCTCAAAAAATTAAGTACCGCCTTTAAAATGTTTAATTTCCAAAAAATTGGATAAATTGTTTTAGTGTAATCCGTTTGGGAATATATTCAGCTACCATAGGAATGCTCAGAAGTACGGGCCATCATATTGTCTCCAACTTCCACCACCAACGTTTAAAATTTAATTTTAATTGCAGATTTTCCAAAAAAAAAAAATTGAGAATATTCAAATACCATGGGATAGGGCAGAAGTGAGAATTGCTGCCATATAATCAATTACCGAAATATCACGAATTTTAATGGTGGTGAACTGCCAAAAAGCTTTCTATCAACGGCACTGTACTATGTAACGCTGTTTGGTGTCCACATAAGTCTAATTGAAAACCATAAATCCAAAATTTATTCACTTTATGTTAAACTATTACACCCAATTCCGCATTAATCAATTTGGCGGATAAGCCAAAATTCTATACAATCTTTAAGTTATTTTTTAACCTGTTCAATTGCTTCAATATAGTTTCATCCGTCCAACAAATTGAATGTTTTTCAATGGTACTAAGAATTAACCGCCTGCGTAAAAATCATAATCATTTCCAGAAAACATTTAAGTTGTTCGTAACGCTTGAGGAGTGACGATTGGAAATGGAACAATAGCCTTCAATTTATAGTATGTAGTCAGTGTGAAGATAGTCAAATGGAATTTGCGAATTTCTGTTGGCCGTCAGATAAATTATTAGATAAATTGTGTACGTGGTTGTGCAGTTCTATGATGTTCCCAAAAATGTTTAATTTATTATTTGTCACATTAAAAGTTACTAGAAGAGAGATCTATCGTCTAGATTTTGACAAGACATTAATTATTTTACTGTCCGCTAATTATGGTATTTTGTGAAATGTTTGGATTTTGTCTTATGACAGTTGGCTACGGATACTCTTCGGCCCAGGTTAGTTATTGTATTCGTTTGTCCATCCTTAATTGCTGATGCTAATATGTATACTGTTCTAACTGATGTTCTAGACAATATATTTAGTTGTTGTTGTTGTATTTTCTATTATCTATATACGAGTACCATCATTACGCACAATATAAGTACCATTTTCAATGTGATGTGCGTGTAAACTTATTATTGTTACTGACTGTATATTTATATTTCTTATTTTTTGCGCATAAGTAACAGTTTAAAAATAGTTAACAAAATTAAAATAGTCAATAAAATTATAAAATTAATTCGGTTTTTTTTTTTTTTTATAGTTTTAATTTAATATTTATAATTAAAAAATTTTAATTTTATTAATTTAATTTGGTGGTTCGTTGTCGGTTCGTTCGGTCCGTAGGACTCGTAGAGAACTGTGCCGCCGTACGTAAATTTTATAATTATAATTACAATTTCAGATAGTTCTAGTATTTTTTTTTTTTTATTCCAATGTTTGTGTTTTGTTTATTGTTTGTTTTTATTTGTGCAGTGCCGAGCCACTCCTTTATAATAAGAAGAAAAAAAAAAACACACACACACACACACACACACACACACGCACACATAACCTCAAACTCAAATAATAATAATAATAATAATAATAAAACGAATGATGATAAATTATATTTTGATTAGGACAGCCATAATTTTAATATTCAATTATTAATGTACAAACAAACTAACAAACACACACACACACACACCCACCAACACACACACACACACACACACACACACCCATACACACACACACACACACACACTCACACATTTAATTGTTATTCATACTAGCAATTATTATGTGAGAAAATTTTTAAATTGTGCCTATATTTATTTTAATTATAATTGTCCTAATAAAATAATAATGGCTATAAACATTTAGAAATAGATAACCTTGCACGCGCTCGCGCATACACACACACACACACATACACCATTTTATCTATTGGTGGATGGATTTCTCAAAAGATCATTAGCAATGTAATAATTCATTTCATTTGTTTGTTAAGTTTTTACAAAATTAATTGTATACAATAAAATATCCGCATTTTCTTATCACAAATGGAAATGTCCCATCAAATTCAAAATGGATAAATGTTTGGAAACCAAATTTTTATCCACAATTGATTGAATCTAAATCGATTAGAATATTCACAATTTTTCCTGAAATTTTTATTAAGTTTAACGACCAGAATCCATTGGTATGGTCGTGTACAATTGATTGGCCGATGGCGTAACGAGATGAGAATAAATATATGATTGCGGTAGACTTTATGGGTAGATCGTGATCGAGATCTTATATAATCTTATGACCATAAACTTTTTCCAGTTTGTACACCACTCTCGGCCGATCCTGGCTATAAATGTATAAACTAAATAATCCATTGTGTATTTAGACGGAGCTTGAACTTGTGAGATTTTATATTAAAATAATTTTTAATACAAAAATGACGTAACACTTTTTGGGACATTTTGACATTTTTTTTTTACATACAAAATGTGTCAAAAAGTTACGAAAAATGATGGTGATAGCTGGATTTATCGACTTATGTAATTTCACTATTTATTATTGTACGATATAGTGACAAATTACCATTGGGTTTTTGGCAGACCATTGTCAAGTTGTCAAAAGGTAAAACAAAACTCGCGGCATCTATTTAGTTCTCGTGGATTTTCCGGTTTTCCGATGTGAAACAGTAGGAAAAATGTGTACAATGTATTTATTTAAGCACACTCACAATAAATCTAAATTTTTTTCTGGATAACACCGTCGTTATTTCGGACGACAACCAATTGCTTTTAACCGTCCCGCAACAGTTGCTACACACAGTCTCCATATATGTATTAGTTCAGTCAGCAAATACACTGATTTATAATCGATTATTATTGACTAACGATAGACAAAATACATTGCCGAAATGACAGTTCAATCCCGAAAATACTACGCTGTGTACCGGGATGGCCGCTTTATTTGAGGGACATCGCCCTATGGTTATTAATTGTATAATCTCTCTTGTTTACAGTTTATTATCGAAGGACAATTTTAACACCAAAAACTATAGGCATAGTTTTCATTCCAGCGAACATCCCTAAAAAACAATCTACGGATTCCTGTAATTTATAAGTTTTTGAATGTTAGCAATAGTTACATTTGGTTTTATGACCAGTGTGTATCGATCTTGGAACAAATCCCATTATACGATGATATACCCAAAGCCCATTCGTCATTGCAATTAAGCTAAACTTGGGCATTATTTATTAATTGTTTTAAATTTAATGAATCTTGACTCGTTTTTGTGTGTATCAAAAAGTTAATCCACCAAAAGCGTTGTAAAAGTCATCAGGAATACACGCATAGGTGTGAATATTTGTTGAGTGTGCGCATAATTAACGCATCAACTACAAAATTAGTAATAAGAATAGTGTGTGTGTGTGTGTCTGATTATTGAAGTTACCCCCTTTCTCTGTGAGTACGATTACGATAGACCATCAAACGATGCATTATCGAATACACTGCTAAAGTCAATAAAAATGCAAACGACAAATTTATATCTATTCGATGTATTAATTGATGGGATTAAAGCAGTGTCTCAGTGAATTTGAAAGCATTTATTCGCTGTTATCTTGAAAATTTTTCACTTAACCATTTATGCGGTTAGGTTTAATATGGAAGTTTAGTAACTTATCTGCCTGTCCGAATACTTTTCGGGTACAATTATATCAAATATTTTCTCAACGGTATAATTCTAATTCGGTAGTGTAACACAATCGTTGTAAAAAAGGTTTAAATTTGGAATTTAACAGTGTTGATCATTCCATAAATGGAATTACCCTATTTATTTGTATTATACTGAAATATTCTATAAAAAATGACTCTTTCATATGATTTTGATGAAAATTCGATTAGTTAAGTATTGGGGGAAAAAAAAAAAAAAAAAAAAACTGGAGTGTGTGACGAAAAAAAATTACAGTGTATTGTGTGTTGGTGTGTTAGTGTTTTATAACTACCGCTTTATGTCGTTACTCAAAACATACAATCTTAAAGTCATTTTGGTTTGAGCACATCCTGCGCAAAATTACCAATTTAAATTGTGTGGTAATGGTAATGCGCTAATGTGACAGAAATCAGAGAGTGTTGCGCAAGACACACAGAAACGCGTCGGTCGTACAAAACGTTCACGGACACACACAAATTTAATTAAATCAATAAAATTATATTAATTTTGGTATTAAATTTTTTTGCTTTTTTTAGAAAATGAACGAACTGGACAGCTTAAGACAAGAAGCTGAATCTCTTAAAAATGCAATACGAGTAAGTATTAATGATTATAATTACCAAAAATAGAAAAAACACACATAGTATTCGGAATGCGCTAAACCTTTTTTAACCCTTAGGCGTATTATTGTCTTGAAAATAGTTCGGTTCCAAAATATTTATAATAATTATTTGATTTTTTATAGGATGCAAGAAAAGCGGCTTGTGACACGACCCTCATACAAGCTACAAATAATCTTGAACCAATTGGACGAATACAAATGCGAACGCGTCGTACGTTACGCGGTCATTTAGCAAAAATTTATGCTATGCATTGGGGCAGTGATTCAAGGAATTTAGTTTCAGCTTCACAAGACGGTAAACTAATTGTATGGGACTCACACACCACAAATAAGGTACATATTCTTTTGTATTATTATATGTTACACACACACACACACACACACACACACACACACACACACACACACACAATTATATACATATTTGAATGCATTTATTTATAGGTACATGCAATACCATTACGTTCATCATGGGTAATGACATGCGCATATGCACCGTCTGGTAGTTATGTTGCATGCGGTGGTCTAGATAACATATGTTCGATATATAGTCTAAAAACACGTGAGGGTAATGTACGTGTGTCACGTGAACTACCCGGACACACTGGTTATTTATCGTGTTGTAGATTTTTAGATGATAATCAGGTAATGATGACAAACGGTCCCATTATTATTGGTATTATTACCGTTATTATTATTATTATTAAAATATTATTTATCTATTCACGTTTTAGATTGTAACCAGTTCGGGTGATATGTCGTGTGGCTTATGGGACATTGAAACTGGTCAACAAGTAACATCATTTTTAGGACATACCGGCGATGTGATGGCCTTATCGTTATCACCACATTGCAGAGCATTTGTATCCGGTGCATGTGATGCATCTGCAAAATTATGGGACATACGCGATGGTCAATGTAAACAAACATTTCCAGGCCATGAAAGTGATATTAATGCGGTTACTGTAAGTGTATTGATGGATAAAATGTAATTTGGTGTGTGTGTGTGTTATTGTTTTTTTGTTAGTGTGCAACCATTTTGTTCTATTTTTAGCAAACAATATTTATCAAAAAAATTTGGGCGCATATTTTGAATAGGCCCCGTTTTTTTATGTTTCGAACAATATTTACATTTCGACAATTTGTAGCACACGAGAAAAAGATGAACGCTTCACTAATCACCTGTTAAATTCTATTATCTTTTTTCGATAAATATCCATGGAATTTTACAATGGCTCTAGCAACAGCATAGCCAGCGATTTGGTTTCACGAATTTTGGAATTTTTAATCGAATTGTCGTGTGGAAATTAAGTCTCCGCATAACTTTACTATTGAAATCCATATCATATTGGTAACCTTCACCTGATTTGATCATTTTACAATAAATTTTGATTGAATTTCGTTCTCACATTGAATATCAGAATTATATGGTACGGAATATTTCTAAAGTCCTCCGAATATAATAGTCATAGGAAAAATTTTACAATTATATAATACGTAACTGGTGAATTTTAACCCTAATTAGCATTGTTTCGTCACCAGTAATCCGTAACCATTCACACTTTTCAACAGAAATGATGTCACACTGATTGGTTGATGATTGATGATTGGTCTTTGGTGAAAATAATTTATAAAATTAAAAATGTTGTTAACTTTTTGTTTTGTATGAACAGTTGGGTCACAGTTGGTTTCCCAGTTGATGATAGTTTATTTTAATACATAATACTGCACACTCATACACACACACACACACTCACTCACACACACACACACACACACATAAATTTATAATAATATATTTTCTCTTGATTTATTTATAAAAAAAAATAGTTTTTTCCAAATGGTTTTGCGTTTGCAACTGGATCGGATGATGCAACGTGTCGCCTATTCGATATACGTGCTGATCAAGAGTTAGCAATGTATTCACACGATAATATAATTTGTGGCATAACATCGGTAGCATTTTCAAAAAGTGGACGTTTATTATTAGCCGGTTACGATGATTTCAATTGTAATGTATGGGATACAATGAAAGCTGAACGTGCCGGTAATTATTATAATTTATTTGTTATTTTATTAAAATTCTAATATCGTTTACGTTTTTATTGGTGGGTTCTTCGGGTGGGGGATGTATTTTGTTGGATGGGTGGAGCAGTGGACACATACACACACAAGTCACAAACTGTTTGTCATTCGATTTACACTTAACCAAATGAAACATTGAAATTAATGTTAGTTTACAGATTATGGCACTACAGGTTCTAATATTTGTTATAATGTCAAATTTTCGATTTGTTTATTTCCGAAAATGTTAATCGTTATTATTAAAATGATGGAATTTTCCAGTGACTCCGTGGAATTAATGATTTAAGGAATATGAACAGTTTTTGGAAGTACCAAACAGGGATTTTATTTTTAATTAATTTTTTCAAATTATTAACGAAATATTAACGAATTAAAGCCGGTGGCGTAAAAAGATAATTTTTTTGGGAATTTTGACAACAACAAAAATGACATTATTATTGAGCCTTTTGCGGTACATTTTATTATGCTCTTTCGTTCGCGGAACAGGTTGCGTTAAAAATGTTGTTGTTATTGTATTTCATATCGAAGTTGACCGTGCTAAAATGTTATTAATACAGAAACGGCTATAATCCATAACTTTATTTTCGGTTACACATGAAATTTCAAAAAAAATACGTTAACATTTTCAATCTGATTGTATTTTTTGTATCCCAAGAATTTTCACATTCATCATTGAACTGCTTTCGTTTCGAAACTGTCACCCACCCGTCTGTCACCAACTGAAAATCGTTCTGTTGTGATTCATATTGTTTTCCTGCTGGTAATCCTTCAAATCTATAATAATCATCCGTTATTTCATTGTATCCATGTGTACTGATTATGGTCACATTTGTGTATTCATTTTAGCGGCGCCACGCTAAAAATAATTCGTTGAAGCTGATTTTAAAAATTTTGGTGGTCTGTCAAGTTTGCAAAACCATAAATAAATTTAAATATATTAATATATCGCTGTGTTAACGTGTTTCGTAATCAATGGCCTGCAAACATTATAGATTCCTGCGGTGGGGCCAATTGGCAAACAAACAATTGATGATAAAAAATATTTAGAAAAAGAGATCATTCCGAATGGGATTTATCTACATATCCGAACCGATATAATAATTAAATTACTATTCCATAATGAGTTATCAGCACCGCAGACTACAGTTTTAAATGGATACCGCATTCACACACATATCACCCCACACTAGTAATTTTCAACCGTTACAATCGTTCGAACCGCAACGACTACATTAATTATTATCCATAGCGTACCCAGTACAGGCCGTTCCATTATCGGGCACCGGTGCACAAACATTTCAATGTATTTTTTAAAATTATTTTTAAATTTTATTTACAAAATTTATAGGTATTTTAGCCGGACACGATAATCGTGTTTCGTGTTTAGGTGTTACAGAAAATGGAATGGCTGTAGCAACTGGATCATGGGATTCATTTTTACGTGTTTGGAACTAAATTTTATTTAATATATATTCAAAAATTAAAAAATAAATAAAAAATCAAAAAATTGTGTCAGACTCACATTCACAAAAAACCAATAACAGAAAACAAAATTTAAACAATTAAAATCAAATCAATAATAACCAATAGAAAAAAAATAAAAACGCATGCGCACATTAACTAAAAACCATATTCACACAACTTAAATTTATACACACACACACACACACACACACACACAACAATAAAAACTATTAAATAATTATAGATTCGCATTAAAAATACCGAAATATACGCACATTCAAACAAAAAACACACACATAGATACACACACACACACACACACATACACACACACACTCACCAACACAAATCCCATTTGAGAGTGGTGTCAGTACAATAAATTAAATATATATTAAATATTATAAAAATAATATAAACAAAAATCCAATAAATAAAATATATCCGTAAAATATATAAATTTAAAAAAAAGTAATTAAAAAAACCAAAATTAATTAAAATTAATATAAAAAAAAAAAATTTAATTAAATTAAAAAACATACATTCATTAAAAAAAAAAATTAAAAAAATTAAAAAAATTAAAAAAAATTAAAAAAATTATAAATTTAATTTTTAATTTTTTTAATTTTTTTAATTTTTTTAATTTTTTTAATTTTTTTTTTTTTTTAAATGAATGTATGTTTTTTTAATTTTAATATCAAATTAAAATTAAAAACCATAAAAATTAAATAAGCATTCAAATTAAAAATAAAAATAAAAAAAAAAAAAAACGGTATTTATTATTATTAAAATTAAAAAAAAATAAATGGCAAAAAATAAAAGTAAGAAAAATCGAACTAATTTTTTTTTTAATTATATTTTGTTTTTGTTTTATTATTAATTTTTTTTTTTTTTTTACTTTATATTTTTAATTATTTTTTGTTTTTATTTTATAAATTGTTTTTTTTTTTTTTTTAATTTTTTTAAAAAATTAATTTAATTATGAAAACAAAAAAAAAAAAAACAAAAAAAAAACCTATTTTTTAATTATTATATTCTAATTATATTTTTTTGGCATTAGCATTTGCTTTTATTTATTTTATTCGGCATAAATATATACGAAAAAAGAAAAAAAAAAAAAAATATATCTATTAAATTTAATTAATTAATTAATTAATAAATAAATTAAATAAATTAAATAAATTAAATAAATAAATGATAAAAAACAATCAAGCACAAAATAATAATTAATTTTTTATAAATACATTTATATATTGTCAAACTCACACAAACACATACACAAACACACACACACACACACACACACATCAACAAACAAACACACACTAACACACAAACACACACACACACACACACACACACACACACACACACACACATTAATATTCAATATTAAACAATAAAATAATTTTTTACCATAAAATATAAATCAAACACCACCACGCAAATTTACACAATTTTGAATAAAAAAAAATGAGCACAAAATAAAATAAAAAAAAAAAAAAAAAAAACAAAAAAATTAATTAATTAAATTAATTAATAAGAAAAAAAAAAAAAAAAAAAAAAAACATAATTAAAAAATAATCTAAAAACCAATAATTAAATTAAATTTAAAAAATACACACAAAATAATAATATATCACCCACAGAATTTAAAAAATGAAAAACACAAAAAACAAAAGAATAAAACGCCAATTTTTTGTTTTTTTTTTTTTAGAGATCAAAAGTAAAAAAAAAAAAAAAAAAAAATTTTTAATTTTAATTAATTTTTTTAATTTTAATTAATTTTTTTTTAATTAATTAATTAAAATTTTAAAATTTTTTTTTTATTAATTTGTGTTTTTTAAAATAAATTAAAAAAAAAAAAAAATTGAAAAAAAAATTAAAAAAAAAGCCATTTGATCTCTAAAAAAAAAAAGGGGAAAAAAAAATGGGGAATTAATTTTTAATTTTACTTTTATTTATTATTTTAAATTTTAATTTTTCATTTTTACATTTATACAATAAAAAAAAAAACGAAAAAAACCAAACAAGAAAAGCAGAAAAAAAAAATTAAAAAAACGCGTGCGCCATTTTGAAATTAAAAATACGAAAATAGAAACAGAAAAAAAAAGGGGGGAAACAACGCGAAAACAACGCGCAAACAAAACACAAAAACAAAAAACCAAATTTTATAAATCACAACAACAAAATATTTATTTTCACACTTTTAAGCCTCTAAAACGTTTTCATCATTGCGCATTCGGGGTAATGTGCGCGCGCCTAATACCATTTTGCGCGTCATAATGCGCACCAAACATTTAAGAGCCACACAAAAAAACAAACAACCAAAAACAAAATGTAAAGTGTAACGCCACAAACAAATTTCACTCACACACACACACACACACACACACACACACACATTGTCACACATCACTACACAAACACGAGGCGACCACAATATTGTCAACAGCGGTACTAGAATAGGATTGAACGTGTGTGTATAAAAAATGGGGTAGGACAAAAACATAGCCATGAAGTTAATTGTAATAGAAAAAATGAAAAAAACTTACACCAATTACAAACAAACGAAACGTTGACCATTATTATTATTTAATTTATTTTACAGTCAGTACACTGTGTTTATATATATAACATTTATTCGGTGTTGTTCACAGTGTATATGCGTATGTGTGTGTGTGTGTGTGTGTGTTAATAAATAACACAAAAGATGTTTGAATGTTTAATTTAGCACGATTTTCAAGGTGCTACGAAAACTGAAGAAAAGAATAAAGTGGGCCAAAATTAAAATGAATAATTTGATTTGCCGAGAAATATTTCTGTTTTGTTTGTATACCATACTAACAACAAAACCGAAGACAAAAGATTGATGATACAAAAATGGTTACCATAAAAACAAATCCACACACTGTTAGCTGGTCTGTGAAAAAATAATTTTCTCATACGCAACAATTCGTTTCAAATAAAAATAACAACTTTTCAAACATATATCGCGTACATATGCAATGGGATAAAGATCGGCAAGCATCAAGAAGACATCAAGATGTGGGTTCGTTAAACAACAACAAACATTTGTTGAGTTTCGACATTTTTGTTTGTCGTTGCTACAACAAAAGAAAAAACCAAAAAAAAAATATTGGATGGAGCTATAAGTTAAGCAACCAGGCCTTTTTTTTTTTTTTTTTTTAAATTTAATAATTAAAAACGGTACAATCAAATGCAAAGGCACTGGAGCGGAGAAAAAAATTATATTCAAGGGGATTTTTTTTAAATCTCTTTCTCTCTCACCACTCTCACTCATTCTAGTCTATGACACACACACACACACACACACACACGCCCATACACTGTAAAAAAAACTATAAATTTATTAAAAAAAAAAAAACCTAAAATAAGCGTTCATTTTGAAATAAAAAAAAAAATTACCATTTTGCGATAATTAGAGACGGTATCATTTTCGCCGAGAACTGTTTTCTAGAGTTGACAATTTCTGAAGGTAGACAACTTTTTCGTATTTGTTGTTCTTGTTGTCCCCTTCACCAATTGTCAAAATGTGAATTCGCTTAGCCGAACAACTGGCAACCAACACCAAAACACAAATGCCTTATTTTATTGGTTTTTCTTTATATTTTTTTGGGTCCATTGACAATAACGTTTGTTTAGCTCATTAGATGGGCGGACGGGCGGGCGGGCCGGTTGATGCGTGCCGCCGCCGCCGCCACCACAGTGTTTCTCTTATAGAAATGAAACAAAAACACTGTACACTGTAAAATGATAATTGTGCAAAAAATGTAAAAAAAACCACCACTAAAAATATACAGAATTATGTTTGAATGTGTGTATTAAATGTAATGCTGTTTGTTTTTAGTGTGCTTGTGTTGTATGTGCGTGCGTGCGTGCGTGTGTGTGTGTGTTTGTGTGCGTTTAAAGAAGAATAACGGTGGAAGACAACAAAAAAAAAAAAAGGGAAAATAAATGGTGCCGAAAGCCGCCGGCATTCATTTTATTTTTATTGTTGTGATTTATTTGTTGCAGGGTTTGGTTTTTTTGTTTTTGGCATTGTTTTGTTCCATTTTTTTTTTGGTTTTCTCTTTCTTAATTAAAACATTTAAATAAACATTTTTAAAATAATTAATTAAAAAAAAATAATAAGCAATAATTTGTGGTTTTTTGTTTTTTTTTTTTTTTTTTTAAGGGTGGAAACAAAAATCGAAAATTATTATTTTATTTTTATTTTGTTGCCGCTGTGTTGTTACACACAACCGCTACCGCGCGCAACCGCTGTCGTTATTTTGAAAAAAAAAATTTAATTTTATTTTATTTTATTTTATTTTATTTTATTATTTTCGCATAAATATTTTTTAAGACGAATCAATCCAAAAATATTTTATTATTATTATTTTAATTTTTAATTTAATAAAAAAAAAATGAAAAAAAAAAAGAATTAATTTATTTTTTTTTTTTTTTTTAATTAATTATTTAATTATTATTTGTTTGGGTTGGATAGCAGCGGTGGCGGTGGAGCGGTGGCGTCGGTAATGATGGTGGTGGTGGTGGTGGCGGCGACTCACGCTAACAGCCATTTTATACCGTTGTATGTGTGTCAACGGCGGCTCGTGAAATTGATTTTACAATGCCATTTTGATAAAATTCAAATAAATTTCAATCAGGAGTCGCTCCTACCACCCACCGACCGCCCCGCCCGCCTCTACAAATTGCCGGGCCACACAGTACGCATGTGTTCGAACGCAAATCGACCGAAAGAATGTAAGAACAATACGGTGTTAAGTGTTATCTTCTGATCGGTGACTGAGACCCTAAATAAAAAAAAAAACACCAAAACCAAAACAAACACAGACAATTTTTCCGATTCGAAATAGTACAAATTTGCCGTGACGAAGAATAATAATGTGAGAAAGAAAACTTTTAAATTATATGTTCTTACTCTTTCTGTCAATGGATTTGCTATTTTTTTTTTTGTTTTAATTTGACATTTTACCATTGCCGACGCCGACCGTTCGGCGGCGCTCGGTTATGATTCATTGGTTGTGTGGTGATCATCGTCAACTGGATGGATGGTTGGCGGCAGGGAGGGAGGGTTACAGATGGACACACACTGGTATAGTGATTTTTAACATGCGCAGACAAAAAACATCGGCGACACATTACCAATATTGTTATAAGCGTTTTCGAATAATTTACTTTGTAATTTATGTACAATTTTGTACAAATTTATGGGGACCCAAAAATCGAACCAAATTCGCCCGCCCATAAAATTCAAAAAATTGTAAATAAACTATTGTTTTTTTGTTGGGCAGTGCAAAGGAAACAAAGGAAAACTATTAAATTGTGTAAATTATCGGGGACGTGGAAGAGGCGCAGGTGGCGCGAAGAAGGATAATGACATGGGCGACCGGGGAAAATGGGTATGCACGGAATGTAAGAAAATTGTGTTTCTAAAATTTGTGCAATTACCGTAAATATTCGGTGCAAAAAAAAAATGTTGGGCACATTTTTTTGGCTCACCAAATGGAAACAAACAATTGAAGAAAATATGCCAAACATTTTTTTTTTGGAAACATACTGGCACAGACGGACTGGAAAAAAAAAAGATAATTTCACAAATTTATTATTTTTTATTACTTTGCACAACTGCTCATTTTTTTTTGTTTTTAGTCCACGGTTTACTTAATGTGTCGCCCCTAATCACAGTACCGTCACAACAACGATTTACTCTATACCAAAAAACATATTGATTACATGCACTTGAACATTACATAAGATTTGCCTCCTCCGTTCACCTTTACATTTTTGCATCGTAATTCATCATTTTTGTATTTATATTTTCCAAAAAATATTAATTGTGTTTTTTGGAAAATTATAAACAAAATGACAGCTCGCAACGATGTAAAGAAATGTCAGGTGCGCCAATGTAATCGATGGTATATTGTGAATAAATTTTTTATTGTGTTCATCTATAGTTAAATTTTCAATTACACACACATTTCATGGTTTCGGTTGAGCGCGGCGGCGTCGTCGTCGTCGTCGCCGCCACCACCATCCATCATTCGGAATGGCCAATTTTCTAAAAAAGTTTACACCCTTCTAAGTTTCGGTCCATTCGCTCAACGAATTCGATTGAAACTATGTGTTAATGTGTTTTGAAAATTTAACAGAAAATAAATAACAACAACAACAACAACAACAACAACAACAACAACAATAAAAGTGTGTTTCTAATCAGCACACCGTACGACCACCACAACTGTGTCAAATGTCAAATGAAATTATAAAATTAATAAAAATTTTTAAATAAAATTAAAAATTTTAATTTTAAGTAGAAAAAAAATAAAAAAAAAAATTTAATCCGACTGCGCCATAATTTTTTTGATTGTGTTAATTTCTTAAAAAAAAAACAAAAATAATAATTTCAAAACTAATTTCTGGTTTTTTTGATATATGTCGAAAAAAATATTTAATTAATTTTTACACACAAATAAAAACCATAGCGAAAATAGAACAAACAAACAATATGGCGGTAGCATTTGCTATTGTATACGGAAATTACACATACCATCAAATAAAAAATAAAACCAAACAATACGAAAAACAAATGAACGTTAAAAGCAAAAATTATGATTTACCGTTACAAAAAAAATTCCACACATTTATTGCGTCAGAAACATAACCTCAAAAAAAAAAAAAAAAAAATGTGTGTGTGTGTTTAATTTTATACGAATAAGAATAAAAGAATAAATAAAAATAATAATTTTTTTTTTTTCTATAAAAACGACGAAATTTTGTGTCGGCGCGACGACAAAAATCGAAAATTTAAAAAAAGGGTGAAAAGGTGTGCGAGAGTGTTTTAAATTTAAATGAAAAAAAAATTTATTTTTTTAGATTTTTTCGTGTTTTGTTTCGTCATTTTATTTTGTATTATTTTTTTTTATTATTTTTTTTTTTCGTATAATTTTCTCTTTTCTCTTTTCAAATTCGTAAATTGGTGACAAAAATACGAAACGGAAAAAATTCGAACTCGTAGCATAGCAATAATTTTTAGAAAAAGTATAGAAAAATACAAATATATTTATAAATTTTATTTTTTTAAAAAAAAAACAAATGAAAAAAAAAAATGAAAAAAAATATTTAAATTTAAATTAAAAAAAACAAAAAAACAAAAAAGCTAAAAAAAACAAAAAAGCAAAAAAATACCCAATAACCGGTGCCTTAAGTCAGAACATACAAGAAATAAATAAAACGAAAGAACAAAATAAAACAAAAGAGTAATATTAAGCAATTGAATTGAATACAAATAGAAACGTAAAAGAAAAAAAAATACACACACACACACACACTGACACACACACACACTGACACACACAAACACTCACTTATTCACTCACTCATAAATATGACTGCGGTTGTGTGATGTTATACATTTTTCCTCTTTGCATCCTTTCCATTATTCGTTTGCTGCAATACTTTTTCTCTCTCTCTCTCATTGTCTCCGAATTCGGTTTTTTATTCTTGCCTCACACACACACACACACACACACACTCACACACACAACTTTCATAAGTTATAATATGGAATTTAATTAATTGGTAATAATAATAAAATTTCGTCGGAAACTAACCGATGCCGACAACGACAAAAAAAAGTTACGATATACGAAAGACATCGTTTTTTTTGTTGTTTCTGTCGTGCGACGACAATACATTTACATTAGCATTTTGTATCATGTGAAATAGATACACACACACACACACACACACACCACACACACACACACACACATACAATTCTTTCCTTCACACATCTATTGATTAAAATTTGGTGATGAGGCAGCATTACGTGTATTTGTACTTCGGCGGCTCTGATAAAACGGTATTTTTTTTCTATAAAAAATATATCCGTTTCATTTTAGTCAATTTCAGACTATGACAAAATATTCTCTCTCTCTCTCTCTCTCTCTCTCTTGCTCTCTGTCATTCGTCGTATAGATCCGAAATTTGTTTCTAGCTTTGTCGTGGCTGTGTGCTAATTGCTTTTCAACGCAATTCCGTAATTTATACGATTGTCGTTATTTTGTGCATTATTTCACGACATGTGATGTGGAAAGGGATAGCCTTTTTTGTGTGTAATTCTTCACACACACACACACACACACACACAAATAACGAATGATTTCATTGTGTGATTGCTGAAGTACTGGTTTTTTTTTGCGTACACGCGTAAAGTGTCAAATAAAAATGAAATTGTATGGAAGTGGGGGGGATTTTTACAAAAAAACAGAATTTGTGTCACAATTTTAAAATATATATAAATTTCTAGAAAAGATATATTTTCAAAATTGTTACCCAAATACACATTGACACATTTCCCATCCAATTTCATTCACCTATATAACTGTATAAGTTTTATAAGTACTTTAGCAAAAATCACTATTCAGCCGCATTTTTTAACACACATTGTGTGTGAACGCATTCCGTTGTCCGAAACCCTAACCGCAGATCACCAAAGTGATCTTCTTCTATAGCACACACACACAGCGTGTATGATTTTATGAAAAAATTGTTAAAAGAAACAATTGATCCGAATATGTCCGTTACACCACCCTCTCCCCCCTCCCCTCGCACCATCTTGTGTGCCAATCCACACGGCGTGATTTCAATTTTAATATTATTTATTGTTTTTTTGGTAGAGGTCAGGCAAACAAACTTAAAAATATATGAACGTGATAATACTCGAACTTTTCTTATGTTATTTATTTTCTCATTTGCATACAGTGACGCCGCACAATAAACAAACAAATAAACAAATAAAAAAAAAAACAACCCATACAGTTTATAGGGAAGCAGCAGCGGTGGGCGGAGCTGATAAACCGTCGACAATTGAAATTAGATATAGTTTTTTTTGTAAAATCGTAAATTTTCGAAACATTTTAATATTTAAAACAAAAAAAAAACAAATATCATTAGCATATCGTGTGTTGTTGTTTTTGATTGGTATCATCGCCGCGGTAGCCGCCGCCGCCGCCGCCGTCGTCGTCGTCGTCGTCGTCGTCGTCGTCGGTTTTTCGTTCGTCGGTCAACGACCACGTATTTAATCGACAAATCACATCAAATAATAATAACAACGGAAGGGTGAAAAAAAAAAAAAAAAACCATCTAATTTCAATTCACCAAACCACCGCTTCAACTTTTTCTAATCGCCTTCGTTGTGGCGCTACTGTATGAAAAAAAATCACACACACTGCCCTAAATGTAATTGAAATTAAAATTAAAAAATAAAAATTATATAAATATATTTTTCTATATTTTTTTTTGTATATACAAAAAAGAAAAAAAAAAAAAAATTTAAAAAAAAAATAAATAAATTATTAATTATTTTTTTTAAATTTTTTTAATTTATTTTTTAATTTTTTAAATTTATTTTTTATTTATTTTTTTTGTTGGTTTTTTTTTAACTCGGTTTTATAAATTTAAAACTATAACAATTTTAAATTGAAAAAAGAACAAAAAAAAAAAATGGCGGAGGGCGGGTGGGTTCGGCGCTAAATGCAATAAAAGCACAATTTAAAAAAATAGTCTATTTTTTCTAATAAAATGAACAAAAAAAAACAACAAAAAAACAATTGAACTAAATAAATAAATTCTATATAAAATATATTTTACCGTTATGTGCACAAATACATATATACAATATATAAAAACTGTTATTATCGGCGCGGTCGAAGGTGTCCCGCGGTGGGGGGGCGTCGCCGGTCGTAACGATAAATTTAAAATTTTACGCAAATAAATAACCAAAAAAACTATATTTTTTTAAACAAACGAAGAATAGAAAAAAAAAAAAAAAACCCCGTTATTTAAACGAAATTAAAAACTCTCTCGCACCACCACAACCACTACCACTACACACAAAGCTCTATACGAAATATGAATTGAATTTTTGCAGTGCAGTTACGACTGAAAACGATTAATTTCAATTTTCAATCGCAAAAGATTATTATTTTTATTCTTTTATTTGGAAATTTGGTGAGAATAAATTGTAGCGGTTTAAAAAAATTACAAATAAAAAAAAAAAAAAAAACGTAAATATTTAAGTAAAAAAAAAAAACCAACCTAAATCTTAAGTCTTCCTTAAAAAAAAATAAAAAAACAATTAATTAAATTAAATTAAATTAAATTTAATTTAATGAATGATAAAAAAAAAAAAAAAATGAACATATTCTAAATTAAAATAAAAAAACAAACGAAACGAATAATTTAAAACACCAAAAGGGAGACAGAAAAAAATAAAAAAATAAAACACACACACACACACACACACACATTATCGTTTATATTTTTTATAAAATTAGCAATGCGCAACAACAACAACAACAAGATACTTTTTATATAATTATTTTTGTGTTATAAAGTGTCTCACACACACACACACACACACACCCCACCTCCGTCACTGCTTTATGATAACGTGACAGCGAGACCCGCCAACAAAACAAATAACAGTTAAAATATTTAACGGTACACGAAAAAACAACAATGGTGTGTAGTGGCGAGTGTGTCATCAACATCGACCAGCCACTCCCACCTTTTTTTTTTTGTTTTTTTATTTAAACTAAAAAGAGTAAATAGTTTTTGTGATTGTGTTTTTTTTTTCTTTATTTTTTGTTCCCTCTTTGTATTCGTTAAACGAACGAATGAACGAACGAACGAACGACGACGACGACGACGATGACGACGGCGGCGATGAAGACGAAAACGATGAAGACGAAAACGATGACAACGACGACATTAACAATAGCAATTCATTGTTCGTCTGTTCACTTGGCTGCCATTTCACATCAATGCAATCACTTCGATTCAACGAAAAACAATGGTCAGTCTGTAAATTTTATGTGAATATTAAAAAAATGGATTTAGTTTCGTATTGATTTGAATTGATTTAATTGATTTGATGTGAAATGAGCTCGTTTTTTTTTTCGAAAAACAATAATAAAACACACACACACACACACACACACACCCAATACAATCTTGTTGTATCCGCACCCAAAATAAACCAATTCGAATTATAAATTGACGTATATTCTTGCATTACTGTGTGCAAAATGATGTGCGTCACCACATTTCGCCCATAATTTCTCTCATCTTTTATTTTAATTAACAATCCCAAATCAACAACCAAATCTTATAACTAAATCAACAACAACAACAACAACAACGTACAAGAAAAATCCAAAGACAATTAAAAAATAATAAAAAAAAAAAAAACAAAAGAAAAGGATTAGCGAAATTTAAATAAAATGTAAAAAAAAAAGGAATTATTCACAATCAAAAAAAAAAAAAAAAAAAATGGCATTAAAAAAATTAATTAAAAAAACATATAAAAAATAAAAAAAAAATTAAAAAGCGAAATATTCTAAATTTTTTAAAAATTATCACATCATTGAAAAAAAAAAAAAAAAGAAAAACAGAAAACAAAAAAAAATCAAAACCACAAAAAAATAAAATAACGGCAACGGCGTTTTTTTTTTTTTTTTTGTTTTTAATTCCCCCACCATTTTCTGTTTCATTTCCATTAAACCCATACAAATAATACGTTTTCTCTTTTTCCTTTTTTTTGGCATTAGCATTTATTTATTTAAACAAAAAAAAATCAAAAAAATAATATGAAAAAATCAAAAAAAAAATAAATAAAATTAGAAAAAAAAACAAAAAAAAAAAAAAAACAAAAAAAACACTATTTAATTAATATTAATAATTAATAAATTAATTATGAATTAAGTTTAGCCGTTAAGCAGAAATTCTATGAATATATTCACAAAAACAAAATTCTGGTAATAAAATTAATATTTAAATTAAATTAAATTCATTTCATTTTTTCTCATTTATTCAAAATAATATAAAATTAAAAACAAAAAAAAAAAATACCATTATTATTATAATTATTATTACAAAATATAAATATTATAAATTAATTATAATTAAATAATTAAAAAAAAAAATTAATTAATATTAAAAAAAAAAACCAGTCTAATTTTATTTCATTTCGCCGGCGTGTGTGAAGTTTCTCTGCAACGGTCTTTGAAAATCAGTGTTTCCGCCGCGCCGTTCATTTTTTAGAATTTGTTTGCGGGCGGGGTGCGGGCGAGGTGCGGGCGGGGTGCGGGCGGGGTGCGGGCGGGGTGCGGGCGGGGTGCGGGCGAGGGGGGGGGGGTGTTGTGGGGGATAGAACAAATATACAGGCTGTCGTAATTCCTGAATTTTATTCTTGTATTTTTAAGTACTGTCTTTTAAATTCATAAATTACAGAAGATTACGCACTCCAGACACAAATTCTTGAAAAATGGACTGGCATTCTGTCTTACTTACTTACTTACTTACTTACTTACTCCATGGCGTTACAACGCGGGTGCGGTTTTAGCCTTCTCCAACACGCTTTTCCAACCTGACCTATCAGTTAACAGTTAACAGTTAACGTCCTCCAATCCCTAATTTTAAGATCTTTATATCACAGTTTACTGCATCTAGCCATCTCGCCTTAGGTCTTCCGGCTCTCCTTCTACTCTCTGGTTTACTATTTAACTGGTTTTTTCGGCACACGCTCCTCCTCCATGCGTGTACTACGTGTCCAACAGCCATCTCAATCTATTGATCATGATTGTTTTGACAATCAATTTGGTTGACCGCGTACAACTTGTCTAATTCAAAATTGTATCGTCGCCTCCAACCATTCTGTTGTTTGACGGGACCAAATATGTCACGGAGTACCTTTCGTTCGAAAATCCGAAGTAGTTGTTCCTGGTTCTGTGTCTTGCACCAAGCCTCCGACCCATACGTTAATATTGGACGTATTAAAGTTGTCCATTGCTTGCACTTAAGATCTCGTTGTAATGTTTTCGATCGGAATTGTTTTTTTTGACCCGTAATAACATCTGTTGCCAGTTGCTACTGTGCGGCGTATTTCCTCTTCAATATCATTTTCAACATTTATCAACGATCCTAAGTGCACAAAACTATCGACCATTTCAAAATTGTGTTCTCCAATATTAATCGTTTGATCTCGAATTCGTGATGTATTCGTTGCCACCAAATATTTTGTTTTTTCTGCATTCACTTTGAGACCCAGACCCGATGCGTTATTTTGTAACGATTCGAAAGCATTCCTGACAGTTATCATATTCCGATCCATAATGTCTATATCGTCAGCGCATACGTCTATAATTGATCCGATTTTGTGAAAATCGTGCCTTGTTTATCAATATTTACGCCCCGCACTGCCTGCTTCGCAGCATATTATTAAATAGTAGTGTTGATAATGGATAGCCTTGTCGTAGTCCATCAACCGTCTCAAAGTGATCAGATAATTTACCTCGGATTCGTACCTGTGACCTCACATTTTCCAACGTCATAGCCACCAAATCTATCAGTTTTTTTTGGAAAACCAAACTCTTCCATAATTTTCCATAACATTGACCAATTGACGCTATCATTTGCCGCTTTAAAATCAACAAACAAATGGTGTGTATCAACATTGAATTCCGTACACTTTTCCAAGATCTGCCGTATACTAAATATTTGATCAGATGTAGATCGATCTGCGTAGAAACGACACTGGTATTCTCCGATAATTTCATTCGCGTATGGAATAAGTCTATGTGGAGTATAGAATATTAGCAAATACCTTATAGCTAATGTTTAATAAAGTTATTCGGCTGCAGTAGTTGTTACAATCCAAATTTGTCACCCTTCTTGTACAATGGACATATAATACCATTCTTCCGCACCCATCTGGCACCTGATCATTATTCCATATCTTTACAATTAGCTTGTGCAGTTGATACCATAATGCATTTCCAACATATTTAAAGAGTTCACCTGGGGTAAGCTATCAAATCCACGGGTGATTAAATATTCTTAAGCTTCTGAATAACATTCTTTACTTCGTGTATTGATGGTTCAGCTATAAATGGCTGGGCGGTTTGAAATTGCACATCTTCCATAGCATTCACTGGCGTATTCACATTTAATATATCTTTAAAGTACTCGGCCCATCTTTCGAGGCACCTTTCCTCTTGCGCCATAACCTGACCATGTCATTTGTTGCTTGTATCCGTTTCGAAAACAATTGACATTCCGATACAATCTTCTATTATCGTTGTTCTTGTTAAATTTTTCCATTTCGACGTAAACCTTTCGCTCCAATTCTCGCTTTTTCTTACGAATCCATTTACGCTCGAAATCCCTTTTTTCGCGATAGTCTTCCACAATGGTCCGTGTAGCCCGCGTTAACATTTTCAGCCTGGATGCATTTTTTGCATCCCGAGCATTTCTACATTTATCATCAAACCACTCATCTCTTAGTACCATCCCCTTTGCGGCACCTTCAACGCATGATTTTAATTTCTTCCACATACTATTTATATTAGTTTCCTGCTGATACGCCTCCAAATCTGTAATAATTCGTTGTTCCATTGCATCCATGTAGAATTGTTTTACGGTCGACTGTTCAAGTCTCTCGACTGCCCATTTCAACCCTACGGGTTGTGTGTTATTAATAGCCGAAACTCTGGCTCGTAGCACTATCCGAACTAGATAATGATCTGAGTCAATAATTACTTGGATTTATGGGATAGGTATGATAACCACATCGTTTGTAAATGTTGCTACGGATGTTCCGTGACATGAGTAGGCACAACTTTATAGTAAATAATATAGATATGGGCCCAAGTTTACTTCTATGTGATACATCTGCCATGATTTATTTCTGTTACTCCGCGCCGGAGCAAAGTATGTAGACAAAGTTTTCACATCTATCTAGTTTTGGTCGCGGATTTCGACCTTATCACTCACCGTTCTGCTCCATGTACCACTTCGTAAATTTAAATTTAAACGTTATTATATCCTGTGGCTCATCTCATTTAAGTGTCGCAGAAATGATATCAGCGCTATTTGAATTTTAATTTTCCACAAATATTTTCGAATTACGATTTCATTAAACAAGACTTTCATAAATTATGTGTCAGAATTTATAGAATATGTTTTGTGGTTGATACTAATTATCCGTTAGAATTCCTTTCGACCCACCATTCACACACAACACAACATAACATCTCATTTTCATCTCATGAATGTCAACCAGAAGCTCTAGTTTCAACTTTGTACACACTCACATCGCCTAACATAGGTCATCTTGTTCGTTGACGTAAACTCTACACAATCCACATTTGTGAGTCATTGAATGTGGACGCGATAAATTATCTGATTTAGGTGAAGGTCTGACATTATAACGTACAAAATAAAACAAGAAAGCTTCGATTTTTCTGACATGAAACTTGTGACTGGTCAACTCACCGTCACAGTCTGTGAATGCTAATTCTTCCCAACACCTTATTAGTCGTAACGAAGGAGTTTAAATCAACATTTTTGGGTAAATTTTAGAACAAACTTTTTAATTAATATTTTTTTAACTAAAATTGAAGTAATTACATTTTTTCGGCGCATTTTGAATCAATAATTTCATATTCAAAGTGTCAATTTTAATTTTACATTCCCTAAAATTTCCATATAATTTTTTAATTTTTGATAGAATTTTCGTCATAATTTATTTGCGAAATTGTTGCCCAATTCATCGTCAGCATTGAAATAATCGCGAATTACAGTTTAACGTATTCTGATTTAGTATTAAAATAAGTCAAGTCGCATTAAGTCATTAAAATGTATTTCAGGGAGACCTTGCTGTTCAAGTTCTTCATCTAGTAGTAATAGTAGTGGATCCTGTTGCTCTTGTTGTGGATGTTGTTGTAGTTGATGTTGTTGTTGTTGTTGTTGTTGTTGTTGTTGTTGTTGTTGATTTTGGAGTAATAGTGGATCTTGTTGTTGTTGTTCTTGGTGCATTTGTAGTAATAGTGGATCCTGTTGTTGTTGTCGTTGTTGTGGTTGTTGTGTTTGTTGTTGTTGTGGTTGTTGTTGTTGTTGTTGTGGCTGTTGTTGTTGTAGTTGTTGCTCTAGTTGTTGCTGTTGTTGTAGTTGTTGCTGTTGTTGATATTGTTGTTGTTGTTGTTGGAACATTTGTAGTAATTGTGGATCATGTTGTTGTTGTTGTGGTTGTTGTTGTTGTTGATATTGCTGTTGTTGTTCTTGTTGTTGATGTTGATTTTGTTGTTGTTGTTGTTGTTGTTGTTGTTGTTGTTGTTGTTGTTGTAGTTGTTGTAGTTGTTGTTGTTGATGTCGATGTTGATGTTGTTGTTGTTGTTGTAGTAGTTGATGTTGTTGTTGTTGTAGTTGTTGTTGTTGTTGTTGATATTGTTGTTGTTGTCGTTGTTGTTGTTGATAAATTTGCAGTAATTGTGGATCCTGTTGTTGTTCTTGTTGTGGTTGTTGTTGTTGTTTTTGTTGTAGTTGTTGTAGTTGTTGTTGTTGTTGTTGTTGTTGTTGTTGTTGTTGTAGTTGTTGTTGTTGTTGTTGTTGTTGTACAATATTTTCTGGATTTCGACAAACAATTGAATCATTTTCTAAATATTCTGGAATAACATTGCGTCCACTTAGCGGTTGCTGAATATTACCAATTTGCTCATAATTCTGACATTGTGAATTATAAATTGTTCCATTAAATTGATCATTAATTGGGATATTGATTACTTGCGGATATTCTGACACATTGTTTATTTGTTGTTGGGAAAATGGGTACTGTGAAACACCTGATAAGCCCGTCTGATTTTGACATCTAAATTGCATCAAATTATTAGATCGGATCACAGTTTGTCGAACCATGGGATCTGTATTAACGTCGATACCAATTCGATTTGAGTTAATATCATTTTCAATCGAATCAGTATGAGATTGAATGGCATAGTTGCAATCGTATACAATTTGATTATTTGATGTTGCCACATTTACATTTGATGCTGAATTTGAACCGCTGGCATGGTGCCTAAGCATATGAATATTTAAGTTTTGCATAGTTCCAAAAGTTCTTTCACATATTGTACATTTATGTGGCTTTTTATGTGTATTCATGTGACGTCTTAATAGATCAGCTGATGAAAATTCTTTTGAGCAATCAATCCATGTACATTTAAGTAACGGTTTATTTTCATGCTTTTTCCGAATATGATTATTTAAATTATGTAATTCACAAAACATAGTGGAACAATTGTTACATTTAAATTTTCGATAACGAAGGTGTGCATTTAAGCGACAATGTTGAGTAAATGCTTGCTGGCACAAATCACATTGAAATGGCTTCACGCCGGCATGGATGTTCATATGCGAAGTTAAATTGCCTTGACTTGCAAACGTCTTCTTACAAATTGTGCATTCTTTTCTATGTTCTTCTTTATGACTTCTTAAATCGTTAGTGTTCGCGAAAGTTTTTGGACAATAGCTGCATTTAATTGACTTATCATTAGTTGGTAAATTACCATCGGCTCCTCGATTATTTTCCGAATTCATTTCAATGTTTATTTTTCTATAATTTTATTATAAATTTTTTGATTATTTTTAAATTATTTCTCGAATTGTTTCGTTTAGAAGTTTATGGAACTTGAATGGAAATTTTAAAATATTTTTACCTTTCAACGAGTTTTTATATTTGTCTGCAATTAACGATCCTCACACACCAAAAATTGTGATCGAACTAATTGGAATTTTAAATTATAATTCATAAAAAGCAGAAAAGAAATGAGTGGAAAAAGTGTTGCCCAATTTAAAAATTTATTTTCCGAAAATTCGGCGGTTTTGTTTCCCAAAATGTTTTAGAATATGTCAAGGGAAAATGGAAAAGTGTTGCCCACGCGCATTAATGTAACGGTAAAAGTGTTGATGCTATCAAATTTAAGTATAATTTTTTATTAAGAATTGATTATTGAGTCGATGTTTGAAATTTATTGTGTTTTATAAAATCAATTTTCTCGATAGTTTTGTTGCCAAATGCGCATTCACCAACGCTGGACATAAACAATTTGCTGAAATTATAATTAATTAAACTTCCATACACTGCACACACTCCATGCAATCGATTTTGGTATGATAATTTTCGTTCGCTAATGGAACGAAATAACCTAATAGATTTTTGAAGATGTGTCGTTTCAAGCTACGAAACTACTCAAACGTAATCGATATCTTACATACACCCCATTATGGGCTATTAATGAATCATAATAATGGAATTAAGGATAACAAATATATCTTTGGACACTGTCACAGACCGATTTGCGTATTTTGAAATGTAACTGCACCGTAGTAGAGGTGTAAAATTGGGGTAATGGTGTTGCTAGGCGTTCCATTTTTTAGAGGTGGCTTATTTTAAAATTAATATTTTATTCGACGGCTTTATAAAACAATTCTATCGGCAATTGTGTCGGGAGAGTACATTCTTTGGGTACATTGTTTAAAAGTGGACGACTCGATTTGTTTTACGATGACATCTTCATCAGACATTAGTCTGTCGTCGTTCTATTTTCAAAGCTCGATTCAATTCAATCAATTGTTGTTTGTAGCGCTCACCGCAGTAATAGTTTGACCAGCCTTCAACAATTCATAATATTACCACGACCTTCTGGTCGCCCACCAACTACACAGTAAAACCTTCTTTTCATGGATATTGCATTTTGGCGTTCATTTTACTGGTTGACCTGAATTCGGAGTACAATGTTTAGTTCGTTTAGGATTATCAAAATAAATCCATTTTTCAACCGGGTGCAGCTCTATATGTTGCTATCAGGTTTTCATAGAACACATCGTTAACCTCTTCAGTGGGCGCATGTACATTGATGAGGGACAAATTGAAAAATTTCGTTCTTACACGTAGTGTACAAATGCGTTCATCAATCGGATTAAAAGAAATTACTGAATTTCTTGCATTACCAAAAACTACGAAACCGGTTCCGAACACTCATCTTTTACTACAATCGTTGCCGCTATAATAAAATGTGTATCCTTTTCCTTTCAATAAATTTTTCCGGGCCACCTAGTTTCTTGGATAGCTGTTATATCCAATTTGGCTGTTCTTAGTGTATCAGTAAGTGATCTTAATGCACCTTGTCGTAACAAAGTTCTAACATTCCAAGATGCAAGTTTTAAATCATTGTCCTTAAATTTACTTTGCTGGGGTCGTTGCCGTTTATTCTGTCCGATCCGAGGCCGTGTTGTCGAGTTCATAACTAGTTGTTTTTCCGAAGTTGGTAGTTAACCATAAGTCCAACCTACTGAATCATTCTTCAAATTCGTAGGATCATTTACAGGCGTATATCACCTCTGCCGAAAGCAGTTACATTGGCGCCGCTGATTCGCCTTTACTGTGTAATCACTGAATCATTTACTCAGTTTTTATCGAGTGCTGCTTTCACACAACACCCCATAGTAATTCTCATACACAGCAGCCAGATTGTCCGCGGCTACTTATTCTTTATTCGTAGCTAACCCATTATGTTATAGACCGTTCCACTATCCGCAACCTGTGGACGAGTTCGGTAGCAACTGGTTTTGCAAGTATGCTATACCCAACATACCATCCGAATCAAAGCTTCATGGCTGCTTAATTACTTGGATTTATGGGATAGGCATGATAACCACATCGTTTGTGAATGTTGCTACGGATGTTCCGTGACATGAGTAGGCACAACTTTATAGTAAATAATATAGATATGGGCTCAAGTTTACTTCTATGTGATACATCTGCCATGATTTATTTCTGTTACTGCGCGCCGGAGCAAAGTATGTAGACAAAGTTTTCACATCTATCTAGTTTTGGTCGCGGATTTCCTTCCAATTTAACATTAACAACAAACCTCCCAGCAAATCAGCTTTTTCTGGTACAAAACACGACGATTTTCAACAAACGAAAAAATTATGTTGTTTATACTTTTAGCTCGGAACACAAACTGAATGATAAAGGTATAAAGTGGATACGTTCACAAAAAAATGTTAAGTCCAAACCCTCGCCATTTTCGCCGTTTTCGGCGGCTATATAGATTAATCTCGTGAGCGATCAAATCATATTACTATACCTATTATATTTTACCTAATTTTTCCACATAATTTAAATGGCAATTCATTTTAAGTCGTATTTTAATATTTGACTGCTATTACAATATATTCAATTCATTTTATACTGCCAAAGTCGGTGGTTTGAAATTTAACGACACCGGCGCCAACAGCTTATTATCAATTAATTAATTAAAAGGAACCTGTTTAGAAAATATGGTTTCAAGTTGGGGGTGAATGCGTGTCGTATTTCAATAAAAATTATTCGAATAAAAATCATCTATTTTTTGTATAGATTTTACGACGACGGTCGCTTTTGACCGATTAAATTATTCATTTACAAATAATTTCTAATAATGTGCTTTTGTATTTGATAACGTCAACACTTTTTCCACTTTATGAATGCGCGCAGGCAACACCATTCCATTTTCCATTAACATAATTTAAAACATTTTGGAAAAGAAAACTCCAGAATTTTCGGAAAATTAATTTTTAAATTGGGCAACACTTTTTCCACTCATTTCTTTTCTGCTATTTAAGAATTATAATTTAAAATTCCAATTATTTCGATCGCAATAAATTTGGTGTGTGAGGATCGTTAATTGCAGACAAATATAGAATATTTAAAAATTTCCATTCAAGTTCCATAAACTTCTAAACGAAACAATTCGAGAAATAATTTAAAAATAATCAAAAAATTTATAATAAAATTATGGAAAAATAAGACCTCCACGTCATCTAATGAATTTCTTTTTGTGGGAGGTATGTTCCACTAATGACCATGTTTTTTGACATGGCGAAATCAATCAATCGAATCCCTTTTTCATTTGTTGTTGTATGAAGACTGTAGTTGGTTGATATATTGTTTCTTGTCCCGCGTTGGCATTAAAGTCGCCTAAGACGATCTCAATATCGTAGCCGGGTGCAGCTCTATATGTTGCTATCAGGTTTTCATAGAACACATCGTTAACCTCTTCAGTGGGCGCATGTACATTGATGAGGGACAAATTGAAAAATTTCGTTCTTACACGTAGTGTACAAATGCGTTCATCAATCGGATTAAAAGAAATTACTGAATTTCTTGCATTACCAAAAACTACGAAACCGGTTCCGAACTCTCATCTTTTACTACAATCGTTGCCGCTATAATAAAATGTGTATCCTTTTCCTTTCAATAAATTTTTTCCGGGCCACCTAGTTTCTTGGATAGCTGTTATATCCAATTTGGCTGTTCTTAGTGTATCAGTAAGTGATCTTAATGCACCTTGTCGTAACAAAGTTCTAACATTCCAAGATGCAAGTTTTAAATCATTGTCCTTAAATTTACTTTGCTGGGGTCGTTGCCGTTTATTCTGTCCGATCCGAGGCCGTGTTGTCGAGTTCATAACTAGTTGTTTTTCCGAAGTTGGTAGTTAACCATACGTCCAACCTACTTAATCATTCTGTAAATTCGTATGGCACTTGCAGGGGTTAATCACCTCTTCCGAAAACAGTTATAGCGGCGCCACTGATTCGCCGCCGTTACTGTGTAATCTCTGAATCATTAACTAACTATTTTAATCGGAAACTGCTTTCACTCAACACCCCATAGTAATTCTCATACACAGCAGCCAGATTGTCCGCGGCTACTTATTCTTTATTCGTAGCTAACCCATTATGTTATAGACCGTTCCACTATCCGCAACCTGTGGACGAGTTCGGTAGCAACTGGTTTTGCAAGTATGCTATACCCAACATACCATCCGAATCAAAGCTTCATGGCTGCTTAATTACTTGGATTTATAGGATAGGTATGATAACCACATCGTTTGTAAATGTTGCTACTGATATTCCGTGACATGAGTAGGCACAACTTTATAGTAAATAATATAGATATGGGCCCAAGTTTACTTCTATGTGATACATCTGCCATGATTTATTTCTGTTACTCCGCGCCGGAGCAAAGTATGTAGACAAAGTTTTCACATCTATCTAGTTTTGTTCGCGGATTTCGACCTTATCACTCACCGTTCTGCTCCATGTACCACTTCGTAAATTTAAATTTAAACGTTATTATATCCTGTGGCTCATCTCATTTAAGTGTCGCAGAAATGATATCAGCGCTATTTGAATTTTAATTTTCCACAAATATTTTCGAATTACGATTTCATTAAACAAGACTTTCATAAATTATGTGTCAGAATTTATAGAATATGTTTTGTGGTTGATACTAATTATCCGTTAGAATTCCTTTCGACCCACCATTCACACACAACACAACATAACATCTCATTTTCATCTCATGAATGTCAACCAGAAGCTCTAGTTTCAACTTTGTACACACTCACATCGCCTAACATAGGTCATCTTGTTCGTTGACGTAAACTCTACACAATCCACATTTGTGAGTCATTGAATGTGGACGCGATAAATTATCTGATTTAGGTGAAGGTCTGACATTATAACGTACAAAATAAAACAAGTAAGCTTCGATTTTTCTGACATGAAACTTGTGACTGGTCAACTCACCGTCACAGTCTGTGAATGCTAATTCTTCCCAACACCTTATTAGTCGTAACGAAGGAGTTTAAATCAACATTTTTGGGTAAATTTTAGAACAAACTTTTTAATTAATATTTTTTTAACTAAAATTGAAGTAATTACATTTTTTCGGCGCATTTTGAATCAATAATTTCATATTCAAAGTGTCAATTTTAATTTTACATTCCCTAAAATTTCCATATAATTATTTAATTTTTGATAGAATTTTCGTCATAATTTATTTGCGAAATTGTTGCCCAATTCATCGTCAGCATTGAAATAATCGCGAATTACAGTTTAACGTATTCTGATTTAGTATTAAAATAAGTCAAGTCGCATTAAGTCATTAAAATATATTTCAGGGAGACCTTGCTGTTCTTGTTCTTCATCTAGTAGTAATAGTAGTGGATCCTGTTGCTCTTGTTGTGGTTGTTGTTGTAGTTGATGTTGTTGTTGTTGTTGTTGTTGTTCTTGTTGATTTTGGAGTAATAGTAGATCTTGTTGTTGTTGTTGTTGTTGTTCTTGTTGATTTTGGAGTAATAGTGGATCTTGTTGTTGTTGTTGTTGGTGCATTTGTAGTAATAGTGGATCCTGTTGTTGTTGTTGTTGTTGTTGTTGTTGTTGCAGTTGTTGTTGTAGTTGTTGTTGTTGTTGTTGTAGTTGTTGCTCTAGTTGTTGTTGTTGTTGTTGTTGATATTGTTGTTGATGTTGTTGTTGTTGTTGTTGTTGTTGTTGTTGTTGTTGTTGTTGTAGTTGTTGTTTATGTTGTTGTTGTTGTTGATTTTGGAATAATAGTGGATCTTGTTGTTGTTGTTCTTGCTGCATTTGTAGTAATAGTGGATCCTGTTGTTGTTGTCGTTGTTGTGGTTGTTGTGTTTGTTGTTGTTGTGGTTGTTGTTGTTGTTGTTGTTGTGGCTGTTGTTGTTGTAGTTGTTGCTCTAGTTGTTGCTGTTGTTGTAGTTGTTGCTGTTGTTGATATTGTTGTTGTTGTTGTTGGAATATTTGTAGTAATTGTGGATCCTGTTGTTGTTGTTGTGGTTGTTGTTGTTGTTGTTCTTGTTGAGGATGTTGATGTTGTTGTTGTTGATATTGTTGTTGTTGTTGTAGTTGATTGTGGTGCATTTTTAGTAATAGTGGATCATGTTGTTGTTGTCGTTGTTGATGTTGTTGTGGTTGTTGTAGTTGTTGTTGTTGATGTTGATGTTGATGTTGTTGTTGTTGTTGTTGTTGTTGTTGTTGTTGTAGTTGTTGTAGTTGTTGTTGTTGATGTTGATGTTGATGTTGATGTTGTTGTTGTTGTTGTTGTTGTTGTTGTTGTTGTTGTAGTAGTTGATGTTGTTGTTGTTGTAGTTGTTGTTGTTGTTGTTGATATTGCTGTTGTTGTCGTTGTTGTTGTTGATAAATTTGCAGTAATTGTGGATCCTGTTGTTGTTCTTGTTGTGGTTGTTGTGGTTGTTGTTGTTGTTGTTGTTGTTGTAGTTGTTGTTGTTGTTGTTGTTGTTGTTGTTGTTGTTGTTGTTGTTGTTGTTGTTGTACAATATTTTCAGGATTTCGACAAACAATTGAATCATTTTCTAAATATTCTGGAATAACATTGCGTCCACTTAGCGGTTGCTGAATATTACCAATTTGCTCATAATTCTGACATTGTGAATTATAAATTGTTCCATTAAATTGATCATTAATTGGGATATTGATTACTTGCGGATATTCTGACACATTGTACTGAGAAACACCTGATAAACCCGTCTGATTTTGACATCTAAATTGCATCAAATTATTAGATCGGAGCACAGTTTGTCGAACCATAGGATCTGTATTAACGTCGATACCAATTCGATTTGAGTTAATATCATTTTCAATCGAATCAGTATGAGATTGAACGGCATTGTTGTTATCGTATACAATTTGAATACTTGATGTTGCCACATTTACATTTGCAGCTGAATTTGAACCGCTGGCATGGAGCTCAAGCATATGATCATTTAAGCTTCGCATAGTTCCAAAAGTTCTTTCACATATTGTACATTTAAATGGCTTTTTATGTGTATTCATGTGTTGTCTAAATAGTTCAGCTGATAAAAATTTTTTTGAGCAATTAATCCATGTACATTTAAGTAACGTTATATTTTTATGCTTGTTCCGAATATGATTATTTAAATCATGAATTGTACAAAATATAAAGGAACAAATATTACATTTACGTCTATTTCGAATGTGTTTATTTAAGTTACAATGTAGTGTAAATTCGTACTGGCACAAATCACATTGAAATGGCTTCACGCCGGTATGGAATTTCATATGAATAGTTAAACTGCCTTGACTTACAAACGTCTTCTTACAAATTGTGCATTCTTTTCTATGTTCTTCTTTATGACTTCTTAAATCGTTAGTGTTCGCGAAAGTTTTTCGACAATAGCTGCATTTAATTGACTTATCATTAGTTGGTAAATTACCATCTGCTCCTCGATTATTTTCCGAATTCATTTCAATGTTTATTTTTCTATAATTTTATTATAAATTTTTTGATTATTTTTAAATTATTTCTCGAATTGTTTCGTTTAGAAGTTTATGGAACTTGAATGGAAATTTTAAAATATTTTTACCTTACAACGAATGTTTTATATTTGTCTGCAATTAACGATCCTCACACACCAAAAATTGCGATCGAACTAATTGGAATTTTAAATTATAATTCTTAAATAGCAGAAAAGAAATGAGTGGAAAAAGTGTTGCCCATTTTAAAAATTTATTTTCCGAAAATTCTGGATCTTTCTTTCCCAAAATGTTTTAGAATATGTTAATGGAAAATGGAAAAGTGTTGCCCACGCGCATTAATTTAACGGTAAAAGTGTTGATGCTATCAAATTTAAGTATAATTTTTTATTAAGAATTGATTATTGAGTCGATGTTTGAAATTTATTTGGTTTTATAAAATCAATTTTCTGATAGTTTTGTTGCCAAATGCGCATTCACCAACGCTGGACATAAACAATTTAAGGTACAATTTGCTGAAATTATAATTAATTAAACTTCCATACACTGCACACACTCCATGCAATCGATTTTGGTATGATAATTTTCGTTCGCTAATGGAATGAAATAACCTAATAGATTTTTGAAGATGTGTCGTTTCAAGCTACGAAACTACTCAAACGTAATCGATATCTTACATACACCCCATTATGGGCTATTAATGAATCATATGGAATAATGGAATTAAGGATAACAAATATATCTTTGGACACTGTCACAGACCGATTTGCGTATTTTGAAATGCAACTGCACCATAGTGGAGGTGTAAGATTGGGGTAATGGTGTTGCTAGGCGTTCCATTTTTTAGGGATGGCTTATTTTGAAATTAATATTTTATTCGACGGCTTTATAAAACAATTCTATCGGCAATTGTGTCGGGAGAGTACATTCTTTGGGTACATTGTTTAAAAGTGGACGACTCGATTTGTTTTACGATAACATCTTCATCAGACATTAGTCTGTCGTCGTTCTATTTTCAAAGCTCGATTCAATTCAATCAATTGTTGTTTGTAGCGCTCACCGCAGTAATAGTTTGACCAGCCTTCAACAATTCATAATATTACCACGACCTTCTGGTCGCCCACCAACTACACAGTAAAACCTTCTTTTCATGGATATTGTATTTTGGCGTTCATTTTACTGGTTGACCTGAATTCGGAGTACAATGTTTAGTTCGTTTAGGATTATCAAAATAAATCCATTTTTCATCACCAGTGACAATACGACACAAAAGCGACTTCCTCCTTAGCCGTCTTCCAATCAAAATCTCACACGTGGTAATTCGCTTTTCTTTGCTGCTTTCAGTCAATTCATATTTTCCTTCCTTTTGCATTTTATCCATTGTGTTTAAGCGATTCGAAGTGGTTTTCTGACGTAAATTTAATGAATCTGCCTGTTGTTGTTGCGATTGTGCATCGTCTTCATCCAATAATGGTTTTGCAAATCCGTATCTTCAAATTTTTTGATTGGTTTTCCACATTCTTTGTCATTCAAAGATCAAAATCATCACTTTTGAATCGTTGAAACCGCTTACGTCAATGATTTTCATGGTCACCATAAGCGTCGTCGAAAATTTTATAACTTTCGGCAGCAGTTTCCTTCCAATGTAACAATAACAACAAACCTCCCAGCAAATCAGCTTTTTCTGGTACAAAACACGACGATTTTCAACAAACGAAAAAATTATGTTGTTTATACTTTTAGCTCGGAACACAAACTGAATGATAAAGGTATAAAGTGGATACGTTCACAAAAAAATGTTAAATCCAAACCCTCGCCATTTTCGCCCTTTTTGGCGGCTATATAGATTAATCTCGTGAGCGATCAAATCATATTACTATACCTATTATATTTTACCTAATTTTTCCACATAATTTAAATGGCAATTCATTTTAAGTCGTATTTTAATATTTGACTGCTATTACAATATATTCAATTCATTTTATACTGCCAAAGTCGGTGGTTTGAAATTTAACGACACCGGCGCCAACAGCTTATTATCAATTAATTAATTAAAAGGAACCTGTTTAGAAAATATGGTTTCAAGTTGGGGGTGAATGCGTGTCGTATTTCAATAAAAATTATTCGAATAAAAATCATCTATTTTTTGTATAGATTTTACGACGACGGTCGCTTTTGACCGATTAAATTATTCATTTACAAATAATTTCTAATAATGTGCTTTTGTATTTGATAACGTCAACACTTTTTCCACTTTATGAATGCGCGCAGGCAACACCATTCCATTTTCCATTAACATAATTTAAAACATTTTGGAAAAGAAAACTCCAGAATTTTCGGAAAATTAATTTTTAAATTGGGCAACACTTTTTCCACTCATTTCTTTTCTGCTATTTAAGAATTATAATTTAAAATTCCAATTATTTCGATCGCAATAAATTTGGTGTGTGAGGATCGTTAATTGCAGACAAATATAGAATATTTAAAAATTTCCATTCAAGTTCCATAAACTTCTAAACGAAACAATTCGAGAAATAATTTAAAAATAATCAAAAAATTTATAATAAAATTATGGAAAAATAAGACCTCCACGTCATCTAATGAATTTCTTTTTGTGGGAGGTATGTTCCACTAATGACCATGTTTTTTGACATGGCGAAATCAATCAATCGAATCCCTTTTTCATTTGTTGTTGTATGAAGACTGTAGTTGGTTGATATATTGTTTCTTGTCCCGCGTTGGCATTAAAGTCGCCTAAGACGATCTCAATATCGTAGCCGGGTGCAGCTCTATATGTTGCTATCAGGTTTTCATAGAACACATGCTTAACCTCTTCAGTGGGCGCATGTACATTGATGAGGGACAAATTGAAAAATTTCGTTCTTACACGTAGTGTTCATCAATCGGATTAAAAGCAATTACTGAATTTCTTGCATTACCAAAAACTACTAAACCGGTTCCGAACTCTCATCTTTTACTACAATCGTTGCCGCTATAATAAAATGTGTATCCTTTTCCTTTCAATAAATTTTTTCCGGGCCACCTAGTTTCTTGGATAGCTGTTATATCCAATTTGGCTGTTCTTAGTGTATCAGTAAGTGATCTTAATGCACCTTGTCGTAACAAAGTTCTAACATTCCAAGATGCAAGTTTTAAATCATTGTCCTTAAATTTACTTTGCTGGGGTCGTTGCCGTTTATTCTGTCCGATCCGAGGCCGTGTTGTCGAGTTCATAACTAGTTGTTTTTCCGAAGTTGGTAGTTAACCATAAGTCCAACCTACTGAATCATTCTTCAAATTCGTAGGATCATTTACAGGCGTATATCACCTCTGCCGAAAGCAGTTACATTGGCGCCGCTGATTCGCCTTTACTGTGTAATCACTGAATCATTTACTCAGTTTTTATCGAGTGCTGCTTTCACACAACACCCCATAGTAATTCTCATACACAGCAGCCAGATTGTCCGCGGCTACTTATTCTTTATTCGTAGCTAACCCATTATGTTATAGACCGTTCCACTATCCGCAACCTGTGGACGAGTTCGGTAGCAACTGGCTTTGCAAGTATGCTATACCCAACATACCATCCGAATCAAAGCTTCATGGCTGCTTAATTACTTGGATTTATAGGATAGGTATGATAACCACATCGTTTGTAAATGTTGCTACTGATATTCCGTGACATGAGTAGGCACAACTTTATAGTAAATAATATAGATATGGGCCCAAGTTTACTTCTATGTGATACATCTGCCATGATTTATTTCTGTTACTCCGCGCCGGAGCAAAGTATGTAGACAAAGTTTTCACATCTATCTAGTTTTGTTCGCGGATTTCGACCTTATCACTCACCGTTCTGCTCCATGTACCACTTCGTAAATTTAAATTTAAACGTTATTATATCCTGTGGCTCATCTCATTTAAGTGTCGCAGAAATGATATCAGCGCTATTTGAATTTTAATTTTCCACAAATATTTTCGAATTACGATTTCATTAAACAAGACTTTCATAAATTATGTGTCAGAATTTATAGAATATGTTTTGTGGTTGATACTAATTATCCGTTAGAATTCCTTTCGACCCACCATTCACACACAACACAACATAACATCTCATTTTCATCTCATGAATGTCAACCAGAAGCTCTAGTTTCAACTTTGTACACACTCACATCGCCTAACATAGGTCATCTTGTTCGTTGACGTAAACTCTACACAATCCACATTTGTGAGTCATTGAATGTGGACGCGATAAATTATCTGATTTAGGTGAAGGTCTGACATTATAACGTACAAAATAAAACAAGTAAGCTTCGATTTTTCTGACATGAAACTTGTGACTGGTCAACTCACCGTCACAGTCTGTGAATGCTAATTCTTCCCAACACCTTATTAGTCGTAACGAAGGAGTTTAAATCAACATTTTTGGGTAAATTTTAGAACAAACTTTTTAATTAATATTTTTTTAACTAAAATTGAAGTAATTACATTTTTTCGGCGCATTTTGAATCAATAATTTCATATTCAAAGTGTCAATTTTAATTTTACATTCCCTAAAATTTCCATATAATTTTTTAATTTTTGATAGAATTTTCGTCATAATTTATTTGCGAAATTGTTGCCCAATTCATCGTCAGCATTGAAATAATCGCGAATTACAGTTTAACGTATTCTGATTTAGTATTAAAATAAGTCAAGTCGCATTAAGTCATTAAAATGTATTTCAGGGAGACTTTGCTGTTCAAGTTCTTCATCTAGTAGTAATAGTAGTGGATCCTGTTGCTCTTGTTGTGGATGTTGTTGTTGTTGTTGTTGTTGTTGGTGCACTTGTAGTAATTGTGGATCCTGTTGTTGTTGTTGGTACATTTGTAGTAATTGTGGATCATGTTGTTGTTCTTGTTGTTGTTGTTGTAGTTGATTGTGGTGCATTTGTCGTAATAGTGGATCCTGTTGTTGTTGTCGTTGTTGATGTTGTTGTTGATTTTGTTGATTTTGTTGTTGTTGATATTGATGTCGATGTTGTTGTAGTTGATGTTGTTGTTGTTGTTGTTGTTGTTCTTGTTGATTTTGGAGTAATAGTGGATCTTGTTGTTGTTGTTGTTGGTGCATTTGTAGTAATAGTGGATCCTGTTGTTGTTGTTGTTGTTGTTGTTGTTGTTGCAGTTGTTGTTGTAGTTGTTGTTGTTGTTGTTGTAGTTGTTGCTCTAGTTGTTGTTGTTGTTGTTGTTGATATTGTTGTTGATGTTGTTGTTGTTGTTGTTGTTGTTGTTGTTGTTGTAGTTGTTGTTTATGTTGTTGTTGTTGTCGATTTTGGAGTAATAGTGGATCTTGTTGTTGTTGTTCTTGGTGCATTTGTAGTAATAGTGGATCCTGTTGTTGTTGTCGTTGTTGTGGTTGTTGTGTTTGTTGTTGTTGTGGTTGTTGTTGTTGTTGTTGTGGCTGTTGTTGTTGTAGTTGTTGCTCTAGTTGTTGCTGTTGTTGTAGTTGTTGCTGTTGTTGATATTGTTGTTGTTGTTGTTGGAACATTTGTAGTAATTGTGGATCCTGTTGTTGTGGTTGTTGTTGTTGTTGATATTGCTGTTGTTGTTCTTGTTGAGGATGTTGATGTTGTTTTTGTTGATATTGTTGTTGTTGTTGTAGTTGATTGTGGTGCATTTTTAGTAATAGTGGATCATGTTGTTGTTTTCGTTGTTGATGTTGTTGTGGTTGTTGTAGTTGTTGTTGTTGATGTTGATGTTGTTGTTGTTGTTGTTGTTGTTGTAGTTGTTGTTGTTGTTGTAGTTGTTGTAGTTGTTGTTGTTGATGTTGATGTTGATGTTGTTGTTGTTGTTGTTGTAGTAGTTGATGTTGTTGTTGTTGTAGTTGTTGTTGTTGTTGTTGATATTGTTGTTGTTGTCGTTGTTGTTGTTGATAAATTTGCAGTAATTGTGGATCCTGTTGTTGTTCTTGTTGTGGTTGTTGTTGTTGTTTTTGTTGTAGTTGTTGTAGTTGTTGTTGTTGTTGTTGTTGTTGTTGTTGTTGTTGTTGTTGTAGTTGTTGTTGTTGTTGTTGTTGTTGTACAATATTTTCTGGATTTCGACAAACAATTGAATCATTTTCTAAATATTCTGGAATAACATTGCGTCCACTTAGCGGTTGCTGAATATTACCAATTTGCTCATAATTCTGACATTGTGAATTATAAATTGTTCCATTAAATTGATCATTAATTGGGATATTGATTACTTGCGGATATTCTGACACATTGTTTAATTGTTGTTGGGAAAATGGGTACTGTGAAACACCTGATAAACCCGTCTGATTTTGACATCTAAATTGCATCAAATTATTAGATCGGAGCACAGTTTGTCGAACCATAGGATCTGTATTAACGTCGATACCAATTCGATTTGAGTTAATATCATTTTCAATCGAATCAGTATGAGATTGAACGGCATTGTTGTTATCGTATACAATTTGAATACTTGATGTTGCCACATTTACATTTGCAGCTGAATTTGAACCGCTGGCATGGAGCTCAAGCATATGATCATTTAAGCTTCGCATAGTTCCAAAAGTTCTTTCACATATTGTACATTTAAATGGCTTTTTATGTGTATTCATGTGTTGTCTAAATAGTTCAGCTGATAAATATTTTTTTGAGCAATTAATCCATGTACATTTAAGTAACGTTTTATTTTCATGATTGTACCAATTATGATCATTTAAATCATAAATTGTACAAAATATAGAGGAACAAATATTACATTTACGTCTACGTCGAATGTGTGCAGTTAAGTAACAATGTTGAGTAAATGCTTGCTGGCACAAATCACATTGAAATGGCTTCACGCCGGCATGGATGTTCATATGCGAAGTTAAATTGCCTTGACTTGCAAACGTCTTCTTACAAATTGTGCATTCTTTTCTATGTTCTTCTTTATGACTTCTTAAATCGTTAGTGTTCGCGAAAGTTTTTGGACAATAGCTGCATTTAATTGACTTATCATTAGTTGGTAAATTACCATCTGCTCCTCGATTATTTTCCGAATCCATTTCAATGTTTATTTTTCTATAATTTTATTATAAATTTTTTGATTATTTTTAAATTATTTCTCGAATTGTTTCGTTTAGAAGTTTATGGAACTTGAATGGAAATTTTAAAATATTTTTACCTTTCAACGAGTTTTTGTATTTGTCTGCAATTAACGATCCTCACACACCAAAAATTGTGATCGAACTAAATGGGAATTTTAAATTAAAATTCTTAAATAGCAGAAAAGAAATGAGTGGGAAAAGTGTTGCCCAATTTAAAAATTTATTTTCCGAAAATTCTGGAGTTTTCTGTCCCTAAATGTTTTAGAATATGTCAAGGGAAAATGGAAAAGTGTTGCCCACGCTCATTAATGTAACGGTAAAAGTGTTGATGCTATCAAATTTAAGTATAATTTTTTATTAAGAATTGATTATTGAGTCGATGTTTGAAATTTATTGGGTTTTATAAAATCAATTTTCTCGATAGTTTTGTTGCCAAATGCGCATTCACCAACGCTGGACATAAACAATTTAAGGTACAATTTGCTGAAATTATAATTAATTAAACTTCCATACACTGCACACACTCCATGCAATCGATTTTGGTATGATAATTTTCGATTTGCGTATTTTGAAATGTAACTGCACCATAGTGGAGGTGTAAAATTGGGATAATGGTGTTGCTAGGCGTTCCATTTTTTAGGGGTGGCTTATTTTAAAATTAATATTTTATTCGACGGCTTTATAAAACAATTCTATCGGCAATTGTGTCGGGAGAGTACATTCTTTGGGTACATTGTTTAAAAGTGGACGACTCGATTTGTTTTACGATGACATCTTCATCAGACATTAGTCTGTCGTCGTTCTATTTTCAAAGCTCGATTCAATTCAATCAATTGTTGTTTGTAGCGCTCACCGCAGCAATAGTTTGACCAGCCTTCAACAATTCATAATATTACCACGACCTTCTGGCCGCCCACCAACTACACAGTAAAACCTTCTTTTCATGGATATTGCATTTTGGCGTTCATTTTACTGGTTGACCTGAATTCGGAGTACAATGTTTAGTTCGTTTAGGATTATCAAAATAAATCCATTTTTCAGCCGGGTGCAGCTCTATATGTTGCTATCAGGTTTTCATAGAACACATCGTTAACCTCTTCAGTGGGCGCATGTACATTGATGAGGGACAAATTGAAAAATTTCGTTCTTACACGTAGTGTACAAATGCGTTCATCAATCGGATTAAAAGAAATTACTGAATTTCTTGCATTACCAAAAACTACTAAACCGGTTCCGAACTCTCATCTTTTACTACAATCGTTGCCGCTATAATAAAATGTGTATCCTTTTCCTTTCAATAAATTTTTTCCGGGCCACCTAGTTTCTTGGATAGCTGTTATATCCAATTTGGCTGTTCTTAGTGTATCAGTAAGTGATCTTAATGCACCTTGTCGTAACAAAGTTCTAACATTCCAAGATGCAAGTTTTAACTCATTGTCCTTAAATTTACTTTGCTGGGGTCGTTGCCGTTTATTCTGTCCGATCCGAGGCCGTGTTGTCGAGTTCATAACTAGTTGTTTTTCCGAAGTTGGTAGTTAACCATACGTCCAACCTACTGAATCATTCTTCAAATTCGTAGGATCATTTACAGGCGTATATCACCTCTGCCGAAAGCAGTTACATTGGCGCCGCTGATTCGCCTTTACTGTGTAATCACTGAATCATTTACTCAGTTTTTATCGAGTGCTGCTTTCACACAACACCCCATAGTAATTCTCATACACAGCAGCCAGATTGTCCGCGGCTACTTATTCTTTATTCGTAGCTTACCTGTAAGTTTCATTGGCCGTTCCACTATCCGCAACCCGTGGACGCGTTCGTTCGCAACTGGCATCGCAATTATCCTATACCCAACATACTAATCCGTTGTCTTACAGCAACTTAAAAATACAAAAATGGAATTCGAGAAAGTACTATTGCCATAAGATTACTCACTCCAGACACAAATTCTTGAAAAATGGACTGGAATTCTTAATTTTCCATTAATACTTCAAAATACCAATATAAAATTCGAGAAAGTATCGTTTAATACAAATTCATAAAAATGAACCGAAATACTGAGTTCCTCTAAGCTGCAAAATATACCAGACTAAAATTCTGAACGAATTTCAGCCATCAGATTATGCTCTTCTGATACAAATTCTTGAAAATGGACTGGAATTCTGTCTTTCATGAACTCATAAATACCAAAATGGAATTCGAGAAAGTACAACAGCTATCAGATTATGCACACCTGAAACAAATTCTTAAAAATGGATTAAAATTCTGACTTTGAAGTACTTGAAAAATATACAAAAATAATATTCAGAAAGCACTACTTTCTTCAGATTATGTTCTCCTGATATAAATTCATGAAAATGAACTGAAATTCTGTCTTTCATGTACTTAAATATACCAAAATGGATTTCAAAAGGTACTATTGCCAGAAGATTAAGCTCTCTCTCTCTCTCTCTCTTTCTGGGCACGTAAGTTTTTATGGCAACATAGCAATCAAATAACGTACAGATAGTAAGTAGTCATAAAGTCTTGGTGATTTAAATTACGATGACTTAATTCACATCGACTTATTGAAATTCTAAATCAAAAGACATGAAACTATAATTCGCATTGGCAATGAATTTCACAAATAAAAATTGTGACCAAATTCAATTATCAAAAATGACAAATTACCGAAAAAATTTATTATTACAATTTTATTTTGAACAATATTACAATTGGAATAGGTTTGTTCTAACAATTACCCAAAAATGTTGACTTAAACTCTTTTTTCGTTACTAATACAATTTTTGTTGGTTGAATCAATGGCAAATTATTCACGTGGTGAGCGTGTGGTTCGGAACAGATGAGCGGCGGACGGGGGCAGTGTATTAATAATTTATAATGGAATTCATATCGGCGAGAGACCATTTGAATTTGTGTGAAAAATTATAGAAATGACAAATGAATATCGGAAAAATGGAAATTTATATTTCACATAATTTTTACAGAATTATTTTCACCAAAAATTATACAAAAATTTTTGTTTCAATAAATATTCTTAGAAATTATTTTCAGGTCACCGCCGGATTAGGTATGTTTAAAAGTATTACCGCCATCATTAATTGAGAGCAACATGTGGGACATTCAATTACAGATCGATAGAGCCCAATCACGATTAGCCATTTATTCTCATCACAATCACGTGAAACTTGCCAAAGATAGGTACAGGTTTTCCTTAATTCCATTATTCCATATTAGTCATTAATAGCCCATAATTGGGTGTATGTAAGATATCGATTATGTTTGAGTAGTTTCGTAGCTTAAAACAACACATTTTCAAAAATATATTAGGTTATTTTATTCCATTAGCGAACGAAAGTCGCAGTCGAAAAATTTCATAGTACCAAACCAAAATCGATTGCATGGAGTGAATGCAGACGTGTGTGGACGTTTAATTAATTATAATTTGTGCAAATTGTTAATTTTTGATTGAAACGTTACACCTTAAATTGTTTATGTCCAGTGTTGATGAATGCGTATTTGGCAACAAAACTATCGAGAAACTTGATTTTATAAGACTCGATAAATGTCAAACATCGACTCAATACTTAAATTTGACAGAATCAACACTTTTACCGTTACATTAATGCGCGGGCAATACCATTCCATTTTCCATTGACATATTCTAAAACATTTTGGAAAAGAAAACTCCAGAATTATCGGAAAATAAATTTTTAAATTGGGCAACACTTTTTCCACTCATTTCTTTTCTATTATTGAACTGAATTATAATTTAAAGTTCCAATTAGTTCGATCGCAATTTTTGGTGTGTGAGGATCGTTAATTGCAGACAAATATAAAAACTCGTTGAAAGGTAAAAATATTTTAAAATTTCCATTCAAGTTCCATAAACTTCTAAACGAAACAATTCGAGAAATAATTTAAAAATAATCAAAAAATTTATAATAAAATTATAGAAAAATAAACATTGAAATGGATTCGGAAAATAATCGAGGAGCCGATGGTAATTTACCAACTAATGATAAGTCAATTAAATGCAGCTATTGTCGAAAAACTTTCGCGAACACTAACGATTTAAGAAGTCATAAAAAAGAACATAGAAAAGAATGCAGAACTTGTAAGAAGACGTTTGTAAGTCAAAGCAGTTTAAATGATCATATGAAAATCCATACCGGCGTGAAGCCATTTCAATGTGATTTGTGCCAGCAATCATTTACACAAAAAAGTAAATTAAATTTACACTGTCGAAATAGACGTAAATGTAATATTTGTTCCTCTATATTTTGTACAATTCATGATTTAAATGATCATATTTGGAACAAGCATGAAAATAAATCGTTACTTAAATGTACATGGATTGATTGCTCAAAAGAATTTTCATCAGCTAAATCATTAAATCAACACATGAATACACATGAAAAGCCATATAAATGTACAATATGTGAAACAACTTTTGGAACTATACAAAACTTAAATATTCATATGCTTAGGCACCATGCCAGCGGTTCAAATTCAGCATCAAATGTAAATGTGGCAACATCAAGTATTCAAATTGTATACGATAACAACAATGCCGTTCAATCTCATACTGATTCGATTGGAAAAGATATTTACTCCAATCAAATTGGTAACAACGTTAATACGGAACCATTGGTTAATCAAATTGCACTGCGACATGAAAAGCCACATAAATGTACAATATGTGAAATTCATTTTGAATATTGGCAAGAATTAAGTATTCATATGCTTAGGCACCATGCCAGCGGTTCAAATTCAGCATCAAATGTAAATGTGGCAACATCAAGTAATCAAATTGTATTCGATAACAACAATGCCGTTCAATCTCATACTGATTCGATTCAAAAAGATATTTACTCCAATCAAATTGGTAACAACGTTAATACAGAACCATTGGTTAATCAAACTGCACTGCGACCTAGTAATGTAATGCAATTTAGAATTCTAGATCAGCCGTGGTCATCAACTATTTCACCAAACCCATTTTCACGGCACCAAACTGACCATGTGTTACACTATCCACAAGCAATCTATGGCCCAACACACGATCAATTTAACGGTATATTTTATAATTCACAACTTCGAAATTATGCACAATCTGGCAATATTCAGGAATCGTTACACCGACCCTTTGTAATTCCACCATATTTGCTAATTGATGGAAATATTAACATAAATTGTAAACGGTATGACTTAGTTCGACAAGAGCTCGCACAACGATTTAGAATACAAAATAATTTACCAAATATTGCTGAAGCTTCATCTCAAATAAGCAATACCTTTCCAAATATGCCATCACAAAATGTGAGTATTAATTTAGCGAGTATTCCGCAAGACTCACAACAGCAGCAGCAGCAGCAACACCAAAAACCAAACCAATATCCAACGTTTTACTAACGACTTCGAATAATATTGACAGAAACAATGAATGAACTCCAATTTTGTAAACGTTCAGATTTAAATGTAGAGCAGCGAGTTGACTTTAAAAATAAATAAAATATTAAATTTGACCAGAAATCTTTCGAAGAGATTCTAAAATAAATAATTAATTAAATGACAAACGAATTTTGAAAACTATTCCGTTCAGAAAATAATTACAAAATTTATTGCACGAAAAATTATAAGAAAAAAATTTATTTCAATAAAAATTTGAAGTTGAAAAAAACTTCAACTTTTATTTTACCAATTAAATTCCAATGCGAATTCACTGGCATTAAAAGTTTATTAAAATTGTGTTGGAAATGGGTCAAACTACTAACCAATTTATTCATGCAATCCCCCAATCGACGACAATCATTACAACAAATTTGTTTGATGGTTAATAATTTACAGAAACTGATACGTTTGTGAGATGGACAGCATCTTTAATATCGCAAGGCCAAACATTTCTGGAGATTATGGGTTTTATCCAAGACCAAATGAATTTTGTAAAAATAATACAACTGCCAATGGTCAACGCTCTATCAACGAAAAATGGCTGTTGGAATCCAATGCCGGCTTATGTTTTGTTGCCTCAAATCACCATTGCGTTCCAACGAGAGGTTTATTTTTGTGTTGTCTTAGAATAGAAACGGTTAATGATATTTTGCGTTTGCCATTCATTTAGAGTGGTACCCTGGTATCGCTAGCTTGTTACTGAATCAAACCTTCTTTAACTGGTGGGATTCGGTTGAACTATTAACGTATCAGCTCTCCGCAATCTTTTCACAGCTGTTATGAGCAAATGATTTCCATCATATCATGTGTTCCCGTTGAACGTGCCCTTTGTTAGAGTGTCATGTAATTTTGTTTGTATGCAATAAATTTTTGCGACAAAACTTCGGCACAACATTTTCAATGCGGCGATTCTATTTAAAAATGAATTATAATTATGCTTTCCTGATACAAAATTCTTGAAAATTGACAGAACCTATAATCTTCGGGTAGTAGAACTTTTTTAACTTTATTCGGATATATTTAATTGCTTGAAAATTAGTATTTTCGTCCATTTTCGGGAATTGGTGTCGGTCGGGAGGGTAAAATTAAAATTTTGCTACACTGCTGATATGTTCAATCAATTTCGGATCGTATGAGACCCCTCCCCCATCACTCACAGTTCAAGTGGATTAAAAATAGTAAAAGATTATTGATTATGCGAAAATATTTTAAATTGCATGGATTTGGTGTTGTGATTTTTTTGACAATGACGCCAAGGAGGTCGAGACTTAAAAATTAAAAATAAAATGAAATTTGTTTTTTTATTCCTTTATTTTATTAGTTAAGACATCAAAAAAGAAAAAAACGGTTCACAAAACCTTGACATCACTTTTTTAAAAATGACGTTACACATATTTTTCTTAAAATTACTTATATTTTTCATTTCATATTGTTATTAAACATCAATAAAAGTGTAAATGATTAAATTTATTGTTCCCGCATCAGATACACGCAGACATAGCCCATTACGAATGAAAAGCCGATGGTTTCCGTAAGTTTTATGATTCGTAAAACCTGTAAAACTAACGGAAATCACCGGCTATTTACCCCTCCGTTCACATGGCTGCGTATAAATGATGCGTGTGTGTTCGTGTTCTTATCTTATGTGAATATTTGTGTGATTATATATATTTTATTAATTAGTTAAATAGAGACATCAATAAATATTTTATTAGTAGTGATAAAAATTACAGTACATCGCATAAATATTCGTACATGAATAAAAAAAAGTTAAAAGATAAAAATGATAGAAAAATAATAAACGAAACAAAAGAAAATTGTGAAATTTTAAAATAACGACAAAACAATAAATTCTTTTAAATAATTGTGTAATAATAAATAAATTTTAAACATAAAAAACATAAATAAAATTAACATTTTATAATTTAAATTTTTCTTATCGATTATTTTTGACAGTAGTTGTCCAAGTATGTGTAAATATAATAAAATTAAAGTCCATTTAAATACAGATATATTTTAATATATTTTTTAGTAATAGAATTATTAAATAATTAGATTAATAATATAGTAAAAGAAGTTTTTTATAATAATTCATAATTTTTTTTAAAACAATTTTGAATTTTAATATGTATTTAATTTGCATCTGTTGACATTTTACCATCATCATCATCATCATCATCATCATCATCATCATCATCATCATTTCCATCATCATCACCGTAAATATCATCATCATCATCATCATCATCATCATCGACTGCTATGGCAATAGATTGTTGTACACCATCCATCATTCCATATGCTCCATCAGAAACTGATTCTTTTAGTTCAGCGGCCGCCATTTTTAACAATGCTTTTAAACTTTTATTAATTGTTTTCCAAAATATTGGAAATGCACGTGAATTAAGTAATAATTCACGTATAATAGAATCATTAAATGTAGCATCATCATCGCATATCATGTCGTCGGTAATGGCGGTGGCGGCCGCAACAATAGCATCACCCGATGGTGTTGTCAAATAATATTGTTTCAAATAGGTTTTAAATTCAACCATTTCATCGGCTTTTAATTCATATGACATGCCGCAACAATCAATGATATCCAAATAGGTAATTTTCGGTTGTACGGTGACAACATCCGATGGACCAGTTGATTTTGCGGCAGCAGCGGCTGCAGCTGCGGCTGCAAATGGTGATGTATTTATTATTTTACGATCTTTCAACTGCACCAATTCATTTAAGTAACGACAGAAATGATCATAACGTTTTTCTTCATTTGTTATGAATTTCATTAGTTCCCGTGTCGGGTATTTCTTTGCAATGTGAATGGAAATGTCATGGGTCAATGGTGGTATTTCAGCTTGCACACGTAAATAAATTTCACGTTCATCATCATTCCCATGTTTCAATGAAAATAAATATTCATAAAAATATTGAAATAAATTCGGTTGATTTGTCATGAACACAATGTCCAATGGACGATGATTACAATGGTCCATGATGTGAACGTTGGCATCATTCTCAATCAAATACCGTACAATTGTTTCATGGCCAGCATTTATTGCACAATGCAATGGTGTCCAATTTATGTTTGTCAACTGATTGACTGACACCCCCGATTCAATCAAATATGTAAGTAATTCCAAATTACCATTGCTGCATGCATAATGGATGACCTCTTTGCCCTTCAAATCTTTGTCATCAATGCGATTACCTATGTGTGTGTGTGTGTGTGTGTGTGTGTGTATGTGTTTGTGGGAACAAAAAAATTAAAAATTAAAATCGAAAATTATTTATTTTATTTCTTTTTTAAGTTTTCTAGTGTGAGTGTGTGTGTGTGTTTGTGTGTGTGTGTGTGTGTGTGTGTGTGTGTGAGAGAGTGTTAATGTCTAAATATAATAAATAATAAAATAAATTTAAATTCCTCAGCCAAAACCAATAATTAAAAAAAACGGCTGCCCTCTGCTCTACTAAAATTAAAATAACAGAAACTGAATGAAAAATTTTTTTTTTATTTTTTATCATTTGGTGAAAATTAATAAATGTCAGGGTCATTCAAGGTGACCCACACAACACAATTCCTTCATATCCACAATATTTAAAAATAAATTTATAAAATAAATTAAAAAAATTTAACCCAACTTAATATGGAACACCCTGTGAATCATTTATTATAAAAAAAAAAAACAAATAAAATTCAAAATAAAATAATTATCGTATAAAAATACACACTAACACACACACACAACATACCTGCATTTAATAACGCCTGTAAAATTTCCAATGTATCTTTGTGAATATTCTCTTCCGAATAAATCTCTTCATTTTCGACCGGATTATAACATTTACGTAATATGCAACGCCGACACTTGGTAACGATGCCATTGTTTACCAACGTTAAATAATCCCGGCTGGTGGTGGCCACATAATGAATGGGTAACCGACCGCCACGTAAATCACCAAAAAATATTTGGGCACCACGTTCAATCAAATACATGACCAATGGTACATTTTTACTTAACACCGCAATGTGTAATGCGGTGCGGCCCAGTCCATCATCAACGGCCGCATAATTAACATCGGCGCCCGCCTTTATTGCGTCCATAACACAAACATGACACCGTCGAAAACATGATGCCAATAATTGTTCGTTACGCTCCGGCACCGTTAACGTTTCAAAATAATCCGAATTCAAACAACGTTTTGGATGCAATCTCGGATACTCATATTCCGTAAATTCTCGCATAACCAAATCATTTTCTTCATCGGCTGCCATTTTACAGGCACTGCGTGGGTTTGTAAAATTCCAAAAAAAGAAATGAAAATGGAAGAAAAACAAAATGGAAGAAAAAAAAACGAAATGGAAATTGAAAAAAAAAAAAAAATTAATTAAATTTAAAAAATTTAAATAATTCGAAAAACAAAAAATGATTTTTAAAACACCTTTTTTTCTTTCTAACACTAATTTTTTCTACTTTTCCAACCAAATTTCCAAAAAAAAATAGAAGTTATCCAAAAATACGCGCACACACACAGACACACACACACACACACACACACGCACGAAGTCCAATTCAATCTGGAAAAAAAATTAAAATTAGCAAAGTGCGTGCGAAGTGCAAAACACAACAACAATAAATTTACTTCAACCACTTTTTTCACAGGTACCTTTTTTTTTATTTTTATATATTTTTTATTGTGCCCACAGAAATGCAACACATATTTTTTCAATATTGATCTGACCTGGATAGTTATGTAACACCGACTGAATTCTAGACGACAAGACATTAATAAAAATGTTGTACATTTATCTGGCGCGCATTCTCAAAAGACGTACGTATTCATCCAAAACCATCCATCCAATCATTCACACACATATTCATTTCATCCAGGCACCAAACGCAACCACATCATTGTTTGTGTATCAAATGTATATAGAACACCATACCGCCGTCGTCACAAATATAACAATAGCAACAACAACAACAACAACAACAACACACAGAAAATCGTACATCACCTACTTTTTCATCTCCGATTTTCAACGTACACGCACACGCACAACATCTCCTCGCAGTACATCCAATTTGTAATATTATCTTTTATATATTTTGTGTTCGGTAGATATACGAAAAATCATCTTCACAGAACAAAAACCAAAAAAAATTGCCCCAAAAAAAATCCATTCCACTGCTATCCATAATAAAGATGTAGCAAACAACAACAACAACAACAACAACAAACGCCCGCCGCCACCACACATACGCAAAACCAACCCCCATCCCTACACATTGCTGCCATTTAACACATAACAATCGTCCGTGTGTTCGATGTTATTACGTTTTCATTTTCTCTGTACAATTTCCAATTTAATACAACAAAATAATTTTGTAATTTGGCATTTGTTTTGGTGCCAAGGGACTCACTCTAAATTATCGTTTTTTTTTAAATTACGCGATTATGCACTTACTTACTTTACTTTACTACATGGCATTGAGTTGGCCGGTTGTGGTTTTAGCCGCCTCTCAGACACTTCTGCAACCGTACACCGTACACGCAACGTCTTTTAATCCTGAATTTTTCTCAGGATCTTCAGTTTTTGATCGGAACAAAGTCCATACCTACCTAATACGTGTCATCTTAATCTATTGAATTTTTTATTGTTTTGACAATATTTTGTTTCACAAACAACCCCCCCCCCCCCCCCCATCCCCTGCGTACAACAACTCTATTGGAAATTTCGATTGGAATTGTTTTTTTTTTTGGCGAGTCGTAGCAGTTGCCACATTTACGAACAATACGAAATTATTAACAATTTTATATTCTCGCCAATGAATCGTAACCATTTTGACCTCAAAATTCCAAATGCGGTAGTTCTGTGCCACCACATTTTTCATTGTTTAACGAATCGAAATCATCGTTGACAACCGTACCGCATATTTCGACCAATTACGTGTATATCAACGGCATAGGCCCAATAGTTGATTGGATTTTATAAAAATCGTTCCTTGCTGCCGTCACCTCCTCACATTACATTAAAAAGTCGTTGTTGATAATGGGTCGTCGTCTTATCGTCGTAGTCCATCAACCGATTGATCAGATAATTTATGTCAGATTCGAACAGGTGGTACAGGTGGTCATGGTGGTCAATCGTTAATTTATCAATTGTTTTGAATAATTTTTAATAACGCAGCTAAACTTTTCCAAAATTTGGAGTATATTAAAAATATTTGTATCAGATGCACAGGCCGTAATATTCACCGGGATATGTTTATAAATCCACATGGTGTGTTACCTTATGGCCACTGTTTACTAAAGTTATTTCTCCTCCATAGCCATGAAATACAATGGAATTAATATAACCATCGCGTTTCACTCGTTCAGCACCTGCCATTGATTATTCCGAAAACTTAAACAATTAGTCTTGTCCAAGTGATACCATAATACATTTTCGAGTTCCATCAAATCTATCAGATGTTTATTATTATTCTTCAGCTTTGGATTAATATTCTTTAGTTCGTTTGGTGGATACCGTTCAGCCATAACGTGGCTGGATAATTTTGAGATAGCACATTTGATTGCACAGTATTTAGTGGCTCGTCTACATTTAATAGATTTTTAAAGTACTGGGTCCCCATTTTTGTGGCCCCCCGTTCCTTTTGTTTCTATGTTTTTGTGCCAAAATAATTGTTACAATAAGCTGGGAATTTATTCGTAAGCATTGAATTTGTTAAAATAATTTATGAATGGGGAATGGGAAATTTTAAAGAATTTTGTAGAAACATTGGAATATTTAGATGACATTTCTTGTTTACGGGAATATTTCCGGAAAGCTAAAGACTTTTTGTGAAGAGAAGTGAATGACGAATTGTAATTTATTCCAATGTACATTTGGAAATATATGCCAAAGAATCCGTCGAACATACACGGGAAAAGGTTTGGAAATTCATTTTCAACACATGTTTGTTTTGTGGAATAATCTATCGAATGCCATAACATTATTGCCCAAATATTGTGAGCATTAATTGTCATACATTTATAAAAACATTATTGAATTATTCCGAAAAATTCCTTCGAATTCAATCGAAACGAAATAAGGAAAAGCTTCAAGTCCGCTAACCCCCGCACCAATTGCTTATTTCAGCTAAAAACATTGCACCAAAAAACACTTCACCAGTTCGATCATTAGCTTTCGGCTTCATCTCAAGTTCGACGAAATGTCTGAGCTATCTATAATTTAATGGCGTAATAAAAAATAGGCATAGTCAGACCAAGTGTAAGTCCGGATTTATAGCATGCGATAGTTCGAGCGCATCCATGATGTGTCCAAGACATACGAGAGTTGTCACAAATAATGTGTAATGTACGTTATTGAATAGTCGGGAAGATAAATAGCTATAATTGCTTAACTTCACGCCACCGAGCCGCTGCCCGCTAGAACGTTACACGCTTCGCTTAATGTAATATTTGCCCGCGGATTAGCCATCCGAAAAATTTTAATTTCGCAGCGTTTCAATGTTTTATTGCATTCTATAATTTTGAACATACAAAATCGATCGAACGCTCTGTCGATGCGTTGGCATTCATTCATTCATTGGCGTACATATTGGACCAAACGAGTCCAAACGTTTGTGCAAACAAAAACCGGTTCAAAAACGGTAAAATAGTGAAAAAAATAAACATTAAAATGACTGTAACTTCGAAACGATATGTAAATTTTGAGCAACGGAGGCGCATCGTCGAGGCAAACAACAATTTAGTGTGTACTTCAACGGTGTTTTTGACCAATCTCTCGATGTATCCAGACATTTATTCATTCCGCGGACTGTTTATATTTTTACCAAAATCAACACGAACAATTACCAAGTGACAAATAATTTATGTATGGAGTCGAGTCACACACAGAAAAGTAAGAGCATTTAAATGTTGGCATCTGTCTCTCTCTCTCTCTCTCTCTCTCTCTCTCTCTCTCTCTGAATATGAAGTTCACAGTATAATTTTATTTTATTTTATCACTTGGCTCACCAAATTCCGGCCAGCTTTGTTTGCCATTTGCAAATGCTTTTCATAAAATTTTGCTAAACTAAAAAACCGCGCCCAAAAAAAGCGCTACAAATTATTATTAAAAAAGTTAAATCGAAACAACAATAAATTTAAGGGTTTTGTATTTTCATATTATAAAAGTTTTATAATATAATCAATTTTTTGAAATTGATATGAAATAAGACTTGTGTAAAAATAGAAAATACTTATCTTTTGCGAGGGATAAAAATCCAATTTAAATTTTGAGGTGGAATGGAAGAAAATGTAAATACAAATTCAAGGAATTAAATAATATATATTTGAATTTGAAACGCCAACACACACACACACACACACACACACAATATTTATATTCAAGAAGCCCCTTTAGTTTTGTGTTGACAGTGGGTTTGGTTGTTGGTTGGGTGGTGGCAGGCGCTCATCTAAACTCCATAATGCCAATATAAAGTAATTTATTAGTACATAAAATACAAAAGCTGTTCTCAAGTGCCTTGTAAAAACGAAATAACATATAAATTGATATGCGAATCATCATTACCATCATCATCATCATCATCATCATCATCATCAGCTTCATCATCTACATCTTCATCATCTATATCTTCATCATCATCATCATCATCTGCATCCTTATCAAATTCATGTTTATTTCAAAAAGTGTAGCATATGGAATCTATCAAAATATATTTTACATGTGAATTGTTAAATTATATTCCATCGTGGGAGTACAAATTATATGATTTACTTTTATCTAATTTATCTTCATTCCAATCCAATCAATTACACAAATTTATATTTTTAGTATCCGGTGCTGGAAAGTAATTCCCCGTCCCCGTTTATTTTGGTTTGGGAAAAATTTAATTGAATTAAAATATTTTCCATCCAGTTTCGACAACTTTTTGGCAACGTTTTTTCTGGTAACACCGACGATACTGTGTCAAAAAAATGATGTCGTCTTTGAAGCGATTCAATCCCACGGCAAAGCAGAGTGTCCTTCAAGCCTTTCGCAACACCTAATTCTACATATGCAAATAAATTCAATTGACGTTTGTCATACTTTTGTCTGTGGCCAGTTTCATTTTAACAGCACGTAATATAGTACAGCACCGGTTGTTTGGTGCCACCATCAAATTTATACCATTACCGAAAACTTTTCGTTTTATGCCTGGCAAGCAAAGAAAATGTGTGTGTGTGTGTGACATTGTATCGGTTTCCAATGGCAGTCAATTTATATTGTTTTCGAACCATTTCGGAGTGTTCTTCAGTATTGTCACCCACTACTGCCAAAGAGTGTCAACCACAACATTTACATGTTGTATGTGTGACAGACATTGTTCGACAGCCATAAAATTCTTAAAGCAATCTCATTTTCTGGATATATCGAAAAACACAATGGATGACGTCAGTGAGTTGCATTTTTTTATGCTGTACAAATGTCTGAATTAATGCGAAAGTACTAGATCAATCTGAGTTGCCATTTAAAAATGTTTATGGCGCCAGTTAGAAAACAAAAACGGGACAGAATTACATGCGCATGCTCCTAACACAAATATTACAAAACCATCAGTGGAATTATGAAAGACGATCACATTTTGTGTGTCACATTGACATTTGCGTACGGAAAAATTATGTTACTAAATTATAAAAAGTGATGGCGTCAGGGATATGGTCACCTTCAGAAATTCTTCGAATACTTAAAATCGCTTATGGTACGATAATTGTCCAATCGAAAACATAAGAGATTTCGAACATTCAGAGATTTTGTAGTAGAGACTAGAGGTTAATGAAGATTGATGAATATGAATATTGATAAGGTCGTCGGGACAAATGTGAAGTGATTTTGTGTGGCGAAAAATTAGGTGATTTCGTAAAATTATACAAGATTCATGGAAATTCCTAAAACAACAACAACAACATCACGTTTGAAACTGATCAAAAAATGTGGCATACGGCAAGTGAATTCAAAGTGTGTTCCACATCGATTAACAGATGATCAAAAATTTCACTGAGCATTTCAAAGATTGACTACTGTTACTGTTACTGGTGTAATGAGACATGGTGTTGCCATCAATATTCCAATGGATTTATTATTATAAAGACTTTTCTTCGATTATCTAACGGTTTCTTAATGCATCGGTGATTTCACACAAAGATTTCAATTCAATAATTAAAAACGATTTACTTACTTACTTACTTACTCCATGGCGTAACAACCCGGGTGCGGTTTTAGCCTTCTCTAACACGCTTTTCCAACCTGACCTATCCGCAGTTAATGTCTTCCAATCCCGAATTTTTAGGATCTTTATATCACACAGTTTACTGCATCTAGCCATCTCGCCTTAGGTCTTCCGGCTATCCTTTTACCTTCTGGTTTACCATTTAACTGGTTTTTTCGGCACACGCTCCTCCTCAATGCGCGTACTACGTGTCCAACAGCCATCTCAATCTATTGATTTTGATTGTTTTGACAATATTTGGTTGACCGTACAACTTGTCTAATTCAAAATTGTATCTTCGCCTCCAACCATTCTGTTCTTTGACGGGACCACGATTTAGTTTTGTATAAATATTTCAAATATTGTCCAATTGTGCACCGCACCGTACTAATGTGTTAAAATTTTTTAAATTTATTAAGGTAAAATGACACGATAAATTTTCACATAAATATACACATACACACACACACACTAACATAAACACACACACACACCTATCCACACAAACGAAATGTTTGACGTTTAAAATGGCAGTATTGAAAATCTAAACTTGGACAGATGTAGTTTAGTAACGCGTTTCAAAGTATTATAATTTATTAAGACACTTTTACACCACCATAAGGTTTTCACATAACACATACACACACACACACACACACACACACACACACACAATACACACATAATTACACTGTTTAAACAACCAAACAAAATCCTAAACTTTGCCAAATATTGTTTACCGACACTTTACAATTTCAAAGTTATAACTTTTTCAGGTACTTTTATAGGATAAGTTTTGAAAAACACACACACACACACACACACAACTAAACCACTTTCGATTTTATAGGTTAGGTTTTTTTCATACAAAAAAATGGTACGTTTGTGGTGATATCAAATCTTATCGATGTAACAGTGACATTGTGTAGTATTTACAATTGTGGTCAAGTGAATTATGAGTTCGGGGTCTTCAAAGTCACCAGCAAAGTTTCGAATATTTTCTTTTTTTTGATTCGAGATTAAAGAATGGAAGTTTTGAAAATGAAGTGCATCCCAAAATCAAATAAATCTTATAATATCCATTAGATAATTCCACTTTGTACTACGTCATTTTCATATTCCTATTTCTTATTTCATTTATTTACACATCACCCTCGCCCAAAAAAAGGATACACAAAATGTTGTGTGTGTGTGTGTGTGTGTGTGTGTGTGTGTGTGTGTGTGTTTGCGTTGGCGTTTATCAAAAAAATATATATAAGAAATTAATTTCTTTGTGTGTTGTTCTTGTAACTATAAATGAAGAGTATATTTTAATAATGTATCGCATAAAATTGCCCAAGGATATTGAATTCACCTTTTCAGAAAAGACAGATTATTTATTTACTTTTATTTTATGCAAATTTATTTATGTGTTTTTAATAAAAAAAAATAAACCCTCGATATTTTTCTTTTGTGCCCCAGTTTTACGTGAAAATAGCAACAACAAAACAAAAGGTTTTCCAACCCAAACTAAACAAAGAAACAACGAATAATTTCAAGAGCCTTATTAAAATATAATATTACATCATCTGCGGCCATATTTCATAAACGTAATGTTCTTGATAGCATAGGGTGTGTGTGTGTGTGTGTGTGTGTGTGTGTGTCTGATAAGAATACCGATTTCCATTTAAGATGGACATGTCCGAAAAAACAATTTAAATATATTTGTACAAAAGTCGTGGCGGCGGTGACGTGACCGTTTGCCGGAAATATTTTTCATTAAATCCAAATATTAAGGTGTTGCCACCTCTTACAATTTCCAATAAATTAATAGATTTTGGTTTTTTGTTTGTATTAGAAAAATTTATGAAATTTTTACATTTATGTTAAGGGAACAGTATTTGGATACGTTACCTTGTGTCCGTCTGACATCATCAGTACCATTTATTTTCATCGAATTTTAAGGTCACACCAAAAAATCGCAAAGGAGATTAATTTTGTAATAATTTGGCGTTCCAAAAACTGAACATAAACATTTATTATCAGATGAGATACCTGGATGTGTAAGAACTATGACAAAAATGTAGGCCATTCAATTACAAATAGAGCCCAATCCCGATTAGCCATTTGTTCTCATCACAATCACGTTGGCAACGCACAAATCGGTCTGTGAAACTTGCCAAAGACAGGCATAGGTATTCCTTAATTCCATTATTCCATATTAGTCATTAATAGCCCATAATTGGGTGTATGTAAGATATCGATTATGTTTGAGTAGTTTCGTAGCTTAAAACAACACATCTTCAAAAATATATTAGGTAATTTTATTCCATTAGCAAACGAATGGGATGGGTGGCAGTCGGAAAATGTCATAGTACCAAACCAAAATCGATTGCATGGAGTGAATGCAGACGTGTGTGGACGTTTAATTAATTATAATTTGTGTAAATTGTTAATTTTTTAATGAAACGTCACACCTTAAATTGGTTATGTTCAGTGTTGATGAATGCGCATTTGGCAACAAAACTATCGAGAAACTTGATTTTATAAGACTCGATAAATGTCAAACATCGACTCAATACTTAAATTTGACAGAATCAACACTTTTACCGTTACATTAATGCGCGTGGGCAATACCATTCCATTTTCCATTAACATATTCTAAAACATTTTGGAAAAGAAAACTCCAGAATTTTCGGAAAATAAATTTTTAAATTGGGCAACACTTTTTCCACTCATTTCTTTTCTGCAATTTAAGAATTATAATTTAAAATTCCAATTAGTTCGATCGCAATTTTTGGTGTGTGAGGATCGTTAATTGCAGACAAATATAAAACAATCGTTGTAAGGTAAAAATATTTTAAAATTTCCATTCAAGTTCCATAAACTTCTAAACGAAACAATTCGAGAAATAATTTAAAAATAATCAAAAAATTTGAAATAAAATTATAGAAAAATAAACATTGAAATGGATTCGGAAAATAATCGAGGAGCCGATGGTAATTTACCAACTAATGATAAGTCAATTAAATGCAGCTATTGTCGAAGAACTTTCGCGAACACTAACGATTTAATAAGTCATAAAGAAGAACATAGAAAAGAATGCAGAATTTGTAATAAGACGTTTGCAAGACAAAGCAATTTAAATGATCATATGAACATCCATGCCGGCGTGAAGCCATTTCAATGTGATTTGTGCCAGCAATCATTTACACAACATTGTTACTTAAATAAACACATTCGAAATAGACGTAAATGTAATATTTGTTCTTCTATGTTTTGTAAAATTTATGATTTAAATGATCATATTTGGTACAAGCATGAAGGTAAAACGTTACTTAAATGCATATGGATTAATTGCTCAAAAGAATTTTTATCAGCTGATCTATTAAGACGTCACATGAATACACATAAAAAGCCATATAAATGTACAATATGTGAAAGAACTTTTGGAACTATGCGACGCTTAAATGATCATATGCTTAGGCACCATGCCATCGGTTCAAATTCAGCATCAAATGTAAATGTGGCAACATCAAGTAATCAAATTGTATACGATAACAACAATGCCGTTCAATCTCATACTGATTCGATTGGAAAAGATATTTACTCCAATCAAATTGGTAACAACGTTAATACAGAACCATTGGTTAATCAAACTGCACTGAGACCTAGTAATGTAATGCAATTTAGAGTTCAAGATCAGCCGTGGTCATCAAATATTTCACCAAACCCATTTTCACGGCACCAAACTGACGATGTGTTACAATATCCACAAACAATCTATGGCCCAACACATGATCAATTTAATGGTATATTTTATGATTCACAACTTCGAAATTATGAACAACCTGGCAATATTCATGAATCGTTACACCGACCCTATGTAATTCCACCATATTTGCAAATTGATCGAAATATTAACATAATTTCTCAACGGTATGACTTAGATCGGCAGGAGATCGCACAACGATATAGGATGCAAAATAATTTACCAAATATTGCTGAAGCTTCATCTCAATTAAGCAATACCTTTCCAAATATACCACCACAAAATGTGAGTATTAATTTACCGAATATTCCGCAAGACTCACAACAGCAGCAGCAGCAGCAACACCAAAAACCAAACCAATATCCAACGTTTTAGTAACGACTTCGAATAATATTGACAGAAACATTGAATGAACTCCAATTTTGTAAACGTTCAGATTTAAATGTAGAGCAGCGAATTGACTTTGAAAATAAATAAAATATTAAATTTGACCAGAAATCTTTCGAAGAGATTCTAAAATAAATAATTAATTAAATGACAAACGAATTTTGAAAACTATTCCGTTCAGAAAATAATTACAAAATTTATTGCACGAAAAATTATAAGAAAAAAATTTATTTCAATAAAAATTTTCATGTGAAAAAAACTTCAACTTTTATTTTACCAATTAAATTCCAATACGAATTCACTGGCATTAAGAGTTTATTAAAATTGTGTTGGTAATGGGTCAAACTACTAACCAATTTATTCATGCAATCCCAATCGACGACAATCATTACAACAAATTTGATTGATAGTTAATAATTTACAGATACTGACACGTTTGTGAGATGGACAAGTTTTGTTGCCTCAAATCACAATTGAACTGGCGACCCATAAGTCCGACTATATAATAATTCACCAGTTGGTATGCAATTATCAAAAGATACAACTGTTTCCTTAATTCCATTACTTTCATATGAGTTTATTTTAGCCCATTAGCCTATAATTCATATGTGTCTGTGTGTGAGTGTGTGTCAATATATTGTTGACCTTTAAATGATGCGACCGGTACCACATTTTCAAAGATAAAATAATGTAATATGTCAAAACACATCACCACCGCAAAATTATGATCTCCTGTTTCAAATTCTTGAAAATGAATTGAAATTCTGTCTTTCAGCTACTTAAAAATACAAAAATAAAATTCAAAAACCAGTACTGCCCGAAGATTATATGCTCCTACTACTTTGAGTATATTCGTAACTTGAAAAAACACATTTGCACAACATTTTTGTTTTCATTTGAAGAAAAGTGAAGAAGCAACATGCAAGAGATGGTTTCAACGATATTGATTTTAAGGTGAGAAATAATGAACGTGGAAGAGCACCAAAAGAGTTTGAAGACATCGAATTGCAAGCAATATTGAATGAAGATGACACATTGAATCAAAAGCAAATGGCAGAAATGTTAATTGTTGCACCACAACAAAAAATTTCAGACCGCTAATAGAGCTATTGGAAAGATCTAAAAGTATGGAAAATGGGTGCCACATGAATTGAAATGAAAGACAGATGGAAAACCGAAAAAACACTTGTGAAATTTTGTTTGCCAGACACGAAAGAAAACCAGATTTGCATTGAATTGTTACTGGCGATGAAAAATGGATTTATTTTAAGAATCCTAAACGAAAACAAATTATCGGTTAATCCAGGAAAACCATCAACATCGACCGCAAAACCAAATCGTTTTGGCAAGAAGACAATGCTGTGTGTCTGGTGGAACTATGACCTGCTAGAACCTGATGAAACTGATAATGCTGATCGATACCGACAACAAATGATCAATTTGAACCATGGATTGATCGAAAAACGACCATAATGGGCCAGAAGACACGGCAAAGTAATTTTGCTCCATGACAATGCATCTGCTCACAAATGCGAAACCGGTTCAGGATACAATAAAAAGCACATGTCTGGGAGCTGCTACACCACCGGCCGTATTCATCAGACTTGGCTCCTTCCGACCATTTGTTTTTATCGATGGGACAAACGATGTCTGAGCAATACTTCGATTCCTACGAAGAAGTTGAAAATTCCGTTTCTGATTGGTTTGCTACGACGAGACGAACAATTCTATTGGCATGGTATCCACAAATTGCCAGAATAATAATCAATTCTTAATTCAAAATTATACTTAAATTTGATAGCATCAACACTTTTACCTTTACATTAATGCGCGTGGGCAACACTTTTCCATTTTCCATTAACATATTCTAAAACATTTTGGGAAAGAAAACTCCAGAATTATCGGAAAATAAATTTTTAAATTGGGCAATACTTTTTCCACTCAGTTCTTTTCTGTTATTTAAGAATTATAATTTAAAATTCCAATTAGTTCGATCGCAATTTTTGGTGTGTGAGGATCGTTAATTGCAGACAAATATAAAACATTCGTTGTAAGGTAAAAATATTTTAAAATTTCCATTCAAGTTCCATAAACTTCTAAACGAAACAATTCGAGAAATAATTTAAAAATAATCAAAAAATTTATAATAAAATTATAGAAAAATAAACATTGAAATGAATTCGGAAAATAATCGAGGAGCCGATGGTAATTTACCAACTAATGATAAGTCAATTAAATGCAGCTATTGTTTAAAAACTTTCGCGAACACTAACGATTTAAGAAGTCATAAAGAAGAACATAGAAAAGAATGCACAATTTGTAAGAAGACGTTTGTAAGTCAAGGCAGTTTAACTATTCATATGAAATTCCATACCGGCATGAATTTATTTCGATGTGATTTGTGCCAGCAAGCATTTAGACAAAATTGTGACTTAAGTAAACACATTCGAAATAGACGTAAATGTATTATTTGTTTCGATATGTTTTGTAAATTTCATGATTTAAATGATCATATTTGGTACAAGCATGAAGGTAAAACGTTACTTAAATGCACATGGATTAATTGCTCAAAAGAATTTTTATCAGCTAAATCTTTAAATCAACATATGAATACACATGAAAAGCCATATAAATGTACAATATGTGAAAAACCTTTTGGAAGTATGCCAAAACTAAATATTCATATGCTTAGGCACCATGCCAGCGGTTCAAATTCAGCATCAAATGTAAATGTGGCAACATCAAGTAATCAAATTGTATACAATAACAACAATGCCGTTCAATCTCATACTGATTCGATTCAAAAAGATTTTTACTCCAATCAAATTGGTAACAACGTTAATACAGAACCATTGGTTAATCAAACTGCACTGAGACCTAGTAATGTAATGCAATTTAGAGTTCAAGATCAGCCGTGGTCATCGAATATTTCACCAAACCCATTTTCACGGCACCAAACTGACGATGTGTTACAATATCCACAAGCAATCTATGGCCCAACACATGATCAATTTAATGGTATATTTTATGATTCACAACTTCGAAATTATGAACAACCTGGCAATATTCATGAATCGTTACACCGACCCTTTGTAATTCCACCATATTTGCAAATTGATCGAAATATTAACATAAATTCTCAACGGTATGACTTAGATCGGCAGGAGATCGCACAACGATATAGGATACAAAATAATTTACCAAATATTGTTGAAGCTTCATCTCAATTAAGCAATACCTTTCCAAATATACCACCACAAAATGTGAGTATTAATTTACCGAATATTCCGCAAGACTCACAACAGCAGCAGCAGCAGCAACACCAAAAACCAAACCAATATCCAACGTTTTACTAACAACTTCGAATAATATTGACAGAAACATTGAATGAACTCCAATTTTGTAAACGTTCAGACTTAAATGTAGAGCAGCGAATTGACTTTAAAAATAAATAAAATATTAAATTTGACCAGAAATCTTTCGAAGAGATTCTAAAATAAATAATTAATTAAATGACAAACGAATTTGAAAACTATTCCGTTCAGAAAATAATTACAAAATTTATTGCACGAAAAATTATAAGAAAAAAATTTATTTCAATAAAAATTTTCATGTGAAAAAAACTTCAACTTTTATTTTACCAATTAAATTCCAATACGAATTCACTGGCATTAAGAGTTTATTAAAATTGCGTTGGAAATGGGTCAAACTACTAACCAATTTATTCATGCAATCCCAATCGACGACAATCATTACAACAAATTTGTTTGATAGTTAATAATTTACAGATACTGACACGTTTGTGAGATGGACAGTATCTTTAATATCACATGGCCAAACATTTCTGGAGATGATGGTGTTTTATCCAAGACCAAATGAATTTTGTAAAAATAATTTAACAGCCAATGGTCAACGCTCTATCAATGAAAAATGACTGTTGGAATCCAATGCCGGCTTATGTTTTGTTGCCTCAAATTACTATTGAACATTGCCAAATGTAGTTCTGATCTGGCGACCCATTTTTATGGGTTAGTGTGTGTGTGTGTGAATATATTGCTGACCTTTAAATAATGCAACTAGTACCATATTTTCATAGATTCATTCCATTCATTCAGAGTGGTACCCTGGTATCGCTAGCTTGTAACTGAATCAAACTTTCTTTAACTGGTGGACGTGCCCTTTGTTAGAGTGTCATGTGTTTTTCTATGTATGCAATAAATTTTTGCGACAAAACTTCTGCACAATATTTTCAATGCAGTAATTCAAGTTATTGACCAACTTTGTGTGAACCGCTGAAAGTCTATAAATTCATTTGAACGTTTATTAATATGGGCGACGGCATCAACTTACCTTCTAGACATATCGCTTATGTGGTAGCTATTAATAAACGATTAACTACGAATAAGTATGAATCACGTACTGTTTTCCTCATAGAAAATCATAAAACTGCTTCAACTATAAGGATACAGTGCAATAAGGTAAAAACATATCATCACCTTTATTTCATAATCACGTGAGACAGTGTACATCAACGTATTATTAAGCGGCAATAATAAATGGGCTTTAACAATAATTGTTCGCTAGTCATACGCACCCGACCACCAAAAATGATTAGGATCCATGTACAGGATTTATAACTTCAAAACTTAGGCACAACCTAATCAACCCATCAACATACGATCACATGAACTTGTATGTTGTTTTGTTTCCGTATGTTAATTTGTTTCATGGTTAATGTAACGTGGCTGCTGAAACGAAAAGCTGGTTGAACACAACTGGTCCAGGCTGCCTCTGCAAGAATACACAATTGACTGACATAGCTTTGGCGTCGTGCCATACCAACTTTTATGGTACAGAAATTGGAAGGTTATGCCATATTTAGTAAATTGTAAGTGAAGTTATTAAATTGTTTACAACACAAGTCTGAAGTTAGGTCGAAGAAAAATCTGCTCTTTCTGCTGCTAGAACCTGACCAGAATCAGGCAAATAAAATAAATACATTAATATCGATTTTTTAGATTATTAAATTCCGTTGGGGTTACAGTTCTTACGGTTCTTGTTCGTACAAAAATGTTAACATTAAAAATTTAAAATAAAACCCAAAACAAAAGTGTTCGCGATTCCTAGGCTATTTTGAACAAAGAAATTTTTACACAAATCTATGTTGAATTTTGATTTAAATTATTTTTTTTTTCCATTCCATTTTACAACAACAAAAATAGTCATGTCTCATCCTCCAAAATATGTTTCTTTGTCATAGGGATACAACCAGTACCTGAGTTGTATATAATAATGTAAAACGTTGCCACAGTAACTGAAGTCACCTCATATAAAATACCACCTCACAATCACCACCACACACACACACACACACACACACACACAAACATCGTTTTTTGCCTTCGACTAGTGCTCGTCTAAAAATAGCAGCACCGTACCTTATTTTACAGTTAACAAAATAAATAAGTTAACATTTCACACACACACACACACACACCACAACCGGCGGCGAAACACATTCAATTTGATGCTCTACAACATTTTATTGTGTTTTTAAAATCTATTCGAATGATGTTTTACCCCACCAGGGACAAAGAAATATTTTTTTGGGTTTCTTGTTGAGATGAACATAAATTCATTTAATAATAAGAAAATAAATATACGCACACAAATATACGCGCCCATACACCCACTGCTAGTGTTAATTTTTTGGCCTGGTCTGGTTGTTCAGTAGCGCACCGACTGCGCAATTACAAATGCAAAATTTTACATAATAATTTTATAAGAAGAAAATATGGAAAAAATTTTGGTGGTGGTGGTGGTTGGGATGGTGGTAGTGTATTACTCTGGCGATGATGTCTTAAAGATATAATTTTCAATTTAATTATTCGCATATTTAATTTGTTTAAAATGTTATTTTAGATTAGCGAATTTTTCTGAGGTGCCATTTTAAGAAATTATACGCAGTTTTTATTTGGATTTTGAACAGAAAATGGATTGAATGATAAATATTTGAATACACATCTGTCCTATGAGCTATGCGCTCGGCCAAACTAAACCGACGATGTTAACGATGTTTGTTGTACGAAATGAAAAAAAATCGATATATAAATGTGCAGTTGTAACAGAAGTAATGCATCTGTGGTGAATGGCACGGTTGATTGATAAGTAAATGCATTCGAGTTTAAAGATAAAAAGGTTAACTGATGCTACTTACGGAACGATGCAGGTGCACATGAAATGGGATAATGTCAAATGACTTTCGGGTGCTTCCATGTTATGATCCAAATATTCCCATAATAGAATTGCTCGGGTCACACATTTATCCAAATTCTCTTGTACATAATATTGAACACAGTCATTTGATGATAAATTTAAAAAGTCTTATGACGGCGACGCTATCCTTTTACTCTACAATGGCCGGGAAAATTTAAATCAATTTGATGGCATTCGAAAGAATTGCGTCACCAATGTCACATAGAATTTCAGCATTTGGTTTTTGTACGAATGGATGACGATGCCAACGATCCAGTAAGAATGTAAATAAAAAAAAGGGGCGGTTAGTAAATTTCTGTCACCGCACCCTCCCCAACATTAACGGTGGCGACCCGATAGCTAATTGATCAAACTATATTATTTAATTATTATTTCGCAGAATTCCATAAATGGAAATGGTACGCTAAAAATTCTTCACTTCGGATCACATCCGAATCCGTTAACATAGTCGAATCAGTCAAAACCGAGAAAAATTTCCATTTCGAATATGTCAAAACAGAGAAAAAATTCCATTTAGAAATTCAATCCAGAGCGGAATAAATATTTTAGAAAAAATTTTTATGAAAACTATTCCACAAAGTTCTACAAATTCTGCATTTAAAATAAGTAACAAGGATATTTAATCAAGATTATGAATGTGACAGGTCATGTGACACACAATCGACACAATTGACACACAAATGACAGAGAATTATGTTGGGACAACAGAATTTGGAAGAAAATTAACTAAAAATTGAGTACAACTCAAGCTTTGCGAATTGGGGAGATTTCAAAGACCGCGCAAGGATATTTTTTAAAATTGTACGAAAAAGAATTAAACTAGAGTTCTAGTGGAATTGGTGTTTTAAAGGTTATGGTCATTTTAAGGACCCCCCGCAAGGATATTTTTTTTAAATAATACATGCCACACCTCATGTGAAATAGAATTTAACTAGAATTCTGATGGAAAACAGTGTTTCAAAGGTTAAGGACACTTCAGAGGACCTGACTAGTTAATTTTTTTATTATTATACACGTGATATCGCATACAAAAGATAATTTAACTAGAATTCTGGTGGCAAACAGTGTTTCAAAGATTAAGGATATTTCATATATACAAGTTTCAATCCATGAGGCTCATGAGGTTTTGTTTTTATCAGTCTCCTAATACTGTACCGTACATTTAAGACATTTTCCGTCTGCAGCGTTTATGTGGTCGTGTAGCCGTCTGTTGTGTGGAGCCGTCCGGTTTTTAAGCACCCCAGTCACCATGTCTATTTGTAGGTCACGGTGCAAATCACCATTTCTTTTGAACCCAAGGTACGTTAATAATTCCACGTAGGACCTTGTTTTGGAATGTCTGTGTAAATTTGACATTAGATTTCTTTGTGCCACCCTATAATTGGATGCCGTACGTTCAAACGGGTCTCAAGACTTGTTTGTAAAGTATGATTTCATTTCAAGTAAATAGGCCTGAGTTCCGTCCGCCTAGTAACCGGTAAATTTTCGATACAGTTCAATTTTAGTTCTTCAACTTTTTGTTTTTGATATGCTCCTTCCATTTTAATTTTTTGTATCGACAGTCATTTCGAACCACTTGGCCGTATTGGCATAGGCTATCACTTTACCGCCCCACATACATTGGAAGATTATTTATCTTCGTATTAGTAATGTTTATATGCGTTGACCTAATCTCATTTAGTTTTATACGCCATAGTTGGATGCAACCAATCTGTTACTTCATTGACTACACATTTTACAGTTTCACGGTTGCCCTAACAACGTGCATTTGGGCAGTACCAATATTGCTGTGACATCTGCAAAAGTAGAATAATTCTTGTTATAATCAACAACAATCTAGGGTTGGCCCTTGAACACATTCCTGTGGTACATTTGCTTCAATTTTTTGTTAAGTTCCGAATATTCTTGTTCGTGTCGTACTCGAAAGAGACCGTCTGTAATAGAGGATTTAAGTATCTGTTAATTTGGCATGTGATACCTCCGATGACGGAGGATTTGTCTGGGATTCGAGTAATTTTAACGATTAAGGACCTTACAAGGATAATTTTTGAATTTTTGAATGCTGTACCACATACCAATTACAGTAGAAATCAAATGGCATTAATGTTTTATAAATGTCAAGGACATTTCAAGGACCTTAGGTATTTTTCTTCCAAATTAAACATGCGTCAACTCATATGAAAAAGGATTAGTCTGGGATTCGAGTAGTTTCAACGTTTACGGACATTTCAAGGAATTTGACAAGGATGTTTTTTTTAATAATTTTTGACATGTGATATCTCATACGTAAGAGAATTAAACTAGGATTCGGATAGCAAATATTACGGATGATTTCAAGGACCTTACAAGGATAATTTTTGTAATTTTGAATGTTGTACCTCATATGAAAGAGAATTAAACTAGGATTCGGTTAGCAAATTGTACGACGGCTGATTTGAAAGACCTTAAAAGGATAATTTTTGAAATTTTTAATGCTGTAACTCATACGAAAGAGAATTAAACTATGATTCAGTTAGCAAATATTACGGCCATTTCTAGGACCTTACAAGGATAATTTTTGAAATTTTGAATGTGATATCTCAATTGAAAGAGAATTAAACTAGGATTCGGTTAGCAAATATAACGGATGATTTCAAGGACCTTACAAGGATAACTTTAGAAATTTTGAATTCTGTACCTCATACGAAAGAGAATATTAAATTAGGATTCGGATAGCAAACATTACGGATGAGATCAAGGACCTTAAAAGGATAATTTTTGAAATTTTCATTTGATTAGATTGCAAAGATTTACGGACATTTCTAGGACATTACAAGGATAATTCATTCAAAGTTTTTCTTTGCGATACATCAGACGAAAGAGAATTAACGTTGGCATTGAAGAATGGAAAACGGTGTTTCAACGATTCAGGACACATCCAGGCAATTAAGGAATATTTATTTTATATTTTTTTTCAAATTATACATGCGACACCTCACCGTGTGAATGAGCATTAAAAACTGGCAATTGGATACAACTAATAAAATCCGAATCGATTGGAACTTGGCGAAGGTGGCTACTGTTCAGCAATGCATTGGATCGATGGAGTAGCGTTCGATGGATTTTTATCGATGAAATTAATATCGATTATTTTTTCACATTTTACAACACACATTTATTTTTCCATTAATAATTTCCATTTGGTTTTAATGTTTACAATATATTAATAATAATTTTTAATTAATTAATTATTAATTAATTAATTAATTAATTTATATATTTATTTATTAATTTAATAATTTTTATTATAATTAATGATAATTATTTTTAACAATTAAATAAATATATATAAATTTTTTTAATTTATTTAATTAATGAATATATTTATTTACATAATTAATTTTTATTAATTTTGTTAATTTTTTTTTTTTGAATATGTTTTTTTAAATTTTTAATATATTTTTTTTTTTTTTGTTTTTTTCCGTTAATTTATTGTTGTTTTTTGTTTTTTTTTTTAATATTTAATTAACAATAATTAATTTTAATTTATAAATTAAATATCAACTCTAGATTTTTAACATTATTTATATAAATTGCTTTGGGTTTGGTATAATATAATTAATTTTTTATTTTTAAATTTTCGTAAAATATTTTAATTTTTGGATATAATAATTTTTTGGTTAATTAAAATTTTAATTTATTTAATTTATTAATTTATTAATTATTAAATGGGTTTTTTTTTTTTTTTTTTTTTTTTCTTTAGGCACTAATTTTCAAAAATACTTTTTTCTTTGGATTAATAATTTATTAATTAATTAATTAATTTTTTTTTTTTAATTCTTTTAGAATATATGCTTTTCATTGTTTTTATTTTATTTATTCAATTTAATTTATCGACGACAATTAAAAAATAAATAAAATAAATTTTTTAATTAACGATGAGATTTCTTAATTTTACCATAAAGTAAAAATTATAGACAAAAAAATTAAGAATGGTTTGATTGAACGGAAAAAAAAAAACACTCTACTGATTAATTTCATTGGAGGCGCATATGGGAATGGCAGTGTGTGTGTGTGTGTGTGTGTGTGTGGGTCTGTATAAAAATTATGTAATTGATGAGAGTATGTGTTATTTGTGAAATGTTTGTGTGTGTTTGTGTGATTAAGTGCATAAAGAAGATAAGATGAATTTCACTTGATGAAATGAATCCAAAAAGGAGACCCCTTGAGGCTATCCTTTATACATAGTGACAGCAGCAGTTCCTGTCCCAACGACAATCTTAGCTAATTCATAACCATTTGACTATGTAAAATTAATACATTCCATTTTCTGAACCTTAAATTTTCTCGAAAGTCCTTTTTAACATAGAATATAATTTGTATTGTGCGCGATGTTTTAACGATCTCAATTTAATTATTGTTTGGTAACAGTGATTTAAATACCGATCATCAAGATTTGTCTTTATTATTCGGACCCTATTGAACCGAATGTGATCTACAATGGCCAACAATTTGTTTAAAATTTTTGCAGTTGGTTAACTTTTACGCGATAGAATTTCATTCTATTATATGGTAAGGTGGATGTGTGTGATCGGATCGGGTCAACAGCGCATGGAACTTATGGTTAAATTGAAATAAGATGGTGTTTATTTGTTGGCCATCTATGTTCCATCATGCTGGCGGTATCGCATGTGCCCTAAAAATTCAATCTTATAACATCCTAGAAATGTCCTTTATTATTTCATGGCTTGTTAATTGCGTATGGAAACGTATGAGGTGTAGGCACACGCACATGTATGTATTAACACATTAAAGACTGAGGATATTGACGAGTGTGTGGTAGGTAACGCGCGGCGACCGCTCCGCTTCGTTTTTCGTCGTAGAACTTCACTATCATCATCGCTAATCGGTAGTGGAAAAACTCACAGGTCGTATAGAACCAGTCAGTATCATTATCGTCAATATCACTATCATTATTTTTATCAATATCTAACTCCTCTCAAACCGTACTAATACGACTGCCGCCTTTAAGCTACAGTCGTGATAAATCGTAGTACTGCCGTTCCCGTCTTTAAGCAACAGTCGAGATAAATCGTATTACTACCGTTCCCGCCTTTTAAGCAACAGTCGAGATAAATCGTAGTACTACGACTACCGCCTTTAATGTGTTAATACAAAAAAAAATTATCCTTACAAGATCCTGAAAATATACTTGATCCTTTTATGCAGTAACAGTACTGTAACTCAATGCCATCTATAATTATCTTTCATTGTAAATTGTCGTGAAATTCTTAATTCGAAAATTATCCACTTTTAAAAATATTTGGAAATGTCCTTGATCCTAACGTTAACTTTAATTCTACTAAATTCTATGCTAAATTTTCGTTCAAAATTTGTTGTGTTCTGCGCATGCCAAATTGCTGTCATTTTTATACAGTGATGGTCCCAATCAGTACAATTTTATAATGTGGCTGCAATTTTATTGTCTATTTTTCAATAATAAAAATATATTTACATTTTTAACGGCGGGAAAGTTTTGTGATATGTCTGTGTGTGTGTGTGTGTGTGTGTGTGTGTCATATGTGTCGGTGTGTGTGTGTATGGTGAGTAGTGTTTTTTGTTTGTGCATGTGTTGTGTGAAGATGATGCGGTGGCCAGGTGATTAACCATAAATTTTGCACATATTATCGACTGTGTGATTGTGTGTGTTTGTGTGTGTGTGTATGTGTGAGTTATTTTATTATTCCAAGGCATATTTTAAAAAGGCAATTATTATATTTTATCAAGCGCATGCGTGTGTGTGTGTGTTTGTGTGCGCATAAAAATGTGCAATGTGGTCCCGGCTCACCATCGAAAAAAACTGCTCAAATTTTTATTTATTTTCTTAAATTTTAAATGAATTGGTTTTTTTTTTTTCCAAATTAAAATATAAATGTTCTCGAATTGTTAATGGTGCGCGTGCGCATACATTTTCTTTGGTAACAGTCTGCCATTACTTTACTAATTTAATTATAATGATTTGTGTAATTATTTTCTATTTGTATAGCCACAATTTTTGAGAAATTTCATCTGCCTGCAATAATTTGTGTGTCTGTGTGTGTGTGTGGATTCCATTTTGTTTTCCGTCGCACGTTGTCTATAAGTCTAGCAAATCCTAAATGCTCATTGTCAATTGTTTAGGGTCCAACCGGTAAAATGTTCTCAATGGGTTTTGAAAATTTAAAGAAAATTAAGCATCAATTTTACAGTGAAATTAGTTGGTGTGCGCTCATTTTGTGAGCGGGGGGTAGATTGGTAGCCTCCAATTCTTAATCAAAATATTTCCAATATAGAATTACTCTGGCATGTACCATTTATTCACCGGATTAATGTCAAAGTTTTAAAATGAACCAAATGAAAAACTTTCCTATACCGTCAAATTTCCACATATATCCATTTTTGTTGTGTTCACATATTATCGAACCATTTACAAGAAAAGCGTCATTTGACATCCATCGACGCAGATGATGTGCGTGGTTGTGTAAGATGTGGATGTGTTAAATTTCCCATTCGAAATATTATAACTGTGTACTTGCTTTGACACCTTTCCAAAAGAAAACGAATCGCGTCCGTAACTAATACTTCAACCTCAACTGTATGCGATCATCAATTTTGCGTTCACATTTGATGCCGACGGAATAAAAATTGAGGAGGTATTACGTCAAATGAATGTATGTTTGAAGCATTACTGTTAATTGTTGTGCAGTGCAGTTTTTACGAAAATTAAATCATTGATTAATTACTTTAGCCGCATCGCACATCCCCATTCTAAAATTTGGTCTATAGAATTTAATATTTTCCATTCACCGCTTCGCATTCGATCATCAGAACGTCCTCGTTTACGGTGATCGGCTCTTCGTGTCTTTTCCAAAAGTAAAATGTCATTTAAAATTAAAAGAAAATTTATTATAATGTAATTTTTTGACTTAGAATTTAAACAATTGTTCGGCTGCGCAGCCTAGGCACCGCCTTACATGAATGTGTCATACGTCAGCGTTCGTTAGATGTCATCGATATGCAATAAATTTTATTATAATTACGCTCAAAATTCTCAGCACTGTTAGCGCCCCTTCACCACTTTTCGTGTTACGTAATGCTCCTCACATAACCTACAAAACCATTTTAAAATTCACCAAACCCCCCTCGCAGTAAGAGAAAAAAAAATTCAAAATCTCTTTCCTCCCTCCCGTCCACTACTCCGCCTCCGGTTTCGCATCGCGTTTCGCATCGTTCGCGCATAGCCGACGAGAACATTTTTCGTTTTTTTAATTATTTTTTAGTTTTTTACCGTTTTTTTTTTAACTTTTGTATATTTTTTTTTTTCTTTTTTTTTAACAATTTTTGTTGCAAAAATAAAAAATAAAAAAATAATTTTCATATTTTTTTTTTTTTTATTTTCCATTTTTGTAATTAACTTTTTTTGGTTTTTGTTTTCTAATAAAAAATATTATTTAAAAATTAATTCAGTTTTCTTTTGGTCTCAAAATAATTTCAAAAATATTGTAATAACAAAATTATTATTAATTATTACGCGCGTGTTTTTTGAAAATTATAGTAGGAACTCACATGGGTGTGTGTGTGTGTGTGTGTGTGTGTAGGGGGCGGGAGAGGGAAGGGAGAAGGAAAGAAAGGAGAATAAATTGTGAAATAAAAATAAAAATGATAATTTCGTGGGTGAGGTGTGGTGGGAGGGTGTGGCTGGTATAATATTTGTCATTGGGAACGTAATTGACAGCAGACAGAGAAAGTGAAAGTTGATTCCAGTGTGCACAGGCACTCTCAATTTTCTGCTCAGCGACGAAACGTCAAACAGTGTATAAAAAAAACTAAGTTTGCCGCGTTGCTGCGGCAAAAAGCGTAACTGTACTCAAAAACCCTTAATAGAATAATACCAAATAAACGGTACACGATCCGCCATCATCAGCGCTGAGTCTTGCCTACGTGTTGCCGATAGATGGGTTCGACGCTTCATTATTTTAATATTATTATGTTGTGGTAACTGGCGACAGGCAATAAAGTTGTTGCTCCAATGGCCCACTATAATTTCCGACCTATGCAAAATCTCGGCATTGGATATCATAAATGAAAACAATAAATCTTCCTTGGTCTAAGTTGCCGGAATTCATTCCCCCTTACCGCAAAAACATTAATCATCCGCAGAAATGTTGACATTATACCGGTCATTCGGTATAACTTTGACGTACAAAAAATACAATAATGTAAAATTTCCGGTACAAACTTCCGGTCAAGATCTGTGCCACAACAATGTGACCAGCCACCGTTCACATATGCAAATAGATAAAATGGATTAATCAATCGTATCGAATAATTGAAAATAGAAATAGAAATAGATAAGTCAAAAGAGTGTCCATCCGAAAAAAAAATCCTAACAAATTAAATAAGTCCTAACTTTGACAAACAAAATAATTTCGACAATTTTAAATACTGAATGAATTGATAATTTCATGTCCGATTTCATTATCAAATTTGGGAAGGTAAACCTAATAACATACCACTACGAATCCATATAGGGTAGTTGCTCCCCAAAAATTATAGCCAGGAATGGTAACTTTCAAGCAATGGTACAACATTTGTCATCACATAGTTGAGTAAATTTGATATGTCCGTATGAAATGGGATCACATGAAACAGTTCCGAAATATATTCACTGATCAACATTAGATAAGTATTGTCGAGATTCAAAAAAATTCCTAGAATCTGGTCCATAAAAATACACAGAGTATTGATTTTTTAAAACTTCATTAGGAACTGTTCACATAAATCCGATGCACATCTACATTTCTTAAATTTTATCCAAATAGGATAAGAAATTCTCCAGCTGGATCAGAAAATTTCGGTGAATAACGATAATCCAGAACTTGATCAGAAAATTTCCGTGAATAACGATAATCCAGAACTTCATTAGGAACTGTTCGCATAAATCCGATGCGCATTTACATTTCTTAAATTTTATCCAAATAGGATAAGAAATTCTCCAGCTTGATTAGAAAATTTCCGTGAATAACGATAATCCAGAATTTCATTAGGAACTGTTCGCATAAATCCGATGCGCATTTACATTTCTTAAATTTTATCCAAATAGGATCAGAAATTCTCCACCTTGATCAGAAAATTTCCGTGAATAACGATAATCCAGAATTTCATTAGGAACTGTTCGCATAAACCCGATGCGCATTTACATTTCTTAAATTTTATCCAAATAGGATCAGAAATTCTCCACCTTGATCAGAAAATTTCCGTGAATAACGATAATCCAGAACTTCATTAGGAACTGTTCGCATAAATCCGATGCGCATTTACATTTCTTAAATTTTATCCAAATAGGATAAGAAATTCTCCAGCTTGATTAGAAAATTTCCGTGAATAACGATAATCCAGAATTTCATTAGGAACTGTTCGCATAAATCCGATGCGCATTTACATTTCTTAAATTTTATCCAAACAGGATAAGAAATTCTCCAGCTTGATTAGAAAATTTCCGTGAATAACGATAATCCAGAATTTCATTAGGAACTGTTCGCATAAATCCGATGCGCATTTACATTTTCTAAATTCCATCAAAATCGGATAAGCTTGAACAGAAAATTGTATCGAGTGGGTATCGATAATGCAGTAATTCACAAGAAACTGTTCATAAAATCCCAGTTCACATTTACATAAACTATTCCATCAAAATGGGATAATGGAATTCTTAAGAATTCTTGAACAGGAATTTGGTTTGAGTACCGATTTTCCAAAATTTCATTAGAAACTATTCCAGTTCACATCTACATTTTCCTAAATTTCATTAAAATCGCTTGAGAAATCCCTATATTGATTTTTCCAAACCTCCTTAGGAACTCCCATCTTGAAACCCATATATTGAATTTCACGAAAAATCGAATTAGTAATAGCACCAAATTGTTCGGATTATTGATGAATTTGTTAGAGCATCGATTTTCCAGAATTTCTTTACGAACATATAATCCCGATATACCAATCGAATGATTAAAATAGTAAAAGTGTTCGGGTTCCTGAATTTTGTCTTCATTTTTTTACGAAAAAATTAAATTCATAATAATTGCCACCAGCTTCGGTTCCAAAATGTGAATGAAACTCGTACCACGAATGACTTAATAATTATAACTATATTTCATGGTTAAACATGATATTCGGAAAACCGTTAATTTCGGCTGACTTTGTGCCTGTGCCGGCATTTATTCTTTTTTACAAATCATATTATTTTTCCGATTTTATTATGCGGTTTTGGATGGTATAAATTTTCGGGATTGGTTTTAAATTTAGGGATTCGATATTATTCAAATATTAATATTAAATTAATTCCGTTTCTGGCAGCGGGACTGCCAATAATAAATTTAACCAAAAGCAATTTAATAATTACGTAAAAATAATAAAACTAAATTTGGTTTGAAAAAAGTGGAGCGAAAGAAGGGCAAAAGGGGTAGGATGGGGAGAGAGGGTGTGGGGGCGTTTGTTTGTGTCCATTGGGAAGTTAATAATGAAGTCACATTAATATTTCTCGTTCGCTGATTTCAGCCGTAAGACTAATTTACTTATTTTTTTTTATTATAATTATTAATAATTTTATATTTTTATTTAATTAATTATTATTTCTAAATTAATTAATTTAATTTTTATTTATTTAATACTGTGTGTGTGTGTGGGTTTTTTAATTTTATTTTTTTTTTTTCGGTTTTTTTAATTTTACGTGCACTTAATTTTTGTTTTTTTTTTTAATTTTTAATTAATTTTAATTATTTAATTAATTAATTTTTTATTTAAAAAAAAAAAACATTTTTAACAACAAATAATTAATTGTAAATGATGATTAAATTAAATGGGGAAAAAAAATGAAACCCCTTATTTATTTAATTATTATTAATTAATTTCTTAATTGGTTTTAATTAACTCTTAATTATAATACTAAAAAAAAAAAGAAAAAAAATAATTCATTTTTATTAATTTAATTAATTTTTTTCTTCTTGTATATTTCTAATTAATTAGCATTATAACGGTTTTACAAATACACATTAACACACTACACCAATTATGAACGCAAGCACTCAAACACACTCACACACACACACACTGACACACGCATTTGTAAATTTACTGGTTGTAACAATAATTATATAATTAATATTTAATAGTTAATTAAATTACGCATGCTCTCTTCAATTTTAGTTCAGTTAATGATTAATTCAATTAATGATTAATTAAAGGGAAATGAAAAATTAAAAAAAAACGGGTTGAATAATTATTATAAAATTTTACAAGCAAACACATACACACACTGACACACACACACACCCGCACACACACACCCGCACACGCACACACATAGAAAAAAGATAGAAAGAGAATGAGAGAGAGAGAGAGAGAGAGAGAGGGAGAGAGAAAGAGAAATAGAAATATAAAGAAAGATAAAGAGAAAGAGAGAATATTTATTGTTTGTTAATTTTCTCTCATTTTAATTAATTTGACATGAAATTTCATGTTCATTTTTTATTAAAATATTTAATTAACATTTTTAATACAAAAATTAGTGATTAGATTCAGATTTTTATTTAATTATATTTTTAATTTAACTGTCACACACAAATACAAATACATTTATTTTAAAAATTAATTAACAATTACACCACAAAATTTTTCATTGGTATTGAAAATTGTGTGTGTGTGTGTATTTATTTTTTTCATATATATATTTTGTGTGTGTGTGTGTGTGTGTGTGTGTGTTTTGTTTTTTTCAGGTACAAGCATATTATTTATGTGTGTGTGTGTGTGTGTGTGTGAGTGTGTGTGTGTGTGTGTGATGTACGACATGTGACATATGTGTGGCTTTGTGCGTGTGTCATATGACCGAGTGGCGTATACATTTTCAATTAATATTATTAATTAATTAATTAATTAGTTTTTTTATTTAAAAAATATAGGAATAAAGTTTTACAAAACGGATAAAAGGATTTCATTTCCATAGGCGGCGGGTTTTGTGGATCGAGTGGTTGGGGGGCGGATAAGTAGTGTTTAGGCTGAACATTGATATATGTAATCTTTTATACAATAAGTTTAAAAACAACAATATGGAAAAATCTATAATTTTTCAATAATTAAATATATTTTTTTAATTAACTTTAACTCTTGTTTATTATAAATTTACGTTTTGGTCTTCATAAAAATATTATTCTGAATCTATCCACTTAAACAACAACAACAACAACAACAACAACAACAACAAAACAAATAATATGAAAATTTATTTTCCTAAAAAATCTACCAATTCCATTTTAGCTTAGTTTTAATTTAATTTAATTGATTTATAAAAGAATTCTAATCGCAATGGAGGAACATTTCTAATTTTACTAAATGTTTTTTTTAGATTTTTATTAATACTTGTTGGAACGAATACTGATGAACAATACTGTGCACAGTAATACCTCTACTATGGCGGATGGTATTTATTTAATTTTTGTTTTCTATTTTTAAATTATTGTTCAATTGACATTGAATACTATAGCAGAATTGATTTGAACACATTCCAAAGAATCTATTAGCGGGATCAATAAAGTGTCATGATTTTGGATCGTACACTTTGATCAAAGGTGGTTTATTTTTTTGTGGCTGCAAAAATGTATTTTTCCACCCATTCAGTCAGCCACAAACATGGAATTTAATGATTGTTTGAGCTTAAAAAATCTATGTGGTAACAATAGTCAATCGGAGTTTTCAACCGCATTCACATTTACTGTTTTCAAAATTTTGACGTTACAGAAATCAGCAATTTTTTTTAGCATAAATTTGGAATTTTTAAGATAATGTGGTGCGGTGGCTATAATTCGGACAGGTTAAAGTGTCTATTTGTGATCCGTCATAAATTAAAGTGTCGAAATTAAAGTGTTTACACGTGATCCGACCATCGAACGTTATCCGATGTGCATCCCATGTGAACATTATATGTAAAGATGTTCGATTGAACGTTCGATCACAGTATATCCGAAATATCCGAAATGATATACTTGTGACATTGAAAAAGGTTTAAAAGGATATCACATAGATATTTGTAGGGGTTGTTACAATATTCGGCATATCTGGTTGCATATAATGTCCTACCGATGTGGCTCATCTTTGCGTTGTGTCTCGGAATAATGTTATTCACATGCAAACGCAACTAACCGATTAATTTAAAAAAATTTTATTACATGAGAAATGATCGAATTGTATCAGGTGATCAGAAAGAACAGAGGAGAGTAGTGATGAATGAATAATTTTAATGGAATTTCAATGAACCCAGCGAACAATTATTGTGGTTCGTTAAAAATTCAAATCAAATTAATTTTTGTGGGGCGAATGGAGTGCGTTATAAGTTTAAGAAAAATGTTCTATTATTTTAAGGCGGCTATTTTTGTTCATTTCGATTCGACGCAAAACTTTGGAAAATTTTCAATTCCTATTTTTGACGACACCACCACCACCACAATCACCATCTCGCCGTAATCGCTCAGTCAATGTATCCCGGGTTCGTCCAATCTTCACTTCAAATATAACTAGGGAAATTGGGACCACTTTTATTTTGCAACTTTCTAGTTTCGTTATTAATTAATTTTTTAGGTAATTAATTAATTAATTTTTATTAATTTTAAAACTAAAAAATTAATTATTTGTTTTTTTCTTTTGTTTTTTTTTTCTCTCTCTCTCTCTTTTAATTTAATTAATAAATTTTACTAATTAATTGGATATTTTTGTGTTTGCGCGTGGTCTGTTTTGAATTGTATAATTTTTGGCAACCAAAATTTTGGGTGCTTTAATTTTATTTGGTTATTAAACCATTTATTTTTGTGGTGGGAGGGGTGTGGGGGGGTGGGGGGAGGGAGTGGGATATTTTACGTTTTTTTTTTATTTTTATAAAAAAATTTATTTAATTAATTTTTCTAAATTTTTTGAAAATTAATTATACATTAATTATGAGAGAGGTTTTTTCCATTTTAATTACGTATTTTTGTTCGGTTTCTAACGGTTTTTTTAATTCTAATTAATATTTTATTTTTTCCTATATTTTCGTATTTTGTAAAGGGTTTTTTTTGTTTCCATGAATTTTTAAAGTTGTCGTTTTCATTTTATTAATTTTACGTTTTATTATTATTATTTAATTTTGTATTAACATCAATAACAATAACTACAACAACAACAACAACAACAACAACAACAACAACAACTAGAACAACATCAATAACAACAACATCAATAACAGCAACAACAACAACAACAACAATAATGATAATTAACAGCATCAACAACAACAACAACAACAGTTAATTTTTTCGTTAATAATTAAATTGAATACGAAAATAATTAGAAAAAATAAAATTTTTCCATTAAAAATAGTGTTGGTGTGCGTGTGTGTGTGTGTGTGTCTGTGTGTTTGTGTGTGGGTATTTGTGTATTTTATTTGCAAGGTAAAAGTGGGGGGGGGGCGAGACGGTTTAGATGTAAATCTCATTGGTTTTGTTGTGTGTGTGTGTGTGTGGGTTTGTAGGTAAGGGATAATTATTAAATGATGATATTCGCGCCTTTGTGGAACCGCATCCATTTACAAAACATTTGTTCGTAACCTAAAATGACTGAGGATATTCCTCTATTGTGACATACTGTGTACCAGATTCATTCCGATAACCATATAACAGTTCAATTTGTTTAAAAATTAGAGACCAAATCCTATTAAATGTCAACATAAATTTTTATGAGCCTTTTTTTATGGAATTTATTGATTATTAAATTAAAATAAATTTTATCAATAAATTGTGAATTGTGAATGAAAAATTTGCAGAACAATAGAAAAGTTATTGCAGCAACTCAGTGATTCTGACGAATTTAATTATCTCACCTTTATACCGATTTGTAAGAAATTGATTATATTGTGGGAATTTTTGGTTTAACACATTTCACATGTCTGAGAATGAGAATGTCTGAGAAAAATCGATACCCGGTGAACATTTTCATACTATTGTAATTAGATTTTAACGATGGTCATTGGGGTTCGTCAATTTTATGAATGTGATTTTATAATTGGATTCGTTAATCGGTGCCGGACAGTAGTTCCATACACATCTGATTTGAGAAATTGAACGATAAAACCCCATGTAGACTCTCCGGACTAACAAATTTCGTTAAAATTTCGAATAAAATTTAATAAATTCAAATTCAAAAACAATTTCCCAATTTACAATTAGAAGCCTCGGAACTGTTTCGAAAGTGATTCGGAAAACTCAAAGAATCACTGCTGAAATTTTGTGTGAATCCATAGTATTTTAGAATGTCACATGTTTGACAAATCGGTTCCCTTTTAACAACCATCAATCTCAATCCATCACAAATTTGGCATTAAAATATGAATTTTAGTGAATTTTTCAAATTTAATTTCATACCCATTGCCTGAGATAGTACTGAAACATCGATATCCACCATAGAATGGTATTAACGATCGGTTAATTTTTTGAACAAATTTGAAAGAGATTTAGCGTCGCAAGGCTTACAAACAATTTGTGGAAACAAAGTTAGTATGGGGGAAAACAATTGATACCCAAGTATCGTTTCCGTGACCATCCGTAATTAAATAGCCGCAGTAAAATTGAATGTATGCGTTTACAAAACAGAGATTATTATTGAAACAGCTGGTATATGGAAATGCTGGTGAAAGGCGATAGCCACAAATATGGATCCATCCGATTTCCAAAAAAATCCCTGTAATCAGTGGAGGTGAATCTTCTTTTTCCAGTTTCAGTCAAACAATTGATATGTTTAAGAAAAGAGGGGTAAATGTGACAATTGATGTCCATGTTATATCTTATCGGATTGAATGGGTTCACGATTGTACGCTTTGGGATGCGTTCACAGCAAACAAAATGCGCATAAATATAAAATATTTACATTAACATTATAGTGTGTGCGTGGTCTGTGTGTGTGTGTGTGTGTGTGTGTGTGTGTGTGTGTGTGTTTGTTTGGTTACTTATGATTTGTGTGCTACTGTGACGGTGCGGTGCGTTATATTCGTGTATGTGTGAATAATGACAGCAAAAAAATATAAAAAATTAAAATATTATTGTTTTGTATTTGTATTTGAAGTTAAATTCCTTCATAAAAGACAAAAAAAAAACCACAAAAACAATGACACTTAAATTTATCATCTCTTTTTCTCTTGCATTGCTCACTTATTTTCAAGGGCGTGCAAAAATGCACGTACGTATACAAATTAGAAATACAAAATAAAATACACAAAAAAAATGAACGCACCCCGCGTGCTTTTTATCCCCCTCCCACCCGCAAACAAAATATATAATATATTTTTATATATTCTCGCTTTTCCAACCATTTCGCCGCCGCCGCCGCCGCCGCCGCCGCCGCAACCCGTCCACCATATTTACTCCGGTTTCAATCGATGCCATTGCACAATTGTTTGCCTTGGCTTTGATATCATATCTTGCCAATGTTTTGTTTCCGATGCACCCGAACCATTTTTACCTATTTTATTAAACCAATAAAAATACAATACAATTATTATTAAACATAATTAAATGATAATTGTGATTTGAGTGGACGCTATAATTACCAGCCAATAATATACGACCAATCAATTCATTACGTCCAATATTATCAAAATCCATGACCATAATATCCAATGAACATTCACGTATTTTTTCCCATGGTACATTAAAACTAAACGATTCATTAAATATTGGATTCAATGTACATTTAAATATTGGTGTTTTACGTTTTTCAATACGTTTGTCACCGAATTGTAACCACACCTTAACATATGGATCTGTTGCGCATAGAAATTGGATTTAATAAATTAATAAATTTTTCCTCTATTGCTTAAGTATTGTAGTTGAATAAGTTTTTGCACATATAGATGTTTTAATTGTAACAATTTTGTGTGTGTGTGTGTGTGTGTGTGTGTGTGTGGTCTCTTCCAAAAGCAAATGGACACCCAAATTTTATCAAAATGCAGTTTATTGCCAACCGTCGCAATTTCTACAAATTTCCTATATACATTTTAGATGGCAACGATGGCATTAACTTTAAAAGTACCATTTGGTACATTGGGAACTTAAAGAATTTTAGACGGTTTTTGTCGGTAGTAAATTCTCATTCAGAATTTAACCGATCAAATTTAATTAGGCGTGTCATGTCAGATAACTATCGATTCTATTTTAACGTTAATCACATCCAAACAATTTTTCTTGTATTTGGAATTTGGTCACAGGTGATCCTTTACTAATATCATTACTTGCAACTAAGTGCTTCCATGTTGAAATGCAATAATTAATACGCCATGCTGTACGAAATTATATTAAAAGATGTATTAGCAGAACGTAATATAGAATTTCCAGTCACCAACAAACATTGTAAGCATTTGCTTATTGATAAATTAAAATTTGAAATAATTTCCATGTTGTCCAGAAGTATTAGAAGTCTTATCAGTACCTATTCCATACAGGAACCAGCAAAAATTATGAATTTATAGTCAGTTTTAGTCACAGATGCAACGATACCGAATGAATTTTGGCAGTAACGTAACAGGAATTCATTGAATTTTGTTCAAAACAATGAAAGTTGTAATGCCTAATTTTGAGCATAGCCGCACAAAATCACAGTGCCATCAATTTCATTTTTATAACGGTTCCAACAAAACAATCGAAACGGTCACCATTAAACGTGTAACGGCAATTTTTGTAAAAATGTAAATGTAAAATGGTGGCGATCCAACCGAACGACATGTGTACAAAAACTTATTCAACTACCAAATTTTTGTATTCTTTTAATCTCACCTGATTTTCCATTAATATCTTTAGCCTTCAAATTTCTTGCTTTTATCAATGATAATGTTAAAATTGAATTTGATGGATGATAACAAAGTGATGATAACAATTCACCGCATTTATCTTTAGCTGGTGGTTTTAATGCTTTCCAAAATGATGGTTTTGTACTAAAATCCACCTAAAATAAATGAATGGCATAGAAAAAAATGTTATTAAAAATATTGTGATTAAATGGGGCAATATTAATTCGGAAATAATCCCAATGGGATATCGAATGGTGAACTCAAATTTTACTTAATGGTTTATTGGGTAATTTTATTTGTTGTAAATTTTTGTTCGACAACTGTTTAATTAAAACGAAAAATTGTTTCTATTGTTTTGAAAATGTCCACTAAAATGTTAATGAACGAGAAGTTCTAAAGATTTCGGTGAGTAGCTAATAAATCTATTAGAATTCCTTTACTGTCACTCAAAGTAGAACAGCTAAAAATATCCATTACAGTTATGGGCTATAAAATTATGGCATTAACTTCTGTGAAGTTCAGAAGTAAATAATCCCATTTGAAATGTCGTCTGATAAGTTCTAAAGTTGTTGTTGAATAGGCCCGACTTTCGTTCGAGTATTCTCTGTGCGAAAACAATATTATTTAATGGATAAGGGTTTCAAAGATTTGTGGCATTAGCAAACACTTTGTTGACGATGTTTCCATATAGGATTCCACTATTATTTAATATGTAACTGTTCAAACTGGTCGTTTATTCCATAATATTGTATTTAAGCATTTGACCACGTTCAACTCTGGGATTCGTGGGGTTTGGTAGCATTGAACCCAAATATTCTTTAGCTCGAATTACTCGAACACAGCTATTAATCTGCATAATTTAAATTATAACGATTCTAATTGCTTAAACTTAAATAATGTATATAAGGAATTGGAGTGGGTGAGTGAAGTAGCGACGACCTCCACCCAAATTTTATTTCAATTATTAGATTTAAATCATGTGGCTGATATACATGAAAAAATGTTTGTGGTAAATCGAAACCCCAAAATATTAACACCTTTGAATGAAGCTCATGCTTCCACACAAGGACATCATGTTACGGCACTCGTTTAACATTTGCCACTTCTTTAAGCTATTAATTTGTTAATTAAAAGCAGTTTTTAATGATTTTTTAATAATAAATCGATTTTTTTCCAAATTTAGTCCAATTGGACTTGTGCTCAGTAGTAGCAGCTGATCCATTGAATTCAAATCAATAAAATAGAATAATTGATGACGAAACTTCACGCCATAAAAATTACTAAATTATATTTCATTGTAATTCCAGTAAACGGTGCGCGAGTTAAACCAAAATTGAGCTAAGAATTTTCATGGAAATTCTGTTCATATGAACCAATTTCTATCCAATCAATTTGACCACTGATTACAAATAATAAAATTCCAAAAGTTCTGGTAAAATTCTTCCATTTGGATGTGTAAATTTTTTGGTACTCATTAACAATAATTATTTTGAAAATGTGTGTCGTGTTCGTCTGAAAAAATACCAAAACTTGAAATTAACGGAATTGATTTTAAAATTATTAAACTAAAAAATCATAGGATACTTTTGGTACTTTCCACTAACAAACATTCCGGAACTTTCTTTGTCTTAATAAGGCGATGATTATTTTTTATGTTTTATTATTAAGTTACCAGAGTATCAGATACTTTTTATATTTATTTAAATTTTAATTTAATTTATAGCTTTTTATGTACGTCCCAATGTTGTTGGGCCAACATAATTACCTGACATAATGGAAGAAAAACTTCACCAATTGAATCATCTCTAGAAAATCGATCATAATCGAAAACATGTAAATGAAGTACCTGTGGAAAATTAAAAATAAATTAAATATTTCGAAATGTCCGGAACTGTTAGACTTTAAAGATTTCCTATTTTACACTGTAAAATTTTAGATTAATAATCAATTCGGTTGGAATAAAAATTTCACAACTAACCCTGGATTGAAGTTTTTGAACTGGAAAACCTTCAAAATAAAATGTTTCATTCCATCTTGGATTTAATGTACGTCGTTTTATTTTCGTTTCCAAACGATGTTTTTTATCGGGCAATAAAGTAACGCGTACGTATGGATCTGATGTACCACTTAAATCTTTGGCCGGTAATTCTTTACCCTTAATTAATTTATTAATTAATTTAATTTAATTATGTATCCGATAATTTATACACATGAAATAAAAAAACTAAATTACTTGAATTATTTTTAATATTAATGTTGTATTTTGAAAATCATATTCAATTGAAAAATGTATTTGTCCAACATTTTCACTGGGCTCTGAATTATCAATGTACATGTCAACCATTGACACGCTGCGATTCTAATTTTGTAAATATTTCAAATTAATTTAATTTAATTTAATTAAATTAATTATACCAAAATTTTTGCACTATTTACCGAACGCTCTTTACTCGTTGACCTTGCATCTGTATCAATACTTGAACCACCCGGTGATCTTGTGTTTTGTGATGATCTGAAAATATAGAAATATCAAATTACAAAACACTGTTAACCAGATGTCAAATACAAAATAAAATTTATTTATATTAATTATTTCGCTTAAGCTTAAGAATTGTTTTTTATTTTAGAAATGTTCAGCATAGCATTGCCCAAAGTCATTGGCCAATCATAAATACCTATCGTTTAACGTTGATTTTGCGTTTGTCGTAAATGCAGTAAAACCTGTAATACCACTGATACCACTTCCGATACCCATACTAATACCACTACCAATACCACCGCTGCCACCACCACCGCTGCCACCGCCACTGCCACCACCGGTACCACCACCGCCACCGTTACCATTACCATCTCCATTTTCATTATTTGTACCCGTTGTTGCTGTTGTACCCGTTGCATAATATTCAATTAGTGCTACAATCATTTCAAATGAACGTGTCATTGCGGCCCACATATTTTTCGGATTTGGGTTTCTCGTAATTTATTTTTGTTAATTGTATTTTAATTAATAATTTTTTTTTAATTGGTTTTTTCTTTTACTAATTAAATTTATTATTTGTTTGTTTTTGTTTCATTCATATTCAAAAAATAAAACTATTGATAAAATTGACAACAACTGGTGGCGAAAAGCAAGCGAGCGACCAGCGTTGAGCCGTTGATTAAATTTTGTGCGGATGTTTTTCTCTTTGTCTTTACTATTAATTTATTTTAGTAGTAAAAAAAAAACAATTAAGGTTATGTGACAAAACAACCACATAACCTCATTTCTGTTTTAATGAGTAATTTTCAAGTAATTTTTGGTGAATTCCAATGACGTGACAGTTAATGTATTTTTGTATGTGAGAAACTGTAGAAATAAATATCGACTTGGCGTGGCTTTGTTAGAATCGAATTTTGATTTGCATTGGTTGAAAAATTATTTCGGATTTTCGAACGAAAGGTACTCCGTGCCGTATTTGGTTGCGTCGTCAAAGAACAGAATGGTTGGCACAGCGAAAATACAATTTTGAATTCGAGAATTGTATTGTACGCGGGCAACCAAATTGATTGTCAAAACATTCAAAATCAATAGATTGAGATGGCTGTTGGACACGTAGTATGCGCATGGAGGCAGGGAGCGTATGCCGAAAAAACTGTTAAATGGTAAACCAGAAGATAAAAGGATAGCCGGAAGACCTAAGGCGAGATGGCTAGATACAGTAAACTGTGATATAAAGATCCTTAAAATTCACCAGATTGGAAGACATTGCGACTGCGGATAGGTCAGGTTGGAAAAGCGTGTTGGAGAAGGCTAAAACCGCACCCGTCCATGGGTTGTAACGCCTTGGAGTAGTAAGTAAGTATTGGTTGATATGATTTCAAATGCAAATTTTTAGCTAAACCTTTAGAATTGATTTTAACCTAATATTAAATCTACCCCCTCGTGATATAAATGTGAGAATTGCGACGGTGAGCGAATCACGTACACACACACACACACACATAATGACGTTCTCACAAGTGATGCGCAATGATAACTATGTAATCAGCTTAGCGGTTAACAATCCATACCCATATGTCTTTGGTGCATCGCTGGTTTCAAAAGTTTTGCCGAAGAGTGGGTGTTAACTTTGCAAATAGATGAAAACAAAATTATTATTGTACTGGAACAAAAGATTACAAGAATGGTAACGTTTTGAGCCCATACTAAACAGGAAAATGTGATATTGGAAGCGATGTCAGATGAATTTTTGGGGCATTGTTAGTTAGCACTTTCACACCACAAAATTGTTTCATATATACCGGCTGCAGGTCAAATGTGTGTCAGGACACCAACAAAGTTAAAAATGCATTTGATACTGTGGCGACACGTCAAGACGACGTCGGTGTGAACCCGTCATAGGTTTGTGTTCAGCAAGGAACACAAATTATTCAAGCTACTTATCAGCGTCCGATGATATTGATAGACTGCCATCATTATCATATATTTAAAATAACATCGATACTGTTAAGTATGTGTTCACCTAATTTTAATATAGGCTTTGTGGGTTACAGATCCCTGTTCACAAAAAATTATGCCCACCCTCCTAACCCATCCTCGCGGCCATTGCTTTTTTAATTAAAATAACATTCAAATATGGATTTCACAATAAAAATTAATTGAAATTTAAATGAACACAAATGTTAGGGTTACACATTAATTTCCGGAATAATTTCAAAAACTTTTACCCAACCGAGTCTGTGGCAAAAGATTGATGCAGTCTGTCAAAGAGACAACAAAACTGTGGCACTAAGCTATTGGTACACCAACAGATGATTTTGTAACTATCGAAACAATCCGATGGCGTACAGGCATGGGATGAATAAAGACAAGGACCGACATAATAAGTTCCAACCAAAGTGGTTCCAATGTGTTCTTTACAAATTTTTGTCATGGTTTTGCATTTCCATTTCCATTTCAAGGACTTTACAGAGAGAGATTTTCGGTTTTTTATTTTACTTGCCGCACATCATGTGCAACAGAATTAAACGAGGATTCGAGTAGTACGGATGTTTCAAGGAACTGGAAGGCGTCAAGAAAAAGTTAGCAGCAATTTTTTTTTTATATTGTTCATTCGACGTGTCAAGCGAAAAGTGATATTAATCAAGAAATTGAGTACTACCTATCCAAATCGAATTATAGATATTTCAAGGATCTTATAAGGATATTTGTTTTAATGTATACATTCGACACCTCATGTGCAAAAGAATTAAACCAAAAATTAAGTACTGTTAATGTTATGCTTTGATAATCGAGAGACAATTTCAAGAAAACCCTAATAAGGATATTTATTATGAAATTGTACATAAAAGAATTAAACTAGGATTCGATTAGAATTGGTGTTTCCAAAAAATTAACTATATTAATCCAGAAACTTAGTTAGCAAGGATATTTTTAGAAATTATACACCGCAACAACGCATTCGAAATGTAATTAAACTAAGATTCTAGTAGCAGTTTTGATATTAAAAATTAAGGACATTTACATTTAAGGACCTTAGGAGAATTTTTTTTTTTTACATTACGCATGCGATACCCACTCAAGTGAAAGAGAATTTAACTAGAATTCGTGTAGAATTGGTGAACCGAAGATTACCGAAGATTAAAGACATTCTAAGGACCTTATAGGAATATCTTTTGAAATAATGCTTGCTAAACCTAATGCAAAATGGAATTAAACTAGGTATAGAGTAGAATTTATGTTTTAAAATTAAGGACAATTCAAGGACCTTACAAGAAAATCTTTTGGCATTATAAGGATATTTTTTGGAATTATAAATGCGGCACCTCATGTGAAAGAGAATTACACTAGAATTAGAGTGGATTTGGTGTTATAAAGATTAAGGACATTCCAAGGACCTTACAAGAATATTTTTTGAAATTATGCTTGAGGCATCTCATGTGACATAGAATTAAAATAGGAATCGAATTGAATTGATGTTTTAAAATGTAAGGACATTTCAAGGACCTTACAAGGATATTTTTTGGAATTATTCTTGCGGCACCTCATGTGAAAGAAAATTTAATTAGAATTAGAGTGGATTTGGTGTTATAAAGATTAAGGACATTCCAAGGACCTTACAAGGATATTTTTTGGAATTATACATGCGGCACCTTATGTGAAAGAGAATTTAACTAGAATTCGAGTGGATTTGGTGTTATAAAGATTAAGGACATTCCAAGGAGGGCCTTACAAGGATATTTTTTGGAATTATTCATGCGGCACCTCATGTGAAAGAAAATTTAATTAGAATTAGAGTGGATTTGGTGTTATAAAGATTAAGGACATTGCAAGGACCTTACAAGAATATTTTTTGAAATTATGCTTGAGGCATCTCATGTGAAAGAGAATTAAACTAGGTATCGAATTGAATTGATGTTTTAAAGATTAAGGACATTTCAAGGAACTTACAAGGATATTTTTTGGAATTATACATGCGGCACCTCATGTGAAATAGAATTAAACTAGGAATCAAATTGAATTGATGTTTTAAAGATTAAGGACATTTCAAGGAACTTAAAAGGATATTTTTTGGAATTATACATGCGGCACCTCATGTAAAAGAGAATTTAACTAAAATTCGAATGCATTTGGTGTTACAAAGATTAAGGACATTTCAAGAAGGATGTTACAAGGATATTTGAGGAAATTATCTATGCGGCACCTCATGTGAAAGAAAATTTAACGGGGATTCGAGTAGTTTCAAAGATTACAAGACATTTCAAGGACCTAAAAAAAAAAATTTTTGCTACACTTCTCACATGAAAAACATATTACGGAAATTAATTCCTATACCTAATATTGAGTATAAATAGCGTGCAGGCACCCCACAAAAAAATACAAAATATATAATTTCTAATTTAAATGTAAATATTAAAATAGTACATAGAAATGAAAGAAAAAAACCAAACACATGAGAATACTTTCCGACCGCGAGGAGATCAAGGCAAGCGCAACAGTTGGAACACACAATATGTTTGAATAAGTTTAACCAATACACATAACAACATAACATGGAATACTGTTGATGGGTGTGTGTGTGTGTGTGTGTGTGTGTGTGTGTGTGTACATAAATATTTTATATTAGAAAAACTATTGACTACATGAAAATAAATGACATGCAATCGAAACTACAACAACAACACCCACAACAACAACGACATTATCAACCCCACACATTTTTCCAAAAGCATACGAATATGTTTATTTATTTGAAAACTACCACCCCCCCACCCCCTTTCAATAATAATTATATAGATATTTTTTGTCGACATTGCTGGCAGGATATTAAAATAAATTGGAAAACATTGGGATTGACAACGACGATGTCGCGTCAAAATTGAAAAGACAACAAAAAAATACCATTTGTAAAGGCGCCGTTCACAACATCTAAATTGTTAGTTTGACACACTTACACCCCAAGCATAAATAAAAAAAAAATTATCATCTCTGGCGCCTAAGTATTTTTTTTCCATTCATTGGTATTATTATTAGTTTTTGTTAATTTGTTGTTGTGTTCCAAGTCTATTTTATTGTTGCTAGTCAAAGACAAAAGACTCTGCCGCACACTTTCTTTTGTGTTCAAGGAAATATTTTCTATATTATTATAATTTTCGTATATAGTTTTTTATCCGTTGATTATATGTGTGTGTTTGTGTGTGTGTGTGTGTGTGTGTGTGTGTGGAGGATATGAAATATATAGATAATAATACACCAGATAATAATACGAATACAAATACAAAAGCTTCGAATTTGTTGTCAAAGGCAAGAAAAAATGAGTGTAAAATTGAAAAAAATAATAATTGCTCTTTTGTGTATTTGTTTTTTCCTTTTATAGTTAAAAAAAAATGTCTTTAAGTTTATTTCTTGCACTCACCCCAACGCCGTACCCCCGAAAAAACAAAAAATAAACCATTACTATGTTATTCACCATCAACGCCACCACCATCACCACCACCACCACCACCACCACCAACAACATATTTTATTTTTCTTTTCAAAACACACATTTCTCGAAACATATATTCTTTTTCTGATATATTAAATACAAAACAAACCAAAAAATACCGAAAATGTGTTGTGTGTGCCATTAGTATTTTGACAGATATCCTTTTCTAAATTCTTCCTGTTGTACAGTGTGTGCGAAAAACAATGCGAACCATCGACAATAAAAAAATAACTAACAAATCACAAAAATCGTGCGATAATAAATCGCAAAATGAAAAAAACTTTAATAACTATTTACAAATAGTAGATGTCGCAACATGCTGATGTCAAATGGCAAATGGCATTAATCGCCGTACTGTGTGTGTGTGTGTGTGTGTGTGATTGTGGGTGGTATGTAAGCGATAAGCAACAGATAGATAAGATAAGATAGAAGAAATTAGGCAAAAAAGTCAGAACAAAATAAGGTTAAAGTTGTTGGTGAAATGAATCAGTTTTTAAGCGAGAAAACGAAACGTATCAATTTTTTAAGACTTTAAATGAGGATTTACGATAGGTTCGGCTACAAAAATAGAATTTGATTTGAAAGCGAAAGAAAATGAAATGCAGATACGGAATGAATTAATGGAAGAATTTGTTTACATGAAAGCTATTTCAGTATTTTCAAAAATAAAAGCTTTTCATTTGATTGGACCTTAACAATTGATTATTATAAATTAAAGTTTTCTCTTTCGCTAATATTAAAGGTAGGGAAGGGCCGTTATTCCCTAGTCGGGTAAGTAAAAGATGTCCTGCAATTATATTAGCTGTTAATCGAATAGCTAATGTTCCAGGACGAATAATATTTCTGAGGGTTTCAATGCATACTGTTTGTCCAATGAGAATTTTGCTGCCTTTTTCGGTGTATGTTCTTCATATATTCCCTTGCGGGGCGGAACTTCTCCTACACAACAACAATAGAGATTGATGCACTCACCAATAATCAGACATAGTTCTGCTCTTTGGTAACGGAATTTTATGATATGAATTTGAATGACATTTGCTGGACTAATTTTAGCATCATAAAAGCCGTGGTTTTTATGAGCAGACCACGATGGGGAAATCTTCTTTTCTTCTTCTTCTTCTTCTTCTTCTTCTTCGATGGGGAAATGCAGATGTTAAAAATTCCAATCAAAAAATTTTTGCTGTCAAAATATTGAAAGCGTTCGCATAAAATTTTGTTTGTGATTGGCAAAAAATTACAAATTTTTATTGTGAAAAATGACATTTCGTTGTAAGCGTTTACGTTTTAGGGTATAAACTTTTGTGGCAGTGTGGCTGACAAAAAATTCATGGATTTTATTTATCAAAAATTGTGATTGCGGCTTGCGACTGAATTCAGCCTTAAAAAAAAACCAACCTTTAAGTCTTCATTTAAATATTGAGAGCAAAAAATTCAACGAAATATTGATATTGTGCGATCATTTCGATACCGAATTGTATGCGAATAAAATGAAAGCTTTTTTTCTATTGCATATGGCCGCCACCGGTAAGTTTTGTCAAACTTGCTCCGAATTTTTTTTACTTAATAATGACAGCCAAATAGAGAAAATAGTATATAATGTGGAGTGAGGACCGAGGGGATGTTGGTAATCATTAAATATAGGAAAAAAAATTCCGACACTACTTAGACCGGGGAACGTCAATGGTGTTTTATCTGTGATTTAATGCTCGAAGCCACTGGTATATATTTTTCAAAATATTCTATACCTAGATTTAGCATAGGCCGATCATTCACATCATTAAAAGTGGCATGCCGAAATGTGCATTTATAAGCAAACGTATTTTGTAACGGTGATAGTTTAGCGTATCCCGTAAGCCACCCAACAATTTTAATCTTAATTATTTTTTTAATTATTAAAGCATAAAATTTGTCATAAATAATGTTGCATTAAACCCGGAGTAGCTTTCAAACTTAAGAACATTCTGAGATATTGAAATGCTGACTAATTACAGGTTGATATTAAAATATCGTATTACACAAACACTCCAATTTTATCTTTGATAAATGATTTATGGTCGTCGTTATCCCAACCACCGCGTTGAAAGATCTGCCTAAAATTAATGGCCGGGACGTTGACTCAGCGCATCGGAATATGTGCCTTCCCCATCAAATTATTATCGATAATTAAATAGAGAAAATCAAATCAGAATTAAGTGAATCACAGGCAAAAATTTCGTCAGGCACTAGGTCAATATAAATCTTAGAAAATAATCATGCGATTAGTTTTTTTATAGTAGAGGATATTGATGTGTGGTTGGTTTTCCAAGAAAATTAGTTAATTTAGTGGCGTCATTCACACGATGGCATACATGATCACAGCACCCAACACTTTCAGTGGAGACGATTCCGCATAATAAGTCATTCACGGAAAACGACTCAACGAATACTTTTTTCAGGTACTGTAAATGTAATTTGTCGTAATTGCATTTTTTTTCCCGTTTACGTATTTCTCTCATTTCCTACTTCTTCTTCTTCTTCTTCTGCATCTTCTTCTACACTAACAATTAATTACAAAAACGGAACAATAAATGGGAGTTTTTTTTAATTAATTTTCCTATTTACTCCCATAATTTTTGCTCACTCTGCGTAAATACGTAAAAGCAACACAAACTAATTAAAATAAATTGAAAAGTAATTAATATGCATTGGAGCATTTGGGTGGGTGTGGAGGTGTGGGTGATTGGAGATTGATGGTATGAGTGTTTTTTTTTTTTTTTTAGAAAACATTGCGAAATGGAAATAGATTTTATGTTTTAACAGAATGCAATCTTTGATACATTTTTGTACTGTAAAATTTGTTGTTGTTAATTTGTATATGGAAAACAGATAATCAAATTCGATTACCGCTCCACTCTGGCTCTATCCCTTCAATTGCTTATAACAATTAAGAAAAATATTATTTATTTTATTTTGGATGAGCGGCCAGATGTGTGTGATCAAACCCGTGGCACCATATGTTAGTTAGTATTTTGATTTTTCTCCCACTAAAAATTGGTCGCACTGTTATGAAAGCGAATCGAACAGGTAATTGATTGAAAATAACGAATCAACGATAACAGAAACAATCCTGTAGCCTTGCAAATGACGATTTAAGGATTAATTATTATTAGTAGAATCTTCTTCGGGTAATTTTCCTTAATAAGTGTGTCCTATCTTTTATGGAATCTAATTCGCTTCCGAAAAATTTTAAACAATCTCAAACAAATGTTAAACTACATAAAAAAAATTGGAGATCTATGGGGCAGCATCCGTCATTTAAATGGGCATTTCTCATGGCGACGCTATTCAAAGTGATATAATATTAATTATATCACATATGGCACAATTTAGTTTAGTGTGAACGTGTGCCAGTCTTAATATGACATTCAGAAAAAAACTTACTTCAAAGTTAAACCAAACGAAATGCTTAGAATATAATGTTGTAATGTACCAGATGGAATAATATGGTCCGCCACATGATGCACAGATGTTTCAAAGACACTGAAACCGGAGAATTTCTTTCAATTACCGGTACCCATATGGAAACATATCCAAGGGTTTCTCAAAAAAATTTGTATGCCATCAAATGGTCAATTTAACCAGTACAAATAGTACAGCAATTTAACTATTTAAATGATGACACGTAGCGAAGCAGAGCAATAAATACTGTAAATTCATCACTGCACTATCGGTTCCAGAATAGTTTGTAACTGTGTGTGAAACCGAACAGTGAACCATTGGCAGAAACAACAAAATAACATTAAACTGGGTGCTTGATTGAGCTGGTATAGTGGAACAATTGAACAAGACGACAGCATAGCAGGGAATCAGAGATATCCCGAATCATAGGACAAGGCAAAACCGTTCTGTGGAGTATGAAAATGGACGGTGCGAGAAAGACTGAAGGTTCAAACTTTTAAAACGGAATGGGCTAACATATGGAACAATTGGGCTAGCCAAAAGTACCGTTTTCAATTCAAAAACGATTAATAAATTGACATTAATGGATTTTAGGAATTCTGAGAGATATATTTGCTGTGGTAACTGCAGCGTTTAACCAAACATCTGAAGAGCATCGAACTGGCCAGACAAATAATGAATGTAGATTTTCTTTAACCAGAAGAGAGAACATCGCCTCAAAAACAATTGTGTGTGAAGCATTTATGGGCGCAAAAGAAGTGACTCACCCATCGTATTGCTTGGCTAAAATATCACCATATTAAAACCACTCAATAAATCTGCGACTAGTAAACCCATCATTTAAGGAGTTCTTTTAATAGGTATACTTCTAACACCTAACATTCGAATCTCTAATCCAAGGTTGATCATTCTCAAAAAAAAAATCAATTTATGAAGTTTTTTGTGAAACATATTGAGTCATTGTTCAACTACATCCGTCAACAATTTAGACCTACGATTCTTTGAATAAAAATTATATGTTTGTTCGTGAAGCATTCGCTCCACATATCTATTCGGCAACCACTTCATTTGGCTATGAAAAAAAACAGTTTTTGCATCTCAATAGAAGACATTCCTAAGGACATTGACAGACGCATACGCAGCCACCCAACAAAACACCAATAATCGACATAATTAAAAAAGTCATTCGTGATGCACTTGTTGATCTTGTGCAAATGGATGGGTATCGCAGTTTACAGGAAATATATATCTCTATATTTTTGGGACACATGGACACGTGTGTGTGGTGGTGGTGCGACAAAACAAGAAAATGCCACACAAGACCCCCCCGTAACGAAACAATAAATTTACTGAAATGAAAAGTTAACAGAGTTTGCTTAATTATTTTTGTGAAATGATAAAAAACCCTCCAACCTCTGGACCCCTATTCCATAATGAATAGTTTTGTGTAGGCGTTCGTAATCAATGTGTTGATGTTAACGAAACAAAACACATCCACTTACAATTCTCTCGGATTGATTGCACTCTACCATATTGAACATTAGTTTTATGGTAACATAACTTTTGGAAATCGAAAAATTCAACCAATAATAGTAGTCGAATTATAAGATTCAAAATTGTTCAACATCCAGTATAATGGTCCAGATTTTATCACCTACCAGCCTCACCCAACCGCAGTGGTTATTTCTTAATTTTTTAATTTACATTCTGAAAATTTCTCACTGACAAAACAAAATGTCCAACCACAAAAGTGGATTGGAGTTGTAATTAAAGAAAATTTCAAAGATCTTGAAAAAACCGTAGCGAGCAGTAAATTCAGCCTATGACTGAAATTGTAACAAAATGAAATTAAATTATTTGAGAAAAACAGTTATTTTATTTAAACTATAAAATTTCGTGAACACCGTCGCTGACATGACATAAATGGTGACGCGATGGGAGGGGGGGAGGCGTGCAATTAATTAACAAATGACAAAATTTCAAAAATTTGCTGTTTTGCCAAAAATTAAAAATTACAAATGGGAAAAAAAATAAATATCGTTCAACAGCGCGGCGAGTGGGCCACGTCCCGTTACGAATAGCACACATTCGTCGTCGTTTTTTTCTAAAAGACAACTTGTGGGATCTGTTTATATTTAGATTTGTTGTTGTTGTTGTTGCTGTTGTTGTTGTTGTTGTTGTGTTGTTGTATTGTTATTATTTTTTCAATTGCATTCGTTTTTTTACAAAATTTTATATATATTTTTGCGATGCAACAGCAGTCAGTGTTCACAGACGTCGGTACTTTTTGTGGACGACCGATTTAAATGTTTTTTTACAATATTTTGTATTTTTTCGACTCTGTGTGTCGACCACCAGTGTCGGCAAAACTAAAAAAACCCAAAAACCGTATTCAATTCGGAAAAATTTTATATTTCAAAAAATTGAAATTTTTAATTTTTTAATACAATAAAATTTGCAACACAAAACAATTAATTTTTTTTTTTATATTGGCGCCCCGTTAATACTACAATTTTTTTTATTATTTCAAAATTGTTTCAACGGCTGTTGCCAGATTATTAATTAATTTTTTTCCATTTTTTTTTGTTTTTTTTTTCGTTTTGCATAACCTCAAAGCGAAATTTTACATTTCAATAAATTAATTTTATTTTATTTTATTTTTTTTCACCAACCGCACGCAGTACACCACCACAAAAAAGCAACTAATCACTATGAATATTTTCACTTAACTCCTGGTTAACAGGTTCTTGTAAACGATATTTATATCACATTTCTTATATTATTATTTTATATTATAGTACATATGTGTGTGTTGCTGTGTGTTTGTGCGTGTGTGTGTGTGTGTGAATTGAAAAATGCTATATATAAATGTACTGTAAATATCTGTCTGTATATATTGCGTCGTCCTCACTTACGTTGTATCTATGTATGTGTCAACAGTTATGCATAGTAATAACTACCGTTATATATATTGTGTGTGTGTGTGTGTGTGTGTGTATATAGAGACGAACGGAATATGTTTGGAAAATATATGTTGTTTCTGTGTCACACTACATTATTTTCATTTGTATATGTGTTTTCATATATCAGAGTTTTATATACATTGTCTACTTGTAAGTGGTGCTGGAGCTAGAACTGGTGCTACTGTTATTGCTACTGCTACTGCTACTGCTGCTGCTGCTGCTGCTGCTGCTGCTACTGTTATTGCTATTGCTATACATACAAATATATAGTGATGTAGAGATATACATCATCGCCGCCGCCGCATTAAATATTTATAATAATAATATACAAAACAAATGTATGGTATTTTATATGTAAAACATGAAAAAGGAACAAAACCACCAACACCCACCCCTTTCGAAAAATTACCACTAAGAAAGGCCTAAATCCTTTTACAACCCATTGCCACTCGCCACCACACACACAATCATCACAGCACCCCGTATATATTTATTTGCTTAACATCATAACTATTTCTATACCCGCCGCTTACAGTTCAATTCAATCGACATAATATATATCAGTAGGAAAAATATACATATATTATTATCATCATCACCATCATCATCATCATCATCATCATCATCATCATCATCATCATCATCATCATCAACAACAATATACATTCAATGAAAAAAATATATAACACACGGAATCATACCGCAAATAGAAATATATATTTTTATACACTGAAGTACAGTTATTTGTGTGTGCGTGTGTGTGTGTGTGTGTGCAATACCATAGAACTTGAAAAAATTCTTGCTGTTTAACGACCAATACGTTATTGTTGCTGTGAAAATTTTCCATCTGGCAATAGTACACAGATTTCGGATTAGTATGTTGAGTATAGTATACTTGCAATGCCAGTTGTGACCGAACGCGTTCACATAGTTTCGGATAGTGGAACTCGGCCTATGATACTTATGGGTTAGCTACGAATAAAGAATAAGTAGCCGTGCGGACAATCTGACAGCTGTGTGTATGAGAATTACTTTTGTGTGAAATCAGCATCCGATTAAAACTGAGTTAATGATTCAGTGATTATACACAGTAACGGCAAAATCAGCGGCGCCAATGTAAACAGCTTTCGGAAGAAGAGATATACTTCTGTAGATGCCCCGCGAATTTACATAATGATTTAGTCCGGTTGAACGTCTAAGGTTAACTATCAACTTCCTGAAAAACAACCATTTATGAACTCAACAACACACCACACGCCTCTGATCGGACAGGATAAACAAAGCAACGACAATTTATGGACAATGATTTTAAAACTTGCATCTTTGAATGTGGGGAAAGACGAAATGGCTAGATGCAGTAAACTGTGAAAGAAAGATTCTTAAAATTTGCTGGATTGGCACCGGCGGATAGATCAGGTTGGAAAATCGTGTTGGAGAAGGCTAAAATAGCACCTGGGTTATAACGCCCCATGGTGTAACTAAGTAATTAATAGTACACAGCGTCCAACATCAACTTGTAACACCTGCAATCGTTATCCTTAAAAAAACACAATAATTTTTCATACCATTTTATTGTTGAAAATGTACTCATAACACCGGCTCTGATGGCGTTACATTCCACTTTTTTTTTGGTACTACATAGTGTGCCCATTAAATAACCGCAATAATTTTACTGTTAAAAAATATATTAACTATAATTTTTGATCATAATCTTTATGGCAGTTATAAAACATATGTTCTGCATCATCTGCTCGGATGGCAAAAGCATATAGCGTTCCATACATGATCCGATGGTTTTTTCTAGAAAATAGTTACACGGTTAATAGGAGTACCGGCGGATATGGAAGAGGGTGGATGGCTGCTGCTGCGGAATATCCGTTTTATTATCTTTTGACTTTCATTCATTATCCAAATGCTCCCAGTCAAATTTCACCTTAAGTTTTCTATTAAAATTTAACACGATTTTTAAGTTCTGGATAATCTTGGTCTTAGGCTTTTTGGATGACAAAATCCGTAAACATTCCTTGTAAGACCGGGTTTTTTCAATTTTTAGAACAGAAAATGGTTGAACGGCTGCTGCTGAGGAATATCCCCTTTTTTTTGCCATCAAAAATTCCAAATAATGTATATTTAGTGATACTTAATTCATCCGACAACATTTGTTACAGTTAAAATTTCCTCATCGAGAGTTATCATTTAAATCTGTTAAACGTTGTCGTTGAGACAATACGAAACAATCCATAAACCATAAACTTTTTTCAATAAATTTGTAGGTCTTTAGTTCCAATTTTAAAATTGAAGATATTTAATATTTGCTCAACTTGATTCTATTTCGTATATTTTTGACGACTCAAGTATCTAAAAACTACTGTCGATGCCACTAAAATTCAAATTACGGTTATTTAAACGACACACACTGTGTATTATTGAAAGATATATTTGGGCCACCATTTTAAAAAGCATAATAATTTTAAATCATCCAATGTTTAATTGGATTTTTTTTTAAATCCATTACTTTAGTCACTAATTAATTTAAAAATATTACTACAACCTAGGGATTCATTCATTAGAATCGGTAGTGGACGCTTCAGGTGGAGTTCCCATGTCAGTAGAAGCTAAAAACTAAGGTGTGTTAGACGCTACTCAAAAATTAACAATGTCTGCACAAACATCCACATAAAATTCAAATAGAAATGCTTCACAAAATCAATGAAATTGAAGCCTAGAATCGTAGCAGCGTACTGTGGTCTTTCACGTGTAACTTACAGCTGTTCAAACGACAGAAAAGTATCTTGTCGTCTGTGATGGAATGTGGCTACACAAAGATAAGCCAAAAGCGTAGAAAATGATGCGGTAAGTCCTTTGGTAATTGATGGGATCGCAGCTGGATTAGCAGTGTACAAATTAAGTTTGCAGCGATTGACATAGGTCGGTCATTTGTTGCAAACCCGCTCAAAATCAATTTGGATCGTTCCGCTCGTGGATTCGCATACTCTGGCTGATCAGAATTTCCATTATTATGTTAAGATGACAAAAATTAACTCCATTCGTGGGTTACCCCAAAAAAAAAAAACACTGCATTTATATGTTGCCACAGAAGAATGAAAAATGTCAATGATACGTTCGTTACTGTAATTATTTTTATTAAATAAAGCATTCATTGTCACGAACAACAGCGAAAACTTATTCAAGTGCCTGACAATAATACACAACCAAATACAAAGCGGCTAGAGTTATAGCGTCTTTATGTATTTTAACACACGCACACACGCACACACGTACACATTCGATTTTTGTAACACATTTCAAAAGCACATCGATGATGACAATCCATCAGCACCGCAAACATACTGACCCCGCATCACACACACACACACACACACACACACACCCACTCAAACATTTTTCATCCCCATTAGCTTTTAAACATGTAATTTTATTTCACACTTATGTGGTTTTGTTCAGAATAAATTTACCGTAATTTTAGACAAATTTAGTGGTGTAAAAATTATGGTAATTGTTGGGCGAAGGACATTAAAAAATTTAACCGCCCGTTGAAATTGCATTGAGAGTGTGGTGACGGTACCCAACACAGTGCGTATCTACTTAAAATTTATTAATACCAACTGAGGTAATACTTCAAACTTTCTGCAGCCCACAATTAACACATTAATTACTCGCAAATAATAGTTTAATATTTTTTGCTGCCATGGGGTTACACAGTACGATTAAGGGTGACAAATATTCGCCAATGAAAATTTGTCCTTGATCCTTGAAACATTAATTTCACTTTAATTTCTGTTTAATTTTCATTCACATATGCGGTACGCCGAACAATGAAATTAATGTGAAATATAAAAAAGTGTCCTTGTCGAAGGAGTCCAGTTTATACGAAACGTGAAATGGATAATACAAAATCCTTAGTTTCATACTGTGAATGAATGATTTATATGAAATGCCTGTGGTTTCACATCTGAAATCGAACTACTGAGGAGGTCTCCTCCCACCAATTTTAAAAAAATCGTTATCAATCATCCATGTCTTTTGGATGTCCTTAACACTAGCACTAGCAAATCGTTATATGTTTAATTCAATTGCAGGTACAGCACGACCAAAATACAATAATTATCCTCATTATAAGGTCCTTGAAAATTACTATGATCCTTGTGTACAGTACAAGATCAATTCATTGTTTAATTCTCCTTCGTATGGACAGATGTAACATAAAAAACTGGCTGAAAGTCAAATATATCCTTGAAATATCAATTCCACTCCGATTGTATCCTTTTTCCTATGAGCAATACTTTTAAAATGAGAATTATTGTTACGATGAGGTCCTTAACCGTTATCTGAACACATTTTTAACTAACCACAACTGAATGTGAATACTTATCGTTACTATAAGATCCATGAAATTATAAAATTACACTTAAAAATTAAATAAAAATATTTTTCGTAAGAGGTGCGAGGCGGTCAACATTTTTTACAGCCCTTCTTAAAATACAACAAAAATACAAATTTCGGATTTTTACGAAATTAAATGTCAGTGCTAAGGTAATTTTGAAAAATTAATAGTTTTTTGTTAAATTGATACGGGCATGCGGCTATGTGGGTGATTCACACATACAAATAAACTATCAAAACATATATTTGCACGATGTAAATGATGTGTTGTCATTCAGCGCACATACAATCAATGGGGGCCAGTAATGTTAGATAGTTATGGAGTAAAAGTAATGGGCTAACAATTTTTAAGTGACACAGTAGATCTATTGAGGAGGTACATTATTGCAGCGTGCGACTGTTGTACTCGGGTTTTCATTTATTTTAATCTTACATATTAATATCGTATCCCCCAAAGGAGATATAATTTTATAGTACATCATTTGCGTATATCAGATCATTACGTAACAACATAGAAAGCACGTAAATTTAGAATACGAACCATACCACCACCATCACCACCACCACCACCACCACCACCACCACCAATAGGTAACAATAAATATATTTCCACACATAGAAATGTTCTCGTCGACAGGCAGCATATCTTTAGGTAACATTTTGATGTGGTTTTCATTTGTTATGAATATTTTCCATTTTTTATTATAAAAATATTTACCTAATCGATTTTTCGTATGTTTATTTTCCTTTTGTACACACAATATCCTTGCCATCCTTTGTCATCAGTGAAAATGTGTACACACAATACGACAATATTTGTATATTTATATATTTTTGGGTAATTCTCTAAGGCATAATTTTGGGTGAGTCGTGACATCGTAATGATACACATAAAGACAAAAAAAAAAAAAAAACGGATCAGTCTTCGCCACGTATGCGTAACCTTTCACATTTTGCTATTTAAATATGCAAACAGGGTGTCGGTGTGTGTCGGTGGTTGAATAACCAAAACCGAAAAAAATGGTGTATAACCGTAAACGGAACGATGAGACAATGCAACTGATGTGGTGATGTTTGTGGTGGCCGGAGGTTTTAGGCGAAACATGAATTGAATTGAATAAATTATAATTGGCTCCACACACACACTGAACATCACAAATACCCCTGGTACAATAGTTACCCACAAGTCTGCTTTCAATCGATTCCATCTTCATTCTCCCATCGAGTGCAAACATACAGTTTGATCGCTCATACAATAAGACATAGGCTAAACCATATTCCACACCAATAGTGTCCGAAAGTGAATATAAGTACAATGTGTCAAGTACAAATTTGGTTTCGTTACACACAGAATTATTCTTTTGTGGCTACTTTGTCCATTATTGACATAATCTCTTACGTTTTCTTATGTTCAGCCGTAGAATTTTAACACCCCATCGCTTCATATCCATATCCAAATAATATACGATTTTGTTAAAAAAATTTCCAAATTTTATAATGCAAATACCTTCCCCACAGCGGTACATAGAACTGTGGTTTTTCACGTGTAACACACAGCTGCTCAAACGGTAGAAAAGTATCTTGACGTCAGTCATGGAAAGTGGCTACACTACGATAAACCAAAAGCGTAGAGAATCATGCGGTAAGTCTTCTGGTATTTGAAGGGATCGCAGCTGGATCAACAGTGTACACATTAATTTTCCAGCGAATGACAACAAAATCTATTTGGATCGTGCCGATCGATAATTCGCATACTCTGGCTGATCAGAATTTTCCAATATCATGTTAAGATGACAACAATTGACTCTATTCGTGGGTAACCCCAAAAAACATTGCATTTATATGATGAACCTTCTGCACAGCGATACATACCCAACACGATGCCGCCTTCATATTTTCGTAAATAACACGAAATGTAGCCAGTGACTGACTTCCAGTCATTCCAGTTCCAGTTCGGGATGACATTAAGAGATAAAGAAGATAATAAAAATTCACTCATTACATAGAAATCCCAGGAGGAAATGTAACGGCACCCAATAACCGCTATGCATGGGTGAGTGCAATCATTACTAAAAAAAAACCCCAATCATTTAACTAAAAAGGCTACGAAGTCACACAGCATTGTTTTTGTGACCGTTTTTTTTTTGGACCTGCAATGCCTTGTGGCATATTTGGTCCCGTCAAAGAACAGAATGGTTGGAGGCGAAGATACAATTTTGAATTTTGACAAGTTGTACGCCGTCAACCAAATTGATTGTCAAAACAATCAAAATCAATAGATTGAGATGGCTGTTGGACACGCATGAAGGCGTGGAGCGTTTGCCGAAAAAACTGTTAAATAGTAAACCAGAAGGTAGAAGGAGAGCCGAAAGACCTAAGGCGAGATGGCTAGATACATTAAACTGTGATATAAAGATCCTTAAAATTCGGGGGATTGGATGACATTGCGACTGCGGATAGGTCAGGCTGGAAAAGTGTGTTGGAGAAGGCTAAAACCGCACCCGGGTTGTAACGCCATGGAGTAAGTAATGCCTTGTGCCACTGCCGTGGTACACTTTCTGAACACATTGTGAACACAACGGGTTTGTTTATTTGGATAGTTGCACAACACATACACTAGTGCCGCGACTAGTGCAAACTAAAGGGGTACAATATTTGTTTGTAATTCAGTAAACACTTAACGGGCACACATATAGAGACAGCACTACCGCAAACACATTAAATCTACGACCTCAAAATGTTACATGGGTTCAGTGTAGCTATTAGACACATTCACAATACCAAATGTGCTGAAGAAATATACACAAAGAATCGTAATCAAATGTTAACTATAAAAATACTATAGTTCAATTTATCAACAGACTCATCATCACTAAAAAAAACATCTATAGCTAAAATGTATAATCATCTCCCCCAACAATATCTCAAATTTGAGACGTATTATACCCTTTTTTGTTGTATTTGTCTATTTGCAGTATACAAATAAATCACACAAAGCGATAATAATAATAATAATAATACAGAAATTATACATTTGAAAAGTAATCTAATAATATAAAAGAAAATTGTTTGGTATATTTGAATTGTTAAAATATTCTATTGATATAATATAAAACCCCTGGCCCGTCCTCCGTATCGTACCAATCTGCCTCCCTCAAAACACCCGACATCCTCGCTTCACCACACAAAAACCTAATACACTTCATTTCCATGCCAGAAGTACGACGATGTCTACAAACATATAATTTTCAAGTCTCATTGTATAAATTATATCATTAACTGTACCATCTATCGTCGTTCAGTACGACTACGTATTCGAATACATAAATACACTTACACAAATACATAATATAAGTGATACGAGTATCTCTATAAAACAAATCTCATCTTGAATACATAAGTGCGGATCCTTTTACCAAAAATATAATACTTTGTATTTTATCTAAATATTTATATAATCCTTTGTCATTGTTCTCGTCCCATTCACACTCGTTCGCTCTCCGTCTCTCTGTCTCACTTGCTACACCCGCATCTATCGTTCGGGGTGTGTGTGTGTGTGTGTGTGTGTGTGTGTATTGCTTTCTGTTTGTCTAGCCCTTTCTCTGTGCCGCAAAAGATTCAATATACTACTGTGTCCAAAAATAAGGGTGACACTTACAAATTTTTGTCAAACGATTTTTGCCCAGTTCTTGAAACAGTCTGAAAATTGTTGTTTAAATGACTTTGATGGTTTTGGATTTTTTCCGTCTTGGTTCACTATTAACACCACATTCATGCGAATGGTTTTTTTGCTGGTCGTAAGCCTACACCCAAGTTTATCCTAATTTTTGAGTACTGGATGCCAACTAAAAATTTGGGAGTGTTTAGATCAAGTTTTTTTTTCGGATAATTAGTCCACGTGAATTAAATTTTTCCGGATAATTTGTCCAAGTGAATGGATATTTTTTTTACAATTGTTTTTAACAAGGGGATGTTTTTAACAAGGAGATGTTATTCATTGGGTTATTTTAAACGAGAGTGTTTAAAACATCTTTGTTAAAAATAATTGGAAAAAATCTTATCCACTTGAACAATTTACCCAAAAACATCATCTTCGTGGACTAATTTCAAAAATAAAACACCCATCCATGTGGACTGCACACACACATACGCAAAAAAATCATATTCGAATGTACACCCAAAAAAAACCTTGTCAACCGGAACTATTTACCCAAAAACCTCATCGGCGTGAACTAATTATCCAAAAAAAACCTTGTCAACCTGAACTATTTACCCAAAAACCTCATCGGCGTGAATTAATTATCCAAATAAAATACTCATCCACTTGGACTACACACCCTAAAAAAAACATATTCAAGTGGACGACTACACATCCATTAAAAACTTCATCCACCAAGACTACACACCCAAAAAATCTTATCCACCTGAACAATTTGCCCAAAAACGTCATCGGCGTGAACTAATTATCCACAAAATACTCATCCAATTGGACTACACACTCAAAGAGCCTTATCCACCTGGAGTATTATCCAAAAATACCTCATCCAACGGGACTAATTATTCAAAAATACTTCATCCGACGTAGCCTGCACATCCAAACCCATCAAAATTTGGCTGTGCAGCTCATTTTCAAACAAATGGCGAATGGTTTCTGGAATCATTTAATAAAATGGTAGCGACGCTTTTGAAAACCAAAATCTCGTATTGGTGAATCGACAATTTTCAAACACCAGATATTTTTTTAGTTTTTGTCTCGTTTATTCGTTCGGCGCGGCCGGTTCACTTGCAATGAATTTTGTTTTTCTTACCTAATCGATTCGTCAAATGCCTTTTGTGTGCCATCTTCAAACGAATAGAATGCGGGGCTGGGCAAATTGATGGCGCAAAAATAAAATTTAAATGTTCAATTCATTGCTCACCAAAAAGCGGGACAGAATAAAAATGGTGGCCAATCAATTAATGATGTTAATCAAATGGAATTTGACACAGAGGCCGGGTGAAGTTCAACCACCATCTACCAATAACAATATATATTATTTGATTTTATAATCCGCCCTGCGGCGATGTTTATTCATTTTTTTAAATTGCACCTTATTGTCGGGACACAGTAGTATTAGTTTGTATTTTAATCGCACATCATTTATTGTTTATGTATGAATTAAATGTACGATTGAATGAAAATAATGTACGCACATCACGAACCACAAAAACCAAATAATTTATCATATGACTTTCAAAAAAGGTATCGTTATAATTCCAATTAATTACACATTCATTTATTTGTGGTTGGATTTTCACATTGTATCTCCATAATTACGCACAACTAATAAATATTCTATAAATGTAAATGTATGCGGATGATGATGATGATGATGATGTGCGTTTGAAATGAATACAACATTTAAATTTTGAAAAACCATTTGGATTTACATAAATATCGTTGGTACGTGTACGTGGGTTAGCTGTATAGGATAGAATTTAAATGGGATTTTCGACTAGGATTTTCTATCAGCATCACTTGATTTTACCCATTTTAGAGTTTCCGTGTTTATTAAATAAATTAACGAACTGGTAATAGGTAATTGGTGTGTAGCTTGCCGATATTGCTTTTAACTGGTGAGAACCTATATTCCGTGTCAGTGGCACAATAATGAGTGTGTTCTTCAGCTCCGATATTTCAATATAGCTAATTAATCGTGGCCCGCCCAATGTAACATAAACATTAATAGAAATCAAATTACAGTTAATTTTTCTATAAACAAAAACCCTCTCGTTAAGCTAAAACCCCTCGTTAAGCAAAAACCCCTCGTTAAGCAAAAAACCCCTCGTTAAGCAAGAAAATTGTGGTTAGAAATTTATACCTTTCTGATTTCTTTCACAATTTTAATCGTCAATAGATTTTTGGCGAGACATTATTATAGAATTTTTGAGAGATTCGTACGCCGCAGGTCAACACTATCTTGAAGTTTTTTTCCCGAAACTTGGTAATTTCATTATTTCTTAAAAGATTTTGATAAAAATTATAATGTAGGTTAATATTGGGGTTAATATAAAAACAGTTCGTAAATAAATTCCGGGGTAATTGTTATCCAGATCAGTTATTCCAATTCCTGGAACCTAGTTAATTTGATAAATATCTCAAACAATTTTAATGAAATTTTTTATGTAATAGATTCATAGTAGTTTTTAAAGAAATTCGAAGCAGCTGCCTGGAACCTAATAAATTTGACATATTTTTCGAACAATTTTAACGAAATTTTATATTAAAAGAACCAAAGTAAATGTGTCTGAAATCTTGAGTAGTTTCCTGGAATCTGATTGATTTCACGATATTTTTCATTTATAGCTAAATTGTAGTGTTATAAGAACAGTTCCGTAATGCTAAATTCTAAATTTTGGAAAATCGATACCCAAATTTGTAAGTTATGTCGCCCGTAGTTTCTTGGGACCTGATGAAATTGAAATTCAGAAATTGGCAATTTTTAAATTAAGTTTTTTTAGAAATTTTGTGCCAATATTATTTATGGGAACAATTCTGAAAGAAAATTCCGGCAAATTGATACTATTGGTTAAGTGTTTTATTAGGCTAGTTTCGTGGAACCGGTTATTTTGGTCATTTGGTCTCAATTAAATTTTCCGCGAAATTTTGTTAATAGGTTTATAATAGCAGTGCAGAGCATAAAAGTACAGTTCCGAAACAAATAAATTTTCGGAAATTAATAGTTAGTTTTTTTGGAATCAAGTGATTTCGATAATTTCTCAAATCAAATTTTACGAAACTTTGTATGTTTGGTTTTTTTGTTTTTTGGCAGTAAAGAGCCGAGTTCTTAACGAAATTCTGGAAAAGAGATAGTCTGATCAGTTAGTTGGCCCAGTTTTGAAATCGAAAACCAAGTCAGATATTGCGATCAGCTTCTAAGTACGTTTTGCTAACATTTTTTGTCAATCATTTTAATGTAATTCATATGTTAATTTTATAGCACAGTATCTGATAGTCCAGTGATGGTGATATTGATATCGGTATCTGCCAGAACAATATGTTAACTACTTTGAATGCTCAAAGTATGAGAGTAATGACCACCATTATTATTGGTGCAATATAGAGAAATTGTCAAATTCATGAGATTTCAAAAATCGAATCAAGATAATGAATCTGAGTATCAATTTCTCCGTGTTTTTTAAAAATTTCGAAATTGTTCTTATAAACTGCATAAATATACAATTTGCATAAAACTTGATTGCCAAATGATCAAATTCATCAGTTTCGAACCTATCGATTGATTCCTAATGCATACCAGTGAAATTTTACAAACTTTATTTATCAGATCGCCCCCTTTTTAACCTACATTCAATAATAATAATAACAATAATCATTAATCATTAATCATAAAATCCCCTCTATAAGCAACTCTCTGTCTCGCTCCTTGAAACTTGTTTGCCAACGCAGAGAACCGACTGTATTTTCTGATATAATATAATATTTTTTCGAAAATTTAATCATTTTAGTTTAATTAATTACACAACAAAAACATTCCCAAACAATAATATTTCATTTTTGTATTTCATTACTTTTAATGACATAATGTTTGGGGGTCGGTATGGCGGTATCGGGGTCGACATACGACAGTCGACAACATATTGAAACATTCTAAATGAAAACAGAAGAAGAAATATATAGGCCAAACATAAATAATGGAATAATAATAACAACAACGACAACAAAATATATTTATATTTGTAAGGGAAATGGAATAAGAAATAAATTCGATTTTAATGTCCATTTATGTGTCCATTTATGTGTCCATTTAATACATAAATTTTCTACACATAATAGACCTCTATAAAATACATAATTATATGTTCTGCAAAAGGATATATATTTAGAAAACATTGTAGCATATGTGTGGGGGAGTATATGTATGTCCTAAATATAACAAATGTATACAATGTATGGTATGGTAATGTGACCTAACTGTTGTGAATGCGCCATCTCTCATGTTTCCGGTGGTGCACACCCTTACCCTTATTTCTCACAGTCATCTCTTTTCATTTATAATACAATAAATTGTATAAATAGGAAACAAAAATATACAATGTACGAAAAATTGTATCCTTTTTATCCTCTCACATGATGTGAAATAATTTCAAGTAAAAATTCCAATATAATATAGTTTTGGAAAGGAAAAAAAAGGGTATATTATACACACACACACACACACACACACACACACACACACACACAGTTATAAAAGTACCTCTTGCTATTTGCACAACATTTCATCATATAAGAACTATTATTAGAAGAAGGTGTAATGTGTGCGAAAGAGGTTTCGAGTAATAATAATAATAACAATAATAATAATAATACTCAGGATACAAAGATGATGATGCTGATGATGATGCTGATGCTGATGCTGATGATGCTGGTGTTGGTGTGGCGGTGACTGACAACCCCATCCCCCGGGGGGTATATATAAAATGTTCTTTGTATTATAATATATTTTCTAGCAAATAAATGTAATGTTGAAAAGGGAAAAATTGTAAGTAGATACTTAAAAATGTACTGAAAAATGAAAAATATGGTATCATTTCCGAAATTCGGTGATCATAAATGAAATGAATGAAATGAAGTTGGAATTAAAAAAAATAGATGTTTTCATTTTTCATTTTGTATTTCGGGACCTCATCATAAAAATCGATTTTATTCCTTTTTTTCGACCACCACACACACACCAAAAATTGGCACAAAAATTTGTTACCCCATCTTTGCCATCAATTGTTGGCGGTGTCAAAGGAACGACGACGACGACAAATGTACATTTTTACATTTTAGTTACCGTTATAAAAAAAACGGTTACGGTTACCATTTGGAAACGCAAAAAAAGGTATGCTACAAATCGATCGACTAATTAATTTCTAGCAATCGAATAAGTTCATCTGTTGTAAATATTTTTCAGTAAAATGGATAAATTACAAGTTCGTGGTGGCAAATTGACTATCAAAAACGATACGGATAATACTTTGCGTAGTTCATACACAGATTGCGTGAATAGTTTCTAGCCCACAGAAATGAAAAACTGTTATTTTTGGCTTCAGGTAGTGTTTTCTTGTTTTTTATTCAATACAAGGTGTCCCGAATTTCGACGGCAATACGAAAAGATTAGGTTCTCTGGGGGTTACGGTACGAAGTTACATGCAAATAACAAAATTTTATCAATCAGACCGTGTTTTACACCCCAACTGGGATCACTAGCTCAATAACTAATTTCATCGATTTTAAATTTTTGATACACTATTAGCATCCGCATACATGCAACTGTGATTAATTCAAGTGAAGAGTTGAGTCAACTTATTGAAGACTGTCTGCAAGAACTTTGCCACAAGTCAAAGCAAACACTAAGAGTGTTCCGGTCTATTGAAAAGCGTTGTTGTCTATGTATTCACGAGCTGAAGGAGCACATTTTTAGCAACTACTTTAGGTTTTGTATGGGTAAAACTGAGATGATATGTTTGTGTGAATGTGAAGGAGTGTGTGGAATCAGTTATTTGTCACTCCTTCATTGTTCGTTATCGGTACATCGTTGTAGTTATTTGTGAATATCTTTGGAACCAGTTGAAACCCATCGCACGGCTATAGCTTAATCGAAAGCTAATGAATGTGGCAAGTTTTTAAACTTATACCGAAAAAAATTTTTCATCATAATTTTTCGACTTATACTCGAGCAAACTTGCGAAAAGAAAAATGGCGTTAAACTATTTGTCAACATTCTCTGTAAGTATCTGGATAACCACCACATGCCCGAATTTCCTTATCCTAACGAAAAAATTAAAGATCTCGGTATGCGAAAGCTAATAGTGTATCAAAAATTTAAAATCGCCACAAAATGACCCAGAGAACTTAGTGTTTTCGTATTTCCGTCACACACTCTTTATAATTTCCCGACAATTCATTTACTCCAGCGCGCCTCCGATAATTTTATCGTGTGGCTGCTGCTGACAAATGATTCGGGAAGCGTCTGCATAATACTATGATCTCTTCATTCGACGGCAAAATATCTTCCCTCAGAGAAATTGTTTGAGATTTCTGAAGAGGTAGTAGTCGTAATAGCCGGCCAGCCTAATTTGGTGAATACAGTGGATGCGCTCAAGCAATTCGTACATTTTAAATCCTTGAATTTAGTCATGGTCAAAACCATATTTATGAACTGCGATGCATTGTCTTGATGAAAATTGATTTTGTTGTGTGTTGCAAATCGGGTCGATTCTTACGCATTTTTGTGTCCAATGCTATCCAAAAGATTACATTTATATTCACTAGAAAATGTTCACGCAACGTACGACGATCCGTAATGATGATGAGGATGAAGATGCGGGAAGACCAAAAACGACAGCATCCTGTGAACTGGATAAGAAAAATACATGCGGCAAAAGAAGGTTCGAAACCTTACTGAGTTGTTCAAATTGTATTAAATGATACCACCAGAAACAATCCATACGCTTCAGATTTAGCTCCTGATGCGCTTTTCTTGTTTCTAAATCTAAAAAAAATCTGGCTTACTGAAACTGAAGCCTATTTTGAAGAATTTGAAACATCCTGTTTTACAGACGCCGGAATTAAAACACTTAGCAAAACCGTTATGTTGAAGTTTAGTCGCGGTCATCGCATTACCGATATAACTCATTAATTTTGACAACAACAACATTTGCTATTTTTAATCCAACCACTATTGACGGCAAATCTTGATGGGCCGCTTTGTCTAATGAATCAGGCGATTAGCATTAGAACAAAATATTCTTTTTACACCTTTCGTTTAACAATAAACCAATGGAAAATGACAATGTAAACCGTAGACCAGGTAGCTGAATGTCTTAGTTTTTATTAGTGATTCGGTTAACGTCCAACAAACTGAACTGAACAGAAAACTGAGAACCAACATTAAAATTTATTGTAAAATTAGTCGAAATGCCTATGATTTGTTTAAAATAACATCGGGTGATGATAATTGTGTGTGTGTGTGTGTGTGTTGAAAGCACAAGTTTTTAAATGATTCACAGAGGGCTGGCTGCAACTATGAATGATGATACCAATGTTCAGCTTTGAAGTAATTTACTGAAGAAATAATTGTTAAAGTGAATGATTTCGTGAAAATTGTTAGGAAATCTTCAGCAAGATTCAACGAAATGGAGCTTGAAATATACCGAAAACAATAATTAATCGATATTCAATTAATTTAACTCTCTCTCTCGACTAATTTCTATTCCCTAAACTTCATTTGTGGCTACGAAAGGAAACCGTTTTGCATTAGTAGAAAACATTCAACGGTGGGCGACGACGTGCAAGCAGCACCGATCGATGTTGATTTTAGTTGTGCCACATAAATTTAGAATAAATAAAATAGCATCCCTTCCGGTTTTATTATGGGACAGAGGGTGACCGAATATTTATCCCATTTCGCTTTAGAGCTGAACATTTTCGGCGATATTCATTTTAATCACGCAGTATCATCAGACGACATCGGGTATCACGTACATCCCGTTTGTGATATTCTTGAGTCGTCTGTGCTGTGCTGTGTGTTGGACTCACGAGCAGGATGAAAGACTTGTCTAATTGTTGGCAAATAAAATTTAATATTTGTTACAAACTTAGCCGGTGTGTGTGTACGTACCACCAACGGGGCATGCGACTGATCGCGATTGAATGATTTTATCGAAAACTATAAATTCGAAATCGTTCGAAGAAGCCCTGCTAGCGTCCCTCTCCCCCACCCCCCTTGACCCATATATACTTTATTACCATATTAATTTTAATGGAGTTTGGGCTACACCATTTTTGTGTCTATATAAAAATTGTCATTTTATTAAGTCGTCGTTGTTTTACTGGGAAACGTAAATACGTACAATGGTCGTCGAATAATTATATGTACGTGTTAAAATAACAAAACAATTCTTAAGAATAATTTATATTTTTTTTGATAATTAATTGGAAATAGCCACACAAAAAAAAATATATTAAAAAAAACGCTACTCACCCGCCACCAATTAATGGAGTTTTTAAATTTAAAAAACCATTTAATTTACGATTTATATTATTTGTTGTTTGTTGGGTTGGTGTTTGTTGCTGCTGCTGCTGATGATGTGCATGTGATGATGATGACGATAATGTTAACGGTAATAATACTGATGTTGATGATGATGACGATTGTGGTTGTTGATGGTGTTGCTGTTGTTTTCCAACCGGAATTAATTCATGTTGAGCTTCATTCAAATTTGTGGCTTGTTGTAATCTAAATGGTGCGATGGTGTTAGGCAATGGCCGGTGTGTGTGTGTGTGTGTGTAGTGTGTTAGTGTGTTAGTGTGTGTGATCGGTGTATAAAAAATGGATGGAGAAACAAAAGTTAAAATTCGAAATTAAATTATTAATAAATTTTTTAATTTTAATACAAATAAAAAGAATAAATAAATAAATTATTAACAAATGTACGTGAATGGTGTGTGGGTGTGAGGTTGGCTGATGGGTGTTTGGGTGGAATGGTAACCGTCACGACATCATCACTTTTAAAGCGCTGAAACCATTTGAAATCGTATCGTATTTCTGTCAGATGGTGGCTGACAAAGTACGACATTATTTGAAATTGCCTAATTTGAGTAAAGGGGTGAGGTGTTGAAAAAATGAAATTAAATGAAAACTGTGCAAAATTCAATAATTTTACATTTTTGATTTTTGGTATAGGAAAAAGGCGGCCAGAAAAAGATGTGTTGTAATAAAGAAATATTTTCGAAAACCGTAAAAAACCAGATGCCACACACCTGTTCGACGTGATGGTGTGTCAAAATTTCAATTGTTCTCAACCAAAGTTATTTTGCGTCAACATACGTTTTTAGTTTGGCCATTTTTATTATATATCAACGAATTGCCGTTCTTTTCATAGCCAAATAAAGTTTTTGAAATGGAAAATATTCCCTAATTTTTTCTGGTTTTTGACAATTTATGGTCTATGCGATGCAATGCGTTTTATCATATATGAACAATATGCCAATTTCGAAATCGAACCGATGTCTTGTCGAATACCTATAACTTCTAATTGATACAGGCATTCAGTGTTTTTCAATGCTAACTTAAACAATCGTTGAACTTTGGTCTATCACGGATTCACGTACCATCGACCGTAATGTGTTTTTGAACGATCATTTTTGTTATCGTTTTAAAAATGGTCGGCGAAAAAATGTAAAGTTTTATTCGTCGGTCATTATCGTACCGATGCCAAACATTAATAGACGAATAATAGGCGCAATGAAATGTCAAAAAATGTCAACATCCGTAAAAAAAGATGTGGGTTTTTCCAAACAACCATTGTCACTGCGGGGTTTATTAGATTTTGTTAAAGTTGTTGGAAATTATTGAATAATAATTTTTTTTAATTGAAATGGTTTTGCGAGAGAAAGAAAAAAAATAGACACAGACAGACAGTGAGAGAGAGAGAGAGAGGGAAATTCATAATAACATAAAAGTTATTGGTTGTAATTGTAACGCGGCACAAACACATTTTCAATAGCTGCTATGAATTTTCATTCCGAATTTAAGAATTTAACGATTCATAAAATTTTATAGTAATAATTTGGAGGCTGGGGGAAGGGGGGGGGGGCGGTAGGGGTGGTTTGGAACGGTGTGGGTAATAAGCAATTTCATTTTTATAATACTCTAAATCCTTTTTTTTATTATTGTTCACGTACGTGTCATTTTCGATGTCGTATGGATTTTTTTATTTTTTGTTTCGTATCAAAATTGGGGAGGCTTTTTTTTATATTTTTCAATTTTTTTTCTATTTTTTTATTGAAGGGTGGAGACAAATATAAAATCAAATCAAATATTTAAATTAACAAATAATATTTTTATATACAATTTAAGAATAATAATAATAATATACAACAACAACAAATCAATAATTTCTATTTTAAGATTTATAAATAAATAAATATTCAATACACAAATAATACAAATAATGGAAAATGTATTCAAATTTTAATAAAATGGGTATGAAAATGTTGGATTTTCAATGAAATTTGGTATATATGTGTGTGTGTGTGTGACGTGGAGAGAAGGAAAAGGGGTGATGTGGTGGAAATGGCATCACGGTGAATGTAAAGTTTATTTTATATAATACAGTCGATTCTCTGGAATACGACGCACCGTTTGTCAATACGTTTTTTTCGTTTTGGTCACCCAATTTCTAATCTAATAATTTATGTTACAAAGTTTTAATAAATCTGTTATTTTGTGATCCGCTTACCTTCTCACTCACAATGGAACATCTCAATTTTATACCATTTCTGAAACGGTAAATACAACTGCGGATTATTAAGATGGCGAACAAAAATCGTCAGCGACACCTTTCGCTGAATCCACACAGTTCAAAAGCTATTTGTTTTTATTCGTGAATTCTCTTGAGGTGCACGCCAGCCATTTATTAAGTGAATTGTTTTTGTTAAATTTGTAATACTCACTGCACAATTTATAGACACTAAAGTCGGAACAAATTATTATCGGTTCCATATTAATGGCTACTCGAAGTTACAAAATATTTTTAAATATATTTGCAGTGTACCTAAATGACAATGTAAAAAGTGATTGCCCGTCAGTTTGACACTGTGATGCGGTGGCATTGGCAAAAGAATTTGGCATTCAATTTGTCGCAGATTATGCGGGTACGATTCATACACCTCAAAAAATCACACTCACCGCTAATTTAAGCAATTTTAATTAAAGAAAGAAACACTAACGGATGACATATGTGGCGTACATATTGTGAGACAGACGACTTGCAACAGTACAACAATTATTAATTATTAATTAATATTCCAAAAGACCGTCAGTTTTTTTTGTAGTCAATTTCACAACAACATTTAAAGCTCTAAAAATTCACTTCATTTGACTCGATAATGTTGTTCTCTAAATTTTGCGGCGTTAGCTAAAGCACCAAACTGGATCCTATTATTATTATTAGATTATTTGGGTTCTGAAACATTTTTGCCCCGATAGATACATGAATTCATTTTTTCAAAAATTTTTTAAAACCAACATTCGTCTTATTCGATGCGAATCTAAGTTTGGCAGAAAGAAAAATCGTATTCGGACGAATGAAGACACACAATTTTTTTTAGTTTTACGGTATTGATCACAAAAATTAGTCAATATTTTCTAAGCGGAACGCGACAATCAAAATTTTCGGTAATAACATGAACAATATTTCAGGAAACTGGGAAAAAAAAATAAAAATGCGACATTGGATTAAATAATTGTTCAGGCAGAAAATTTTACAAATCCAATTACACTTCGTTCGATTATCTGCTCAACTATTAGGATGAACTTTAGGTTGTTCGAACATTAAATACCATATGCAGATAGTTTCAATGCAGTTACTTCACAATTAAACTTTTCTGCTCGGATCCCATTGAACACAGATGACACACATTGGAACGTTAGTAGTTTTTCAGATTATGAAATTTGAAAATTGACTTGATGATCACGATCAAAGTTATGCAACCTAATCCGTAATAGTGTCGCATTGTCAGAGATTCATAAAACATAAAATAATTACTTCTCTGTGTTAATATAACGCCATAGAACGTTCCTGATTATCAGTTTTCTTTACTCCAGATTAAAATACGTTTAACATTAACCTCAACGTAACTATAATTTCAAAATTTTATTAATTTATTTGATTAAGAAATGTGAATATTTTTCTTGTGATTTTAACATTGTGCATTACCGACGACACCCCGAAGAGTCGACTGTATATTGAATGTGTCAACCAGAACTTAGCGATATATGATTAAAAGTTTACACAGTACTGCGCTCTGGCGATAATAAATATAAATTTTTTTGTATGTAACGGTCGTTTATTATAAATGTTTGTATTTAACTGACATTATATATTTGAAATATGTGTTTTGAATTTGGATGAAAGGAGGTGCCCGATGGCAGGTGGAATGGATCGGCGGCATAGCCGTGATAGGTTTTCTATCTGTAAATTATAGACACACACACACACACACATTTTAATAAATAAACAAATAATAATATTAATATCCGGTGGCGTTAACACAACACTTTGGATTCGGCTAACATTATTTTACAATTTTGTACATTATTTTCTAAATTTTGGATACCTAGAAACGTAAATTTATTTTTTTGTAATTTAAAACATTTAACATTAATTAAATAAATTACAACAACAACAACAACAACAACTTACAATAAAAAAACAACAACAACAACGATATATTATTAAAAAATACACACAAATATAAATACAAATTGTTATTCGAGCAATTTTGATGGCCTAAAAATATTTACAATTAAAGTGGAAAGGGTTAATTATTGAATATTCACACACTTAAAATAAAAATTTAATTAAATTACTTATGTTACAACCAAATATTGGATTTAAATTTACCACGTGGTTAATTAATTAGATTTGGGGTACGATACCATATCACAAACAAATTACACATAAAATTAAAAATGGGGGAACGAAACCGGTTTTTTTTTTAACCTAACCCGTTACCCATTGAGGTTCTGCTTTCAGTGCGTTAAGTGACCGACTAGTTAATCGGTCCAGTATAACACCAAAATGGTCAATGATTTTACGGTTAGTTAGAATTACTGGGGGGTACTGTGTGAAAACAATATCCGATTAAAAGTTAGATAATGACACAGTGACGATGAGTGCACAGCACCATTATAACTGCTGTCGGAAGAGGCGAAGTATACATCTACTGGAACTGCTCTAAGAATTTACGGTTAAGTAGGTTAGGAACTCTACAGGGCGGCCACGCATCGGACACGATAAATGCGGCCACGACTCCAGCAACGAAAAAAGAACAACGATTTAATTAAGATACTTAAAATTTCGGGATTGAAAGAAGACGTTGTTACGCTGCAGATAGATCAGGTTGGAGAAGCGGCTTGGAGTTAATACATACGTAAGTAAACTGTTGGATCATCATCTATAGAAAAAACATATATTGGGTGCGTTCAGGAAACCGTTACACCCTAATACTTAATTGGGTTAATACACAGTATATTTATGAGATCTCATCATCGGCCCGCATAAATTATTCACCGAAAATTTTAAATCCTTTGTATTTTAAATAATAATCACAACCTATAATTAATTTATACACACACACACACACACACACACACACACGCACTAATGTTACAAAAATAAATACTAAATATTTCCATAAAATAAATTTGTGTGTGTGTGTGTGTGTGTGTTTGTTAACCGCACCCACAAAACCAATAACCACAAAACCTTAAAACAAATGAAAACTTAAATATTTACTTTTTAAATTCTTTGAGCACATAACTTTAAAATTCAAAAAGGTTTCACCACACACCACCACACAATTTATTTATTTACTTAAAATTCGGATATATTTACAAAATTCTTTGACACAGGATGTATTCAGAGGAACCGGCTATTTAATATTATTTACGTATTGTACAATACATCGTTTGGTTCGATGAATAAGTGTTCGAAGTCCATTTTTAATAAATATCTTTGATAACGTCAATTGGTCATCGACGGCTACTGACACAAAATGTCAAATTTTTATGAAATTTTTTTTTCTCACTGTACAAAACAATGCATTAAATGAATCGGTTGCAAAATTGTAACACAAAGAAACATTTAATTTTTGGCAAAATGCAAAACGAAGCGCTTGCTGTGACACGTTGAAAATGATAATAATTTCTTAAAAATTGGTTCCAATTGGTACCATACACCATGTGTTCTTTTCAATATGTTCCAGAAACTAATCAGCCAACGTGTAGAATGATGTGAACGATGAAGATTATGAAAATCCAAATCGATAATAATTTGAATTTGGAACAAATATTCCATTCATTCCAATCGTTGGTTATTTTGTCGGATCGTTAATGTATCAGTTGATAATTATTATTATTATTATTGTTGATACATCCTGTGCACGAGAAAATACTTTTTGTCTATTTTGTGTAAACAAAGGAAAAAACACAAACGATGGAAAATAATGTTGGAATTCAGTTTGGGTAAATAAAATAAAAGAGCAAAAACCTTTTGATTTTTTTAGTTTCATTTAAGTTTCGTAGCCGTTTTCGGTACAAGAATTCCAACAGGCCAACATGAGCTTTATCAACAGCCTGACGAGCCCAAATCATAATTACAAAAAGATACATCTCATCATCGCAAACGCATTCAACAGCACCGCAAATAGATTTGACAGGTTTAACAGTTACACGCCAATTTGAGGTGTATAATGTGCGGAGACTTAAAAATTGTTTAAAAAAAGTTATGCGGGCGATGATTGAACGTCGGAACGAAAAAAGTTTTTATTGGTTTTTTTGACGTTGACTCCAAAAATGTTCGTGCGGATTTAAATGCTGAAGGCGTCAGAAGATTCAGAACTTAATAATCACGTTGAATTAGTAATAGAAAAAGTCAGGTGAAATCAGTGGTTACGATGAGGAAATTTCATCGTGAAAATGTTGTCGGATGAATTACGTACCCGAAAACATACTATTTGGACGTTTTCACGTCACGAGATTTAGACAATATATGTGACGACCGGTTTTGTTGCACCTGAATTAAATGAAGACCAACAAACCATTGATTCAGAGCATTGTAACAACTTCATTAAAACTGTTGATCCAGAGATTTTCTAGACTCCATTCAGATAGTCGTTGATGAAACATGGTGCTTTAAATATAATTCTGATTGTTTAGGCGTCAATCTGTAGAATGGTAGTCGAAAGACGAACCAAAACTAAACAAATGTGTGTCCACAATCACAACATTGTGGATAACTGTGTGATCTATCACCGTGTAACTATAATTAATTTACCCACAACCGTACGACACATAACATTCCTATAACTAACCTAAAACATAAATTAATGTTGGGTGTTGTTGATCGTGGCGTGAACCAATGTTGAGTCAAATGAATAAAAATAATTTGTAATGTGGTTCTTAACCGATAAAATTCCTGGTTATTTAAACGACACACAAACGTTCAGACGTGTTCTGGTTTTGATTTCTTTTATTTGTCCAAGGTTCAAGTGTACGATATTTTCAATCGTAAAGTATACGAATATAATGCTGATTCATTGTCAGCAAATATCTATTTGTATCATCACTGCCATGTGATACAACAATTCACATTCTCTGAAATCATCTTCTTCTCACCATTTGTTCGGCTGTTTATGGTTGGAATACATTCGAAAACCTAATTTATTTAATTTTTATAATCGTTTATTGACACCATTCAAAGTCAACGCTTAGGGCACAAAGCATTTTAAAACTTTAACTTTTTAACCATAAAATTATCTTAAAGACAATTTAATTCAATTGATAAATTTATCTCTTTAACGTTGCCACCGCCACCATCACATCTTAACATTTTATTATTCACATGCGGCTGGCTGGATGATGTTTGGTGGTTTATATAAAATTTTGATCACATAGTCTCCATACACAAAACCGACGGACATCGTGTGCATAATAATTACGGCATTGAAAATTTATCAAAAAGGATTTTATGGAAATTTCCTTTTTATTTAATTATTTATATAAATATGTATTACACACACACAAAACACACACACACCCACGCAAAGTCACAATATACTATATTTTATGTGCTGAATATGTGATCAGAATATAGGCATAGGTCGCATCGTTATACAAATGAAATGTGTGTTTGGCGCCCATGAAAGTGCATGTAATTTTTGTACAATTTCACTAAACCATTGTATTTTATGAACGGCCGACTGCAGACGACAGCAAATGTCATGTGGAAAAAACGTGGTCGGCACTTCAATCAACAATCAATGTTTTATCAATGAATGAATTTTTAGGTGTTAAAAATACGAAATATTAAATTTCTATAGTTTCCAGTGGGTCGACCTGTGGTCACTTCGAGTCCAACATTAAATTATATATTATTTGTAGGCTAATTGTAACCATCGGTAATTGTAAAAGAGCTGTCAAATGAACTCTAAAAATGACTGTTAACGACAAAAGGTGAACCGATCAAATGATGGTCATTTCAGAACTTAAAAATCGTACTGAATTAATGGAAAAGTTTGTGAAATCAATGCATTCGATGGAAATTTCAGTGCGGAAATGTTCGCTGATGCTTTAGGTAAAACCATAGTAAAAACACTGTTTGTTCTCGCTGGTTAGACCCGATTTTTTTATTTTATCATCAAACAAACAGTTGTTTTTATTCGTACGACAAATGCACCACCACCTAACTAGATCCAAAAAATGATTGAATTTTTGATAAGAAAACGGATTTCTTCTATCACGTCATCGTCGTCCTTATGCACCAGATCTATCTATCACCATTTCACCCTGTTCCCTGTTTTTCAAAATGAGAACAGTGCCATGAAGCGAACGAATTTTTGATAATGATGTACGGCACCATTTAAGCAGCCAGTGACACAGGTGCTGAAGAACATTTCGATAAGTGTGTGTAACTCTTTAGCCTGTCAATTGATTTGCACGAAGTTGGGTGCGTTTGAAAGGAGAAAATTTATTGATTTATAGTTTTAAAATTGTCGTCATACCAACATGGAACAAACTGTTTAATGTTAAAAATGTGGCAAATGGCAAATGATCGTATGTAAAATTCAATGTGTCCACAATTAATTGTAAATGAAATGCGCGGCGGACTTTAATGTAGACACATTTTGAAAGAATTAATTTTTTCTCTCTGGTAATCCTGTTCCGGTTCGGTTCACAAAAATGAAAAAAAATGTTGGCCGATTGAAAAACGGATGGCAAACTATACAATATTCGAGTTATATGGAGAATCCACACTGTAATTATCATAATTATTTAAAATGAATTTATGAAATTTTCTTATTATAATTTTACAAAAAAATCTTAACCATTGAACCGTTCACAAAACAGTTTACTATAAAAATTAACGTATTTCAATGAACTCGACCTAATATTTATGTTATCGGTAGCCATTTATTTCGATTGACAATTACCGTTAAACTACTGAAAATTGAATTATTTTTCAATAAAGACCAAAGCCAGACGATAGTTAATTTTCAATTTTCAATTTTCAATTTTCAAATTGGTAACGTTTTAAATTGCAATTATATTTTGTATAAAATAGATGCCGTTAGTTCACTAATTTCGGTAGCCTTATACATTTTAACAACAAATCGATCAATTCACGGCTTTCATAAGAATCAACAATTAGTTTTTTTCTTTGTTTTGGAATCGAAAATATAGTCGAAATTCTTTTTGGTTACTGGAAAAAAAAAAAAAAAACCAGTCCGCGACACGGAGAGACTAATATTTTTAATAAACAACAACAACAATTATAAATAAAAAATACAACAATTACAACAATTACAACAATTATAACAATTACAGCAACAACAACAACAACAAATTAATTTAATAATTACGATAACAAAAATGAATATTAAAATAAGAATAATAATAATTATACACAATCTCACACACACACACACACACACACACACATACACATCAGCAATCAAAATAGTGACTGTATTGACCAGAAAAAGTTATGGCTACCAAGAACCACATCGTGCCCAACACCGTCACCAAAATATACCAAACGACACCATAAATGTTTATATTAAATTTTAAAAGAAATATTAAAATTAATATTTATAGAATACACCCTGTGTTCCATAATAAACCGAAATGGAAATGTAAGCCATAGAATACGTAGCACAATCTCTTAGTTTTTGACGTGAATCGGATCTATGAACGCAACCCAACAAAACTGTCAACACATAGACGTGACACTTACACATTCACAAATCGAGCAAACGAAAATACAAACAAATAAAATTCGAGCCGATTTTTGAGCACGTCGGTCGCACAATGACTGAAGAACAATGTTTAAATATTAAATTTTGTTAAAGGGTATGGTATGGACCAGCTACAGAAATAACTTCGAATACTTAAAATCGCTTATGGGTACGATAATTGTCCAATCCAAAACACAAATTTTTACGTAGTTTCAATCAGCTTATTATTATTATGGAAATAGGTATAGCTAAAACACAAATTCATCGTTTTTTAACTGAACATCTACGGAAACCGATTTCGAAGTTTGTTCCACATCGATTAACCCATATGTTAAATGAAAAACTTCTTGAAATCGATTGTTACGGCTGTAATGAGACATGGTGTCATCAATATTCCAAAGGAATTGTTATTATAAAGAATTTCTTTTCCAACTGGTTCAACGGTTAACGGTTACGTATTACCTTGGTGCATTGAAGTGTTTATTAAAAGTGGTATTCGTCATGAATTCGTCGTGTTTTTAGTTTCAACACTCGTTTACGCCAGGTTAGGTTCCTTAATATTTATTTTGATTAAGTTTTTTTTTCCATCCATTCCGACTAATTATGGGACAGAGGGTGTATATTGTACGCGCATTGACTCACGCTGCTCTCGATCTTTCGCTTTCTCTCTCTCTCCCCCTTTAAGCACTCCATTTCTTTTCCAAATTTTGTTATTTAGTTAATTAATTATTTTATTTAAAAACAAACACACACACACACACACGCACGTATTATGAACAAGCGCACTCTATTTTTAAGCATTAATATTTATAATAATTTTAACGGTTTTTATTTTAATACACGCAAACATTTTTGAAAAAAAAAAGAACACCACAAAGTTTTTGTTTGGCAAACCATTTGAAAATAATGAGAAACAAAACTGGAGTCAAACGCGAAACATAAACTAACAACAATTAAAAATATAAGAGGGTGTATTGGGGTAATATTTAGTAATGGGACATATGTGGGGCGGATATGGTTGGGGTGTGGTATAATTTCTTACGTTTCCTTCACGTTCCGAAATGTAAGACTCAACTGACGTTGTATTGCATTTCCAGCTATTTTGAATATTCTGAAATAATTTTTATTGTATTTTTTGGATTGTTTTAATTTTAAAATAAAAAATAATGTTAACAATAAAATTTATAAAAAAACAATATAAAACAAATAATATTACAATGAAATAATTGTTCAAAAAACCAATTAAATGTTTATGTGAATAATAAAAAATATTTGAGAATAATTTAAAACAATGGCCGTCTTCGTTCAATTCGCCACCGATTTCATCGACAACTTCAACCAACACCTTCCAACAGCTACAACACAATTATAGTGGTACTTCTACTAAGCCTCCGACAACAACGTCACAACGCCATTTTCTATGCCACATATAAATTCCACTCAAAAATTATCACCATAAAAATTCAACGTTAATTATTATAAATATTGAATTTAAATCATTAATATTAATTAATTTAAAATTAAGCATTACAGAAACAGTAACTGGTGTATTCGAAACAAATTCTCCTGCTGGCCGCATTATACTTCCATTATAAGAAATTTCCGGTTGAATATTTTCATAATTTTAGTTAAATGTGGCAATACTTTTGATTTCGTTAACTGGATTATTTCTTTTTTGTAATTGTTTCGAATTTCAGTTCTATTAAAATTTTCAAAGTGAATGGACGCTGCTTTTGTTTCTCAATAGCATTCTAAAAGTTATTAACCGCAACAAAATAATTGAATATTTTAAATAGAAATTACTCGAAAATTCGAAATTAATTAAATTGTTATAAATTTTCCGTTAATTTTCGTAAATAAGACAAACGGAAAAATGAGTGATTCAGAACAAAGTGGAAGTGACGAGACGCAGAATTTTTCTAATGATGAAAATTTATTAAAATGCAAAATTTGCAAGGAAATATTTACAACTGAACAAAATTTAAAATCTCACGAAAATAAACATCAAAGATTTAAATGCACTGACTGTTCCAAAACTTTTGGAAATAAGTCAAATTTAACACGACATATAAAATTACACACCGGTGAAAAACCATATAAATGTGATTTTTGTAACAAAGAATTTTCGCGAAGTTCAAATTTAATCAGACATAAAAGAGTGCACACCGGTGAAAAACCATATAAATGTGATATTTGTAAGAAAAAGTTTTCGCAAATTTCAGCTTTAATCAGACATAAAAGAGTGCACACCGGTGAAAAACCATATAAATGTGATATTTGTAAGAAAAAGTTTTCGCAAATTTCAGCTTTAATCACACATGAAAGAGTGCACACCGGTGAAAGACCATATAAATGTGATATTTGTGAGAAAGACTATATATCCCAATCAAATCTAATTGCTCATAGAAGAATGCACATAGATGAGAAACCAGATAACAGCAGAAATGAAATTCATCCAAACATCGCTGAACAACCGAACACAAGCGCTTATTTCAACCGAAATAAAAATGATAATAGTCTTACGGCGAAACAATACGAGAATAAATTGATGAACGAATTACCACAAATGAGATCAGAGCTCGATTTAAATGACACTCGGACAAATAAAATTACAATTGAACCTGGAAGTGAAAAGAAATATTTATGTACAAAGTGTTCGGCATCATTTAAACATTTATCTGACTTAAATCGGCATTTGAGAATTCACGATGAGTTACAACAACAACTGCTACTTTCACAACAGAGACAGCATCAATACCAATTACCACAACAACAACAACAACAACAACAACAACAACAACAACAACAAAAACAGCAACAACAACAACAACAACAACAACAACAAAATTATTATCAGCTTCAACAACAACAACAATTACAACAACAACAACATCAACTGCTACTACAACAACATCCACAACAACAACAACAACAACAACAACAACAACAACAACAACAACAACAACAACAACAACAACAACAACAACAACAACAACAACAACAACAACAACAACAACAACAACAACAACAACAAAAACAACAACAACAACAACAACAACAACAACAACAACAACAACAACAACAACAACAACAACAACAACAACAACAACAACAACAACAACAACAACAACAACAACAATATTATCAGCTTCTACGACAACCACTGCAACAACAACTACTTCAACGACAACTACAACAACAACAACGACAACAACAAAAATTACAACAACAACAATATTATCAGCTTCAACAACAACTACAACAACAACAACAGCAACAACAACAACAACAACAACAAAATTATTATCAGCTTCAACAACAACAACAATTACAACAACAACAACATCAACTGCAACTACAACAACAACCACAACAACAACAACAACAACAACAACAACAACAACAACAACAACAACACCAATATTGTCAGCTTCAACAACAACAACAACAACAACAACAACAACAACAACAACAACAACAACAACAACAACGACAACAACCACAATATTATCAGCTTCAACAACAACTACAACAACAACCACAACAACAACAAGAATATTATCAGATTCAACCACAACAGCCACAACAACAACAACAACGAGAACAACAACAACAACAAATACAACTACAACAACAACAACAACAACAACAACAACAACAACAACAATAATATTATCAGATTCAACCACAACAACAACAACAACCACATCAACAACAACCACATCAACAACAACAGCAGCAAGTACATCAACAACAACAACAACAACTACAACAACAACAGCCACAACAACAACCACAACAACAGCCACAACAACTACAACAACAACAACCAAGTCTCCCAGATTTAAATTACGATGACTTAATTCGCATCCTAAATCAGCTGACGTGAAACTGTAATTGCAATTGTTTCTATGCTGACAATGAATTGGGCAACAATTTTGCAAATAAATTATGACGAAAATTATAGAAAAAATGGAAAGAAAAATTATAATTAGAAATTTTTGGAAAATTAAATCAAAATTGACACTTTGAACTTCAAATCAGTTATTCAAAATATTCCAACAAAATTTATTATTACAATTCAAAAAATATTAATTAAAAGGTTTATTCTAAAAATTACTCAAAAATTTCGGTTTTAACTCTTAATTTATTATAAATTTTTGTGAATTATTGATAATTTATTCACAGATTGGCCTTGATTCGGAACAGGAAATATACTAACAAATCGCACTAGGATAATCGATTCGGCCAGACAAAAATTACTTTGAGAAAATTCACAACTTTCTGTTTCATTTTATGCACAAATGGCTGACCTGCACCTACATTAGATGATTTCGGCCACACATATTAGTCACGAAGTTCGCGAAGTTTGTGTCCAGACACCACAACTGGTTCACAACTTTGTGTTCCATTGATATCAGATAAGCAACTACACTCCACTTGTGCTTTTCACTTACAAAGTTGAGAAGAAAACAAGATGTTATTTTATGTGAATGATGGGTCTTTACTCTGAGACTTTACTGACCATTGCCACATTAACTTATCTTCGCTTCCTAAAACGGGGATTTGAATATTATTGATATTATTATTAAATATTCTGTGAAATAAAGTTGCCATTTAAAAGAATGAAATGATAACGCCAAAACCGATAATATTTCATTGGTTTTAAAACCAATAAGAACCTAAGGACAGTAGTTGATGTTATCAATGTGACTTCTTAATCCTTAACCTGGTCATGAGTTTTTATCTGACATTGGAGTTACCAAAATGCACGACCTTTTTTCAATAAATTCCAAATCATGTAAGGTGAAATCAACAAGAAGATGTGGTTTGTATGCTGCTCCCGAGAAACAAGACCAGACGGCGATTCAAAGTGTGAAAGTCGTTTCTATTATAAAAAGTGCATGCGATGTTGGATTATGCGTTGATCCATAAATCAACGAAGATTTTCGAATGTTTTTCTAACACCAGAAGACAAAGGAGTTTCCAGACCGATTTATGAACAATTTTTAGGGCGACACTGGGAAATTTATTACGTGAATTTGTTACACAATTTTCACTATAATTATGCAAAATTTGAAATCAGAACCAGTGCATCCACCTTAAAGTGTGTCAGTCGTGACGCTTTAATTTCCAGATTAACGAATTCGTGTAGGACAATTAGGAAAGTAAATACTTCGACAAGTATAATCGTAATCGCTCGTACAACGGATAACTCAAAGTGAATTAAAATAAAACCAAAACTTAAAATTGTTGGCTCAAATGGAAATATAAGTGTGGAGACGATTTAATTAAAAGCTTAACGGAAATGAAAATGAATGCATTGAAACAACCCAATTAATTTACAAGTTCTACTTTTATAAATTGAAGTGGATATTGGTTTGTAAAATAAATTAATGTTAAATAAAAAAGGTATCGTGGCACGGCCAATACGTAAAACATTTGAATATATTAATTGCCTCGGTTATGGTCATTTTCGAAAGAATACAGAAATTGTGCAGGTGAGCATGAGCAACAATCGGGTAAATCAAAAGACTTTAGTTGCGTAAATTGTATTTTTGCATGTGACACTTTTAAAAAGGAAACGAATATTAACCACAGTTTTGTATTAGAAATTGTGCCATTGTTCCCAGCCAACATTAATTTTTTACCGGGAATAGTTGAGACAGTGATTACAGGTACAATTAATAAATAGCTGTCAACAACTTGATGTGGTTGGAAAACTATTGTACCATATTCGGTGACTGGAATAGTGACAGGAACACCTACTGGCAATGCATATTAGTAGGAACTATTATATTGGTACTATGAAATACCGGTGCTCTATAATGGCATTTTGCAGTGACGGGTACAAAGCTGGAACTGTCATTGCTACCTTAAAGTCTAAGGTCGAAATAAGTATAATAAGATAATTAGATCTGAAAAATGTGAAAGTCTAAAATCATACATAAATAAGGTGAAATTTTCATAAACACAAATTGTGACAATGGCTATTTTCATTGGTTGGTTGTCCTAAAAATTGGGAAAAGTCGCAAATTAATCCTTTTTTCCTAAAATAACAAATACGAGCAGAGCAGAAGAATATTGACCAATAAATAAATTAACTATCGATGAAAAGAACGGTGGAATCGGATTTGCATAACCAACGTGTGGAAGATGATTTCTAAAGCTATTTCACAAATTATGAGATTTCTGCCATGAATAAAATATGTTCAAAAGTGTTTCAAAAACAGTCGACGCCTTAAGTGATTTTCTTTATAGACACTAAATTTTATAGACGCAAATGTGCTGTGAAATTAATTATTATGTGGCAACAGATTACCGTCCCGATTACTTTCATTTTTAACAAATTACTAATACGATTAACTTTTACTTTTCATTGCGATTGGGTGCGTAACACCCAATTTTGCTTTCGTTCAGTTCCAAATCGAAATGAAATGTCAAAATAATTCAAGAAATTTCCGGTTGAATATTTTCATAATTTTAGTTAAATGTGGCAATACTTTCGATTTCGTTAACTGGACTATTTATTTTTGTAATTGTTTCGAATTTCAGTTCTATTAAAATTTTCAAAGTGAATGGACGCTGCTTCTGTTTCTCATTAGCATTCTAAAAGTTATTAACCGCAACAAAATAATTGAATATTTTAAATAGAAATTACTCGAAAATTCGAAATTAATTAAATTGTTATAATTTTTCCGTTAATTTTCGTAAATAAGACAAAAGGAAAAATGAGTGATTCAGAACAAAGTGGAAGTGACGAGACGCAAAATTTATCTAATGATGAAAATTTATTAAAATGCAAAATTTGCAAGGAAATATTTACAACTGAACAAAATTTAAAATCTCACGAAAATAAACATCAAAGATTTAAATGCAATGACTGTTCCAAAACTTTCGGACGGAAGTCATATTTAACACGACATATAAAATTACACACCGGTGAAAAACCATATAAATGTGATTTTTGTAACAAAGAATTTTCGCGAAGTTCAGATTTAATCATACATAAAAGAGTGCACACCGGTGAAAGACCATATAAATGTAATTTTTGTAACAAAGAATTTGTAGACATATCAAATCTAATTAAACATAAAAGAGTGCACACGGGTGAAAAACCATATAAATGTGATATTTGTAAGAAAAAGTTTTCGCAAATTTCAGCTTTAATCACACATAAAAGAGTGCACACCGGTGAAACACCATATAAATGTGATATTTGTAAGAGAGAATTTAACGACCAATCAAATCTAATTGCTCATAGAAGAAGGCACATAGGTGAGAAACCAGATAACAGCAGAAATGAAATTCATCAAAACATCGCTGAACAACCGAACACAAGCGCTTATTTCAACCGAAATAAAAATGATAATAGTCTTACGGCGAAACAATACGAGAATAAATTGATGAACGAATTACCACAAATGAGATCAGAGCTCGATTTAAATGACACTCGGACAAATAAAATTACAATTGAACCTGGAAGTGAAAAGAAATATTTATGTACAAAGTGTTCGGCATCATTTAAACATTTATCTGACTTAAATCGGCATTTGAGAATTCACGATGAGTTACAACAACAACTGCTACTTTCACAACAGAGACAGCATCAATACCAATTACCACAACAACAACAACAACAACAACAACAACAACAACAACAACAACAACAACAAAAACAACAACAACAACAACAACAACAACAACAACAACAACAACAAAAATATTATCAGCTTCAACAACAACAACAATTACAACAACAACAACATCAACTGCAACTACAACAACAACAACAACAAAATTATTATCAGCTTCAACAACAACAACAATTACAACAACAACGACAACAACAACAGCTGCTACAACAACAACAACAACAACAAATACGACAACAACAATATTATCAGCTTCAACAACAACAACAACAACAACAGCAACAACTGACACTAAATTATTATCAGCTTCAACAACAACAAGAATTACAACAGCAACAACAACTACTGCTACTACAACAACAACAACAACAACAATTACCACAACAACATTATCATCAGCTTCAACAACAACAACGACTAGGACGACAACAACAACAACAACAACGACAACAACAACAACAACAACACCAATATTCTCAGCTTCAACAACAACAACAACGAGAACAACAACAACAACAAATACAACTACAACAACAACAACAACAACAACAACAACAACAACAACAACAACAACAACAACAAGAATATTATCAGATTCAACCACAACAACAACAACAACCACATCAACAACAACCACATCAACAACAACAGCAGCAAGTACATCAACAACAACAACAACAACTACAACAACAACAGCCACAACAACAACCACAACAACAGCCACAACAACTACAACAACAACAACCAAGTCTCCCAGATTTAAATTACGATGACTTAATTCGCATCCTAAATCAGCTGACGTGAAACTGTAATTGCAATTGTTTCTATGCTGACAATGAATTGGGCAACAATTTTGCAAATAAATTATGACGAAAATTATAGAAAAAATGGAAAGAAAAATTATAATTAGAAATTTTTGGAAAATTAAATCAAAATTGACACTTTGAACTTCAAATCAGTTATTCAAAATATTCCAACAAAATTTATTATTACAATTCAAAAAATATTAATTAAAAGGTTTATTCTAAAAATTACTCAAAAATTTCGGTTTTAACTCTTAATTTATTATAAATTTTTGTGAATTATTGATAATTTATTCACAGATTGGCCTTGATTCGGAACAGGAAATATACTAACAAATCGCACTAGGATAATCGATTCGGCCAGACAAAAATTACTTTGAGAAAATTCACAACTTTCTGTTTCATTTTATGCACAAATGGCTGACCTGCACCTACATTAGATGATTTCGGCCACACATATTAGTCACGAAGTTCGCGAAGTTTGTGTCCAGACACCACAACTGGTTCACAACTTTGTGTTCCATTGATATCAGATAAGCAACTACACTCCACTTGTGCTTTTCACTTACAAAGTTGAGAAGAAAACAAGATGTTATTTTATGTGAATGATGGGTCTTTACTCTGAGACTTTACTGACCATTGCCACATTAACTTATCTTCGCTTCCTAAAACGGGGATTTGAATATTATTGATATTATTATTAAATATTCTGTGAAATAAAGTTGCCATTTAAAAGAATGAAATGATAACGCCAAAACCGATAATATTTCATTGGTTTTAAAACCAATAAGAACCTAAGGACAGTAGTTGATGTTATCAATGTGACTTCTTAATCCTTAACCTGGTCATGAGTTTTTATCTGACATTGGAGTTACCAAAATGCACGACCTTTTTTCAATAAATTCCAAATCATGTAAGGTGAAATCAACAAGAAGATGTGGTTTGTATGCTGCTCCCGAGAAACAAGACCAGACGGCGATTCAAAGTGTGAAAGTCGTTTCTATTATAAAAAGTGCATGCGATGTTGGATTATGCGTTGATCCATAAATCAACGAAGATTTTCGAATGTTTTTCTAACACCAGAAGACAAAGGAGTTTCCAGACCGATTTATGAACAATTTTTAGGGCGACACTGGGAAATTTATTACGTGAATTTGTTACACAATTTTCACTATAATTATGCAAAATTTGAAATCAGAACCAGTGCATCCACCTTAAAGTGTGTCAGTCGTGACGCTTTAATTTCCAGATTAACGAATTCGTGTAGGACAATTAGGAAAGTAAATACTTCGACAAGTATAATCGTAATCGCTCGTACAACGGATAACTCAAAGTGAATTAAAATAAAACCAAAACTTAAAATTGTTGGCTCAAATGGAAATATAAGTGTGGAGACGATTTAATTAAAAGCTTAACGGAAATGAAAATGAATGCATTGAAACAACCCAATTAATTTACAAGTTCTACTTTTATAAATTGAAGTGGATATTGGTTTGTAAAATAAATTAATGTTAAATAAAAAAGGTATCGTGGCACGGCCAATACGTAAAACATTTGAATATATTAATTGCCTCGGTTATGGTCATTTTCGAAAGAATACAGAAATTGTGCAGGTGAGCATGAGCAACAATCGGGTAAATTAAAAGACTTTAGTTGCGTAAATTGTATTTGTGCATGTGACACTTTTAAAAAGGAAACGAATATTAATCACAGTTTTGTATTAGAAATTGTGCCATTGTTCCCAGCCAACATTTATTTTTTACCGGTAATAGTTGAGACAGTGATAACAAATACGAGCAGAGCAGAAGAATATTGACCAATAAATAAATTAACTATCGATGAAAAGAACGGTGGAATCGGATTTGCATAACCAACGTGTGGAAGATGATTTCTAAAGCTATTTCACAAATTATGAGATTTCTGCCATGAATAAAATATGTTCAAAAGTGTTTCAAAAACAGTCGACGCCTTAAGTGATTTTCTTTATAGACACCAAATTTTAAAGATGCAAATGTGCTGTGAAATTAATTATTATGTGGCAACAGATTACCGTCCCGATTACTTTCATTTTTAACAAATTACTAATACGATTAACTTTTACTTTTCATTGCGATTGGGTGCGTAACACCCAATTTTGCTTTCGTTCAGTTCCAAATCGAAATGAAATGTCAAAATAATTCAAGAAATTTCCGGTTGAATATTTTCATAATTTTAGTTAAATGTGGCAATACTTTCGATTTCGTTAACTGGACTATTTATTTTTGTAATTGTTTCGAATTTCAGTTCTATTAAAATTTTCAAAGTGAATGGACGCTGCTTCTGTTTCTCATTAGCATTCTAAAAGTTATTAACCGCAACAAAATAATTGAATATTTTAAATAGAAATTACTCGAAAATCCGAAATTAATTAAATTGTTATAATTTTTCCGTTAATTTTCGTAAATAAGACAAACGGAAAAATGAGTGATTCAGAACAAAGTGGAAGTGACGAGACGCAGAATTTTTCTAATGATGAAAATTTATTAAAATGCAAAATTTGCAAGGAAATATTTACAACTGAACAAAATTTAAAATCTCACGAAAATAAACATCAAAGATTTAAATGCACTGACTGTTCCAAAACTTTTGGGCATAAGTCAAATTTAACACAACATATAAAATTACACACCGGTGAAAAACCATATAAATGTGATTTTTGTAACAAAGAATTTTCGCGAAGTTCAGATTTAATCATACATAAAAGAGTGCACACCGGTGAAACACCATATAAATGTGATTTTTGTAACAAAGAATTTGCGCGAAGTTCAGATTTAATCATACATAAAAGAGTGCACACCGGTGAAAGACCATATAAATGTGATTTTTGTAACAAAGAATTTGCAAACAAATCAAATTTAATTGTTCATAAAAGAGTGCACACCGGTGAAAAACCATATAAATGTGATATTTGTAACAAAGAATTTGCAAACAAATCAAATTTAATTGTTCATAAAAGAGTGCACACCGGTGAAACACCATATAAATGTGATATTTGTAAGAGAGAATTTTACGCCCAATCAAATCTAATTGCTCATAAAAGAATGCACATAGATGAGAAACCAGATAACAGCAGAAATGAAATTCATCAAAACATCGCTGAACAACCGAACACAAGCGCTTATTTCAACCGAAATAAAAATGATAATAGTCTTACGGCGAAACAATACGAGAATAAATTGATGAACGAATTACCACAAATGAGATCAGAGCTCGATTTAAATGACACTCGGACAAATCAAATTACAATTGAACCTGGAAGTGAAAAGAAATATTTATGTACAAAGTGTTCGGCATCATTTAAACATTTATCTGACTTAAAACGGCATTTGAGAATTCACGATGAGTTACAACAACAACTGCAATTACCTTCACAACAGCGGCAGCAACAAAATCAATTACCACAACAACAACAACAGCATCAACAACGCCAACAACAACAACAACAACAACAACAACAACGACGCCAACAACAACGACGCCAACAACAACGCCAACAACAACAACAACAACAACAACAACAACAACAACAACAACAACAACAACAACAACAACAAAATTATTATCAGCTTCAACAACAACAACAACAACAACAACAACAACAACAACAACAACAACAACAACAACAACAACAACAACACCAATATTGTCAGCTTCAACAACAACAACAACAACAACAACAACAACAACAAATACAACTACAACAACAACAACAACAACAACAACGACAACAACCACAATATTATCAGCTTCAACAACAACTACAACAACAACCACAACAACAACAAGAATATTATCAGATTCAACCACAACAGCCACAACAACAACAGCCACAACAACAACCACAACAACAGCCACAACAACTACAACAACAACAACCAAGTCTCCCAGATTTAAATTACGATGACTTAATTCGCATCCTAAATCAGCTGACGTGAAACTGTAATTGCAATTGTTTCTATGCTGACAATGAATTGGGCAACAATTTTGCAAATAAATTATGACGAAAATTATAGAAAAAATGGAAAGAAAAATTATAATTAGAAATTTTTGGAAAATTAAATCAAAATTGACACTTTGAACTTCAAATCAGTTATTCAAAATATTCCAACAAAATTTATTATTACAATTCAAAAAATATTAATTAAAAGGTTTATTCTAAAAATTACTCAAAAATTTCGGTTTTAACTCTTAATTTATTATAAATTTTTGTGAATTATTGATAATTTATTCACAGATTGGCCTTGATTCGGAACAGGAAATATACTAACAAATCGCACTTGGACAATCGATTCGGCCAGACAAAAATTACTTTGAGAAAATTCACAACTTTCTGTTTCATTTTATGCACTAATGGCTGACCTGCACCTACATCAGATGATTTCGGCCACACATATTAGTCACGAAGTTCGCAAAGTTTGTGTCCAGACACCACAACTTGTTCACAACTTTGTGTTCCATTGATATCAGATAAGCAACTACACTCCACTTGTGCTTTTCCCTTACAAAGTTGAGAAGAAAACAAGATGTTGTTTTATGTGAATGATGGGTCTTTATTCTGAGACTTTACTGACCATTGCCGCAATAACTTATCTTCGCTTCCTAAAACGGGGATTTGAATATTATTGATATTATTATTAAATATTCTGTGAAATAAAGTTGCCATTTAAAAGAATGAAGTGATAACGCCAAAACCGATAATATTTCATTGGTTTTAAAACCAATAAGAACCTAAGGACAGTAGTTGATGTTATCAATGTGACTTCTTAATCCTTAACCTGGTCATGAGTTTTTATCTGACATTGGAGTTACCAAAATGCACGACCTTTTTTCAATAAATTCCAAATCATGTAAGGTGAAATCAACAAGAAGATGTGGTTTGTATGCTGCTCCCGAGAAACAAGACCAGACGGCGATTCAAAGTGTGAAAGTCGTTTCTATTATAAAAAGTGCATGCGATGTTGGATTATGCGTTGATCCATAAATCAATGAAGATTTTCGAATGTTTTTCTAACACCGAAAAAAGACGAATGACGAATAATTTTACAGATTTGAATTAACAATTCTAATGTTGCAAATCATCATTTCAGATTCGTAATCAAAAGACAAAGGAGTTTCCTGACGGATTTATGAACAATTTTTAGGGCGACACTGGGAAATTTATTACGTGAATTTGTTACACAATTTTCACTATAATTATGCAAAATTTGAAATCATAACCAGTGCATCCACCTTAAAGTGTGTCAGTCGTAAAGCTTTAATTTCCAGATTAACGAATTCGTGTAGGACAATTAGGAAAGTAAATACTTCGACAAGTATAATTGTTGTCGCTCGTAAAAGTTTAATTTAGCTTCGATCTGATTTTTATTCGTTAACTGACAGATATTTATAATAAATCACGTAACCAAAGGAGATGCAGAATTTCTTTGATAACAATCGAACATATTGATAAATTAATCATACCGTATTCCTTGCAAATGTTATCTTTCTGGTTTCGGTGTTTATCATTCTGACTCGAAAGCGGAGCCATACCGCACGCTAATCAACCAAAATCAATACATTGTTAAAACAGATGAAGTCAAATCGGCATACTTTGATAAAGGATAGCGAAGGCAGTTTCGGTACCGTACACTGATAATTGATGGCAAAAAGTCAGGCTATTATTTATATGTTGGACGCCACTTCTTATATTTTCTTTCATTCCAACTTATCAACGTCACAAAACCATAATATCATAGTACAAAAATGTTGTAGATTTTAGTGTGCTCTTATTATTATTATTATTATAATTATTACGATCACAGAAAATAACAAGAGTCCCTATTATAAAATAATAGCTAAAAATCAGCAACAACAACAACAACTACAACGACATAATAATCCATTTGTTTTGTGTACAGTTATGTGTTGTTGTTGTAGTTATCCTTAAAGAATGTCATATCGCAAAGGATTAATGTAAGTAGGTACCTATGTACAAAACACATATAATTCAGGCCCTAGAGTGAATGACAAATACATTAAAAAAAAACCCCGTACAGAAGAGCATAAAGAGCGGCTCTGCTGGTACTAAATACGATATTTATAAAGACGAGCAGCTACATGTTAAAAAGCATTAAAAAAATGCTGCATATGTTTTCTTCTGTATGTGTATTTTGTGTGGGTTTAAGGATGTGTGTATTGTGTATGGATACAAAAAAAACACAATACATATATGTGTTCATATGTGAGCTGTGGTGTTAGTGTAATTTATTTATATGTGTGCGTGTGTAAACGAGTTTGATGCTCTTATATGTTGCGCAATTATATACGTGAACACAATAATAATAATAATTATAATAATGTATACTACTGTGTCCATAAAATAAGGTCGCTGTTACAAAGTATATAGTGTGAAAAAACTGTGTTTATATGTACAAATCAATTTGGTATCGTTGAAAAAGTGTTGCCAATCAATTGAAACCGATGACGAACCGTCTCACATGATGCCAAATCATGAGGATAATGTTATATGAGATTGGTTGGAGTAATATGGGTTGAATTTTCGGCTGACAAAATGATTTCGAATAATTCATGCAAAGTGTTCGCGCAATGGTTCATTATTGTGATGCAAAAATTATCGTTCATCAATAAAACCAAACGGTTTTAGGTGGCAATAGCTGTACGCAAAAGTCGTATAACAATCAAATACTAATATTCGACACACACATATATGGCGCTACAAGCGGTAGTAGTGAACCTGAATTTTTTTTTGTTTAAAATCTGTGACATTTCTCTCCAAAAATTAGTTGACAGCCGACCGCTTATCGGGCAACAACATTATTCAAAAAATAATTGAAAATGTCGAATTTAGTGTCAGTAAAACGTGAAATGCGGACATCATTGCTTTTTTTTGTTTTCGTTTAAAGAAAACTGCGGCAGAATCACATCGAATGCTTGTAGAAGCCGATGGCGATAACATTTTATCAGAAAGAACATGCAGAGAATGGTTTCACCGATTCAAAAGTAATGATTTTGAGGGTGGAAGACCCCTGAACAGCCGAAAAAGTTTGAGGACACCGAATTGCAGTCTCTATTGAATGAAGACGACACGCAAACGTAACCACACATCTTGCAGAACAACTAGGAGTTGCTCAACAAACCGTTTCCGATCGCTTGAAAGCAACTGGGGAAAGATCCAAAAGGAAGGTAAGTGGGTGCCACATGAATTGACAGAAAGGCAACAAGAAAATCGAAAAACCAACCAACCAATGCACTTTCAACGAGACAAAAGGAAGTCTTTTTTGCCATCGAATCGCGACTGGTGCTGGATTTATTTTGAGAATTCGAAACGCAAACAATCAGGGGTTTCACCAGGCCAGCCATCAACATGGACTGCAAAACCAAATCGTTTTGGTAAGAAGAGATTGCTTTGTGTGTTAAGGTGATATCAGAAAAGTGTGGTGTACCACGAGCTTCTAAAGCCTGGTGAAGCTGTTAATGCTGATCGCTACCGACAACAAATCATCAATTTCAACCGTGCTTTGCTGCAAAAACGACAAGAATATAAAAAGAGACAACACAAGGTAATTTTCCTACATGACAATGCAACATCACACAAAGCAATACCGGTCCAGGAAACGTTAGCGGCGCTTAACTGGGAAGTTTTATTGCATGCGGCTTATTCAACAGACTTGGCTCCCTCAGACTACCATTTGTTTTCATCGATGGGCCACGCCCTTAATGACCAGCACTTCAAAACGTCTGTTTGTTAAAACACAATCATTTACGCACTGTTCATCCGTTGACAGGTTCGCGCCGTCGCTCTTCCACTTCAACGCATTCTCTCTCACTACCCGTATCGGTCGCAAATTATTTTCCTAATTGTATAAAAATCTTTTTAATTAATAAATTTAATCGTTTCACCGTCAACCTACCAACCCATAAAAACGAAATTTATTATTTGATGTTACAATCGAACCAAACGTTATCGAAATTAAAATGTAGTCCTATTTTATTTGGGACACAGTAGTAGCGACTATCAATTTCGAAATTTCATCTGTACTACATACAATTTCTGATGGCATGACACTAATGAGAAATTAATGTATTCGAAATGAACTTCGAAATACTACACTTTTACTGTTACTGTTACTAAAGGTCCATCCGCATAAAATTCCATCGATTTATTTGTGTTACTCGGCGCGGGCGGCGAATCATAGACCATTTTGTCCTGGGCGACAACCACAGTTCGAAGGCTCACCGTACAAAATTAACGAATGTGTGAAACCTTAAGCCGAAAAAGAACGACAGTGTCACAAATGGTTGGCAAAATTTTGTTCTGAACATTTTCCACTCAATGACGCACAACGTTCAGGTCGTCCACGACCAGAGATGGATGTGCGACCATAATCAATGCAATAAACGATACGAATTGTCAAAGCACAATACGTCTACGTCCTAAACGTCGTCTAAGTTCTCAAAGTCTTTTACGTCTTCTACGGCTTCTACATCGTGTTCGTTCTAAACGTTTACGAGGTCGTCAAACATCGTCAAGGTCTTAATAAGACATTCATTTAACACACAACGCATCTGGCGATTTGCTTACACGAAACGCGTAACGAAAATGAACGATTTTTGAAATGCGTAACGAAAATGGCGATGAAAAATGGATTGTTAAATGGTTATGCGTTATCAGTTTGATGGGATTACAATGGCATTGTTTGTTTTGAACGTTTACCACTCAACCATACGATCAACGATCAGCACGACTAATCGAGAATGGAACAATGCAACAACAGAAAAGCGACCAGAATTAGCAAATCGAAAAGGCGTTGTGTTCCAATCGGACACACACACACACACACGCGGATATGGTCATTCGTCAAATATTATTGGAGTTTGATTGGGAAGTGTTACCACCCCCATCAGTTCAGACCATCAAATTACCATTTATTTCGAAGTTTTTCCATAATTTCAATAATGCTGATGATGTTAAAATGCTATTCGGTGCAGTTATTTGATGACAAGGAACATAAGTTGTGGTACGCACACACAATCCAGAAGTTAACAAGACGATGGCAAAAGGTTGGATCGAACAAAGACGGCTTTCCATTATTGAATTTCGTTATTTAATTCTATCAAATAATTGCAGTTGCTTTCTTTACAACCCAATGGACGATGAGAGTGCCAAAGCAAAAACGGAAAAACACTTCAACGCCATTTCTATTGCAAATGTCAATTGCATGACAATATATTGTTCGGTTACCCTATTTTACAGTATACCAAAAAAAAACATTTAACGCAAATAATTTTTTTAATTTAATATTTATGAATAATTTAATAATTTTAAAGAAACTTTATGCGTATGCAAAACCATCAAGTCATAAAACCCTATTTTTATTCCAACGGTATCTCTCTCTCTCTCTCGCTCTCTCTCTCTCTCTCTGTCTCTCCCCATTTCTCACCATCGATAATACGCCAACCCACACCATCGTCGCACATCCTTTTTCGTCCTTTTCAACTCTTTCCCATTTCACATTGAAACCAATTTATTTATTTTTTTATATTTTCCATTTCATTTCAGTTCCGTTGTGTGTGTTCTTTGTTTTATTTATTTTTGGCATTAGTTTTTGTTGCCTTTTTTGGTATTTTTTGCCCATTATTTTTTGCCATCTAAACGATGTAAAGTAAATATTTTAGTAATTTGGGTAGAAAAAAAACATGCACGCACACGAATTTCATTTCAATTGTTTTATGAATCGTCCAATAAAATAAAAAATCATGTGTGCGTGTGCGAGTCGTTGCCATTGCAATCGGTCTGATTGTGTGTGTAGTCAATCAATCAAAGATGGATAGTTGATGAAATACAATTATTATTGATTAATTAATTAATTAATTAATTAATTAATTCATAATGGATTTCCTTCTAAAATAATTCCAAACCTATCGATTCCATTATTTATTGAAAAACAATACCGCTGCTTTGGGTTTGTGGTTTAAATTTTAACATTTATTTATCATTTTTTTCGCCAACACATTTTCTTTTGTTTTGCTAAAATTTCCATAAATTCGAGAACTTGAAGAAGGTTGACGGTTACTAGATTTCATCGTATCAATGATGGCGTATATGTTTCGATGGACCTTCAAACGGTGGCTGGATGTAACGAAATAACGATACTGTGGCTTGATTCTCATCATGGCAAACGATCAGCATAGTTTTTTTGGTGGGCCAAACGAAAGGGAATTGCAATTGTGGTGGTCTGATCCCGGTATCGTTCCGAACATTTTTTATATTTATTTATTGTATTTAGGCAACCTTAAACTAATAAATGTATTTGATACAATTGTATCGTACAGAAAAAATTCAAACTTTCTTGAATTTATCGATGGCAATTTATTTTATCAATTTTCCAAGTACCAGTTTGTATTTAACGATAGTCTTTTTTTTAAGTAATCGCTATGCCTGCGAAGAGTCGGCATGTTTAAAAGTCGAAACCTATTTGCAATAGGCGAGAGGAAATGTATTGTATTATAGGATCATTCCATCGATAGATTTCTTAATGCAAATTTAAGAAATCATCTTTGAATTCGTTCAATTCTTGTGGTGACCAAATCTGACATTCATATTCAGTTATGGATCTAACAAGTCAAATGGATAATGGATTTTAAGCACAATGCTATGCAGTCAAGCATTTCGCACCTTTATCACTTACTGATACCGAACGCCAAACACAAATTGGTCTTATTCACAGCACAATCAATGCAATTGGTAAAAGTAAGTTTTTTTTGTTGTTCCCAGATCCAAGATGGTATGAAAATTCAAAAATTGTATTTTTCCATGACCATTCATTAACCCTTAGCGAACGAATGCCGCCATACTCCTCGCGACATTGCAAATATTTGGGAAAAAATCGAATGCCGCCGCCATTCATTCGGCATGACGTAATATATGTTCTCTCATTACTGAAAGTTTACATAAAATCCAATAAAGCGATATTAAATTATGCACATTTTCTCGCTCTGGAAATTAAGCATTTAATTTCTCCAAAAATCCTGTCGATCTACTGGTCATCGTTCTAGAAAAATGCACTCTCGTTCGATAATAATTTTAGTTTAGTTTTAAAATCATGTAAAAGTAAAATTTTATTTTGCTATAATTTGTCAAAAGCTTTACACAAATCAATAAACATCCAATCAATCGGAGAAGGATCACCAAATTTTATCCGTGCAGAAAATAACAAACTCCAATGAATTAGTAGTTGTTGATCTGCCATTCACAATTGTTGCCTGTTGTTCTGGCCAAATAACGCTGAAGTCCGGCAGCAGATAGATATAGGTAGATTAAAGTACGCAGTTATATGTGATTCGTTTCAATAAGCAACCCGCCCCCCTCCACCGCACCCTCTCTAAAATCAAAATTGTGTGTGTTTTTTCTTTTAAATTCACATCAAATTTTACCTCTCTATAAGCAAATTTATAATTTTTGTTTTTGTACAAAAACCCCTGTACAAGCAAGGTTTTCTCTATTAAACCTCTTTATTAGTGATTTGGGTCACAATTTTTGTCAAAATTATATTATAGATTTGCATGATTGAAAATTGGTTTAGGGGGAAATAATGATAGATCAGCTGTTGTTGATATTCTTCCCGCAATTTGATAATTTGATTATTTTTTAATCGTATTTGATGATTGATTATATTTTGAGTTTACTTTAAAATTGATATTCTAATATGAATAGACAATTGAGAGAAATTTCTAGATAATTAGTGTTGCAGGAGGACAGTTTTATCGTAACCAGTTTCCGGGAATTTAGTGAACATTACAATTTTGTCAATTGAAATTTAATGAAATTTTGTACGTAGGTTCATTGCCTTACATTAGACGAATTTAATTCTGGGAAAATCCATACTCAGTTATTCTGACTTGAGTTGCGCTTGCAATCTGATGAATTTGTCACATTTCTTAATCAAATTTCATGAAATGTTAAATAATAGATTTAAAGTAGGATTCTATAAGAATAATTCCTATGGAAATTCTGGCAATTTTTTTCAATCAAATCTTACGAATAGTTGATTCATTGTGTAGAACAGTGTCTAAGAAAATTCTAGGTAATCGATACCTCTCCGTTCAGTTACACTCATTAGTTTCCCGGTGAATTTGGTCATTTCTCTATCAAATTCCATGAAATTTTGTATATCAATTTCCCAGAAATGTCTAAGGCAACAATTTCGAAATTATAAAAACCATTAAAAATCATTGTAGGAATGTGCAATTGGCCAACAAAAATTTATTAACAAATGTGACTTGCTTAAAGTATAAACGGTCATTAACATATATTAAATTTGTAATAATAGTAATGTAAAAAGTAACTTTTTAAAAAATTAACTGAATTCGAAGATGAAGAATTTATTTATTAATTGATACACCCAACGGTGGCAGCGTATTTGATACTTACCAAAGTTTAACCAAACGTTGAAGTAAATTTTGTGTAACCTATTGATAATTTAAATGATTTAAAATATTTTAATTGGGTATTTCACTTACGTACACGTGTACCGAGTATGTGGGGGGTTTAAGTGATTTTAATGAAACAAATAAATATGTAAAATTCTTAAAATACAATAAAATTATGCTAAAAATTATATTTTCACGTTCAAAATATATATTGATTTAATAAAATTTTTGAAATTCATGTCAAATAATTCTAAATATATTAGTACACTAATACATAAACACACACACACACACACACACACACAGCACACAACTAACCTTACACTTCCATTACTTGATTCTTCGTCTTCATTTGGTTCGATAAATTGTAATTGGGAACGTTTATGACGCCACCACAGATAACCACCGGCCAACAATAATAGAATTGATATGATCACACCTAAAGTTGCTAAACATCCAATTAGAATTCCACTTGCCATAACAAATTAATAATTTAAAATTCTAATTAAAATCTTTTGATTATTAGATGCTTCTTCTTCTTCTTCTTCTTCTTCTTCTTCTTCTTCTTCTTTTTTCAAATTGTTAAATATTTTAAAATTTAAGTTTTATAAATGTAATATTTTGTTCCCCTAAATTTTGTAAATCCGCGTCTGTAAAAAAAAAACAAAATTAATTAAAAAATATATTTTAAAATTTTTATAAAAAAAATTAATTTGAAATTTAAATTTTCGGAAAAAATAATGTATTGAGCGGGTGTGGAGGCGCCACTCAAAGGACCCGCCATTTAATTTTCAATATGCTACACCTAAATTGTTATGTACTGACCAGCATTAGCTTTTTTTCTTCCCATTTTAGCTCAGCGATAATTTCTTCGCTCACTTTCTTTACACACAATTAGTGTGTAGTTTTTGAGAGGGGCGTGGCTGTTATTTCATCAGTCCATTCAAAACAGTGTCGCAATTACATATAAATTTTGAATTGACCGTTTTACATTTCCGGACCATTTGTGTTTGTAGTCAAAGACCGTGTCCCATATGGCATGGTGGTAAAAACTAAACAAAGGAATATTTTGGTGGGCCCGATAGTTTTACAGTGTAAAAATGGCGATAAGGTTAATCGAAAAAAAAACAAATTAGAAGAAATGTAGGCCAGAAAACAATTCAGAAATCTATTCTATTCACAAATCCATGGGTAATATCTAAAGTATAATTCTATCGCTTCCAAGTATCTAAGTTAACGTTAAGCTCAACGGTACACTGTTAACCACGGATTTTCAAAAGAAAATCTTTAACGCCGCGCACTACAATCGATACTGTTGGTCACACAGTCGCAATCTTCACACACGTATAATTTCTGAAGGATTTTCAACACCACAAAAATTCACTGCTCGGCTCAGCATTGCTTCCATTGCTCGTGCATCGTAACAATTATGTACATGAATTATCATTCCATTCGTTCATTTTTTGGAAAATCGAGCAAAACCATCACACGATGGATGATGAGGAATCCTTCATTCCATTAGTGCACATTATTATGTAAACCTTTGCCATGCAAATGTCATGCCATGTATTTTCGTACCCAAAATCCTTAGAATAACCAATCAGAAATCTATTTATATATAATGGAATAATATACCATTTCGATCGAATAGATGGGTAGACAGTCATCCGGCTGCTAAATTGAGTAAGGAATAAATCCATTGTAAAAGCTCGGATAAATTAAGTTTTTTTTCTCTATAATTACCCATTCAGTTCGGTCAGTGTTTGTCGGTATTATAACCCACACACTTTGTTACATTATAACATTTAAATCTGATTGGCATTTCGTTCAGCATCGGATGAAGAAGGGATGCGATTTTGGAATGGAAACCAACTGAAAACCTGGTGATTGGATAACTCCAGCTATACGAATCGTACATGATCCATTAAATGTTATGTACTTTAAAAGATCACACAATAAAAACTTTCACACACGCATTGACACAAATCGGCAGACATAACTTTGTACAAAAATTTTATGATATTATTACCCAATCGTTATAATAACACCTGTCCGTCCGTCCGTCCACCCGATCCTATGTCAACGTCAAACACCTGTCAAATGCAAACCAATAAAAACACACACCGTTAATCAGTTTTTTGTTATTGTTTTTAATTGGAAACAATTTATTTTATGTGGTGTCGATGTTCGTCGGAGCGGTGGCACCCGTCCGTCGTCATATCAACGTATTAAGAAATGGGGAAATATAATAAAAAAACCAAAAGAATGGATAAAGTTTTTTGTGATGGAAAAATTACAGTAACACTTAACCCTTTTTTTTTTTGTCCGCCTCAGGTGAATTGACGGGTTTTTCTATTCTTTCCGTTTTCTCTTCATCGAAATTATGCAAAATAAATAAAATAAAAAGTAATTTAAAACAAAATTTAATCTTTCTAACGGTTTACTTTAATATTTACAACAACAATGTTATTACATATTTTATATTTTATGTACAGTTATTTTGTTAATTAGTTAGAGTTCGTTATTATTTGATTGAGACTCGCTTTCATGTATTTAATGTTATTATAAGGGTAGATTATCACACATCTAATCAATTTAATCAACCCCAACAAACAAACACAAACACACACACACACACACACACACACACAGTTTTTATATTAGTTACATAACCAAACAGTATATAATACATGTGTTTCCCATCTACTATTTCGTATCTTTATTTCTACCCTTGTCTCTGAATAAATATTTACAGTTAAATATAAACAGAATACACTTGAATCGCATAGCATAAGCGAGTGTGTGTGTGTGTGTGTGTGTGTGTGTGTAGGTGTATATTATTTTTATTAAAGAAAAGTTTTTGGTAAATTGTACCTCATCCCACAAAAAAGTAAATAAATAAATAGTGTACCCCAATCTCTTTATGTCTCTTCGCACGCTTCACTCAACCACGAATATTTTTCCCTACAAAAACATTGTCTGTATTCTATTATTTTTTAACATTTATAAAAATTGATGTTCTGGAAAATGTAAATGTGTGGGGTTTTTTTTTTTTTTGTTATTTTTGCTGTATTCTTTGGGGCGACGGTGTGCGCGGAGAGGGGGGTCACGGGGGTAATATTTTAAGCAGTAATTTTTTATGAAAATTTACATATTTTATGCATGTAATTATGATATTTATGGTAATTAGATTTTGGTACGAGACGCAACGGGTGCGATGAATTAGAGGTAAACGATGAATGGGAAACGAGGCGACAAAACAACAACAATATTGTAATGGTGCCGAATGAAACAATGGCAGCGTAATAAAATACGATCGATTTCCGATTTACGCATTATGCAAGATGCATTAATACGTTCAATATTGGTGCCGGACACAGAACCAAGAACAATTACTTCGAATTTTCGAAAAGTACTCCGTGCCGTATTTGGTCACGCCGTCAAAGAACAGAATGGTTGGAGGCGAAGATACAATTTTGAATTAGACAAGTTGAACGAGGGCAATCAAATTGATTGTTAAAACAATCAAAATCAATAGATTGAGATGGCTGTTGGACACGTAGTACGCGCATGGAGACGGAACGTTTGCCGAAAAAACTGTTAAATAGTAAACCAGAAGGTAGAAGGAGAGCCGGAAGACCTAAGGCGAGATGGCAATAAAATGTTATATAAAGATCCTTAAAATTCGGGGGATTGGAATACATTTCGGCTGCGGATAGGTCAGGTTGGAAAAACGTGTTTGGGGGATGCAGGCTAAAACCACACCTGGATTATAACGCCATGGAGTTAGGAGTAAGTAAGTAAGATGCATCATAGAAAAATCGTACAACAACGACAACAACCCACTTCGTAAAATCGAATACGATAATTATAGAAACAGTTATTTAAGAGGCGCGAAAAGATTTTACGAAGGTTTGAGATCACAAATAAAATCATGATCGAAAAAATAACGGAACAGCGACAAATTATTTTGATTCAAAAAAAATATAGACACCACATCGCTCCGGATAGTATAAAGAATGGGCCAAACTAAAGTGGCGGCGATGGTGGAAATACGAAAACTGTGATTTAATAGGAGAAGTATGGCAGCAATGTAATGCAAAGATACGAGAAATTAACAAATATTTTCAACCACAAAATTAGGCGATGGTGGAGGTATATTTCGGGTTGAAGATGGTGATCAGTAAACTACACACTGTAAACGGTCACCACAGAAACCCAGTATGTAAATCATTCGATTGTCGAATGAGCACACATTTCAATCGGCAGAAAACAGAAGGGATGGTGACAAAAAAGGTCGTTATAGATATATTAAAACGTTTAATAAAATCATCAAGAATTATTGGAATTTTTTCTAGCCACAATAGAATGGTGAAAAAAAAATGTTGGCACCAACAATTTCGGAAAATATGTGTGACCAAAAAATAAAAGTAATTTTCCCACCTAAACCGGTTACGAACCACAGCCGTTTAGATCGATTAGTTTTGTAGATGACATCTTTTCGTTTGCAAACAATGTGGCAAGGGTGGTGGTGGTTGATTACGTGGCCGGCACAATGCTACAGGAATTCCCAGCAAAAAAAATAAAATCCAAGATGCATATCAATGTGGGAAATCAACATCGTTGGTGCGAGTCACTAAAAGACGGTATATCTGGATGGCCAAAAGGGTTTTTTTTTGTTTTCATAGCCGGGAAGGGAGAAATAACACGGCAGCAAAGTCGTTCCAATCAATTTCATAGCATAGAAATTTTTCAACAATCATAGCCCAAAATAGTGGCAATCGATTTGATACATTTTCAATTATTGCAAGAGAAAAATAAAATTCAAAATTATATATTAATTTATGTTTCTCGGATAGTTCGGTCTGTCTGAAAGAATAGAACGTTTCAAGATGAAGGCAAACAATAACTAAAATAAAATAGAAGAAAACGAAGTATTTTGAAAAATACAAACAATTTTTATTAATCTTAAATTTTGGTATAATTTTCGTAAAATACATTTTCTCAGAGCAAAAGCTTTTGTGTCATTTGTTGGGTGTTTGCATTAATTACAGTTATTTTAGAACACCTAATCTTTTATCAAAATTCGATATTTCGTCAATTAAAAATTTATGTTACATTTTATTCAAAAGAATCTTCACATTCACTTTTTACAGGCGATGGGATTTCAAGTTTTGTTTCAAATATTTCCAATTGCGATACCAATTCATAGCTTTGTTGTTCCGGATCGGCGACTTGTGAATTACCATCGAATTCATTGTAATCGGCCGATTCTTGTTCCACTTTTATCGGATTTTGTGGACTGTTACTGAGTGTAAAATCTAACTCAGGATCCATTTGTGACAAGTCTTCTTGTAATTTCTGTTCGTTTCGATCAAAATAACCACTTGAGTTTGGTTGTGGTGACATCTGTTTGAATTTTGGTTTTACTTCGACAATTTCGGATGCATTTGAATCGAATTCATCGATATCTTTACCAAACACCAAATCAGTTGAAGATGTTTCATTTTTCTTTGCTATTAAAACCGAACTTTTACAATTTTTCTTGTGATTCTTTAGAGAAGATAATCGTGAAAATAATTTCTTACACACAGAACATCTATGTGGTTTGTCATGTGCATTCATGTGTTGTTTTAATTCTCCAATAGTGTAAAAATTCTTCAAACACTTGTTACATTTATGTGGCCTTTTTCTTCCATTGTGAATATTCATGTGCACTTTTAAATTCGACAAAGTGCAAAATTCGCCTGAACAAATATCACATTTATATTTGCAACCATTATTTTTTCGATTGTGTATATTTAAGTTTGATTTACTTCCAAATTTTTTAGCACAATGGCTACATTTGTATGGTTTCACTCCAGTATGAGTTGCAATGTGACGATTTAGACGATATTTTATTGCAAATGCTTTCGGACAATGGCTACATTTGTATGGTTTCACTCCAGTATGATTTGCAATGTGTTGTTTTAGATATTGTTGTGTTGTAAATGCTTTCGGACAATGACTACATTTGTATGGTTGAACTCCAGTGTGAGTTGCAATGTGACGTTTTAGACGATATTTTATTGCAAATGCTTTCGGACAATGGCTACATTTGTATGGTTTCACTCCAGTATGAGTTGCAATGTGATGTTTTAGACGATATTTTATTGCAAATTCTTTCGGACAATGGCTACATTTGTATCCTTTCACTCCAGTATGACTTGCACTATGAATTTTTAATTCTTGACCTGATTCAAATTCTTTCGAGCAAACGTCACATTTGAGTAAATGTTTACCGCTGTGAATTTTCATATGTCGTACCAAGCTTGATTTAGTTGAATATGTTTTCTGACAAACGTCGCATTTGTATAATTTTTTATCAGCCAACAAATTTTGTTGCTTCTTGTCACTTCGATTTTGTTTTCCATTCATTTTCACTAATAATTCGATTTCTTTTGGTTTTGATTAGTACAAAAATATATTGATTTTCGAATTTTCTAGTAATTCCCGAATAATCTTTCACTATTTCACTTTTCGCTAATTTTTATAAACCGAAAAGCAATCCATCCACGATGAAATTTCAAATAGAACTGATGAGATAATTGTGGTATTTGTTAAATGTGACGGAAAAAGTATTACCAGATTAAAAATTTTATTAGAATATTGATTAGATATTTCAGGAACATTCTTTCCATAAATTTGACAGTTGATTAACAAAAAAGTATTGCCTGAATAAGTTAAATCAAAATCAGTATTACCCAATATTAAAACAAAAAGGTCGGTCAAATATTACTTCAAGAAAAATATTAACTTTTATTATTGCTTCATCATATTATGCACCGATTAGGATTTAATTGATATCAAATCTAGTACTTTTCCAATTGAACAACCGGCATATAGCTGAACATCATCCTATATAACATTTGCTATTACTAGATTGAACCCTGAGCCACCTCAAACTTTTGCAGGCAAAATATTTGAAGATGAGCCACAATAAAAACAACATATTTCGATCCATCACATAAGCAACTTTTCCCAACACTAGAATATATACAGAATCCGAAGGTAAGGATTTGCCGTATCTCTATCAACAGTTTTAAAGTTTTAAATCCCGGTACTTGTAATTAGTGGAAAAAACGACAGAAAATGTCGAAACAAAGAACTGGTAAATTGACTAAGATCGAGAAGGTTGTGTCGAAATTACCATGTGACATAAATGTTGAATTGCAATCATTCTTTCTCGAATAGATATGCGTCGGTGTCCGGAATAATTTCACATTCGAAGTGAAAGATAAATTTCAGAATAAAAGAAGTTCAAGTATTTTGAAAAATACAAACAATTTTTATTAATATTAAATTTTGGTATAATTTTCGTAAAATACATTTTCTCAGAGCAAAAGCTTTTGTGTCATTTGTTGGGTGTTTGCATTAATTACAGTTATTTTTAGAAATCCTAATCTTTTATCAATATTCGATATTTCGTCAATTAAAAATTTATGTTATATTTTATTCAAAAGAATCTTCACATTCACTTTTTACAGGCGATGCGATTTCAAGTTTTGTTTCAAATATTTCCAATTGCGATACCAATTCATAGTTTTGTTGTTCGGGATCGGCGACTTGTGAATTACCATCGAATTCATTGTAATCGGCCGATTCTTGTTCCACTTTTATCGGATTTTGTGGACTGTTACCAAGTGTAAAATCTAACTCAGGATCCATTTGTGACAAGTCTTCTTGTAATTTCTGTTCGTTTCGATCAAAATAACCGCTTGAGTTTGGTTGTGGTGACATCTGTTTGAATTTTGGTTTTACTTTGACAATTTCGGATGCATTTGATTCGAATTCATCGATATCTTTAGCAATCACCAAATCAGTTGAAGATGTTTCATTTTTCTTTGCTATTAAAGCCGAACTTTTACATTTTTTCTTGTGATTCTTTAGGTAACATAATCGTGAAAATAATTTCTTACACACAGAACATTTATGTGGTTTGTCATGTGTATTCATGTGTTGTTCTAATTCTTTAATAGTGTAAAATTTCTTCAAACACTTGTTACATTTATGTGGCCTTTTTCTTCCACTGTGAATATTCATGTGCACTTTTAAATTCGTCAAAGTGCAAAATTCGCCTGAACAAATATCACATTTACATTTGCAACTATTATTTGTTCGATTGTGTTTATTTAGTGTTGATTTACTTACAAATTGTTTTGCACAATGGCTACATTTGTATAGTTCAACTCCAGTATGAGTTGCAATGTGATCTTTTAGTTGATATTTTGTTCCAAATGTGTTCAGACAATGGCTACATTTGTATGGTTTCACTCCAGTATGAGTTGCAATGTGACGTTTTAGTTGTTGTTTTATTGCAAATGCTTTCGGACAATGGCTACATTTGTATGGTTTAACTCCAGTATGATTTGCAATGTGTTGTTTTAGATATTGTTGTGTTGTAAATGCTTTCGGACAATGACTACATTTGTATGGTTGAACTCCAGTGTGAGTTGCAATGTGACGTTTTAGACGATATTTTATTGCAAATGCTTTCGGACAATGGCTACATTTGTATGGTTTCACTCCAGTATGACTTGCAATGTGACGTTTTAGACGTTGTTTTATTGCATATGCTTTCGGGCAATGGCTACATTTGTATCCTTTCACTCCAGTATGACATGCACTATGAATTTTTAATTCTTGATTTGTTTTAAATTCTTTCGAACAAACGTCACATTTGAATAAATTTTTACCGCTGTGAATTTTCATATGTCGTTCCAAGTTTGATTTATTTAAAAATATTTTCTGACAAACGTCGCATTTGTATAATTTTTTATCAGCCAACAAATTTTGTTGCTTCTTGTCACTTCGATTTTATTTTCCATTCATTTTCACTAATAATTCGATTTCTTTTGGTTTCGATTAATACAAAAATATATTGATTTTCGAATTTTCTAGTAATTCCCGAATAATCTTTCACTATTTCACTTTTCGCTAATTTTTATAAACCGAAAAGCAATCCATCCACGATGAAATTTCAAATAGAACTGATTAGAGAATTATTGTGTTTGTTAAATGTGACGGAAAAAGTATTACCAGATTAAAATTTTTATTAGAATATTGATTAGATATTTCAGGAACATTCTTTCCATAAATTTGACAGTTGATTAACAAAAAAGTATTGCCAGATAAGTTAAATCAAAATCAGTATTACCCAATATTAAAACAAAAAGGTCGGTCAAATATTATTTTTGGAAAAATTTTAACTTTTATTATTGCTTCATCATTTTATGCACCGATTAGGATTTAATTGATATCAAATCTAGTACTTTTCCAATTGAACAACCGGCATATAGCTGAATATCATCCTATATAACATTTACTATTAGTAGATTGAACCCTGAGCCACCCCAAACTTTTGTAGGCAAAATATTTGAATATTAACCACAGCAAAATCAACATATTGCGATCCATTACATAAGCAACTTTTCCCAATACTAGAATATATACAGAATCCGAAGGTAAGGATTTGCCGTATCTCTATCAACAGTTTTAAAGTTTTTAAAATCCCGGTACTTGTAATTAGTGGGAAAAACGACAGAAAATGTCGAAACAAAGAACTGGTAAATTGACTAAGATCGAGAAGGTTGTGTCGAAATTACCATGTGACATAAATGTTGAATTACAATCATTCTTTTTTGAATAGATATGCGTCGGTGTCCGGAATAATTTCATATTCGAATTGAAAGATAAATTTCAAAATAAAAGAAGTTCGAGTATTTTGAAAAATACAAACAATTTTTATTAATATTAAATTTTGGTATAATTTTCGTAAAATACATTTTCTCAGAGCAAAAGCTTTTGTGTCATTTGTTGGGTGTTTGCATTAATTACAGTTATTTTAGAACAACTAATCTTTTATCAAAATTCGATATTTCATCAATTAAATTTTATGTTAATGAAAAGAATCTTCACATTCACTTTTTACAGGCGATGCGATTTCAAGTTTTGTTTCAAATATTTCCAATTGCGATACCAATTCATAGTTTTGTTGTTCCGGATCGGTGACTTGTGAATTACCATCGAATTCATTGTAATCGGCCGATTCTTGTTCCACTTTTATCGGATTTTGTGGACTGTTACTGAGTGTAAAATCTAACTCAGGATCCATTTGTGACAAGTCTTCTTGTAATTTCTGTTCGTTTCGATCAAAATAACCACTTGAGTTTGGTTGTGGTGACATCTGTTTGAATTTTGGTATTACTTCGACAATTTCGGATGCATTTGATTCGAATTCATTGATATCTTTACCAAACACCAAATCAGTTGAAGATGTTTCATTTTTCTTTGCTATTAAAGCCGAATTTTTACATTTTTTCTTGTGATTCTTTAGGTAACATAATCGTGAAAATAATTTCTTACACACAGAACATCTATGTGGTTTGTCATGTGCATTCATGTGTTGTTTTAATTTTGTAATAGTGTAAAATTTCTTCAAACACTTTTTACATTTATGTGGCCTTTTTCTTCCATTGTGAATATTCATGTGCACTTTTAAATTCGGCAAAGTGCAAAATTCGCCTGAACAAATATCACATTTATATTTGCAACTATTATTTGTTCGATTGTGTGTATTTAAGGTTGATTTACTTACAAATTTTTTTGCACAATGGCTACATTTGTATGGTTTCACTCCAGTATGAGTTGCAATGTGACGTTTTAGACGAAATTTTATTGCAAATGCTTTCGGACAATGGCTACATTTGTATGGTTTCACTCCAGTATGAGTTGCAATGTGACGTTTTAGACGAAATTTTATTGCAAATGCTTTCGGGCAATGGCTACATTTGAATGGTTTCACTCCAGTATGATTTGCAATGTGAATTTTTAGACATTCTTTTGTTGCAAATGCGTTCGGACAATGACTACATTTGTATGGTTTCACTCCAGTATGACTTGCAATGTGACGTTTTAGACGATATTTTATTGCATATGCTTTCGGGCAATGGCTACATTCGTATCCTTTCACTCCAGTATGACTTGCACTATGAATTTTTAATTCTTGATTTGATTTAAATTCTTTTGAACAAACGTAACATTTGAATAAATTTTTACCGCTGTGAATTTTCATATGTCGTGCCAAATTTGATTTAGTTGAAAATATTTTCTGACAAACGTCGCATTGGTGTAATTTTTTATCAGCCAACAAATTTTGTTGCTTCTTGTCACTTCGATTTTGTTTTCCATTCATTTTCACTAATAATTCGATTTCTTTTGGTTTTGATTAGTACAAAAATATATTGATTTTCGAATTTTCTAGTAATTTCGATTAATTTTTAACTATTTCACTTTTACGCTAATTTTTATAAACCGAAAAACGATCCATCCACATTGAAATTTCAAATAGAACTGATGAGATAATTGTGGTATTTGTTAAATGTGACGGAAAAAGTATTACCAGATTAAAATTTTTAATAGAATATTGATTAGATATTTCAGGAACATTCTTTCCATAAATTTGACAGTTGATTAACAAAAAAGTATTGCCTGAATAAGTTAAATCAAAATCAGTATTACCCAATATTAAAACAAAAAGGTCGGTCAAATATTATTTTTGGAAAAATTTTAACTTTTATTATTGCTTCATCATATCATGCACCGATTAGGATTTAATTGATATGAAATCAAGTACATTTCCAATTGAACAACCGGCATATAGCTGAATATCATTCTATATAACATTTACTATTAGTAGATTGAACCCTGAGCCACCCCAAACTTTTGTAGGCAAAATATTTGAATATTAACCACAGCAAAATCAACATATTGCGATCCATTACATAAGCAACTTTTCCCAATACTAGAATATATACAGAATCCGAAGGTAAGGATTTGCCGTATCTCTATCAACAGTTTTAAAGTTTTTAAAATCCCGGTACTTGTAATTAGTGGGAAAAACGACAGAAAATGTCGAAACAAAGAACTGGTAAATTGACTAAGATCGAGAAGGTTGTGTCGAAATTACCATGTGACATATATGTTGAATTACAATCATTCTTTCTCGAATAGAAATGCGTCGGTGTCCGGAATAATTTCACATTCGAATTGAAAGATAAATTTCAAAATAAAAGAAGTTCGAGTATTTTGAAAAATACAAACAATTTTTATTAAAATTAAGATACATTTTCTCAAAGCAAAGCTTTTTTGTCATTTTTTGGGTGTTTGCATTAATTACAGTTATTTTAGAACACTTAATCTTTTATTAAAATTCGATATTTCGTCAATTAAGAATTTATGTTATATTTTATTCAAAAGAATCTTCACATTCACTTTTTACAGGCGATGCGATTTCAAGTTTTGTTTCAAATATTTCCAATTGCGATACCAATTCATAGTTTTGTTGTTCGGGATCAGCAACTTCTGAATTACCATCGAATTCATTGTAATCGGCCGATTCTTGTTCCACTTTTATCGGATTTTGTGGACTGTTACCAAGCGTTAAATCTAACTCTGGATCCATTTGTGACAAGTCTTCTTGTAATTTCTGTTCGTTTCGATCAAAATAACCGCTTGAGTTTGGTTGTGGTGACATCTGTTTGAATTTTGGTTTTACTTCGACAATTTCGGATGCATTTGATTCGAATTCATCGATATCTTTACCAAACACCAAATCAGTTGAAGATGTTTCATTTTTCTTTGCTATTAAAACCGAACTTTTACAATTTTTCTTGTGATTCTTTAGAGAAGATAATCGTGAAAATAATTTCTTACACACAGAACATTTATGTGGTTTGTCATGTGCATTCATGTGTTGTTTTAAATCATTAATAGTGTAAAATTTCTTCAAACACTTGTTACATTTATGTGGCCTTTTTCTTCCATTGTGAATATTCATGTGCACTTTTAAATTCGACAAAGTGCAAAATTCGCCTGAACAAATATCACATTTATATTTGCAACCATTATTTTTTCGATTGTGTATATTTAAGTTTGATTTACTTCCAAATTTTTTAGCACAATGGCTACATTTGTATGGTTTCACTCCAGTATGAGTTGCAATGTGACGATTTAGACGATATTTTATTGCAAATGCTTTCGGACAATGGCTACATTTGTATGGTTTCACTCCAGTATGAGTTGCAATGTGACGATTTAGACGATATTTTATTGCAAATGCTTTCGGACAATGGCTACATTTGTATGGTTTCACTCCAGTATGAGTTGCAATGTGATGTTTTAGACGATATTTTATTGCAAATTCTTTCGGACAATGGCTACATTTGTATCCTTTCACTCCAGTATGACTTGCACTATGAATTTTTAATTCTTGACCTGATTCAAATTTTTTCGAACAAACGTCACATTTGAGTAAATGTTTACCGCTGTGAATTTTCATATGTCGTACCAAGCTTGATTTAGTTGAATATGTTTTCTGACAAACGTCGCATTTGTGTAATTTTTTATCAGCCAACAAATTTTGTTGCTTCTCGCCACTTCGATTTTGTTTTCCATTCATTTCCACTAATAATTCGATTTCTTTTGGTTTCGATTAATACAAAAATATATTGATTTTCGAATTTTCTAGTAATTCCCGAATAATCTTTCACTATTTCACTTTTCGCTAATTTTTATAAACCGAAAAGCAATCCATCCACGATGAAATTTCAAATAGAACTGATTAGAGAATTATTGTGTTTGTTAAATGTGACGGAAAAAGTATTACCAGATTAAAATTTTTATTAGAATATTGATTAGATATTTCAGGAACATTCTTTCCATAAATTTGACAGTTGATTAACAAAAAAGTATTGCCTGATTAAGTTAAATTAAATTCAGTATTACCCAATATTAAAACAAAAAGATAGGTCAAATATTACCTCAAGAAAAATATTAACTTTTATTATTGTTCATCATATTATGCACCGGTTAGGATTTAATTGATATGAAATCTAGTACTTTTCTCATTGAACAACCGGCATATAGCTGAACATCATCCTATATAACATTTGCTATTAGCTGATTGAACCCTGAGCCACCCCAAAATTTTGTAGGCAAATTATTGAAGATGAGCCACAACGAAATCAACATATTGCGATCCATCACAAACGCAACTTTTCCCAACACTAGAATATATACAGAATCCGAAGGTAAGGATTTGCCGTATCTCTATCAACAGTTTTAAAGTTTTTAAATCCCGGTACTTGTAATTAGTGGGAAAAACGACAGAAAATGTTGAAACAAAGAACTGGTAAATTGACTAAGATCGAGAAGGTTGTGTCGAAATTACCATGTGACATATATGTTGAATTACAATCATTCTTTCTCGAATAGATATGCGTCGGTGTCCGGAATAATTTCACATTCGAATTGAAAGATAAATTTCAAAATAAAAGAAGTTCAAGTATTTTGAAAAATACAAACAATTTTTATTAATATTAAGATACATTTTCTCAGAGCAAAAACGTTTGTGTCATTTGTTGGGTGTTTGCATTAATTACAGTTATTTTAGAACACCTAATCTTTTATCAAAATTCGATATTTCGTCAATTAAAAATTTATGTTACATTTTATTCAAAAGAATCTTCACATTCACTTTTTACAGGCGATGCGATTTCAAGTTTTGTTTCAAATATTTCCAATTGCGATACCAATTCATAGCTTTGTTGTTCCGGATCGGCGACTTGTGAATTACCATAGAATTCATTGTAATCGGCCGATTCTTGTTCCACTTTTATCGGATTTTGTGGACTGTTACTGAGTGTAAAATCTAACTCAGGATCCATTTGTGACAAGTCTTCTTGTAATTTCTGTTCGTTTCGATCAAAATAACCACTTGAGTTTGGTTGTGGTGACATCTGTTTGAATTTTGGTTTTACTTCGACAATTTCGGATGCATTTGATTCGAATTCATCGATATCTTTACCAAACACCAAATCAGTTGAAGATGTTTCATTTTTCTTTGCTATTAAAACCGAACTTTTACAATTTTTCTTGTGATTCTTTAGAGAAGATAATCGTGAAAATAATTTCTTACACACAGAACATTTATGTGGTTTGTCATGTGCATTCATGTGTTGTTTTAAATCATTAATAGTGTAAAATTTCTTCAAACACTTGTTACATTTATGTGGCCTTTTTCTTCCACTGTGAATATTCATGTGCACTTTTAAATTCGACAAAGTGCAAAATTCGCCTGAACAAATATCACATTTATATTTGCAACTATTATTTTTTCGATTGTGTTTATTTAGTGTTGATTTACTTACAAATTTTTTTGCACAATGGCTACATTTGTATGGTTTCACTCCAGTATGAGTTGCAATGTGATCTTTTAGTTGATATTTTGTTTCAAATGTGTTCAGACAATGGCTACATTTGTATGGTTTCACTCCAGTATGAGTTGCAATGTGACGTTTTAGTTGTTGTTTTATTGCAAATGCTTTCGGACAATGGCTACATTTGTATGGTTTAACTTCAGTATGATTTGCAATGTGTTGTTTTAGATATTGTTGTGTTGTAAATGCTTTCGGACAATGACTACATTTGTATGGTTTAACTCCAGTGTGAGTTGCAATGTGACGTTTTAGACGATATATTATTGCAAATGCTTTCGGACAATGACTACATTTGAATGGTTTCACTTCAGTGTGACTTGCACTATGTATTTTTAATTCTTGATTTGATTTAAATTCTTTCGAACAAACGTCACATTTGAATAAATGTTTACCGCTGTGAATTTTCATATGTCGTTCCAAGGTTGATTTATTTGCAAATATTTTCTGACAAACGTCGCATTTGTATAATTTTTTATCAGCCAACAAATTTTGTTGCTTCTTGTCACTTCGATTTTGTTTTCCATTCATTTTCACTAATAATTCGATTTCTTTTGGTTTCGATTAATACAAAAATATATTGATTTTCGAATTTTCTAGTAATTCCCGAATAATCTTTCACTATTTCACTTTTCGCTAATTTTTATAAACCGAAAAGCAATCCATCCACGATGAAATTTCAAATAGAACTGATTAGAGAATTATTGTATTTGTTAAATGTGACGGAAAAAGTATTACCAGATTAAAATTTTTATTAGAATATTGATTAGATATTTCAGGAACATTCTTTCCATAAATTTGACAGTTGATTAACAAAAAAGTATTGCCAGATAAGTTAAATCAAAATCAGTATTACCCAATATTAAAACAAAAAGGTCGGTCAAATATTATTTTTGGAAAAATTTTAACTTTTATTATTGCTTCATCATTTTATGCACCGATTAGGATTTAATTGATATCAAATCAAGTACTTTTCCAATTGAACAACCGGCATATAGCTGAATATCATCCTATATAACATTTACTATTAGTAGATTGAACCCTGAGCCACCCCAAACTTTTGTAGGCAAAATATTTGAATATTAACCACAGCAAAATCAACATATTGCGATCCATCACATAAGCAAATTTTCCCAATACTAGAATATATACAGAATCCGAAGGTAAGGATTTGCCGTATCTCTATCAACAGTTTTAAAGTTTTTAAAATCCCGGTACTTGTAATTAGTGGGAAAAACGACAGAAAATGTTGAAACAAAGAACTGGTAAATTGACTAAGATCGAGAAGGTTGTGTCGAAATTACCATGTGACATAAATGTTGAATTACAATCATTCTTTCTCGAATAGATATGCGTCGGTGTCCGGAATAATTTCACATTCGAATTGAAAGATAAATTTCAGAATAAAAGAAGTTCAAGTATTTTGAAAAATACAAACAATTTTTATTAAAATTAAGATACATTTTCTCAAAGCAAAGCTTTTGTGTCATTTGTTGGGTGTTTGCATTAATTACAGTTATTTTAGAACAACTAATCTTTTATCAAAATTCGATATTTCGTCAATTAAAAATTTATGTTACATTTTATTCAAAAGAATCTTCACATTCACTTTTTACAGGCGATGCGATTTCAAGTTTTGTTTCAAATATTTCCAATTGCGATACCAATTCATAGTTTTGTTGTTCGGGATCAGCAACTTCTGAATTACCATCGAATTCATTGTAATCGGCCGATTCTTGTTCCACTTTTATCGGATTTTGTGGACTGTTACCAAGCGTTAAATCTAACTCTGGATCCATTTGTGACAAGTCTTCTTGTAATTTCTGTTCGTTTCGATCAAAATAACCGCTTGAGTTTGGTTGTGGTGACATCTGTTTGAATTTTGGTTTTACTTCGACAATTTCGGATGCATTTGATTCGAATTCATCGATATCTTTACCAAACACCAAATCAGTTGAAGATGTTTCATTTTTCTTTGCTATTAAAACCGAACTTTTACAATTTTTCTTGTGATTCTTTAGAGAAGATAATCGTGAAAATAATTTCTTACACACAGAACATTTATGTGGTTTGTCATGTGCATTCATGTGTTGTTTTAAATCATTAATAGTGTAAAATTTCTTCAAACACTTGTTACATTTATGTGGCCTTTTTCTTCCACTGTGAATATTCATGTGCACTTTTAAATTCGACAAAGTGCAAAATTCGCCTGAACAAATATCACATTTATATTTGCAACTATTATTTGTTCGATTGTGTTTATTTAGTGTTGATTTACTTACAAATTTTTTTGCACAATGGCTACATTTGTATGGTTTCACTCCAGTATGTGTTGCAATGTGAAGTGTTAGACGTTGTTGTGTTGCAAATGCGTTCGGACAATGACTACATTGGTATGTCTTCACTCCAATATGACTTGCAATGTGAGGTTTTAGACATTGTTTTGTTGCAAATTCTTTCGGACAATAGCTACATTTGTATGGTTTCACTCCAGTATGAGTTGCAATGTGACGTTTTAGTTGTTGTTTTATTGCAAATGCTTTCGGACAATGGCTACATTTGTATGGTTTCACACCAGTATGATTTGCAATGTGTTGTTTTAGATATTGTTGTGTTGTAAATGCTTTCGGACAATGACTACATTTGTATGGTTTAACTCCAGTGTGAGTTGCAATGTGACGTTTTAGACGATATTTTATTGCAAATGTTTTCGGACAATGACTACATTTGAATGGTTTCACTTCAGTGTGACTTGCACTATGAATTTTTAATTCTTGATTTGATTTAAATTCTTTCGAACAAACTTCACATTTGAATAAATGTTTACCGCTATGAATTTTCATATGTCGTTCCCAGGTTGATTTATTTGCAAATATTATCTGACAAACGTCGCATTTGTATAATTTTTTATCAGCCAACAAATTTTGTTGCTTCTTGTCACTTCGATTTTGTTTTCCATTCATTTTCACTAATAATTCGATTTCTTTTGGTTTTGATTAGTACAAAAATATATTGATTTTCGAATTTTCTAGTAATTCCCGAATAATCTTTCACTATTTCACTTTTCGCTAATTTTAATAAACCGAAAAGCAATCCATCCACGATGAAATTTCAAATAGAACTGATTAGAGAATTATTGTATTTGTTAAATGTGACGGAAAAAGTATTACCAGATTAAAATTTTTAATAGAATATTGATTAGATATTTCAGGAACATTCTTTCCATAAATTTGACAGTTGATTAACAAAAAAGTATTGCCAGATAAGTTAAATCAAAATCAGTATTACCCAATATTAAAACAAAAAGGTCGGTCAAATATTATTTTTGGAAAAATTTTAACTTTTATTATTGCTTCATCATTTTTTGCACCGATTAGGATTTAATTGATATCAAATCTAGTACTTTTCCAATTGAACAACCGGCATATAGCTGAATATCATCCTATATAACATTTACTATTAGTAGATTGAACCCTGAGCCACCCCAAACTTTTGTAGGCAAAATATTTGAATATTAACCACAGCAAAATCAACATATTGCGATCCATCACATAAGCAAATTTTCCCAATACTAGAATATATACAGAATCCGAAGGTAAGGATTTGCCGTATCTCTATCAACAGTTTTAAAGTTTTTAAAATCCCGGTACTTGTAATTAGTGGGAAAAACGACAGAAAATGTTGAAACAAAGAACTGGTAAATTGACTAAGATCGAGAAGGTTGTGTCGAAATTACCATGTGACATAAATGTTGAATCACAATCATTCTTTCTCGAATAGATATGCGTCGGTGTCCGGAATAATTTCATATTCGAATTGAAAGATAAATTTCAGAATAAAAGAAGTTCAAGTATTTTGAAAAATACAAACAATTTTTATTAATATTAAATTTTGGTATAATTTTCGTAAAATACATTTTCTCAGAGCAAAAGCTTTTGTGTCATTTGTTGGGTGTTTGCATTAATTACAGTTATTTTAGAACAACTAATCTTTTATCAAAATTCGATATTTCATCAATTAAATTTTATGTTAATGAAAAGAATCTTCACATTCACTTTTTACAGGCGATGCGATTTCAAGTTTTGTTTCAAATATTTCCAATTGCGATACCAATTCATAGTTTTGTTGTTCCGGATCGGCGACTTGTGAATTACCATCGAATTCATTGTAATCGGCCGATTCTTGTTCCACTTTTATCGGATTTTGTGGACTGTTACTGAGTGTAAAATCTAACTCAGGATCCATTTGTGACAAGTCTTCTTGTAATTTCTGTTCGTTTCGATCAAAATAACCGCTTGAGTTTGGTTGTGGTGACATCTGTTTGAATTTTGGTATTACTTCGACAATTTCGGATGCATTTGATTCGAATTCATTGATATCTTTACCAAACACCAAATCAGTTGAAGATGTTTCATTTTTCTTTGCTATTAAAGCCGAATTTTTACATTTTTTCTTGTGATTCTTTAGGTAACATAATCGTGAAAATAATTTCTTACACACAGAACATTTATGTGGTTTGTCATGTGCATTCATGTGTTGTTTTAATTCTGTAATAGTGTAAAATTTCTTCAAACACTTTTTACATTTATGTGGCCTTTTTCTTCCATTGTGAATATTCATGTGCACTTTTAAATTCGGCAAAGTGCAAAATTCGCCTGAACAAATATCACATTTATATTTGCAACTATTATTTGTTCGATTGTGTGTATTTAAGGTTGATTTACTTACAAATTTTTTTGCACAATGGCTACATTTGAATGGTTTCACTCCAGTATGATTTGCAATGTGAATTTTTAGACATTCTTTTGTTGCAAATGCGTTCGGACATTGGCTACATTTGTATGGTTTCACTCCAGTATGACTTGCAATGTGACGTTTTAGACGATATTTTATTGCATATGCTTTCGGGCAATGGCTACATTTGTATCCTTTCACTCCAGTATGACATGCACTATGAATTTTTAATTCTTGATTTGTTTTAAATTCTTTCGAACAAACGTCACATTTTAATAAATTTTTACCGCTGTGAATTTGCATATGTCGTACCAAGCTTGATTTAGTTGAATATGTTTTCTGACAAACGTCGCATTTGTGTAATTTTTTATCAGCCAACAAATTTTGTTGCTTCTTGTCACTTCGATTTTGTTTTCCATTCATTTTCACTAATAATTCGATTTCTTTTGGTTTTGATTAGTACAAAAATATATTGATTTTCGAATTTTCTAGTAATTTCGATTAATTTTTAACTATTTCACTTTTACGCTAATTTTTATAAACCGAAAAACGATCCATCCACATTGAAATTTCAAATAGAACTGATGAGATAATTGTGGTATTTGTTAAATGTGACGGAAAAAGTATTACCAGATTAAAAATTTTATTAGAATATTGATTAGATATTTCAGGAACATTCTTTCCATAAATTTGACAGTTGATTAACAAAAAAATTTTGCCAGATAAGTTAAATCAAAATCAGTATTACCCAATATTAAAACAAAAAGGTCGGTCAAATATTACCTCAAGAAAAATATTAACTTTTATTTTTGCTTCATCATATTATGCACCGATTAGGATTTAATTGATATGAAATCTAGTACTTTTCTCATTGAACAACCGGCATATAACTGAACATCATCCTATATAACATTTGCTGTTAGCTGATTGAACCCTGAGCCACCCCAAAATTTTGTAGGCAAATTATTGAAGAGGAGCCACAACGAAATCAACATATTGCGATCCATCACATAAGCAACTTTTCCCAACACTAGAACATATACAGAATCCGAAGGTAAAGATTTGCCGTATCTCTATCAACAGTTTTAAAGTTTTAAAATCCCGGTACTTGTAATTAGTGGGAAAAACGACAGAAAATGTTGAAACAAAGAACTGGTAAATTGACTAAGATCGAGAAGGTTGTGTCGAAATTACCATGTGACATATATGTTGAATTACAATCATTCTTTCTCGAATAGATATGCGTCGGTGTCCGGAATAATTTCACATTCGAATTGAAAGATAAATTTCAAAATAAAAGAAGTTCGAGTATTTTGAAAAATACAAACAATTTTTATTAATATTAAATTTTGGTATAATTTTCGTAAAATACATTTTCTCAGAGCAAAAGCTTTTGTGTCATTTGTTGGGTGTTTGCATTAATTACAGTTATTTTAGAACACCTAATCTTTTATCAAAATTTGATATTTCGTCAATTAAATTTTATGTTAATGAAAAGAATCTTCACATTCACTTTTTACAGGCGATGCGATTTCAAGTTTTGTTTCAAATATTTCCAATTGTGATACCAATTCATAGTTTTGTTGTTCCGGATCGGCGACTTCTGAATTACCATCGAATTCATTGTAATCGGCCGATTCTTGTTCCACTTTTATCGGATTTTGTGGACTGTTACCAAGTGTAAAATCTAACTCAGGATCCATTTGTGACAAGTCTTCTTGTAATTTCTGTTCGTTTCGATCAAAATAACCACTTGAGTTTGGTTGTGGTGACATCTGTTTGAATTTTGGTTTTACTTTGACAATTTCGGATGCATTTGATTCGAATTCATCGATATCTTTAGCAAACACCAAATCAGTTGAAGATGTTTCATTTTTCTTTGCTATTAAAGCCGAATTTTTACATTTTTTCTTGTGATCCTTTAGAGTAGATAATCGTGAAAATAATTTCTTACACACAGAACATTTATGTGGTTTATCATGTGCATTCATGTGTTGTTTTAAATCATTAATAGTGTAAAATTTCTTCAAACACTTGTTACATTTATGTGGCCTTTTTCTTCCACTGTGAATATTCATGTGCACTTTTAAATTCGGCAAAGTGCAAAATTCGCCTGAACAAATATCGCATTTATATTTGCAACTATTATTTGTACGATTGTGTGTATTTAGGGTTGATTTACTTAGAAATTTTTTTGCACAATGGCTACATTTGTATGGTTTCACTCCAGTATGAGTTGCAATGTGAAGTTTTAGCCTTTGTTGTATTGCAAATGCTTTTGGACAATGACTACATTTGTATGGTTTCACTCCAGTATGAGTTGCAATGTGAAGTGTTAGACGTTGTTGTGTTGCAAATGCGTTCGGACAATGACTACATTTGTATGGCTTCACTCCAGTATGATTTGCAATGTGACGTTTTAGTTGTTGTTTTATTGCAAATGCTTTCGGACAATGGCTACATTTGTATGGTTTCACACCAGTATGATTTGCAATGTGTTGTTTTAGATATTGTTGTGTTCTAAATGCTTTCGGACAATGGCTACATGTGTATGGTTTCACTCCAGTATGAGTTGCAATGTGACGATTTAGACGATATTTTATTGGAAATGCTTTCGGACAATGGCTACATTTGTATGGTTTCACTCCAGTATGACTTGCAATGTGATGTTTTAGACGATATTTTATTGCAAATTCTTTCGGACAATGGCTACATTTGTATCCTTTCACTCCAGTATGACTTGCACTATGAATTTTTAATTCTTGACCTGATTCAAATTCTTTCGAGCAAACGTCACATTTGAGTAAATGTTTACCGCTGTGAATTTTCATATGTCGTACCAAGTTTGATTTAGTTGAATATGTTTTCTGACAAACGTCGCATTTGTATAATTTTTTATCAGCCAACAAATTTTGTTGCTTCTTGTCACTTCGATTTTGTTTTCCATTCATTTTCACTAATAATTCGATTTCTTTTGGTTTCGATTAATACAAAAATATATTGATTTTCGAATTTTCTAGTAATTCCCGAATAATCTTTCACTATTTCACTTTTCGCTAATTTTTATAAACCGAAAAGCAATCCATCCACGATGAAATTTCAAATAGAACTGATGAGATAATTGTGGTATTTGTTAAATGTGACGGAAAAAGTATTACCAGATTAAAAATTTTATTAGAATATTGATTAGATATTTCAGGAACATTCTTTCCATAAATTTGACAGTTGATTAAAAAAAAAGTATTGCCAGATAAGTTAAATCAAAATCAGTATTACCCAATATTAAAACAAAAAGGTCGGTCAAATATTACCTCAAGAAAAATTTTAACTTTTATTATTGCTTCATCATTTTATGCACCGATTAGGATTTAATTGATATGAAATCAAGTACTTTCCCAATTGAACAACCGGCATATAGCTGAATATCATTCTATATAACATTTACTATTATAGATTGAACCCTGAGCCACCCGAAACTGTGAAATTCTAAACCGTTAACATTTTAAATGTATTAAATTTTGCAAATTTGTAAATTTCCCATTTTCACGGATGTATCTTATAGATTTTTGAGTGTTACGATGTAGATAGATGTTGTGAAAAATTGGGCCGAAGCTGTAGACTAACCAGGATTGAAAGCGCTGGCGGTTACCACACCGACATTATACTCTCCGATTGGACTACTATAAATATGGAAATAAATAACCACTCTTTTACCATCTGTGACCGGAAATCTTCATGTCCAATAACAATTACCACCAATTTTCTGAGGCTTCTTCGTTCCATTTTTAGAACCATACTGGAATTCAGTATTAGAGTAAATTCGAACGAGAGTACCACAGTGTAGGTGTACTGATGGGTACCAATCTTGTAACTATTATACGACCAGTGGCTACTGAAGTGCTACATTTTATTTTAAATTTATAAAAAGTTTTCCTATTTACGTGCCGATTTTAACTAGGGCAACAGATAAAAGTCATATGGTACCAGTTCAGGCGAATATGACGTCGAACACTTGGTTATGTTATATATTGGATAGAAATGTCGTCGCCAGACATGTTTGCAATGTGAGCCACACGTTTTTAGCACACACATTTTTTTTATATTAAAATTTTTTTTCTAAAATCTGTCTAAAACACAAACAATGGATTACCGATTTTTTCAAGAATTTAATTCTCGTCTTTTCGTCAAATTATTATGAAACGCTTCAATCACTCAAAAGCCCGTTTGCATGTGATAATTACATTCACGATCACACTAATATGGGGCTACGGGCGCATGATAAACGGCAGTCGAACGAGAAGACCCGATGCTATTCGACAGTTGTCAGTCGGTTTTTGTGAATTTCGGCGCATACTTTGTTTTTCTGTCGAAGCATCATCACCAACTACCGAGATTCGAAAATTCCAGTTTAATTGCAACATTTCCTAATGACACTGCAATGAAAACAAAACTTGAATGAAGCAATGAAAATTCAATTTATAAATTTCAAAGTGACTGTGTGTGTGTGTGTGTTTATTTATTTAATATTTAATAATGGTTGACAAAACATCTTCTTTGTGTGTTCCGTGACACATGATGAAACCCCACAAATGAGAATTGGGATTAAATGTTCAGTACGAGTAATTATTCATTTTTTGTTTGTTTGTTTGGAACAAAGAAAATTATGTGCAAATAAGCATAAAAAAGTTCAGTCATAGTACTCCTACATCCCTAACCTAACCCTACTGCACACATACACACACATAGACACAAAAGGGTATTAATAACATAAGAAGATTAAATATTAAATTAAAGTAATTTTCTTAACGTTATTATTTAGAAGAAAATTAGAAAAAAAAAGGACAAAAATGCTATTATACCTTTTTTTATTTTTGCCCTTTAGTCCTTTTCATACTTTTTCTCATTATTTGCTAAAGGTATTTATTTTGTGTGTGTGTGTGTGTGTGTGTAAATTACAGTTTAATGATTTATAAATTGGTGGGCGGGGTTAGTATCAAAATCAGTAAATAAATTGTACGATAACATTGTGAAGAAACTTCGGCTCGAAGATGGGTAACAGTAGACGTAAGGATAAACGATCACTAACAGATATCCAGTATGTAAAATTGAGCAATGCTCCGTGTTGCGACTGACGAAACAGTCATAAACACAAGAGTAAACAAATAAGATTGAAGTAGATTTTAACGGAAGTTAAATTTGGAATCGGCCTTGGTGTAACCTAAAAGGCAACCATTATGGACTTCTAGGGGATTTCGGAAAAAAATTCCGTTCGTAAAATTAAAAAGAACACTCAAGGTGCGTGGAGTGATAGCAAAATAGAAAAAGAGACTAGAGATATCGTTTTAGGGGCACAGTGTATATGGGATGTCTCCATAGTGAACTATTATCTCCACTTTTATGGAACATTAACGTGTGCCCCTTTATTCAACCGCATTGACGAAAATAAATGTGTACTCGATCGATTGAATAAGGCGAATGTTCATGACCACCATTGATTGATGTGTGAACGTACATGGCATCGCATTGGAAAAATCTGTGTGCATAGAAGGATCTTGATAATTGTAAATTCGATTACGAAACTGGATATGGCAATGGATGACAGGAAGAGAGTGGGGGGCTCTAGAAAGGTATCATAAGACTCTCACTGATGAGATGGAAGGCTTCTCGAAAAGGGAACCGGGGAGGATCCACAATTGAACGGATCCTTCATGCAGAAAATTATTCCAGCCAACTTGATCTGTCCTGCCAAATTAACGTGAGCAAATATAACGCAATACATCAAGTTGAGATGTTGGCCTTAATACATGCTATGGATCACTGGGAGATGGATTGGGTGCAAATTCTCATTACATTAGATAACCAAGGAGTTGATTAGACACATGGAATGGACATAACTAAATTATCTCGTTGATATACTGTTGTAAATTACACTAGGATCGCGGTAAGCATTGAGTGAGGAATCCTTAGAAAATCGATGGCAATTATTACGGTACTAGTAGTGGTGGTTTCCGGTATTATATGAGACAATTCCTTTTGAAAGATACTCGTATACTGTGCATGAAAGACGAAGAAAACTGCAACGCATATGTCGCGTTTGTCAATGCCAGCAGAAGGTTGAAGATTACTGGATTTCATTTGCACAAGGAAGTCTGCTCTGCTCTAAGGTGGATGGAAAAAGGACCATTCAAGTAGTTTAGAATTTGTAGATCCTTTTTCAGATACGCAATACGTTTGAAAGCACACAAACTACAATATAATCTAATACTGAAACAAAACGTTAACGGTATAGAGCGTTCCGAAAATGTATGCGGCGGCAATGGTTGGCTAATCAGACAATAATACCATTTATTTGTTGGACATCGATCTAGAAACATATTGTAATTTAATACCGTTTCTAGTGTGCTGTTTTATATGAAAATCAAGAAGATGCATTTTTTCTCTTTCATCACGAAAACAAATTGCATGCAAATCAGGTGGACAGGTTAAAAAGTTACACGCAATTGAGTGTCAGCAGCAGTTGTTTTGTTGCTTGGGACGTAAAAATATACAGTGGCACAAAGTTGAACAAATATTAGAATTAATTTTTTAAATTAGAACTGAAAATTTGCGGAGACTTACAAATTATTGTGAAAAGCAAAAGTATGGTTCATGGATTGTGTGTGTGTGTGTGTCTCAACGACAAGCTTATAATTGATTTTTTATTTTTTTGTTTCCAAAAATGATCGTGAGAATTTAAATGATAACCCAATAAGCAGGACGCCCAAAACTTAAAAATTCTGTTGAAATAGTGGAAAACAGTTTGTGAAATCATTGCTTTCAATCAAATTTCACTGTGGCAATGTAGGCTGTTCAATTAAGTACCAGACAGTAAGACAGTATTTGTTGGAAAAACATCTGTTTTTATTGCATCCACCACCTCACCGGACCAAAAATGTGAATGATTTATCTCATCGGTCATTCTCCTCCGTATTCGTCTGACTTGTCACCGTGTCACTATTTTCTGTTCCTAAAACTAGGAACCATGTGCCATGAAAGGCACGTTTTATGATGATATTTCATCCATCCAAGCAACCGTGACGTCTCAGTTGCGGTCGTGAAAGCTGTATTAAAATTGAGGCTATGAGAACGACACAATGTGTATGGTATTATTTTATTCGATTTCATGACATTGCATTGAAAATGGATAAAATAGGACAACAAAATAAATATAAATGAGGTAGGTGGTGGGCATGTGGTCCTATCAAATCTGCCAAGACAATGCACTCATTATAAGTCTTTGATTTTTTATTAAATCATACACACATCGGAATACTTTGTCCACGTACCTGGCGCTAACCAATTTAGTATTTCTAGATCGTACTAGGTGTACTACTTCGAAAAAGATGTGATTCCAGTAAATTTTCATAACTATTAATTGTAATTGAAAACATCACTGACCACTGACCTGTTGCACTTTGCACAAGTGTAAAGTTATGAGCGATGACATCAATTGCAAACTATAGTGCTGCCAATGTTTACAACAGTTATGGATTTTAGCAGTGTGGGTATTTTCAAGTGTAGGTTTTAATTTTTATATTGAGCACACACTCGTTAATGCTGTTGCTTAGCGCAAAACAATTCCATTCGAGTTAAAAGCGAAATGTTCAATGTGTTGGTTGCAAAATTATGTTCTGTATTCGATGAAATTATAAATATTTGATTTGACAGGTGACAACCAATGCGTTTGAATGGATCTATACGTTAATACATATAGAGAATGATTGGAAGAATGAACAATGTCAGACCATATGACCATATGTAGCCTTCACATTACCACTTGTTACGATCTGGATCAGTGGTCCGATACTATTAGAACACAGTTCACTTCATACTAATGTATCAACATTTGACTGAATAATTGGTGTCGCCGCCAATAAACGAAAATCCGACACAATAAAAGAGGCGGAAACAATGTAAATTGAATGAAAGCTGGGCGACGATTGCCGAACGTCTCGAATGGTGAAGAACCCATTCGAAGCGCACCCAATTGTAATAATAATAATACATAAATTAAATAATATGTGGTCCATTTAGAATTCAAGCAATTCTTTCAGACCATTCGAAAAACAAAAGTAAGTCTAAATAAAAGTATTTCACATTGAAATTTTGACAAACCATTAAGATCATAGCCAGCACTGGAATAAACGTTAGGATTTCTAATCATTGTAAAATTTAGTTCATAGAACAATTCCCTGTCGGTGTTGGCGTCACGAATTTTACAAACTGATTTTTTGAAAATTTATTTTAAACCTGACAATACTTTTCTATTGGCTCAATTGTCAAATGCATGAAAAGAATGATCCTGGAATATCTAGGGAATATTTTAATAATATTTATTAAATCTGGTAAAATTTTTTTAATTTGGTAATACTTTTTCCAACACATTTAATAAATACCAAAATTCTCTAATCAGTTCTATTTGAAATTTCAATGTGGATGGATCGTTTTTCGGTTTATAAAAATTAGCGTAAAAGTTAAGAAATAGTTAAAAATTAATCGAAATTACTAGAAAATTCGAAAATCAATATATTTTTGAATTAATCGAAACTAAAAGAAATCGAATTTATATTGAAAATGGATGGAAAACAAAATCGAAATGGCGAGAAGCAACAAAATTTGTTGGCTGATAAAAATTTACACAAATGCGACGTGTGTCAGAAAACATATTCAACTAAATCAAACTTGACACAACATGAGAAAATACACACCGGTAAAAATTTATTCAAATGTGACGTTTGTTCAAAAGAATTTAAATCAAATCAAGAATTAAAAATTCATAGTGCAAGTCATACTGGAGTGAAACCATTCAAATGTAGCCATTGTCCGAAAGCATTTGCAATAAAACAACGTCTAAAACGTCACATTGCAACTCACACAGGAGTTAAACCATACAAATGTAGTCATTGTCCGAAAGCATTTACAACACAACAATATCTAAAACAACACATTGCAAAACATACTGGAGTGAAACCATACAAATGTAGTCATTGTCCGAAAGCATTTGCAATACAACAAAGGCTAAAACTTCACATTGCAACTCATACTGGAGTGAAACCATACAAATGTAGCCATTGTGCAAAAAAATTTGTAAGTAAATCAACACTAAATAAACACAATCGAAAAAATAATAGTTGCAAATATAAATGTGATATTTGTTCAGGCGAATTTTGCACTTTGTCGAATTTAAAAGTGCACATGAATATTCACAATGGAAGAAAAAGGCCACATAAATGTAACAAGTGTTTGAAGAAATTTTACACTATTAATGATTTAAAACAACACATGAATACACATGACAAACCACATAAATGTTCTGTGTGTAAGAAATTATTTTCACGATTATCTACTCTAAAGGATCACAAGAAAAAATGTAAAAATTCGGCTTTAATAGCAAAGAAAAATGAAACATCTTCAACTGATTTGGTGTTTGGTAAAGATATCGATGAATTCGAATCAAATGCATCCGAAATTGTCAAAGTAAAAGCAAAATTGAAACATATGTCACCACAACCAAACTCAAGCGGTTATTTTGATCGAAACGAACAGAAATTACAAGAAGACTTGTCACAAATGGATCCTGAGTTAGATTTTACACTTGGTAACAGTCCACAAAATCCGATAAAAGTGGAACAAGAATCGGCCGATTACAATGAATTCGATGGTAATTCACGAGTTGCCGATCCCGAACAACAAAACTATGAATTGGTATCGCATTTGGAAATATTTGAAACAAAACTTGAAATCGCATCGCCTGTAAAAAGTGAATGTGAAGATTCTTTTGAATAAAATGTAACATAAATTTTTAATTGACGAAATATCGAATTTTGATAAAAGATTAGGTGTTCTAAAATAACTGTAATTAATGCAAACACCCAACAAATGACACAAAAGCTTTTGCTCAGAGAAATTGTATTTTAATATTAATAAAAATTGTTTGTATTTTTCAAAATACTCGAACTTCTTTTATTCTGAAATTTATCTTTCAATTCGAATGTGAAATTATTCCGGACACCGACGCATTTCTATTCGAGAAAGAATGATTGTAATTCAACATATATGTCACATGGTAATTTCGACACAACCTTCTCGATCTTAGTCAATTTACCAGTCCTTTGTTTCAACATTTTCTGTCGTTTTTCCCACTAATTACAAGTACCGGATTTAAAAACTTTAAAACTGTTGATAGAGATACGGCAAATCCTTACCTTCGGATTCTGTATATATTCTAGTGTTGGGAAAAGTTGCGTTTGTGATGGATCGCAATATGTTGATTTCGCTGTGGCTCATCTTCAATAATTTGCCTACAAAATTTTGGGGTGGCTCAGGGTTCAATCAGCTAATAGCAAATGTTATATAGGATGATGTTCAGCTATATGCCGGTTGTTCAATGAGAAAAGTACTAGATTTCATATCAATTAAATCCTAACCGGTGCATAATATGATGAACAATAATAAAAGTTAATATTTTTCTTGAGGTAATATTTGACCTATCTTTTTGTTTTAATATTGGGCAATACTGAATTTAATTTAACTTAATCAGGCAATACTTTTTTGTTAATCAACTGTCAAATTTATGGAAAGAATGTTCCTGAAATATCTAATCAATATTCTAATAAAAATTTTAATCTGGTAATACTTTTTCCAACACATTTAACAAATACCACAATTCTCTAATCAGTTCTATTTGAAATTTCATCGTGGATGGATCGTTTTTCGGTTTATAAAAATTAGCGTAAAAGTGAAATAGTTAAAAATTAATCGAAATTACTAGAAAATTCGAAAATCAATATATTTTTGTATTAATCGAAACCAAAAGAAATCGAATTATTAGTGGAAATGGATGGAAAACAAAATCGAAGTGACGAGAAGCAACAAAATTTGTTGGCTGATAAAAAATTACACAAATGCGACGTTTGTCAGAAAATATTTTCAACTAAATCAAGCTTGGTACGACATATGAAAATTCACAGCGGTAAACATTTACTCAAATGTGACGTTTGTTCGAAAGAATTTAAATCAAATCAAGAATTAAAAATTCATAGTGCAAGTCATACTGGAGTGAAAGGATACAAATGTAGCCATTGCCCGAAAGCATTGGCAACAAAACAACGTCTAAAACTTCACATTGCAACTCATACTGGAGAAAAGCCATACAAATGTAGCCATTGTCAGAAAGCATTTACAACGAAACAACAACAAAAACATCACATTGTAACTCATACTGGAGTGAAACCATACAAATGTAGCCATTGTCCGAAAACATTTGCAACACCACAACAACGTAAATATCACATTGCAACACATACTGGAGTTAAACCATACAAATGTAGCCATTGTCCGAAAGCATTGGCAACAAAACAACGTCTAAAACTTCACATTGCAACTCATACTGGAGTGAAACCATACAAATGTAGCCATTGTCCGAACACATTTGGAACAAAACAACAACTAAAACATCACATTGCAACTCATACTGGAGTTAAACCATACAAATGTAGCCATTGTCCGAAAGAATTTGCAATAAAATATCGTCTAAAACATCACATTGCAACTCATACTGGAGTGAAACCATACAAATGTAGCCATTGTCCGAAAGCATTTGCAATAAAATATCGTCTAAAACGTCACATTGCAACTCATACTGGAGTGAAACCATACAAATGTAGCCATTGTGCAAATAAATTTGGAAGTAAATCAACACTAAATAAACACAATCGAACAAATAATAGTTGCAAATATAAATGTGATATTTGTTCAGGCGAATTTTGCACTTTGTCGAATTTAAAAGTGCACATGAATATTCACAATGGAAGAAAAAGGCCACATAAATGTAAAAAGTCTTTGAAGAAATTTTACACTATTACAGAATTAAAACAACACATGAATGCACATGACAAACCACATAGATGTACTGTGTGTAAGAAATTATTTTCACGATTATCCACTGTAAAGGATCACAAGAAAAAATGTAAAAATTCGGCTTTAATAGCAAAGAAAAATGAAACATTTTCAACTGATTTGGTGTTTGGTAAAGATATCAATGAATTCGAATCAAATGCATCCGAAATTGTCGAAGTAATACCAAAATTCAAACAGATGTCACCACAACCAAACTCAAGTGGTTATTTTGATCGAAACGAACAGAAATTACAAGAAGACTTGTCACAAATGGATCCTGAGTTAGATTTTACACTCAGTAACAGTCCACAAAATCCGATAAAAGTGGAACAAGAATCGGCCGATTACAATGAATTCGATGGTAATTCACAAGTTGCCGATCCCGAACAACAAAACTATGAATTGGTATCGCAATTGGAAATATTTGAAACAAAACTTGAAACCGCATCGCCTGTAAAAAGTGAATGTGAAGATTCTTTTGAATAAAATATAACACAAATTTTTAATTGACGAAATATCGAATATTGATAAAAAATTAGGTGTTCTAAATTAACTGTAATTAATGCAAACACCCAACAAATGACACAAAAGCTATTGCTCTGAGAAAATGTATTTTACGAAAATTATAACAAAATTTAATATTAATAAAAATTGTTTGTATTTTTCAAAATACTCGAACTTTTTCTCTTATTTTATTGTAACACTAAAACTTCTGGTTCTGATTCAACATTAACATTATCACATCGAATCAGTGTCCTGTGCATCAAACATGGTAAAAAACGGATCCATCAGGTTGATTGGAAACAAAGAAATAGCAATACTATGTCATCGGTGTGTCAAACCGTTGGATGTTGTTAATTCTGTAAGAATTAACAACGACTTGTGTTTAACTTTCTCGTCCTTTTCAAACATAAAATCATTATGATTTTCTTTTGCAATAGATTTTTATAAAAATTAGGAATAAATGAGTTTTCAGAAACTAAAATTATTGATTAAGTTTTTTTAGTCCAGCTCAAGATTCGGTGAATACAATTTTTTTTATTCAAATTACAATATCAAAATTGTGTGTAAAGCAACAGCATCAGCATCACAGCTTAACAGCTGATTTTATTACGGAAATATTTACTGGTAATGCCATTTTAATATAACAATTACAATATCAACAAAATATTTCACATAAAGCATTTAACCAGATTTTCAAAGATGCATAATCCCATTCTCAAATTAAGTTTTGCCGATACCTTACGTACTAGCGATCCATAATCAAGCGATAAAATATGTATATTTATTTTTTACAAATAGACCCATCCAGATACAGATAACATTCTAAAATCAATAATAAATAAAATATCAATGCAACGGAGAGAATTTTCTAAACAAATCTAAAATGACATGAATTGATGCACCACCATGCATATTTATTAACTGTTTGTTAACGCAGGCAGATCAGATGGCAAGAAAAACAATTTCAATGCCAATGCATTCCAGTTAAATGTCTTTGAAATAGTCTAGTCACACTGTATTGGCATAACAACGGCGAGATGATGAAAGGGTCAAGTAATGTATGTAATGTCGTGACCGTCACCGTTAAGAATTTTTTTCGATATCATTACACTGGTTTTAAAATTGGATACAAACGTCAATAATGCACTTACCATTCTCCTGCGATCAACCTTAGAGATTCTACATTTGGTGTTCGAAATCAAATTAGATAATGCGTATTTTGTGTATTTGATGTCCATTTGCGGGTCAAAAACATAAAAAAAAATAAACAACCCACATCAAATAAATAAAACCACCCATTTCTCGCCCACACTTAAAACTAAATGGCGCCCCATTCAAATAATCTATTTATTTTTATAATTAATTAATTTTACTGTAGCGTTTAATATATTACAAAACGAAAACATTAAATCAATCAATCAATTTTTCTGTGCGTAATAGTAATTTTAATATTATAAATTTACCACCCACGCCGCACCAATAAATCATCACCACTCAACCCCATAATACATCAAATTCATCTAATGTATGACATGTCATTTCAATATTTGTATTTATAAAATGTTAATGTATGCCATTGCCGCATCAATCCATCGGCCGCCCACCCCGCACCCCATCCACGACACATATAACAACCAAAAGGAAACAACCATTTAATTCCGTCTAACATTTCATTCTTTTCGAAATTATGAATAGATTGCAGGCTCTGCACTACAGTGATCATACGATAAATGAACAACATTGATGTGGTTCTTGAAACATTCAAGACAACAATTAAATCTAACCGTTATTATATCGATGCCGTAATAGATTTGTATGGCTGTGTAAGTGAACAGACTCAGTTCACCATAGGGTCAGCGGTAATCCCTTACATCGAACGCACACAAAGTTATTTCTAATCATTTGAAAACAGTATCATTGGCACAACGTTCTATTCACACAATTCCGTGTTTAATCACTCCATCAAATCAGTTCAAAATGAGATTTTAAGAAAATTACTAAATTTATGATTACGGTTTTAGTGACACAGGCAAACACGTCGAACCTTTCGTCCCCATAGATTACCATCTCTGTCCATGGATATTCAATTTAAAAATTGTCAGTTTCTTTCAACGCAGCGAAACTCTGTTTGCAACGTTTGTACTTCGAACCGTTTTGTTAAGTTCCAAAAATTTTGTGTACAACCATCTCAATTTGGGCTTGAATAAAATAAAGTTTAAAAATTCAATAATTTACCAAAGTTTTTCGGTACTATTTTCTACTGAAACTGAAAAGAAGCAAAAACTAAAATATTTGTTGTAGCTGTTTCAAAACCTTGAAGGCTGAGGTTGTTTGAAACTTTTTGTGAAACCGTATAATCGACAATATTGAATGATCTCTGCATAGCTAATATAACAAGCAGTTGTAGCAACAGTTTTTTAATTCGGTGCAATAACATTTAGAGCCCATATTTTGGCTAAAACTTTCTATAGCCAATTCGCGGTCAGAATGTGTAGGCGGCTCGTAGTGCACACGAACAATGTATGTTTTAAAATTGAAATTTCACAAATCATGAGCAAGATGTTTTTGTTCTTTGTACATGGACATGATATTTTTGAGAACAAAATCCAGCCGGGTCAACCCAAAACCTATTCCATTGTTGACTGCAATAATGTAAATAATACAATTATATTTGTTACATTAGCGTTCGGAAATATTACTGGCCAAGTCTGGAACAGTTGATTTTTTTTTTTTTAGTTGGTTTTTAATTGCGTTAATTTGTATCACGGCTCACCTCAAATTTATTATTAAACCAAAGTACGGAGTCAAAGTGATTGAGGTGTTGTCGTTTAAGTACCACCAGAAAATATACGAGTTGTTATTCTGCGGTGGAAGCAATACGGTTGAATAACTTATGCATGTGTTAAAAAGTATTGCATTGTGTATCAAATACTGTGGCCTAAGATACGGCAATCAATTTCAACGAATTATAATTCCGGACGGATTAAGGCTAATGACGACGACTGTGACTATCCATTTTTATTGAATTAACGCAGTTTCATTGACAATGAGTAATGAGTATTTTGGTAATAAAAGAGATGACGACGATTGGTGGTTAGAGCTTTTTCCAAAAAAAAATGTTGTTGATCATTAAACACAAATAAAAACCCATTACGTGGCCATTAAAATAATTATAAAATTATAAAATTGTATCCGTCCACAGCCAAACTAGAGTTTTTATATTACAATAATAAATATTGGATATATGGGCACACACACACACACACACACACACACACACACACACACACACACACCAATTTATTCGTCAGCACTTGAAATTTTGTACAATTTCGACATCGATTTATTTTAATACGTAAATTACAATATAAAAACTAAAATATAATAATTCTTATCTTATCCAATTTCATATTCATCATGCAGCGCACATCAATGCGTCCGTATCATACATGGTGTGGCTTTAAAAAATATGGATGCGTTAAAGTCGTACGACCGTCGTATGACAATTTCTGCTGACAAGGAACGTTTAGCACAATTGTGTGTTCGGAACTAAATGCGGTGTGTGATGGTGAATCCAAACAACCAATCTTAATTTGTTTCTGCGTAACGTCAGCAATGCAGCAACCGCTCTACCACCGATTGGTTTGGGCGTGCGACCTTCGTTTGTATCAGATCTGATGGTTTTTGTGTTGCCCGTCGAATTTCATATTTACGAAAAAAATAGCTACTAAAATCTATCGATTATTGAAAAAAGTATATGAAATGCTAATGATGAATGCGGGCGGTTTATGTGAGTGATTAAAAAAGAAGTTCATACACACGCGGCCGGCGGTGGTGGCGGTCATGACACCCTGAGAAAAAAAAGGATAAAAGTATTAAAAAAATGCCAATAGTTTGTGTCGATGTGGTGCCATCGGTTAACTATTCGTACGACGATTTTTTAAAACTGCTAAAGAAATTGACAAAAATGCTTAAGGTAAATTTTATCTAATAATTTTTCACACTGCATTGTCTTGCAAATCATTTCTATATTATCTCTCTCTCTCTCTCTCTCTCTCTCTCTCTCTCTCTCTCTCCATTATTCAGGCTGTGAAAGAAAAAAGTATTACGCCACAGGCAGGAGCTAACAGCAGAAGACTTTCAGTGCTTTTTTAGATCAATGGAACATATGCATTAAAATTGTTTCAAATAAAATGTAGTACAGAATTGGTCTCGTCATTTGGCAGCCACACCTCGTACATGAACGAAATTTTATATTATTAAATAAATAAATAAATTAGATTAGAAAAAAAAGTTGTACGGCAACAACAACAACAACAGCACGTATGTAAAATAAAAATGTGAACGTGAAGGTGTACCAAAATGAAATAAATAATGTGGGACGGAGGTGGGTGGGGGTATGGGGTGTCGAGTTGAATGAATGTATCAATGAATATATGAATGATTGAATGAATGTCAATAATAGATAAAATATAAAGCGGTGCGGAGGTGGTGGTGGTGGTGGTGGTGGTGGGAAACTAATACCAACAAATCGATGCCCAAATTAATGAATTCTATTATTATTATTATTATTATTATAATCGGTATTATAATAGATTAAATAATATTGTTATAGTTTGATTATAAATACTAAACACACACACACACACACACACACATATAAACACACACACACACATTGGATAAGATATTTATGGTTCCGTGAAATAAACAAAAAACTATGTGCGGCAAATGGTGAAGAGGCCAAGAGACCCTATATAGGGAAATTCCTTTAATGTAACTAATCCTGTAACGGTAAATTAGTGATTGCAACAATTAATAACTAAAGTAAAATGCATTGCATAATAACGAAAGGCATGGGATTGCTTCAACACTTTTGTATGATTAATTGAACAAAGAGCTTTTAATTAGATAGAATTTCTTTAGAGACGGCCACCCACATACTACAATAAAATCCGATTCTGAAGGTGTACACAATGAAATTTGATCCAATTCCGCATGAAATATAATCAAAATGTTTAAAATGTAACAGTTATTAAAGTATAAAATAATTTGTATTTTTTTGAAGTCATCATGTGCCGCCATCTATTGTAACCGAAAATTATGAAATCACTAACAGGATTGCGCATGTAACGTAAAGGCAAACGTAAAAATCAAATGCCAAGCCTACGTTTACGACCATCCCAGTTTGAGCTTGTAAAACTTACCAACAATTTAGATTACGTTTTCACCCTAAATACGTAATGACAGCGCAAATTCATAAACGCAACAATTTTTATGTTCAACGTAGCAACTGATTTTATACGTTCAATTTATAACGTTTGTATCATGTTTTTTTGGACAAAATTTTACATTTCCAAATTGCGATCAACGTTACGATTATGTTTCCCATTAAGGTTGAGTAAACTGTTATAACTTTAACGGATGCTTTGACAGATACGCACACTTTCAATACGTTTAACGTAAGTTCATACATAAATTAATATATAAATTTTATACGTTTACTTTTTGCGTTTATGTGACATGCGCAAAACCGCACAATATTAAAAATTCTAATTAATTTAATTATTTGTTTTTATTTATTGATACGGAAAAATTTATATAATTTTCGTAAAATACAATTTCTCAGAGCAAAAGCTTTTGTGTCATTTGTTGGGTGTTTGCATTAATTACAGTTATTTTAGAACACCTAATCTTTTATCAAAATTTGATATTTCGTCAATTAAAAATTTATGTTATATTTTATTCAAAAGAATCTTCACATTCACTTTTTACAGGCGATGGGATTTCAAGTTTTGTTTCAAATATTTCCAATTGCGATACCAATTCATAGTTTTGTTGTTCCGGATCGGTGACTTGTGAATTACCATCGAATTCATTGTAATCGGCCGATTCTTGTTCCACTTTTATCGGATTTTGTGGACTGTTACTGAGTGTAAAATCTAACTCAGGATCCATTTGTGACAAGTCTTCTTGTAATTTCTGTTCGTTTCGATCAAAATAACCGCTTGAGTTTGGTTGTGGTGACATCTGTTTGAATTTTGGTATTACTTCGACAATTTCGGATGCACTTGATTCGAATTCATTGATATCTTTACCAAACACCAAATCAGTTGAAAATGTTTCATTTTTCTTTGCTATTAAAGCCGAATTTTTACATTTTTTCTTGTGATCCTTTAGAGTAGATAATCGAGAAAATAATTTCTTACACACAGAACATCTATGTGGTTTGTCATGTGCATTCATGTGTTGTTTTAAATCATTAATAGTGTAAAATTTCTTCAAACACTTGTTACATTTATGTGGCCTTTTTCTTCCATTGTGAATATTCATGTGCACTTTTAAATTCGGCAAAGTGCAAAATTCGCCTGAACAAATATCACATTTATATTTGCAACTATTATTTATTCGATTGTGTGTATTTAAGGTTGATTTACTTCCAAATTTTTTTGCACAATGGCTACATTTGTATGGTTTCACTCCAGTATGAGTTGCAATGTGACGTTTTAGACGTTGTTTTATTGCAAATGCTTTCGGGCAATGGCTACATTTGAATGGTTTCACTCCAGTATGATTTGCAATGTGAATTTTTAGACATTCTTTTGATGCAAATGCTTTCGGACAATGACTACATTTGTATGGTTTCACTCCAGTATGAGTTGCAATGTGATGTTTTAGACGTTGTTGTGTTGCAAATGCTTTCGGACAATGACTACATTTGAATGGCTTCACTCCAGTATGACCTGCAATGTGACGTTTTAGACGTTGTTCTATTGCAAATGCTTTCGGACAATGGCTACATTTGAATGGTTTCACTCCAGTATGATTTGTAATGTGAATTTTTAGATATTTTTTTGATGCAAATGCTTTCGTACAATGGCTACATTTGTATGGTTTCACTCCAGTATGAGTTGCAATGTGATGTTTTAGACGTTGTTGTGTTGCAAATGCTTTCGGACAATGACTACATTTGAATGGCTTCACTCCAGTATGACCTGCAATGTGACGTTTTAGACGTTGTTTTATTGCAAATGCTTTCGGGCAATGGCTACATTTGTATCCTTTCACTCCAGTATGACATGCACTATGAATTTTTAATTCTTGATTTGTTTTAAATTCTTTCGAACAAACGTCACATTTGAATAAATTTTTACCGCTGTGAATTTGCATATGTCGTTCCAAGTTTGATTTATTTAAAAATATTTTCTGACAAACGTCGCATTTGTATAATTTTTTATCAGCAAACAAATTTTGTTGCTTCTCGTCACTTCGATTTTGTTTTCCATCCATTTTCACTAATAATTCGATTTCTTTTGGTTTTGATTAGTACAAAAATATATTGATTTTCGAATTTTCTAGTAATTTCGATTAATTTTTAACTATTTCACTTTTACGCTAATTTTTATAAACCGAAAAACGATCCATCCACATTGAAATTTCAAATAGAACTGATGAGATAATTGTGGTATTTGTTAAATGTGACGGAAAAAGTATTACCAGATTAAAAATTTTATTAGAATATTGATTAGATATTTCAGGAACATTCTTTCCATAAATTTGACAGTTGATTAACAAAAAAGTATTGCCTGATTAAGTTAAATTAAATTCAGTATTGCCAAATATTAAAACAAAAAGGCCAGTCAAATATTACTTCTGGAAGAATATTAACTTTTATTATTGCTTCATCATTTTATGCACCGATTAGGATTTAATTGATATCAAATCAAGTACTTTTCCAATTGAACAACCGGCATATAGCTGAACATCATCCTATATAACATTTGCTATTACTAGATTGAACCCTGAGCCACCTCAAACTTTTGCAGGCAAAATATTTGAAGATGAGCCACAACAAAAACAACATATTTCGATCCATCACATAAGCAACTTTTCCCAACACTAGAATATATACAGAATCCGAAGGTAAGGATTTGCCGTATCTCTATCAACAGTTTTAAAGTTTTTAAATCCCGGTACTTGTAATTAGTGGGAAAAACGACAGAAAATGTTGAAACAAAGGACTGGTAAATTGACTAAGATCGAGAAGGTTGTGTCGAAATTACCATGTGACATAAATGTTGAATTACAATCATTCTTTCTCGAATAGATATGCGTCGGTGTCCGGAATAATTTCACATTCGAATTGAAAAATAAATTTCAAAATAAAAGAAGTTTGAGTATTTTCAAAAATACAAACAATTTTTATTAATATTAAGATACAATTTCTCAGAGCAAAGCTTTTGTGTCATTTGTTGGGTGTTTGCATTAATTACAGTTATTTTAGAACACCTAATCTTTTATCAAAATTTGATATTTCGTCTATTAAATTTTATGTTAATGAAAAGAATCTTCACTTTCACTTTTTACAGGCGATGCGATTTCAAGTTTTGTTTCAAATATTTCCAATTGCGATACCAATTCATAGTATTGTTGTTCGGGATCGGCAACTTGTGAATTACCATCGAATTCATTGTAATCGGTCGATTCTTGTTCCACTTTTATCGGATTTTGTGGACTGTTACCAAGTGTAAAATCTAACTCAGGATCCATTTGTGACAAGTCTTCTTGTAATTTCTGTTCGTTTCGATCAAAATAACCGCTTGAGTTTGGTTGTGGTGACATCTGTTTTAATTTTGGTTTTACTTTGACAATTTCGGATGCATTTGATTCGAATTCATCGATATCTTTAGCAAACACCAAATCAGTTGAAGATGTTTCATTTTTCTTTGCTATTAAAGCCGAACTTTTACAATTTTTCTTGTGATTCCTTAGGTAACATAATCGTGAAAATAATTTCTTACACACAGAACATCTATGTGGTTTGTCATGTGCATTCATGTGTTGTTTTAATTCTGTAACAGTGTAAAATTTCTTCAAACACTTTTTACATTTATGTGGCCTTTTTCTTCCATTGTGAATATTCATGTGCACTTTCAAATTCGTCAAAGTGCAAAATTCGCCTGAACAAATATCGCATTTATATTTGCAACTATTATTTGTTCGATTGTGTATATTTAAGGTTGATTTACTTCCAAATTTTTTTGCACAATGGCTACATTTGTATGGTTTTACTCCAGTATGAGTTGCAATGTGAAGTTTTAGCCTTTGTCGTATTGCAAATGCTTTCGGACAATGACTACATTTGTATGGTTTCACTCCAGTATGTGTTGCACTATGAATTTCTGATTCTTGATTTGATTTAAATTCTTTTGAACAAACGTCACATTTGAATAAATTTTTACCGCTGTGAATTTTCATATGTCGTGCCAAGTTCGATTTAGTTGAAAATATTTTCTGACAAACGTCGCATTTGTGTAATTTTTTATCAGCCAACAAATTTTGTTGCTTCTTGTCACTTCGATTTTGTTTTCCATCCATTTTCACTAATAATTCGATTTCTTTTGGTTTTGATTAGTACAAAAATATATTGATTTTCGAATTTTCTAGTAATTTCGATTAATTTTTAACTATTTCACTTTTACGCTAATTTTTATAAACCGAAAAACGATCCATCCACATTGAAATTTCAAATAGAACTGATGAGATAATTGTGGTATTTGTTAAATGTGTTGGAAAAAGTATTACCAGATTAAAATTTTTATTAGAATATTGATTCGATATTTCAGGAACATTCTTTCCATAAATTTGACAGTTGATTAACAAAAAAGTATTGCCAGATAAGTTAAATCAAAATCAGTATTACCCAATATTAAAACAAAAATGTCGGTCAAATATTATTTTTGGAAAAATTTTAACTTTTATTATTGCTTCAACATTTTATGCACCGATTAGGATTTAATTGATATCAAATCTAGTACTTTTCCAATTGAACAACCGGCATATAGCTGAATATCATCCTATATAACATTTACTATTAGTAGATTGAACCCTGAGCCACCCCAAACTTTTGTAGGCAAAATATTTGAATATTAACCACAGCAAAATCAACATATTGCGATCCATCACATAAGCAACTTTTCCCAATACTAGAATATATACAGAATCCGAAGGTAAGGATTTGCCGTATCTCTATCAACAGTTTTAAAGTTTTTAAAATCCCGGTACTTGTAATTAGTGGGAAAAACGACAGAAAATGTTGAAACAAAGGTCTGGTAAATTGACTAAGATCGAGAAGGTTGTGTCGAAATTACCATGTGACATATATGTTGAATTACAATCATTCTTTCTCGAATAGAAATGCGTCGGTGTCCGGAATAATTTCACATTCGAATTGAAAAATAAATTTCAAAATAAAAGAAGTTCGAGTATTTTGAAAAATACAAACAATTTTTATTAATATTAAAATACAATTTCTCAGAGCAAAAGCTTTTGTGTCATTTGTTGGGTGTTTGCATTAATTACAGTTATTTTAGAACACCTAATCTTTTATCAAAATTCGATATTTCGTCAATTAAGAATTTATGTTAATGAAAAGAATCTTCACATTCACTTTTTACAGGCGATGCGATTTCAAGTTTTGTTTCAAATATTTCCAATTGCGATACCAATTCATAGTTTTGTTGTTCGGGATCGGCGACTTCTGAATTACCATCGAATTCATTGTAATCGGCCGATTCTTGTTCCACTTTTATCGGATTTTGTGGACTGTTACTGAGTGTAAAATCTAACTCTGGATCCATTTGTGACAAGTCTTCTTGTAATTTCTGTTCGTTTCGATCAAAATAACCACTTGAGTTTGGTTGTGGTGACATCTGTTTGAATTTTGGTTTTACTTCGACAATTTCGGATGCATTTGATTCGAATTCATCGATATCTTTACCAAACACCAAATCAGTTGAAGATGTTTCATTTTTCTTTGCTGTTGAAACCGAACTTTTACAATTTTTCTTGTGATTCTTTAGGTAACATAATCGTGCAAATAATTTCTTACACACAGAACATTTATGTGGTTTATCATGTGCATTCATGTGTTGTTTTAAATCTCTAACAGTGTAAAATTTCTTCAAACACTTGTTACATTTATGTGGCCTTTTTCTTCCACTGTGAATATTCATGTGCACTTTTAAATTCGTCAAAGTGCAAAATTCGCCTGAACAAATATCGCATTTATATTTGCAACCATTATTTTTTCGATTGTGTGTATTTAAGTTTGATTTACTTCCAAATTTTTTAGCACAATGGCTACATTTGTATGATTTCACGCCAGTATGAGTTGCAATGTGAAGTTTTAGCCTTTGTTGTATTGCAAATGCTTTCGGACAATGGCTACATTTGTATGGTTTAACTCCAGTATGATTTGCAATGTGTTGTTTTAGATATTGTTGTGCTGTAAATGCTTTCGGACAATGGCTACATTTGTATGGTTTAACTCCAATATGACTTGCAATGTGACGTTTTAGACGATATTTTATTGCAAATGCTTTCGGACAATGACTACATTTGAATGGTTTCACTTCAGTGTGACTTGCACTATGAATTTTTAATTCTTGATTTGATTTAAATTCTTTCGAACAAACGTCACATTTGAATAAATGTTTACCGCTGTGAATTTTCATATGTCGTTCCAAGGTTGATTTATTTGCAAATATTTTCTGACAAACGTCGCATTTGTATAATTTTTTATCAGCCAACAAATTTTGTTGCTTCTTGTCACTTCGATTTTGTTTTCCATTCATTTTCACTAATAATTCGATTTCTTTTGGTTTTGATTAGTACAAAAATATATTGATTTTCGAATTTTCTAGTAATTTCGATTAATTTTTAACTATTTCACTTTTACGCTAATTTTTATAAACCGAAAAACGATCCATCCACATTGAAATTTCAAATAGAACTGATGAGATAATTGTGGTATTTGTTAAATGTGACGGAAAAAGTATTACCAGATTAAAAATTTTATTAGAATATTGATTAGATATTTCAGGAACATTCTTTCCATAAATTTGACAGTTGATTAACAAAAAAGTATTGCCTGATTAAGTTTAAATTAAATTCAGTATTACCCAATATTAAAACAAAAAGGTCGGTCAAATATTACTTCTGGAAAAATATTAACTTTTATTTTTGCTTCATCATATTATGCACCGATTAGGATTTAATTGATATGAAATCTAGTACTTTTCTCATTGAACAACCGGCATATAACTGAACATCATCCTATATAACATTTGCTATTACTAGATTGAATCCTGAACCACCCCAAACTATTGCAGGCAAAATATTTGAAGATGAGCCACAACAAAAACAACATATTTCGATCCATCACATAAGCAACTTTTCCCAACACTAGAATATATACAGAATCCGAAGGTAAGGATTTGCCGTATCTCTATCAACAGTTTTAAAGTTTTTAAATCCCGGTACTTGTAATTAGTGGGAAAAACGACAGAAAATGTTGAAACAAAGGACTGGTAAATTGACTAAGATCGAGAAGGTTGTGTCGAAATTACCATGTGACATAAATGTTGAATTACAATCATTCTTTCTCGAATAGATATTCGTCGGTGTCCGGAATAATTTCACATTCGAATTGAAAGATAAATTTCAAAATAAAAGAAGTTCGAGTATTTTGAAAAATACAAACAATTTTTATTAAAATTAAGATACATTTTCTCAAAGCAAAGCTTTTGTGTCATTTGTTGGGTGTTTGCATTAATTACAGTTATTTTAGAACACCTAATCTTTTATCAAAATTTGATATTTCGTCTATTAAAAATTTATGTTATATTTTATTCTAAAGAATCTTCACATTCACTTTTTACAGGCGATGCGATTTCAAGTTTTGTTTCAAATATTTCCAATTGTGATACCAATTCATAGTTTTGTTGTTCCGGATCGGCGACTTGTGAATTACCATCGAATTCATTGTAATCGGCCGATTCTTGTTCCACTTTTATCGGATTTTGTGGACTGTTACTGAGTGTAAAATCTAACTCTGGATCCATTTGTGACAAGTCTTCTTGTAATTTCTGTTCGTTTCGATCAAAATAACCGCTTGAGTTTGGTTGTGGTGACATCTGTTTGAATTTTGGTTTTACTTTGACAATTTCGGATGCATTTGATTCGAATTCATCGATATCTTTACCAAACACCAAATCAGTTGAAGATGTTTCATTTTTCTTTGCTATTAAAGCCGAATTTTTACATTTTTTCTTGTGATCCTTTAGAGTAGATAATCGTGAAAATAATTTCTTACACACAGAACATTTATGTGGTTTATCATGTGCATTCATGTGTTGTTTTAATTCTTTAATAGTGTAAAATTTCTTCAAACACTTGTTACATTTATGTGGCCTTTTTCTTCCATTGTGAATATTCATGTGCACTTTTAAATTCGTCAAAGTGCAAAATTCGCTTGAACAAATATCGCATTTATATTTGCAACTATTATTTATTCGATTGTGTGTATTTAAGGTTGATTTACTTCCAAATTTTTTAGCACAATGGCTACATTTGTATGATTTCACTTCAGTATGAGTTGCAATGTGACGTTTTAGACGATGTTCTATTGCAAATGCTTTCGGGCAATGGCTACATTTGAATGGTTTCACTCCAGTATGATTTGCAATGTGTTGTTTTAGATATTGTTGTGCTGTAAATGCTTTCGGACAATGGCTACATTTGTATGGTTTCACTCCAGTATGACTTGCAATGTGACGTTTTAGACGTTGTTTTATTGCATATGCTTTCGGGCAATGACTACATTTGAATGGTTTCACTTCAGTGTGACTTGCACTATGAATTTTTAATTCTTGATTTGATTTAAATTCTTTCGAACAAACGTCACATTTGAATTTATGTTTACCGCTGTGAATTTTCATATGTCGTACCAAGCTTGATTTAGTTGAATATGTTTTCTGGCAAACGTCGCATTTGTGTAGTTTTTTATCAACAAACAAATTTTGTTGCTTCTCGTCACTACGATTTTGTTTTTCATCCATTTCTTGTTGTAAATTTATCTTTATCGGTTTCAATTATTATTAATTTTTAATTAAGTTTTTCACTATTTCAATTTTACGCTAATTTTTATAAACCGAAATACAATCCATCCACATTGAAATGTCGAATGGAACTGTTTAGAAAATTGTATGTTCAAGTTAAGTGAGACGGAAAAAGTATGGCCAGATTAAAAAATTATTATTTGAATATTCCCTAGATATTCCACGATCATTCTTTCCATGCATTTGACATTTGATCAACAGACAAAAGTATTGCCTGATTAAATTTTAAAATCTAGTTTTTTTGCTAAACATTAACTGTTAATCCTTGCCATTTTCTATTGAGCCATTCGGTAGCCCAAATGGCGGACCCTGAATAGAATTAATGCTTCAAGGATGGAATAAAATCCGCATGCATAATGTTCTTATAAAATCGGCATGTAGCTAATATGAAAAGACATATTATACAAGAACCTGTGAGTGGTTAAAGGAACAACGACATTTCTGCGATCAACGAGAAAAATTTTCACACTTCGTTGGATTGATAGAAAATATTTATTTGGGAATTGAGTTGGAAATAATATTCTATTTACAATATATTGAATCAAAAACAGATTACAAAAGCTTTGAACAAAATCCTATTTATATCCACCATTGCACCATTGTCGTTCACATTTTTCGGACTTTATTTATATCCCCAAATTACACAGAGTTTTATGTAATATTTTATATTTTATGTTATGAGAAAATAATCACGTCGTCAGTGGCACGTTTATACGTAAAAGATATTTTACATAGGAATATTCTGTATTGCACGTTTCAATGGTTTTCGCACACAAAGGGGACACATTTATAAAATAGAGACTATAAATTTAGAAAATACTTTCACTTTTTATCCAATATATAACTTTATATGGTTTTTTTGTAATAAAATAAAAATAGAAAACTCACACACACACACACACACACACACACACACAAAAGTGGATAGACCTTGAAAAAAAAAAAGAAAAAAAGGGTTGAATATTTTGTTGTTGTATTTTTTTACATACGCAAATATTTATAAATCTTTTTTTTTTGGTTTATAATAACATAAAAACCATCCGTTACCACCACCGGAGACCAACACCACCACCACCACCACCACCACCACCACGTACGGTACGTATCTCACAAATTTTATGATGTGTGAAATTTATACATGTGTGCATTTTTATAACACAAAAAAATTGAATAGAATAGAAAAATCTATATAGGGTAAAGGCACCAGTGCTCAACTCCTAACGGCAGTCTCCAGTAGTCCAAAGGATACGAAAAATTATCTAACAATAATAGTATTCTATAATGTTTGGACTAACTTTTCTTAACTCAGTGTGCTGGAGACTTGCTGTTTGGGCTGAGCACTGGTGCCTCTACCCTATACGAAAATAATAAATTTTTTTGCGTATCGTTAAAGAAAACGGTTTTTATTTATTTTTTTTTTTATGTTAAAGCATCGTAAAACGTGTTCGGCAAAAACAGAAACATTTTATTTAGTATTTCGCATTACAATGATAATGTGAATCAGCCCCTCTCCCAAAACCGACTAACATCGAAATAATATTAAAAATAGATTTGGTTAAAAAATATAAATTATTTTTACCATTTTTTATAATTCAAAATATGCACACACACACACACACACGTTTCATCATGTAATTGGATACACGACACCGCACGTATAAACATTGTGTATTTTGAGATAATGCATTTTGTGTGTTTGGGATGCCTGGCCGATAACAAAAATACAAAATATTAATCAACTAATAAAAATTATATAAAATTCAATCAAGTGAGCCGCCGCCATATGTTAGTAAAAAGGATGGTAGCCGGTGAAGCAGGATTAAGAATTCTTTAAACATGGTGTAAATAAAATACATTCAATGGCATTCAAAGGCTAATCGTAATCATTTGGAATAATGTTGGCCAGCGATTAAATGGATGGTTATTATCTGTTTTATTGTACAAAAATTGTAATACATTTGATTGTGTCCGACTATTGTGACTATAACTTTATAAAAACATTGTCCCAGAAAAAAAAATTGGGGTTTTTGCAAATACACAAAAGACTTATTCCATATGGGCCAATGAATGGAGAGAACCAGTGAGGTTTCTGCTATTTAGTGCCATTGTTTTAATGGATTTCTATTTGTCCATTACAGAATCGCAAATTATAATAAATTTTCTAAAATTTTATATAAGAATACGGGCCATATTTTAACCGATTTTTATTTTGCCATTACACAATCACAAATTATAATTAATTTTCTAAATTTAAAACAAAAATATGGGCCATAATTTTAAACTTCCATACTTTTATACAAGACCTTTTTGTGAATGTTAGGAAATTTAATCAGAAGAATTTGCAATTCGGAAATTCGGAAAAATTAAAATCCAATTAAAACTATGGCCCGTACTGTTCTATAAAAGTTAGGAAATTGATTATAATTTTCAATTCTGTAAGGGAAAAATGGGAATCCGTTAAAACTATGGCCCACACTGTTCTATAAAAGTTAGGAAATTAAATTATAATTTGTCTGTAATGGAAAATAGAAAATCCGTTAAAACTATGGCCCACAATTTTCCATAAAAGTTAGAAAATTGATTATAATTTTTAATTCTCTGTTGGTAAAATCGAAAAAAATTTAGGACTACCCGACCACCGGCCAAAAGCAGTAGGGGTGATATTGAAAACTGGAATCCATATTCATACGAGTCGCCACTCAAAAAGTTATGCACACACACACACACAACGACTGTTGTATAAAATCGGGAGGAATCAAATGACGGCGACGACTGGGAGCGCACAGCTGTGTAATAGAAAATAGAATTTAACATATTTTTTTTAGTCACACACAAATGACGACATCCCCAAAAAAAAAACAAAAAACAAACGGAAGAAGAAGAAGAACTGTGTACGATAAAATATTATCGAAAATAGATAAATCGAAATTGATAATTAACATTTTGGTGAGATATGAATAAATAATAGAATAAGTAATAAAATACAATAGTTCCGTAATATTAATTTTTGGTGGTGGTAGGTGATATGGGTGCGGTAGTTACCGCTGTGGTTATGGTTGTGGTGATGGCAATGATGGTGATGGTAATTTCGATGATGATGATAATGATATGGTGATGGCATTGCGTGTCTTTCATAAACTACGATTTGATTTATTTATTTAATCATTTCAAATAAACAATAAAACCTTTTGTCGTCTGCTTCGTTTCCCAACCAATAAATTTATAACATAAAAATTTGAAAATAAAGGAAAATCAATAGCGTGACAATTCTATACACTTCCGGTTGTATTTTAATTTTTTTTGCTTTTAATTTAATACACCGAATCGGTTGCGCGTGTGGCAACCGGTGCAATGCGAAATGGGCCCGAATAAATTCTAATATAAATTTTACCATATCGTTGGACACATTCAAAACGGAGTTGTGAGAAAATTTGTGCCAAATATTTGATATGCGGTATGCGGTACAATTGGAGGCGATGGGTTGTGGGTAGTATATAACACTGCACCCCAAACTCCCACACACTTCACCCCAATCAAGAACGTACAAGTTCCTGATAGAATAATAATAATAAGGATCTCAACAGTACAAATATTTTCTCAACTAAACACTGAGTATTATTCCAATGTTAAGATATACATATGGGGGAAGGGGGTGTGTGTGTGTGTGTGTGTGTGGTTGGGCTAATTAGTGGAAGCGTAGAATAATTTTAGCATCACTATTTTTTTATAGTTTAATTAAAAAAATTTATATAATAAAATCCATGATAATCGACGGTATGTCAAGCAATTTTATTGTGAATACTTAAGTCTCTCTTAAGTTTGAGGAGCACCCGCAATGTGCATAATTCGATCTTTCCTCAACAAATATTAAGAATTTTTAGATTTAAAAATCAATTTTATATGTTTTTTCTTTCTGTTCTATGGCCACACAGAGGCCATTCTCTGTGAACAACATCACAATTTGTCGGCTCTATCAAAACAATGCTAATTGCTTCTAAACGGTGTCCATTCAAACAGCGGCCAATTATGTACACTGAACGGTATACAATTTTAGAGCATACTTTAAATTTTCATATCAATCCGGTTTTAATGTCGATCGAAAGACGGTATACGAGGTCGGCCAAAACCTCGTATACCATTTACATCAGCAAATGGATCAAATTTAAATATATCAGGCTAATCGGAAACAAAATATTGAATACACGAATGTTGTATTGGTGTACCAGACACACACACACACACACACAGTCATGTCAATAATGGTTATTTTATAGGTTATGGACATCGAATTTAGAAGATGACAGTAATGCAAATGGGTTTTTTTTTTAAGAAACATTATATCACATAAAACACAAACATTCGAGCAAACGTTTGGAAATGAGATGATGAGGAACGGTGTCCAACCAACTCCGATTTTTTCTGTTTCCATTTTTATTTTTAACAGTCGGCTCTAATTGTAACGAAGAAAATTTTTAATAAAAATCCATCCTTTATCCTTTACGGATCATTAAGCCAATTCCATATATAAATTTCTCTGCTATTGTAGCCGGTTTGTATCGATAAACCAAACAAATTTTGGAAAAAATATATAAATTTTTTTTTTGTTTGTAAAAAGGGGGTGGGTGTACGAGGGTTACTTGAAATTATATTTACCACTTGATTATTATTATTATTATAACAACAATGGAATGAATTTTTCCTACATTTACGAAGTTATTTTTGGTGGTGGTTCGTTTTTCACCAATTGACTTGCAGCAAGTTTTAGTAAATTAAGTAGTTAACCTATTTTTTTGGGGTCGCCCATGACAACATGATAACGGAAAATTTCCAAAGAACTGTAATTTTAAGGATTGAGTGACTCAATTAATTTTATTTACGAAAAAGTGTGTATGGGTTGAATTTGTAATGGGGGCGGGCGGCGGATGATGAAAGTGTTCATCATTCACTGGCTCACATTATAATTATAACAAGCGAATAGAAATAAACGTAATTGTAATGTTTTGCTGTTTTTTTTTTTAATTTTATTTAGGAAAAAGACTGGGCGCCGGCGATGTTAAATTAATCGTAATTTTGTCTCGTTTTTGCCCTAGAGCTGCTTTAGACCCAAAAATTTAAATTTTTAATCAAAAATATTTCCATCAAATTCAAATAATAAAATAAGATTAGGTGTGTCCGATTGTGATTATCAAAATACTGATGACATCTGAGCAGCGCATAGACTTAATTGTTTCAGGCCAAAAGTATGAAAGTATTTTTATATTAACAATGGTCGTCGTCCCGCGACGTAAGTAATAAGAAAATACATCCATTCCGCCAAATAATTAAAAGTTTTTTCACTCTCTGGGGTTTAACATTTAACATTTTTCAAAGAATTCATCATAAATTTAATGGCGCAGCGGTGGTGGCGACTCCCCCCCCCCCCCCCCCCCACCTGCCAATTGAACTACCGTGAAACACAACTCACATACTATTTACTGTTTTACAGCGCAATTCAAGGGCATTTCAAGGACACACATTTTTATATTTATCATTCGGCTGGAAAATTTTAGTTAATTAAAATATATATTAAAAAAATGTACAAATGAAAACAATTTAAATTAAATTAATTATAATTTCAAAACTTACCGCCCAAAAAACTATTTTGGCAAAAAAATTAATTATTGGTTATTGGTTTTTTGTTGTTGTTGTTGGTTTAGTGCGTTGTTGGTTATTGTTATTCAGTGCTATTATTGCTATTATTATTAATATTATTAGTATTATTATTATAGTTGTTGTTGTTGCTGTTGTTGTTGTTGTTGTTGTTGTTGTTGTTGTTGGGTTATTATTTTAAAATTTATTTGTGGATGTGTGGGTGTGGGTGTGGGTGTGTGTGATGTTATTGATATTTTGTTTTAAATTTTATTTTAAATATAATAATTAAATTTTGATAAATTTCAATTTGTATACGATATGTGTTTGTTGTTGTATTGGATGTGTGTGTGGTGTGTGTGTGTGTGTGTGTGTGTGTATGTGTAAATATGTGTGTGCGTTTTTTTTTTGTATGTGATTACGTTACGTTGTTGTTGCTGTCACTGCTACTGCTAATAATAATAATAATAATAATTAAAAATTTAAAAAAAAAATTAACACTTTTTTTTATTTTATAATTTTGTATTTTTAACAATTTCTAATTAATCGAAAATTGTTTAACAATGGCGCAACAAAACACCAAAAGCAAAAGAAATACGAAAAACACAAATGCACACACACACACACACACACACACACACACACACACGAGCGCGCACGAGCGCAACAAACAAAACAAAGTAACGGTTTTAATTGATGTTAAGTTAATGTGCATGAAAACAAAAAAAATTAAAAAATTAAAACCAACCGTTTGCCGGCACTAAAACACTGACGCACGCGCGTTAAAATTTTTACAATTTATAATTAATTTCGCTGAACAAATTTACATAAAACACAAAAAAAATATATTGGCACTTTTAACAGTTATTTTATTTTAATTTGTCTCCCTCCCCCCCAATTCATTTAAATTGTCGTTGTATTTTTTTAATTCATTATTCTTAAAATTAAAATTTATTTTTTGAAAATTAATTAATTTGATTTGTTTAAATTAAAATTTTTTTTACAGCTGCGAGCGCGTGTGTCTCGTCTACTAACTACTATCGGTGGGTATTGTTCTGTTAAACAATAGCTGTGTGTTTAACGGTGGTGGTGGTGGTGGTGGTGGTGGTGGTGGTGGTGATTGTGGTGGTAATGGTGGTTATTGTTGTTTTTTTTTTGGGAATAATACCAACACAAAAAATTAATTGCATTTAATTTAATTTGTTTGTGTGTGTGTGTGTCTGTCTGTTTGGGTTCAAGTGTGCGTATTAAATGACAATTTTATTTTGTTGGTTGGCCAATGCAATTACACAAATTAAACGAAGAAGGAACAAAAGAAAAAAACATGGGGATTTTTTGAAATAACGGTACACACACACACACACACAAACACACAAACACGGACACATATTTCGAATAAATAATAAAATATTTTAAAAAAAAAAAAACAAAAATAAATTAAACAATTTCACAGAAAATTCAAATTTTTTGTTGTTTAATTTTTTTAATTAATTTTTTTTCCACCACCAAATGCGCTATCACCATCACCACCACCACCACCAGCACCACCACCACCAACACCACCACCACCACCAACCAGCCGCACTCAAACAAACAACACTCGCAACAAAATTTTTCGATTAAAATTTCAAAACTTTAAAAACAAAATTACTTTTTATTATTTTTTCTATTTTGTTTTGTTTTTATTTTTCGAACAGAAAATTTAAATGAATTTTTAATTTTTCTAAATTTTTTTTTATTTTGTTAATTATTGAAATTTTTTTGAAAAAAAGAAAAGAAAAAAAATAAAAATTTAAAAAAAAATTGATCAAAAATTGGATAGGATCAATTTTTTTTTTAATTTTTCAAAATAATATAAATGTCAATGTTCGCAATGTTCAATTCAATATTAGTTTGACAAAAAATTAAATATAAATAAAAAAATTAATTTTAAAAAAAATTAAATTAAAAATGTCTTTTTTATTTTTTTTTTCTTTTATTTTGTATCGTCGTCGTCGTCGTCGTCTGCGTCGTCGTTTTCGTTTTTACAGTTATTTTATTTTCGCTAATTTTTGTATTATTTTGCTTCAATGCAATGCATTGAATGTCGCCGTCGTTGTCATTTTTTTTCCAGAAAGGTTTATTCTTTCTCTATATGGTTTTTGTGTTTTATTTTTTCATATATATACACTTCTGGCCGTGTGTGTGTGTGTGTGTATGTGTGTGTGAGTATGTGTAAAACTAAAGATGTATGCATTTATGGATTGACAACACAAATATATTGTATTTTGCTAAAAATGGTTTCATTTGAATGAAGCGCGCGCATACATCGCATTTAAATTGTATATTGTATAGAGAAACATAAACACAAACATACACACACACACACACACACACACACACACGGACACAACGTCAACGTTCTCAATGAAACATCAATCTAAATATATAGATATAAAGTAAAAACTGTGTGTGTGTGTGTGTGTGTGTCTATAGAAAAATAGTAAAATAGGAAAAATAAAAAAGTAGCAAATGTGAACGGCGACGAAAAACACATATGAAAAAGGAATAAAAGAGTTTGTGTATGCGTAAAAAATTTTAGAATAACATTTTCGTTATGTGTGTGAGCACATCGAAATGGTAACAATTTGTGGTGGTGCGTATGTGAAATTAGAATGAGGTAGTATTGAGAGGCCACTGTGTGTGTGTGTGTGTGTGTGTTGATGAGTATTGTGTAGCAAATAGTTGTGGAGGGATAAGTTAAATTAAACAATAATTTTATATTATATAAAATATATAACGATAGCGACGACGACGACGACGACGACGACGACGACGACGACGACGACGACAATTAACATCAAAACCTCTTATGTATTTTAATATACGCTATAATAACCCATTTTTTTATACAGCTGTTCTAATTTCATAATAAAAATGTGTGTTGGATGATTGCAAAATTTCGTGCCCATTTGGAACAACTTATGCTATTTTATGAAACCAATTCTTATAAATGTCAATTTTAAATATTAAATATTTTATTTTCCATTAAATATCCATCCATTATTGCAGTTCCAACAGAAATTAAAATTTTTAGTTGATTAGCTACATTTCAAGGAATTTATTTCTGTTGCACTCCAGCATTACTTTGATCATTAGGATTTGTATTTTTATTCACAATTGGGCGATTAACAGGAGTTATCCTTGTTAATTCATCTATTGATATTATTTTACATGATACTTATTATGTAGTAGCTCACTTCCACTATGTTTTATCCATAGGAGCAGTATTTACTATTATGACGGGATTTATTCATTGATACCCATTATTTACAGGTCTAACTATAAATCCAGTTTTATTAATAACACAATTGATATTAATATTTATTGGTGTAAATATAACATTTTTTAGGATTAGATGGATATTTACACACATTCGCAAAAAACATTGTAGAAAAACAATTTGTTTCCAAAGATTGACGGCACAACACCAAAAGTTTTTTTTTTTTTTTTGATTAAAAAATAGCCATACAAATTGATTTTAAAATGTCGTTCAATAATCTGTCATGGAATGGAATAAGATTCAAACTAATCGTCTGGCATCGGCAAATAATTTTTTAAGTCATTATTCTAATTCATAGTACATTCGGTGCCAGTATGATCAACAATGATTTCTATTTGGGGGTGAATGCAATTTGCAATACCAATCGAATTCAGCGACTTTAAATGCGTGGCGTATTTCAATAAAATTTATTCGAATTAAAATCATCACTTTTTTGTATTGATTTACCGATGACGGTCGCTTTTGACCGATTAAATTATTCATTTACAAATAATTTCTAATAATGTGCTATTGTATTTGATAACGTCAACACTTTTACCGTTACATTAATGCGCGGGCAATTAATTTCCATTTTCCAATAACATATTCTAAAACATTTTGGAAAAGAAAGTTCCAGAATTTTCGGAAAATAAATTTTTAAATTGGACAACACTTTTTCCACTCATTTCTTTACTGCTATTTAAGAATCATAATTTAAAATTCCAATTAGTTCGATCGCAATTTTTGGTGTGTGAGGATCGTTAATTGCAGACAAATATAAAACATTCGTTGTAAGGTAAAAATATTTTAAAATTTCCATTCAAGTTCCATAAACTTCTAAACGAAACAATTCGAGAAATAATTTAAAAATGATCAAAAAATTTATAATAAAATTATAGAAAAATAAACATTGAAATGAATTCGGAAAATAATCGAGGAGCCGATGGTAATTTACCAACTAATGATAAGTCAATTAAATGCAGCTATTGTCCAAAAACTTTCGCGAACACTAACGATTTAAGAAGTCATAAAGAAGAACATAGAAAAGAATGCACAATTTGTAAGAAGACGTTTGTATGTCAAGGCAGTTTAACTTTGCATATGAACATCCATGCCGACGTGAAGCCATTTCAATGTGATTTGTGCCAGAAAACATTTACACAACATTGTTCCTTAAATGCACACATTCGGAATCGCAGATATAAATGTAACATTTGTTCCGATATGCTTTGTACATTTCATTATTTAAATAATCATATTCGGAACAATCATGAAAATAAATCGTTACTTAAATGTACATGGATTGATTGCTCAAAAGAATTTTCATCAGCTCAAACATTAAATCAACACATGAATACACATGAAAAGCCACATAAATGTACAATATGTGAAAGAACTTTTGGAAGGAGGACACAATTAAATGATCATATGCTTAGGCACCATGCCAGCGGTTCAAATTCAGCTGCAAATGTAAATGTGGCAACATCAAGTATTCAAATTGTATACGATAACAACAATGCCGTTCAATCTCATACTGATTCGATTGGAAAAGATATTTACTCCAATCAAATTGGTAACAACGTTAATACGGAACCATTGGTTAATCAAACTGCACTGCGACCTAGTAATGTAATGCAATTTAGAATTCAAAATCAGACGGGTTTATCAGGTGTTTCACCAAACCCATTTTCACGGCACCAAACTGACCATGTGTTACACTATCCACAAGCAATCTATGGCCCAACACATGATCAATTTAACGGTATATTTCATAATTCACAACTTCGAAATTATGCACAACCTGGCAATATTCAGGTATCGTTACACGGACCCCATGTAATTCCACCATATTTGCAAATTGATCGAAATATTAACATAATTTCTCAACGGTATGACTTAGTTCGGCAGGAGATCGCACAACGATATAGGATAGGAAATAATTTACCAAATATTACTGAAGCTTCATCTCAATTAAGCAATACCTTTCCAAATATGCCACCACAAAATGTGAGTATTAATTTACCGAATATTCCGCAAGACTCACAACAGCAGCAGCAGCAGCAACACCAAAAACCAAATTAATATCCAACATTTTAGTAACGACTTCGAATAATATTGACAGAAACAATAAATGAACTCCAATTTTGTAAACGTTCAGACTTAAATGTAGAGCAGCGAATTGACTTTAAAAATAAATAAAATATTAAATTTGACCAGAAATCTTTCGAAGAGATTCTAAAATAAATAATTAATTAAATGACAAACGAATTTTGAAAACTATTCCGTTCAGAAAATAATTACAAAATTTATTGCACGAAAAATTATAAGAAAAAAATTTATTTCAATAAAAATTTTCATGTGAAAAAAACTTCAACTTTTATTTTACCAATTAAATTCCAATACGAATTCACTGGCATTAAGAGTTTCTTAAAATTGTGTTGGAAATGGGTCAAACTACTAACCAATTTATTCATGCAATCCCAATCGACGACAATCATTACAACAAATTTGTTTGATGGTTAATAATTTACAGATACTGATACGTTTGTGAGATGGACAGTATCTTTAATATCACATGGCCAAACATTTCTGGAGATGATGGTGTTTTATCCAAGACCAAATGAATTTTGTAAAAATAATTTAACAGCCAATGGTCAACGCTCTATCAACGAAAAATGGCTGTTGGAATCCAATGTTTTGTTGCCTCAAATCACAATTGAACTGGTGACCCATTAGCCTATAATTCATATGTGTGTCTCTGTGTGTGTGTACATCAATATACAACACTTTTACCATTACATTGATGCGTGTGGGCAACACTTTTCCATTTTCCCTTGACATATTCTAAAACATTTTGGAAAAGAAAGTTCCAGAATTTTCGGAAAATAAATTTTTAAATTGGGCAACACTTTTTCCACTCATCTCTTTACTGCTATTTAAGAATTATAATTTAAAATTCCAATTAGTTCGATCGCAATTTTTGGTGTGTGAGGATCGTTAATTGCAGACAAATATAAAACATTCGTTGTAAGGTAAAAATATTTTAAAATTTCCATTCAAGTTCCATAAACTTCTAAACGAAACAATTCGAGAAATAATTTAAAAATAATCAAAAAATTTATAATAAAATTATAGAAAAATAAACATTGAAATGAATTCGGAAAATAATCGAGGAGCCGATGGTAATTTACCAACTAATGATAAGTCAATTAAATGCTGCTATTGTAAAAAAAATTTTACGACCATTGTCGATTTAATAAGTCATAGAAAAGAACATAAAGTAGAATGCACAATTTGTAAGAACACGTTTGTAAGTCAAAGCAGTTTAAATAAACATATGAAAATTCATACCGGCGTGAAGCCATTTCGATGTGATTTGTGCCAGCAATCATTTACAAGAAATGACAACTTAAATGCACACATTCGGAATCGAAAATGTAAATGTAACATTTGTTCCGATATGTTTTGTGGATTACATGATTTAAATAATCATATTCGGAACAAGCATTATCATACAACGTTACTTAAATGTACATGGATTGATTGCTCAAAAGAATTTTCATCAGCTGAACTATTAAGACTTCACATGAATACACATGAAAAGCCACATAAATGTACAATATGTGAAAGAACTTTTGGAAGGAGGACACAATTAAATGATCATATGATTAGGGACCATGCCAGCGGTTCAAATTCAGCTGCAAATGTAAATGTGGCAACATCAAGTATTCAAATTGTATACGATAACAACAATGCCGTTCAATCTCATACTGATTCGATTCAAAAAGATATTTACTCCAATCAAATTGGTAACAACGTTAATTCAGAACCATTGGTTAATCAAACTGCACTGCGACATGAAAATCCACATAAATGTACAATATGTGAAATTCATTTTGAATATTGGCAAGAATTAAGTATTCATATGCTTAGGCACCATGCCAGCGGTTCAAATTCAGCATCAAATGTAAATGTGGCAACATCAAGTAATCAAATTGTATTCGATAACAACAATGCCGTTCAATCTCATACTGATTCGATTCAAAAAGATATTTACTCCAATCAAATTGGTAACAACGTTAATCCAGAACCATTGGTTAATCAAACTGCACTGCGACCTAGTAATGTAATGCAATTTAGAATTCAAGATCAGCCGTGGTCATCAACTTTTTCACAGTACCCATTTTCACGGCACCAAACTGACCATGTGTTACATTATCCACAAGCAATCTATGGCCCAACACATGATCAATTTAACGGTATATTTCATAATTCACAACTTCGAAATTATGCACAACCTGGCAATATTCATGAATCGTTACACCGACCCTATGTAATTCCACCATATTTGCAAATTGATCGAAATATTAACATAATTTCTCAACGGTATGACTTAGTTCGACAAGAGCTCGCACAACGATATAGGATAGAAAATAATTTACCAAATATTACTGAAGCTTCATCTCAATTAAGCAATACCTTTCCAAATACGCCACCACAAAATGTGAGTATTAATTTACCGAATATTCCGCAAGACTCACAACAGCAGCAGCAGCAGCAACACCAAAAACCAAATTAATATCCAACATTTTAGTAACGACTTCGAATAATATTGACAGAAACAATAAATGAACTCCAATTTTGTAAACGTTCAGACTTAAATGTAGAGCAGCGAATTGACTTTAAAAATAATTAAAATATTAAATTTGACCAGAAATCTTTCGAAGAGATTCTAAAATAAATAATTAATTAAATGACAAACGAATTTTGAAAACTATTCCGTTCAGAAAATAATTACAAAATTTATTGCACGAAAAATTATAAGAAAAAAATTTATTTCAATAAAAATTTTCATGTGAAAAAAACTTCAACTTTTATTTTACCAATTAAATTCCAATACGAATTCACTGGCATTAAGAGTTTATTAAAATTGTGTTGGAAATGGGTCAAACTACTAACCAATTTATTCATGCAATCCCCCAATCGACGACAATCATTACAACAAATTTGTTTGATGGTTAATAATTTACAGATACTGACACGTTTGTGAGATGGACAGTATTTTTAATATCACAAGGCCAAATATTTCTGGAGATGATGGTGTTTTATCCAAGACCAAATGAATTTTGTAAAAATAATACAACAGCCAATGGTCAACTCTCCAATGTTTTGTTGCCTAAAATCACAATTGAACTGGTAACCCATTAGCCTATAATTCATATATGTGTCTGTGTGTGTGTGTATCAATACACAACACTTTTATCGTTACATTGATGCGTGTGGGCAACACTTTTCCATTTTCCCTTGACATATTCTAAAACATTTTGGAAAAGAAAGTTCCAGAATTTTCGGAAAATAAATTTTTAAATTGGGCAACACTTTTTCCACTCATCTCTTTACTGCTATTTAAGAATTATAATTTAAAATTCCAATTAGTTCGATCGCAATTTTTGGTGTGTGAGGATCGTTAATTGCAGACAAATATAAAACATTCGTTGTAAGGTAAAAATATTTTAAAATTTCCATTCAAGTTCCATAAACTTCTAAACGAAACAATTCGAGAAATAATTTAAAAATAATCAAAAAATTTATAATAAAATTATAGAAAAATAAACATTGAAATGAATTCGGAAAATAATCGAGGAGCCGATGGTAATTTACCAACTAATGATAAGTCAATTAAATGCAGCTATTGTCGAAAAACTTTCGCGAACACTAACGATTTAAGAAGTCATAGAGAAGAACATAGAAAAGAATGCAGAATTTGTAAGAAGACGATTGTAAGTCAAGGCAGTTTAAATAAACATATGAAAAGTCATACCGGCGTGAAGCCATTTCGATGTGATTTGTGCCAGCAATCATTTACAAGAAATGACAACTTAAATGCACACATTCGGAATCGAAAATGTAAATGTAACATTTGTTCCGATATGTTTTGTACATTTCATGATTTAAATAATCATATTCGGAACAATCATGAAAATAAATCGTTACTTAAATGTACATGGATTGATTGCTCAAAAGAATTTTCATCAGCTCAAACATTAAATCAACACATGAATACACATGAAAAGCCATATAAATGTACAATATGTGAAAGAACTTTTCGAACTATGCAAAACTTAAATGATCATATGATTAGGGACCATGCCAGCGGTTCAAATTCAGCTGCAAATGTAAATGTGGCAACATCAAGTATTCAAATTGTATACGATAACAACAATGCCGTTCAATCTCATACTGATTCGATTCAAAAAGATATTTACTCCAATCAAATTGGTAACAACGTTAATTCAGAACCATTGGTTAATCAAACTGCACTGCGACATGAAAAGCCACATAAATGTACAATATGTGAAATTCATTTTGAATATTGGCAAGAATTAAGTATTCATATGCTTAGGCACCATGCCAGCGGTTCAAATTCAGCATCAAATGTAAATGTGGCAACATCAAGTAATCAAATTGTATTCGATAACAACAATGCCGTTCAATCTCATACTGATTCGATTCAAAAAGATATTTACTCTAATCAAATTGGTAACAACGTTAATCCAGAACCATTGGTTAATCAAACTGCACTGCGACCTAGTAATGTAATGCAATTTAGAATTCAAGATCAGCCGTGGTCATCAACTTTTTCACAGTACCCATTTTCACGGCACCAAACTGACCATGTGTTACATTATCCACAAGCAATCTATGGCCCAACACATGATCAATTTAACGGTATATTTCATAATTCACAACTTCGAAATTATGCACAACCTGGCAATATTCATGAATCGTTACACCGACCCTATGTAATTCCACCATATTTGCAAATTGATCGAAATATTAACATAATTTCTCAACGGTATGACTTAGTTCGACAAGAGCTCGCACAACGATATAGGATAGGAAATAATTTACCAAATATTACTGAAGCTTCATCTCAATTAAGCAATACCTTTCCAAATATGCCACCACAAAATGTGAGTATTAATTTACCGAATATTCCGAAAGACTCACAACAGCAGCAGCAGCAGCAACACCAAAAACCAAATTAATATCCAACATTTTAGTAACGACTTCGAATAATATTGACAGAAACAATAAATTAACTCCAATTTTGTAAACGTTCAGACTTAAATGTAGAGCAGCGAATTGACTTTAAAAATAAATAAAATATTAAATTTGACCAGAAATCTTTCGAAGAGATTCTAAAATAAATAATTAATTAAATGACAAACGAATTTTGAAAACTATTCCGTTCAGAAAATAATTACAAAAATTTATTTCAATAAAAATTTGCATGTGAAAAAACCTTCAACTTTTATTTTACCAATTAAATTCCAATACGTTTATTAAAGTTGTGTTGGAAATGGGTCGAACTACTAACCAATTTGTTAATTTATAATATACAGGGTGTCCCAATTATCGACGACAATACGAAAACACTAGATTCTTTGGGTCATTTTGCGTCGAAAATATTATATATCATTTTGGCCGATTCGACTTCGGTACCAAGTTACACGCAAATAACCAAATTTTCAATCAGACCATGTTTTGCATTCTACTGGGATCAATATCTCAATAACTAATTAACCGATTTTAAATTTTTGATACACTATTAGCATTAGCTAATAATAATATAATAATAATTGCCGTCGATAATTGTGACACCCTGTATATTAAATTATAAATGATTAATAAAATGCATAACAAATCTGTAGTTATCCAACGCACTTATACGCAACAGACGCAGAAGCCACATCATATTCGAAAACATTATTCAAGTACAACAACAACAGTAATAAAACAAAAATTTAATCCACAAAAATTATTAGAAACTCGTCAGCCACCAAACATGCACTCCAACCAAAAGGTAACAATAAACCTTAACCTCAATAATTTACTAACGAACGACGACTGTGCGCACTTGATGCGAAATTATTCGAAATTCTATAGAGAAATGTTAGCCATTGAAACAATTGAGACACGGGTGATACTTTCAACGGGTAATTAAGTGATGCAATATAAGGAAAAATATTTGACTCAATAAACATTTCAACTATTAGTGGCATTACGATGACTATTAAAAAACTGTGTGAACTATTTGTATGTAATCGCTAGTTTTTAAAGAAATAAACATGTTGTTGCGATGATGATAAGGCTGGTGACATGACAAAAATACCATCATCTTCTCTAAAATTTACAAAAATTGCATAGAGTTTTGGTTTCTGAATGACGGTTATCATTATTGACAATATTCAAATTTATGTCAGACATCGTCGTAACCAATGACAGTGTGTGTGACCGTGCATAGCTAATTCTAGTCACTTTCTGAAACGGATTCACATTATGCCATATTTTGTTGTTTCCACTGTTTTAACCAAAACTCCCACACACACACACACACACACACACACACACACACACACACACATCCTAACCTAAATGGGAACCAGTATGACAATGTAAAACACAAAATAGAAAACATTTTAACAAGTTATCCCAATCGTACGGCTAAACAACATAAAAGGATGAATACATGTATAAGTTCCATAGATTTGAAATATGTGAACTCTGTGTCAGTGGTGTTATGACCTCTAATATACAAAAATTCCAATGTTTTAGACTAATCTTGTGACAGTTTATGATACCAAAGGGAATAGCAAAAAAAAAAAAAAAACCAAAACCCAAGGTCAAATTCGAAAGCTGCCTCAAATGTTTCAACAATCTACTTGTGTCTCACAGAAACAGTCACAATACCCTGAAAAATGGCACTTTGTGGAAGGCGACTTCGGCGATCTGACCTGTGTTGCAAGCGAATTAATTAAGAACGCTGAATCAGAGCCGCCACACTAAAATATCGTTAAAGTAGGATAAATTACAATAAACAATTAGTTTACACTATTTTCTCGTTTTGGATCCATATCTGGGCAACTTGAACCCATGTTAGAGCAATGACAAAAATATCCATCATTCAATTGTGCATCGATAGAGTTCCATTTTCGTTTATTGAAAGTTCAAAGTTAATAGAAAAACTATCATTTCAGGTATCACTGACTCGATTAGGGCCGAAGAAAACTTTGAATGGATTAGACTGAGCTGTATAACCAACGCAGGAGAAAAATGGAAAATACTTGTTATTGATGAGCAAAGAGGTGAGAAAGTAAAAAGAAAGAAAGAAAGATTTAAGCAACGATATAAAAGTAATAATAATGCAGAAGAAAGGTCTACAACAACACAAACACACACACACACACACACACACACACACACACAATTTCTAGGCATATGAACCTGTGTACTAGGCAGGCTAATTATAATGTTCGTCAATTGGGTAAAGGCCCAGTCACTGTTGCCAAAACTTTTAACTGTGAGTTGGCAAGGAAATTGTCCGTGAATTCCAATTGAACAATTATAGGAATAGAAGTAAATTTAACATCGAACATAAAGTATATTTGGCAAGTTATTATAAGTGAGTCATATGGGCACAATTCTAGATATTGTAAAAAATAATTCTAGTTTCAGAATTAAAAGTGATACCGACGGAATAATTATCGAAAAGTCTTTGGGCCATTGCATACATGGGTTTTATAAAGTTTTGCAACGCTTTGTTTTCCAATCTAAACATTGGGTGACACTGAGACTGATACCGCTTGATTTGTTTGTTACAAAGGCGGGCACTATGCTCAGAATAGTATTATTGTATAAAACTTACATTGAAAGGTGATCTGGAAACGATTACACCATTCATCAATGAATTCTTAACGGTGTATACTGGGCAATTGGAATGTGACACTACAGTATGCAAAAACATTCACTTTTGGACATGCTTTACATCATCTGGATGGCGGTAGGTCTTGCGGGCATGTCATTTGTAGTCTTATTGAGCTGCAGCACCGCAAACAAAAATATTGTTGAGTTCGTATTGTGAAAATTAAAAAATAACAATACTTTTTTACCGATAGTGTAAAATATTTTGTGCAGTAGCAGTAGTATGTATTTTTCGCGTGTGTGTGTGTGTGTGTTTGTTAGTGTGTGTGTGTGTGTGTGTGACTGTGTGTATGTGTACCGTGAAAATTATTTTAACAATGCATTGTTGTGAAATTTTAGAAAAGATGTTTTTTCAAACGCTGTGATTAGGCGAACCAAATTTGAAAATCAATTTTGATACTAAATTTTGCACAAAAATAATAAATGCTTGTAAAAGTCATCGAAAAATACCCAATTAATGTTACGGAAATTTTGACAGAAGTCGTATTGTGGATGGTTCTAGTGAACAAAAATATGCATTTGCCATTAGTGAAACATAAACGGTGCTAGGGAGTTTACCTTCGCTGTATTAGTCCTCGTTTTAGATTAGCGATCTCAACCTTAGCGATTAGTGTTATTCCGAACACCGAGCTTTGCCATAAACAACAAACAATTTTCCATAACATTAAAATTTTCAAAAATTGACAAAAAAACATAAATTTTATTGCATATTCCAAAAATTAACGAATGAAATGCATAAGTCCATTGGCATCATCCTTTGATTTTTCGTCAGGTTTTTTTATTTTCCCTCAGAATACAAATACTTTTATATATTCAATAAAAAATTGAACAATTTTCGCTCCCTCTTTTTCTCTGTCTCTGCGTCTTTCCTCTATATTCGTTTCATTGCAAATGACGAAATATTATGCAATCAAATTTGTATGTAAATAATATAACTGTTCATTATTGCGCATTTTGGTATGGGGTGGTATTTATTATTTATGTATTGCATTACATGTTTTCCTGACTGTGTCAATGTATTTTATTTTAAATTTTCTTTGTCGACAGTAAAAAAAATTACATTGTACAATGACGACGACGACGACGAACACTCTCTTCTTGTTTTGTCTTCGTATGTCACTATAACAAAGAAAATATTACCGATAGTAAAAATAATATAAATAAAATCACAGTGTAACCAATTTGAAATAGGCAAATAATTTCGAAGTACCCAAATTTAAGGAGGAATTTCATTTTTACATTTGCGCCCGTATTGACTCTATTTTATTATGTGTTTTCATTAATTTTTGCTTCACATACGTATTTGCTAACATGTAAATAATCGATTTTTTGGTGCCAGAACAAACTGGAAAATTTGTGATTGTACAAAAACTTTTTGATCTCACTGTATAAATGTTATAATTCCATACATAAACAACTTTTCATTTAATATTTATGTACTGTAAAGTAAAACAATGTGCTCGCCCACTCATTATACAACAACAACAACAACAACAACAACAACAACAACAACAACAACAATAACATCACATTAAGGCGTAGATGTTTTTTCCTCACGTTTTGTTATTCTTTGCACACTAAACAAATGTAATTTATAAATAACATTTATATGGTTTTAGATTTGGTTTTTATCAATAATAGTAGAAACACAGTAATGTTTCTTGTAAGCGCGACGATAATACCCTAAACTCAATGCACACACACACATGTAAAAAAAGTAAAAATAATGATGGCGGAATTTTGGTTAAAAATTCTTCATCGACGCTGTGGAATTTTTTTTGTCCACCGTACGTGTTACCATAGCCTATAAGGACGCTGAAACATTATCACTGATCCGGACGAAAACTTTTGGGCTGCACTGAATGAGTGTTGTAATCGAATTAATGTATGTAAATTTTATATAACCACAAAGACTTACGGCAATTTTTTGTAAAAGTATGGCTACCCTACACATACCAAATGTGTGTGCATCTAAAAAGATAATTCTAAATTAGTGTACATCATATTGGTGTACGCTGTACATATAGTGCAGCCCAAAAAATACTGGTCTAACTAATTGTGTAATTTCAGTACTTGGTCAGTATTCTCGCTTTACGTTAAGACACTGTTATTAATCTACTAGTCCACAAGTGTCTCGAAATATAAAAGCGTCGAATGGGTAAATACTGCATAATTAAAAGAAATAAAAAATTAAAACCTATAAAATGTCATTTTATTTGGAAATTATTTTGATAATAAATAAATTACATTTATACGAATTTTCGCCTTTTTCGTTGTTGTTCAATTTTCAATATTGATTTTTTCTTCATTTTGTTGTGTGTGTGTGTGTGTGAGTGTGTGTGCGTGTGTGTGTGTGTGTGTGTGTGTGTGCGTGTGTGTGTGGTATCTGCAATTCTAATTTATATATAACATTGTCTATTTGTAATAGTAATTTTGTATTAGGTTGTTGCATAAGTTAATGTTGGATTTTTTTTTTTTTCAAATCAACATCATCAAATTTTATTCTAATCAAAGTCATTGAATTTAAATGTTTCCGTCAACGTTATGGGTACTTAAAGTTTAACATTACCGAAATAAAGTCTGAGGATCGTTTTTCGAAAACTGAACCGTAATCCACGAAAAGTGCCATTTAGTATTTTCGACTTTGAATGGCATGAGGAGGGAATTTAGAATGATAAAACATGCAAATACTAATTTCATTACCGACAATTTTGTGTTGTCAATTGGTCAATAGTCGGAAAATATCGCAGCAATTTTAATCGCATGAAATCGAAACACTTTAATAAGTTGTTAGCAGTATTTGAATTGAAAAAAAACAAAAAATGGCCTCTATTCGAACCAGAGTACGATAAAATAATTCTTCAGCATGACAACGAGCAGATGGTCACACATGTTTTAACTTTTAAAGACCTAATTGTTAACGTTGAAATGTGATGGTTTTTTCGTACCCGCCACCACATTCGCTACATATTTTCTCCATCGGATTACTACTTGTTCCAATGCATGGAACACGACCTGGTCGATGAGCAGCGTTCCCAATATTAAGAACATATAAAAAATTGGATCGATTGGTCGATAACATCAAAAGATTAGTTTTTCTTTCGCCAACACTGAACAGGCGGCACAGGATTGATGAGAAAATAGATGATTATGAAAAATAACAAAGCTTTGAATCAAAAGAAACTCTCAATATTAATTCACAATGGCAGTATAAATTTAACACTTTTTAATTGTTGGCCGGGAAGACTAACTACTCTGTTTGATCGCCATTTTGGTAAACCGTTATTTTGACAGATGGCCGACAAAGTACTAAAAGATCAGCTGAAAACATTACCACCAACACTTTGACCAACATTACACCATATTTTGTTTTCATTGACCATAAAGTTATAGAAAAAATATGGCAGTAAACGTTTTGCGTGCGAACACCCTGTACACCAACACATACACGTATCCACTTCACACCGACGTCCAACGGAAAAGCCATTGTTATTTTTCATTGTGCGCTTAAATGCATTTTAGTTTTTCCAAAAGTGATCGCATGTTTTGTTCACAGTTTTACCATTGGGTGCCGTTAGACCATTGATCTCTCTCTACACAGGCAAAGTCGTTTCGAGAAGATGACATTACTGAATGACAAATTGAATAACGGTTTGTAACTACACAAAAGAAATTGTAAATTAATTTCTTACGAATGTCCCTCAAATGTGTCTTTTATAAAACGAAAAAAATAAAAAAACGGCGGTTAAAATAAGGACATCGCTTTTTGTTCAATTTATTGAGAACATAAAAAAAAACCAAATTTAATTGGCTCTGTTCATTCTTTTTTTAGACAATTTTTTTTCAATGAACTGAATTTCTCATTTGTTTCTTTCTTCAGTTTTATTGCACCGACGACGGCAAAATAGAAAAACAAAACGCAAATAAAATGATGTGATCTTGACCGTAATTAAGTAAAAATGACACGGATAACAAAAGTAAAATAACATAAAAATTATTTCTTTCAAAATTCTTTGTTATTATTTTGTGTTGCGCACCGACACCAACAACAACAACAACTTTATTTTTCCAAGTCGTTCGTCCCATTGTCAACGAATTGTATTCTATTAAATGTGTTTACAATTTTTACATTGTTTCCGACTGATGTGCGGGTGCGCGTCGACATATTATTCTTTTTCTTTGTGTTGCTGTCGTACACAAAATAATAATAATTCAGGGTCAACTCAACACAATAACCCCCCCCCCCCCCCCCGCCCCACAAAGAAAATTACATACAAAAATTTGTAATTTGAAAAGGAACAGCGCCGGGTGCTGTATAACAAAATTTTTCCAGAACAATTGAATCAATTTACGAAGCATGTAGAACCGGATTCACGATAACTTCTGGTTGACACTATTTTAGCGCACACTTTAGAAGCCAACGAATTAATAAAGAACATTCAAACATTTGCATTGCTATCAAAGTGTGTCGTCGCATTTAATATTTACGTCGAATTCTCTTGTTCTCTCTGAACCGTAGCGTTTTCGTAAAACGGAATTGTTCTCGCGGCGAATAGAACTGTTCCGAAAATTTGCGAACTATTTCCGACAAACTAATTGTGTCGGGATAGTGAATTGTTGCCGAAGACATAATTGTTATAACGAACTAAAAGAACTCTTCTGGAGGCCAGGACGAAACAGTGACCTAAATTTTCTGTGTGAATAGAATTGCGTTCTCATGCTTAGAACTGATTTTTATTAATCGTAATTGTGCAAATGATTGAAACAGTTCAACAGAACTGTACAGCAAACTATTTGCGAACACCCAAAATGTACCAATTATCCAAATTGTTTGGAGCGAATCACGTATCATACTCGTATGAATTGAATTGTTCTAATGAATCGAATTGTTCTCAGCAGGACCTAGATTATTATAGCATGAATCAATTAACTTTCAAACTTGGGACATAGGGTGGTGTGTATCAGTGTGTTTATGTTGCCAACCTCCGTTCAACCGCAATGAAATAAGTTCACATTAAAAAGTAGACGCACAACAACGTAGTTAAATGTGTTATGGATAAATTAACGTAACGCTGCAATACACCGATGACCAACCACACAATGCACTAATGCACGTTTCCATTCCATACATGACCTTAACCGATCCAGAATGCAGAGTGATGTGTTCATTGTACGGGGACATTAGTTAATTGATCAACTCATTTCATAGACTAATGTAAAAACCATTAAAATAAAGTGACCTAGTGACACACAATAAAAATGGTAAGCCCCGAAATTTTACTCTATGCAAAATGGGATCAAAAACTTTTGTTTATTTGTACCACAAAAAAGCTATGCCCGAATTTGATTGAATGTTACAGTGCGCAGAGGTTTTTGGCTTGCCCAAACAGTTAAAATTAACAAGAATAGAAAAGTCCCTAACTGTAACTGTGACAAAAAAACCATAAAACAATCAATTAATTTGATACAATGATAATGACGGCACGCCTAGTCCGCGCTTCTGAAAACTCCCAAAACCACTTTCACCAAAAATATCTGGTGTCCTTGTGTATCGCACACAACCAATTTTACACGATCCACATTTGTGGATTAAGAGAATAGTCTCTCACATGGTGCTCATAATTGTGCGCCGTGTCTGCTACCGTGTTCGTTACGGTACATTTAACCGTAATATTTTGAAATTAAATTTATTATTGTTACGTTGTTGTTGTCATTTGTTTTTTATTTACTGTTACATTTTACTAATTAACTTTCATTTCATAATTATTTGGTTTTTCTTTTGTTGTTGTTGTTGTTGTTGTTGTTGTTGTTGTTGTTGTTGCTGTTTATGTTGTTGTTATTGTTATTCTTATTATACCGCTTCGGTATGCGCGTCGTCAACACTCTCGACCTGTACGCCGCACAAAAGAAGACGGAATACTGATATGTGATAATTTAATGCGCCGGCGCATATACATTAATAATAACATTTGTGTGTGTGTGTGTTTTTATTTTATTTTTCCCATTTTTTTTTTCATTTTCAACATAACAAAATTAAATATTAAAAGGTTTTTGGTCGCATTTTCAACAAAAATTTATTTTCAAATACAGTGTGTCACAAAAATGAAAAAAAAAAACAATTAACATTCATATGGTAAAACTGTATGCATTCCGATTTTCGGGGGCACTGTTGTGCGTTTAACTTGAATTCCAATAGTTTTGTGTTCTTTCATTAGCTGTGTAAATCCAGAAAATTCATGCAATTAATTCACCAAACATGTTTTCCACATTTTAAATTTTACATTTGTGCATTGAGTAATTTACATATTACACCAATTCACCAATTGGCACATTCATTCATCAAAGAGATGACAGAAATTTGCACAGCATGACAACCGCGATTTTTTTCATGGCAAATATTTGTTTTGCCATCTATTGGTATCTAACAAATGTCAAATAAATTCATATTTCATACTTAAATTAAATACAAAAGTAGACCACCGTTGGAATTACGTGCTTTTAAATTTAAATGGCGACGAAGATGATTAAGGCGTTATCCGTTTACCACTTGACCGTGTGTTTTCAAACATTTTATACCCAGACAGATGTTTATAATACCATCATTTTTGTGAGTTGATGTAAATAATTTAATATTTTTTCTTCTAAATAATTTCAAAATTCGTAGAAAAATCACATGAAAATTTTATTATTATTATTATTATTATTAATCGTGCGCATTATCAAAAGACTGTGTGCGTGCGTGTGTGTGTGTTAACAACAACAACTCGCTACACTACAATGAAAATGAGAGCGAATAAGAGAACATAGACCGTGCCGTGGTTGAATGAGTTTGCGTGAATTGCTTAAAGAAAAACGAAAATATAACGCACACACATAAACACGACGCACACACGTTTGCAAAATTTTCTTTTATTATTTATTATTATTTGTTTTGGTGGTTCATTTTTCTTTTCGATTTCATTTTTTTGCTTCAGTTCTTTTAGAAAAAAAAACATTTCCCGTATTTTGAATTTTCATTTAGAATTTTCATTTTCATTTTCATTTACATTTTCATATTTTTGTGTTGTGCGTGCGTGTGAAAATTTATGAAGAAAATTAATAGTTTCTAGGTTTAAGAAAGATAAAAAAAAAAAAATAAACGTGAAAATACCTTTTTCATTTTGCGTTTGTTCGGGGGGGCGGGCGGAAAAATGAATTTTCTAAATTTTATTTATAAAAAAGAAAACAATTTTTTTTTTTCGTTATGAATTTTGAATGAAAATGAGTTAAAAATTTAAGTGAAAAAGGCCCAAAAGAAAAAAGTAGTTGTGCAGTGAAAATTTATTTATTTCAAAAGTGTCATAATTTTTTGTATGTGATAAAAAATAATTTGTCTTTTTTTTTTTAGTTGTATAGCGCGTGCGCATATAAATTTTATTATTTTTTTTTTTTTTTACCGTTTGCAATCGTTTTGCAAAAGGTTATTATTAAATTTTTGGTCATTTTGTATGTGGCTTAGAAGTTTTACTAGTGAGGTTGTCAAAGTAGTACACACATATTTTGGGGGATGAGGACGCCTACCGAAGCGCTCACGCAAACATAATGGCTGCCAATCAACCCATATAAAAATTCTCAAGTTTTTGGATTGTGCACCCTAAAGCACTCCCCACATTCACATTCGCTGCAGAACTTTAACCATTACCCCAACTACAACTATATACTGTTCCCTATAAGTTCACTAAGTTTCCAACGCTAACAGGTCGAATGTCGAATGCAGGCCTACAAATATACTTGTTATCCCGAAAAACTGTTTCAAATCAAATCCGAAAATGTTTATGTGACCTTAGTAGTATTTTCTTGGAAAACAAAACTGGATACGATTTTCATTTCAAGGTACTTAAGGCCATACATACAAAACGGTGATTCAAACGCGGACAATGTAAATCGGTCAGTTTTGATTTGGCACCCTATTCTGTTCGATTCTATTACGTCAGAATTGATTAGAATTGTTAAATTTTGTACGTGTCGTCGAAGGATACAACAATCACAATCATAAAATTTTCTCAAACCTGTGAAAATCCATGAATGGAACACAATGTTTATGAATTAAATAGGGGGGCGTTGGATCTAAGCAATTCGGTCAACCGATGCGGCGGCAAAACTCAGTTTCGTCACCATATATTTAGATTCGCTTCGGCATCAGCGTTAGCACTTTAGCTCAACCGATTCGCAGCCACCAAACAAAATGTTGACACCATTTTATAGTTCAAAATGAGTCTTATTCCACTGTATTGTATTGGCCACAGTTTTTCTCCATCTATAAAACACACTGTCACAATTAACTGGTCAGCGAATATTCATTTCCACATTTCCTAAGTAACTTTAGATCCCTTGGATGGAGGAAATAAAATGCTGATTGCACTACAGACTAACCTGGCGATGATTAGAAGCACGGAATGGACTAAGATCGCCGCTGACCACTTTGGCTCCAGCGAATGTTTCCAAAGGTAAAACCGGATAGTGACCCGAAGTTGGTTTGTGTGTGGTGACCGACACAGAGAACTTTGCAAAGCGGGTGTCGGTCTTGTCTTTATCAAACATAATGGAAACTATATGGCCGCCATTTAGAGGTAATTGCTACGGAAAATTGTGCTTTCGCGTATCATCTGAGACGGATTGCATTCCTTTTCGCCATAAACTTGTAGACTGTGCACATAATAGAAGGTTGAACATTGTTGTGCTCAAAGTAGCGGATGCTATTCAAACGGAGATGATACGTGTGAAGAAATTGCTTGATTATTATCATGACAACCAAACAGAATAGTTAGTTTGGTGTATGGATCGAAAATGTCTGAGAATAGGTATCTTCCGAAACAATAATCGTTCGAATTTCCGTTTTGTTGTTACAGCATTCGTAGACAAACAGACAGACAGACAATCGTTTAAGTGACGCACCACCATCAGTGTCTTTGGTCCATTATTGTTTTGCAAATGTTGATGGAAATGTGGAATACGCAAATATATTCGTCAGCGGAACTATGAAAAATGGTTTTGTCATCACCTTTTGGGATGACCGTATTACATATGCCACACCACGTTTTGATAGTCACAGTGTATCAGTGTAACGTTCAAATCGATGCCACACCGAAATCACACCACCAAATCGCATTTGTAATATTTTTATATTTTAAATGACTTTTTTTTCCGGGAATAAATTTTATATTTTTTATTTTTATTCTTTTTATACTTAGATTTTTGTCATCAATAAAAATGGAAATAAAAATAACTCATTAATTTTTCCGATTAATTTTCTTCTTTCGCCGTTTCCCAAAATCTATTATTTTTTTATGAATACAAAATATTATTATGAGGCAACAATAAATGAGATTACACGAATGATATGCATTTTGTGTGTAGGTGGCGGTTGTTGTTGTTGTTGTTGTTGTTGCTGTTACACTCTTATTATCGTTATTTATTATTATTAACTGTTTATTTGTATTATAACTATGTGTATGTGTGTGTGTGTGTGTGTTTTACAGTTGCCGTTTTCACATATAAACTGCTCATGAGACTGTTTGTATCCAACGATTTTGTTTGATCTTACCTAATACTAAATTAGAGGGAGACACACTAAATATAATTAACTAACTAACTGACACACACACACACACACACACACTGACACAATACAATTAACGCGATGCTGCGCACAGTGCAAATATAAATTATTTTTATTAATTTGGGTGGTGTGCGCAAATGAATTAAATAAATGTTACGGTACATTTATGTATGGTCAAAGTGTGTGTGTGTGTGTTTGTTTACTGTACGGGATATTTGAAAATAGTATTTTAAAAATTATTATTATTATTATTATTTTTTATTATTATTAATTTCACTTTGTGTGTAAAAATAATATTTTTTTGTTTTTATATAATAGCGAATTATAAATAAAAAACACACAAAAGAAAAGACATAATTTTAATATATAATATTATTTATTGTGCGAGTGCGCGATTGATTTAAATTTAATTAATTTTGAACAATATAATAATAATTGAACAAAAAAATAAATAAATAGATTGATTATTTATTCGAGTGTGGGCGCAACGGAGTAACACACGGTGTGACGGTGTGTACGTGTACGACGGTGAAGTGAAACAACGAAATTACAAAAGAAAAGTAAAAGTTGCGCAATATTTAGAGAAAAAAAAATAAAATAAAAATAAGTGTTTTTGTATTTTAATTATTAAATTATATCTAAAATTTAATTAATTGTTTTAAGTTTTTCCGAGTGTGGTGTGTGTGTGTGCGTGTGTGTGTGTGTGTGTGTGTGTGTGTCAGTGTCCATGGTGCTCTATTGCACTACACCATGTGTGCGCACACTAAATTCGTAATTAATATTAAAAATAAATATAATAAAATTATTGTGAAATTTGTGCCGGCGTAATAAAATAAAAACAAAAATTTTGTTTAATTATAATTTAATCAACAACCAAAAAACAAAAAATGATCGTATAATGTTAAGAAATGAAAAATTATCACAACAACAATTGTGTTTTTGTTGTTTTTGTACATATACGGGACGGAGAAAAGAAAGAGAAAACGAACGAGCCAAACAATTTTTTTAGCTAATTAAAATAAATATTTAATTATTTATAACAAAATCATAATAACAACAACAACAACAACAACAACAACAACAACAACACAATAACAACAACAACACAACAACATTAACAACAGCAACAACAACAACAACAACAACAACGCCAACAAAATGAAGTGGTAAGTTTTAATATTGGAATTAAAAATATAAAAAATAACGGTGAAAAATTCCAATTAAAAATAAATGAATATTTTTTAGTGTGAATTTGAAAAAATAACGGTTTTATATTTATTAACGTAATTTTTAATGGTGGCAGTGGTGGTGCGCAGACAAAATCGAAAACAAAATTATATATTACAATAGCAATACCATATGTCCCATAATTATTGGAACGAATTAAAAATTGTAAAACAAATCACTGATGTATAGGTGGCCTCAAAAATTGATTAATAAAATTAAAAATTTATAATTAATTTTACTCATTATTAAATTGGATTTTATTATAAGTAAATTCCATTTGTCTAAAATTGCTGAATAGGTTGAGTCTTAATGTGATAGTATGTGTTGTATCTGGTAATATATACAGGCACTGCGAAAACTGTCGATTATCGAGATCGTAGGAAAATATCATAAATCGACTTGACCAATTGGATAATGTTAAACGGCAAAAGACTTTTTCAGATAGGAAATCCGTTAACAGTTGACAGAACGATGGGTAAATTTGAATAATCTATCACTGTTACGTACACTTGCTAAATAAACATGTAATTTTAAGGGGAAAAAATCGGAACTTATTTTTGCATGTGCCCAATATTTTATTGCGTGTTTAGGAATGCACCCGATTGTGTAATCAATTAAACTGTTTTTGTTTTCGAAAAGTGGGTCACCCATTTTTGTTCTAATGATCGCTCAGCGCATTCGCATTCGTCGACAACATATAAATATGGATTGATATCACAAATGATTTTCTTGGTGTCTCGCAACGCCTGGGCAACGGGTTAAATCCTCCCACTGGTAATCAACTGTAACCTTTCTTTATCAAAAGTTTTTATCGGTCACTCACTAAGATCTCAACCAAGCGAGCGGATGAGTTGTAATTTTTCTAGATCAAAAATTTGTACTGGGTGACTCGCTCTATAGATTTCCTCATTTTCTCCTTAATTTATCGCCGTGCACCGTCGAAAAAACACTCTAGAACTAAACTGATGTGTTGACATCACATCGTATTGGTTGGATAATTCTCTATCTATCCAGTTTGTAGAAACAATGCATAAGTAGATTTGATTATATCATATTGTAAGAGCACGAGAAAACATATAAATCAATGTGTGGCTTAACATTTGATCACAAATTTACGTTGTTCTCTGCTCACATTGGACCCAACATTGGTTGTTTTGCTTGCAGAAAATCTCCACATTTTGTGACTTTCTTTCATATAGTTTCATTTGTTCGTTGTTTATTAACCATTTCTCTAATTAAGCTGTCCGCACCTACGTGAAGTTTCATTCAAGTGCATCCGAATCAAAATGAAAGCTGCTCAATTCATGTGAAGGGGTCCTTTAACAAAACATTCTAAAAATCCATATTTGTACCCATTAAATTATCCGTTAGATGCTTACAGTCTTGTTGTTTAGCGTAATGAGATATCCAATCCATTGTCTGCACGATCCATCTCTATCTCTGTGCCAATAGTTTTTCATTTGATATAATGACATGTGCAATGGACTAATGTTGGACATAACCCAAGATTTCATCGACTACCATTTTCTGATTTCCACCTAATTGATTTTACAATAATCGACATTTGCAATCTATAGCCATAGATTGTTTCGGTTAACAAATCCAATAGCATCACTTTGTAAAACAGTGGGCCAAGGGAGTTTAGAATTAAAAATTCTTAAATATCGCTTTAGAGCAAGAACAAAAAATGTGATCCTTTTAAAAAGAATTGATATTTGTATGTGCACACGCAACCAAACTTTTAATTAATTGTTATTGTTATTGGGGCGGTAACACGCGCAACCCAATTTATTTATTTTATTATCAATTTTATACAGCAAAATATTTGCACTAACTCGTGTAAGTGCTTGTGTATTGATGTGTGTGTGTGTGTGTGTGTGTGTGTGTCTGCATCTGTCTGTCATGGGTCAAATAACTTCACCTTCTCAAATTTATATTTGACGCAATTTTATTTGCCCAAATTTTACTATAGCAATTTAAAATAAATTTTATCGTAAATTAATGGGAATTAGTCTGTTATTGTTGATCGCGTGTATTTATATTAAAACAAATCAAATAATAGTGAAATCAATTTATCGATCGAATTGTACAGGGTGTCCCAAATTGCGACGGTAATACGAAAACAATAGGTTCTCTATAACATTTTGGCCGCTTTGACTTCGATACGAAGTTACAGGCGAAAACACAAAATGTTCAATTTGCACTCTACTGAAATCATTGAACTCTATTTTTCCAAAATTTGTGGTCATTTTGTAGTCGCAAAAATTATTAGGCCTAAATACTTCTGTCGGTGTATATTGTTGCGTGAACAAGATCGCAGTTTAATTACAAGAATTGGTTTACATTCTTTTGGTAACGAATTATTATTCCTAAAGCTTCGTCTGTGAAGAAGTGTACAAGTTGTTGATTACGTTGAGTCACGAAATGTCACTTTTGTCGAAGCTGTTTGATATATAGTTATAAAATCGTCGGATGATTTAAGTCTCTGTGGCGTAGGAATGATGAAAAAAATTCCAGTTAGTCTCACGGGTAGTATCCTGTTTTTTTTTTTAAATTAATATTTGAATAACTCTGAAGAAGTTTTACAGATAATATTGGATGCCTAATTTGAACTTATGCTTTTGAAGTTAATATCTCCGCCCCTCCCCTTGCCATCTGAATATTACCAATAGAATTGCTAAAATTTGAAAATTAATTTTAAGCGATTGCAGAACGCATTACGCCCACTCATTTTGGGTGGTGCTATGGCAATATATTTTTTTCTGAAGCAATCAAAAGTTAGCTCGTGACAATTTACTATTCAGGTGTGTGCGCTACCGTGACCGAAGATTAGAAACGAGGTGGTAAAGTCCTCAGACGTGAGTACTAGCGAGAGTTTTCACTGTATTATGCTTTTGTAAATTTGTTACTATCGCAACGAAACAAAATAATAGCCGAAAAATATACGAAATAACTCGTGGCACAAAAACACTAACAATTTGAGGGGATACTTTCTTGTTACTCGATTTTCTGCTTTTGCGTCATGCAAATGTATTTTTAACATTGCAATGTATCAAAAACGGTATTTCTTTTGTACACAGAGAGAGCGAGAGCGGGAAAGAGAAATTGTATGTGAAAGTGATTTGAAAATGTCAATAATTATACCAGAACCGCCCGCCCTATTTGTGCAAAAGTCAACAATTATATAATTTCTGCATTCAAATGTCAAAATATTATCTATGGGACAGTGTAAGTGCGTACAATAGAGTTCGTACAGTTGGGTTCTAGCGGGCGCGGTACACAGTGTCCCATACTAAACAGCACCTATTTTATTAACAAAATATTACAAAATTGTAAGAAATATTTTTCTTTCTTAATTCATCGTTTTATTTACCTTTTTTTTTTTTCTAAATATTTATTCAATTGTTTATTGTTTTTCTTTTCATTGTTGTTGTTTTTCATTCGTATTTATATATTTTTTTCTTGTAAATATAAATTTAACTCAATCAATCACGCAATCACAAGGCAATTATTTATTTGTTGTTGTTTTGTGTCTTTTTTTTCTTTTTTTTCTTCTTTTGCTTTTCATCGGAGAGCAAAATAAAAAAAAAAATTTTAACCGCCTCTGCAAAAAAAAAATTCTATTTTCCTATAAGATTTATTTTCGTTATTTTTATACTATGCGCGCGCGGGCTGCCGATGGATACGGCGGATCATAAAAACTTTTTATACACACACAAATAATTTGGTTTTTTTTATTTTAGAATTGTTAGAGCGACGTTATGTGAAATATAATAATAATAATAATAATAATTAACTTCACATTTTGTGTACTGCAAAGCAATGCCACGCAGTCCACATGTGTAAAGGTATGGAAATGTAACGCAAATGTGTGTGTGTGTGGTAATTAAATTCAACTGTAGCTATTCAACAATAGATAGTATTGCACAAGTCCTGCATAGGTTTTTTCATTACTTATTCTTCTTTTGCGTCTTCGTATACACCATTGCCTCAGCTGAGGCACCATAATAATTGTTATGTCATGAGCAGCCCAAAATTTTTGTGGTCGTCTTCTGAGACTAATGAACGAATGATAAAAGTTGTAGCACTAACAGTGGATTTTATTTTACATCAAATTGATCGCGGTCAAAGTAACGGGTACAATGTATGACATCGCATACGGGACATGCCAGCCCCACATTAATAATTGTTTAGGAGACAGAACAACCTCTGCCATTGTCTCAGTATACGAAGTTGAAGTCGACATTTGATTGGTGTGAAATTTTTATATTTTACACACACACACACACACACACGATGTCAATTAGACTGCGCACAACTGAGAGGATTAATGTTTGATATTCAAATGGCGGTTAAACCTAATATGGTGTCTCACAAGAACAAATTGAACTCCAAAAATTGGTATACCATAACTTAAGAATAAGACCTCAAGAATTCCGATTGCTCAGGATTTATTGGCTAAGAAACTGGGTTCAATACTTAATTAGAATCAGAGACAATGGCGGACACGATTATACGATTATTGCTGTAACAAATAGTTGAAGTTGACTCGCAGCGCGGACGGGGTTCCATAAAACATTTTTCAATTCAATTCTTTGAGTAACAACATTTATTTGACGCCCATATTGGCGAATATAATTTCGAAAAGATCAAAGTTATGTTTATTTGATGGAACCCAGTTGTGATCATCTGATTCTGGGTAATCTAAATCGCTAAGCGTTCACAATTGAATCATATAATTTTGAATATGTGTCCGTTGTACTCATGTGTGCAAGGAGTATGCTTTGCGGTAGATTGCGTAACAAATTCATGGTAATTCAATGAGCAAATAACACCCAGACCCAGAATCCGTTAAATCGAAATGAAATTAAAGTATCCAACCAATATTTTTGAATTTGAAAGTATAATTTCAAAACTTGACTGAAAATATTCGCTAAGAAATGTGAAATTAAACGGTAACCCACAATTCATACTAATGGCTGGCACTGAGATTTTGTTCTGCTTGGGAGCACAGATCAATTTCACGCGGGCTGGGCTGAAGGTACTTAATGATATCTGCAAGGCGGACAATTAAAAGATTCTTCTCTTAAATTATAGGTATCGTCGATCTGATCCTAATGCTGGACTTATATGTAGGCAATTGCATTGTACAGATGGACAATTTAAGAAATTGTCAACACCTATAGTCTAAAGTTGAAGATTATGGACCAGGTTTAGGTTTGGCGAAATCAAAACAATTTCTAATGAGATAGTTTCCAAGAGATAAACGATTCTTACACTCACATTCATTTTTAAACATTGCTTTGTACGCAATCTTTGTGGCGGGTGCGGTGTCACACTAACACATTCAGTTTTAAGTTACAGACATTCCTTTTGTGCGTGTCCCTATAATACCGGTTAGCAGTGTGGATTGTATGTATTTTTTTTCTTACAGTTATAGAAATATTACACACGCAATTACATAATCATTTTCAAATTTAATTTCAATTTCTGCAATACAATTTTTATTTTCCATCATAAAAATGTTAAATTAAATTAAATAATTAAAATTTCTTACATAAAATGATGGATTTTTAATTATTATAACACTTAACTAATAATGATGATGATGATGATGATGATGATGATGATGATGTGGTGATGGAAAGAATGTGTGTGTGTGTGTGAATGAATGCATAAATAGGAAATGATTTGATTGCCAAAAATATTTTATGTTTGTGTTTTTGTTTTATTTTTATTTTGTTTTGTTATTTATCAAATCGTGAAAAATAAAAAACATTAGGATTTTCTGTGAATTAAATGTAAAATTAAATAATTTACCGTAATTATTTAGAGTTTTATACTACCCACAACAAACAGTTACAGTAGACGACAAACAAACAAAGAAATAAATAATAACAGTTATGTACAATGTGTGTGTGTGTGTGTGTGTGTGTGTCTATTGTTTGTTTGTCTTTCCGTATTTGACAGAAAACAATTGTGTAAAAATTCCTTTTTTGGGGTCATAAATAGACGAGACAAAATTTTATACTAACGGTAAATTAAGAATTAACTGGAAAATCCACACTTCTCATACGTTTTAACACGGGCGAAAATAGTGTCATCGCTAAACAAGATTCGTTTAGACTAAACCGTTAATAATATTAGTTACAAAAGAAGTGAACTCTATAATGGCGATTCTTCTAAACTGAAGATTAAACCGGGTCATTAATTATCGGGGAGTATTGGGCCACTCTATTTTTAGAATAAAAAAATAATTCCTCTTTCGAGGCAATACCACTTTTTCTAGTATGTTTTCAAGCTGTTTTTCAACCTTTTATAATGAACATCAAAATTGAGCACAGTTCTCAATAATAAAGTGTGATTGGGGATAGGGGACGCTACTACTTTTAGAAAAAAAAATGTTGAAAAAACAACAGAGGAATTCTGTTGAGGACCGCCATCTTTTTCTGCTATGTTTTTAATCTGTTTTTTTTTTTTTGAACATAACAAAATGAAGATCAACTGGAGTCAGCTGCGCTCAGCCACATAGTTTATTGATGGGGGAGTTGGACGCCACTACTTTTAGAAAAAAAAATTTGAAAAAAACCAATTTCACTGTTGAGCACAGCCATCTTTTTCTGCTATGTTGCGAAACATTAATATACAGGAAATTGAATGATGTTGTTAATGTGGCCACAGATATAACAGCCTTTTAACATATGGATATACACTTTTCAGCATAGCCTATCAACCGTTGTGAAACGTCGAGGGTATTGGAATGTCCTAAATACCAAAACATTGCCAGCAAAACGCAAACAATAATTAGTTTTAGCATGCCAACCATGAAACTCTGCGATCTGATTAAAAATTCAGGACTTCAGAACATTTACTCAGACGAATCATTCGAATAGACTAATTATTTTGCGTTTCCATTCGTTACTTTTCACATAATTTACCGCATTCCGCAAATTTAAAATTTGTATTCATTTGTGTTCGAATAATAATAATTAAAATATAAAAAATAGTAACTGTGTGCACTGTGGTGATAGAGGTTTGTCTGTATTTTAACTGTACTCTAAAAATACAAAATTTATAACGGTAATTAAACTAATAAAAGTCATAAAGGTGTGTTTTAAAAGCAATATTTAAATAATTTAAAATGTAATAAAATTGAATTTATGTGTTTTTAGTTTATTGTTAATTAAATTTTTTTTTATTTTTGCGAAATCGATGGTAATAAAAAAAAAAACAAACACACACACACACACACACACTGATCGCACATATGATCACACCGCCACTGAAAAATTTCTGTTAATTTAATCGCATAATAAATTTCTCGCATTAATTTTACAGAGTGTTGGCCGGAAAGTTTTACAACTTACACACTAAAATTCCATTGTGACATTGCATCACCGTACTGTTGGAGAACCAAATGTTAATCAAGCGCAATGCATCCAATTTGGATGTGTCAAAACGTTATCAATTGTGTTAGCGTAACGTAATACGGTAATAGAAATTGAGATTTATTGATTGCGTTGATGAACACTTTCTAGGACAATACAGCAATGTTTTTAGCTAATATTTTTGTGACCCATGATTTTGGTTATCTTCTACAGAGCTTCTTGCTAAAAAGTGTTTCACTAAACAATAACTAGGGGGTTTATATAATAAATTTTCCACACCTAAACTTTAGAGACTGTCAAATACGAACTGTCAAAATTCCGGTATATCAAAAAGATGTCCACACAAAATAGTAAACATTCCCGGCCAACACCCTGTACGTTATATTTGTATCGTATCAGCAGATCACGACCAACTTACAATATCTCTCTCTCGCTCAATTAATAATTGACCAAAACATTTGTGTTATTTTCCATGCAAAAATTAAAACAAAAATCCAACAAAGTTAAGCAAATGGATTAAAAATGCGACAATGACAAATTAAAAACAAAACTGTCCGAACATATGTTTTTAATTTTTCTTTAAATATTGTGAGAGTCACATATTTTTTTATTTTTGTTGCGTCATCATCATTAACATCGCCACCAGGACCAGCACCACACCGCACCGCATACAGACAGAGTAATAAAAAATGAAAATTTAGCCAAATATTTAAAGTTTGAGTTATGGTGGTGGTCTGGTGTCTGGTTTTTGTGGTGGTGGTGGTGGTGGTGATATAAAATGATTTTGTTCAGAAATATGATGTCCTGAGGGACCACAAAAACTTTTCTTTGATTTTCCTCAACTAACTCAACTTAACTAATACAATCTGTGCCATACTACTGTTTTTTTGTCTTTTGCTGCGCTATTGTTTCGACTATCCATAAAATATACAAAGTCACCCTTAATATTATTTACCACCACTAAAATTATGTTACATACTCACATATACACACACACCGAGGTATTGCCAATATTATGGATTTTATAAGGATTTTATAATATTTCATCATATTAGAAAATACACTATCGGAAATTAAAATAAAGGTAGTTTTTGAAATATATATTTATGGTTTTTATTTGCTGCCATTGTTTTGCGTGTGTGTGTGTGTGTTTACTACTCTAATATTCTTGAATGCAGCCCCCTTTTTATTTATACTCTTTTGGCATAGTTTGACATGTTCTAAAAGTTATTCCAATGACTATTTTATGTCGTCACAGTAGACATCTGGCCATCGCATTTTCATGACAAGTCTTATGACTTGCAGCCGCCGCCAAATAAGGTGAATAGTTAAGTGATTAAACCCAGTTTCTTAATAGAGTTTAAAAATCGGTTAACACTTGATGCAACGTTCGTCGGCGGTGGTGAATTATCATCAGCAAGATGTCATTTCATTTAGACCCAATTTTTCAATTAAAATTTTATCTTTTACATATTCCGATTCTTAGCAAGTTTTAATGGTAATTTTATATTGAAAAAATTTTAAACAAAACACTCACTTTTTGTGACACTGCCCCGGGTTTATGAGGTTTTCTAAAAGTTAGGGAATTTCGGAGTCAGATGGTTCGTGTATTTATTTTGCCATCCGATGTTGCAGTCATTTTAATATTTAGAAACAGTGACTGGAATAAATGGCGCACCATTATGAATCAAGTTCTAATTAATGTGATCACTATGATCCCGTTGACCTTATATAAAAGGTACAAAATGTAACGTAGACTAATATCGGGATGTGTTAAATGTTGTTACTGTTAAAATTCTATCTATTTCATCTGATCTTCATTTTGATTGGGTCCACTACTTTCTATACAATTAAATAAATAAAAAACAGATTATTGACGTACGCGGAAGAATTTAATTGATTGTGACACATGTTGTTTACCAGCCGTCAAATCGACAAAATGACAGCTGCTAACCATAACAACATTTTATTTATATGCATACAATTGCCACATATTAATATACGTTTCCATTAGTGTAATAATTATCTCTATATTTAAATAAATATTTTGTAACCCCATGTCCCAAAAATAATGAGATTGGTTTTTTATATTATAAAATAAAGAACCAACGCCAGCACCATTTATTAGCCACTAATTGATTTATGCAGTTTAAAAAGTTAATGATGGATACAGTTTTGACGCTCGTGTCGACGCCGTTACGACGCATTAAAATGTCATTGAACGTATTTAAAATTTGATATTTTAATGTGAGATTGTCAACGGCGTTGACCACTGTTTTAGAACATCAGCGGCGACAACGGCGTTCCATTTATCAGATTCTGTACGCCGCTTTCGACAATTCAATGCTTTGTGAGGACATCAACAACGGCAACGACAGTGTTTTCAACATAACGTTGCGCGCGTCAGCGACGGTGTCAACAATGGCATCAACTTCGACGTTGGTCGGCATTCTGTCCAACATAACTTTATTAACGGTGCCGACGTTGCAGACTTCAAAGTCGTCGACCATCAACTCTGTTTCCAATTTAAAATATAATTTAATTGATTCAATACGTTCAAAACAATTTTCAATGCATTTTGACTGCGTCGGCACTGTTGCCACCACATTACCAATTGTGTATTTTATTCTAAATGTATCGTACAATTAATCACCAGTGCACAACAACAATATGTTTTTAAAATAATACGGTGTGTATTGGCCTGCTAACACTGTACAGTGTTCATGTGCGTTACAATTTACAATAGAAAACTAAAAATTATATTTATGTTAAAATTAAGTAAAATTGAGGTTATGAAACGCCTATTTATTGTGCTACAGCAACTGCTTGATGTGCCACTGTTATCGGATTAAATTTTGATGTCGAAAAACAAACGATCGGACCGCTTGTGGTAATTTTCATAAATAAATATTATCTATCCCCAGCACCACTATAAATTACCAATTGGTGTGTTACTCTGGTAATTTAGTGCTCCATCCATTTTCCCATTAAAATTAATGATTTTTTTGTCTTCATTGTCGCATTATTTTCGGAACAGACTGTTTATTTATTTATTTATTTATTTATTTATTATAAACTGGTCTAAAAACTATGTAAAATAATACATACATTTCATACATATGTATAAAAACAGTACGACGATACAATAACAGGAAATGTTGTTGGTGTTGTTGTTGTTGTTGTTGTTTTATTTTCTTTTGTTGCATATATAGAAGTGATTTTGTTATGTACGGAACATTGCAGTAGTACGCATGTGCCGTGAGTGAGTGGTGTGTGTGTGTGTGTGTATATATGTTTGTGTGCGACAATTGATATGGTACGGTACAGTTTAGTTTCATACACTTACTGCCTACAAACAGCAAAGTTTATAGGCTCTTGTCTAGTGTACAACAACGATACGGTACACTATTATTTATTTATTTATTTATTTATTTATTTATTTTATATTATCGTCGTCTCTTTGTGGTATCATTTATTTCCATTTTATATTATTTTATTTATTTATACACGAAAAGCCATTGAGTGTAAGTGTGCGTGCGTGTGTGTGTGTGTGTGTTAATGGTAATGTTTGGTGTTGGTATAATAGTGGAATTTTTGTTGTTGTCGCGTAGCATTTCAAATAAAAAAATAGTAAAAGAAAAAAAGACACAGTAAAAAATTAGCAGCAGCAGACGAACGAAGTGAAAAAAAGAAATTGATGTGTGTGTGTGTGTGTGCATTGTGAAACGAAAAACAATCAAAAGTACAGTATTTATTTATTATTTTATTATTTTTATATTATTATTATTATTTTATTATTTGACATTAGTTTTTAGTTCGAATGTTTGGAAAACTGAACACAAAAAAACAGTACGAAAATTAATTAACGGTAGTGTCGAAGTGGCCGCGCGAACTGATTACAAGCCAAAAGATAAAGCGTAAAAAAAAAAAAAATTAAATAAATAAATAAAATTCGAAACTAAAATATAGAAAAAAAAAAAAAAATTAAGTAAAAAAAAGAGCGCATCGCATCGGTAGCGCGCAAGTAACCCAAAAAAAAAAAAAAAAAGAAAAAAAAACCACCACCAAATGTTATAAAAATACCCTGGTGCAGTGTCAAAAATATATGGAAAAAAAAAAATTGTTAAAATGGTTGTAGTTTCTTATTTTCAAAAGATCGATTTGTTACTACCGTTTTTTTTCCATCTTATTTGTGATGGCATTTTAAAAGTAATTGTTATTGTTATTGGTTAACATTTTTAAAATAATTAATTTGCAACAAAAAAAAATAAAAAAAAATTCCGAAAAAATCAATCAAAAGAAAAAAATTTAATTATTTATAAGTTTTTTTTTTTTTTTTTTTTCTGTAGTGTTTTGTTTGAGACACTGTAACATTGTGTTTGTGTGTGTGTGTGTGTGTGTGTATGTGCCAAATTTTCCTCTTTCATTCGTCTTCTCTGCTTAAAATATATAACATTTTTCGGTAATGTTAAACGAAGAAGATAGTTGAAAAAAGAAAAAAAAAACAAACATTCGATATTTTTTGTACCTTCCATCCCCTCCACGCACGCCTCCATTGTACCGTTATAATTTTTTGATTTTCTTTCTAATGTTTGTTTTTTTATTTTCGTTAATTATTTAATTTTTGGTTTCTCCTCCCTTTGTGCTCCCGTTCGTCGTCTCTGTTTGTTTTTATTAAAACACCGCAACAATATAAAAATTAATTAAAATATTATTTATGCACCACCAACCACCAACCACCACCAGCAACCACCACCACAACAAAATACCAATAAAATAAAAAGTGTTCAAAAATGCATAATAAAAAACCAATTGAAAACCAACAACACATTTTAACATTGTGTAATTGAAAAGTTATTATAAATTGTCAGTGTTGTGTTGTGTTGTGTGTGTTCCAGCTACTAATGCTTCTGATTGGTTCGTTGGTGGTTGTAACGGTAATGATTTATTTTGAAACAAATTGCAAATAATAACCAAAAAAAAACGAAAAATTTGACAGTGTATAACAACAATAATTGAAAAGTTTTTGTTTTATTGGTTAATTTTTTGTACTGTTAGTTTTTTTTGGATAAAAAAAAAATAGAAAATTGAAAATTGGAAAAGTTTAATGTTTAATCCAAAAGAAAAAGGAAAAAAAACAAACAACAACAACAACAACAACAAAGAATGTATTTTGTAGGGGAAGGCGGGTGGTACTTTACACATTTATAGAATTATAAGCGAATATATTATTATTATCGGTTATTTATAGGCCTCTTCGCGTAGTCGTTAAGTTTAAGTTGTTAACAACAACACGAAGGTTTTGGGTGCGCTGACGGACAAAAACAAAATACAAATAATCATTGACGTGCGCTTGTGTTAATGGCATATGAAAAAAAAAAAAACTAATAAAGTTAAGGCAAGTTAAGGGTGAGTGAGGTGAGGGGTTGGTTTTGTGTTTCTTTTGCAAACAACTTAAAATAGCTAAAGTATTTACTTTTTTTTTTTGTCAAAAATAGAAATTTTTCCATTATTTAATCGTTTTTTGTTTTTTTCATGAAAAAACACGTGACCTTTTAAAATATATACAGACGACACAGAATTATATTACCCTTATTTGATGTTGTTGTTGTTGTTGGTTTTTTTTCTCAAAATACATTTATTTTGCATACAGAGAGACAGACACACACACACACACGAACAGTGCCACGAGACACTGTGTATGCACAAAATGCTGCATTGTGGGTCTGTGCGGGGGTGGCTGAGGGGGGAGAGTGGTTGTGGTGGTGGTGGTGGTGATGGTCGTGTTGGGTGACTCACAACAATATATTGATATCCGATATGTGTTCACATTAAATTGACATTAATTTTTCTGTATTTTAAATGATTGTAATTGTTTGTATTTTGTTGAGGGAGCGGTGTTTTTTTTTTTTTTCAGTTTTTGCAATGACATCATATTTGTCTTTTGTTAAATCTGTGGCTTCGTCGCCGCCGTCAAACGCTGAATATTATTTTCAAATATATATTTGGAAAAATATTGTTTTTCAATGCAATCGGTCTGCAGTTTTTTGTAATTTAATTTTCTTATTATTCATTTTTTGTCAATTTGTCTATGGCTATAAATTAGTTTCAAATTGTACGAGGTGTGGCTACAAAAAAATAACGAAAGATTAATATTTGTAATAATATATAAATTATTTTATCTCATTCAATATTACACCCAAATATTAAATCAATGTTTTATGTGTATTTTCCATTGTTTTCCACATTGTTCTGAGGAAATAGATTTCATTGATTGTGTGACATCGTTCATGACATACATGTCAATGCTCAGTGCCGATTTTTCATTCACCAGACATTGGATCATGAGTAAATAACAAAATGTTATCATTCTTTCTAAAATGTTTGGGTCTTTTTTCAATGGGGGGGCACTAAAAGTTTCTAGTATAAAAATTTAAGCCTCCAATTTTTGCACACAATATTTAAAATATTGAAATTATTATGTTACAGTTTGGCTTACACGCATTCTTTTGTTAAATTCTAATAGTTTCATTAATCGCACGAATAGTTAACCGACGACAGTCAGATTATCCAATCGTTAAAAATATGTTTGGCCATTTTTGATGCTGTACGGAAGGGCGACTCATCATTTATTTCAACGTTATCTCGGATCAATCTCGTTATTTTATAGCTACACCTTTTTTTGAATTTGGTCTATCTATTTCTGAAACGTTATACCATATTTTTGGCTACCCCTCTCGCCCGCCACCTATATGACAAGTGAACACCTTTTATTACCATTGCTGGAATTATTTCAATGCAATTTAATTTACTTTCCGCAATACACCCCAAACACTTTTCTATATCGATGAACCGTTTAACTGACTTTAGATTAAATGCCATACCCACGCACCATAAACCACCACGAATATATACGAATTTGCAGTTTTTCAATGAAAAGTTGTGCATAACCAATTAAAAAAATGGTGTTGCACTGGAAAAAAATGTTGTGTCTTTTATAAAACATGTCAGTTGAGTGGATCGGGTTTTCCTGAATATAATATTTTGTAAATTTTTGTAATTATTGATTTCCACTATCCAAATCTACTGCGAACAGATGTAGATGTAGTAACTTAGGTTGTAACTGCTTACGAGTACTTCCACATACTAGAACCCAAATATTTCCAATGGAATTCATTGGTATCATTTATTCGATTATCTTGACATTTTGAACTACAACAGTTAATGATGACGATTTGTGGTAATTTTTAACACAACGCTGTCACACTCTTTCGAAGTGATTTCACATTAACCAAAATTTCTGCCAACACAAATGTTACAGTATCTTTTCCTATCCTATTTCCTTTGTAATTTCGAACCATCGATTATATTAAATTTTAATGTTTCCTGCAAGAGTATGGGTGCGGCACTACTTCAGTTCTATACTTTGAAACGGTATCTCCGAATTTAAAAATTTTTCATTGGTTAAAATTGTTGTTGTAGTGTAAATATTCACATGTTTTTAAGTCAATGTTTGTGTCGTGTGGTAGGTAATTTGTGGTGCGTCACATAATCCTTGATCGTCCTTGATATATTTATTATTATATATTCCTTGACAATATTTTACGATTTATGAAATACACCCTTTTTATATCAATTATTAATCACATATGTGCGCGTGTGTGTGTGTGTGTGTGTGTGTGTGTGCGTGTGACTGAGTGTCGTTGAAAGAAAGAACATATTTATTTTTAATGGATAAAAAAAAATTGTGTCGTTATTCTTTTTTTTTTGTTTTTCGTTTTTCTGGGTGCGGTGCGGCGGCGGTGGTGTAAAACAAATGAAATAGATGCGCGCAGTTATATTACAGTTACTGGTTTACAGTGTGCCACGGCAGCAATGATGATGAAATTATAGAATTATTTTTATGTGTGATTTGAATGTTGAGATATGGCGTGATGAATTTTTTTTTGTTTGTTTTTGTTTTTAGGGGAGCAGATGGGGGTGTGTATTGCTTCTGGACGGCTTAAAGGATAATACTTATATTAATTATATCGTATATTTTCTTATATTGAGCTGTGCGTTGTGTTTATTTATTTTTATCGTCTCTCTCTATCTGTCGGTGTTTTGTCTGTACGTCTAAGCTGGTTGGTTATGTAGTGAGTGGTCGTTATGTTAATTGGTTTATTGCCAATGTATGGTAAATAGTTTTGAGGGGATCGGGGGGGGGGGGGGGGAGGGGGGAAGGGAAAGGAAGAGAATAAATTATAACCGCATGTTATAAAATAATAAACAAAATCTATGTGTACAGTAAAAATTTACTATTCCAAACACAATTCGCTAAATTACAAATTACCACGTAGTTTCTATAGAAAATATTTCAGATAATATATGAAGGTTTTTGAATGAGATTTAATGAACAATCATTTAGTTTTAGTTTTGACAACAATTTGACTATTTGTGTAAACTTTGAGAATGAAATGATAGGTTTTTTTGAAGTGTTTGAACGACGGCTACCAGCGGTGGACCGTGTAAATCAAATTTGATGTACTTAACTTGAGCCTTAAACTTACAATCTTCACACCTATATAATTTGATGACGGTTAAATAGTAGTTTAGATTTCCAAAACAGTTATTCCTAAATTCTTCGCCATTTTTAGGAACTGTAACCTTCTAAAAGTAATACAACAAAAATATAATCGAATTTTTCAAATCCATTTATTCCAAACATTTTTTGTCACTTATTCAATACCCTCGTTAGTGTTAACGTTTGATTCCGCAAAGAAGGTTTACAAAATAACTACCAATAACACACAGGCCTGCAATGGCTTCATTATTTGCGGATGTAAAACATTTTCCAACCAGAATTATAATTTTCTAGTTTGGAAAGCGACCATCATCCATGGGTCAGAGGCATTGCAAAAAGGTAAATATTTTTATATTTTAACATTTGCCTAAACCATTTCTGGTCTGATGCTGGAATCATTGTTTGGCTGTACTTTCGTTCCCATTATATAATCCGTATGCTCGTTTTTGATCAATTTTTATAGGAAATGTGTAATTCTTTGTCCACAATTTTTTTGCGATGATCCTAAGATCTCAACTATTTCACTCATCTTTATTTGTGGATCAATGTGAAACATCTTATCCGGGACTGAATTTATTGATTTATTGGTGTCATGACATTCATTCAACACTGTTTTTTGTGCTAGCAAAAATTTATACCGTTGAGAAAATGTGTGTTTGCGTGTTCGTGTGTGTGTGGTGTGTAAGTTGGAATCTTTATGGAAATTTTTACTGTATAAAACAGTGTATTGTGAACATAATTATGGCGAAATAAAGGTGTGGTGGTGGTGCGGAACATTGTTGCCGCAAATATTGTTGATGATTTAATTTGTTGAAATTTTTTTAGGTTTATTTATTAATTTAATTTAATTAATTAATTAATTTATTATTATTATTATAATTGTTATAATTTAAGTGTCAAATAAAACGAAGGTTATTTAATTTTATATAGCACACATTTATTAACAGTGTACATATTATCACAATGCGGTCCTTCCTTCTCCGTTATTTTTTTGGTAAAATATGAATGTGTGCGTGTGTGTGTGTGTGTGGCTGTGTTTTTGTATTTGTTTTATTAATTAATGTTAATAAAATTTTTGTTAATTTTGTTTTTATTTTTAAATAGGAATGAAGTAGAAGAAAGAAAATCAACGGGTGGGCCTAGAGGATCGTCACTCCAACGTTCAGCGACCCTTCCGGCAAACCCAAATAATCATCCCAGAAATCGTGTAACATTTCGTGTACGTTCACCATCAACAGATCAAGTACGAATGAGTTTTTTTTTTTAAAAATTATATCGACTTTTTTCGTTCTTGTTATTAATTTGAATTTTACTTATTTTTCTTATTTTTGGTTACGCGCGCTTGCGCCAATTACTTAACCGACTGAAAATTTTATACTATATATTTTTAGAATAACGATAATAATATTAGAATGACTTCTGAAGATTTATTACAACCGGGACATGTTGTTAAAGAAAGATGGAAAGTTGCCCGGAAAATTGGTGGTGGTGGTTTTGGTGAAATATACGAAGGACAAGATTTAATAACAAGGGAACAGGTTGCGTTAAAAGTTGAATCGGCACGTCAACCAAAACAAGTACTTAAAATGGAAGTTGCTGTTTTAAAAAAATTACAAGGTATTAAATTTAAATATATATAAACTCACACACTCACACACACTCACGCACACACTCACACACACATAATAATTGCAGTAACACACATTTAACTACCGTTGGATAGTTTACAGTGTAATACCGTGTGACGCAGAGGGAGAGTGGGGTAAAATTTGAAAATGTTAAATGTCTCACAATCTAAATTTTCTGAATTGTATCTGTATGCCAAAGACAATTGTCAATGGTACTTCAGGTACCGCACGTAGATCGGTTGTAACACCATGTCACTGCCGATGTGATTTCAATATGATTGCAGATCACTATAAAAAAAAAAACGGAACAGTATAACGACAGACGACTGTCTTTTCTTGGAGCGGTAACAATGCTCTACCCTATCTCTCTAACTGTAAAATCTACATTCATCACTCACCTCTCTCTCTCTCTCTTCATTGGGCATTTAATTCTTTCGCATACTTTTTAAAACAACAGCAGCCAACTCTACAAATGACAGAGAATGTTGTGTACTATATCGCCGAACAACGAACATACAGGTTAGATTCGAAAAAATTCTGGAACAGGATCATCTGAGTTGGTTTATATCAAAAACCTCGACTCCAAACACGAAGTGACACCTTCCGTCCGTAATGTAAATTTAACGAGTTTGATACAAATCATTAAGTTTGAAGAGTTGTATAAATAACAATTCCGGCACACTTTCAATAGTTAGGACTGTCATTAAAATTATTGTACGATCAGTTCGGTCGATAAACTATAAAAGAATAACACTATGCAATGTTATTCACTGACTTAGGATCAGTGGCGACACATAATTGTATTGATAAATTAGTTAATAAATGGGTCGCACAATAGATCCAACGTTCATTGGTAGTACGCCATATCTATTTAACAGCCGCAAATACTTGATGTCTAAAAGTGTTCGGAAACATTAATTATTGCCATCAAACATTCGTTTGTCAGTATCCTGAGCATTGTTACCGATTTTAGGCCCAACCATTTGTATAATGTTTGTTATTTATCCGGATAAAAATTATCTGTTTCACGATAATTAAGAAACAAGGAGTTTTACCTTAAACAAAGTTTTCATGCATTTTTTGATATTATCGCATCGGCCATATTTTTTCAATTATCATTTTGGCAACAATTTGGTTGGTGTGTGTGTGTATGTGTGTGTTGTGTTTTATTAATAATTAATAATAAATGACTATAATTTTTTTTCCTTTTGACCCACACAGGTAAAGAACATGTATGCCGTTTCATTGGTTGCGGCCGTAACGATCGATTTAATTATGTTGTAATGCAATTGCAAGGTAAAAATTTAGCGGAACTACGTCGGGCCCAACCACGTGCTGCATTTTCGTTAAGCACAACGTTACGCTTAGGTTTACAAATATTAAAAGCAATTGAATCAATACATTCAGTTGGTTTTTTACATCGTGACATTAAGCCGGTAATTGTTTTTTATATTATTACTTTTTTATATAATTTTTCTTTCCGATTCTGATTATTTTCATATCGATTTCGATTTTATTGTAGAGTAATTTTTCAATTGGACGTTTACCGTATAATTGCCGACGTGTTTATATGTTGGATTTTGGGCTGGCACGTCAATATACAACGGGTACGGGTGAAGTACGTTGTCCACGTGCGGCCGCTGGTTTTCGTGGTACAGTACGGTATGCATCAATAAATGCACATCGAAATCGTGAAATGGGACGTCATGATGATTTATGGTCATTATTTTATATGTTAATTGAATTTGTTAACGGTCATTTACCGTGGCGTAAAATTAAGGATAAAGAACAAGTTGGTTTAATGAAAGAAAAATATGATCATCGTTTGTTACTGAAACATTTGCCATCGGATTTAAAACAATTTCTAGAACATATACAATCGCTTACGTATTCCGATAAACCGGATTATTCGGTATGTAATTTTAGTAATATTGTTAATTCTGTAGCCACACCCTGTTATAGCTGACAAAACTGTAGAAATGGAGAAATGGATTCCAATTTTGTATAAATTTTTGTGTGTTGACTTTTTTTTTTCACCGCATATCATTTTCTATAGAAATATTATGGAAATTTTAATATCAATCGAAATCCAAAGACAATTTAGTTTAAATTTTTAAAATATGTACCCGAAATTTCGATCAGTATTCGGTAATTGTATTGTAACTACTTAAAATTGGTCATGTAATGTGTTAATACTTACGGCGCACTAAGGATTTTAGTTACTTTGAACCTATCTTATCCCAATTTTTGCACAAAATCATTGTCCAAATTAGTCCATTATGTCCATTAAAATCGATTCATTTAATTTGTAATTTGATAATGCATCCGATATCGATTTCAATATAAAATTCTAGCTGATATGAATAGAATTTAGGAGCACCACCACCTGGAAATAGTTGTTATTCGCTCGAAAAAAGCCAAATTTAATTAATTTAATATTACAGTGACTGTAATTCGGAAAAAAAATTTTTAAATTTTTACATATTTTATGCTAATCAATCGTTTGCACCTTAGAGCCAATGCTTTGACAATTTCTTTTATTTTTGTTGGTATTTGTTCGAGTAACATCTCCATTGCAGCGCTTTCGTACTAATTCGTATGGCATTTTTTTATTCCCATTTGGCATTCAACTATCCTAGTATTTCCGGCATGGATTTCGTACTGTCCACATTTGTCCTTCAACCATGGATATTCTTTGATTGCAACGCATTTAAAATGTTATCAATGGTCTCTATGTGTTCAGGAATAAACTTATCTTTCTGTTTCAATGCTTCAATGGTTGGTTTTACTAATAAGTTCTCAATATAATTGATCGGTACGGTAATCATTGTCTAACAGTTGTCACAGTCAATGCAACAGTTACTGTAGTAACACGTGTGTACGTGATTTGCTAGAAATATAAAGGTGGCGCTATTCATTTTGTAATCTTCGCATTTGATTGGTTTTTTGAGAAATTTTAAGTTTTTCGATAAAAATTGTGATTGAAAAATAAAGCCGGCACACTTGTGCGGCACGATTTCTTCAAACAACACACACACACACACACACACACACAATTTTACTTTCTCATCAGCAAAAAAACTAATTCAGAGCAACTGCGCAAAATGCCTTGCGCTTTACGTATCGCATAGACGTGTCCTCTCTGTGTGAATAAATTTGTAATTTCTTAACAGTGTACCGCAAAAACAAATAAATTTATTATAATAAAATAAACATTAAGGAACAACAATTAAATAATTATTTTCCATTCTAACAGATGTTAGCATCATTATTTGAACGGTGTATGAAACGACGTGGTGTTAAGGACAGCGATCCGTATGATTTTGAGAAAACCGAAAATACAATAATTAATATTAATCAAAGTAATTTACCAAACTTTCAAAATAACAACAACAACAACAACAACAACAACAATAACAACAACAACAATAATAATAATGTTCAATTGAAAAATGAGCAACACACCATCGGTAATGTAATTGTATTAAATGCAAGTGGCACTGAACAACATGTAAGTTCTTGTAAATTTTACCGTTATTTTTTGGTAGTGCTTTTTTATTTTTATTAAATCTGTTTGTGTTTTAACGTGTCCGATTTTGTTTTAAAAAAAAAAAAAAAAAAAAAAATAACAATAATAATATTAAGAACGCAACGCAACGCAATGCGGTGGTAAATGTAAAATAGAAAAAAAAAAAAAAAGCTACACTGTAAATTTTTAGTATAATTGAAATTGATTTTATGTAAAAAAAAAAAAATCAAATGTAATCGTTTAATCCGTAAAATGGGAAATTTTAAGAATTCAACTCCACCCTTCTTCACTCCCAACAAAATGCGAACCGATTTTCAAAACTTAAACTTTCACGAACCTTTGACTAATTTCGATATTTTTTTGATCACTTTTTGTTAAATTTACTTAATCGGATATAGAAGAAATTCGGGACTCCTAAATAATGGGTTCTTTCTGGATTTCTGGAAAATTTATCAACCACGTGAACTTTCCGGGTACCTGACAATTTTCAATAATTCTCCGAACAATTTTTGTAAATGTAAAATTAGGACTTTAAATCCAAATGCTGGAAACTAAGACCAAATTTTTTAATGTTTCTGCAACAGATAAAACAAAAAAATGGTTAAAAATGAAGTTATGAAAAAATTATAGACCATTTCATGCTTCTAATAGAAACCAGAACGCCTATGAATAAAAATTAGACTGCAGCTATGGATTTTCCAAAAAAAAAAGGGTTAGAGACACCGCGTCGATTCATATGGTCAGCCACTGTGTTAAATAAATGTCTATAATTGTGGGTGTGTTATTTTTTCTTTACGTATGACTTTCATTACGCATGAAATTTATTATTTATTATTGCCTCTTTGGCACGCCAGTCTTTAGTGTGTGTGTGTGCACAACCATTAAAGTGCTGCTTTGTGAACGAACGTTTGAAACTAAAATGGTGTCTATACAAATAACAATTAATCACTTAGAGTGGTACTAGGGGGACAATTTATAAAAACTGCATATAAAGTTTACGAATGGTGTAAGTTCTTCGAACACATCATTTCCTTTAACGGAACAACCACTGATTTCGGACACTGTATACGCAATATTTTGTTTATCTTTCCCACTCTCACTTTCTCCAACTCTCTCTCTCTCTCTCTCTCTCTGTATATGTTTTTTGCACGTTTTTCTTTTCTATCATTAGATTTGTGTTTGTGTGTTTTGCTAAAACCATTTTTATCAAAAAATAATTAATCAGGTACCGCGTCGCTTAGACGGTAATAATAGTATTCAAATGGCAACAACCGAACCGGTTCATCAAAGAGATAAGGTAATTTATTTGTAATTGTTTTTTTTTTGCTTTTTAATTAATTTTAATAGTAACAATATTGGAACACGTTCTGAAAAAAAATGCATGTTTTATTTTAAGTTTTTTATTGGAATATGTTTTACAAAAATTATAATTTTATATTTTATAAAAATTTGGAAATTGGTGTGGGTGGGTGGTTGTGTTTTTTTTTTTGATGGTAGTAGGTGCCTATTGATGCACCAATGAACAACAAACCATGTTCTTTACCATTCCATTGTATTACATTTCTTTATAATTTATTGACGCATCAAACTTAATCGACGAACAACATCAAACAAAACGTACTCGTACTGATCAGCACAATTTAGACATGCATTCAGTGTATGCAAAATAAAACCGGACACATGAACCGGAAACAGGAAATTGCTAATAAATATTCACAATTTCAACCATTTTATGTAATCGAAATCATATAATTTTGGGTAACTATGAAATGCATCATTATCCAATTGACGCCCCACGTACAGGCCATAGATTATTTATATTTATATTATCATTTATTAAATTTATCTAACTGTTAATATTAAATATTTATGTGATTCTATTTAAACCCCAAAAACCCATCCCCCCCATATATAAATAGATGCAAGTGTTTGACACAAATTGTAATGCAACAATACCAACAATAATATCAAAAACATCAAGTGCCGGTGTCGGTGGCCTGAATAATAACAATAATAATAATAATAACAACAACAACAATAATAATAATCAATTACAAGATTTATCGCATCACCAACAACATCAAACACAAACGCATCAACATCATAATCAACAACACGCATCACATGCACATGCACAACATGACCAACAATTACAATTTCAACAACGCCAACTGCAAGCAGCTTTTCAATTTCAACAACAACAGCTATTGTTACAACAACAGCAACAACAACAACAACAACAACAACAACAGATGTCAACGACAACGACACCGGCATCAGTTGCTACGGCCGCTGCTGCATCAATAACCGGTGGTACAATAATGTCAGGCACAACAAATTCAAATCAACAACATCAAATTAATTTAACGGCCCAACAACAGCAGCAAAATAAGGTTAGTGGATTAGATAAGAAGTTATTAGTGAATTATATGTTATTGTTAAGCTAATGGATTATAGATTTATAAAAATGTTTACACATGTCACCGGGTAGGTACACTCTTGCACACGTCGTCTCTGCTTTACTCTGTACCTGACTCAGTTGATTGAACAAATACTCTATGAATGGATATGCAATTTGTGGGCTACACTGAAAGAAAACACATGCAAAAACAAATTCAAAGTTGTTAATATTTTTATATTTAACTGTGACTGGTGCGGTTAGTAAAACTATAAAATGTTGTGTGCATTACTTTAATGAAATGAATCGAATTAAAAATTAATAACGCCATAAAATTTGATGATTATGAAAACGCAATTATTACGATGCACGCGCAGTCAATACTTTATAATTTCCGCCTAAAATACTCTGTAACGTTCAAGTAAAATCTGAGGAAAAATAGGTTTTTTATGGTAATTTTATAAATTGAGCAATACTTTTCTCATCATTTTGTATAAATTTATCAATAATTTAAATCAGTTCGATCGCAATTTTTGGTGTGTGAGGATCGTTAATTGCAGACAAATATAAAACATTCGTTGTAAGGTAAAAATATTTTAAAATTTCCATTCAAGTTCCATAAACTTCTAAACGAAACAATTCGAGAAATAATTTAAAAATACTAAAAAAATTTATAATAAAATTATAGAAAAATAAACATTGAAATGAATTCGGAAAATAATCGAGGAGCAGATGGTAATTTACCGACTAATGATAAGTCAATTAAATGCTGCTATTGTCCAAAAACTTTCGCGAACACTAACGATTTAAGAAGTCATAAAGAAGAACATAGAAAAGAATGCAGAATTTGTAAGAAGACGTTTGTAAGTCATAGCAGTTTAAATACACATATGAAAATTCATACCTGCGTGAAGCCATTTCGATGTGATTTGTGCCAGCAATCATTTACACAAAAAAATAAATTAAATGTACACTATCGAAATAGACGTAAATGTATTATTTGTTCCACTATGTTTTGTGCATTACATGATTTAAATAATCATTTTCGGAACAAGCATCAAAATACAACGTTACTTAAATGTACATGGATTGATTGCTCAAAAGAATTTTCATCAGCTGAACTATTAATACAACACATGAATTCACATGAAAAGCCATATGAATGTACAATGTGTGAAAAATATTTTGGAAGCAGGAAACTATTAAATATTCTTATGCTTAGGGACCATATCAGTGGTTCAAATTCAGCATCAATTGTAAATGTGGCAACATCAAGTAATCAAATTGTATACGATAACAACAATGCCGTTCAATCTGATACTGTTTCGATTGAATTTCAATCAGATTCGTATCGACGGTAATACAGATCAAGTGTTACATCTAAATGGAACGCAAATTGATAATATACCATCTCCAAGTACCCAGACCAACAACAAATGGGACATCAACTAACACAACTCCCAAATTATGGGCAACTTGAAAATGTTCAGCAATCATCAAATCAACAAATGCAATTTAATACACAATATTTTGCTGAATGGCAAAATGATAATAATCAATCTCAAAATAATTATGAAATTTATGAAAATGCTTTTCCAAACAATACAAATGTCAGTAATGTAGACGAACAAAATGTGAGCGTATTATTCGAAAATGCATCTGGTCAAAACGTTGTTCCACAACAGTCAATTATAGAATATGAAATAGAAAATGTTAGCGAATCACCATCACCATCAAACACATTACCTTTGCCAGAATTCAGTTTCAGTAACTATGAATTTACGCCAAGCAACCGAAGAAACACGTAAGTCTAACAAATCTCATAAACATTTGACGATATTTTCCTGGAAAATAAATTGAAAATTAATTAGTAAAATCTTAGAAAGTAATTAAAATGACAAAAGAATTCTGAATTTCTGAAATGTTTATTCGAAGTTTTTTCTGAACAAATTATATTTAATGATTTTTTTCTATAATAAATTGTTTCAAAATAAAATTCAAAACGGTTCTCTGATTTATTGCTGCGTTCCACACAATTTTCTATCGCTGTCAATTAATCAGGTTCCTTTTTAAAAAATATGAGATTTGAAATATATTCTCGATAAAAATTGAAATGAAAATTAAAATCAATGGGTGATATTCTTATTAAAGTTTTTTCATTAATCAATTATAGAATATCCATTCCGTTATCGATTGCATATTCACAACGCACCCACAAATGACTTTAGCGTCGTTATTCTAAGCCATAGTACATTCGGTGCCCGAATAATCAACAATGATTTCTAGTTGGGGGTGAATGCAATTTGCAATACCAATCGAATTCAGTGACTTTAAATGCGTGGCATATTTCAATTAAAATTATTCGAATAAAAATCATCTATTTTTTGTATAGATTTTACGACGACGGTCGCTTTTGACCGATTGAATTATTCATTTACAAATAATTTCTAATAATGTGCTATTGTATTTGATAACGTCAACACTTTTACCGTTACATTGATGCGCGGGCAATTAAATTCCATTTTCCAATAACATATTCTAAAACATTTTGGAAAAGAAAGTTCCAGAATTTTCGGAAAATAAATTTTTAAATTGGGCAACACTTTTTCCACTCATTTCTTTTCTGCTATTTAAGAATTATAATTTAAAATTCCAATTAGTTCGATCGCAATTTTTGGTGTGTGAGGATCGTTAATTGCAGACAAATATAAAACATTCGTTGTAAGGTAAAAATATTTTAAAATTTCCATTCAAGTTCCATAAACTTCTAAAAGAAACAATTCGAGAAATAATTTAAAAATAATCAAAAAATTTATAATAAAATTATAGAAAAATAAACATTGAAATGAATTCGGAAAATAATCGAGGAGCCGATGGTAATTTACCAACTAATGATAAGTCAATTAAATGCACCTATTGTCGAAAAACTTTCGCGAACATTGTCGATTTAATAAGTCATAAAGAAGAACATAGAAAAGAATGCACAATTTGTAAGAAGACGTTTGTAAGTCAAGGCAGTTTAACTATTCATATGAAAATCCATGCCGGCGTGAAGCCATTTCAATGTGATTTTTGCCAGTACGAATTTACACAAAAAGGTGACTTAAATAAACACATTCGAAAAAGACTTAAATGTAATATTTGTTCTTCTATGTTTTGTAAAGTTCATGATTTAAATAATCATATTCGGAACAAGCATAAAAATAAAACGTTACTTAAATGTACATGGATTGATTGCTCAAAAGAATTTTCATCAGCTAAACTATTAAGACTTCACATGAATTCACATGTAAAGCCACATAAATGTACAATATGTGAAAAACCTTTTGGAAGTATGACAAACCTAAATATTCATATGCTTAGGCACCATGCCAGCGGTTCAAATTCAGCTGCAAATGTAAATGTGGCAACATCAAGTAATCAAATTGTATTCGATAACAACAATGCCGTTCAATCTCATACTGATTCGATTCAAAAAGATATTTACTCCAATCAAATTGGTAACAACGTTAATACAGAACCATTGGTTAATCAAACTGCACTGCAACCTAGTAATGTAATGCAATTTAGAATTCAAGATCAGCCGTGGTCATCAGCTTTTTCACAGTACCCATTTTCACGGCACCAAACTGACCATGTGTTACACTATCCACAAGCAATCTATGGCCCAACACATGATCAATTTAACGGTATATTTCATAATTCACAATTTCGAAATTATGCACAACCTGGCAATATTCATGAATTGTTACACCGACCCTATGTAATTCCACCATATTTGCAAATTGATCGAAATATTAACATAATTTCTCAACGGTATGACTTAGTTCGACAAGAGCTCGCACAACGATATAGGATAGGAAATAATTTACCAAATATTACTGAAGCTTCATCTCAATTAAGCAATACCTTTCCAAATATGCCACCACAAAATGTGAGTATTAATTTACCGAATATTCCGCAAGACTCACAACAGCAGCAGCAGCAGCAACACCAAAAACCAAATTAATATCAAACGTTTTAGTAACGACTTCGAATAATATTGACATAAACATTGAATGAACTCCAATTTTGTAAACGTTCAGATTTAAATGTAGAGCAGCGAGTTGACTTTAAAAATAAATAAAATATTAAATTTGACCAGAAATCTTTCGAAGAGATTCTAAAATAAATAATTAATTAAATGACAAACGAATTTTGAAAACTATTCCGTTCAGAAAATAATTACAAAATTTATTGCACGAAAAATTATAAGAAAAAAATTTATTTCAATAAAAATTTTCATGTGAAAAAAACTTCAACTTTTATTTTACCAATTAAATTCCAATACGAATTCACTGGCATTAAGAGTTTATTAAAATTGTGTTGGAAATGGGTCAAACTACTAACCAATTTATTCATGCAATCCCCCAATCGACGACAATCATTACAACAAATTTGTTTGATGGTTAATAATTTACAGATACTGACACGTTTGTGAGATGGACAGTATTTTTAATATCACAAGGCCAAACATTTCTGGAGATGATGATGTTTTATCCAAGTCCAAATGAATTTGTAAAAATAATACAACAGCCAATGGTCAACGCTCTATCAACGAAAAATGGCTGTTGGAATCCAATGTTTTGTTGCCTCAAATCACAATTGAACTGGTGACCCATTAGCCTATAATTCATATGTGTGTCTGTGTGTGTGTGTATCAATATACAAAACTTTTACCGTTACATTGATGCGTGTGGGCAACACTTTTCCATTTTCCCTTGACATATTCTAAAACATTTTGGGAAAGAAAGTTCCAGAATTTTCGGAAAATAAATTTTTAAATTGGACAACACTTTTTCCACTCATTTCTTATTTGCTATTTAAGGATTATAATTTAAAATTCCAATTAGTTCGATCGCAATTTTTGGTGTGTGAGGATCGTTAATTGCAGACAAATATAAAACATTCGTTGTAAGGTAAAAATATTTTAAAATTTCCATTCAAGTTCCATAAACTTCTAAACGAAACAATTCGAGAAATAATTTAAAAATAATCAAAAAATTTGAAATAAAATTATAGAAAAATAAACATTGAAATGAATTCGGAAAATAATCGAGGAGCCGATGGTAATTTACCAACTAATGATAAGTCAATTAAATGCACCTATTGTTTAAAAACTTTCGCGAACACTAACGATTTAAGAAGTCATAAAGAAGAACATAGAAAAGAATGCACAATTTGTAAGAAGACGTTTGTATGTCAAGGCAGTTTAACTTTGCATATGAAAATCCATGCCGGCGTGAAGCCATTTCAATGTGATTTCTGCCAGTACGAATTTACACAAAAAGGTGACTTAAATAAACACATTCGAAAAAGACTTAAATGTAATATTTGTTCTTCTATGTTTTGTGTAAGTCATGATTTAATTAATCATATTCGGAACAAGCATGAAAATACAACGTTACTTAAATGTACATGGATTGATTGCTCAAAAGAATTTTCATCAGCTAATTCATTATATCAACACATGAATACACATAAAAAGCCACATAAATGTACAATATGTGAAAAACCTTTTGGAAGTATGCCAAACCTAAATATTCATATGCTTAGGCACCATGCCAGCGGTTCAAATTCAGCTGCAAATGTAAATGTGGCAACATCAAGTATTCAAATTGTATACGATAACAACAATGCCGTTCAATCTCATACTGATTCGATTGGAAAAGATATTTACTCCAATCAAATTGGTAACAACGTTAATTCAGAACAATTGGTTAATCAAACTGCACTGCGACATGAAAAGCCACATAAATGTACAATATGTGAAATTCATTTTGAATATTGGCAAGAATTAAGTATTCATATGCTTAGGCACCATGCCAGCGGTTCAAATTCAGCTGCAAATGTAAATGTGGCAACATCAAGTATTCAAATTGTATACGATAACAACAATGCCGTTCAATCTCATACTGATTCGATTCAAAAAGATATTTACTCCAATCAAATTGGTAACAACGTTAATACAGAACCATTGGTTAATCAAACTGCACTGCAACCTAGTAATGTAATGCAATTTAGAATTCAAGATCAGCCGTGGTCATCAGCTTTTTCACAGTACCCATTTTCACGGCACCAAACTGACCATGTGTTACACTATCCACAAGCAATCTATGGCCCAACACATGATCAATTTAACGGTATATTTCATAATTCACAATTTCGAAATTATGCACAACCTGGCAATATTCAGGTATCGTTAAACGGACCCTATGTAATTCCACCATATTTGCAAATTGATCGAAATATTAACATAATTTCTCAACGGTATGACTTAGTTCGACAAGAGCTCGCACAACGATATAGGATAGGAAATAATTTACCAAATATTACTGAAGCTTCATCTCAATTAAGCAATACCTTTCCAAATATGCCACCACAAAATGTGAGTATTAATTTACCGAATATTCCGCAAGACTCACAACAGCAGCAGCAGCAGCAACACCAAAAACCAAATTAATATCAAACGTTTTAGTAACGACTTCGAATAATATTGACATAAACATTGAATGAACTCCAATTTTGTAAACGTTCAGATTTAAATGTAGAGCAGCGAGTTGACTTTAAAAATAAATAAAATATTAAATTTGACCAGAAATCTTTCGAAGAGATTCTAAAATAAATAATTAATTAAATGACAAACGAATTTTGAAAACTATTCCGTTCAGAAAATAATTACAAAATTTATTGCACGAAAAATTATAAGAAAAAAATTTATTTCAATAAAAATTTTCATGTGAAAAAAACTTCAACTTTTATTTTACCAATTAAATTCCAATACGAATTCACTGGCATTAAGAGTTTATTAAAATTGTGTTGGAAATGGGTCAAACTACTAACCAATTTATTCATGCAATCCCCCAATCGACGACAATCATTACAACAAATTTGTTTGATGGTTAATAATTTACAGATACTGACACGTTTGTGAGATGGACAGTATCTTTAATATCGCAAGGCCAAACATTTCTGGAGATCATGGGTTTTATCCAAGACCAAATGAATTCTGTAAAAATAATACAACTGCCAATGGTCAACGCTCAATCAATGAAAAATGGCTGTTGGAATCCAATGTTTTGTTGCCTCAAATCACAATTGAACTGGTGACCCATTAGCCTATAATTCATATGTGTGTCTGTGTGTGTGTGTATCAATATACAAAACTTTTACCGTTACATTGATGCGTGTGGGCAACACTTTTCCATTTTCCCTTGACATATTCTAAAACATTTTGGGAAAGAAAGTTCCAGAATTTTCGGAAAATAAATTTTTAAATTGGACAACACTTTTTCCACTCATTTCTTTTTTGCTATTTAAGAATTGTAATTTAAAATTCCAATTAGTTCGATCGCAATTTTTGGTGTGTGAGGATCGTTAATTGCAGACAAATATAAAACATTCGTTGTAAGGTAAAAATATTTTAAAATTTCCATTCAAGTTCCATAAACTTCTAAACGAAACAATTCGAGAAATAATTTAAAAATAATCAAAAAATTTATAATAAAATTATAGAAAAATAAACATTGAAATGAATTCGGAAAATAATCGAGGAGCCGATGGTAATTTACCAACTAATGATAAGTCAATTAAATGCAGCTATTGTCCAAAAACTTTCGCGAACACTAACGATTTAAGAAGTCATAAAGAAGAACATAGAAAAGAATGCACAATTTGTAAGAAGACGTTTGTATGTCAAGGCAGTTTAACTTTGCATATGAACATCCATGCCGACATGAAGCCATTTCAATGTGATTTGTGCCAGAAAACATTTACACAACATTGTCGCTTAAATAAACACATTCGAAATAGACGTAAATGTAATATTTGTTCTTCTATGTTTTGTGTAAGTCATGATTTAATTAATCATATTCGGAACAAGCATGAAAATACAACGTTACTTAAATGTACATGGATTGATTGCTCAAAAGAATTTTCATCAGCTGAACTATTAAGACTTCACATGAATACACATGTAAAGCCACATAAATGTACAATATGTGAAAAACCTTTTGGAAGTATGCCAAACCTAAATATTCATATGCTTAGGCACCATGCCAGCGGTTCAAATTCAGCTGCAAATGTAAATGTGGCAACATCAAGTATTCAAATTGTATACGATAACAACAATGCCGTTCAATCTCATACTGATTCGATTGGAAAAGATATTTACTCCAATCAAATTGATAACAACGTTAATACAGAACCATTGGTTAATCAATCTGCACTGCAACCTAGTAATGTAATGCAATTTAGAATTCAAGATCAGCCGTGGTCATCAACTTTTTCACAGTACCCATTTTCACGGCACCAAACTGACCATGTGTTACATTATCCACAAGCAATCTATGGCCCAACACATGATCAATTTAACGGTATATTTCATAATTCACAACTTCGAAATTATGCACAACCTGGCAATATTCAGGTATCGTTACACCGACCCTATGTAATTCCACCATATTTGCAAATTGATCGAAATATTAACATAATTTCTCAACGGTATGACTTAGTTCGACAAGAGCTCGCACAACGATATAGGATAGGAAATAATTTACCAAATATTACTGAAGCTTCATCTCAATTAAGCAATACCTTTCCAAATATGCCACCACAAAATGTGAGTATTAATTTACCGAATATTCCGCAAGGCTCACAACAGCAGCAGCAGCAGCAACACCAAAAACCAAATTAATATCCAACATTTTAGTAACGGCAACTTCGAATAATATTGACAGAAACAATGAATGAACTCCAATTTTGTAAACGTTCAGATTTAAATGTAGAGCAGCGAGTTGACTTTAAAAATAAATAAAATATTAAATTTGACCAGAAATCTTTCGAAGAGATTCTAAAATAAATAATTAATTAAATGACAAACGAATTTTGAAAACTATTCCGTTCAGAAAATAATTACAAAATTTATTGCACGAAAAATTATAAGAAAAAAATTTATTTCAATAAAAATTTTCATGTGAAAAAAACTTCAACTTTTATTTTACCAATTAAATTCCAATACGAATTCACTGGCATTAAAAGTTTATTAAAATTGTGTTGGAAATGGGTCAAACTACTAACCAATTTATTCATGCAATCCCAATCGACGACAATCATTACAACAAATTTGTTTGATGGTTAATAATTTACAGATACTGATACGTTTGTGAGATGGACAGTATCTTTAATATCGCAAGGCCAAACATTTCTGGAGATCATGGGTTTTATCCAAGACCAAATGAATTCTGTAAAAATAATACAACTGCCAATGGTCAACGCTCTATCAACGAAAAATGGCTGTTGGAATCCAATGTTTTGTTGCCTCAAATCACAATTGAACTGGTGACCCATTAGCCTATAATTCATATGTGTGTCTGTGTGTGTGTGTATCAATATACAAAACTTTTACCGTTACATTGATGCGTGTGGGCAACACTTTTCCATTTTCCCTTGACATATTCTAAAACATTTTGGGAAAGAAAGTTCCAGAATTTTCGGAAAATAAATTTTTAAATTGGACAACACTTTTTCCACTCATTTCTTATTTGCTATTTAAGGATTATAATTTAAAATTCCAATTAGTTCGATCGCAATTTTTGGTGTGTGAGGATCGTTAATTGCAGACAAATATAAAACATTCGTTGTAAGGTAAAAATATTTTAAAATTTCCATTCAAGTTCCATAAACTTCTAAAAGAAACAATTCGAGAAATAATTTAAAAATAATAAAAAAATTTATAATAAAATTATAGAAAAATAAACATTGAAATGAATTCGGAAAATAATCGAGGAGCCGATGGTAATTTACCGACTAATGATAAGTCAATTAAATGCTGCTATTGTCCAAAAACTTTCGCGAACACTAACGATTTAAGAAGTCATAAAGAAGAACATAGAAAAGAATGCAGAATTTGTAAGAAGACGTTTGTAAGTCATAGCAGTTTAAATACACATATGAAATTACATACCGGCGTGAAGACTTTTCAATGCGATTTGTGCCAGTACGAATTTACACAAAAAAAAAACTTAAATGAACACATTCGAAATAGACGTAAATGTAAAATTTGTTCCGATATGTTTTGTGGATTACATGATTTAAATAATCATATTCGGAACAAGCATTATCATACAACGTTACTTAAATGTACATGGATTGATTGCTTAAAAGAATTTTCATCAGCTGAACTATTAAGACTTCACATGAATACACATGTAAAGCCACATAAATGTACAATATGTGAAAGAACTTTTGGAACTATACAAAACTTATATAATCATATGCTTAGGCACCATGCCAGCGGTTCAAATTCTCCATCAATTGTAAATGTGGCAACATCAAGTAATCAAATTGTATACGATAACAACAATGCCGTTCAATCTGATACTGATTCGATTGAAAAAGATATTACCTTCAATCAGATTCGTATCGACGATAATACAGATCAAATGGTTCATCAGAATGGAACGCAAATTGATAATATGCCACCACCAAGTACACATTACGCAGAACAACAACAAATGACACTTCAACAAATACAACTCCCAAATTATGGGCAACTTGAAAATGTTCAGCAATCATCAAATTAACAAATGGAAATCTAAAATTTTAATCCAACAAATGCAAACGTAACGTACTCACAATTTCAATACAATGAATTTCTGTTGACCCCTACAATTGCTGAACATTATTCACATCTGCGAACTACTGGAAATGTTAATAATTTTCCGTGATTGTCAACGATCATTCTGAACAGCCACCAACTGCTGAGTGATCAAATATCTCGAAAATAATTGTAAAAGTGTCGTTCAACCAGACTACAGAACATAAATGCTTGTCAACAGTTACAATTTCATAGTGGACGATAAATTCAATGAATCAAAATGAATTCCAATACAAAATTAAATCAATTTGACGCATTGCCAAATAAAATGTCTAAAATTTAAATGTCAAATAAATTTCGGCAAAAAAAACGACACACAAAATTTATCCAAATATTTTATTTCAATGAATTTGTATTCTTTAGAAAATGAATTTCGTTTCGCCCGCCATCAGTTTCTTAATTATTATTCTGTCATCCATTTCTCTGCATACACTTCAACCCGCTTCGGAATTGCAAATGTCCGGCAATTCTTAGGGCCGTCGAATTATAAATTTTTTGATGGACTTGATTCTTTTTTCGTAGTAAATTTTCTAAATTACCAATTACCACATATTTTGTGCTGTTTATCGCTCAACGTCTTTACTGGTACCGGGCATTTACATATTTTGAATTTTGATTGCCCTGAGGAAGAATCTGCTCTTTTTCGTAGTTAATGTAAATTTTTCAAATATGAAATCTATCCGATTGTTAGAGACTGTACAACATTTACGAAGCCCTTGTAACCAATGAAAATCCAGCAGAAAGCGTACAGCTTTTATGGTATTACTTTTGTGCAAACGTCAAAGTGTGAACTCAGATTACATTAATATTTTGATTTCACAAAAGACATAAATTTTTAAATAGTTATTATTTTATTTTTTCAGAAAGTTTCCAGTGAAATGATATTACATAAAACCACTCAGATTAATAAAAATATGTTAAATAATGTTGGCGGTGGCAATAGTAGTGGTGGTGGTGGTGGTGGTGGTGATGGCATTGGCCGTGGTCGTGGTAATACAAAACAACATAATAATGACATAAATTCAAATCAAAGTCCAATTAAAAAACGTTCGATTTCACAAACTGATGTAAGTTCATTATTTGTCATTTTGAATCAAATATTTTAATTGGTGTGTGTGTGTGTGTGTGTGTGTGTGTGTGTGTGTGTGTGTGTGTGTGTGTGTGTGTGTTAACATAATTAGACATTAAATCGTTTAATAAATTATGACTCGGTTACATTACCATTAACTCGGCCACATGTTATCGCTTTAAAATCTGAATTCATTCGTGGGAAAATGTCAACACATTAAGAAAACATATAGTAAAATTTTATAAAACTTCCCTCATACCACAAGGACAGGGTCTTTCCGCTGAGCCCGATTTCCATTTTTCATCAATTTATGCTACTCATATATTAAATAAATTAAAACCATTGTCAAATCTAAGATCACGATTTCATAAGCGATTTTAAATTTTAGTCTTTGTGTAGTGTTTTCAAGCGATTTCTGGATGGCATTGGGTTCGGCCAGACGAAAAAAAATGGCTGACTGACTATGCGGACGGGGGGATTTGAGTAGTGTAGTCCATCCCGTCGAAACAAGTCACTATTTTATTTATAAATTTTTCACAATATTTTTTCCATTATAGAATGCTATCGATACCTATTTAATGAATGAAAATGTAACGCCACTGTTAAATAATAACAATCAAAATCAAAATCAAAATTTAAATCAAAAGAATAATTTAGAAAAGGCAACATATGGTCGATTGCGTGTATTAACGGCACCGCCAACAAGTGTACATGAATTAATTGCATCGGAAACAGCATCACCGCGAGACGGTGATTGTTCACCGTTTTCATTTGATGCTAATAAAGGTGGTACGGGCGGCGGCGGCGGTGGTGGTGGAAGTGTTAGTGGTAATATTGATTTACGAAGAAATATTGGTAGTAATACAGGAAGTATTGGAGCAAGCAGTGGTGGTGGTGGTGGTGGTGGTAGTGGTGGTGGTGGTAATACATGTCGTAAAACAAATTTGCGACCCTCATCAACTGGTACCGGGTCAACGCAACGTCTTAGCAATGCATATCGTGATCATTCGGTTACACAATTTGCACAAATTGATGATGATAATGTATCAGCACTGCAACAAGTAAAGTTTTATTAAACAATTATTTGGAAATTTAACAAAATTAATTAATAATTTTAAAAAAATTTTATTTATTTAGGTAACACGCGGTGGCGGAGCATTAACATTAGCATCCCAATGGAAAAGTCAATTTGATGATTCTGAAGAAACAACTGACAATGAATGGAAACAAGAACCACAAAGTCCCGATCATAAAGACAAAAACATTAATTTATTATCGGCAAATGTACAACAACAACATCAAAATGCGTTGGATTCTCAACAGCAAGGCCATCAATCGATGGAAGGTGGTGATGTTGGTAATGAATTTAATGTTGAGCAACAACAACAACAACAACAACAACAACAGCAACAACAACAAAAACCGTCATCGCCAACATCAGCACCATTACAACTGACCAAACAACAAACATCATTGCCGGCTACACCAAAATTAACAAAAGTTATACAAAAATTAAATAATAATTCGGCCGCCATTTTGGATATTGAGAATAATAATAATAATAATAATAATATTAGCAACACTGAAAATATAACAAAACAACAACAACAACAACAACTACAACAACAACAACATCAAAATAAAAAATATCATTTGAACATATCGGGCATTGAATGTTTTGAAAATTTACAAGATATTTTACCGCATTATTGGTCGGAACCATGTTTAGGCAACGTATTACGTTCAAATTTAGAGCCGCCATTGTTACAACAAGCTGCATTCGATGATATTATATTTCGCATGGATATTCTACGTAATGTTGGTGTACGTGAAAAAATTATCGATGGTGGTGGTGGTGGTGGTGGTGGTGGTCAAATTTTAAATAAATTAACATCGACCACACAACAACAACAACAACTGCCATTATCTGGAACAATGCAATCAAAAAGACGTTTAAGTTTACCGAATATTATTTTTAAAGCAATTGACGAGTGCGTAAAATCGGAAAAACAACAATCGCAACAATCGCAACATCCGCAACATCCGCAACAACAACCGCAACAACCGCAACAACGTAATAATGTGATTGATGTAACTGTAAAACATCAAGATGAAGAATGTGCGGTTAGTGGACGCTTAGAAATTCGTGTCATACCGCATCAACAACAGGAACAAAGTCCAATACCGGAAGAATCAATATATTTTGATGCAATGACTAATGGTCCGTTTGGGGCGGGTGGCGGTGGTGCTGGTGGTGGTGGTTTTGGTAAAAGTAGTAGTAGTAAAAGTGATGGCATCAAAACCAATACTAATAATGATATTAATAATAATAATAACGGTAATAATAACGGTAATAATAACGGTAATAATTGTGATGATATTTTAAAAATACGAAAATATCAAATACTATCAAAAACAAATAATAAACATGATGATGATGATGATGATGATGATGATGATGATGATGATGATGATGCTGCTGCGGATGATGATGATGATAATTATGATAATGATGATGTTGATGGCGATGATAACAAAAATTTAGTAAAAAAGAAGCAATTGCAACAACAACAACAACAACAACAACAACAACAACAAATACATAATAATAAATTAAATACAATTGTGAATAGTGATAAAAAACCAAATAATCAAAAGCTAATAATTGTTAATAATGCTGACGATGCTAAGTCTGTGGATGTAGATATTGATATTGATAATAATAATAATAATAATAATAATATAATAAATGTTAAAAATAATAGAAATGAAAACACTGTGATCTCAAATAATTTAATTAATAAATTCCCTCCGAAAAAAATACCAATTGCTTTAATTGATAATAATAAAAATGATAATAATAATAATAATAATGAGTTGACACCACGCCGTGACAGTTTGAAACAAAAACTTATAAAAAAAGGTAGCCATGGTGGTGGTGGTGGTGTTAGTAGTATTGGTATTGGTATTGCCGATGTTAGTGAAGATGGTGCTAATAATACTAGTGGTAATGTATGTGATAATAATAATAGTAGTAGTGGTGGTGGTGTTGGTGGTGTTGGTGGTGGCGGCAGCGCCTTTGGTAGCGGTGGTGCCGGTACTGCAGCCGCTAACAGTACAATTTTAGATGGTCAAAAACAACAAAATGAACATTTATTATATCCTTCGGCGAGAAAAGATACATTAACGGGAACAACAACAACAACAACAACAACAACAACAACAACAACAACCGGGAGTAAAATTCCAATATTTAATCCAAATTTACGTATATCAAAATGTGCATCATGGGCGGGTGGTGATTGTCCATCTACACCACCACCACCTCCGCCTCCACCACAATCATCTTGTTCACCAGATGGTTTAGATTTAACACCAGGTAATAACCGACATGTTATTTATTGATCAAAATTAAATTTTAATTGTAATTGTTTGATTTTTATATATTAAATATTGGGTCTATAACTAAGTTTTTGGGGATATTTTGATAAGAAAAATACAAAGTAACGGTACATTATAATTTATTCAAAGTATTTCCCATCTGAGGCTACAACCATTTTGACCATCTTTGTGACAAATTATGGATTGGCGCATAGAAGAACTTCTTAGGTTTCGAATCAATCCATGAATCCATCCATTATATTCATATCTTCGTATGAATGGAACCGGTGTGCAGAAAGGGCTGAATGCATCGAACGGTACGAAATGATATTCTGACGGAGAAATGTCTGGTGAATATTGGGGGTGGGGTAGGACTTCCCAGCCAAGTGCCGCTAACGTTTCTTTGACCACGGTTTTGCAACGTGTGGTTTAGCATTGTCATGCTGCGCAGAATCTCAATACTCGGCTCAATTGGCTTAATTGCTCTCGGTAACTTTCAACAGTGATGGTTTGTTCCCGGTTTAAGCAGCTCATAGTACACTACATCAAGCTGGTCCCACCAGATACACAGCATAACCTTAGAACACGATGAATATTGCGTTTTGGTGTCGATGGACTTGGTCCATGCTTTCAAACGTTTTGGATTATCGTAATGGATCCATTTTTCATCGCCAGTCACAAAATTCGATGCAAAATTGAATTTCACGCATTGTTTTTCGATTTTCTTGTTGTCGCTTTCCGTCAATGTTCATGTGGTACCCAATACGATAGATTTTGGACCATTCCCATCTTCTTTGAAACGTTTTGGAAACACTTGTGCTTGGGTAACATCTAATGCCAATGCTAATACTTTTTCCGTGTGAACATTGATCTTCACTGAAAATAAATCTTCCAATTCTTCGTCTTCAAATTTTTGTTGGTGCTCCTAATCACTAACATCAAAATCATTATTTTTAAATCTATCGTCACAACCAATACACAAAATTGTTACAATTGATTTACCAATTGGTGAAGAGCGCCGCCCAATGGATTTACCCTTTCGATGAACAAACTGTTATTCATACGATTTTAGATTTTTTCAAATAGAGATTTCCATCAAAAATCTTTAGAATTTAATAATAAGCATAAAATCCATAGCCCGTTTTATGTCAATGTCTTCCGATGCCGAATTTTAAGAATCTTTATATAACAGTTTACTGTATCTAGCCATTAAGTCTTAGGTTTTCCGCGGCTCACCTTTTCTACCTTCTGGATTACAATTTGATGTAGAATTCCTGCGATGTATTCGATGCCACCTTACATTTAGTTTTGTCTGCAGTCACTTTGAGACACAGACCCGATGACTGTTTGTGTAACGATTCAAAAGCATCCTTAACAGTTACCGTATTCCGGCCCATTATATTTATATAATCAACATAGGCTAATAATTAACCCAATCAGACGCAATCTATCTATCTATTGTTGGATAAATCATTTGAATGAAATCGGTATGTGATAGTTTAGGATTATGTGAAGGTAGTCGATATTTTTCGATTAACAAAATCTTTGTTACAATTAACAATTTATTTTACGGTGTTCTGACGATCGGAACTAATTTATTTATAATTTTCCAACGATTCGATCGTCTCCAATGGCTGTTCGCAACGCTATTGTAAAATGTTACATATGAGGAAGTGACACAAATAACGACGCTCTTAATTTGTTACAAATGATTAATTTGTTTGCCAATAGTTTTGTAAATGAATTTAAGCTGCATAAACTGGACCACTGTGTACGCGTTGTGGTGCGGACGGGGTGTTGGGACGGGGCCGTGCATTGTTATACGGGCCATACTAAACTATTTCTCCTCCACCAAATGCATTTCGTTATAAGTTGTCTTTGTGCTAAATGTTCCTTGATGGAAGACTGATCTTATGCCATACCATTTATGTGATCGGTATGTATGTAGACGTTTGATGCGCACGCGCTACAAGAATTAACTCGCCGGAGAGAAGAGAATTTCCTGTTATAATAAAAATCATTCAAATATCTTGATGTTCTGGTATGGTTCGTGAAGGAATCATTCGAATTGACACTGTTTGTTCAGGCGGATAATGAATATCGGTTCTTTTAGCATCGGATAGAAAAAGTCACCGTTATTTTTTTATTGTATTTAAATAAAAAAAAAACCGTTAAATATTTAATAATTATTTTTTCTATTTTTTCTTTCTTCTTTTTACAGCACTTCGTCGTCGTCGCCAAAATACAGAAAAATATGTAACAGATCCAGCACAATTAAATTTACGTTTTTCAAGACCAAAATCACGTAATAATTTGAGGTATGACCTTTGAACAATTTTTCTATTTATATTTTTAATTTATTTTGAATAAGTACTTTCTTTTGTTTCTTTTCTCTGTTTCGTATTCTATTTCATATTTTTGAAATTTATCTTCTCTTTTCTCACCCGCATTGTTATTTCTGTTTTTCTCTGTTCCACTAATTTGGTGTTCTAACACACACACACACACACACACACTTAGTTTTTCTATTCATTATTTGCACTATTGTGTCACAACAATAAAGCCATCCGAATCAGATGATGTTACAGTCTTACAATTGGTCGGAGAAGATGACGGCCAACAAAATTGTATCTTTATCTGTTTCTAGTTGCTTCGATAATCAATCGATTGTTTAGGACAATGTGAAATTAAAAGTTTGATTAGTATTTTCCGATAAATTCATTTCTTTAAAAATATAAATTCAAGCACTTGCACATCTTCACTTAATTATTTGGTATCGAAATATTGACATTTTTCCAACCCGAACATATTTAAAACAAAAATACATTTCACACATTTTCGATAGTGCAAACAAATAATCATTTTTTGACATATTACAAATGAATCATCTGTCAAAAATTCAAGTGGCGCTAATCGGAACGAAATCTGTCATTATGAAATATTTTTCTATACATATTCAAATTGATTTTGTTGGCAGCGTGCGCATTGTTGTCATTTATTAAATTTTTTTTATTTTTTTTTTTTTTTTTACAATGTTGCCAGATTATAATTTTTTTTTTTCTTTTTATTTTCTTTTCTTTTCTTTTTCTTTTCTTTTTCGTTTTTGGTTTTCGATTCTTTTTCGTTTGTTGGTTTTTTCGATTTGTTATTAATTTTTCGATAAATTTTTGTTTCGCCTATTGTTTTTTGTAAATTCTATTGTTAATATTGTTGTTGTTGCTATTGTTAAATGATACGGTATTTCTTCTATTTATGGTCATCTCGAAATTGATTAACATAAAAATTAAATACATTTTGCTGCTACTGCTGCTGCTGCTGCTGCTGCTGCTGCTGCTGCTGCTACTTCTGCTGGCTGCACTGTTCACACACACAAACACATACGCACACACACACACGCTGTTGTTAACTGTTATTGATGTTGATTTATTCGCTGTTGTTGTTGTTATTGTAATAAAATTATATAATTTAAAAATAGATTACGTGGTGTCCCATCACATTTATTAGGCACCATTCATTTTGCCGATAATTCATCGGATAACAGTACCGAAGAAATTTTAATAATAAATGATAATAATTTAATAAAAAGTCAACAACAATTATTTGCAACAAATTCAACTGCAACTGTAACAACGTCAACAACAACAACAACAACAACAACAACAACAACAACAACAACAACAACAACAACAACAACATCTACATCATCATCACATTCATTACAAATGCCAATATTAAATGCAACAGCTGTAATTAAAAAATTATTACAAAAACAGCAACAGCCTAATACAAAAGCAACAACAACGAAAATAACAACATCATTGACAAAAAACAAATGTGGTGGTGGTGGTGGTGGTGGTGGTGGTGTTGTTGGTGGTAGTGGTAGTGGTGGTGTCTATGGTGCTACAATAAATAATAAAACATCTGTAGCATGTGGTAGTAAAAGTGGTGGTGGTGGTGGTGGCAATGTTCCATTATCATTAAAACAATTAAAATCCGTAGCTAAAACGGCAATATCAAAAACAACAACAACAACAACTGTTAATAATAATAATAATAATGGTGGTAATTTTATTGGTAGCTATAAAAATAGTACGGCAGCAGAAGATGATGACGTTACCGGTGGGCGTAACCATGTTATTGATGGCAATGGCGATGGCGATGATGATGATAAAGACGACGACGACGACGACGACGATGATGACGACGATAACGGTGTTGCCGGCAACACTTGTGATATTATTATTAATCATGAAATTGGTTGTGATTCGGACACAACAACTTCAAATTATCGTCATAATAAAACAAATGTTATTATTAATCAAAAAACTAATATTAAATCGGTCGCAAGTCAACAGTCTCAATTGTTGCGTCGACGGCTGCTACAACAACAGCAACAACAACAACAACAACAACAACAACAACAACAACAACAACAACAACAACAACAACAACAACATAAGAATAATAATAATTTGAAAAAAAGTACTGGTAAAATAATTAATAAAATTTCTAGTGATAATTTAGGCAATAATAATAATAATATAAAAAAAACTGCTGGCACAGCTGGTGCCGTCGCTGCTTCGGCTGCTGGTGGTGGTGTTATTAAAATGTTAAAAAAATCGGCCAAAGACAAAGCCGTTCTGGTGAAAGCCGAAGATGATGAAGAAGTGGTGGAAGAGGTAGAAGAAGAAGCCGAAGAAGAAGAAGACGACGACGAAGAAGCAGAAGATGAAGCAGAAGATGAAGTGGAAGAGGTTGAAGAAGAAGAAATGGTTGATGTTAGAGAAGGAAAAGTTTCGATTGTCCATCGGGAACGGAACGTTGTAGCAGTGAAAAAAGAATATGCAGAAGATGAAGAAGAAGAAGAAGAAGATGAAGAAGAAGACGATGATAATGGCGATGATGATGATGATGATGATGATGATGATGATGATAATATTGTACAACCACCAATTGGAGCACCGAAACCAGAAAATAGTGCACGTTTACGTCGTTATCGAATAAATTTAGAATAAGTATAAAAACGATAACATATTTATCAAATTATTAATAATAATAATAATAATAATAATTATAATAATAATAATTATAATAATTATAAATATATTTATAAAAATTATATGCAGGGTGTTCTTGAACGCCATGTCACACGTTATTGCCTTTTTTACTGCCGGGTGTTTATTGATTTATTTATTTTTATTTTTTTTCTAATTTTTAAGCTTTCTGTAGTCAATAGTCGTTTGCTAGTCTGCCTAATTTATAATAATAAAATACGATAGAATTACTTAATTAAAAGAAAAAAAAAAGACCCCCTTTAATGTGACGTCACTGTCACTGGAGTTTTTTTTTACTTCAATACATTAATTTTTACGTATTTGGATTTGTTAGTGGAGAAAGTTTCATAAATTGAAAAAATAAAATTTATTGTTACTCTTAAGTTTTCGGGTCAGTTTGAAAAAAAAGGATTTAACGCACACACGTGCGCACCGGACGCCGAATATATGTGGCATTCGAGAACACCCCCTTTTTTGTAAAAATACACAAAATTAATTTAAAAAATTATTAAATAATTATTAATATTTATTAGCAATAACATTTAAATAAAAAATGAATATTTATACAAAAATATATAAAATTATTTGACAAAATAGAGTATATACACACAGGATAAGGTTAAAAAATGTCACACACACACACACACACAAACACACACACACACACACAATATTGCTGTGTGTTAATGAACGCTCGAACACTTTCTTCGTCGGATAAAATGTCCGACGCTGAAAACTTAAAGTTTTATAAATACTAATTGCCGTATACGAACTCAGATAGACTTCGCACTCTGTCTAACACACACATTATTGTATTTTGTAAGTGTAACTTTGTATTGTGTATTGAAATTATTATTTTCTACCATTACCATCATCTGATTTTATGAAATTAGGTTACTTTTTTGGAGCCCATTTAATTTTAATGTGTGTTTGATTTGTTTGTATAAGTTTTATAGGCTACCACTGTACCCCGTCTCAGCGACGAAGTGTCACAAAGTGAAAAGGATAATTTTTCACTGTTCGTCACTGTCGATCACCCACTGGTGGCACTTCATTTTGATGTACGTAATACTATATATTTTTGGCGCAGTTCCATAAATCCGCGTTACGAAAGTTTAAGGAATTTTCCGTGTTGAATATTTTCATTAATATTATTTAAATGTGGCAATACGTTTTACGTGTCGTTTAACAATAACATTTTTGTAATTGTTTCCGAATTTTTGGTTCTATTGAAATTTTCAAAATGTTGGTTTTTCATTGGCATTTTAAGGGTTATTGTCGCGAAACAAATTAATAATAATAGATATTTTAATTCAAAATTACTCATAAAAATGAACATCAAAAATTTCAATGTATTACCTGTTCCAATACTTTTGGACTGAAGTAAAAATTTAGCACGAACATAAACCATTCAAATGTGATGTTTGTCAAAAAGGATTTGTACACAAAAAACAAATTTAGGCACTTATAAAAAAAGTGCACACTGGTAAAAACCATTCAAATGTGATGTTTGCAATAAAGAATTTGTAGATCAATCAAATTTTCACAAACATAAATGATTGCGCACAGATAAAAAAAAAAACCATATAAATGTGATATTTGTTTAAGTAAATTTTTGCATTTAAATGAACTCAAATGGGATATGTTGAAACATAATGGAAAGCCACCAAATGTTGTACCAAATGGAATTCAAATGCCAATCAACGCAGTACATTTAATTGGCGGCGAGATTAAATAAATTATATGACGTTATCCCTGTGTGTGTGTGTGTGTGTGTGTGTGTGTGTGTGTGTGTTTTTTTTACAAATTTTTTAACAGTGACAGTAATCATTTTTATGTTCTTAATTTTTAATTGGTTCAGTAGCGTAGTGGTGACACCACATCCGGAAATTGTAAGGGTTCGATTTCCCTGTTTATGACATGAAAATATTGTTATGTATTTTTCATATTAAAATTTATACAATTAAATTACCATTTGTTTGTTTATGCGAATTCAAAAAAGCGAATCACTTTGAAAATATGGTTTTGGACCCTATTCACAGATATTAACTATGTCTCTTACACCACACACACACACACACACACAATTCTCTACTTATGATTCACCGCAAATTAATTAATGACTCATGACTGCAATGTTACGATATTTATGTAGCCGTATAAAGTAAATGATACCAAATGATATGGATGGATGACTGGGCGCATGGCATGGTTGACTAATAAAATCATATGGGCGGCGAGGGGAACTAGAAAAAGAGACACACAAAATAGTGTTCTGATTCGATAGGTCCCGAAATATTTATAATATAATAATCAATTTTTTTGTTCTGCGAATGTCACATACAAGAGTAATCTCAAATAAAAATACTATACTGTGTGTGTTTGTGTTTGTGTGTTTCTGTGTGTGCATTTTTATTACACTTTTAATTTTTATTGTGCTATTTAATATTTTAAGGGAAACAAAAAACTGTGTGTATATTATTTGATATTATTAAAAATCATGTGCTTACAAAATGCAATTAAAATATAAATAAATAAAACTATTCATATTTAGAAAACACAATAAACACATACAAACACACACACACACACACACACACATACTCATTTATTTTTAAATTACATTTGATTATTGGTAGACTATGACGACGACGACGCAGTAGCAGAAAATGAAGGAAATGAATAAGATTGAATTTTTTGTTTTGTTAAATTATTAGCATTTTTATTTGTTTTTTAATTTATAAATAAAAACTAAATATTAATTAAAATTAATATAATATAAAATGAATCGATGGGGGAGGGGTGGGTGGGTGTTGAAGATAAAATTCGTGATGAACGCAATAATAATAATAATAATAATAATAATAATAATAATAATAATCAAGGGAAACTAATTTTAATCTAGTCAATGTTTTGAAAAAAAAATTTAAAAAAAAAATGGCGTTATAATTTTTTGATAATTTTAATTTTATTTTTTTGTTTTTCTAAGTTAGATGAATTAATTAATAGAAAAAATTTAATAATAACACTTAAAATTAATTGAAAATTGATGAATTTTTAGGATTCAGTTCAAAAATAATTTTGACAAATACAAAACAATTATTTAATAATAATAATAATATAATACTGTAACCCACACTTAAACACATATACACACTATATACACACACCCACACACCACTCACACCCACACACACACACACACACACACACATAGAACTATACACTTTTGAAAATGTATTGGGAGTAATACTCAATGGGGAAACCAACAACCACAAACTATTTCCATAACGACTGTCAATGATTCATATCACATAAAAAAAAAATTCAATGACACCATTCGGCCGATACTCATTTTGTGATAACGGGACACAAATCACAATCCAACCACACACCTCTGGCGCACATACATTAATATACCTGTTTCACTTAGGTGTTGTGTGGGCCTATGGAAATGTTGAATATTACCAAACTCAAATGATTAAATATTAGGTGATGGACTCACTCAAAGCACAACATTTACCCAATGGTCAATGGTACAAATATTATGATTTAATACTCGACAACGGTTCAGCTGATTAAATAGTTTGGTTTGTGGACGAATGGTGGTAGGGAGAGAAACTTTTTCAATTGATTTTAAAATTTATAAAATTTTGACAAAAATACTCTTCAACGCTCGAATCTCTCTATTTCATTTTATATAAAAATATCAAAATCACCTCACACACAATTACATTAACACTATACTCTCGCCACTCTCAACGTCTCTATCTCTCTCTATCTATCTATCTATCTATCTCTCTCACTCTCTCTCTCTCTTTCCCTTTCCCTCTTTCTCTTTCTCTTTCTCTCTCACACATACACAATATTTTATTATCATTTTTTTCATAACTAAAAAGTTAAATTATATAAATTTGATGAGAAATGGATTTCATTTGAATTAATAAAAAATATAAAAACATTTATTTAACGAAAATATAATTTAAAAATAAAAATGCATTAAAAAAAAAAAATATAAATATAAATTATAATTAAAAAAAAACCCAATTTATTATTATTAAATTATTAACAAAAAAAATTTAAAAAACACAGCAAATTAAAATTCTAAAATAATTTTTAATTAATTGATTATATTATTTCAAATTAATAGATATTTTAAAAAAAAATATACAAAATATTACGCTGACTTAAATAAAATAATTAAAAAATATTAAAAACGAGGAAAAGGAAATACAAATATTTAAAAACAAAAAAAAAATTAAAAAATAAAAAAAAACCAAAAAATAAAAAAAACAAAAAAAATAATAAAAAATCGGAAAAAAATAAAAGAATAAAATAATAAAAAAAATACAAAAAAATTAATGAAAACAATTATTGTTTGTGTTTACTGCCAGTGGATCATGCACTCCTGATGTAAATTCTTGAAACTGATGACATATTCTGAGTTCCAAGTTCGAAAACATACAAGAATGCAATTCAAAGAATACCTGTGCCAGTGGATCATGCTCTCCTGATACAAATTCTTGAAAATGATCACAAATACGGAATTCCAAGTTCGAAAACATACGGGAATGCAATTCAAAGAATACCACTGCCAGTGGATCATGCTCTCCTGATACAAATTCTCGAAAAAGTTCACATATACTAAGTTTCAAGATCCTAAACTTACCTGAATTAAATTCAGAAAATACCAGTACCAGCGCAATATGCTCTCCTGATGTAAATTCTTGAAACTGATGACATATTCTGAGTTCCAAGTTCGAAAACATACGAGAATGCAATTCAAAGAATACCTGTGCCAGTGGATCATGCTCTCCTGATACAAATTCTTGAAACTGATGACATATTCTGAGTTCCAAGTTCGAAAACATACGAGAATGCAATTCAAAGAATACCTGTGCCAGTGGATCATGCTCTCCTGATACAAATTCTTGAAAATGATCACAAATACGGAATTCCAAGTTCGAAAACATACGTGAATGCAATTCAAAGAATACCACTGCCAGTGGATCATGCACACCTGATACAAATTCTCGAAAAAGTTCACATATACTGAGTTCCAAGTTCGAAAACATACGAGAATGCAATTCAAAGAATACCTGTGCCAGTGGATCATGCTCTCCTGATACAAATTCTTGAAAATGATCACAAATACGGAATTCCAAGTTCGAAAACATACGGGAATGCAATTCAAAGAATACCACTGCCAGTGGATCATGCTCTCCTGATACAAATTCTCGAAAAAGTTCACATATACTAAGTTTCAAGATCCTAAACTTACCTGAATTAAATTCAGAAAATACCAGTACCAGCGCAATATGCTCTCCTGATGTAAATTCTTGAAACTGATGACATATTCTGAGTTCCAAGTTCGAAAACATACGAGAATGCAATTCAAAGAATACCTGTGCCAGTGGATCATGCTCTCCTGATACAAATTTTTGAAAAAGATCACAAATACGGAATTCCAAGTTCGAAAACATACGTGAATGCAATTCAAAGAATACCACTGCCAGTGGATCATGCACACCTGATACAAATTCTCGAAAAAGTTCACATATACTAAGTTTCAAGATCCTAAACTTACCTGAATTAAATTCAGAAATTCCAGTACCAGCGGATTAAGCTCTCCTGATGTAAATTCTTGAAACTGATGACATATACTGAGTTCCAAGTTCGAAAACATACGAGAATGCAATTCAAAGAATACCTGTGCCAGTGGATCATGCTCTCCTGATACAAATTTTTGGAAAAGATCTCAAATACGGAATTCCAAGTTCGAAAACATACGTGAATGCAATTCAAAGAATACCACTGCCAGTGGATCATGCACTCCTGATACAAATTCTTGAAACTGATGACATATTCTGAGTTCCAAGTTCGAAAACATACGAGAATGCAATTCAAAGAATACCTGTGCCAGTGGATCATGCTCTCCTGATACAAATTTTTGGAAAAGATCTCAAATACGGAATTCCAAGTTCGAAAACATACGTGAATGCAATTCAAAGAATACCACTGCCAGTGGATCATGCACTCCTGATACAAATTCTTGAAACTGATGACATATTCTGAGTTCCAAGTTCGAAAACATACGAGAATGCAATTCAAAGAATACCTGTGCCAGTGGATCATGCTCTCCTGATACAAATTCTTGAAAATGATCACAAATACGGAATTCCAAGTTCGAAAACATACGGGAATGCAATTCAAAGAATACCACTGCCAGTGGATCATGCACTCCTGATACAAATTCTCGAAAAAGTTCACATATACTAAGTTTCAAGATCCTAAACTTACCTGAATTAAATTCAGAAAATACCAGTACCAGCGCAATATGCTCTCCTGATGTAAATTCTTGAAACTGATGACATATTCTGAGTTCCAAGTTCGAAAACATACGAGAATGCAATTCAAAGAATACCTGTGCCAGTGGATCATGCTCTCCTGATACAAATTCTTGAAAATGATCACAAATACGGAATTCCAAGTTCGAAAACATACGTGAATGCAATTCAAAGAATACCACTGCCAGTGGATCATGCACACCTGATACAAATTCTCGAAAAAGTTCACATATACTGAGTTCCAAGTTCGAAAACATACGAGAATGCAATTCAAAGAATACCTGTGCCAGTGGATCATGCTCTCCTGATACAAATTCTTGAAAATGATCACAAATACGGAATTCCAAGTTCGAAAACATACGGGAATGCAATTCAAAGAATACCACTGCCAGTGGATCATGCTCTCCTGATACAAATTCTCGAAAAAGTTCACATATACTAAGTTTCAAGATCCTAAACTTACCTGAATTAAATTCAGAAAATACCAGTACCAGCGCAATATGCTCTCCTGATGTAAATTCTTGAAACTGATGACATATTCTGAGTTCCAAGTTCGAAAACATACGAGAATGCAATTCAAAGAATACCTGTGCCAGTGGATCATGCTCTCCTGATACAAATTCTTGAAACTGATGACATATTCTGAGTTCCAAGTTCGAAAACATACGAGAATGCAATTCAAAGAATACCTGTGCCAGTGGATCATGCTCTCCTGATACAAATTCTTGAAAATGATCACAAATACGGAATTCCAAGTTCGAAAACATACGTGAATGCAATTCAAAGAATACCACTGCCAGTGGATCATGCACACCTGATACAAATTCTCGAAAAAGTTCACATATACTGAGTTCCAAGTTCGAAAACATACGAGAATGCAATTCAAAGAATACCTGTGCCAGTGGATCATGCTCTCCTGATACAAATTCTTGAAAATGATCACAAATACGGAATTCCAAGTTCGAAAACATACGGGAATGCAATTCAAAGAATACCACTGCCAGTGGATCATGCTCTCCTGATACAAATTCTCGAAAAAGTTCACATATACTAAGTTTCAAGATCCTAAACTTACCTGAATTAAATTCAGAAAATACCAGTACCAGCGCAATATGCTCTCCTGATGTAAATTCTTGAAACTGATGACATATTCTGAGTTCCAAGTTCGAAAACATACGAGAATGCAATTCAAAGAATACCTGTGCCAGTGGATCATGCTCTCCTGATACAAATTCTTGAAAATGATCACAAATACGGAATTCCAAGTTCGAAAACATACGGGAATGCAATTCAAAGAATACCACTGCCAGTGGATCATGCTCTCCTGATACAAATTCTCGAAAAAGTTCACATATACTAAGTTTCAAGATCCTAAACTTACCTGAATTAAATTCAGAAATTCCAGTACCAGCGGATTAAGCTCTCCTGATGTAAATTCTTGAAACTGATGACATATACTGAGTTCCAAGTTCGAAAACATACGAGAATGCAATTCAAAGAATACCTGTGCCAGTGGATCATGCTCTCCTGATACAAATTTTTGGAAAAGATCTCAAATACGGAATTCCAAGTTCGAAAACATACGTGAATGCAATTCAAAGAATACCACTGCCAGTGGATCATGCACTCCTGATACAAATTCTCGAAAAAGTTCACATATACTAAGTTTCAAGATCCTAAACTTACCTGAATTAAATTCAGAAAATACCAGTACCAGCGCAATATGCTCTCCTGATGTAAATTCTTGAAACTGATGACATATTCTGAGTTCCAAGTTCGAAAACATACGAGAATGCAATTCAAAGAATACCTGTGCCAGTGGATCATGCTCTCCTGATACAAATTCTTGAAAATGATCACAAATACGGAATTCCAAGTTCGAAAACATACGGGAATGCAATTCAAAGAATACCACTGCCAGTGGATCATGCTCTCCTGATACAAATTCTCGAAAAAGTTCACATATACTAAGTTTCAAGATCCTAAACTTACCTGAATTAAATTCAGAAAATACCAGTACCAGCGCAATATGCTCTCCTGATGTAAATTCTTGAAACTGATGACATATTCTGAGTTCCAAGTTCGAAAACATACGAGAATGCAATTCAAAGAATACCTGTGCCAGTGGATCATGCTCTCCTGATACAAATTCTTGAAAATGATCACAAATACGGAATTCCAAGTTCGAAAACATACGTGAATGCAATTCAAAGAATACCACTGCCAGTGGATCATGCTCTCCTGATACAAATTCTCGAAAAAGTTCACATATACTGAGTTCCAAGTTCGAAAACATACGAGAATGCAATTCAAAGAATACCTGTGCCAGTGGATCATGCTCTCCTGATACAAATTCTTGAAAATGATCACAAATACGGAATTCCAAGTTCGAAAACATACGGGAATGCAATTCAAAGAATACCACTGCCAGTGGATCATGCTCTCCTGATACAAATTCTCGAAAAAGTTCACATATACTAAGTTTCAAGATCCTAAACTTACCTGAATTAAATTCAGAAATTCCAGTACCAGCGGATTAAGCTCTCCTGATGTAAATTCTTGAAACTGATGACATATACTGAGTTCCAAGTTCGAAAACATACGAGAATGCAATTCAAAGAATACCTGTGCCAGTGGATCATGCTCTCCTGATACAAATTCTTGAAAATGATCACAAATACGGAATTCCAAGTTCGAAAACATACGGGAATGCAATTCAAAGAATACCACTGCCAGTGGATCATGCACTCCTGATACAAATTCTCGAAAAAGTTCACATATACTAAGTTTCAAGATCCTAAACTTACCTGAATTAAATTCAGAAATTCCAGTACCAGCGGATTAAGCTCTCCTGATGTAAATTCTTGAAACTGATGACATATACTGAGTTCCAAGTTCGAAAACATACGAGAATGCAATTCAAAGAATACCTGTGCCAGTGGATCATGCTCTCCTGATACAAATTCTTGAAAATGATCACAAATACGAAATTCCAAGTTCGAAAACATACGGGAATGCAATTCAAAGAATACCACTGCCAGTGGATCATGCTCTCCTGATACAAATTCTCGAAAAAGTTCACATATACTAAGTTTCAAGATCCTAAACTTACCTGAATTAAATTCAGAAATTCCAGTACCAGCGGATTAAGCTCTCCTGATGTAAATTCTTGAAACTGATGACATATTCTGAGTTCCAAGTTCGAAAACATACGAGAATGCAATTCAAAGAATACCACTGCCAGTGGATCATGCACTCCTGATACAAATTCTCGAAAAAGTTCACATATACTAAGTTTCAAGATCCTAAACTTACCTGAATTAAATTCAGAAAATACCAGTACCAGCGCAATATGCTCTCCTGATGTAAATTCTTGAAACTGATGACATATTCTGAGTTCCAAGTTCGAAAACATACGAGAATGCAATTCAAAGAATACCTGTGCCAGTGGATCATGCTCTCCTGATACAAATTCTTGAAAATGATCACAAATACGGAATTCCAAGTTCGAAAACATACGGGAATGCAATTCAAAGAATACCACTGCCAGTGGATCATGCTCTCCTGATACAAATTCTCGAAAAAGTTCACATATACTGAGTTCCAAGTTCGAAAACATACGTGAATGCAATTCAAAGAATACCTGTGCCAGTGGATCATGCTCTCCTGATACAAATTCTTGAAAATGATCACAAATACGGAATTCCAAGTTCGAAAACATACGGGAATGCAATTCAAAGAATACCACTGCCAGTGGATCATGCTCTCCTGATACAAATTCTCGAAAAAGTTCACATATACTAAGTTTCAAGATCCTAAACTTACCTGAATTAAATTCAGAAATTCCAGTACCAGCGGATTAAGCTCTCCTGATGTAAATTCTTGAAACTGATGACATATACTGAGTTCCAAGTTCGAAAACATACGAGAATGCAATTCAAAGAATACCTGTGCCAGTGGATCATGCTCTCCTGATACAAATTCTTGAAAATGATCACAAATACGGAATTCCAAGTTCGAAAACATACGGGAATGCAATTCAAAGAATACCACTGCCAGTGGATCATGCTCTCCTGATACAAATTCTCGAAAAAGTTCACATATACTAAGTTTCAAGATCCTAAACTTACCTGAATTAAATTCAGAAATTCCAGTACCAGCGGATTAAGCTCTCCTGATGTAAATTCTTGAAACTGATGACATATACTGAGTTCAAAGTTGGAAAAAAAAAATTTCGAATTACGATTTCATTAAACAAGACTTTCATAAATTATGTGTCAGAATTTATAGAATATGTTTTGTGGTTGATACTAATTATCCGTTAGAATTCCTTTCGACCCACCATTCACACACAACACAACATAACATCTCATTTTCATCTCATGAATGTCAACCAGAAGCTCTAGTTTCAACTTTGTACACACTCACATCGCCTAACATAGGTCATCTTGTTCGTTGACGTAAACTCTACACAATCCACATTTGTGAGTCATTGAATGTGGACGCGATAAATTATCTGATTTAGGTGAAGGTCTGACATTATAATGTACAAAATAAAACAAGAAAGCTTCGATTTTTCTGACATGAAACTTGTGACTGGTCAACTCACCGTCACAGTCTGTGAATGCTAATTCTTCCCAACACCTTATTAGTCGTAACGAAGGAGTTTAAATCAACATTTTTGGGTAAATTTTAGAACAAACTTTTTAATTAATATTTTTTTAACTAAAATTGAAGTAATTACATTTTTTCGGCGCATTTTGAATCAATAATTTCATATTCAAAGTGTCAATTTTAATTTTACATTCCCTAAAATTTCCATATAATTATTTAATTTTTGATAGAATTTTCGTCATAATTTATTTGCGAAATTGTTGCCCAATTCATCGTCAGCATTGAAATAATCGCGAATTACAGTTTAACGTATTCTGATTTAGTATTAAAATAAGTCAAGTCGCATTAAGTCATTAAAATGTATTTCAGGGAGACTTTGCTGTTCAAGTTCTTCATCTAGTAGTAATAGTAGTGGATCCTGTTGCTCTTGTTGTGGATGTTGTTGTTGTTGTTGGTGCATTTGTAGTAATTGTGGATCCTGTTGTTGTTGTCGTTGTTGTGGTTGTTGTTGTAGTTGTTGTTGTTGTAGTAGTGGATCCTGTTGTTGTTGTTGGTACATTTGTAGTAATTGTGGATCCTGTTGTTGTTCTTGTTGTTGTTGTTGTAGTTGATTGTGGTGCATTTGTAGTAATAGTGGATCCTGTTGTTGTTGTCGTTGTTGATGTTGTTGTTGATGTTGTTGATTTTGTTGTTGTTGATATTGATGTCGATGTTGTTGTAGTTGATGTTGTTGTTGTTGTTGTTGTTGTTCTTGTTGATTTTGGAGTAATAGTGGATCTTGTTGTTGTTGTTGTTGGTGCAATTGTAGTAATTGTGGATCCTGTTGTTGTTGTAGTTGTTGTGGTTGTTGTTGTAGTGGATCCTGTTGTTGTTGTTGGTACATTTGTAGTAATTGTGGATCATGTTGTTGTAGTTGATTGTGGTGCATTTGTAGTAATAGTGGATCCTGTTGTTGTTGTCGTTGTTGATGTTGTTGTTGATGTTGTTGATTTTGTTGTTGTTGATATTGATGTCGATGTTGTTGTAGTTGATGTTGTTGTTGTTGTTGTTGTTGTTGTTGTTGTTGTTGTAGTTGTTGCTGTTGTAGTTGCTGCTGTTGTTGATATTGTTGTTGTTGTAGTTGGAACATTTGTAGTAATTGTGGATCCTGTTGTTGTTCTTGTTGTTGTTGTTGTTGTAGTTGTTGTTGTTGTTGATATTGTTGTTGTTGTTGTTGTTGGTACATTTGTGGTAATTGTGGATCCAGTTGTTGTTCTTGTTGTGGTTGTTGTGGTTGTTGTTGTTGTAGTTGTTGTAGTTGTTGTTGTTGTTGTTGTTGTTGTTGTACAATATTTTCTGGATTTCGACTAACAATTGAATAATTTTCTAAACATTCTGGAATAACATTGCGTCCACTTAGCGGTTGCTGAATATTACCAATTTGCTCATAATTCTGACATTGTGAATTATAAATTGTTCCATTAAATTGATCATTAATTGGGATATTGATTGCTTGCGGATATTCTGACACATTGTTTATTTGTTGTTGGGACAATGGGTACTGTGAAACACCTGATAAGCCCGTCTGATTTTGACATCTAAATTGCATCAAATTATTAGATCGGAGCACAGTTTGTCGAACCATTGGATCTGTATTAACGTCGATACCAATTCGATTTGAGTTAATATCATTTTCAATCGAATCAGTATGAGATTGAATGGCATAGTTGCAATCGTATACAATTTGATTACTTGATGTTGCCACATTTATATTTGATGCTGAATTTGAACCGCTGGCATGGTGCCTAAGCAAATGATCATTTAATTGTCTCCTGCTTCCAAAAGATTTTTCACATATTGTACATTTATGTGGCTTTACATGTGTATTCATGTGTTTATTTAATAGTTCAGCTGATGAAAATTCTTTTGAGCAATCAATCCATGTACATTTAAGTAACGGTTTATTTCGATGCTTGTACCAAATATGATCATTTAAATCATAAATTGTACATAACATAGAAGAACAAATATTACATTTACGTCTATTTCGAATGTGTCTATTTAAGGTGTCATTGTTTGCAAATGATTGCTGGCACAAATCACATCGAAATGGCTTCACGCCGGTATGAATTTTCATATGTTTATTTAAACTGCTTTGACTTACAAACGTGTTCTTACAAATTGTGCATTCTACTTTATGTTCTTTTCTATGACTTATTAAATCGACAATGGTCGTAAAATTTTTTTTACAATAGCAGCATTTAATTGACTTATCATTAGTTGGTAAATTACCATCGGCTCCTCGATTATTTTCCGAATTCATTTCAATGTTTATTTTTCTATAATTTTATTATAAATTTTTTGATTATTTTTAAATTATTTCTCGAATTGTTTCGTTTAGAAGTTTATGGAACTTGAATGGAAATTTTAAAATATTTTTACCTTACAACGATTGTTTTATATTTGTCTGCAATTAACGATCCTTACACACCAAAAATTGCGATCGAACTAATTGGAATTTTAAATTATAATTCTTAAATAACAGAAAAGAAATGAGTGGGAAAAGTGTTGCCCAATTTAAAAATTTATTTTCCGAAAATTTGGCGGTTTTGATTCCCAAAATGTTTTAGAATATGTCAAGGGAAAATGGAAAAGTGTTGCCCACGCGCATTAATGTAACGGTAAAAGTGTTGATGCTATCAAATTTAAGTATAATTTTTTATTAAGAAATGATTATTGAGTCGATGTTTGAAATTTATTGTGTTTTATAAAATCAATTTTCTCGATAGTTTTGTTGCCAAATGCGCATTCACCAACGCTGGACATAAACAATTTAAGGTACAATTTGTTGAAATTATAATTAATTAAACTTCCATACACTGCACACACTCCATGCAATCGATTTTGGTATGATAATTTTCGTTCGCTAATGGAATGAAATAACCAAATAGATTTTTGAAGATGTGTCGTTTCAAGCTACGAAACTACTCAAACGTAATCGATATCTTACATACACCCCATTATGGGCTATTAATGAATCATATGGAATAATGGAATTAAGGATAACATATATATCTTTGGACACTGTCACAGGCCGATTTGCGTATTTTGAAATGTAACTGCACCATATTGGAGGTGTAAAATTGGGGTAATGGTGTTGCTAGGCGTTCCATTTTTTAGGGGTGGCTTATTTTAAAATTAATATTTTATTCGACGGCTTTATAAAACAATTCTATCGGCAATTGTGTCGGGAGTGTACATTCTTTGGGTACATTGTTTAAAAGTGGACGACTCGATTTGTTTTACGATAACATCTTCATCAGACATTGGTCAGTCGTCGTTCTATTTTCAAAGCTCGATTCAATTCAATCAATTGTTGTTTGTACCGCTCACCGCAGTAATAGTTTGACCAGCCTTCAACAATTCATAATATTACCACGACCTTCTGGTCGCCCACCTTCTTTTCATGGATATTGCATTTTGGCGTTCATTTTACTGGTTGACCTGAATTCGGAGTACAATGTTTAGTTCGTTTAGGATTATCAAAATAAATCCATTTTTCATCACCAGTGACAATACGACACAAAAGCGACTTCCTCCTTAGCCGTCTTCCAATCAAAATCTCACACGTGGTAATACGCTTTTCTTTGCTGCTTTCAGTCAATTCATATTTTCCTTCCTTTTGCATTTTATCCATTGTGTTTAAGCGATTCGAAATGATTTTCTGACGTAAATTTAATGAATCTGCCTGTTGTTGTTGCGTTGTTGTGCATCATCTTCATCCAATAATGGTTTTGCAATTCCGTATCTTCAAATTTTTTGATTGGTTTTCCACATTCTTTGTCATTCAAAGATCAAAATCATCACTTTTGAATCGTTGAAACCGCTTACGGCAATGATTTTCATGGTCACCATAAGCGTCGTCGAAAATTTTATAACTTTCGGCAGCAGTTTCCTTCCAATTTAACATTAACAACAAACCTCCCAGCAAATCAGCTTTTTCTGGTACAAAACACGACGATTTTCAACAAACGAAAAAATTATGTTGTTTATACTTTTAGCTCGGAACACAAACTGAATGATAAAGGTATAAAGTGGATACGTTCACAAAAAAATGTTAAGTCCAAACCCTCGCCATTTTCGCCGTTTTCGGCGGCTATATAGATTAATCTCGTGAGCGATCAAATCATATTACTATACCTATTATATTTTACCTAATTTTTCCACATAATTTAAATGGCAATTCATTTTAAGTCGTATTTTAATATTTGATTGCTTTTACAATATATTCAATTCATTTTATACTGTCAAAGTCGGTGGTGTGGTGGTAATTGATTTTTTGACATTTAACGACACCGGCGCCAACAGCTTATTATCTATTATATTATTGTACAACAAACACGAAAAAGGATAACAATTTATCCGTGACTTAATATATTGAGGAAAAGCACAGGGGGGGCCGCCGGTGAGAAATACTTACTGTCGTGCACTTGGGGGCACATGCAATGGAAATTATGGTATAAATACTGTGGAGCCGACATGTTTTTCTCCACTATCGTCTTCCTTGTTGGATCATTTTATGGTTACAACTAATGTACGGGGTGCTGTCAAATGGTTTGGCCACATTTCTCTGGGTGGTGGATTAGTGACCATGATATGTTGTTTTGTTCTTATCATATTCCATTTTCACACGACCTGTGCCGTCGGCTGTTTGGTATATGGATTAGAAACATTGTAATTTTGATAATCTAAATGATGACGATGGTATGCAATTATCATGATCGGATATATAGTATCGGGTTAATATTAATGATCCACTTTTCATTCTAAATAATGTCATTCTTCAGCTGCTCAACAAACATATTCTTCTAAGAAAATTTTTGCCCAATAATTCATATGTTCCATATTTATAATTCGGCAATAAGTCTACTTATCGTGGAGCGGGTTATTTCGTATGAGACTTGGAAGATTAGTGAAACTGCGTTGCGGGAGCGGTTACTGATTATTCGAGTACTGGTCCTTCTGATGGGATTGGTTCAATGTTATCACAATTTTCATTCAAAAATGTTAATCAATATGATGTTGTCTTGGCTTTTGAATATTTGCCCTCTAATTCTCTGGGAAGTGATAATATTCAAATGTGGTTGATATTAATGGTGGGGTGCTGCAGCGTTCAATTATGGACCCTCTCCTGTTCTGTTTTTTTTTTCATTAATGATCATCCGTGTTGTTTAAATAATGCTAACCGACATGTGTTTGCCGATGATGTCCAGTTATATGCGGATTGTTCTCTGGACTCGATTTTGAGTTGCACGGTTCTCTTGATGCCATTAATTTCTGGATCAGTAATAATGGACTACAGTTGAATGCTTCAAAATCACATGCAATAGACCTGAATCAACATTTTCGTTTGCTTTCTTAAAACTTTGTTCCGGACCGATAGATTATTCGGATCAGTTGTAAACCTTGAGTTTGGTGTTCAATAAAATATATTCTGGTCTTCGGGAATTATGGAAATTTTGCTTACTTAATGCCAGCGGAAATTCGGCGTAGATTGATTGTGGCGTTAATTGTACCTGTATTTTTATGTTGACACGTAGTGTCTGAATAGGCTAAATGTTATGTTCAATGATTACACTCGTTTTGATCACATTTCAGAGTATAATTCTGGTGTTTTGGGATGTCTGTCACTTAACTATTTTTCTTAAATTGCACAAAAATGGAAAATGAAATACAACTGTAAAGGAGACGGTTTGAAAAACCTTATGTTGCCGATAAGTAATTAGTTTTTGATTAGATTTAATTACAGTTATTTTTTTTCCAACTGGAGAAGGTGCTGGAGATGATGCTCCTGAAAATAAAGAAAAAAGAGAAGATTGGCCATTTCACGATATGGTGCATAATTTTGCATCAACCAAAGACAATTACCATCCGCCAATCTTACTAAGCCGTAGCGAAGGCGGTTTTTGAAGCAAATATAGAAAATTTAGATGAAACTTCATTATCATCAACATAATCGTCAGCATCGGCATTATTATCATCATCTAAGCATTCGCAAGAATATTTAGCAGCGCCTTCAACCTCTAGGCTGTCTGCTGAAAAAAAATGGAATCAGCAACTAGTTGACTTGAAGTTCATATTATAAAATGAGATAAAAAATTAGATAAACAAATGAATGCATTGTTCGGAGTTTTCAGACAAATGGTAGCTGGTGAATACCCAAATACAGATGTATCGCAACTAATTGTACCGTCAGATACCGATTCTGAATGACTTTATTAAGTCAAGTTAACATTAAATATAATTATATTTAGAAATATTTGAAATTATGAAAATACAGAGCAACTTCTACTCATCGATTTCCCTTCTCGCCGACTTCCTCTAAAACTCGATTTTTCTAAAATTTACACATTCACCGCCACAGTCTGTGAATGCTAATTCTTCCCAACACCTTATTAGTCGTAACGAAGGAGTTTAAATCAACATTTTTGGGTAAATTTTTCAAACAAACTTTTTAATTAATATTTTTTTAACTAAAATTGAAGTAATTACATTTTTTCGGCGCATTTTGAATCAATAATTTCATATTCAAAGTGTCAATTTTAATTTTACATTCCCTAAAATTTCCATATAATTTTTTTAATTTTTGATAGAATTTTCGTCATAATTTATTTGCGAAATTGTTGCCCAATTCATCGTCAGCATTGAAATAATCGCGAATTACAGTTTAACGTATTCTGATTTAGTATTAAAATAAGTCAAGTCGCATTAAGTCATTAAAATGTATTTCAGGGAGACTTTGCTGTTCAAGTTCTTCATCTAGTAGTAATAGTAGTGGATCCTGTTGCTCTTGTTGTGGATGTTGTTGTTGTTGTTGTTGTTGTTGATTTTGGAGTAATAGTGGATCTTGTTGTTGTTGTTGTTGGTGCATTTGTAGTAATTGTGGATCCTGTTGTTGTGGTTGTTGTTCTTGTTGTGGTTGTTGTTGTTGTAGTTGATTGTGGTGCATTTTTAGTAATAGTGGATCATGTTGTTCTTGTCGTTGTTGATGTTGTTGTGGTTGTTGTAGTTGTGATTGTTGATGTTGTTGTTGTTGTTGTTGTTGTTGTTGTTGTTGTTGTTGTTGTTGTTGTTGTTGTTGTTGTTGTTGATATTGCTGTTGTTGTTCTTGTTGTTGTTGTTGATGTTGTTGTTGTTGTTGTTGTTGTTGATATTGTTGTCGATGTTGTTGTTGTTGATGTCGTTGTTGTTGTTGTTGATGTTGTTGTAGTTGATATTGTTGTTGATGTTGTTGTTGTTGTTGTTGTATTTGTTGCTGTTGATGATATTGTTGTTGTTGTTGTTGGAACATTTGTAGTAATTGTGGATCCTGTTGTTGTGGTTGTTGTTCTTGTTGTGGTTGTTGTTGTTGTAGTTGATTGTGGTGCATTTTTAGTAATAGTGGATCATGTTGTTCTTGTCGTTGTTGATGTTGTTGTGGTTGTTGTAGTTGTGATTGTTGATGTTGTTGTTGTTGTTGTTGTTGTTGTTGTTGTTGTTGTTGTTGTTGTTGTTGTTGTTGTTGTTGTTGTTGTTGTTGTTGTTGTTGTTGTTGTTGTTGTTGTTGTTGTTGTTGTTGTTGTTGTTGTTGTTGTTGTTGTTGTTGTTGTTGTTGTTGTTGATGTTGTTGTTGTTGTTGTTGTGGTTGTTGTTGTTGTTGATATTGTTGTTGTTGTCGTTGTTGTTGTTGGTACATTTGTAGTAATTGTGGATCCTGTTGTTGTTGTTGTTGTTGTTGTTTTTGTACAGTATTTTTAGGATTTCGACAAACAATTGAATCATTTTCTAAACATTCTGGAATAACATTGCGTCCACTTAGCGGTTGCTGAATATTACCAATTTGCTCATAATTCTGACATTGTGAATTATAAATTGTTCCATTAAATTGATCATTAATTGGGATATTGATTGCTTGCGGATATTCTGACACATTGTTTATTTGTTGTTGGGAAAATGGGTACTGTGAAACACCTGATAAGCCCGTCTGATTTTGACATCTAAATTGCATCAAATTATTAGATCGGAGCACAGTTTGTCGATCCATGGGATCTGTATTAACGTCGATACCAATTCGATTTGAGTTAATATCATTTTCAATCGAATCAGTATGAGATTGAATGGCATAGTTGCAATCGTATACAATTTGATTACTTGATGTTGTCACATTTACATTTGATGCTGAATTTGAATCGCTGGCATGGTGCCTAAGCATATGATCATTTAAGCTTCGCATAGTTCCAAAAGTTCTTTCACATATTGTACATTTATATGGCTTTTTATGTGTATTCATGTGCTGATTTAATGTTTTAGCTGATGAAAATTCTTTTGAGCAATCAATCCATGTACATTTAAGTAACGGTTTATTTCGATGCTTGTTCCGAATATGATTATTTAAATCATGTACTGTACAAATCATATCGGAACAAATGTTACATTTATATCTTCGATTCCGAATGTGTGCATTTAAGTAACAATGTTGAGTAAATGCTTGCTGGCACAAATCACATTGAAATGGCTTCACGCCGGCATGGATGTTCATATGCGAAGTTAAATTGCCTTGACTTGCAAACGTCTTCTTACAAATTGTGCATTCCTTTCTATGTTCTTCTTTATGACTTATTAAATCGACAATTTTCGCGAAAGTTTTTAAACAATAGCTGCATTTAATTGACTTATCATTAGTTGGTAAATTACCATCTGCTCCTCGATTATTTTCCGAATTCATTTCAATGTTTATTTTTCTATAATTTTATTTCAAATTTTTTGATTATTTTTAAATTATTTCTCGAATTGTTTCGTTTAGAAGTTTATGGAACTTGAATGGAAATTTTAAAATATATTTACGTTTCAACGAATTTTTATATTTGTCTGCAATTAACGATCCTCACACACCAAAATTTGCGATCGAACTATTTGGAATTTTAAATTATAATTCTTAAATAGCAGAAAAGAAATGAGTGGAAAAAGTGTTGCCCAATTTAAAAATTTATTTTCCGAAAATTCGGCGGTTTTGTTTCCCAAAATGTTTTAGAATATGTCAAGGGAAAATGGAAAAGTGTTGCCCACGCGCATTAATGTAACGGTAAAAGTGTTGATGCTATCAAATTTAAGTATAATTTTTTATTGCGCATTCACCAACGCTGGACATAAAGAATTTAAGGTACAATTTGCTGAAATTATAATTAATTAAACTTCCATACACTGCACACACTCCATGCAATCGATTTTGGTATGATAATTTTCGTTCGCTAATGGAATGAAATAACCTAATTGATTTTTGAAGATGTGTCGTTTCAAGCTACGAAACTACTCAAACGTAATCGATATCTTACATACACCCCATTATGGGCTATTAATGAATCATATGGAATAATGGAATTAAGGATAACATATATATCTTTGGACACTGTCACAGGCCGATTTGCGTATTTTGAAATGTAACTGCACCGTAGTAGAGGTGTAAAATTGGGGTAATGGTGTTGCTAGGCGTTCCATTTTTTAGGGGTGGCTTATTTTAAAATTAATATTTTATTCGACGGCTTTATAAAACAATTCTATCGGCAATTGTGTCGGGAGTGTACATTCTTTGGGTACATTGTTTAAAAGTGGACGACTCGATTTGTTTTACGATAACATCTTCATCAGACATTGGTCAGTCGTCGTTCTATTTTCAAAGCTCGATTCAATTCAATCAATTGTTGTTTGTACCGCTCACCGCAGTAATAGTTTGACCAGCCTTCAACAATTCATAATATTACCACGACCTTCTGGTCGCCCACCAACTACACAGTAAAACCTTCTTTTCATGGATATTGCATTTTGGCGTTCATTTTACTGGTTGACCTGAATTCGGAGTACAATGTTTAGTTCGTTTAGGATTATCAAAATAAATCCATTTTTCATCACCAGTGACAATACGACACAAAAGCGACTTCCTCCTTAGCCGTCTTTCAATCAAAATCTCACACGTGGTAATACGCTTTTCTTTGCTGCTTTCAGACAATTCATATTTTCCTTCCTTTTGCATTTTATCCATTGTGTTTAAGCGATTCGAAATGGTTTTCTGACGTAAATTTAATGAATCTGCCTGTTTTTGTTGCGTTGTTGTGCATCGTCTTCATCCAATAATGGTTTGCAATTCCGTTTCTTCAAATTTTTTGATTGGTTTTCCACATTCTTTGTCATTCAAAGATCAAAATCATCACTTTTGAATCGTTGAAACCGCTTACGGCAATGATTTTCATGGTCACCATAAGCGTCGTCGAAAATTTTATAACTTTCGGCAGCAGTTTCCTTCCAATTTAACATTAACAACAAACCTCCCAGCAAATCAGCTTTTTCTGGTACAAAACACGACGATTTTCAACAAACGAAAAATTTATGTTGTTTATACTTTTAGCTCGGAACACAAACTGAATGATAAAGGTATAAAGTGGATACGTTCACAAAAAAATGTTAAGTCCAAACCCTCGCCATTTTCGCCGTTTTCGGCGGCTATATAGATTAATCTCGTGAGCGATCAAATCATATTACTATACCTATTATATTTTACCTAATTTTTCCACATAATTTAAATGGCAATTTAATTATCAGGGCCACACCGAGTCAATTTGGCGCCCTGTTCATATTTTCTAAAATTCGCCCTACATTCATAAACCGTTTCCACGTCACCCATGAGGTAGGTTTGCGACGCGTATTTTTAAAAGAGGTATCCCTACGACCGTTTTAAGGCATAATACAAAAGATTGTAATCCATTATGTGTGATAGAACTTTAAGATATGATAACAATCGAACTATTTATAATATATACTTTTAATTATTTTAAGTTTACCGGGGAGCATTTCTTCATACGCTCCATCAGTAAATCTGATGCTGATGACACTCAATGGAACAACAATAAGATCGGGATTGCTGAACGAATGTATTGACTAAATAAAATATCAGTGTGTAACAAGGTCGTACTTTTGTGGGTACCGGCTCGCAGTGATATTGTGTGTAATAAAGAGGTTGATATACTGTCACGGTTTTTGTATGCGATCCGCCTTCATTGGTCCTGAGCCCTGCCTACCTGTTACCGGTAGGCGGGTTCGGCAATGTATTGCTGACTGGACAGATTCGAAGACATTGTATCAACTGTCGACAGGCAAAGATGGGCTGTTGTTTCAATGCAAGAGCAGCTGCTGCATTACCAGTAGTTACGCAAAAATAAATTAAGTTTGGTTGTTGGGTTACTCACACTTTGTACTAAATGTTCCTTGTCGGAAGAATCGGCATGGCACTACTTATGTGAATGTCCGGTCTATACGAAAGTTATCCATATAGGATATTTGGAAATACGCAATGGACCCATCCACAACGAACGGATCATATATAAAAAACATTTCTGTTTTGATTCTTGGAACCAGACGCTTTGAGGATTAACTCACTGGGAGAGCACATTAGACCTTCCCTGCTCTAAGGGTCGGGATTAATTCCACCTATTTTAAAATCATCATCATCACTCATAGCTGAAATTGTTGCAATTCACTTTCTTTTCTAACATTTTTAAAAACAAATAATTTTTTATAATAAAAAACGTATTGTATTCATCACTGACACAATAAGGGTTGCAGTTAGTTGTATTTTTAAAATTATAGATTAATATTTATAGTATTATTCGCATATGATATCATTGTATTCGTAGTAAATCGTTGAATAGATAAATAAATAAAAACATATTACTTAAATACTCTCAAACATCGTTGAATTGAGAACGCGATAGTTAAAAATATCAATACAAATTGAGAATATTTTATATGAAAAAATTAAGGGGGGGGGAAAAAAAACCTCGTTGCATGCAGAAACTCGTTGCATGCAGAAACTCGTAGAATAAAGAGTTATCTGTACACATAAAAATATGCATTTATACGTACAACTGGTACAACTACAACGCTTACTAGAATGTATGTGAAGTTTGTAGTATATTATTGTATATGTGGTATGCTATGAGGAACTATAATCATATGGCGCACCTGCCGCCCCTATAAATGTATTAGTAAACCTTTAAAAATGTTATATACTTATTGATATTATATACAGATGTGTGTAGTCGAAAGGAACATCACCGAAATGTCGCGCTGGAGATAGATACAATGAAAAATATTGCGGGTAGGCACCGCACATATATTATTATATGTTTACAGCGATGTTTGGGGTATATGCCTATGAATACTTGTAGTATATATAAAATACATATTGGTATTATTTGCTATGCTTTGAGGAGTATATATCATTTCGTGCACCTTTCGCACCTATAAATCTATTAGTAAATGTATCAAATGTTATAGACTCATTAATATAATTTTTAATATATTAATGATAGGGAATATTACATTTATAAAGAATGAAAAGAAAGACCCCCACTTTTTCGCACCCGGTTTCTATGTTCCTTTTGTTCCTATGGGCGGTGCGGCCCTGCCGAATTATATGAGTTAAGTGTAGAGGCATTTGTACTATGCCATACATATACGTTTTTATATCAATCGTTTCTCCTCTTTGCTATTATAAATTTCTGCTAATTTTCCTTTGTATTGACATTTCATTTTCCATTGCTTAAAAATATTTACTATTTATAATTTATTTGAACCGACTAACAGGGCACACCTTCATGGTATTATTTTATCATGCATTCGCTCTAATATAATATTGTGTTCTCTTTCTCTTTGTTAGTCTTCCCATGTGTAGAGAAATAAATAATTGTATCGCACAACGCACATCGCGCGATGAATATTTTTGTTAAATTTTAAATTTAGTTTTTTAATGCTTTATAAGGTTTTTATATTATATGACGAAACTAACAAAGCGCACCTCATATGTAGCAAATGAAACTACAATATATATTGTGTGTTCATAATGGTTTGTTGAAAATATGTTAAGCAACTTTTTCATTATTATATTCTCAATATTAAATATTTTTAATTCAAAAATTTGTCTATTTAAGACATGATAAAATAAATGGAAAGTAAATGTACTTATTTAAGATATTACAATAAGAAATATTAAAGCACAAATTTGTAAAATTTCTTAGGTGTGCACTGCACAGCCTGCGTTCTTAGACGGCACGCCACTGCTGTCAATTAATTAATTAAAAGGAACCTGTTTAGAAAATATGGGATTTGAAATATATTCTCGATAAAAATTGAATTGAAAATTAAAATCAATGGGTGATATTCTTATTAAAGTTGTTTCATTAATCACTTATAGAATATCCATTCCGTTATCGATTGCATATTCACAACGCACCCACAAATGACTTTAGCGTCGTTATTCTAAGCCATAGTACATTTGGTGCCCGAATAATCAACAATGATTTCAAGTTGGGGGTGAATGCGTGTCGTATTTCAATAAAAATTATTCGAATAAAAATCATCTATTTTTTGTATAGATTTTACGACGACGGTCGCTTTTGACCGATTAAATTATTCATTTACAAATAATTTCTAATAATGTGCTTTTGTATTTGATAACGTCAACACTTTTTCCACTTTATGAATGCGCGCAGGCAACACCATTCCATTTTCCATTAACATAATTTAAAACATTTTGGAAAAGAAAACTCCAGAATTTTCGGAAAATTAATTTTTAAATTGGGCAACACTTTTTCCACTCATTTCTTTTCTGCTATTTAAGAATTATAATTTAAAATTCCAATTATTTCGATCGCAATAAATTTGGTGTGTGAGGATCGTTAATTGCAGACAAATATAGAATATTTAAAAATTTCCATTCAATTTCCATAAACTTCTAAACGAAACAATTCGAGAAATAATTTAAAAATAATCAAAAAATTTATAATAAAATTATGGAAAAATAAGAACTCCACGTCATCTAATGAATTTCTTTTTGTGGGAGGTATGTTCCACTAATGACCATGTTTTTTGACATGGCGAAATCAATCAATCGAAACCCGTTTTCATTTGTTGTTGTATGAAGACTGTGTTTACCTGTAGTTGGTTGATATATTGTTACTTGTCCCGCGTTGGTATTAAAGTCGCCTAAGACGATCTTAATATCGTAGCCGGGTGCAGCTCTATATGTTGCTATCAGGTTTTCATAGAACACATCCTTAACCTCTTCAGTGGGCGCATGTACATTGATGAGGGACAAATTGAAAAATTACTGAATTTCTTGCATTACCAAACACTACTAAACCGGTTCCGAACTCTCATCTTTTACTACAATCGTTGCCGCTATAATAAAATGTGTATCCTTTTCCTTTTTTTTTAAAGTGTATCAGTAAGTGCTCTTAAAGCACCTTGTCGTAACAAAGTTCTAACATTCCTTGATGCAAGTTTTAAATCAACGTCCTTAAATTTTCGTTGCTTGAGTCGTTGCCGTTTATCATCTCCGATGCGAGTCCGTGTTATTGAATTCATGACTGGTTGTTTTTCCGAAGTTGGTAGTTAACCATACGGCCAACCTACTTAATCATTCTGTAAATTCGTATGGCATTTGCAGGGGTTAATCACCTCTTCCGAAAGCAGTAATAGCGGCGCCACTGATTCGCCGCCGTTACTGTGTAATCTCTGAATCATTAACTAACTATTTTAATCGGAAACTGCTTTCACTCAACACCCCATAGTAATTCTCATACACAGCAGACAGATTGTCCGCGGCTACTTATTCTTTATTCATAGCTAACCCATTATGTTATAGACCGTTCCACTATCCGCAACCTGTGGACGAGTTCGGTCGCAACTGGCTTTGCAAGTATGCTATACCCAACATACCATCCGAATCAAAGCTTCATGGCTGCTTAATTACTTGGATTTATGGGATAGGCATGATAACCACATCGTTTGTAAATGTTGCTACTGATATTCCGTGACATGAGTAGGCACAACTTTATCGTAAATAATATAGATATGGGCCCAAGTTTACTTCTATGTGATACATCTGCCATGATTTATTTCTGTTACTCCGAGCCGGAGCAAAGTATGTAGACAAAGTTTTCACATCTATCTAGTTTTGGTCGCGGATTTCGACCTTATCACTCACCGTTCTGCTCCATGTACCACTTCATAAATTTAAATTTAAACGTTATTATATTCTGTGGCTCATCTCATTTAAGTGTCGCAGAAATGATATCAGCGCTATTTGAATTTTAATTTTCCACAAATATTTTCGAATTACGATTTCATTAAACAAGACTTTCATAAATTATGTGTCAGAATTTATAGAATATGTTTTGTGGTTGATACTAATTATCCGTTAGAATTCCTTTCGACCCACCATTCACACACAACACAACATAACATCTCATTTTCATCTCATGAATGTCAACCAGAAGCTCTAGTTTCAACTTTGTACACACTCACATCGCCTAACATAGGTCATCTTGTTCGTTGACGTAAACTCTACACAATCCACATTTGTGAGTCATTGAATGTGGACGCGATAAATTATCTGATTTAGGTGAAGGTCTGACATTATAACGTACAAAATAAAACAAGAAAGCTTCGATTTTTCTGACATGAAACTTGTGACTGGTCAACTCACCGTCACAGTCTGTGAATGCTAATTCTTCCCAACACCTTATTAGTCGTAACGAAGGAGTTTAAATCAACATTTTTGGGTAAATTTTAGAACAAACTTTTTAATTAATATTTTTTTAACTAAAATTGAAGTAATTACATTTTTTCGGCGCATTTTGAATCAATAATTTCATATTCAAAGTGTCAATTTTAATTTTACATTCCCTAAAATTTCCATATAATTATTTAATTTTTGATAGAATTTTCGTCATAATTTATTTGCGAAATTGTTGCCCAATTCATCGTCAGCATTGAAATAATCGCGAATTACAGTTTAACGTATTCTGATTTAGTATTAAAATAAGTCAAGTCGCATTAAGTCATTAAAATATATTTCAGGGAGACTTTGCTGTTCAAGTTCTTCATCTAGTAGTAATAGTAGTGGATCCTGTTGCTCTTGTTGTGGATGTTGTTGTTGTTGTTGTTGTTGTTGGTGCATTTGTAGTAATTGTGGATCCTGTTGTTGTTGTCGTTGTTGTGGTTGTTGTTGTAGTTGTTGTCGTTGTTGTAGTGGATCCTGTTGTTGTTGTTGGTACATTTGTAGTAATTGTGGATCATGTTGTTGTAGTTGATTGTGGTGCATTTGTAGTAATAGTGGATCCTGTTGTTGTTGTCGTTGTTGATGTTGTTGTTGATGTTGTTGATTTTGTTGTTGTTGATATTGATGTCGATGTTGTTGTAGTTGATGTTGTTGTTGTTGTTCTTGTTGATTTTGGAGTAATAGTTTATCTTGTTGTTGTTGGTGCATTTGTAGTAATAGTGGATCCTGTTGTTGTTGTCGTTGTTGTGGTTGTTGTTGTTGTTGTTGTTGTAGTTGTAGTTGATGTTGTTGTTGTTGTAGTTGTTGCTCTAGTTGTTGTTGTTGTTGTTGATTTTGGAGTAATAGTGGATCTTGTTGTTGTTGTTGTTGTTGTTGTTGTTGTTGCAGTTGTTGTTGTAGTTGTTGTTGTTGTTGTAGTTGTTGCTCTAGTTGTTGTTGTTGTTGTTGTTGCTCTTGTTGTGGATGTTGTTGTTGTTGTTGTTGGTGCATTTGTAGTAATTGTGGATCCTGTTGTTGTTGTCGTTGTTGTAGTTGTTGTTGTTGTTGTAGTGGATCCTGTTGTTGTTGTTGGTACATTTGTAGTAATTGTGGATCATGTTGTTGTTCTTGTTGTTGTAGTTGATTGTGGTGCATTTGTAGTAATAGTGGATCCTGTTGTTGTTGTCGTTGTTGATGTTGTTGTTGATGTTGTTGATTTTGTTGTTGTTGATATTGATGTCGATGTTGTTGTAGTTGATGTTGTTGTTGTTGTTGTTGTTGTTGTTGTTCTTGTTGATTTTGGAGTAATAGTGGATCTTGTTGTTGTTGTTGTTGGTGCATTTGTAGTAATAGTGGATCCTGTTGTTGTTGTCGTTGTTGTGGTTGTTGTTGTTGTTGTTGTTGTTGTAGTTGTTGTTGTTGTTGTAGTTGTTGCTGTTGTTGATATTGTTGTTGTTGTTGTTGGAACATTTGTAGTAATTGTGGATTCTGTTGTTGTTCTTGTTGGGGTTGTTGTTGTTGTTGATATTGTTGTTGTTGTTTTTGTTGTGGATGTTGATGTTGTTGTTGTTGATATTGTTGTTGTTGTTGTAGTTGATTGAGGTGTATTTTTAGTAATAGTGGATCCTGTTGTTGTTGTTGTTGTTGTTGTTGTTGTTGTTGTTGTAGTTGTTGTTGTTGTTGTAGTTGTTGTTGCAATTTTTGTAGTTGTTGTTGTTGATGTTGATGTTGTTGTTGTTGTTGATATTTTTGTTGTTGTCGTTGTTGTTGTTGGTACATTTGTAGTAATTGTGGATCCTGTTGTTGTTGTTGTAGTTGTTGTTGTTTTTGTTGTTGTTGTAGTTGTTGTTGTTGTTGATATTGTTGTTGTTGTTGTTGTTGGTACATTTGTGGTAATTGTGGATCCAGTTGTTGTTCTTGTTGTAGTTGTTGTAGTTGTTGTTGTTGTTGTTGTTGTTGTTGTACAATATTTTCTGGATTTCGACTAACAATTGAATAATTTTCTAAACATTCTGGAATAACATTGCGTCCACTTAGCGGTTGCTGAATATTACCAATTTGCTCATAATTCTGACATTGTGAATTATAAATTGTTCCATTAAATTGATCATTAATTGGGATATTGATTGCTTGCGGATATTCTGACACATTGTTTATTTGTTGTTGGGAAAATGGGTACTGTGAAACACCTGATAAGCCCGTCTGATTTTGACATCTAAATTGCATCAAATTATTAGATCGGAGCACAGTTTGTCGAACCATGGGATCTGTATTAACGTCGATACCAATTCGATTTGAGTTAATATCATTTTCAATCGAATCAGTATGAGATTGAATGGCATAGTTGCAATCGTATACAATTTGATTACTTGATGTTGCCACATTTACATTTGATGCTGAATTTGAACCGCTGGCATGGTGCCTAAGCATATGAATATTTAGGTTTGGCATACTTCCAAAAGGTTTTTCACATATTGTACATTTATGTGGCTTTACATGTGTATCCATGTGAAGTCTTAATAGTTCAGCTGATAAAAATTCTTTTGAGCAATCAATCCATGTACATTTAAGTAACGTTATATTTTCATGCTTGTTCCGAATATGATTATTTAAATCATGTAATCCACAAAACATATCGGAACAAATGTTACATTTACATTTTCGATTCCGAATGTGTGCATTTAAGTTGTCATTTCTTGTAAATGATTGCTGGCACAAATCACATCGAAATGGCTTCACGCCGGCATGGATGTTCATATGAATAGTTAAACTGCCTTGACTTGCAAACGTGTTCTTACAAATTGTGCATTCTATTCTATGTTCTTCTTTATGGCTTCTTAAATCGTTAGTGTTCGCGAAAGTTCTTCGACAATAGCTGCATTTAATTGACTTATCATTAGTTGGTAAATTACCATCGGCTCCTCGATTATTTTCCGAATCCATTTCAATGTTTATTTTTCTATAATTTTATTATAAATTTTTTGATTATTTTTAAATTATTTCTCGAATTGTTTCGTTTAGAAGTTTATGGAACTTGAATGGAAATTTTAAAATATTTTTACCTTTCAACGAGTTTTTATATTAGTCTGCAATTAACGATCCTCACACTCCAAAAATTGCGATCGAACTAATTGGAATTTTAAATTATAATTCATAAAAAGCAGAAAAGAAATGAGTGGAAAAAGTGTTGTCCAATTTAAAAATTTGTTTTCCGAAAATTCTGGAACTTTCTTTCCCAAAATGTTTTAGAATATGTCAAGGGAAAATGAAAAAGTGTTGCCCACGCGCATTAATGTAACGGTAAAAGTGTTGATGCTATCAAATTTAAGTATAATTTTTTATTAAGAATTGATTATTGAGTCGATGTTTGAAATTTATTGTGTTTTATAAAATCAATTTTCTCGATAGTTTTGTTGCCAAATGCGCATTCACCAACGCTGGACATAAACAATTTAAGGTACAATTTGCTGAAATTATAATTAATTAAACTTCCATACACTGCACACACTCCATGCAATCGATTTTGGTATGATAATTTTCGTTCGCTAATGGAATGAAATAACCTAATTGATTTTTGAAGATGTGTCGTTTCAAGCTACGAAACTACTCAAACGTAATCGATATCTTACATCCACCACATTATGGGCTATTAATGAATCATATGGAATAATGGAATTAAGGATAACAAATATATCTTTGGACACTGTCACAGGCCGATTTGCGTATTTTGAAATGTAACTGCACCGTAGTAGAGGTGTAAAATTGGGGTAATGGTGTTGCTAGGCGTTCCATTTTTTAGGGGTGGCTTATTTTAAAATTAATATTTTATTCGACGGCTTTATAAAACAATTCTATCGGCAATTGTGTCGGGAGTGTACATTCTTTGGGTACATATTTTAAAAGTGCATCGATTGTGCATCGTGTTCATCCAATAATGGTTTTGCAATTCCGTATCTTCAAATTTTTTGATTGGTTTTCCACATTCTTTGTCATTCAAAGATCAAAATCATCACTTTTGAATCGTTGAAACCGCTTACGGCAATGATTTTCATGGTCACCATAAGCGTCGTCGAGAATTTTATAACTTTCGGCAGCAGTTTCCTTCCAATTTAACATTAACAACAAACCTCCCAGCAAATCAGCTTTTTCTGGTACAAAACACGACGATTTTCAACAAACGAAGAAATTATGTTGTTTATACTTTTAGCTCGGAACACAAACTGAATGATAAAGGTATAAAGTGGATACGTTCACAAAAAAATGTTAAGTCCAAACCCTCGCCATTTTCGCCGTTTTCGGCGGCTATATAGATTAATCTCGTGAGCGATCAAATCATATTACTATACCTATTATATTTTACCTAATTTTTCCACATAATTTAAATGGCAATTCATTTTAAGTCGTATTTTAATATTTGATTGCTTTTACAATATATTCAATTCATTTTATACTGTCAAAGTCGGTGGTGTGGTGGTAATTGATTTTTTGACATTTAACGACACCGGCGCCAACAGCTTATTATCTATTATATTATTGTACAACAAACACGAAAAAGGATAACAATTTATCCGTGACTTAATATATTGAGGAAAAGCACAGGGGGGGCCGCCGGTGAGAAATTCTTACTGTCGTGCACTTGGGGGCACATGCAATGGAAATTATGGTATAAATACTGTGGAGCCGACATGTTTTTCTCCACTATCGTCTTCCTTGTTGGATCATTTTATGGTTACAACTAATGTACGGGGTGCTGTCAAATGGTTTGGCCACATTTCTCTGGGTGGTGGATTAGTGACCATGATATGTTGTTTTGTTCTTATCATATTCCATTTTCACACGACCTGTGCCGTCGGCTGTTTGGTATATGGATTAGAAACATTGTAATTTTGATAATCTAAATGATGACGATGGTATGCAATTATCATGATCGGATATATAGTATCGGGTTAATATTAATGATCCACTTTTCATTCTAAATAATGTCATTCTTCAGCTGCTCAACAAACATATTCTTCTAAGAAAATTTTTGCCCAATAATTCATATGTTCCATATTTATAATTCGGCAATAAGTCTACTTATCGTGGAGCGGGTTATTTCGTATGAGACTTGGAAGATTAGTGAAACTGCGCTGCGGGAGCGGTTACTAATTATTCGAGCACTGGTTCTTCTGATGGGATTGGTTCAATGTTATCACAATTTTCATTCAAAAATGTTAATCAATATGATGTTGTCTTGGCTTTTGAATATTTGCCCTCTAATTCTCTGGGAAGTGATAATATTCAAATGTGGTTGATATTAATGGTGGGGTGCTGCAGCGTTCAATTATGGACCCTCTCCTGTTCTGTTTTTTTTTTTATTAATGATCATCCGTGTTGTTTAAATAATGCTAACCGACATGTGTTTGCCGATGATGTCCAGTTATATGCGGATTGTTCTCTGGACTCGATTTTGAGTTGCACGGTTCTCTTGATGCCATTAATTTCTGGATCAGTAATAATGGACTACAGTTGAATGCTTCAAAATCACATGCAATAGACCTGAATCAACATTTTCGTTTGCTTTCTTAAAACTTTGTTCCGGACCGATAGATTATTCGGATCAGTTGTAAACCTTGAGTTTGGTGTTCAATAAAATATATTCTGGTCTTCGGGAATTATGGAAATTTTGCTTACTTAATGCCAGCGGAAATTCGGCGTAGATTGATTGTGGCGTTAATTGTACCTGTATTTTTATGTTGACACGTAGTGTCTGAATAGGCTAAATGTTATGTTCAATGATTACACTCGTTTTGATCACATTTCAGAGTATAATTCTGGTGTTTTGGGATGTCTGTCACTTAACTATTTTTCTTAAATTGCACAAAAATGGAAAATGAAATACAACTGTAAAGGAGACGGTTTGAAAAACCTTATGTTGCCGATAAGTAATTAGTTTTTGATTAGATTTAATTACAGTTATTTTTTTTCCAACTGGAGAAGGTGCTGGAGATGATGCTCCTGAAAATAAAGAAAAAAGAGAAGATTGGCCATTTCACGATATGGTGCATAATTTTGCATCAACCAAAGACAATTACCATCCGCCAATCTTACTAAGCCGTAGCGAAGGCGGTTTTTGAAGCAAATATAGAAAATTTAGATGAAACTTCATTATCATCAACATCATCGTCAGCATCGGCATTATTATCATCATCTAAGCATTCGCAAGAATATTTAGCAGCGCCTTCAACCTCTAGGCTGTCTGCTGAAAAAAAATGGAATCAGCAACTAGTTGACTTGAAGTTCATATTATAAAATGAGATAAAAAATTAGATAAACAAATGAATGCATTGTTCGGAGTTTTCGGACAAATGGTAGCTGGTGAATACCCAAATACAGATGTATCGCAACTAATTGTACCGTCAGATACCGATTCTGAATGACTTTATTAAGTCAAGTTAACATTAAATATAATTATATTTAGAAATATTTGAAATTATGAAAATACAGAGCAACTTCTACTCATCGATTTCCCTTCTCGCCGACTTCCTCTAAAACTCGATTTTTCTAAAATTTACACATTCACCGCCACAGTCTGTGAATGCTAATTCTTCCCAACACCTTATTAGTCGTAACGAAAGAGTTTAAATCAACATTTTTGGGTAAATTTTTCAAACAAACTTTTTAATTAATATTTTTTTAACTAAAATTGAAGTAATTACATTTTTTCGGCGCATTTTGAATCAATAATTTCATATTCAAAGTGTCAATTTTAATTTTACATTCCCTAAAATTTCCATATAATTATTTAATTTTTGATAGAATTTTCGTCATAATTTATTTGCGAAATTGTTGCCCAATTCATCGTCAGCATTGAAATAATCGCGAATTACAGTTTAACGTATTCTGATTTAGTATTAAAATAAGTCAAGTCGCATTAAGTCATTAAAATGTATTTCAGGGAGACTTTGCTGTTCAAGTTCTTCATCTAGTAGTAATAGTAGTGGATCCTGTTGCTCTTGTTGTGGATGTTGTTGTTGTTGTTGTTGTTGTTGGTGCATTTGTAGTAATTGTGGATCCTGTTGTTGTTGTCGTTGTTGTGGTTGTTGTTGTAGTTGTTGTCGTTGTTGTAGTTGTTGTCGTTGTTGTAGTGGATCATGTTGTTGTTGTTGGTACATTTGTAGTAATTGTGGATCATGTTGTTGTAGTTGATTGTGGTGCATTTGTAGTAATAGTGGATCCTGTTGTTGTTGTCGTTGTTGATGTTGTTGTTGATGTTGTTGATTTTGTTGTTGTTGATATTGATGTCGATGTTGTTGTAGTTGATGTTGTTGTTGTTGTTGTTCTTGTTGATTTTGGAGTAATAGTGGATCTTGTTGTTGTTGTTGTTGGTGCATTTGTAGTAATAGTGGATCCTGTTGTTGTTGTCGTTGTTGTGGTTGTTGTTGTTGTTGTTGTTGTTGTTGTTGTTGTAGTTGTTGTTGTTGTTGTAGTTGTTGCTGTTGTTGATATTGTTGTTGTTGTTGTTGGAACATTTGTAGTAATTGTGGATTCTGTTGTTGTTCTTGTTGGGGTTGTTGTTGTTGTTGATATTGTTGTTGTTGTTTTTGTTGTGGATGTTGATGTTGTTGTTGTTGATATTGTTGTTGTTGTTGTAGTTGATTGAGGTGTATTTTTAGTAATAGTGGATCCTGTTGTTGTTGTTGTTGTTGTTGTTGTTGTTGTTGTTGTTGTTGATGTAGTTGTTGCTGTTGTTGTAGTTGTTGTTGTAATTTTTGTAGTTGTTGTTGTTGTTGTTGTTGTTGTTGTTGTTGTTGTTGTTGTTGTTGTTGTTGTTGTTGTTGTTGTTGTTGTTGTTGTTGTTGTTGTTGTTGTTGTTGTTGTTGTTGTTGTTGTTGTTGTTGTTGTTGTTGTTGTTGTTGTTGTTGTTGTTGTTGTTGTTGTTGTTGTTGTTGTTGTTGTTGTTGTTGTTGTTGTTGTTGTTGTTGTTGTTGTTGTTGTTGTTGTTGTTGTTGTTGTTGTTGTTGTTGTTGTTGTTGTTGTTGTTGTTGTTGTTGTTGTTGTTGTTGTTGTTGTTGTTGTTGTTGTTGTTGTTGTTGTTGTTGTTGTTGTTGTTGTTGTTGTTGTTGTTGTTGTTGTTGTTGTTGTTGTTGTTGTTGTTGTTGTTGTTGTTGTTGTTGTTGTTGTTGTTGTTTTTGTTGTAGTTGTTGTAGTTGTTGTTGTTGTTGTTGTTGTTGTACAATATTTTCAGGATTTCGACAAACAATTGAATCATTTTCTAAACATTCTGGAATAACATTGCGTCCACTTAGCGGTTGCTGAATATTACCAATTTGCTCATAATTCTGACATTGTGAATTATAAATTGTTCCATTAAATTGATCATTAATTGGGATATTGATTGCTTGCGGATATTCTGACACATTGTTTATTTGTTGTTGGGAAAATGGGTACTGTGAAACACCTGATAAGCCCGTCTGATTTTGACATCTAAATTGCATCAAATTATTAGATCGGAGCACAGTTTGTCGATCCATTGGATCTGTATTAACGTCGATACCAATTCGATTTGAGTTAATATCATTTTCAATCGAATCAGTATGAGATTGAATGGCATAGTTGCAATCGTATACAATTTGATTACTTGATGTTGCCACATTTACATTTGATGCTGAATTTGAACCGCTGGCATGGTGCCTAAGCATATGAATATTTAGGTTTGGCATACTTCCAAAAGGTTTTTCACATATTGTACATTTATGTGGCTTTACATGTGTATCCATGTGAAGTCTTAATAGTTCAGCTGATAAAAATTCTTTTGAGCAATCAATCCATGTACATTTAAGTAACGTTATATTTTCATGCTTGTTCCGAATATGATTATTTAAATCATGTACTGTACAAATCACATCGGAACAAATGTTACATTTATATCTTCGATTCCGAATGTGTTTATTTAAGTCACTTTTTTGTGTAAATGATTGCTGGCACAAATCACATTGAAATGGCTTCACGCCGGCATGGATTTTCATATGCAAAGTTAAACTGCCTTGACTTGCAAACGTCTTCTTACAAATTGTGCATTCTCTTCTATGTTTTTCTTTATGGCTTCTTAAATCGTTAGTGTTCGCGAAAGTTTTTGGACAATAGCTGCATTTAATTGACTTATCATTAGTTGGTAAATTACCATCGGCTCCTCGATTATTTTCCGAATTCATTTCAATGTTTATTTTTCTATAATTTTATTATAAATTTTTTGATTATTTTTAAATTATTTCTCGAATTGTTTCGTTTAGAAGTTTATGGAACTTGAATGGAAATTTAAAACTATTCTTACGTTTCAACGAATTTTTATATTTGTCTGCAATTAACGATCCTCACACACCAAAAATTGCGATCGAACTATTTGGAATTTTAAATTATAATTCTTAAATAGCAGAAAAGAAATGAGTGGAAAAAGTGTTGCCCAATTTAAAAATTTATTTTCCGAAAATTCGGCGGTTTTGTTTCCCAAAATGTTTTAGAATATGTCAAGGGAAAATGGAAAAGTGTTGCCCACGCGCATTAATGTAACGGTAAAAGTGTTGATGCTATCAAATTTAAGTATAATTTTTTATTGCGCATTCACCAACGCTGGACATAAAGAATTTAAGGTACAATTTGCTGAAATTATAATTAATTAAACTTCCATACACTGCACACACTCCATGCAATCGATTTTGGTATGATAATTTTCGTTCGCTAATGGAACGAAATAACCTAATAGATTTTTGAAGATGTGTCGTTTCAAGCTACGAAACTACTCAAACGTAATCGATATCTTACATACACCCCATTATGGGCTATTAATGAATCATATGGAATAATGGAATTAAGGATAACAAATATATCTTTGGACACTGTCATAGACCGATTTGCGTATTTTGAAATGTAACTGCACCATAGTGGAGGTGTAAAATTGGGGTAATGGTGTTGCTAGGCGTTCCATTTTTTAGGGGTGGCTTATTTTAAAATTAATATTTTATTCGACGGCTTTATAAAACAATTCTATCGGCAATTGTGTCGGGAGTGTACATTCTTTGGGTACATTGTTTAAAAGTGGACGACTCGATTTGTTTTACGATAACATCTTCATCAGACATTGGTCAGTCGTCGTTCTATTTTCAAAGCTCGATTCAATTCAATCAATTGTTGTTTGTACCGCTCACCGCAGTAATAGTTTGACCAGCCTTCAACAATTCATAATATTACCACGACCTTCTGGTCGCCCACCAACTACACAGTAAAACCTTCTTTTCATGGATATTGCATTTTGGCGTTCATTTTACTGGTTGACCTGAATTCGGAGTACAATGTTTAGTTCGTTTAGGATTATCAAAATAAATCCATTTTTCATCACCAGTGACAATACGACACAAAAGCGACTTCCTCCTTAGCCGTCTTTCAATCAAAATCTCACACGTGGTAATACGCTTTTCTTTGCTGCTTTCAGACAATTCATATTTTCCTTCCTTTTGCATTTTATCCATTGTGTTTAAGCGATTCGAAATGGTTTTCTGACGTAAATTTAATGAATCTGCCTGTTTTTGTTGCGTTGTTGTGCATCGTCTTCATCCAATAATGGTTTGCAATTCCGTTTCTTCAAATTTTTTGATTGGTTTTCCACATTCTTTGTCATTCAAAGATCAAAATCATCACTTTTGAATCGTTGAAACCGCTTACGGCAATGATTTTCATGGTCACCATAAGCGTCGTCGAAAATTTTATAACTTTCGGCAGCAGTTTCCTTCCAATTTAACATTAACAACAAACCTCCCAGCAAATCAGCTTTTTCTGGTACAAAACACGACGATTTTCAACAAACGAAAAATTTATGTTGTTTATACTTTTAGCTCGGAACACAAACTGAATGATAAAGGTATAAAGTGGATACGTTCACAAAAAAATGTTAAGTCCAAACCCTCGCCATTTTCGCCGTTTTCGGCGGCTATATAGATTAATCTCGTGAGCGATCAAATCATATTACTATACCTATTATATTTTACCTAATTTTTCCACATAATTTAAATGGCAATTTAATTATCAGGGCCACACCGAGTCAATTTGGCGCCCTGTTCATATTTTCTAAAATTCGCCCTACATTCATAAACCGTTTCCACGTCACCCATGAGGTAGGTTTGCGACGCGTATTTTTAAAAGAGGTATCCCTACGACCGTTTTAAGGCATAATACAAAAGATTGTAATCCATTATGTGTGATAGAACTTTAAGATATGATAACAATCGAACTATTTATAATATATACTTTTAATTATTTTAAGTTTACCGGGGAGCATTTCTTCATACGCTCCATCAGTAAATCTGATGCTGATGACACTCAATGGAACAACAATAAGATCGGGATTGCTGAACGAATGTATTGACTAAATAAAATATCAGTGTGTAACAAGGTCGTACTTTTGTGGGTACCGGCTCGCAGTGATATTGTGTGTAATAAAGAGGTTGATATACTGTCACGGTTTTGTATGCGATCCGCCTTCATTGGTCCTGAGCCCTGCCTACCTGTTACCGGTAGGCGGGTTCGGCAATGTATTGCTGACTGGACAGATTCGAAGACATTGTATCAACTGTCGACAGGCAAAGATGGGCTGTTGTTCCAATGGAAGAGCAGCTGCTGCATTACCAGTAGTTACGCAAAAACAAATTAAGTTTGGTTGTTGGGTTACTCACACTTTGTACTAAATGTTCCTTGTCGGAAGAATCGGCATGGCACTACTTATGTGAATGTCCGGTCTATACGAAAGTTATCCATATAGGATATTTGGAAATACGCAATGGACCCATCCACAACGAACGGATCATATATAAAAAACATCTCTGTTTTGATTCTTGGAACCAGACGCTTTGAGGATTAACTTACTGGGAGAGCACATTAGACCTTCCTTGCTCTAAGGGTCGAAATTAATTCCCCCTATTTTAAAATCATCATCATCACTCATAGCTGAAATTGTTGCAATTCACTTTCTTTTCTAACATTTTTAAAAACAAATAATTTTTTATAATAAAAAACGTATTGTATTCATCACTGACACAATAAGGGTTGCAGTTAGTTGTATTTTTAAAATTATAGATTAATATTTATAGTATTATTCGCATATGATATCATTGTATTCGTAGTAAATCGTTGAATAGATAAATAAATAAAAACATATTACTTAAATACTCTCAAACATCGTTGAATTGAGAACGCGATAGTTAAAAATATCAATACAAATTGAGAATATTTTATATGAAAAAATTAAGGGGGGGGAAAAAAAACCTCGTTGCATGCAGAAACTCGTTGCATGCAGAAACTCGTAGAATAAAGAGTTATCTGTACACATAAAAATATGCATTTATACGTACAACTGGTACAACTACAACGCTTACTAGAATGTATGTGAAGTTTGTAGTATATTATTGTATATGTGGTATGCTATGAGGAACTATAATCATATGGCGCACCTGCCGCCCCTATAAATGTATTAGTAAACCTTTAAAAATGTTATATACTTATTGATATTATATACAGATGTGTGTAGTCGAAAGGAACATCACCGAAATGTCGCGCTGGAGATAGATACAATGAAAAATATTGCGGGTAGGCACCGCACATATATTATTATATGTTTACAGCGATGTTTGGGGTATATGCCTATGAATACTTGTAGTATATATAAAATACATATTGGTATTATTTGCTATGCTTTGAGGAGTATATATCATTTCGTGCACCTTTCGCACCTATAAATCTATTAGTAAATGTATCAAATGTTATAGACTCATTAATATAATTTTTAATATATTAATGATAGGGAATATTACATTTATAAAGAATGAAAAGAAAGACTGTGCGCTAGATAAATTTTATAATGTAATTATAATTTTAAATTTGAGTTTTTTGCGCCCCCACTTTTTCGCGCCCGGTTTCTATGTTCCTTTTGTTCCTATGGGCGGTGCGGCCCTGCCGAATTATATGAGTTAAGTGTAGAGGCATTTTTACTATGCCATACATATACGTTTTTATATCAATCGTTTCTCCTCTTTGCTATTATAAATTTCTGCTAATTTTCCTTTGTATTGACATTTCATTTTCCATTGCTTAAAAATATTTACTATTTATAATTTATTTGAACCGACTAACAGGGCACACCTTCATGGTATTATTTTATCATGCATTCGCTCTAATATAATATTGTGTTCTCTTTCTCTTTGTTAGTCTTCCCATGTGTAGAGAAATAAATAATTGTATCGCACAACGCACATCGCGCGATGAATATTTTTGTTAAATTTTAAATTTAGTTTTTTAATGCTTTATAAGGTTTTTATATTATATGACGAAACTAACAAAGCGCACCTCATATGTAGCAAATGAAACTACAATATATATTGTGTGTTCATAATGGTTTGTTGAAAATATGTTAAGCAACTTTTTCATTATTATATTCTCAATATTAAATATTTTTAATTCAAAAATTTGTCTATTTAAGACATGATAAAATAAATGGAAAGTAAATGTACTTATTTAAGATATTACAATAAGAAATATTAAAGCACAAATTTGTAAAATTTCTTAGGTGTGCACTGCACAGCCTGCGTTCTTAGACGGCACGCCACTGCTGTCAATTAATTAATTAAAAGGAACCTGTTATTTATGGAAAAATAAGAACTCCACGTCATCTAATGAATTTCTTTTTGTGGGAGGTATGTTCCACTAATGACCATGTTTTTTGACATGGCGAAATCAATCAATCGAAACCCGTTTTCATTTGTTGTTGTATGAAGACTGTGTTTACCTGTAGTTGGTTGATATATTGTTACTTGTCCCGCGTTGGCATTAAAGTCGCCTAAGACGATCTCAATATCGTAGCCGGGTGCAGCTCTATATGTTGCTATCAGGTTTTCATAGAACACATCCTTAACCTCTTAAGTGGGCGCATGTACATTGATGAGGGACAAATTGAAAAATTACTGAATTTCTTGCATTACCAAAAACTACTAAACCGGTTCCGAACTCTCTTCTTTTACTACAATCGTTGCCGCTATAATAAAATGTGTATCCTTTTCCTTTTTTTTTAAAGTGTATCAGTAAGTGCTCTTAAAGCACCTTGTCGTAACAAAGTTCTAACATTCCTTGATGCAAGTTTTAAATCAACGTCCTTAAATTTTCGTTGCTTGAGTCGTTGCCGTTTATCATCTCCGATGCGAGTCCGTGTTATTGAATTCATGACTGGTTGTTTTTCCGAAGTTGGTAGTTAACCATACGGCCAACCTACTTAATCATTCTGTAAATTCGTATGGCATTTGCAGGGGTTAATCACCTCTTCCGAAAGCAGTAATAGCGGCGCCACTGATTCGCCGCCGTTACTGTGTAATCTCTGAATCATTAACTAACTATTTTAATCGGAAACTGCTTTCACTCAACACCCCATAGTAATTCTCATACACAGCAGCCAGATTGTCCGCGGCTACTTATTCTTTATTCGTAGCTAACCCATTATGTTATAGACCGTTCCACTATCCGCAACCTGTGGACGAGTTCGGTAGCAACTGGCTTTGCAAGTATGCTATACCCAACATACCATCCGAATCAAAGCTTCATGGCTGCTTAATTACTTGGATTTATGGGATAGGCATGATAACCACATCGTTTGTGAATGTTGCTACGGATGTTCCGTGACATGAGTAGGCACAACTTTATAGTAAATAATATAGATATGGGCCCAAGTTTACTTCTATGTGATACATCTGCCATGATTTATTTCTGTTACTGCGCGCCGGAGCAAAGTATGTAGACAAAGTTTTCACATCTATCTAGTTTTGGTCGCGGATTTCGACCTTATCACTCACCGTTCTGCTCCATGTACCACTTCGTAAATTTAAATTTAAACGTTATTATATCCTGTGGCTCATCTCATTTAAGTGTCGCAGAAATGATATCAGCGCTATTTGAATTTTAATTTTCCACAAATATTTTCGAATTACGATTTCATTAACAACTTTCATAAATTATGTGTCAGAATTTATAGAATATGTTTTGTGGTTGATACTAATTATCCGTTAGAATTCCTTTCGACCCACCATTCACACACAACACAACATAACATCTCATTTTCATCTCATGAATGTCAACCAGAAGCTCTAGTTTCAACTTTGTACACACTCACATCGCCTAACATAGGTCATCTTGTTCGTTGACGTAAACTCTACACAATCCACATTTGTGAGTCATTGAATGTGGACGCGATAAATTATCTGATTTAGGTGAAGGTCTGACATTATAACGTACAAAATAAAACAAGAAAGCGTCGATTTTTCTGACATGAAACTTGTGACTGGTCAACTCACCGTCACAGTCTGTGAATGCTAATTCTTCCCAACACCTTATTAGTCGTAACGAAGGAGTTTAAATCAACATTTTTGGGTAAATTTTAGAACAAACTTTTTAATTAATATTTTTTTAACTAAAATTGAAGTAATTACATTTTTTCGGCGCATTTTGAATCAATAATTTCATATTCAAAGTGTCAATTTTAATTTTACATTCCCTAAAATTTCCATATAATTTTTTAATTTTTGATAGAATTTTCGTCATAATTTATTTGCGAAATTGTTGCCCAATTCATCGTCAGCATTGAAATAATCGCGAATTACAGTTTAACGTATTCTGATTTAGTATTAAAATAAGTCAAGTCGCATTAAGTCATTAAAATATATTTCAGGGAGACTTTGCTGTTCAAGTTCTTCATCTAGTAGTAATAGTAGTGGATCCTGTTGCTCTTGTTGTGGATGTTGTTGTTGTTGTTGTTGTTGTTGGTGCATTTGTAGTAATTGTGGATCCTGTTGTTGTTGTCGTTGTTGTAGTTGTTGTTGTAGTTGTTGTTGTTGTAGTAGTGGATCCTGTTGTTGTTGTTGGTACATTTGTAGTAATTGTGGATCCTGTTGTTGTTCTTGTTGTTGTTGTTGTAGTTGATTGTGGTGCATTTGTAGTAATAGTGGATCCTGTTGTTGTTGTCGTTGTTGATGTTGTTGTTGATGTTGTTGATTTTGTTGTTGTTGATATTGATGTCGATGTTGTTGTAGTTGATGTTGTTGTTGTTGTTGTTGTTGTTCTTGTTGATTTTGGAGTAATAGTGGATCTTGTTGTTGTTGTTGTTGGTGCATTTGTAGTAATTGTGGATCCTGTTGTTGTTGTAGTTGTTGTGGTTGTTGTAGTAGTGGATCCTGTTGTTGTTGTTGGTACATTTGTAGTAATTGTGGATCATGTTGTTGTAGTTGATTGTGGTGCATTTGTAGTAATAGTGGATCCTGTTGTTGTTGTCGTTGTTGATGTTGTTGATTTTGTTGTTGTTGATATTGATGTCGATGTTGTTGTAGTTGATGTTGTTGTTGTTGTTGTTGTTGTTCTTGTTGATTTTGGAGTAATAGTGGATCTTGTTGTTGTTGTTGTTGGTGCATTTGTAGTAATTGTGGATCCTGTTGTTGTTGTAGTTGTTGTGGTTGTTGTAGTAGTGGATCCTGTTGTTGTTGTTGGTATATTTGTAGTAATTGTGGATCATGTTGTTGTAGTTGATTGTGGTGCATTTGTAGTAATAGTGGATCCTGTTGTTGTTGTCGTTGTTGATGTTGTTGTTGATGTTGTTGATTTTGTTGTTGTTGATATTGATGTCGATGTTGTTGTAGTTGATGTTGTTGTTGTTGTTGTTGTTGTTGTTGTTGTTGTTGTTGTTGTTGTAGTTGTTGCTGTTGTAGTTGTTGCTGTTGTTGATATTGTTGTTGTTGTAGTTGGAACATTTGTAGTAATTGTGGATCCTGTTGTTGTTCTTGTTGGGGTTGTTGTTGTTGTTGATATTGTTGTTGTTGTTTTTGTTGTGGATGTTGATGTTGTTGTTGTTGATATTGTTGTTGTTTTTGTAGTTGATTGAGGTGTATTTTTAGTAATAGTGGATCCTGTTGTTGTTGTTGTTGTTGTTGTTGTAGTTGTTGTTGTTGTTGTAGTTGTTGTTGTTGTTGTAGTTGTTGTTGTAATTTTTGTAGTTGTTGTTGTTGATGTTGATGTTGTTGTTGTTGTTGATATTTTTGTTGTTGTCGTTGTTGTTGTTGGTACATTCGTAGTAATTGTGGATCCTGTTGTTGTTGTTGTAGTTGTTGTTGTCGTTGTTGTTGTTGGTACATTCGTAGTAATTGTGGATCCTGTTGTTGTTGTTGTAGTTGTTGTTGTTGTTGTTGTTGTAGTTGTTGTTGTTGTTGATATTGTTGTTGTTGTTGTTGTTGGTACATTTGTGGTAATTGTGGATCCAGTTGTTGTTCTTGTTGTGGTTGTTGTGGTTGTTGTTGTTGTTTTTGTTGTAGTTGTTGTAGTTGTTGTTGTTGTTGTTGTTGTACAGTATTTTCAGGATTTCGACAAACAATTGAATCATTTTCTAAACATTCTGGAATAACATTGCGTCCACTTAGCGGTTGCTGAATATTACCAATTTGCTCATAATTCTGACATTGTGAATTATAAATTGTTCCATTAAATTGATCATTAATTGGGATATTGATTGCTTGCGGATATTCTGACACATTGTTTATTTGTTGTTGGGACAATGGGTACTGTGAAACACCTGATAAACCCGTCTGATTTTGACATCTAAATTGCATCAAATTATTAGATCGGAGCACAGTTTGTCGAACCATGGGATCTGTATTAACGTCGATACCAATTCGATTTGAGTTAATATCATTTTCAATCGAATCAGTATGAGATTGAATGGCATAGTTGCAATCGTATACAATTTGATTACTTGATGTTGCCACATTTACATTTGATGCTGAATTTGAACCGCTGGCATGGTCCCTAATCATATGAATATTTAAGTTTTGCATAGTTCCAAAAGTTCTTTCACATATTGTACATTTATATGGCTTTTCATGTGTATTCATGTGTTGATTTAATGTTTGAGCTGATGAAAATTCTTTTGAGCAATCAATCCATGTACATTTAAGTAACGATTTATTTTCATGCTTGTTCCAAATATGATTATTTAAATCATGAATTTTACAAAACATAGAAGAACAAATATTACATTTAAGTCTTTTTCGAATGTGTTTATTTAAGTCACTTTTTTGTGTAAATGATTGCTGGCACAAATCACATCGAAATGGCTTCACGCCGGTATGGAATTTCATATGTTTATTTAAACTGTCTTGACTTACAAACGTATTCTTACAAATTCTGCATTCTTTTCTATGTTCTTCTTTGTGACTTTTTAAATCGCCATTGTTCGCGAAAGTTTTTCGACAATAGCTGCATTTAATTGACTTATCATTAGTTGGTAAATTACCATCTGCTCCTCGATTATTTTCCGAATTCATTTGAATGTTTATTTTTCTATAATTTTATTATAAATTTTTTGATTATTTTTAAATTATTTCTCGAATTGTTTCGTTTAGAAGTTTATGGAAATTGAATGGAAATTTTAAAATATTATTACCTTACAACGAATGTTTTATATTTCTCTGCAATTAACGATCCTCACACACCAAAATTTGCGATCGAACTAATTGGAATTTTAAATTATAATTCTTAAATAACAGAAAAGAAATGAGTGGGAAAAGTGTTGCCCAATTTAAAAATTTATTTTCCGAAAATTTGGCGGTTTTGTTTCCCAAAATGTTTTAGAATATGTCAAGGGAAAATGGAAAAGTGTTGCCCACGCGCATTAATGTAACGGTAAAAGTGTTGATGCTATCAAATTTGAGTATAATTTTTTATTAAGAATTGATTATTGAGTCGATGTTTGAAATTTATTGTGTTTTATAAAATCAATTTTCTCGATAGTTTTGTTGCCAAATGCGCATTCACCAACGCTGGACATAAACAATTTAAGGTACAATTTGTTGAAATTATAATTAATTAAACTTCCATACACTGCACACACTCCATGCAATCGATTTTGGTATGATAATTTTCGTTCGCTAATGGAATGAAATAACCTAATAGATTTTTGAAGATGTGTCGTTTCAAGCTACGAAACTACTCAAACGTAATCGATATCTTACATACACCCCATTATGGGCTATTAATGAATCATATGGAATAATGGAATTAAGGATAACATATATATCTTTGGACACTGTCACAGGCCGATTTGCGTATTTTGAAATGTAACTGCACCGTAGTAGAGGTGTAAAATTGGGGTAATGGTGTTGCTAGGCGTTCCATTTTTTAGGGGTGGCTTATTTTAAAATTAATATTTTATTCGACGGCTTTATAAAACAATTCTATCGGCAATTGTGTCGGGAGAGTACATTCTTTGGGTACATTGTTTAAAAGTGGACGACTCGATTTGTTTTACGATGACATCTTCATCAGACATTAGTCTGTCGTCGTTCTATTTTCAAAGCTCGATTCAATTCAATCAATTGTTGTTTGTAGCGCTCACCGCAGCAATAGTTTGACCAGCCTTCAACAATTCATAATATTACCACGACCTTCTGGTCGCCCACCAACTACACAGTAAAACCTTCTTTTCATGGATATTGCATTTTGGCGTTCATTTTACTGGTTGACCTGAATTCGGAGTACAATGTTTAGTTCGTTTAGGATTATCAAAATAAATCCATTTTTCATCACCAGTGACAATACGACACAAAAGCGAATTCCTCCTTAGCCGTCTTCCAATCAAAATCTCACACGTGGTAATACGCTTTTCTTTGCTGCTTTCAGTCAATTCGTATTTTCCTTCCTTTTGCATTTTATCCATTGTGTTTAAGCGATTCGAAATGGTTTTCTGACGTAAATTTAATGAATCTGCCTGTTGTTGTTGCGTTGTTGTGCATCGTCTTCATCCAATAATGATTTTGCAATTCCGTTTCTTCAAATTTTTTTTGATTGGTTTTCCACATTCTTTGTCATTCAAAGATCAAAATCATCACTTTTGAATCGTTGAAACCGCTTACGGCAATGATTTTCATGGTAACCATAAGCGTCGTCGAAAATTTTATAACTTTCGGCAGCAGTTTCCTTCCAATTTAACATTAACAATAAACCTCCCAGCAAATCAGTTTTTTCTGGTACAAAACACGTCGATTTTCAACAAACGAAAAAATTATGTTGTTTATACTTTTAGCTCGGAACACAAACTGAATGATAAAGGTATAAAGTGGATACGTTCACAAAAAAATGTTAAGTCCAAACCCTCGCCATTTTCGCCGTTTTCGGCAGCTATATAGATTAATCTCGTGAGCGATCAAATCATATTACTATACCTATTATATTTTACCTAATTTTTCCACATAATTTAAATGGCAATTCATTTTAAGTCGTATTTTAATATTTGACTGCTATTACAATATATTCAATTCATTTTATACTGCCAAAGTCGGTGGTGTGGTGGTAATTGATTTTTTGACATTTAACGACACCGGCGCCAACAGCTTATTATCTATTATATTATTGTACAACAAACACGAAAAAGGATAACAATTTATCCGTGACTTAATATATTGAGGAAAAGCACAGGGGGGGCCGCCGGTGAGAAATACTTACTGTCGTGCACTTGGGGGCACATGCAATGGAAATTATGGTATAAATACTGTGGAGCCGACATGTTTTTCTCCACTATCGTCTTCCTTGTTGGATCATTTTATGGTTACAACTAATGTACTGGGTGCTGTCAAATGGTTTGGCCACATTTCTCTGGGTGGTGGATTAGTGACCATGATATGTTGTTTTGTTCTTATCATATTCCATTTTCACACGACCTGTGCCGTCGGCTGTTTGGTATATGGATTAGAAACATTGTAATTTTGATAATCTAAATGATGACGATGGTATGCAATTATCATGATCGGATATATAGTATCGGGTTAATATTAATGATCCACTTTTCATTCTAAATAATGTCATTCTTCAGCTGCTCAACAAACATATTCTTCTAAGAAAATTTTTGCCCAATAATTCATATGTTCCATATTTATCATTCGGCAATAAGTCTACTTATCGTGGAGCGGGTTATTTCGTATGAGACTTGGAAGATTAGTGAAACTGCGTTGCGGGAGCGGTTACTGATTATTCGAGTACTGGTCCTTCTGATGGGATTGGTTCAATGTTATCACAATTTTCATTCAAAAATGTTAATCAATATGATGTTGTCTTGGCTTTTGAATATTTGCCCTCTAATTCTCTGGGAAGTGATAATATTCAAATGTGGTTGATATTAATGGTGGGGTGCTGCAGCGTTCAATTATGGACCCTCTCCTGTTCTGTTTTTTTTTTATTAATGATCATCCGTGTTGTTTAAATAATGCTAACCGACATGTGTTTGCCGATGATGTCCAGTTATATGCGGATTGTTCTCTGGACTCGATTTTGAGTTGCACGGTTCTCTTGATGCCATTAATTTCTGGATCAGTAATAATGGACTACAGTTGAATGCTTCAAAATCACATGCAATAGACCTGAATCTACATTTTCGTTTGCTTTCTTAAAACTTTGTTCCGGACCGATAGATTATTCGGATCAGTTGAAAACCTTGAGTTTGGTGTTCAATAAAATATATTCTGGTCTTCGGGAATTATGGAAATTTTGCTTACTTAATGCCAGCGGAAATTCGGCGTAGATTGATTGTGGCGTTAATTGTACCTGTATTTTTATGTTGACACGTAGTGTCTGAATAGGCTAAATGTTATGTTCAATGATTACACTCGTTTTGATCACATTTCAGAGTATAATTCTGGTGTTTTGGGATGTCTGTCACTTAACTATTTTTCTTAAATTGCACAAAAATGGAAAATGAAATACAACTGTAAAGGAGACGGTTTGAAAAACCTTATGTTGCCGATAAGTAATTAGTTTTTGATTGGATTTAATTACAGTTATTTTTTTTCCAACTGGAGAAGGTGCTGGAGATGATGCTCCTGAAAATAAAGAAAAAAGAGAAGATTGGCCATTTCACGATATGGTGCATAATTTTGCATCAACCAAAGACAATTACCATCCGCCAATCTTACTAAGCCGTAGCGAAGGCGGTTTTTGAAGCAAATATAGAAAATTTAGATGAAACTTCATTATCATCAACATAATCGTCAGCATCGGCATTATTATCATCATCTAAGCATTCGCAAGAATATTTAGCAGCGCCTTCAACCTCTAGGCTGTCTGCTGAAATGGAATCAGCAACTAGTTGACTTGAAGTTCATATTATAAAATGAGATAAAAAATTAGATAAACAAATGAATGCATTGTTCGGAGTTTTCGGACAAATGGTAGCTGGTGAATACCCAAATACAGATGTATCGCAACTAATTGTACCGTCAGATACCGATTCTGAATGACTTTATTAAGTCAAGTTAACATTAAATATAATTATATTTATAAATATTTGAAATTATGAAAATACAGAGCAACTTCTACTCATCGATTTCCCTTCTCGCCGACTTCCTCTAAAACTCGATTTTTCTAAAATTTACACATTCACCGCCACAGTCTGTGAATACTAATTCTTCCCAACACCTTATTAGTCGTAACGAAAGAGTTTAAATCAACATTTTTGAATAAATTTTAGAACAAACTTTTTAATTAATACTTTTTTAACTAAAATTGAAGTAATTACATTTTTTCGGCGCATTTTGAATCAATAATTTCATATTCAAAGTGTCAATTTTAATTTTACATTCCCTAAAATTTCCATATAATTTTTTAATTTTTGATAGAATTTTCGTCATAATTTATTTGCGAAATTGTTGCCCAATTCATTGTCAGCATTGAAATAATCGCGAATTACAGTTTAACGTATTCTGATTTAGTATTAAAATAAGTCAAGTCGCATTAAGTCATTAAAATGTATTTCAGGGAGACTTTGCTGTTCTTGTTCTTCATCTAGTAGTAATAGTAGTGGATCCTGTTGCTCTTGTTGTGGATGTTGTTGTTGTTGTTGTTGTTGTTGATTTTGGAGTAATAGTGGATCTTGTTGTTGTTGTTGTTGTTGGTGCATTTGTTGTAATTGTGGATCCTGTTGTTGTTGTTGTTGTGGTTGTTGTTGTTGTTGATATTGCTGTTGTTGTTCTTGTTGTGGATTTTGATGTTGTTGTTGTTGTTGATTTTGGAGTAGATCTTGTTGTTGTTGTTGTTGGTGCAATTGTAGTAATAGTGGATCCTGTTGTTGTTGTTGTTGTTGTTGATATTGCTGTTGTTGTTCTTGTTGTTGTTGTTGTTGTTGTTGTTGATATTGTTGTCGATGTTGTTGTTGTTGATGTCGTTGTTGTTGTTGTTGATGTTGTTGTAGTTGATATTGTTGTCGATATTGTTGTTGTTGTTGTTGTAGTTGTTGCTGTTGATGATATTGTTGTTGTTGTTGTTGGAACATTTGTAGTAATTGTGGATCCTGTTGTTGTGGTTGTTGTTCTTGTTGTGGCTGTTGTTGTTGTAGTTGATTGTGGTGCATTTTTAGTAATAGTGGATGATGTTGTTGTGGTTGTTGTAGTTGTTGTTGTTGTTGTTGTTGTTGTTGTTGTTGTTGTTGTTGTTGTTGTTGTTGTTGTTGTTGTTGTTGTTGTTGTTGTTGTTGTTGTTGTTGTTGTTGTTGTTGTTGTTGTTGTTGTTGTTGTTGTTGTTGTTGTTGTTGTTGTTGTTGTTGTTGTAGTTGTTGTTGTTGTTGATATTGTTGTTGTTGTCGTTGTTGTTGTTGGTACATTTGTAGTAATTGTGGATCCTGTTGTTGTTCTTGTTGTGGTTGTTGTTGTTGTTTTTGTTGTAGTTGTTGTAGTTGTTGTTGTTGTTGTTGTACAGTATTTTCAGGATTTCGACAAACAATTGAATCATTTTCTAAATATTCTGGAATAACATTGCGTCCACTTAGCGGTTGCTGAATATTACCAATTTGCTCATAATTCTGACATTGTGAATTATAAATTGTTCCATTAAATTGATCATTAATTGGGATATTGATTGCTTGCGGATATTCTGACGCATTGTTTATTTGTTGTTGGGAAAATGGGTACTGTGAAACACCTGATAAGCCCGTCTGATTTTGACATCTAAATTGCATCAAATTATTAGATCGGAGCACAGTTTGTCGAACCAAGGGATCTGTATTAACGTCGATACCAATTCGATTTGAGTTAATATCATTTTCAATCGAATCAGCATGAGATTGAATGGCATAGTTGCAATCGTATACAATTTGATTACTTGATGTTGCCACATTTACATTTGATGCTGAATTTGAACCGCTGGCATGGTGCCTAAGCATATGAATATTTAGGTTTGGCATACTTCCAAAAGGTTTTTCACATATTGTACATTTATGTGGCTTTACATGTGTATTCATGTGAAGTCTTAATAGTTCAGCTGATGAAAATTCTTTTGAGCAATCAATCCATGTACATTTAAGTAACGTTATATGATTATGCTTGTTCCGAATATGATTATTTAAATCATGTAATGTACAAAACATATCGGAACAAATGTTACATTTATTTCTATTTCGAATGTGTGCATTTAAGTGACAATGTTGTGTAAATGTTTTCTGGCACAAATCACATCGCAATAACTCCACCCCGGTATGGATTTTCATATGATTATTTAAATGCCTTTGAGTTGCAAACGTCTTCTTACAAATTGTGCATTCTCTTCTATGTTTTTCTTTGTGACTTCTTAAATCGCCAATGTTCGCGAAAGTTTTTCGACAATACCAGCATTTAATTGACTTATCATTAGTTGGTAAATTACCATCTGCTCCTCGATTATTTTCCGAATCCATTTCAATGTTTATTTTTCTATAATTTTATTATAAATTTTTTTATTATTTTTAAATTATTTCTCGAATTGTTTCGTTTAGAAGTTTATGGAAATTGAATGGAAATTTTAAAATATTTTTACCTTTCAACGAATTTTTATATTTGTCTGCAATCAACGATCCTCACTCACCAAAAATTGCGATCGAACTAATTGGAATTTTAAATTATAATTCTTAAATAGCAGAAAAGAAATGAGTGGAAAAAGTGTTGTCCAATTTAAAAATTAATTTTCCGAAAATTCTGGAACTTTCTTTCCCAAAATGTTTTAGAATATTTCAATGGAAAAAAGAATGGTATTGATGGTATTCATAAAATTGAAAAAGTGTTGACGTTATCAAATTCAAAAGCACATTATTAGAAATTATTTGTAAATGAATAATTTAATCGGTCAAAAGCGACCGTCGTCGTAAAATCAATACAAAAAATAGATGATTTTTATTCGAATAATTTTTATTGAAATACGCCACGCATTTAAAATCGTTGAATTCGATTGGTATTGCAAATTGCATTCACCCTCACCTTGAAATCATTGTTGATTTTACTGGCACCGAATGTACTATGGCTTAGAATAACGACGCTGAATTTAATTTTGAAACAATTTATTATAGAAAAAACTCATTAAATATAATTTGTTCAGAAAAAACTTCGAATAAACATTTCAAAAATTCAGAATTATTTTGTCATTTTAATTACTTTCTAAGATTTTACTAATTAATTTTCAATTTATTTTCCAGGAAAATATCGTCAAATGTTTTTGAGTTTTGTTAGACTTACGTGTTTCTTCGGTTGCTTGGCGTAAATTCATAGTTACTGAAACTGAAGTCTGGCAAAGGTAATGTGTTTGATGGTGATGGTGATTCGCTAACATTTTCTATTTCATATTCTATAATTGACTGTTGTGGAACAACGTTTTGACCAGATGCATTTTCGAATAACACGCTCACATTTTGTTCGTCTACATTACTGACATTTGCATTGTTTGGAAAAGCATTTTCATAAATTTCATAATTATTTTGAAATTGATTATTATCGTTTTGCCCTTCAGCAAAATATTGTGAATTAAATTGCATTTGTTGATTTGATGATTGCTGAGCATTTTCAAGTTGCCCATAATTTGGTAATTGTGTTTGTTGAAGTGTCATTTGTTGTTGTTCTGCGTAATGGGTGCTTGGTGGTGGTATATTGTCAATTTGCGTTCCATTTTGATGAAACACTTGATCTGTATTACCGTCAATACGAATCTGATTGAAGGTAATATCTTTTTCAATCGAATCAGTATCAGATTGAACGGCATTGTTGTTATCGTATACAATTTGATTACTTGATGTTGCCACATTTACAATTGATGCTGAATTTGAACCACTGACATGGTCCCTAAGCATATGAATATTTAATAGTATCCTGCTTCCAAAATATTTTTCACATATTGTACATTCATATGGCTTTTCATGTGAATTCATGTGTTGTATTAATAGTTCAGCTGATGAAAATTCTTTTGAGCAATCAATCCTTGTACATTTAAGCAACGTTGTGTTTTGATGCTTGTTCCGAAGATGATTATTTAAATCTTGTAATGCACAAAACATAGTGGACAAATAATACATTTACGTCTATTTCGAATGTGTGTATTTAAGTCACATTTTTGTGTAAATGATTGCTGGCACAAATCACATCGAAATGGCTTCACGCCGTCATGGATTTTCATATGAATATTTAAATTGCTTTGTCTTGCAAATGTTTTCTTACAAATTGTGCATTCTCTTCTATGTTCTTTTCTATGACTTATTAAATCGACAATGTTCGCGAAAGTTTTTGGACAATAGCTGCATTTAATTGACTTATCATTAGTTGGTAAATTACCATCTGCTTCTCGATTATTTTCCGAATTCATTTCAATGTTTATTTTTCTATAATTTTATTATAAATTTTTTGATTATTTTTAAATTATTTCTCGAATTGTTTCGTTTAGAAGTTTATGGAACTTGAATGGAAATTTTAAAATATTTTTACCTTACAACGATTGTTTTATATTTGTCTGCAATTAACGATCCTCACACACCAAAAATTGCGATCGAACTAATTGGAATTTTAAATTATAATTCTTAAATAGCAGAAAAGAAATGAGTGGAAATAGTGTTGTCCAATTTAAAAATTTATTTACCGATAATTCTGTAACAATTTGATTACTTGATGTTGCCACATTTACATTTGATGCTGAATTTGAACCGCTGGCATGGTGCCCAAGCATATGATTATTTAAGTTTGGCATACTTCCAAAAGATTTTTCACATATTGTACATTTATGTGGCTTTTCATGTGTATTCATGTGTTGATTTAATGTTTCAGCTGATGAAAATTCTTTTGAGCAATCAATTCTTGTACTTTTTACGTAACGTTTTATTTTCATGCTTGTTCCGAATATGATTATTTAAATCAGGAAATGTACAAAACATATCGGAACAAATATTTCATTTATGTCGTCCATTTCGAGTGTGCAATTTACATGTTACGCCGAAATTCATTGTAAGATATCAATTGGTAAATAGGGTCAGTACTTTTTCGTTTACCCAATATTTTCGCACAGCTACACTGCTCTCGATAGCTAAGACCGGATTGGAAAAAAGAGAGAACCGCGAACAACTCAAATGTCAAAATCGCTTTGCTGCTGATCTTTCTACTTTCTATTTTATTATTAATAGAATTTAAGAATTAATCGAAATTCTATTCGAAAATAGTTGGCTAAACTATTACTAGTATCGATAGACTTTTCCGCACCAATATTAAACCATACATTTTTTTCCTACAATGATTATCATTCTCGCTTTTAAACAATACACTAATATTTCCAAATAGATAGATAAACTCTCACTAGCCTACGATTTTTGCGGAAATATTAAACTGATAAAACTGGAAATGTTTAATGTGATGTGAGAAGAATAAGTGAGCCAGCCTCCATGGACGCTTAAGCATTCTGGGCAGCAACAAACATTGCGCACATCATCGATGTAGCGATCTAACAGGAGATTCGTTATGATTTGATGGATGGATATTGGAGCAAAAGTGTCGGCCACAGCCAAGTGCACCACCACTAAGAAACGGTCGTTCACAGCAAAACGGTACAATTGAGTAGAAACATTACACGATTATGTGGCCAGAAATTCATTATGAATGAAGAAGACACTATTTGCAAGGATTTCACAAAAAAAGTGAATGTATTTTAGATGAACAAAATTCCGGATTTCTCGTGTCATCTGGCCGTATTCGTTGGATCCCATCAAATATTGTGCAAATATTTTCTGTTCTCAAAAATGAAAACCATGCCAATGAAAGAAAAACGGTTTATGAACCGATGTGGCAGCCATCCAAGCAACCGTGACGTGAACCAGATGATAAAGAACATTGCTAACAAACATTGAGTTACTCAAACGTAATCCTATTTCAAAAAACTATTGTAATGCCTTTTTTTTTAGCCCAAAAATTTGCCGTTATTTAAACGACAAACCTTCACGGGCAACGTCCCCATATGTGCTGTCATAGAGAGAGAGAGAGGAGATACACGGCACTGTAAATAGGAATTTCCCCACTACAAATAGATGTGTTTTTTACAAAATCAAGCTAATCCATTAGCGAGAAATCAAAAGATCATTTTTTTTTTGTTGTAATATTAACTTATTTATTTAATCACAATTAGAAAGAAATTACAATATAATTATTATTATAGGAATAAATATGAATTAAATGTTAAATATAATTAATAGTATTAATGTGGGACCCCTTGGTTCGTCAATTCCAAAGTATTTTTTGACTCCAAACCCGCAATCAATACAATATTTAAACAAAAATGTTTGTGTGTTTGGTTTTGTTTTCGTGAAGTGTGTTTTCGGTGTAGTGTGTGGCTCTAGATCGAAGTCATTTGGAAAACTTCTGAATAAACAAAGACAGTTTTTAATTTATTGCCCAATTTTGTCACTTAAAAATTTCAGCCGAAGCAGCGATAATCGAGTTGCTATAATTTTTTCAATATTTAACTATTTATTTACTTACTCCATGGCGTTTTAGTCCAGGTGCGGTTTTAGCCTTCCCAAACACTCTTTTCCAACCTGACCTTATCCGCCACCGATTATTTACCGTTCCGTTAAAGATAAATAAAAATAAAAACCATTGCAACTAAATTAGCAGCCAAATGAAATTTAAGGGTTCTGAAAATGGAATCAATAAATTTGCAAAAGTTATGTTGTGTGTGTGTGTGTGTGTGTGTGTGTGTGTGTATTTATCAACTACATTTTTCTACTTAATATAATATTACTTAAACTATAAAATATTATTTAAATTTCAAAAATTGGCACATAAATTTATAAATGTTAATGAAACGATACGAACGACAATGTATTTGAATGGCGATTTGTGACACAAAACCCTAGTGTGCGAATGTATGGGACCCCTTGGTTCGTCATTCCCAAAGTATTTTTTGACTCCAAACCCATGCAATGCAATTTCTGTAACGTTAGCGTTAACTCTTTATATTTTTATAATAAATAGGGAATGTTTTTTTTTTCTTTTTTTGGTCACCTTGAATCAATCCCATCTCCTTTGTCAAAAAACTAACGAAACCAAAAACAAATAACTATAAAATTATAAAAAAAAAGAGATCGTTCTTGTTTTCATTTTCATCCTCATTTTTAATGTCTTTTTTTTTTTGCGGTACGGATGCGATTTGATCGCTTACAATTATTATTAGTATCATTTATGTGGAGCATTGTATTTATTAAATGTTAAAAAAAATACAAATCTAAAGTTAAAGCTCGGCGTAAAATGTGTTTTTCGGTGACAGATGAACCATATATTTACAAAACACTCGTTTATAATAATAGTTTGTACTTTGTTCCATGTTGTGTACGCGATTAATTTAATTAATTTGTAAATTGTTTCTCGAAAATATTTCCAATAAAATAAAATTATAGAAAAATTATAAAATCATGTGATCGTGTGTGTGTGTGTGTGTGTGTATGTGTGTGTGTGTGTAGGTACAATGTATTTTTTATATACAAAAATGTTGGTTTATCCTTGAGTATTAGCACCCCAAAAACAATGACAGATACACCAAAATAAAAACGAATGGTTTCTAACAAAAGTTTTATTGCTTTCGAATGGGGATGAGGGTTGTCTGATGGTGTCCTTAACTTTATTATTTTATATTTAACCATATTTCTTAAAATGTCAACCCCATTATTTTTGATCCATAATTCCGAAATAGAGATTTTACAATAATAAAACTTAAAATCGTCTGCATCTAAAATTCTAAAATTGTGGCTCAAAGTGAAGCGTTCCCATAAATCAATTTTAGATAAAGTGGATCCTCACACATCCCTACCATTTATTATTTTTCCATTTCTTTTTTTGTATCTGACAGATATTTGGATGTGTCGATTAAAATGCGATGCGTCACACTGTCTAAAACAATGCGGAGCGGGAGGAGGAGGAGGTGGCCTACAAATACTTAATCAGTTTAGCTTATCTTTTTTAGACGAGAGGTATCGTGTATTTATTTATTTATTTATTTTTTTTTTCTTTTGTAGACCTCTCCAAAGTCTCCGTTACGATTCTAAATACTCTAGGTTTCGAAGTGTCAATGTAGTAGTTCAATGGGACCGTGTGTATAAACTGAAAACACAACTAAAATGAGAGAAACAATCTAATATACGAACTATTGATATACCGTGGATATGCGGGATGTCTCAATCATCGACGGCAATGGGAAAACACTAGGTTCTCCGGGTCATTTTGGGTCGAAAATATTCTAAAACATTTTGGACTTGACAGATAACTGGTGCCACACACTCCTACACATTCAAACACACACATATTACCACACATACAAACACGCCCACACACATTAACCGACAAACGCATGTGCACGCATATCATCACAGTTTTTCCCCAAACACAAAGCCTAAAGTAGTTGCTGAAAATATGTTCATTCGGCTGGAATACATAGACAACAAAGCTTTTCAATAGACGGAATCGCTTTAATGTGTACGTTATGGGTTGTGACGAATGTTCTTGGATACTGGCTTCAATACATTGAATCATCTCTTCACGTGAATTAATCACAGTTACATAGATTTGTTTTTGTTAAGGCAACCCCATAAATAGAAATCCTATGGATTTAAGTGTGGAGAACGTGGCGGCCATCATATGGGAGAGGGGGGCCCACCTCTGCCAATCCATCTTTGATCGAGTGGAGATGTGGTGTCCATATGATAGATGCCACAGCTCACTGCGAACGGAATGTTAGATCGTGACTGGCCCGCAAACTTTTATTAAAGATGGATTGGCAAAGGTGGGCCCCCCCCCCCCCTCCCATATGGTGGCCGCCACGTTCTCCACACTTAAATCCATTGGATTTCTATTTATGAGATTGCCTTAAAAAAAAAATCTATTCAACTGTGATTAATTCACGTGAAGGGTTGAGTCAACTTATTGAAGCCAGTGAGAAGAACTTTGCCACAAGCAACAGCAAACACTTACTACCTACTGATTCGGTCTATATTGCTAAAAGTATTGTTGTCTATGTATTCGCGAGCTGAAGGAGCACATTTTCTGCAACTATTTTGTGTTTGGGTAAAACTGTGATGATATGCGTGCGCATGCGTTTGTCGGTTAATGTGTGTGTGTGTGTGGGCGTTTGTATGTGTGGTAATGTGTAGGACTGTGTGGAACCTCTTATTTGTCACGTCCTCATTGTTGGTACTGGGTAAAGCAACAGAACAGATAAAATTTAGCCATAGTGAAAATCAATTTTATACCTACCATCGTTGTAGTTATTTATGAATATCTCTGGAAACATTTGATACCCAAATTGTAATGTTATAGCTTAATCGAAAGCTTATGAATGTGACAAGTTTTTAAATTTATATCGAAAAAAATTTTCCAACTTATACTCGAACAAACTTACAAAATAAAAAATGGCGTTAAACTATTTGTCAACATTCCCTGTAACTATCTGGATAACCACCACATGCCCGAAATGCTTTATGCTTAACGTAAAAATTAAAGATCTCGGTGTGCGGATGCAAACAGTGTATCAAAAATTTAAAATTCGTTAAATTAGTTATTGAAATATTGATCGCAGTTGGGGTGGAAAACAGGATTTAATTGAAAATTTGGTTATTTGCGTGGAACTTCGTGCGTACGTGAAGTCGAAGCGGCCTAAAATGTTATATAATATTTTTTGGACGCAAAATGAGTGAATATAAAACCACCGCCCACCTAGTGTTTTTGTATTGCCGTCGTAAATTTGGAATACCCGGTGTATTGGGCACTATGCGTATGGTGCAACGGTGTGACTGGTTGTTGTATAGTGTAGTGTAGTGTAGTGTAGTGTAGTGTAACACATAAATATATAATAAATATTTGTATTTAAAATGGTATTATAAGTAAAATAAAAAATTAACGTTATTAGTTTTTTTTTTCCTCTATTGTTAAAATTAGAGTTATAAAAAATAAATAAATAATTTGGCGATTGTGATACATTATTCCATACACCCTGTAAATAAATTTTTTTTTTTTGTATTCTTGTGTGTCAGTGTGAGTGTGTGAGTGTGTGAGTGTGTGTGTGTGTGTGTGTGTGTGTAAGTGTGTATATATGTATATATCTCTAACGGTTTTTATAAGCAAAATGCAATGCATTTTTATATTGACTCATCCGCCTCTGCACATACTCACATATATACAATACATTCATATACATGTGTGTGTGTGTGTGTGTATGTGTATACAAATCGACAGTAAGTCCTCCCTATATATTGTATATACATAACATTTACACAATAAAATACCCAAAAACAAACTTTTGGGCATCAATATATAAATTTATACATAACCTACAATATATATATTATTTATAAATAAAGTATCTCTGTAAAATGTAACTATAAAATTTTATAATTATTGTAAATAATAGAGCTTAACTATTTTTTAATAATAAATATGTCATGTTTTTAAATTTTTGTAGTATCTTAAAATTAAATTACCATAATAAATTAAATTACCATAAATTAAATTAAATTAAATTAAATTGTATTAATTATGTATTCTGTGTAATATATATTGATCATCAGCATATGACATTTTGTTTTGACAGTGTCGCCATCTTTGAATACTAAATTTACAACTACAAATTAAATGATCGTCGACGATCGATCGATGCAGACACACGACACCATCTAATATTATTTTGTAAAAAACATAAGGATATGTCATATGGAAGTTGTATGGTACGGTACCAATTCGGCCATTTGGCGGCCAGTGAACAATGAACATGTTACCGTATAATATTTAATGTGTTTTGTCGACCCGACAGCCATCTCAAAACAGTGGCACCGAAACGGTTAAATTGCAAAATGAATGACAGTACAGCGCACGCGTGACATTGTGACAACGCATGCACCTAATTTATATCATAATTAAATTTAAATATTACTTTTTCGATTGATGTTTCGTAAATGTTTAGCAACAAAATCAAACCAATGGAAGTTATGTGTTTTTGGTTGTGTGTGTGTGTGTGTGTGTGTGTGTGTGTGTGTGTGTGTGTGAGTGTTGTATAATTTTCACAATTGTTCCTTAAAACAAAACAGTAACTATATTTTTTATCTGTTTTTGATATGACATTATTTTTTTTTTAAGTTGTTGCATCTCGTAATCTCTTCGAATTTACTAATACAAAACTTAATTTAATTAAGAAATTAATTAAATAAAATAAATCAATTACACAAAAACACAAGTAAAACAAAAAAAAACAAAAAACAAAAAACAAAAAACAAAAAAAAACAAAAGAAAATAACAAAAAACCATTTTACTTTTTTTTCGATGCTAAATGTTTTCGAATATTTTTCTTTACTGCCTTTATAGTTGAAACACTGACGTACTTAATGTCTGTACGTCGGCGCACTGAAAAAAAATTAACAAAAACAACAACAACAATATAAGAATTAATAAAATAAAATAAATTGTTTAAATGTTTTGCTTAACTACAACGCTACTAAAGGCATGCGCAAACGCATCTGTTCATTTTTTGAGAATATTACTAAAACCATATGATATAAATAGAATGCGTTCGAATTTCTACGGATGAGAATGTGCGCATTGATATAAATAGAATGCATTCGGATTTCTACGGATGAGATTGTGCGCAATGATATAAATAGAATGCATTCGGGATTCTACGGATGAGAATGTACGCAATGATATAAATAGAATGCGTTCGGGATTCTACGGATGAGATTGTGCGCAGTAATATAAATAGAATGCATTTGGATTTCTACGGATGAGACTGTGCGCAGTGATATAAATAGAATGCATTAGGATTTCTACCGATGAGAATGTGCGCAGTAATATAAATAGAATGCATTAGGATTTCTACCGATGAGAATGTGCGCAATCATATAAATAGAATGCATTCGGATTTCTACGGATGAGATTGTGCGCAATGATATAAATAGAATGCATTCAGAATTCTACTGTTGAAAATGTGCGCAATGATATAAATAGAATGCATTCAGAATTCTACGGATGAGAATGTGCGCAGTAATATAAATAGAATGCATTTGGATTTCTACGGATGAGACTGTGCGCAGTGATATAAATAGAATGCATTAGGATTTCTACCGATGAGAATGTGCGCAGTAATATAAATAGAATGCATTAGGATTTCTACCGATGAGAATGTGCGCAATCATATAAATAGAATGCATTCAGAATTCTACGGATGAGAATGTGCGCAGTAATATAAATAGAATGCATTAGGATTTCTACGGATGAGAATGTGCGCAATCATATAAATAGAATGCATTCGGATTTCTACGGATGAGAATGTGCGCAATCATATAAATAGAATGCATTCGGGATTCTACGGATGAGAATGTACGCAATGATATAAATAGAATGTATTCAGAATTCTACGGATGAGAATGTGCGCAGTAATATAAATAGAATGCATTAGGATTTCTACCGATGAGAATGTGCGCAGTAATATAAATAGAATGCATTAGGATTTCTACCGATGAGAATGTGCGCAATGATATAAATAGAATGCATTAGGATTTCTACCGATGAGAATGTGCGCAGTAATATAAATAGAATGCATTCGGATTTCTACGGATGAGAATGTGCGCAATGATATAAATAGAATGCATTAGGATTTCTACGGATGAGATTGTGCGCAGTGATATAAATAGAATGCATTAGGATTTCTACCGATGAGAATGTGCGCAATGATATAAATAGAATGCATTCGGGATTCTACGGATGAGAATGTACGCAATGATATAAATAGAATGTATTCAGAATTCTACGGATGAGAATGTGCGCAATGATATAAATAGAATGCATTCAGAATTCTACTGTTGAAAATGTGCGCAATGATATAAATAGAATGCATTCGGATTTCTACGGATGCGAATGTGCGCATAAAATAAAAATTTTTTTGTGAAAAAAAAACGGGCACACAATCTCTTTTCCAATATTGTTTTAAACCAACATTTTTCTGTGCCTCACACGATTTCATAATTATTTTATTTATTTGAACTATTTATTATATGCGTTGAAATATTTAAATGACAGTTGACAGTTAAAACAATACCAATTAAAAAATTAATCGATTATTTAATAGAAAAAATGGGTGCGGGTTGTTTTTCATAAAAAAACGAGCGTTGGGGTCGGAAAAAAATGATATAATTACCGTTGTTACTTGACTGCGTACTTTTATTAGCCGTTCCGGCATCATATACATTATTTCGTTGTTCCAATTGATTCTGAAGTAGTTCACCACTAAATGAACGGATCGGCTGCATTTGGCCGCCACCAAAGTTTCCTTTAACATTTCTATTGCGAACATTGTTTTCTATACAAAACATTAAAACTTTTAATCTTTATATTCCAAAGAACTCAACAAAATTAATAAATAAATATTAGTAAAATTATTTTTATACTTTTTCGAATAGCAGCACAAACATTTTGTGGCCGTTCAACTGTCAAGGTGTTCTAAAATAATATTTGGAAAATAGAATAATATGAAATTTAATTTTTAATAAGTTTTTAATGAAATTCAATAGTAAACAATAAAATATAAAAAGTCCTTTAAAATGTATAGCTTCCAGTTAACATTGGCGGCCATAGTGTGTTGATGAATTACACAACACTAGCCGGGGCATCCACAAGCTGATCTAAATAATTATCTGATGTTCAATGAAATTTGTTGGATTGGAACAGGAGGACACGAAACTATTAATAGTGTTATCCATCGTGACACACACACACACACACACCCAGACACAGTCTTTTATATTCACACGTGTGGATCATATCGAAACCATTTGTGAGAGAAATGCCAGTTAATTTTCCATATTTTAAGAATTTGTTATCAAATAACAATTATAGTATTAAGTTAAGCTAAGTTAAGGTGAAGTGTAGCGGCGGAAAATTTTCCTATAAACATTTGATTTTAAAATTTAAATTATTTCTAATACAATTTTTTATTTGGTGTGTCAACTATGGGCGATAATAAGAATTTAAGAAATCCAATTGATTATCTAATTAAATTTAATGATTGGCGTTTAGAATTGGGATTGTACAGAATCAATTTAATAAAGGCAACGCAATGTTCTAGCCAAATAAGTTGTGTGATGGCCTGGCATATCTTTACACACCACTGCGTTGTATCATGGAAACAAGGAAACGGTGATGTAAACCATTGAACTATTGTGTAGGCAATAATCAATGACAGTGATAGTGTGAAAGCCACCCATACATATGTGGTGGTGGTGGGTATCGGAAAAGTTACATTAAGCTGTGATGTTTGTCAAAATTCGTTGAAATCAATGTTGGCGGCAGGGTCGTGACTGCTTAGAAACAGAATGTTTGCTATGGATAGAGTTGCGTGTGTGTTCAAAATTCCAAAATGTATGGGAACAGTCTAAGTAGTAATCCACAATACACTTATGGCCGAAGGTATTGTTGGTGAAGTGTTCACCGCATGTGAAACGCGGTTAACTGCAATTGACATTGGCATTAAAATTAGTCAAATACATATCGAAGTGTTTCAAAGTGAATCGAATCAAACCGGACAAAATGATTTACCCAAACCATTTAATAATTTTAGTATTAGAATTGTGTATTGTTTTTTTGTCTGAATATTGGAGTTGTACGGGAAATTCCATTTTTTTGTCATTTATTCAATTTTCTACTGCGTTGGTTCTTTGTTACGTGGATTGTTAGCGGTGTGGATGTGGCTTAAAAATAAAAATTTTGGATCAATTATTTTTTTATTCATTTCTATTTTACCTACCCCATTGTCATAATAATATTTTATTTCGGCTTTTATTTTGGCTGAACCCAATTTTATGTTCGACATTATTCTTCTTTGTTCAACAATATTGGTTCCACCTTTAAATTTAATACAGCAATATCTAAAAAGATTTTTTAACAATTAACAGAAAATAAATCTAGTCATTGTGTGTGTGTGTGTGTGTGTGTGTGTGTGTGTGTGTATAAATAATGATGTACTAAACAATTAGATGTTGTATTGATTGGATGACAATGAATTAAATTATGTTAAAGAAATTAGTGTAAGAAATAATTTGATGGCAACTCATATTGGAAATTATAAGAAATTGAAAGATTCAGTAATGTGAATTCAAAGTGATAATAATTTATGGTTATAATTGTGTGTGCAGATAAGTTAGAGAGAGACAAATAAAAATAATAATAATAATAATAATAATAATAAAAATGTAACATAAATAATTAGGTTAAAAAAACATACTGTGGATATTTTGATTTATCAAAATAAATCTTATCAATCATTGACGAATACGATTGCACAATATTAATGTTTAGCAATGGATTAGGAAATTTTAACAATATCATTGCAGTTTTTTGTCCTGTACACACATTATCTTCAATGGACAAAGCTTTTAATGCATCTTCTCTATTCCATCCTTGAATTGTAAAAACCGTTGGTGGTGGTGGTGAAGCGCTACCATTTACATTCGAAGTACCAGCAACACTGTAGTTATTTGATGGCAAATTAATACCATATTGTGCCAATGCATCACCGCTATTAGCATATGAAAATGAACCAACATGATATCCATTACGTCTACCATTTACCATTAAATGATCATTTAGGAATGATGGTGATGGTGATGGCGACGACGACGACGACGACGACGATGATGATGATGATGATGATGATGATGATGATGATGATGATGAGGATGATGAAAATAATGGTGATGGTAGTATTGATGATTCCATGTCTGCCAATGATCTTCCACGGTCAGACAATAATGAATCAAAATAATCACCCGGTGTATTTAAATCCTGATGATAGGACCATAATGTACCACTAACATCGGCTCTGGCTGGTGTTTGGCGTGTAGACAACAATTTATTATAATATTCTTTTTCCTTTCGACCATATATTTCTGGATTGTCTGCCCACATTGGACCTCTAACCATCCGGTTACCATTAGCCGCACCACTAGCCTCACCACTGCATTGTGGTACATCGTCATTCAAAAAATTTGGCATGCTAAAAATTTTAAAAATCCATTAAAAAATTTAAATCAATACTTTTATTTGATGAATAATATCTTCAATGTACAATATATTTAAAGGAGATTTTTGTTTTTCGCGACGCATGCGCTTTTATGATGTTTGCAACAACAACAACAACAACAAACACAAAAAACCAAATGATTTTTTAGTTTCTTAAAAAATCGATAAAGTATCAAAACAAAGCAATACAAATAAATAAAGTAAACCCTCTGATGGATAAAATTATTTCTGTTGTTTATGTTTAAAATTGATAGATTTCGATATTCATTTTCATATATCCGGTCATTGTGAACCGACCAATTAACGTATTACAATTTTTTTTTTCTCTCTCTTTATTATTACTGTTGTTGTTGTTGTTGTTGTTGTTGTGTGTTATTGTGTGCCATTTTGGAAAAGTATTGCCTTGTTGTGTACACTTTTGTGATGAAAATGAAAATAAATAGCAACGCATATTTTTTTGCGCACCACACCTTTGTTACGATATTCATGTTCTATCGCAAAGAATTTTCTTCAAGGACAAATGAAGAACATAGTGCGTGTGTGTGTGTGTGCGAGTGTTGAATATATTTTATGGTATGATGATAATTTTCCATATTTTCTGTGTGGCCAAAAAAATTACAAAAAATGTAAGTTCAACCACAATTATTCATTCAATTATTAATATTTGGACAACAATTTTAATAATTCACAAAAAGGAAAAATTAATATCTGACAAAGAAAAATGTAAATGAAACGCACCACAACCCACCACCCCCCACCCACTCACGCATCGACTAGAAATTACCCTGGATTTTTTTTTCACAAAGCAAAATCACACACACACACACACATATTTTTTCTAATGCGATTTAATTAATTAATTACTGAATTTTGAAAAATAATATTAAAAAATTTTCCATGCAATTTGCTTACGTGAAAATTTCGATGAAAATTGCAAATTAGGCGTTATTTAATTTAATAAATAAAACTACTTTTGTCGGAACAGTTGTTTGCCGTGTGTCACCTTTACTGCTACTAACCACTTTTTAGTTTTTCTCTTTTGATTTTGGTCGGTATGTACTCTTAATAAAAATACCAAATGCCTATACACGAATGACTATGTGTCACGACACCAACACCAGATCATCACCGACACATACATATGCAGAGTACAAGCGTTGTCGAGCACTGCCATTTTTCCAAAACAGTATGTTCCAAATAGTAGTACAGTCGGTTTTTGACAATGATTTTCCTCCCCGTAGCGCATGAAAAACCCAAATGCCGTATGTTTTGTGCGTTATAAAAGTGTACGACGGACGACACAATAAAAAAATATGGGTTGTTGGATGGGCATTAAAAGGCGATTTGTCAAAACAACAGCACTTGTTCGATTACATATTTTTTATTGCGCATGATCGTGTACACAAATGTAAAACTTGAATGTATAGAATATGTGTATCGGTATGAAATGGTCGAAATGGTTTATGGCCAAAGCCAAATATTTTTTAGTGTACAATGAAATATCTTTGTCTTAAGTCAATGGACAATTTGTGATCGTAACACAATGGATGAGCCGAGATCGATGTGGAAGCAAAAATTCGTTTCGTATGAATTGAATGAGTGAAGCAAAATGATGAGCGAGATAAAAATTGGTTTGTGGTAATGAAAATTATTTTTTCCAGACAAAAAAAACCGTCACCTCATACCGATGCACCTATTAAACATATTATCGATTTGTTTTTTAGGAAATTTTCTACATCGACGCAATTCTAATTTTGATGTTAAATGAAAATTTGATGGATGCGATGATGGAAAATTTGGCGATGATTTTGTTCAATAATTAAATAGTTATTAAAATTTTTTAATAAATTTCTGATTTTTATATTATTTTCATTACAACATATCACGCAAAATGCATCGCATCCACCCAATCCACATAAGGATGTTAACATTATATTGAGACATAAACCCATATAGATGTGTGTGTGTGTGTGTGTGTGTGTGGGGTGTGGTGTGGTGTGAGGATGGTGTGTTCAACTTTCTTCATGTAATGCTTTTTTCCCGTATAGCTTTCATTATCAGAGCTTTGACCACATTTTGTGATGGCTCCTATGTTCCTTTCCCACCTAAAACATGCTTTCGTATAATATATGAATGGTAAGAAATTGGTGTGAATCTCTGACGGCAGTGTTTTCATGAGGTAAAAAAATATTCGAATAGAATTGTTTTTGATTATTAGGAATATGTAACATCATCGCATCATCTAATTTGGGGCACCGTAGTAGCACTTCAGCAACATAAGCATGAAGAGTACGCTAATCACGGAGTAGTTTTTAATGATGGTGAACATTTTTTCAATTAAGACTATTTAGCGATGCGACAGAGCGTGCATAGAAGTTAAAATTGCATAAATTGTGGTATATAAATATATATCTCTGGGTCACCAAAAACGTATCCGGTGAAGCTCTCCACAATTAACTGTGATCGAGAAATGATGAGACAAAATATGGGATTTTTTAAATATATGTGAATTTGATTCAAAGCATGAAACGATTTGATGGCCATACGAATTTGTATAAGGAGAGCATAATCTCCAGTCAATAGTTGTTCTAGAATTTTTTTCTGGTGTATTGTAGAAGTTAAAATTCATAATCTCCAGACAATAGTTGTTCTAGAATTTTTTCTGGTGTATTCTACAAGTTAAAATTCATAATCTCCAGAAAATAGTTGTTGTAGAATTTTTTTCTGGTAAATTCTAGAAGTTAAAATTCATAATCTCCAGGCAATAGTTGTTCTAGAATTTTTTTCTGGTGTATTCTACAAATTAAAATTCATAATCTCCCGGCAATAGTTGTTTTAGAATTTTTTTCTAGTGTATTCTAGAAGTTAAAATTCATAATCTCCAGGAAATAGTTGTTGTAGAATTTTTTTCTGGTAAATTCTAGAAGTTAAAATTCATAATCTCCAGGAAATAGTTGTTGTAGAATTTTTTTCTGGTATATTCTAGAAGTTAAAATTCATAATCTCCAGGAAATAGTTGTTGTAGAATTTTTTTCTGGTATATTCTAGAAGTTAAAATTCATATTCTCCAGACAATAATTGTTCTAGAATTTTTTTCTGATGTATTCTACATGTTAAAATGCATAATCTCCCGGCAATAGTTGTTCTAGAAATTTTTTCTGGTGTATTCTACAAGTTAAAATTCATAATCTCCAGGAAATAGTTGTTCTAGAATTTTTTTCTGGTGAATTCTAGAAATTAAAATTCATAATCTCCCGGCAATAGTTGTTTTAGAATTTTTTTCTGGTGTATTCTACAAATTAAAATTCATAATCTCCCGGCAATAGTTGTTTTAGAATTTTTTTCTAGTGTATTCTAGAAGTTAAAATTCATAATCTCCAGGAAATAGTTGTTCTAGAATTTTTTTCTCGTATATTCTAGAAGTTAAAATTCATAATCTCCAGGAAATAGTTGTTCTAGAAATTTTTTCTGGTGTATTCTACAAGTTAAAATTCATAATCTCCAGGAAATAGTTGTTGTAAAATTTTTTTCTGGTATATTCTAGAAGTTAAAATTCATAATCTCCAGGCAATAGTTGTTCTAGAAATTTTTTCTGGTGTATTCTACAAGTTAAAATTCATAATCTCTAGGAAATAGTTGTTGTAAAATTTTTTTCTGGTGTATTCTAGAAGTTAAAATTCATAATCTCCAGGTAATAGTTGTTTTAGAATTTTTTTCTAGTGTATTCTAGAAGTTAAAATTCATAATCTCCTGACAATAATTGTTCTAGAATTTTTTTCTGGTGTATTCTACAAGTTAAAATTCATAATCTCCAGGCAATAGTTGTTCTAGAATTTTTTTCTGGTGTATTCTAGAAGTTAAAATTCATAATCTCCAGGTAATAGTTGTTCTAGAAATTTTTTTCTGGTATATTCCAGAAGTTAAAATTCATAATCTCCAGGAAATAGTTGTTGTAGAATTTTTTTCTGTTGTATTCTAGAAGTTAAAATTCATAATCTCCAGGAAATAGTTGTTCTAGTAATTTTTTCTGGTGTATTCTACAAGTTAAAATTCATAATCTCCAGGCAATAGTTGTTCTAGAATTTTTTTCTGGTGTATTCTTCAAGTTAAAATTCATAATCTCCAGGAAATAATTGTTCTAGAATTTTTTTCTGGTGTATTCTACAAGTTAAAATTCATAATCTCCAGGCAATAGTTGTTCTAGAATTTTTTTCTGGTGTATTCTATATGTTAAAATTCATAATCTCCAGGAAATAGTTGTTGTAGAATTTTTTTCTGGTGTATTCTAGAAGTTAAAATTCATAATCTCCAGGTAATAGTTGTTCTAGAAATTTTTTCTGGTATATTCCAGAAGTTAAAATTCATAATCTCCAGGAAATAGTTGTTGTAGAATTTTTTTCTGTTGTATTCTAGAAGTTAAAATTCATAATCTCCAGGAAATAGTTGTTCTAGAAATTTTTTCTGGTGTATTCTACAAGTTAAAATTCATAATCTCTAGGAAATAGTTGTTGTAAAATTTTTTTCTGGTATATTCCAGAAGTTAAAATTCATAATCTCCAGGCAATAGTTGTTCTAGAATTTTTTTCTGGTGAATTCTAGAAATTAAAATTCATAATCTCCAGGCAATAGTTGTTTTAGAATTTTTTTCTGGTGTATTCTACAAATTAAAATTCATAATCTCCCGGCAATAGTTGTTTTAGAATTTTTTTCTAGTGTATTCTAGAAGTTAAAATTCATAATCTCCAGGAAATAGTTGTTCTAGAAATTTTTTCTGGTGTATTCTACAAGTTAAAATTCATAATCTCTAGGAAATAGTTGTTGTAAAATTTTTTTCTGGTATATTCCAGAAGTTAAAATTCATAATCTCCAGGCAATAGTTGTTCTAGAATTTTTTTCTGGTGAATTCTAGAAATTAAAATTCATAATCTCCAGGCAATAGTTGTTTTAGAATTTTTTTCTGGTGTATTCTACAAATTAAAATTCATAATCTCCCGGCAATAGTTGTTTTAGAATTTTTTTCTGGTGTATTCTAGAAGTTAAAATTCATAATCTTCAGGAAATAGTTGTTCTAGAATTTTTTTCTGGTGTATTCTAGAAGTTAAAATTCATAATCTCCAGACAATAATTGTTTTAGAATTTTTTTCTAGTGTATTCTAGAAGTTAAAATTCATAATCTCCTGACAATAATTGTTCTAGAATTTTTTTCTGGTGTATTCTACAAGTTAAAATTCATAATCTCCAGGCAATAGTTGTTCTAGAATTTTTTTCTGGTGTATTCTAGAAGTTAAAATTCATAATCTCCAGGAAATAGTTGTTGTAGGATTTTTTCTGGTGTATTCTACAAGTTAAAATTCATAATCTCCAGGCAATAGTTGTTTTAGAATTTTTTCTAGTGTATTCTAGAAGTTAAAATTCATAATCTCCAGGAAATAGTTGTTCTAGAATTTTTTTCTGGTGTATTCTACAAGTTAAAACTCATAATCTTCCGGCAATAGTTGTTCTAGAAATTTTTTCTGGTGTATTCTAAAAGTTAAAATTCATAATCTCCATGCAATAGTTGTTCTAGAAATTTTTTCTGGTGTATTCTACAAGTTAAAATTCATAATCTCCAGGAAATAGTTGTTGTAGAATTTTTTTCTAGTGTATTCTAGAAGTTAAAATTTATAATCTCCTGACAATAATTGTTCTAGAATTTTTTTCTGGTGTATTCTACAAGTTAAAATTCATAATCTCCAGGAATAAGTTGTTCTAGAATTTTTTTCTGGTGTATTCTACAAATTAAAATTCATAATCTCCCGGCAATAGTTGTTTTAGAATTTTTTTCTGGTGTATTCTACAAGTTAAAATTCATAATCTCCAGGAAATAGTTGTTGTAGAATTTTTTTCTGGTGTATTCTACAAATTAAAATTCATAATCTCCCGGCAATAGTTGTTTTAGAATTTTTTTCTGGTATATTCTACAAGTTAAAATTCATAATCTCCAGGAAATAGTTGTTGTAGAATTTTTTTCTGGTGTATTCTACAAATTAAAATTCATAATCTCCCGGCAATAGTTGTTTTAGAATTTTTTTCTAGTGTATTCTAGAAGTTAAAATTCATAATCTCCAGGAAATAGTTGTTCTAGAATTTTTTTCTGGTGTATTCTACAAGTTAAAACTCATAATCTTCCGGCAATAGTTGTTCTATAATTTTTTTCTGGTGTATTCTACAAATTAAAATTCATAATCTCCCGGCAATAGTTGTTTTAGAATTTTTTTCTGGTGTATTCTAGAAGTTAAAATTCATAATCTTCAGGAAATAGTTGTTCTAGAATTTTTTTCTGGTGTATTCTAGAAGTTAAAATTCATAATCTCCAGACAATAATTGTTTTAGAATTTTTTTCTAGTGTATTCTAGAAGTTAAAATTCATAATCTCCAGGAAATAGTTGTTGTAAAATTTTTTTCTGCTATATTCTAGAAGTTAAAATTCATAATCTCCAGGCAATAGTTGTTCTAGAATTTTTTTCTGGTGTATTCTACAAGTTAAAATTCATAATCTCCAGGAAATAGTTGTTGTAGAATTTTTTTCTGGTATATTCTAGAAGTTAAAATTCATAATCTCCAGGCAATAGTTGTTCTAGAAATTTTTTCTGGTGTATTCTACAAGTTAAAATTCATAATCTCTAGGAAATAGTTGTTGTAAAATTTTTTTCTGGTGTATTCTACAAATTAAAATTCATAATCTCCCGGCAATAGTTGTTTTAGAATTTTTTTCTGGTGTATTCTAGAAGTTAAAATTCATAATCTTCAGGAAATAGTTGTTCTAGAATTTTTTTCTGGTGAATTCTAGAAATTAAAATTCATAATCTCCCGGCAATAGTTGTTTTAGAATTTTTTTCTGGTGTATTCTACAAATTAAAATTCATAATCTCCCGGCAATAGTTGTTTTAGAATTTTTTTCTAGTGTATTCTAGAAGTTAAAATTCATAATCTCCAGGAAATAGTTGTTCTAGAATTTTTTTCTCGTATATTCTAGAAGTTAAAATTCATAATCTCCAGGAAATAGTTGTTCTAGAAATTTTTTCTGGTGTATTCTACAAGTTAAAATTCATAATCTCCAGGAAATAGTTGTTGTAAAATTTTTTTCTGGTATATTCTAGAAGTTAAAATTCATAATCTCCAGGCAATAGTTGTTCTAGAAATTTTTTCTGGTGTATTCTACAAGTTAAAATTCATAATCTCTAGGAAATAGTTGTTGTAAAATTTTTTTCTGGTGTATTCTAGAAGTTAAAATTCATAATCTCCAGGTAATAGTTGTTTTAGAATTTTTTTCTAGTGTATTCTAGAAGTTAAAATTCATAATCTCCTGACAATAATTGTTCTAGAATTTTTTTCTGGTGTATTCTACAAGTTAAAATTCATAATCTCCAGGAAATAGTTGTTGTAGAATTTTTTTCTAGTGTATTCTAGAAGTTAAAATTCATAATCTCCAGGTAATAGTTGTTCTAGAAATTTTTTCTGGTATATTCCAGAAGTTAAAATTCATAATCTCCAGGAAATAGTTGTTGTAGAATTTTTTTCTGTTGTATTCTAGAAGTTAAAATTCATAATCTCCAGGAAATAGTTGTTCTAGAAATTTTTTCTGGTGTATTCTACAAGTTAAAATTCATAATCTCTAGGAAATAGTTGTTGTAAAATTTTTTTCTGGTATATTCCAGAAGTTAAAATTCATAATCTCCAGGCAATAGTTGTTCTAGAATTTTTTTCTGGTGAATTCTAGAAATTAAAATTCATAATCTCCAGGCAATAGTTGTTTTAGAATTTTTTTTGGTGTATTCTAGAAGTTAAAATTCATAATCTCCAGGAAATAGTTGTTCTAGAATTTTTTTCTGGTGTATTCTACATTTAAAATTCATAATCTCCAGGAATAAGTTGTTGTAGAATTTTTTTCTGGTGTATTCTACAAGTTAAAATTCATAATCTCCAGACAATAGTTGTTCTAGAATTTTTTTCTGGTGTATTCTACAAGTTAAAATTCATAATCTCCAGGAAATAGTTGTTGTAGAATTTTTTTCTGGTATATTCTAGAAGTTAAAATTCGGCTGGTAGTTCTACAATTTCCTTCTGGTGTGCTCTAAAAGTTCAAAATTCATAATCTCCCGACAATAATTGTTTATAAATTTCTTTCTGGTGTTTGCAAAAAATTAGAATTCAATGTTTGAGACAATTTATCAAGAATCTTGTACGAAAGATGTGTATCGCATGGCGGCAATAGTATTCCATGAATTTCTCTGGGATGCCGTTAACAAGTTAAAATGTTTTGTCGCTTATTGTGCCAACAGATCCAAAGAATAGATAACATTTTCACATAGTCAATATGACTTAATACGATAGATAGATAGATAGCATGGAATTGGCTGGTCTATGCCAAACTGACAATCATCAATTATAATTTATTTTAAAAATCATAATAATAAAATGAAATAAGTAATTTATTATTGTATCCTTTTATTCGGTCCTTATATTAATCCGTACAGTTATACATTTGTAATGGATATGAAACCGGTACATTATAGTTACAACCTGTTCGTCGTCAAGGATTATCCATTCATTTAATTTTCATGTTTCTATTGTATTTTGGAATAACATTGTATTTTCCTATGACGGAAATTTTATAATATTTATTTTGTAACATATTTAGCGTATCTCTATTGAAAAAAGGAAAAAAAAACCAAAAAAGGTTACCATTTGATATGGCAAAAAAAAAAAGAAAAGGGTTTGGTATTATTGTTATGATAAATTGGTATGAAAAAGAACACACACACACACACACACACACACAGGGATATAATAAATTATCACAAGTTAAAATATCAAAGAGATATACACATTTTCAACACAATAACGTGCACCTTTTACAATATAATATTTTATTTATTTATTTAATGACCCTTATCTGACTCACTGGAACGAATTGAATGAAATGTATACGAAATATATTTATATATAAACAAACAATAAATAAACAAAATAGGGGTAGTTTTTTTTTAGAGTTTTTATTTTCTGATTATTATTATTATTATTATTAATACGCCATCACTTAAAAATAAAAATATTATTAAAGATTTTTCAACTCTCAATATTATTCGGTGGTGTTAAGTTTTTTGGCTTGATTGATGCATAGCAAAAAAAAATGTTTGGTGGTGTGCCACGGGGTTTTCGTACACAGTAAGTTTTACCGTGAATTGGAAGCATCGCGCATATGGGTGCCATACGCAGTATGTTGTTGGGTATGATCAACGTTCAGACACTATTCGGACTACACAATTCGTTGAGTCTCGTAACACAAAGACGTACGCTACAAGTCCTCCATATAAACGTAGACGATAATTTTAGTGGAGGCACAGAAAACTATCCGGCGAAAACTTATTTCGAAAAAATGCTAATCACTCCATGAAACCAGAACCGTTGAACATGAATCGCGAACAAATGATAGATGGTTATTTTTTTGAATCTACACTGTTACCACACACCAAAATTTTAAGCTACTGTTACAGATGGTTAGAAGTTTTCCAAGCGTCTTCGCGTTACTGCTGTCGCCTACACATCGATTTTTTCGGAAAGTGTTGTGAAATCTTACCCCCCCCCCCCCTCCACCCTCCCACCCAGGATTGATAGTGTTTGTGCAAACAGACCACAATTAAATGTGACATTTTTAATTTAAAGTTTCAACACAATACTGTGTCTTTGCCAATCGCAATTAAATCAATCGAATAGTATTGAAAAAATACAAAATATTTAATTTCGGGTGGATAAAATCGAATTGGTAAAAATTCCGAAAACATATAAAAAATCAGAAAATAATTGGCTATTAAAAATTGATTTTTTTTCTATTGTAATTCAATTAATTGAAGAATATTATTTGGTTCCAATAAATAGGGTATTGAGTGTATTTATGTGTGTGTGTGTGTGTGTGTGTATAAAAATAAAAAGGTATATAATTTAATAGTTACGATAAGCGGTGGCAGGGCGACAACATATTTTATTAAGAACACGTGTCACACACGTGAATTTAACCATGTCAATTATTTATAATTTTATATTTATTTGTCTGGTATATGTGTGTGTGTGTGTGTGTGTGTGTGTGTGTGTGCGCAGGGTGGGCCGCAGTCCATACTATCCTAACAACCTTTTAAAGTACTTATATGAAATTCATTCAAAATCTAAATAGATAGAATAGCATTCTTAATTTTAACTGCATTTGTTTGCGAATCTATACATGCATTTAAGGCATATGGTAATTTGAGGTGTCACACTACATTCATGAACACCCTGTTCACACACATTTCAATACATATCATTTTAGTGGTAAATTAACATCATAATTGACCACTTTTTTGCATTTAACAAAATACATTGTTAGGGGTTTACAGAGCTTTTTGTTTGCCGTCTGTGCCTGTGACTGACCATTAATTTTCAATAAAATTTGTAGGGTTTTTTTTTTGATCCATCTGACCAACACGTTCACCTAACATTATTCGGAAAACAATGTGACCAACGGAAAGAGCCGCCCGACGAACAATATCAACGATTTATTTCTATTAATTATCAATATAAAGCGTCAGGCACAATTGCTTCGGATAACTGAACAAAGGATACACTCCGTCGTCACGTATTTGATTTGTTGCGTTACCGAAAACCTAAAAATGGCTGCAGACGATGATGCAATTGGTCGCGAAAGACACCTACCGCTAAATGCAATGAACTGTGATATTAAATTTAGCATAAAATTCTAGATTGGAAGACGTTTGCTGTTGTGCAGATTGGGTTTCACAGAGTTGCAGCTGGTTAAAAACGGCATTACATATTTGTATTTATAATAGGAAATTAAATTAATTGAATATATTGTAATTAAATAAATAAATAAAACTAATCTAGATTAAAAGGCATTCAAATTATAGCTAATAATAATGTAGACACATTCCACATTCACAGAGTGTGATACCGATGATGATAACACACTGTTTCTTCTTGAACGTTTAACTAAAGTACACAAATATTGTAATATAAACATTCGAGTCATTGAATCCCTCTTGTACATTTCGTTTTTCTAATGGATTTGTTGTGTTGTGCCAACGCAGATCAAAGCCACTGTATTGGAGATTTTCGGGCTTTATTAAAACATATCGTCCAATTTATCTTTGAGTTCAAAAATCACCCTGTCCCAAATTAAAGAAACTGCGATGAATAACAATTAATAAATCAATTGTATTGACCGTAATTATATAATTGTATGGGGTGGGGTGGGGTGGGGAGGGGGGAGAGGTGGTTCAAAAAAATGAAAACAAAACATTATCCTTAATTTAACCTCCACACAAATGTTCCACTATATTTACACGCATACCGACAGATAGACGAGGAAGCTATGCGGTGTGATGACCGCAACATCAAATTCAATTAAAATTTTTAATTAACATGCACACACACACACACACATACTCACACACAACCACCCATTGTTAGGGGTATTTGTAAAATAAATAACTATGTTTTATAATTAAATGAAAATTCTGAAGCCAAGCACAAACAAAACACAAAAGTTTTTCACAATTTTATATGTTTTTGAAATGTGTGTGTGTGTGTGTGTGTGTGTCTAAAATATATATATATGCGTGGGCGGTTCACAATGAAAGGACGACAATTATTTTTATTGCTGATCCAAATACCGGCTGATATAAAAACCAGTTACAAAAATGAGGTGTCTATTTGTCTGTGTTCATTCGGAAAAAATTCGAGCCCAAGAAAATACACCGTTGCGTTCGTAAACTAACCAAACTAATTTTATATGGATTAAGGATGGTAAAATGCCGTCTATTAGCTGGTGCCGGATTGACTGTTATGAACCGATGTCATCGACTATCAAAAGTACAACATCTGTGGATGACGATGTGTCGGTCGTTAACGTTGTTTGTCGTGTCGTCGTTTAAACGAACAAAGAACTGTTTTAAAATTGGGGCCGTACGAATCGTTATGGATCGTAGGAAAATTGTAAAGGATTTGGTCCAAAAATTAATCAACATTTTTATAACGTTACAAAACCAAATGATAATAATGCAAACTTTTTCGGAAACAATTCATAAGTTTTTGTTAAAGTGAAGCAGATGGAAACATTGTGTGTTCAATGTGAATCAGAAAGTAACAGTTAAATTGTACAATGGGACGATGCGGTGGGGTACGGTAGATGAGGTGGACGCGAAAGAAGGTAAAAATTAATTTACTGTTTTTACGAATATCAAAAGACAGGCAATCGACGATTATTTCGAATGATAATCCAATTAATTTGCTTGAACTTCGAACGAAAGTAAAAACCAATGATTTCAATCAATTGATACAGACATTCGGATAGTGGGACGATGCGGTGGGGTACGGTAGATGAGGTGGACGCGAAAGAAGGTAAAAATTAATTGACAGTTTTTACGAATATCAAAAGACAGGCAATCGACGATTATTTTGAATGATAATCCAATTAATTTGATTGAACTTGGAACGAAAGTAAAAACCAATGATTTTAATCAATTGATGAAGACATTCGGATAGTGGGACGATGCGGTGGGGTACGGTAGATGAGGTGGACGCGAAAGAAGGTAAAAATTAATTGACCGTTTTTGCGAATATCAAAAGACAGACAATCGACGATTATTTTGAATGATAATCCAATTAATGTGCTTCAACTTCGAACGAAAGTAAAAATCAATGATTTCAATCAATTGATGAAGACATTCGGTTAGTGGGGTACGGTAGATGAGGTGGACGCGAAAGAAGGTAAAAATTAATTTAAAGTTTTTGCGAATATCAAAAGACAGACAATCGACGATTATTTTGAATGATAATCCAATTAATGTGCTTCAACTTCGAACGAAAGTAAAAATCAATGATTTAAATCAATTGATACAGACATTCGGATAGTGGGACGACGCGGTGGGGTACGGTAGATGAGGTGGACGCGAAAGAAGGTAAAAATGAATTGACCGTTTTTGCGAATATCAAAAGACAGACAATCGACGATTATTTTGAATGATAATCCAATTAATTTGATTGAACTTCGAACGAAAGTAAAAACCAATGATTTTAATCAATTGATGAAGACATTCGGGAAGTGGGGTACGGTAGATGCGGCGAACGCAAAAATGGGTAATAACAAAATCAGTCTATGTACGTCGTAGGGGGGGGCAGAGAAATTGGAAACACAGAACTAGTTCTTAATCGCACTATAGATTTAAAACAAGGTACGTGATCTGTGTCAGGATAGTGGAGTGGTGCTGCAAAAAAAGGTTTAGATACTTTACGGATCCGAACAATTATTATTAAATCTATTTGGCTTAAGGTATGCTACCTCAAAACATACGATGACATATTATATAAGACATTATTTCTCATCAACACACACACACACACACTTACACCTACACACACACACCCACAGAATGCCTATAATTACCTATCGATAAATCCATAAGATTAAATAAAATGTATGTAAAAAGTAATTATTATTTTATTCTTCACTAATCTTTTACTTCTAGGATTTCCAAATATAATACAACAATACAAACAAAACATGTGTGGTGGTGTGTGTAGGTGTGTGTGTGTGTGTGGATAATTACTTTCCCATTGAATATTTATATATATTTAATTCTATTTATAGCCACAATACAAATGAATTGACAAACCTTTTCAGAATTGTTTGTATTTTATATTATATAATTGAAAGTTCAGGTTAAGTGCTTTTATAATTAAAGGATTCATTTGGGTTTAATATCAATTTAGGAAAATGTTAAATAAAATAATTTTGTTGTAAGTATTTTTTAAATAATATTTAAAAGATTAATTATTATTGTGTACACACCACACACACACACACACACACACACAATATTATTTTCACAACAATTTACCAATTTACATAACAAATACATGCACACCCACACCCACACACACCGGATAAATACAAAATTTTCTAAAAATGAAAATTTTCTGATTTGTCGATTTTCTATATTAAAAAACAAATTGTGTTTGTACAAAATAAAGTAAAAGGCGGACACCTTTTAATAAAATTTTCATTTATTTACTTTTTTCCTGTTTGGCGGATACAGGAAGTGTATAAGCGAGTACAAGTCAAGAGCGACTCGCAACCGCATACGTGACACACGACATAAGTGTTTGTTTATATAAAAAATACATATAAATATATTAAATGTAAATGGAATGATTTAGAAATTGACTGCGTACAAGGATCGGTACACACAGTTGAATGAGTTGGATACGTGTACAGGCAAGTTCGACGTCCTACTAACGATCCACCACCCGTGGAACCGCAACTGCAAACTGTATGTGATTACACAAAAAATTCAATTTTTATTTATCCACAAATAGTGATCCATTGCCATTGATTGCTATCGGGGTAGCCCCCACAATTTGTCATCCGAATTATTTACCATTGACAAAATTGAGGAATTTTTAATGAAGAATTGTAAATGACCGCAAAAGTTAAGGTGCGATGAGGCCCGGCGTAACCAATTCAAAATGGAAAAACTTGCAATTGGACATAATTGCAATGCATCGAACAAGAATGGATATTCAAATGAAAGCGGCGGAACGGAAAATGGAATCTGAATGTATTTGATATATTTATTTATAGAGGAGGTCGGGGCTGGATACTACAAGGTTAATCAGGCTAATAGAATGTAGATGAATGTGGATGCGGGGGGGGGGGGGGGGGGGGAGTGGTGGGAGTAATTAAAAAAGTTAAAAAAACGCATTTTAAATTGAAATGTTAAAGAAATGTTTGATTCCATTCCATGTTTGTACTATTTTTTATCAGATTTGACTAAGAATTGGTTAAATTACACACACAGCGTGTTGCTTATAATAATCGAAATTCCTAGGTTAGAAATATCAATAGAAAACCGATTACCAGATGTACCGGTATCAAGTGAGTTCTTTCTTGTGAATATTTTCGAATTCTTCGTATCGTATCAAAGTGCAGCTCAGAGCCAATGCGTGTCCCATCGATGAAAACAAATGGTAGTCGGAAGGAGCCAAGTCTCGTGAATACAGCGTGTGGGGTATCAGCTTCCAGTCAAGTGTTTTTTTACTGTATCCTAAACCGGTTTTGATTTGTTGTGTGCTGGTGCATTGTCATGGAGCAAAATTACCTTGCCTTGTCTTCTGGCCCATTCTAGTCGTTTTTCGACCGAATTCATAGTTCAAATTGATATCAGCATTAACAGTTTCACCAGATTTTTGGAAGCTCGTGGTACACCACACCTTTCTGGTCCGACCGCAGACACACAGCATCTTCGTCTTTTTGCCGAAACGACTTGGTTTTACAGTCGACGTTGATAGTTGTTCTAGATTAGCCCATGATTTTTTCGGTTTAATGCTTAAAATAAATCATTTTTTCATCGCCAGTATAACAATTCGATGGAAATCTGATTTTCTTTCTTGTCTGGCAAACAAAATTTCACAAGTGTTTTTTCCGTTTTCCATCTGTCTTTCAACTCAATTCATGTGGCACCCATTTTCCAATACTTTTGGATCTTTTCCACATAGCAAGTTGTTTGTTGTGCAATATTTAACATTCCCGAATTTGCTTTTGATTCAAAGTGTCATCGTCATCTAATATTGTTTGCAATTCGGCGCATTCAAACTTTTTTGCTGGTCTTCCTCCACTCATTATTTCTCACATCAAAATCAGAATCTCTCTGACCCCAGTTGAAAACATCTTTTGCATGTTGCTTCGGCTGATAGAACATGATCAACTGATATGCCTCGCGACAAGCATTCGCGATGCGACTCTGCAACCATTTTCTTCAAATGAAAACAAAAATTTAATGCAATTCCCGTAAATCATCGTATTTTCTGGTACAAAATTTGATTCATTTGACAGCCGTGAACGGTGTTCGTCTTCATCAACTGCAATAGAAATAGTTGTTTTTCTTTTACCGTTGCATATTCGGGTGTAACGCGAACCGATAGTGTCCGTACTGGTTTTCATTCATCTGTCAACAATGCCACAGTGAAATTCTCATCAAAAATAATGATTTCAAATATATTGTTGAAGACGCTAAAAAATTATGATGACACTTCAAAAATTGGCATGTAAAATTTGAACCTGTCAACGGGATTTGATTGATGCAGTTGGCGATGCTTTTGTGCATGAGGATGGGAATGTTCCTATTATTGTTTTTTTTTCCATTAAAATGCCATTTTCTAAAAGTGTTTGCATTACATTTATTTAAATGACACACAATGTGTCAAGTGTTTGATGTTGGCGTTGGTAACTAATACTCTCAGTACACACACACACAGTGTTCATTGTGCAGTTAAAATGAATGAGTATCTCTTGAAACATAAAAAATAATAATATTTTGTGTTAATAGAATAAAAAGTACATTCCCACATACCACAAACATACCAACACACACACACACACACAAACCCATGCATGTACTCAATATATAAAATATATATATAAAGGAAAACTAAGGGTTGCAACTTTATAATCGGCTTGCATAACTATTCGTTGATGATTATGAAAAAATAAATCCAAAAAGGAAAAGAGATAGTGAATGTAAAAAGGAAAATGCATAGGTTATTTTTAAGGTGGACGATGGGTTTGGAAAATTTTTTTAATTAAATTTATCAATTTTATTTAAATAAACTATTTTTGAATGTGTGGGTGGGTGGGTGGTTGGATGGCTGATGGGTGTATGGTGTTTGTAATACATTTTATATAAATATATATTGGCGGGGTATGGATATTAATAATGTGTTGTTGTAAGTGGAGCAGTATTATATTAAATAACAATTAAGTGAAGTATTTTCATTTTTGGTTTACAGAAAAATTAAACGGTATTTGATAAATATGAAAAAAATGAAAAGGAAACATATCGCACGACCGTCAATCAACCACCGAACACACACACACACACACACACACAACATACAATATAATAAAATGCATATATTCATGTGTAAGCAATAGATGTGTGAGACCCCACTTGCGCTCACACACGTACAAAAATGATAAGGGTGCCAAAATAATAGAAAAACGGTAACACAATGCATATGGGGTACGTTTTAGTTGGTGGTGATGGTCGTGTGTGTGTGTGTGTGTGTGTGTGTGAGTGTGTGTTTTCGTTTTTTTTTTGCAATATCTGATTTGATTAAGAGAAGTGTACGATACTTCATCAGTTGTTATCAGTACTTAGATACGTTAAGTGGTTACGCGCGCGCATTTTTTATTAATTTTGTAATTTAATTTTGAAATTGACACAAAAAGTGGACACAAAATATAGTTTCAAAAATTTTATTAGTTTTGTCTGTAATTTTTTTTTTGCTGTTGTTGTTGTTGTGTCCGCGTATCGTCAGCAATAATTTAAATTTTGTTAAGCAATATTTTTTGTTTTGTATAAGAATAATAATAATAATAATAATTTGTATGGCACGGCGGTTTACAGTACCGTTCACAATCCAAATTCGTATTAAAATCGAATAATTAAATTAATTAAAAGAAAAATTTTGAAATAATTGTTGGTGTGTGTGTGTGAGTGAGTGCTGTGGTGAAATAGATTTAAAACAAAATATAACATAACAATAACAACAACAACAACAACAACAACAACAACAACAACAACAACAATATTAAATAAAATAAAAAAAAATTTGCAAAAAAATTTTTTGGGTGCAAAAAACTTCGAGACAAAAAAAAAAAGGTTAGATATATTTTATTTCTTAAATTTTTATAAATTGTGTAATTTTTTCACGCGATCATGAAAAACCCTCCCGTCTTTTTGAATAAAAATTTAAAAACATTATATGTTAATGATCAAGGACAGAGGGTGTTTTGGATTCGTAGTGTGAATATATGTAATTTGTATACACCATCAGGTTTTAATCTACAAATACAAATATTGATATGGATTGGAAGGGATCAAAAGTGGTGTGAGTATCATATATCGATATCGAATTTTATCGCCGAAGGAATAGCTAGGCTATTATCAATGTTTTTTCCAATTTTCAATCACCATACGTAATCCATATAATACCACAAGAAAGTCATTGTGACCAAAATTGATGATTTCGCGTGGAACGCTGTAAAAGGATTTGTAATTAGCTGACAGCTTGAATTTTATGCGCCACACGTACCACACGGTCGAATATAAAAAAATAGTTTTAACGATCGGTTGTGAAACAATTAATATTTTGTGCCGATTTATTTTAAATTAACTCTGAGTAAAATCGAGCTGATTTAATTTTTTCGCTATTTTCATAGGAAATTTATTTTAATGCTTCACCAGCGGCTGACCATTTGTTAGTTTCTGGAATAAAAAGTGAAAAACGCATAGCTTTGAGAATATGGACGCTACGCTTAAAAATTAACAATGTCAGCACACACACACACACACACACACAACACTAATCATCCCCATATAAAATGGAATAGAATTATGAAAAAACATCTATCGTTCGTTGTTGAATTGTTGTATTATATACCAGGTGTACCGGTATCAAGTGATCGATTTTTTGTGAAAATAAATACTAATTTTAAATGGGAAAGTAAAAAAATAATTTATTCAAAATTTTGGCCATTGTTTTCTCTTCACATTTTGACCACCTTTCTGGCAATTTGTTGGGAATACCACGCCAATAGAATTGTTCGTTTTGTCGAAGCAAACCAATCAGACACCCAATTTTTGAGTTCTTCGTATATCGGATTCGAAGTGCTGCTCAGTGCCAATGTCCCATCGATGAAAACAAATAGGTAGTCGGAAGGAGCCAAGTCTGGTGAATACGGTTGGGTAGCAGCTCACAACCAAGTGCTTTTTATTGTATTCTGAACCGGTTTTGATTTGTTGTGTGCAGGTGCATTGTCATGGAGCAAAATTACGTTGTCGTATCTTCTGGCCCATCCTGTTTGTTGTCGGTAGCGATCAGCATTAACAGTTTCACCCGGTTTTTTGGGAGCTCGTGGTACACCACACCTTTCTGGTCCCACCGCAGACACACAGCATCTTCGTCTTCTTGCCAAAACGATTTGTTTTTGCAGTCGATGTTGATGGTTGTCCTGGATTAACCCATGATTTTTTCCCCGTTTAGGATTCATTATTCATCGCCAGTACAACAATTCGATGGAAAACTGATTTTCTTTCTTGTCTGGCAAACAAAATTTCAAAATTGTTTTTTCCGTTTTCCATCTGTCTTTCAATTCAATTAATGTGACACCCATTTTCCAACACTTTTGAAACTTTTTCCAAATAGCTCTCACAGCGGTCAGAAATTGTTTGTTGTGCAACATTTAACATTTCCGGCATTTGCTTTTGTTTCTAAAGTGTCGTCTTCATCCAATAATGCTTGCAATTCGTCGTCTTCAAACTTTTTTGGTGGTCTTCCTCCACGTTCATTATTACTTACATCAAAATCAGAATCTCTCTGACCCCCCGTTGAAAACATCTTTTGAATGTTGCTTCGCGGCTGATAGAACATGATCACCTGATATGCTTCGCGACAAGCATTCGCGATGCGACTCTGCAACCATTTTCTTCAAATGAAAACAAAAATTTAATGCAATTTCCGCAAATCTTGGCATTTTCTGGTACAAAATTCGACAGTTTTTAACACGATGACAAAATTATGATGTTGTTTGTGTACAATGACGTGATTGAAACTGAATATGTTTGACAGATGTCATAGCAAACAACCAAACAAAAAAAAAAAAAAATTAAGGCTCATTCACAACAAATGTTGCTAATCGAGACATTTGTATCTTGAAGCTCACTTCATACCTGGTACACCTGATACTTTTTTAAATGAGCCATACCACCAAAAACAGCATAGGCGACACTATATTTGCTAATTGGGAGATTTTTCTGTGGCAATAGTATTTTTCGAATTTCGTTTCTACGTGCGCCGCGCTATAGTTTTTATAAACCTAATATTTCCCCGAAAACATTATTTCCGAAAAATTTTAAATTCCATAATCTCACATCAATTCATAATTATTAATTAAATAATATTATAAAATATGTGTTTCATATATTTTCCAACAATCCCATTAATATTGTATAATTCAAACGCAATTTCATTCATTCATCCGTTTCATACAAATATTATTTTACCCATTCATCCGCATACCCAAACCATAACCATCCCACCCACCCGTTCAATCCAATTATACCAAAATGATGTGTTTTAAATTAATAGAGATTAAATTAAATTATGCAACTTCATCAATATTTTATTATTTGTGTAATACAAATATTTATCGTTACGTTATTCTAAATTTTAAATGTGTACCATAAAAATTGTATAGATTTGTGTAAAATACGCACAGATAAATTGATGAAATTAAAAGAAAGGATTATAAAAGATTTTCCGCTAAAACTAATTACAAATATTATTATTTATATGAAATTATTTGTTCTATTTATGGTATCGCATCGAACGCAGAGAGGGTGTTTCTGAAAATTTATACAACAATTCAATTGAAAAATGGCCAAACATTCTCAAACATTGATTGTTGGTAGTACGGCGGAGGCAGTTAATTTGTAAATTTCCGTCGAACTAATTTGATTGCAGATAGTCCTTTGACTACTACTACACCCCTTTGCATTTATTCCGTATGCAATAATTATATAAGTTGAAAAATGTCAACCTTAACCCATTCCATCAACAAATGTGTGTCGCAAAAATTTGGAAAAAATTCAGTATTAACAATGGGAAGAAGGACATAAGTTAGTTGGCGTACATCTGGCAACAGTACAAATATTAACATATGTGACAATTATTGGTGTGGCATGGCAAATGCTACACATTTGGACTGCTATTTGTTTGCTGCAAAGACTGCGATCACCGTGGACCTAAGATTGGTACTAGAATTGGTTCATATCATCAAACTGAAACAATCTATCGACATCAGATGGGATGTTGAATCATGTAAAAATTGATTACAAACATGAATATGCCGTCCCATTGGATGCAAACAAGAGAGTGAGGGTTCGAAAAACTTTCATTCATGATGAAACAGTACGGGGCACAATCTTCGCGAATGAAACCTTCAAGGGGTTGGAGGGGATAAAATACACTTCAATATATCAGACTAAGATGGATATCATTTGAATGGTGGATTGGGTTCCGGGAAAATAAAATTCTAATTGAACTGGATAATCAGTCAGGCTATCCTAAGCATGAAAAGGACAAATATCTACTACATCTTTGGCTACGTCTTCAAAGGCTAAACCTGGGGAGGTGAGGGTGGGGTGATTGCAACACGAAATGAGCTCATCTTGGTTTGGGTAAGACGACACACGGAGATCGATGAAAATGAGAGGGCAGACAACGTAGCAAAACCGACGGTCGACCTTGATTTTAAATCCGGAACCATATTGGTGTGGTGGAAGGGGTATGATATGGTATCTAATCTATAATTGAAGATTATGGAAGAACATCAGAAATGTTGTGCGACATAACATTATTGGATGTTGGGCAATCTTAAATTGGCTGCTAGAATGTTCACAGACAGATAACATCAGTGTGGTTAGCTAAGCATAAGCAACGAGGAAACCAGAGAAAATTGGTGGTAATTGTTATGCGAAAGATTTTTATAGACAGTGTACATGGAACAGATGAGACGCGGTGCTGTAGCCGAATGGCTTTTTTCTCTGCGTATGGCAATCATGCAGCATAGTTATTGGTGGGTATTGGGGAACGAAAAGAGAACCTTACCCCCCCCCTCCATCCAATTGGTTGTCATTGAGAAGGTTAATAAATAAATTCATATAAATACTAATATATATTAAATTTATATATTCAAATTATAAAATAATCTGCGTATTGATGTTGATTGGATGGTTACAGCTAATCCAGCATCAATATTTGTTTTCTGCACACACACACACACACACACACACACAGCACACATATACCACGAGTATATAAAATCCATTCAATTCAATATATAACCAATTTTCCTATCACTAAATTAAATTCAATTTATTTATAAGACTAAACCATTTAACATTTATTTTAATTGCAATTATACCATAGACAGACAGTTATATATTTACAATGTACACACACACACACACACTCACACACACACTCACATACACACACGTATTGATAACACCTCTATTTATCTGTGTCAGTTTCTATACACTGTTTAATATATAACGGTAAACAAATTGTAAATAATTATAAATCGGCTGGTTGTTTACATTGAAAACTATCTATTTCTTTTTTTGGCAGCAATTCGATGCATCGATGGTGTCACTGCCACTGTCACGATAATCCATGTAGGTAAGAGTGAAACGAATGTGGTGTATAATCAAACCGAATGTGGTGAATAACATCAATGTGAACGCATCAAAACATAAGTTATTCAGATGGAAATCCATTCACAACAGATGTTGTTTTCGAACCGTTTGTTATATGACGCATATTCGGATCAATTGAAAATGAAATTCTAGATGATGTGAAAACCAAATGTTAATTTTCAATTTGAACATCCAATACCAAATATTTGCATTATATAACCGATTTACGAATAGATGGGGGTTAGGTATACCTATTTAATTTTATCATTATAGATGTACCAGCGTTAGTATTTGCTATTTTCAGTTGTCATTCCCAACATATTTTATATACACAACAACTACGAGATCGTATTACTGTGAATTACACACACACACACACACACACACACACCCACACACACATACAAATCTCTTTAAATTCAATTAAATTGTGGTGCCGCATTAAATAATATTATAATTATAAATTAGATTTTCACGCTTCGTGGTAAAATGGTATTAAATGGTAAATGGTAAACAATTGTTTGTGTATGTGAATGTGTGAGTGTACTAATATTATGGTTATTTATAGATTATAAATTATGTAATTTGTGTGTGTGTGTGTGTGTGGATTTGTAGGCAGAGAAATTATATAGTTGAAGCAATTTCTCATATGCAAAAGTATGTTTTGGTGTCGCACCGTATCCGAACGATCTGGTGTAGTGCCGATATTAAGTAATGTTTGTGCTGGTTTTTGTGACCGAAACTAAAGCTATATATTTGCTTTGTACAAAACCTAATGCGGTGTGGTACACGAACGGTACTATACAATTTTGAGTCGGGTCCATTTCGATAACCTAAAGTTAATGATTAAAAAACGAAACTCTGTGTATCGGTAGTATTAGGTGGATAATGAAGTTGTATCATATTTGGACATATATCTTACGCTTACTTGCTTACTTAGTCAATGGCTTTGTAGCCCAGGTGCGATTATAGCCTTATTCCACACGCTTCTCCAACCTGACGTATCCGCAACCGAAATGTCTTCCAATTCCGAATTTTAAGGATATTTATATTACAGTTTACTGCATCTAACCATTTTGACTTAGGTCTTTCGCTTTGCTCTCCTTATACCTTCTCCATTGCCATTCAATCGTGTTTCTTTCAGCACACGTTCCTCTTCCATGCACATAATACGTATCCAACAGCCATCTCAATCTATTGATTTTGATTGTTTTGGACAATTTACGGTTGCCAGCGTACAACTTGTCTAATTCAAAATTATATCATCGCCTCATGCAACCGTTCTGTTTTTTCACGGCGGGAGTACCATTCGTTCAAAAATCCCAAATAATTGTTTCTGGTTCTGTGGCCCCGGCACCAAGCCTCCGACCCTTACGTTAATATTGGACGTATTAATGTTGCACTTAACATCTCGTTGTAATATTTTCGATTGGAATTGTTTTTTTTCTTAGCCCGAAATAACATCTGTTTCCAGTTGCTACTCTGCACAGCGAATTTCCTTTTCAACACCATTTTCTACATTTATCAACGATTCCCCTCAAGCATACGCAAAACTATTGATTTTTCCAAAATTGTGTTCTCCAATATTAAATGAGTTTGATCTCGAATTTCTGCTTCTGTTGTACATTCGTTGCCACCATATTTCTTTTGTTTTGTCTTCATTCATTTTGCGACCTAGACCGGATGCCTCTTTGTGTAACGATTCGAAAGCATCCTTAACCGTTATCATATTATTACTTTACTATTATTATTAAGTCGTACGATTACGAGGCTCTGACAAATATTTTCCAAAAATTTGTATTCAAAATCCGATATGGATTTGTGATTAGAGTAATTTTTTTGGCTGAAATTTTGAATATCGGTTAAGGTTTAATTCTTAATTATGGTTAGCTTTAGTAAATTTCCGGTTCATTTCAATACGGTTTGTCATAACCGTGCCGCATGTACATTTTCGATAATTATATTAAATGTACCGGGAAAATTCGGATTACAGACACGCATAATCGTCTTTGATCGCCGACGATCATGTTAGAGATAAATCCTTTATTATCAAAAAAAAAAACAGGCTGTTCTTTGATGCAGGTCAACAAAAATCATTTCGCCCAACATATTCGGAAAACTTGAATTGGTGGTGGAAATATTCGAGATGTGAATGCCCGCCGATGAGAAGTGAAACGAATTTTAATTGATCGAGTTATCATCATCTCTCTCTGTGTGCTTGCACGAAACAAAATCGAAACCGTTGTAGGGCCGGTTAATAATTGGGAATGAAATGAGAAGATTACCTATTAAAACGTCATAAGAGCATATTGTGAATGCGACAAAAATGGACCCACTCCTTCTCGAACCTTTAACCACCGCAGCAGAGCGACTGGATAAAAGAATGTTGTGTATATAAGTTTGGGTGGATTTCGAGTACCAATTCGGAGAGATACTGACAGCAATTAAATAATTTTAACAAAAACAGTACACTCATTAGGAAGAACATCATAATGCTTCATGATAATGCCACCGGCAACATACTGTTGTGGGGACGGTTCAGAAACTCTCAAAAATGCGCCAGGTGGAAATTCTGTTGCATTCATCCAAAATACCCATCAAAAACAAAGAACGTATGAGAAGAAAGCACTGCGGTTCAATTTAATTCATTCGTGTCTGTAGAGGAATAAGAAATATTTCCGCATCATGTCCGGCAAGAAGTAATAATGGAAATTGTAATTTGTTCAGCAAAAATTTACTTAACAAAACTTTTCGGGAACACGTAATATTTATAAAATCCTACGCCGTATTGTATATTCTATAAATTGGTGTTAAATATTCTGGCACAAGAACAGAGAGATGTCTATTATGGAGGATTTGACTTTGGTGAAAATGTGCAGTGTGGAAATGCGTTTGATCCATAGGTTCATTCAATTTATCTATTTTAAATTTTCCACCACATTTTTTTGCCAATTTTCCGTCAGAAGATCTACTTCGTGTAGATCCTTGAACTTGGAATTTTTTGAAAATTATATTATTTGTTATCAACACACACACACACACACACACATTTGATACATGTAATATTAGTTTTTTATTTGTAAGCTAATGACAGTGAAATATTTTAGCAATTCTGGAATTTATTCTCTTGTCGATCTCAAATTTTATGATTATTGTAATAAAAGAGAAGGATTTAACTTAAAACAATATAAAAATTGAAGACAATGAAAAAGGGTATGGTAAAAATTGTATATAAAAAATTAGTCTGGTTGACTAATCTTGTGTTTCGTAAGAGTCTTTATCATATCGATGTGAATTACATGCGGGGGGGGGGGGGGGGGGGGGTGTACAGTGTACAGCGATATAGGAAACAAATTGAGAATGTCTTTAAGAGACGATGATTTTAATTACATTTTAATCACATGTCTTAAGATAATATTAGTTATTAATTTCAATTTTAACATAAACAAAATTTTAAGACAAAATGTAAACCGGAAAAAAATGATTTATAATCAACCGTTTTTTTTTGGGGCGGAGCGACTATTGCAGCACCATCATCGTCGTTGCACACACAGCACCGTACGTACCACCACATTTTTTTGCTTCTTTTGTATATAAAACCGCATTCAATGTACAAAAACCTGATGAGAAATAATATTGATTTTATATTATAATGTACTCCGCGACTATAAACTGTGTGAATAAACATACAGTGCCGATATACTAATAAAAAATATATACAAACACACACACACACACACACACACACACACACACATGAACGTAACATATCGTTTTGGTACAGGTATTTTTTTTTCTTAAACAAAAATATGTATTCTTTGATTAGATAAAATATTTAATCCAATCGAAATATTGTTCTTTTCAACGCGCCCGGTATTATTTATCTATAAATACTGTGGGAATTTATAAATTGTGTTGTGGTGAAAGTATTTGTTTTCTACAGCACGTACTTATAATTTACGTTGTTGATCCCATCGACTATTCATAAGAACTTTAATTTTTGTATAATTGGAAAATTTACTATTACATTGAAGCAGGATTAAATTACTGGGCCGGTACGGAACCGTTACCCTTTAATTAGCTGTGTAAATGTTAGTGGAAGTTGATGACACTTGACAAACAGCAGACAATCTGAAAGTGGTCAATTCCAAAATTTCACATATTATTAGAAGTGTTTTGTAAGAACAGAATGTATATTGCTCCAAAATTCTCTAATTAATATACCAATTAAATGGGATTATGATGCGGAGCTGCAGTCAATTGAATATAACAAAGGCTATTATTGCATATTCATATATCGTGTGTGTTTGAAATCACTTTATTGTCCTGTTTTTTCCCATTTCCCTCTTTTTTTTGGGTGTTGGGGTTTTTAAAAACAAAAGCAAAAAACTTTACAGATACATTATTTGCAACGCGATTGGTTTGATTGAGGTGCGCCCAAAACTATCATTTGGCTGGAAAAATCTTGCCAACCACCAGAGTACCTTCCATTTGTACAAATATAATAATTTTTCGAATGTGTCGTAATGCATACGCAGCGATTACATTTTGATAACCATTTTGACATTTTGTAAAATATTCATTATAGCTTTGTCTATTTGTTCATCGACGGGTATACAACGGGATCTACCAAATTGCCGACAGGATAAAATGGTGCCAACATCATTTTAAAAATTCGACAGTCTAATAGAGTTTACCATCAAATTGTAGTATCCACAGGTCACGAACGCAACTACATTGCAAATCCCAATTGGAGAATGTACATAAATTATTGACACAAATGGTGGACAATCAATTAAAGAAAGTATGGATAATTTTGTGTTTCAGCTATTACGAAATTATTGTCCACAATATAATATTTACTGCAAGTGTGTGTGTGTGTGGCTAATGTGATCTGCGGCCTTAACCTATAATAAATGAATAAATACCAATGTGTAATAAATAATAGTTGAGGAATACACAGGCACACGCAGAAAATTGATGAAATTCAACGACAAACAGAATCCGTAGATCAACAAAATAAGCGGTCTTATAAAATAGCTTAGGATTATATTAAACGTTCAGCTTAGGTTTCGGCTACAGAGGGAGACGGATGCATTTGAATATTTTTCGAAAATTGATACACTTTCATTTGTGAATACAATAATTTATCGTTCTCAATTTTATTGCTAAACTCACAGACTCTCTGCGACGCTGAATCTGTATACGGCCATTGGGTGACTATCGAAAAATTTTCGGTGTGTGGTGGTGGTGGTTACCCGGCAAATTTCGGTTCAAAGGAATTTTATCATACCGCATTTAAAACCATTTAGGTTTAACATGATTGCGAACACGGACTTTTTACCGGTGGCCGCGAATTATTGAGTAGACACAGATGTTGGGAACAAATTCGGTTATAGATTTCGCGAATAAAAGATTGAAATTGACTATGGGAGCAAGAAGATGGTCAATATTTATTCACTTGCTGTCCTTCGATGAAACATCACTTGGTGATGAATCCGGACCATGGGAAATTAATTGTATGTTAGAAGACTTAAAAATAAAGAGAAAAGGTGATAAGAAAAGTCCGTTATTGTAATGGCAATAGAATAAATAAAATAATTTATATAAATAATACGATTGCTAATGAACTCGGTATGGATGGGGTCGAGAAAATGTTTAGGTTGTTTAAATAATTGATAATAATAACAATAATGACGGAAACAAAGATTAAAAGAATCAGCGCTAATAAATTGGGCAAACACTTTAATAGGAAAAAATAATTATATAATAAACAATAAAATTAATGTAAAGGAAGGGACGGAAAAATTAAAAATGATGAAGAAATAAATGGATTAAAATGGGGTAAAATGTTAAGTGTGAAAGTGGAAATACCAGCGAGTACCCAGGTAATTAGGGAAATTAAGTTTCCAATAAGTAAACCTCTAGCTAGATGTAACGTGTAACAACCAACGCCTTTTGGTGTGTCAATCTAGTTCTAATATATCTGAAAAATCGATACCGGACGGTCTCTTTGGTCTTACACTTGAATACAATACTTTATCCGCAGTCCAATTTAAAACATTCAATATTGACGGCGGCAAGCTACACCGAATTTTTTATGTCATTATGGTTCAAAATTTTACCAAAATAAACAAATAATTTTTAAATGTCAATTCAATACAGAAATTTCTACATATACAGAGAGTGAGAGAGACAGACATAGAGTGAGATTTTATATGGTTACAACAATGAGATACGAGCACATGAAAATGCCGATGTGACATTTCAATAATAAATACGTGTTTTATAATTAATATACATATCAGGTGCGAATCGATATACATATCCAAAAACTTCCCAAAAGGATGTCCTAATCAAAATTTGTTGGCATTCAAATTTTAGAGTGGATATATTTTTGTGTAAACAATTACGAACAAATATTTTATAGATTACAGATTTCATTAAATATTATCAATTAACAAAAAAAACCCTAAATGACCCCATAAAAGTTGTATTTATAATGTTACATAAATTAATGTGCGTCTACACTATCAGTCACACCACACATCGTCTATGTTATTGTGTTTCCGTGTACGGAGGGACGACTGACGACACCAACAATTCTCTATAATATCTATATTTATATTAATTTCTATCATTGTGTACACACGAAATATTATATTAAATACACATTATAAATATATATTTATTATTATAATATAAAAAAACCCTCTGTTAAAATTAATTTATTTATTTTGGTTTGAGCAATGGTATGGCATTTCGTTGGATATATTTAATATCACCCCACATCCATCCACACATCGTACACCCGCAGCGTACAGTATTAATATTCACCTATTATGCAACATAATAATATAATATCATCGTCGTCGTAGTCGTCCTCGTCGCATTGCTCATACCATCATCAAACAATAAATGTTTTCATCACAATAAACATTATTATTATTATTATTATTATTATTATGTTGTTTTTTGTATTCTATTTTATTTACTATTTTAATCGGTAAAATGTTACCTACTCCCCATGAACAATAAAAAAATAACGCGTACCAAAATCAACCCCATATTTAAATTGACATTTCATTTAATTGAATTTAACTCTAATGGGAATTACAGAATTAAGTATATTATTATTACTATTTTGTTTAAATCAAAATTATATTTTATTATGCGAGCGTATTACACACACACACACACACAAACACACACACACACACACACACACACACACACACACAGTTATATAAAATGTATTATATAAAAAATATAGCGAGTAGTAGCAAAATTATTGAGCCCATTCACCAAATTGATGTCTTTTGCGTAGTATCTATAAAATTGACATTTGAAATGTCAAACACCATATTTATTTATTTTTTATTGATAGTAGGAGGTACCTAAATTGGCGGTTGTATCGATCGGTTTTCGGTTTCGCTTTCGGAAATGGAAAACAGCTTACAAAAAGTGCTGTGCTGTTCTGTTTTTGGTGAACTTAAGCCTTAAACGAAACTACATCACATTCAAGCCAATCTAACCAAATTACAAAAAGTGCTGTGCTGTTCTGTTTTTGGTGACCTTAAGCCTTAAACGAAACTACACCACTTTCAAACCAATCTAACCAAATTGGATAATAAAATTCAAAACATGGATGATCCGAATCAGAAAATCGAAAGCAGCAAATATTTTTGAGGTCACTCGTCCGAAATTATTTAAAGCTTGGTGTGAGTGTGTGTGTGTGTGTGGAATTGTTACTACATCTACTGTATAGACCCGACCCGGCACCTTCAGACTACCATTCGTTTCAGTCTCCGTGCAGAACTCCTTTAATGGTTTAAAATTGAATTCCGTAGAGAACCTACGAAATGCACTTCAGCATCAGTTTATGGCTCCGAAAAGTCAAAAGTTCTACAGTGATGAGAGGGGGAGGGTAGAGGATAATGTCTAGCACCAGAAAAATGAGCTGAACAAAATTTGATTTAATAAAGCTCATTTGAAATATATAAAAAAAAAAAATAGTTTGAAATTTGAGAACAAAAAGGCTCACAGACTTTTTCGACTCGTCAATATTAAATATACCCGAAACTTTCCATCTTTATTTTGAGAATTCTTGAGCCGCACATGATGCAGAGGCAGAGGCAAATTGAATTGAACCGCAGTGCCTTCCTGATGTGTTCTTTGTTTTTGCATTTTTTGCCCTAAAGAGTCCCCCTCAACAGTATGATGTCCTTCCTAATGAACCTATCGACGACTGGCCGCCTATTTTCTTTTCGACGTGTATTATTTTTAAATTAACCAATAGCTGACAGTATCTCTTCGAATATACCATTGCGGTCGATTTCAACAGCTGTCAAAATGTATTGGTCCTCGAATCCCCCTCACCATTCTCTTATTCGGGCTCTACTTCAGTGGTTACAGTTGCTGCGGGTAAGTTTTCCGATTTCACTTTTCATGCGGCCCACTATCATGCGGTCAGAGTAAGATTCGATTTTGTTCCGTGTAAGCACAGATGATGCATTTCTTAATTGCTATGAAATTCGTACAAAATACAGTATCCATGGTTACGCACAACAAAGCCTCGTCTATCGTGGGGGCATTCCTTTTTAGAAAAAATTCCTTATGTGAGCAAGAAGTCCACTGTGTTTATAGTTAGTATTAATCAATATAATTTAATATTTAAAATTTGGTGTAACATCATTTTTTGTGGTATAGATTATGATAATATGGATATATCGTCGTTGGTATCATCATCATCATCATCATCATCATCAACAATTGGTGGAACAGTAACAACGGGAATTATACCAGCAATACATAATAATTCAATAAGATCATCGATTGGTAGTGGTGGTGGTGGTGGATGTGGTTCAACAGCCTTAGCAATAACATCACATTTAATGAAACGTGTTATAGAAACAACAAAATTATCACCACATTCACCATCAATATTATCTACGTTACAGCCACCATCGGCTCCATCAAATAATGGATATGTTAATGGAAATGGTAGAGATGGTGGAGTTGGTAACAATGGTGGTGATAATAATGGAAATATTGGAATTCATATACCAAAACCAAATCACGTAAGTTATTATTGTTAAAACATTTCTATTATACAATTTTTCAAAATTTATTTATTTTGTAATTATGAATACCCGATGCGTATACATATTTTATAGGTAAGCAGTGTATTACTGTATGGAATACCAATTGTATCCTTATATATTGAAGGTCAAGAACGTTTATGTTTAGCCCAAATATCAAATACACTGTTAAAACAATTCAGCTATAATGAAATACATAATCGTCGCGTTGCATTGGGTATAACGTGTGTCCAATGTACACCGGTTCAATTAGAAATATTACGACGTGCCGGTGCAATGCCGGTTAGTTCAAGGCGTTGCGGTATGATAAGTCGACGTGAGGCCGAACGTTTGTGTAAATCATTTTTGGGCGACAATGCACCGCCACGTTTACCCGACGATTTTGCATTTAATGTGCACCATGAATGTGCATGGGGTTGTCGTGGTTCATTTATACCGGCTCGTTACAATTCATCACGTGCAAAATGTATTAAATGCATTTATTGTGGCCTATATTTTTCACCAAATAAATTTATATTTCATTCACATCGCATAAGTTCAAATGATAAATACATTCAACCGGATGCAGCCAATTTCAATTCGTGGCGACGTCACATGAAATTAAGTGGTCAACCATTGGAGGACATAATACATGCATGGGAAGATGTTAAAGCAATGTTTAACGGTGGCACAAGAAAACGTTTAATGAATACAATATCATCCACATCGTCATCATCATCATCATCATCATCATCGTCGGCATCATCGCGTTTATCAATTGGTTCAGCATCTGCTGTTTCGTTATTATCATCAGCTTCGTCATCCTCGTCATCATCATCATCATCATCATCATCATCATCGTCCTCTTCATCTTCATCCTCATCGTCATCGTCATCATCATCTTCATCATCATCATCGTCGGCAACAGCATCAGCACCATCTGCTACATCACTGAATCGAAATATATCAACAACAATACCAAATTCATTATCGACTTTGTCGGCATCAACGGCGGCGTCTGCAGTTGCCATATCATCCTCCGCCAATAATTATAATTTTATCGAAAGACAATTACAATATAATAATCATTATCATCATCAACAACAACAACAACAACAACAACAACAATTAACCGCAATAACAGCAAAACGTTTGAAAGAAACGTCAAAAAAATTATTAACCCATCAACATAATAATAAATCAATGTCACCCACATTAACATTATCATCGTTAACATCTTTATCATCATCATCATCGTCATCAATATCATCATCATCATCGTCTTCATCATCAGCAGCATCTTCCTCTTCATCGTCGTCGTCTTCGTCGTCATCGTCATCGTCGTCGTCGTCATCATCATCTTCGTCCATCACATCTTTATCGGAATTATCACCGATTGTTATTGAAAATATTATTACAACAGCGACAACACCAACACCAATACCACCAACGGCAACCGTAACACCTACAACAATATCAACGCAACCGTTGTCCGCCACCGTGCCGAAAACAACCAATGAATTTTCGTTACCATTTTCACGTACATTTATGATGGACTATATGTGGCATCAACATCAACATCAACATTTACATAGCAAACAGCAACAGCAACATGTTCAATTTCCAACATATGCATTACCATGGTTTAAAAATCATCATAATCATCATCATCATCATAATCATCATCCTCATATGCAACATCATCATCATCATCATCATCATCAAAATAATAATAATACTAATAATCGTTTAATATTTAACCAACATTATAATCATCAACAAGAATTAACAACAACAACGCCGCCGCCGCCGCCGCCGCCGTCATCTCTACCGCCGGTAACAACAACGGCCACCGCATCAACAAATTTAACACAATTTTATAATGGCTCATCAACATCAGCATTTAAACCAGTACTCACATCAACATCATCATCGTCATCATCAGCATCATCTTCGTCATCGTCAACATCATCGTCGTCATCATCGCCATCATCCACAATAAATTCACCACAATTTAATAAATTACGTTCAATTGAAATTCTACGACCGATTTGTGGTCCCATTTTATTTAATACTAATATTAATACTAATACTAATCCTAATCCTAATACTAATCCTAATACTAATACTAATAATAATAGTGATTATTATCAATTAACAACAAGTGATGATGAAATGGTTGACATTGAATCAACTGAAGATTTTGATAATAATATTAATAATAATAATAATAATAATAATAATAGCAGTGTTAATGGCGGCGGCGGTGGCCCCGCCGGCGATGATGATTGTCTTAATATTCATAATAATTCGGATTCGCATAATAATGATAATGTTATTGTTAAAAAAAAATTCAAATTAAATACAGTCGATTGTGATCGTCATCACGATGACCGTTATGATGTTGATGGTGAAGATGATGACGATATTATAATTGTCGATGGGAAATGGCGAAATGATAATAATAATAATTGTGACGACAATACAAAAAATAATAATGATAATGATGATATTGTTAATAACGGTATTATTATAGATAATAATAATATTGATGATGATAATACCATTGATGATGATGACGATGATGCTGATGCTGATAATGATATAATTGATAATGGCGATGAGGTGGATAATGACGACCGTAACGGAGGCCATGACAACAATACTAGAAACGGTACTACTACAACAATTGAGAATTATGTTAAAAATGAAAATGAGGTAAATTATTTTTTTAATTTTAATTGTACCAATTATCGTCTCTAATCTTATTTACTGTTTTCTACACGAATAAGACAGATTATTACTGTATTTTTCGAATTATTATAATAATACTAATTGCTGATTTAACGTACACCGTACACACACACACACAAACACAAACACCGTTAACTTACATTTTTTTTTTTGTTAAAAATATCAATTTTTTTCCCCTTCCAATTATTAAACAATTGTAAAATTTAAAAATAAAAAAACACAACACACACACACACACACACAAAATACAGTAATTATTATTATATTTTAATATCGAGGGGCTCATTTTGAAGTGTATTCGCATATGGAGCAGTGGCGAAGCCTAGACAAATAGCATTCATTGTGGGTGTTCGCTGAATTAAATTTTCCGGAAAATCTTCTTTTTTGTAATTATGGGACCATAGTTTTTTGTGGATTTCCATTTTTGCTTACAGCATTTGCAAATTATAATCAATTTCGAATGTCGGATAGAATAGATTTTTTTAACATCGATTCACATCGGTTCAAAAGTGATTTGTTCCAATCGATGGCTGCGAAAATTTTGAAAAAATTTGTGGTACATCATAACACATCGGAAAATCGGTCACCGGTGTGAATCGATGTTAAAAAAATCTCTTCTTCTCCGATTCTATTCGAAATTGATTATAATTTGAAATTCTGTGTAAAAAAAAAAAAAACTAAAAATCAGCAAAAAATTAGGGTCCCATAATTCTTAAAATTCAATTTTCCCCCAAAAAGTTAAGTAATTGAACATTCCAATTTTTTTTTTTATTTTTCATAATGTAGTCTACTCTTTCAGCTCGTCTCTGCTGCCAGAAAAATATACAATAGTAATATTGCACATTTTGTCTGCTCGAGAGGTATATAGGTAAGGTGTAGGGGGGTCGAGGACTTGAAATCCGCATTTTATATAAATTAATTTATTTTATGTGATTATAAGTTAAGTGAATGATTTTGACATTATCTTTGAACTATAAAAAAACATTAGTTGCAATATGTCACCATTTTAAAATGACATAATTCTTATAATAATAATAATTGTTAAACATATTTTTCATTTCAAATTGAATATAATCCCTTGGCTTACACCGTTTTATGGGTGATTTATAATAATATGCTATGATCAAATAAGGTATTGTACGCACCATTTGCATATTGAAATATAAAACAAAAAACAATATAACACACACACACACACACACACACACACAAGCGTGAACAACCATTTATTAAGTAAATATTTGAACATTTCATTATACATAATTGAAATTACATAGTATCAAAAATTGAATTATTTAATCCGCTTTTCAGGTCATTATTTATGAATTGGTTGTTTTGTTGTTGTTGTTGTTGTTGTTGTTTCCTTTTTCCTTTTACCTTTTTCCATATTCTATATTACATTGAAATTGAATGGGAAATTTATTTTTTGTATAGCTTTGTGTGTGTGTGTGTGTTTGTTTGTTTGTTTATTGTTTATATAATTACTATATTAAATTTTGTTTACACATTAAGCGTTACAAAATAACATGTATTTTCGTGTGTTTTTCTTTGCGTTTTATATTATCTATCAAATTTATTTATTTAATAACAAACAAATATTTAATGTAATATAATCATTTGAATCACCCTTCCTCCTCCACTCACGCTCCCTCACCCAATTTCAATTTTTTTTTTTTTTTGTATGTATTTATTAACCAAATAATAATAATATCATAAAAGGAAAGCAGTTATCAATATCTGTCTAAAATAGTTGTTTGTGGAAGTTAACTTAATACTTAATATAAAATTGGTTCTATTGAACTAAGTCCAAGGTCTTAATCTGATAGGTGTCGTAGGTAGTAGTGCTTGTACGCAGACTGAAGCAGTGGCAATACTTCGCTATTGTAGAAGATAATCCAAAACGTTTGAAAACATGGGTGAAGACAGGTGAACCAGGTCCATCGACACCAAAACGCAATATTCATCGTGTGCTAAGGTTATGCTGTGTATCTGATGGGACCAATGTTTGGTGTAGTGTACTATGAGCTGCTTAAACCGGGGACAAACCATCACTGCTGAACGTTACCGAGAGCAATTAATCCAATTGAGCCAAGCATTGCATCAAAAGCGACCAGAATATGTCAACAGACATGACCGTGTGATTCTGCGCCGCATGATAATGCTAGACCACACGTTGCAAGACCGGCCAAAGAAACGTTAGCGGCACTATTTATTGTATGGATTATAAAAAAAATCATATAATTCACAATGTTATTGAAAATCCTTTTTTCAATTCATTGAATTTAAAATTTATTGCAATTTTTTTAATGAGAGAATCGGGCGAATGGAAAATAAAAATAGAAAGGCAAATATTAAATCCAAAATATTTGCATAGGCTGGGTGCAGCAGGGGGTAGGGTCCTATTACTAAAAGATAGTTTTGCGAAATTAATAGGATTCCAGAACAATTTCCAGTAAATCTGATCAATTTAATTATAATTTATTCAATTTTTGAAGATATTATGATTTTGTGAAAATGTTGTCACATCACCCTACCGCCTAAACTCCTTTAATTCTTTGTCCCATTTTCACAGTACTTCAGTTCTGCTTCAATAAATTTCAGGCTGCGGATCGATTTTTCATTGTACGATACTTAGCCATAGTATCCGTAAAACAATTCTCTTCCAATTGTTAACTTCTAGCTTTATTTGTGGATAAGTGTTTGTTTTTTGTTACAATCCTAACTATTCATTTTTATCATAATATTTATAGAGTTGATTTATGTTTTTTTCCGGGTTGAAAATTCTTGTAATTGTCTTTTTCGCCAAGATATTTAATTCCACAGCTTAGCCCAGCTGTCGTGTTTAAAGTTTAAAGTTTCAGCCGTCCATTTTGTGTGCCCCTACAAAATTGGTTTCGGGTCTATAAAACGGTGTTGTTACTGATCCTTTTTTATTTTTTTATTAATACACCCCAATGGGACCGGTATGTTTGCTAACATCGATGATTGTCTACTTACTTCTCGTCAGCCACACTACTCCACTTTTGCAATACTTTCTAATGTACTATTGTACAGAAATGTTATTGGTGGGTAACTATTAGATGAATTGTATTCATGGGTTCGGAATGGGTGTGTTTTTCATGGGTTCGAAATTGCCAGGTTTCTAGTAACAGATGACGCAGAAATTATTATTCTGTACGTAAAAATTATATAGAATTTTCATCTATAAACTATTCCAATATAATTCAATAGTCTTTGTTGTAGAATTTCATTGGAATTGAATGATGTGAATAAGTGATAATGTGATGGAACAACATTTGGTATGAAAACTGATGCCATCCAAGTGCTTTCCACTTTACTGCATGACCGGTTTTTGCGACATGTGGTACAGAATTGTATATTGTTGTGTAAAAAACCATTTTATCAAGTGACTGGCAAATTTTTGGTTGCTTTTCTTGTAATAATCTTTAAATATTTAATAAGCTTTAAATTGATTCGTTGTTCACAGTAGAGTTTTTGGTAGCGACAGTAGTTTGGTTCAGTTCCATCTAATATAATAATATAATAATTAATAATAATAAATAATTAGTCTCACAAAACACTGACACTTACAATTTACAATCCACAAAATTCACTCTCTTCTGCAAATTCTTTCCGGATAAAGTATATTTTCTGTATAAGTCACGACGGACATGCCATTCGATAACTTGCGGCAGCATTATTTTTACTCCCAAACGAATAGGAAATAATAACAACAAATCACTCAGCAAAAGAAATCAGTTTTTTAATGTCACAAAAACACGATATTTTCAAATAAACGAAAAAAATGAGCCCGCAACGCGGCAAACAGTAGAATTTAATGAGAACACTCATTATTTTGAGTGAAAAATTTTGATGCGGAAATGAGAATTTTTTTTGTATGGCCACACAAAATCCGCAACTACGTAAAAACCATTTTTGACATCCGCAGTGTGTCCGCGGCGGCGGCTGTCTGGCTTAGAAAAAAACCAAAGCTTTGGCTAGTAAGAGAAACACAAAACCGAATGATAAAAACAGATATTTAGTGAAAAAAAATTTCCAGCCGAAACCGAAATCGAAACAAGCCATCGTTTCACACACACCTATTTTATTTATCCACGTTTTGTTTACACACGCGTCACATCAATTTTCGAACTTTATTTTTAATAATTTCAATATATTATTTCTTTCTATATATTTTATTTTGATGTTTGGCATTTGTGAATTATATGGAGAAAACGTTAAAAATACTTAGTTTTCTATGAAATTATAATGGAAATTCAAAATTTTCATAATATTTCATAATAATAATATGATCCCACAAAGTTTATCCTAAATTTATGCATATTTCAAAGTGGATAAAATGTGTTTGAAATAATTTAAAGATAAAATTTTGGATATAAAAATTGAAAATATATAATTTTTCGAAAAAAAAAAGGAAGCAAACGTTACTTAGGATTCAATCAATGCCTCACCGCTCACATTTGGTTTCAACAGTTACACCTTTCCCTTCCAATTACAAGTAATTTAGAAAAATTATAATTTTTTCAAAAATTATTCATCATTTCTAATTTAAACTTATTATTACAATTACTGTTCACTTAAAACAACAAATTTTAATAAAATATAATGTACCATTACTTTCCAAATAAATGTGTTTTTCTTACCAAAATGTCCACAAAACTTAGTTATAGACCCAATAAATTACATATAATGATAGTCCACTAGTGTGTGTGTGTGTGTGTGTGTAATCGTGGGTTATAACCCAGTCGGACAAATTGTATTTACTTCCAAATTTCTTCAATGCATGCAATTAATAATTTGTAAGTACATACTGCCCGATTTCATAACTGATGAATTTGTTCTGTACCACATGAAAAAACTACTAATTCCGTGAACCCATCGGCATTTGCTAAAGAATATAAAATCACCGCACTGATCTTATAATTAAGTCATTAAAATTTGTTGTTTTAAGTGAACAGTAATTGTAATAATAAGTTTAAATTAGAAAAGATGAATAATTTTTGAAAAAATTATAATTTTTCTAAATTACTTGTAATTGGAAGGGAAAGGTGTAACTGTTGAAACCAAATGTGAGCGGTGAGGCATTGATTGAATCCCAAGTAACGTTTGCTTTCTTTTTTTTTCGAAAAATTATATATTTTCAATTTTTATATCCAAAATTTTATCTTTAAATTATTTCAAACACATTTTATCCACTTTGAAATATGCATAAATTTAGGATAAACTTTGTGGGATCACATTATTATTATGAAATATTAAGAAAATTTTGAATTTCCATTATAATTTCATAGAAAACTAAGTATTTTTAACGTTTTCTCCATATAATTCACAAATGCCAAACATCAAAATAAAATATATAGAAAGAAATAATATATTGAAAAATTATTAAAAATAAAGTTCGAAAATTGATGTGTCGCGTGTATGTTTTGTTGCGGATAAATAAAATAGGTGTGTGTGTGAAACGATGGCTTGTTTCGATTTCGGTTTCGGCTGGAAATTTTTTTTCACTAAATATCTGTTTTTATCATTCGGTTTTGTGTTTCTCTTACTAGCCAAAGCTTTGGTTTTTTTCTAAGCCAGACAGCCGCCGCCGCGGACACACTGCGGATGTCAAAAATGGTTTTTACGTAGTTGCGGATTTTGTGTGGCCATACAAAAAAAATTCTCTTTTCCGCATCAAAATTTTTCACTCATTCATTCTCATTAAATTCTACTGTTTGCCGCGTTGTCAAATATGACATTTCGTTGATCGAAAATTTTGATGGTGGAAATTACTACAAAGTCCGCGTAACAGAAGCCATGGTTTTTGATTTAGCCGCGCCCAGACAGAGAAAAATTGTAAATGCGGCTTGTGGAATGCGGGCTCATTTTTTTCGTTTATTTGAAAATATCGTGTTTTTGTGACATTAAAAACTGATTTATTTATTTATCGATCCGCAGCCTGAAATTTATTGAAGCAGAACTGAAGTACTGTGAAAATGGGACAAAGAATTAAAGGAGTTTAGGCGGTAGGGTGATGTGACAACATTTTCACAAAATCATAATATCTTCAAAAATTGAATAAATTATAATTAAATTGATCAGATGTACTGGAAATTGTTCTGGAATCCTATTAATTTCGCAAAACTATCTTTTAGTAACTTCCGTAATACGACCCTATCCCCTGCTGCACCCAGCCTATGCAAATATTTTGGATTTAACATTTTCCTTTCTATTTTTATTTTCCATTCGCCCGATTCGCTCATTAAAAAAATTGCAATAAATTTTAAATTCAATGAATTGAAAAAAGGATTTTCAATAACATTGTGAATTATATGATTTTTTTTATAATCCATACAATAAATATTTTATCATTGGTGGTGTGTCTGTTTGTGTGTGTCTCTGTTTGTGTGTGTAATTGATTTTTTTTATTTATTTATTAGTTTATTAAATATTCGGTGGTTTTCAATAATAAAATAAATAATGTGTACCTTTTTTTACCATTATAAAAAATGTGATTCACTGAAAAGGACATTCTCATTCGCAAACATAAATGCCAATTGCCAATTGTGTATTCATCATTAAATACGGATATGTTATTAGCTCATAGAATAGGTGTGCGAATGGAAACATAGCGTTAAGTTCTTCTGTAGTTAAATCGGGTTTATCAAAGAATTGAACATGGTGTCGTGTTTAGGATTAAAATTTCCATCATAAATAAACCATAGTAAACAATGCTTTGTAACTTTGTTAAAGCAAACAACAGAATTTATTGTAAGCGGAATTGTTCAATTGGGCATCATTTTTTTTTTTCCGATTTTAAAGTACGATTTGACACTTATAAATTTAACTTTTAAAACATCCGTCTGTTTTGATACACACTGAATAATAATTTTCTCATCGGTCGGTCACCGCATGCTCCCGTATTTACCTGATCTATCACCGTGTGACCTGTTTTTGTTTGTGTTACCATCTACCATAAACTTACTTACTTACTCTTACTCCTTGGCATTATAACCGAGGTACGGTTTTAGCCTTCTCCAACACACTTTTCCAACCTAATCTATATGCAGTTGTTGCCCCGTTTATCCTGTCCGATCAGAAACGTCGTGTTGTAGAGTTCATAAATGGTTGTTTTTCCCCAAGTTGGTAGTTAACCATACGTCCAACCTACTAAATCGCTCCGGAAATTCGTAGATCATTTACAGGAGTATATCATCTCTTCCCAAAAGCAGTTATATTGGCGCCGCTGATTCGGCTTTACTGTGTAAAATAACTGAATTATTAACTCAGTTTTAATCGGATGTTGCTTTCACACAACCACACAAAGTAATTCTCATACACAGCTGCTGATTCCTACTACCTATTCTTTATTCGTAGCTACGTGGACGCTGCGTTCGGTCGCAACTGGCTTTGCAAGTATACAATAACCAACATACTATTCCGACTATTCTACCATAAACACAACATTATAATTACAATAATGGTATTTGAACAATGAAATCGGACAAAAATAAATAATACAACAATATTACAAATTGACAATCGAAAGATTAGTGATTGATGGAAACTGTGCGTTCAATGAAAATTGTATGCAACGAATTAAATTGGATAGCATTAATGTTTACAATAAATAATAAACCTAAACCGGAATGTAACCGGAAACAATGGGCAAACAATTTTCCAATGAGTTATCAGAATAATAATAATAATAATAATTCTGTTTTGTTAAAGCTTAATCAATTTATTATACAAACCAATTTTCAATTCTCATGGGAATCGTATCTACTCTAGTTTTTTACGTTGTTGTTGTTGTTGTTGTTGTTGTGTGTGTGTATTATTCCGGTAGGTATACCAGCTCTATCTGCTGCAATTTATATTGTATTTACGACGTCGACGCTATATTACATTACATTTTGTGTATTATAAACGTATATTGTTATAAATGTAATAAATCTCTACATAATAACCAACGAATTGGATCAAAAAAAAATCTGTTTCTTTTAGCCACCCACTCAAAAAAAAACACACACACACACTCACACACACACACAAAGTCACAATAACAACAAACAAAAAACGAGCAAACAAACAATCAAATAAAAAAAAACAACCCAAACAAAAGAAAACATATAATAAAAAGTAATTTACAATTTAATAGAACATTGCACGCTTAATGTCATATTACGTGATTCTTTTACTAAATTTTATATGAATACAGTGAATAGTCAAAATCGAAACTGTTTGCCGATGCCCGGAAAAAATATTCCACTGTATACAATAGGAAAAAAAATTCGCTGCGTAAAACAATAATTTCCATATATTTACAAGAAATTGTAAGACAAAGACAGCATGCCGAACGGAATTTGTATATAAAAGCAAAATACAAAATAAAATGTAACTGGAAAAATATACAGTAAAACAACAGTTATGTTTGTAATAAATGCGTTAACGTAAACAACGACTGTTTTAGAATATTTTTGATATAAAAATGTAAAGTCAAATCGTTGAAACTTACAAAAAATTGAATGAATTATTCACTGTAAATTGTATTTGATATGAAAAAAAAATAGTGAGTAAGTACTCCGAATACAATTTACATAAATAATACTCGATACAGTCGATCCACTCGATATGTGTTAGTCGACATTCCGTTGTAGTGATATTTGTGATTAAATTATTTATATTTTATATACGGCAAAATAAGATTTGACTTAATTTCTAATGAATTTGTTATTCACATAGCAGATTCTTCGTGGCGGCACTAAATCACCCACCACGCTATCGCAACAGCTCGGCGCTGCTGTTGCGATTGCATGGTGGGTGATTTAGTAGTAGGTTTAGTTAACAAAATGATCAATTTTAAATGTCATCATTACATTTACACATTGGATTTCGCATCGTCCGTGTATAGATATAACAAACACTGAACCATCTGAACACGGAAACATTCCCCAAGTGCAACTAAAAACTTCGAACTGAACTGATATGTTTATTCGAAAGAGTATCAAGAAGTATAATTTTTTGGAACGTATCCCGCCTTCCCCCTCCATTCATGAGTTTTTTGGTTAGGGTTTTTATAAAATACCAAATTTTTTTCGGAATCACTTTTAAACGAATACTTTTTGCAGATATACTTTTTGCAGACAAATATATTGTGATCATTAAATTTACACCTAATACACCCCCACCACTAAATTCCACTAAAAATTGCGTTTACAATGTAGTTATTTTTATAACGGGAAAATTATTGGGGATATATTAAAAAAAAATGTTGACGTCGTCAATTTGTTCGCGGCCGGCAATGTATTAAAAAACTTTATCGACAAACATTTTAGTCTAGGACGCCTTCTAGTACCGTTTATGGTACCTACTGTAAAGCCCTTCAAATAAATACGTACAAATTTTATAAAAATCAATTTCTTTACACAATAGCAGAGTGTGGCGGTAAATTTAGTGATGGCAAAATGTTTGTGTGAAAAAAAAGTAAGAGAAGTCTTTTTATCTGCTAAAAATATTCGTTTCACAATTATTTCGAAAAAAAAACTGAAATTTTATAAAACCTAACCCTGAAAAACTTCTGAATGGGGTGCGGTGGAGTCGGTATACTTTACCAAAAATTTTGGTTGTTGATACTCTATCAAAATAAACATATCAATTATGCGAAGTTTTTAGTTGCCATTCAGGTATGTTTCGTTGTAAGAAGACAAACATTTTGTACGCTGGATTCTAACCCACAGAAATGTTTTTGTGGACCAACAAGCTTAAGTTTTTAACGAAGGAAATATAATAGCGCACAATTAAATACAAATCTCATATATCAAAATTGCCGGTTAAGTAATACGAAACAGATAACGGGCCTACGATACAGTCAACAACCCATTAAAATGCGGTCGATAAAGAGTGGACGCGAAAGAACACGTCAAGACTTTTGCAAAACGCTTAATGTTAGAGAAAAAAAACCCCCATTTCCCATACCCCCCCCAAGTCCCAAGTTGGGGTAATTATTTTTAATTTAAAATGTAACGGTTTCAATCAACTTTTAAGAGTCAAATGATGTTCAGCAGTTATCGCATTACGTTATTCTATTCCATAAGAAGACTGTTAACATAATTTTATATTCTATTTTTACAATAAATGTAATGGTTCTCTGTCGTTGTGCATCCTATTCTTAATATACACACACACACATACACACACACCCATTTAACAAATTTATTTAAATATGTACAGGATGTCACAGCAGATAGTAACAATTGAAAATGAAAATATAATATAAAAATAAAAAAACAGACAGTAACACGGTAGTGTTAATTTTTTATTCTATTCAGATGGTGTTTTGATCAAAGTGAACTATATAATTTCAGTTAAGACTAATGATGATTAACGGCAGATCAAATAAATAGACAAAAATTTCGGTTATTGTATGTGCCAAATAATGGGAAGATTGTGCTGGGACATCCTATCTCTGGCTGGGTTATATTATGAGTAAATATATATTTAAAGATGTGTGTGTGTGTGTTTGAATACAAAGAATACAAAAGAAACATATGCAATTGAAATGATGAGGCAAAGAAAATTAAGTTGTTATTTCTTATTATTATTCTTTAGGTTTCTTGTTTTTCTTGTTTCACATTTTAATCCACCTTGAAGATGATAAAAAAAAAAAAAAAACCATTACGGATACAAAGGGCGGGGAGGAGTAGCAAATTTCACAACAAAACAGACTCTATTTGATGTGGATAAATTAAATTAAATAATTTAAAATTTATGGGAAAATTGAATTTAGTTTTTTTTCTGTTCGCCTTCTTCTACTTCTTTTTCTTAACATTTGAATTTAAAGTGTTTTCTTCAAAGTTAAGATTTTGTATTTGCCACATTTCGTCTATATGCGAATGTTTTAAATTATGTGATACAATTTTATAGAAAATATTCCATAACACATGGAAGGAACTTTACACTGTACACTGAATCATTTTTTTAGTATTCAATTTTGTCGTCTTCCGTCCGTTCGTTCGTCCGTCCGTCCGTCCGTCCATTTATTATTTTCGGGATATATACAATTTTCTTATAAGTTTTTAGGCACTACTTTTACGATGATGCGACGCTGTTCAATACACATCACCCTACAATACAATTGTACAAAACCAAAACTAAATATTGTAATAAAAAAACGATTAAATAGAAATAACAAGAAAATAAAATTTTAATTTAAAAAGTTTTTCAAAACAATTTACATTTTAATTGACATTATAAAATTTTAAAAAAATAAACTTAAAATTAAGTTAAAGTTTGGGTGTATGTGTGTGTGTGTGTGTGTATAAGGAAAACAAGTCCTTTATTTCAATATATGAAAATAGAATAATTTGAATATTGCGTTCACATTGTAAAAACGATTTGGTCAACATTGACACTGCTTGACTGATTGTAGATGAGGTGGATGAGCATGCAAAAGAACTAATCGTTATAAATTGATTTTCACTACCGAAACGCTTCAAAACATTTATGATCCGTTAATTTTCCAATTCAAAATTTCAAATTTTTATGTGGTTTCGAATTTGTGCGGTACAGAACATGTTAAGGATGATGAATGATTCAGGTGTGAACGATGTGATGTGAAGAAAACATTGAAAAAGTATGGGATTTCGTAAAATTTTTGCAAAAAAAATCAGTTACATGGAAATGGAACTGGGGGTATACCTAAAACAACAGTATAAGTGATTAAAAATTGGTCTACCGAAGATTTAATTCAACGAAGTTTGTTCCACTAACATCAGATGATAAAAAATTGAACCAAATTATGGCGTGCGATGTAAAAATGACATCAGCCGAACTCTAGCCTAACGGGATAAAAACTATTTGTCAATGCACTGAATGGCAGCGGCGAAAATCCAAGTAATTGGTTGCGTAATCAGTTGCGAAGGCTGAGCAAATGGCATGAAGGCTTCAATTCCAATTTTGTATACAGAATTTCAAATTATAATCAATTTCCCCAATCAATCTGGTAGAAGAGCATTTTTAAAATCAATATTCACAAAAGTGCTGCAGAGTCGCATCGCGAATGCTTGTCGCGAGGCATATCAGGTGATCATGTTCTATCAGCAGAAGCAACATGCAAAATATGGTTTCAACGGTTCAGAGAGATTCTGATTTTGATGTGAGCAATAATGAATGTGGAGGAGGACAAGCAAAAAAGTTTGAAAGCGCCGAATTGCAAGCAATTAATTGGATGAAGATGATACTTTGAATCAAAAGCAAATGGGGCGGGAATGTTAATTTGTTGCCGCGCCACAACAAACAATTTCTGACCGTTTAAAAGTTATGTGGGAAAAAATTCAAAAGTGTAGAAAATGGGTGCCACATGAATTGAGGTGAAAGACAGATGGAAAATCGAAAAAACACTTGTGAAATTTTGTTTGCCAGACACAAAAGTAAATCAGTTTTGTATCGAATTGTTTCTGGCGATGAAAAATTGATTTATTTTAAGAATCCTAAACGGAGAAAAAATCATGGGTTAATCCAGAACAACCATTAAAATCGACTGTAAAACCAAATCGTTTCGCAAAAGGAGACGAAGATGCTGTGTGTCTGGAGGGACTAGAAAAGTGTAGTGTACCACGAGCTCCCAAAAACCTGGTGAAACTGTTAATGCTGATTGCTATCGATAACAAATGATCAATTTGAACTATGAATTCGGTCGAAAAACGACCAGAATGGCCCAGAAGACATGCCAAAGTGATTTTGCTTCATGACAATGCACCTGCACACAAAGCAAAACCGGTTCAGGATACATTCAAAGTACTTGGATGATAGCTACTACCCCACCCGTTGTATTCACCAGACTTGGCTCCTTCGGGCTACCATTAGTTTTCATCAATGGGACACGCATTGGCTCTGAGCAGCACTTCGAAGAAGTTACAAATTGGGTGTCTTATTGGTTTGCTTAGACGAGACGAACAATTCTATTGGCGTGGCATCCACAAATTGCCAGAAAGTTGGTCACAAATGTATAGAGAGAAAACAATGGCCAAAATTTTGTATAAAATGTTTTTTATTTTCCCATTTAAAATAAGTGTTTTATTTTCACAAAAAAAAACCCTCACTCTTGATACCGGTACACCTGTTGGTTTTAACGGATTTCCATTTTAGCGTACAGCATTGCAAATTATAACCAATTTCCAATCGTGGGATAGAAGAAAAATTGTTTTTAAAATCAATATTCACACCGGTTCAAATCCGTTGACCGATTTATTTCAATCGATGGCTGAGAAAATTTTGAAGAAATTTGTGATACAAATAATTTATTTCAATATCAACGGGAAAATTGTTCATAGCTATTTGAACCGGTGTGAATATCGATTTTAAAAATGCTTTCATTTATCATTGATTGATTTTGGAAATTGATTATAATAATTTGAAATTCTGTGTACAAAAATGGAAATTCACAAAAAAACTATGGCCTCATAATTTTTAAAATATGATAATTCTAGAAAAGTCGATTTTCTCCTTAACATTTTTTCTAAGTGGACATTCCATTTTTTTTTTCCATCATAATGTGGGCTACTCTAACAACTCCACTCTGCCCGACAATTATAGTAATATTGCATTTTTTCAAGCGTCGTCACTTCGCAATAATGTGTCTAAATACGGATACACCGTTGAGAACCACACAGAGAAATTGACACTGTGCCATGCATCCAAAATTGATAAATAAATATGTCTGAAATTGGCAAAAAAAAATCTCTGGTACAGCAACTACAACAAAAAAAAAAAAATCAAAATCATTTACAAATTGGTGGAATTATGTGCAACGGCGTATGTGCACGGGGATGGGGTGCATATTTAAAAAATTTATATTAATATATTTCTAATTTTCTATGCATATGTCAATGTTTTTATTATTAACACATGTAACTTATTCCGGCAACAACCAAAAAAAATTATCATAATTAAACATATCACACGGAACACACACACACACACACACACACACACACACACATAAATTCAATAATAATAATAAATGCTTTCCGAAAAAAAAAAACCTCATTAATAACATCGCACATCATCATCACGTAATATTATGGTCGACCAATACCAACCGATAGACCCATAAGGCACATAAATATTTAAATAAATCAAACGTATGTAAATATTAAATATATTATTATTATTATTATCGGTAATAATACACTAAAAAAACTAAATTATAATTAAAAGTGCCTTCATTTTTACATGTACTTTATTATATTTACATACCAATAATAACGATCATCAACAACAACAACACCGACAACAACAACAATAAAATATACAACAATACAATTAATATAATAAATATAATAAAATAACAAAATTTCAATTTAATACATCATATCACCAACCATATCACCCACCAACGCCACCACCAACAACAACCACCACCACCAGCCCCAATAAAATGTCACATTTATTATAATAACGTCGCACATATAATACAATATAAGAAAATATAACTAACACAAACAAACACACACACACACACCGATAAGTTAAAATTATTAAAATATGATCTAATCAAATATGCACCCTCTTCAATTAACATTATTATTATTATTATTATCGTTTTTTCACTGGTTTCATTGTTGTTGTTGTTGTTGTTGTTATCAAACAAAATAATAGAATTATATTGTAAATTATATTGAAAATCATATATAAAATGCGATGACGACAATGCTCGCACTCTGTTTTTATCCAAATCCATTGGTTTGGTGCACAAATAATTGCGGTTTTTTAATCGACTATTTTCATTTAATTTGTAAAATGTTATGCATTTGCTTATGCGCTACCCTATGCCTGTACCTCCTTTCCACCCAACTAACAACCGGTCCGTGTACTTTTAAAAATGAGAAAAATTTTCCGTTGAAAAATACAGCCCACATATTTTCTATGGAAAAAAATACTGTAAATTGGAATTTGTCCAAAGAATGTCCATAGATTTTCCACATAATATTTAATAGTATTTTATTTCGATCAATTAAAATTTTTGGATTGTCACATCAATATTTCCATCAAATATCGGCGCGGTTATTATTTATTCATCAATTTATTTCACCAATTATCCAAAACGGTTAGGTTCAAATTTTTTATATTTCGCTTATCTAAAACACAATCGATTAATTTTTGCCATTGCGTTCGGGCACCGCATATTCATTCCTTCCGTGGTCATAGAAATTCTGATGTATCGATAAAAACCGATTTGGCATCATCGTTAAGTTAGAAGCTAATAGCTGGACAATTCACGAAGTATTACTTGCCAAAATATTACATGTATACAATCCAAAGTAATTTGTTGTCAAAATTCATGGATCTTACTGGCAAAAAATTTGGAATATAAATTCTATGGACGTTTTGTGTGGAATAATACGTAACGAGAAATAATTCTACGGAGAATCCGGTATCATCGGAAATGTACGCGGATAATTCAAGGACATTTTTTTATAAAAAAATCCATTGTTGCACTCATCACATAAAATTCCAGTGGATATTCGTAAGAAATCTATAGATATTTCCGCGGATTGAAACTACGGACAGTGTTACTAGGGTAAACGCCGTTGCCGCTGCCACCACCACCACCACCGACTTCCATCATCCAACCATTAGAATTTGTTACCATATTATTAATAAATAAACTTTGTGTGTTACATATTTCAAAAACCGACCCAAAATCAATATTTAAAATTTTAATTCAGTGAGTTTTGAATGTACGGGGACACACACACACACACACACACACCGTTAGGAACTTATTAATAAATCAACTGCAAATGAGTGCCAAACTACAGCAATTCTATTGGAAATTATTTGTTTGTTGCGGTAAATTAATAAATCCCATTTTTAAAACGAAAGTTAACGATAACTAAACACTTTTACTAAAGTATGGTTACGTATGTAGCGTAACACGTCTTTTATTGTATTAATTGTAGCGTACGTATTGTATGGTAGGGATTTTTAGGAAAACTATCAGAAATAGGTATCCTATAGTTTTTATTAAATAAATCCGTTTGAGCTTGAAAATTCGGAAAACGGAAAAACGCAATTGTTTCGAAAATCTTTAATTATTTGCTGACTCACAAAATCGGCTTCAATTGAGCTATAATTTTACCCATATGGTGATCTAATTGCAATGATTAACGATTTAATTTAAATTTAATGTGTCGGATACGGAAATAGCGAATTTTAGAAATAAATTCCAGATTCTTGTTTCCAGTGGCATAACTTTCAGTGGACGGTGTCGCAGCCCAAAAAACCATGTAAGACAAATTTGTAGAAAACATATCCCGCATAATTTTCCACGTTATAAAAATGGCAACGTTTAAAAACGACTTTTGTAGCTAAAATAGGGTGGGCGTTTGGAGTGAATGTAAATGTAATGATTGCAAAAAATGTGGCGTCAAATAGTAAAAGGGGTTTTAATATCCTAAAATTACACGTTTAACAGTTATTTTCCAAAAACTGAAAATTTACAAATTTACCTCTCCATCCCCCTGCCTAATTTCCAAACGCCTGCAGCTCAACCCAAAATATTTTCCGAACAATTCTAACTCATAATGTTCGTTCAGGTGATCTTTATCTTAACTTAAATTATGAGTAGCACTTAAAACATACAGCACCAAAATTTCCAAAATATCCAATATTTGCAATTTGGAGATGGTTAATGTTTGGCGTCGACCAACGAAAATATTCTTCTGCCTGTATCAACAGAGAATGTATAATTTTACGCAGACTCTATAGTATTGTTTGGTAACGAAACGTAGCGATTTTCATAAATTTATGTACCGCAACTTTCGTACACAACACGCAATCATTTTTGCACCAACACACTTGTGCTCGATGATGTTTTTTTTTGCTATTTATACTTTTTATTGTATATTTCATGATTACATGATTTTTGTGTTGGACATGTGTAACCGATAAAAATACACGTATAATCTATAATGTTATTAATTTAGACGGGCAATCCAAAAAGTGTGGCTCAAAAAATTATTCAAATTAAAATCAAAAATCAATTTATTTATGAACAATAATTTATTAAATAGAGGTTTTTTTGTATGAAATTTTGCACCAAATACGACAGAGCCTTTTATTTAATATCTTCCACATATATAATAATAGGAATGGGTAACGAAATGATACAATTTTCACAATTTAACGTGTTTACAATACATCACACACACACACACATTTTACTTACAGCGATTGGCCTTTGTGTCAATACACATCCTGTGTGTCATTCAATTGAAATGAGACATTCATTGTATCGGCAATGTAGATTAATATTTTTTCGCGTACGCATTTTCGGTGGTCCATTTTTATTTTGACACCCTATTTTTGTATGCTGAGTTTTCTATTTATTTATTATAAAAACCGAAGTCAATGAGTAATTTGTTACGTGCGTGCGTGTGTGTTCATTTGTTGACGTGTGATAAAGAGATAGAAACAAATGAAAATCATAAAAGAAAAAAATAGTAAATAAAATACGGAAGAGGTGAGGGTGGCTGGGTCTATATCTCCATTCACATAAGGAATTTAATATATTCCGAGAAAATCATTTGCGTTATAACGATTTTATTATTACATTAGTTTCATTATTTATGATTTTCCAATAAATACGGACAAAGTGATATGTGACGTGATTTATTTAATAATATTATTATTATTATTATTATTATTACATAACACACACACACATACACACACACACACACACACCCATACACAACCGGATATCTAAATGGTCATATCAATATAATAATGTCAATTTGTTGGGAAAAGGGTCCTTGCATTCGTCGCGTCATTATTTTGTGTGTATTACAAGCAATATACAATATAATGCTTATGTATAATTCAATAAAATTAACACATATACCCTTGGGAGGGTTAGGGTTATTTTTATTTTACCCATCAAATCTTTTCCAATAAAATAAATGCTATGGATAAAAATATACAAATATTTACATAGATCCGTTCAATAATTCAGGGCAAATGGGCAAAATAGTTAATTAGTCAATTTCAATGGGTATAGATTAAGTGGCTGTTATTTATATGGAAATGATTTGGTGAACAAAAACCACCACAATTAGTGTCAGTGTAATTTTACTATACAAAAATGGAAAAAATAATGAAAATTAATTACTTAATTACCATAGAAAATAAAGAAAAAAAATCAGGTTCGTCGCTTAAGTCTTTTGTTTTTCCCATTAGTTAAATTATTTATTTAATTCATTATTCGCCCATTTAACAGAGTTAATTATCTGGCAGATTTGGTTCGGCGGTCACCAGAACAGAATGGTTGCGTGTCGAGAAGACACCATTTTTAGATTAGACAAATTGTACGGTCAAACCAAACAATTGTAAAAAAACAATTACAAAATCAATTGATTAAGATGGCTGTTGGGCACGTATTACGTGCATGGAGAGGAGAAGCGTGTGCCAAAGAAACTGTTAAATGGTAATCCAGATGGTGGTAGAAGGAGATTACAGCGCAGAAGACCTAAGTTAAGATGGTTAGATGCTGAAAACTGTGATATTAAGATCGAGTCGAGGAAGACATGGCGACTGTGGATAGGTTAGGTTTGGAGAAAGCTAAAACCGCATCCGGGCTATAATACCATGGTGTAAATAAGTAAATAAGTAATTATCTGGGAGCTCTGAAGGTGTTCTGAAAGTTCTGTGGCGGCACAAAAACCAGAAAAAAAATATTATATAGAAAATTAGAAGTAGAGAATTTTTCTATTCCATTTTTTGTAAAATTAATTGATTAAGTTACAGTCAGTTGCGATATTATTCGGAATAACAAAATAAAACAAAAAAACACAGTAATATACTTTGACTTTGGTGTTACAATTTTGAAAACCGATATTTTCTAATTCACAATTATGTTGATTTTTTAATAATAATTAATAATAATTAAATTAATTAATTTCTTTTTTCTTTTACAAAAAAATGACAAATAAAATAGAATCAAAATGTTACATTATTAGCTCCGTCTTCACCATTACCACCATCATTGTCACAATCAATAATATTACCATCAACATCGAGATCGGGATCATCAGCATCTGTATCAATAGAAATATGTAAAAATGATGATGATGATGATGATGGTGGTGATGATGATGGAGACGGTGGTGGTAATGGTGGTGGTGGTGGTGGTTGCGACGAAGATAATGATAATGACACAGAATCGAATGCTATAACAAATAGAACAACAACATCCACACGGTTACCCATTCAAAATAATCCACATAATGGTGGTGATTTTTGGAGTGTTGCACGATTATCGTTAGATCATTTTGAACAACAACAACAACAACAACAATTGCAACAGCAGCAGCAGCAGCTGCATCATCAACATCATCACCAGCATCATCATCTTCAACAACAACAACAACAACAACAACAACAACAACAATTATTACAAAGAGTACCATTTTATCGTCACGATATTATTAGTAGTGCGGCTAAACAATTTCCAATATTTCGTCAAAATGGTGAAACAACAATAAATTATGCAAATTTTAATGGTGGCATAAATTAATATTATTAGCGCAGCATAAATAAATGCAATAAATTAAAATAAACACTATTTTAAAATAAAAATTAGCTTAATAAGGGCAATTATTATTCAATAGTTTATTCTATAGTAGAAATAACGCACACACACACACACACACACACACACACGCACACACACACAAACAAACTCATACTCACAAGTTTTTTGTTTCAAAATTTGCTTAATAAATTAAAATAATTAACGTAAGTTAAACAAAAAGAAAAAATAACAAATAAATACAGGGTGTCCCAATTGGTTCACCCTGTACATAAATGTAAATAATATTTTTTAATACAATTTTTTGGTTTTTGTTTTTTTTTTGTAGGTTATGATACGACTAATAATAGAATAATATTTACTGTATTTTAAAAATTTCACAATTTTATTAATATATGCACAGCAATCACCACATATCAAGGTATTATAAGTGTGCGTGTAGTAGTTAAACAGGGATATATATAAAATAACTGTGCGCCGGATGTTTTTGTCACGACAGTCAATTCGAACGATAGACCGATCAAAGTGTAATAAAATGCCGGTAAAAATATTATATTAAAAAAAATACAAAAAATAAGCAATATTAATATATTTAACGCTTCACCCAAAATTCAAATAAAGTTAATCATAGAATTTCATAAATCGTGTATTCGAACTGTTCGTACTGTTAAATTAAATCTTATCTCAGATCAGTACTCAGCTGAATTTTCATGGACGTATACGAAATCACAAAAAATATACCCATAACAGGTCGTTGAATTAAGATGATCAATAAAATTCAATATATCGAATTTACTGATCGCTACTTATAAATACGTTCGATTATTAAATTCGTATAACAATGGTCTAACAACTGCCGCACCTGTATGATCACACGATCAATCAAAATTTACCACTGCCAAACACTATTTTTGAATAGTTTAAAAAAAGTAATTAAGTCTGTGCGTAGAAGTTGTAGAAAAAAAAAAAAAAAAAAAAAACAAAAACAGTTCCAAACAGTCGTTAAAAGTTAAATATGTTTAATTAATAAAAAATTTAAACATTAATTTTTATGTGACAATTAATATTTTATAATTTTCGGAATGTTCACAATGAACATCCAAAGCCATTTGTGGTGATGATAGGAAATTTTATAATTTTATCAACAAAAAAAAAAATTCGCATGCAAATAAATATAAAATAACAATGTTGTACACTTTGACACACTGTATTTGTAGAACAAAAATTGTTATCCGTTATAAAATAAGTGTTACAATAACAATTAATACAATTAAAAATAGCAACAATTGAGAATGTGGGGAAAACAAAAAAAATAAAATATGAAATAAAAACAATATAAAATGACAATAAAAGAAAGCAAAAAAGAATCTAACCTTAATGGTATGTGTGTTTTTGCATAATTGTGTGCGACCCGGCGCACACATTATTGCTGGACAGCCATTATGAAAACGCAAAACATCACGTACCATTCTTCGTCGACGATAGGGAAAAAAAAGCAACAACACAACGACGACGGTATTTTTGTGTTGTTGTTGAGTTCGCTTGATTTACGAATTCGTTTGCACACACACACGTTCCGAATTTAAACGAACACATTATGTGAAAAATTTTTCTACTACACATTTTCTCAAAAACACAACAAAAAAATAAACTACAAATTATTTTCTATTAAATTTAGACACAATATTTGCAATTAAAGAAAAAATTAATTCTTAATTTGAACACCAAATTACATTAACTTTATAGAAATTATTAAATAAATTGAAAATATTAACTTTTTATATATTTAATTGAATTTTTTTGTTAATAAAATACAAGAAAAAGAACGCGAAGAAGAAAATATTAAAATTCGCGACGTCACCGCTCCGATTAACTTTTGCGTACTAAAGCTATTTTTCTCTGTTGTTCGGCTGTATTTTATTTTAATGTATCGCACAATGAACGAAAATAGATATATAGGAGATTGTGGAAAACGTTGGAGGAGTGAAAATGATTGATCAATAATTGTAGCGTTTTTAACGAAAAACGATAATTATTATTTTTAACGATTCCCATATAAACCATTTCTTTTCAATGCCAACAAATAACCATAGAATAAATAATTTTAGATCAATTAAATTTATATTTTATCATTAATATTTAACCATTTTTTTTATTCATACACTGACACACTACAATTATTATTTTCGATTCGGTTTACATTCTTCTTTGTGGTTCGGCTGAATTTGTGAATAGACAAATAAATTCTCGATGAAATAACCAGTCAATTTAATGGCAATCAATGCAAATTCCCTTAGGTTTTCTTGTGCAACTCGATTTTTCATATGTCGTTCAGCCAGTTCAGTGGTCAATGATTTCAGCAAAATTTTGCATTTGCCAGATGCAGCTCGTCACCACAATGGATTGAAAAAGTATACCATAGGCCAGCCATTAGCCATTTCCTTTGTCTTTGTTTCTGTTATTGTCTAGAATAATTGTTGGTTCCATTTTAAACACATCAACATCTGTGTGTAACATGTTCGGTTGACAACAGTAAAACACTTTTTCTTGTATTACTGGTGTAACTAACGATACAAATTCAGTCTGAGTAGCAAAATATCGAACTAAATTGAACTCGTTTCTTTTTTTTTACTTCATTCGAGTTAGTCAAAATAAATGGCAACTCCAGTTTATATAATCTTATTGTTCCCACAATAGTTATATTGTTTTTTAACAGTTACTCAGCCGAATTGAATGCTAGTGAAAAAATTATTCATGATTATGTTGTAGCCATTCACCATTCAAGTAATTCTTAGCTAATCGCAATACATCTACATCTGTTGCCACATGTTTGGTTCGATTCGGACATGGACTATGTATTCTCTGAAATTAGTTTACTCATTCAAAGTTTACTTACAACTAAATGTACGTTTTTTGTGCGTAATTATATTGTTTAGGGCATAGAGTGCCCCAAACACTGTGTTAAGGTTAAAAGCATTTACCACACGGTTTTAATTTTTAAATATTTTAACTCTATAACATTTAATGATCGAAACTTATTTATTCCATGGTTATTGCTTTGAATCGATAAAAATAATAAACGTCGTTTTTCAATTAATAATCGGTCAATTTCACACCTCCGACGTTTTCCTCATTCTCCTTATACAACTCTTTTTCTTTATCATGAGACATGCATTAAATTACAAAGTACAGCCGAACAACAGAGAAAAATAGCTTTAGTACGCAAAAGTTAATCGAGGCGGTGACGTCGCGAATTTTAATATTTTCTCCTTCGCGTTCTTTTTCTTGTATTTTATTAACAAAAAAATTCAATTAAATATATAAAAAGTTAATATTTTCAATTTATTTAATAATTTCTATAAAGTTAATATAATTTGGTATTCAAATTAAGATTTTATTTTTCTGTAATTGCAAATATTGTGTCTAAATTTAATAGAAAATAATTTGTAGTTGTTTTTTTAGTTGTGTTTTTGAGAAAATGTGTAGTAGAAAAATTTTTCACATAATGTGTTCGTTTAAATTCGGAACGTGTGTGTGTGCAAACGAATTCGTAAATCACGCGAACGAACTCAACAACAACACAAAAATACCGTCGTCGTTGTGTTGTTGCTTTTTTTTTTCCTATCGTCGACGAAGAATGGTACGTGATGTTTTGCATTTTCATGATGGCTGTCCAGCAATAATGTGTGCGCCGGGTCGCACACAATTATGCAAAAACACACATACCATTAAGGTTAGTTTCTATTTTGCTTTCTTTTATTGTCATTTTATATTGTTTTTATTTCATATTTTATTTTTTTGCTTTGCCCACATTCTTAATTGTTGCTATTTTTTAATTGTATTATATAAATTGTTATTGTAACACTTATTTTATAACAGATAATAATTTTTGTTCTACAAATACAGTGTGTCAAAGTGTACAACATTGTAATTTTATATTTATTTGCATGCGAAATTTTTTTTATTTTGTTAAAATTATAGAATTTCCTATCATCACCATAGATAAATAAAGACTGTTCACTGTGAACACACCCAATATTTTTAAATTTTGATATAGTTAAAATTACAATCACAAAAAAATGTATATTATTTTAATTCACCTTTACTAGATTATGAAAATTATTAATTAAATTGTCAATATGATAATGATAATAAATACATGTAATTTTAGGGCTAGAATTTTTATAATACAAATAGTTTTGCTAATCCACTTAAGCCGGCTAGGATGATAGACTGATGGTTCAGTATGATTTGGAATTGAGTAGTTGGTTTTTATGAGAAATAAGTCGCGCTTTATTGTATCTTTGGTTTGTGTCTCTTTTTACATTACACAGTTTACAACAGGCAATAATATTCTCTATCATTTTGACTCATCGTTCTATCAAGTAATAATTTTTCTTATTAAATTTATTAATAAATTGACAGACAGACAGCGAAAGAGAGAGAGAGAGAGAGAGCGAGAGCACGTTGTTTTGACTGATTAATTATTGAAATCCTACATTCGGTTTTTAATGTTACACAAATTATAAGCGATTATGAATATGAAACAGAGACACTACACGACACACCAATTATATACACAGAATATAGAGCCGCATTCAATTGATTAGGAAAATAAAAAAAAAAAAAAAAAACACGTACATATCATATTTTGGACTTATAAAATTAATTTAATTAATCGATGCATAGACAAAATTTAAAATTAAAATTTTGGTTTTTTAATAAAAAAAATATATATTGCAATTTATAATTATGCCGCCCCATTGGTGCACCAAAAGTAGCTCAAAACCAAAACACAATTAATTATATTCTTTGAATATACACAAACACACACACACAAACACAACAACACACAAACACACAAACACAGACACATACACACATAATAATAAATTAATTTATAATATATATTTAATAGAAAAAATAATAAATTAGTATTCTTACTTGAATAAAATGTTTGAACCAAGAAATTCATTATAATAATATTTATTCACTTTATATTACCCAGCACTTTTCAATTTACAACACATAATTTATTACATACTATTTAAAATATAATTAAAATACTAATACTAATACTAATAATAATAATAATAATAGAATAACAGTAAAAATAAACTTTTAAATATGATATAACCACACACACACACACGCATAAATACATCAACATTACTTTAATTTTCTAGAGTGATTTCAAACTATTGTTAAACAAATATTACGTAAATTATTGGAGGGGAGGGTGGGTATTTATAGCATTTAAATTTTACAAAAAAATGGCTGAGTCAATACGATAAGACATTTTAATATCTATCGAGTGATGCACTGCCTGAATTTTACCAGTTCATAGACGACAGTGATGTATTATTGTGTAATCACATATTTATTGTCTGTCATTCACTTCAACATAGAATCGTACCCGGTCGGGATGCGATCCATAAAACAGACACAAGAAAATTTGCATGAGGAATGGTTATTTTAACGTATGCTTTCCATAGTAATCACACGTTTTTTTGCTACTGATTACAGAATCGTACCCATGGCGGATGTAAATCTATTTTGTCCTTGTAAGTGAGAGAAAATCACCTTACACACACACACACACACACACACACACACACACACACACACACACACACACACACACACACACACACACGAGACTTGTTTAAAAAAAACGAGTGGTTAAAATTCTCGGGTAAGAAAATACTACCTCTCACGTCACCGCAGAAGATTTACAAGCACGAGTTTTTCAAGAATGTGATATTCAGTAGCGTAGGTAAATTGAGAACAACTACAAAATATTATTTATTCAAATGTGGTTGTGTTAAAGTTTAACGATTAACATTTTTTTATGGCCGTGGATAAAATGAGATGAATTTGTAGTTGTATTTACAATGATAAATTAAATGTTTGTACCCAAAGCTTTCGTTTGTAAACACACACACACACACACACACACACACACACACACACATACACACACACACCAAAAAACTTAAGCTATATTGAAAAATTAATTAAATTTTGCAAATTTGCAAGAAATTAAAAATTTAACAAATTATCTTTAACTCTAATTTTTTGTAGCCTTTTACCAAATAGCAATATTTTTTATCTACAATTTAATAATATTGTAAATATTTTATATGTAGATTATAGTTTAGTAATCAATAATAATTAATAAAATAAAAACAGTTACACACACACACACACACACACACACACACACACATACATTTTCAAAAAAATGTAAATATAATTTTTAATAAATATCGTTTTGTAGGTGAAAATGTGGAAAAATATTATTGAATTATATTAGAGATGATAATAAATTATACTTAAAATATATTAAAAAATAATTTAATAAGAATTTCATTACCGTAAACTGTTTCCAAATGACAGACCAGCATCCCATTCATCATCCTGCATTAAAATATAATTAGTTCCATTGAATCGCATTCCATTTCGTCTGTTATAATTTTGATTTTGAGTAAACTCCTCTATTGGCTGGTTGTGAGAAAAATTAAGTATTTTGTATTAATTCGCCCAAATACACAAATGCCTTTTGCGAATCCCCACCCCCTCTAAAAAACGTAAGTGTGCGTTCACAAATGTGAACAAATAACAATAATAACAATAAAATTAGGCAGCAAAACAATTTTTTGATACCGCCACATTTTGAAATGTCTGTTAAGAAATCATTATTTTTAGTTTGTAATGCGAAAAGAAATTTATTGAAGTGAAAATAAAATTGCGATAAATAAAAAAAAGAGGGATGGAAAATGGAAAATAAAATGTTGAAGATACTTAAGTGGAACATTAATTTTAACACGGTCACGTTTTTCTTTTCTTTTCCTTTCCTTTGTTTTTTTTTTTTCTGCCTTGTAATGGTCACATTATTTTTGTATTTGTACAAACAAAATCCAAACAAATGTTATCCCCCGGTGCATACATAAATATTTACAGTTACACGCGTAGCGTATAACAACAACAACCGACGCACATCAAATCCTTATGGGAGCAATTATTTTAACTTGCTTCCTTTTCGGATTTTTTTATTGAATTTTTATAACTTTTCCCTAATATATTTTCGCAAGGTAATTTTATTATTATTATTATTATTATTATTATATTTTCATTGAGCATCGCCCGCATATATTTATTTCAAATTGAATTTTAAAGTATTTTCCAGGCTAATTTCTGTCTGTCTCTGGTTGACAATCAACGCATCGTAATTGGTGCGATTGTAGTATATTGAGTGGAGTGAATGCGGGGTATTATATAAGTTAAAGCACTTCTGGGTTCTATGGATTATTGTACAACCAAAAATGTCATTTGATGAACGGGGTACGCTTGTTTCCAAACGGATTTTGTAATACATTGCAATTAATTTGATGTAAATTCCGCCACACACACAAACAAACACACAATTTTTTTATATAACAATTTAAAGAATAACAAAAAAGAAATCAACCGTAAAAATGTTAACCATTTCCCATTTTATAATATTTTAGATACAAAAATATAACTAAATATATATTAAACCCGGAAGTTGTAACAAAATATCAAAATAAAATGACTAATCCCTAGAGGAAACCGAGAGAGAGAGAGAGAGAAAGAGAAAACGATTGTTGTTATTTCCAGTTAATATTGCAATACATTCGTTTTGTTAACAACATTTCCCGGTAACTACCGATACCGGATCATGTCACCGTCGGACAAAGAAACAGTTTGTATACAAACAGTTACCCTATGACGGCAGTTTTTTCTATTCACTGTAAGCTGCTAATGAGAATGTTCTGCTGTTCTGAAATGAAATACCAATCAATCATATGCATTTTAAGTCTAACCACCTGATGATAACATTATCCGCACCGGCTTTACATTTATAATTTAAAATAATTTATTTATATACATTTATTTATAGTTAACATCCTAACTACGTCCCTGTCATTTATCTAGTCCACCACTACTTACACTTACACTTACACTTCTCCATATGCGAACAAAACACACAAAAATATACCGTACGATAATTAAATAATAAATAATTGGGTGCGTATTAAAGACAATGTTTTGTTTCAAATATTGTGTATAAATAAATAAATAAATAAATAATTATAAAATTAGTCCCGTAAGAAATGCGATGGCCGTAAGTCGATTTGTTAGTAAATTAATATTTTTATTTTGATTTGTTGTTGTTTGTAAATGTCTGGAATATTTTTCGGTTGATGTATTCATTTTTAGTTTAGTATTTCGCTGTTTATTAGTTCTATTACATTTTTTGTTTATTAATCAATTTTGATAAGAATTTAGTTTTATTGCAAAAATTGTGTGTAATTCTTATCTGTAAACACCGAATCACCAACACCACCACCACCAACAACAACAACAACAACAACAACAACCATAGCACAACAACTTGGGGTTTGTCGTAGTGCGGCGTAGGTGGTAAGCAATTTCCATTAATCTATTTTGTTTTCATAAATTAATTTATAAAATCGTTTTGTTTTTCGCTCAACCTAAATTAAATTGTTATCAATTTTAAAATGTATAATTATACACTGAAAAAAAAAACTTTATTATCTTAAGAATATTTGGGGTTTTTTTTTGTTCCTAATCATAACATTTTTAACCCTCTCGATTATTATTATTACAAATTATTTTGCTTTTATTATAAATAACGGTGTAACAAAAAAAAGGTGCTTACATATAAGCGCACACAAACACAAACACACATACACAAGCAGACAGCCGAAAATAAATCGTTACCCCTCCCCCCCTTCCCCCGCCACCTTCCAATTGACAAACACCCGACTGACATTTACCTAAAAATAATAACACGACAATGCACACAAAAATTTAATTATAAATGGAAATAGTTAATTAAATAATAATCGGGGGGAGGGGTGCGTTGTGTGTGGATATTAGAGCATCATCAACATAAGCCAAATTTATGTAATATTATAACAGTTATTTATTTTATTATGTAATTATGTATTTGTTATCATTCGATAAATGTTTGCGATAAATAATTTATGCTGTCGGTGGTGGGATGGTATTTTAATATTTGTAATAATAATATGATTTAACAATTTGATTAGAATAATATTGATATTTGGTGGTGTGCTTGAGCTTTTAATTTATTTAACTCTATCTAAAATATGAAAGAATGCTATGGGGCAATGGGGATAGGTAATATTTATTATACATATTCTGTATATGGCTAATTGTTTTTCCGGTTACCTGTGTCTTTGTCAGCTGTGTCAAGCTAATTTAACTTTATGTTCTGGTCTTGTGTTCAAACGCCACTTATTTGTTTCTTCGCGGTTCTTAATTAATTTGATAATTTGATCACAAAATAAAGCTTGCCGTCGAATGAGTGAACGCTAACAGAATAATTTTCGAAAAATATTGTCCATCGTGTTGTAGCCACAACGTTTGGTCATCCATATGTGCCATGTCTTGCTGAAGAATTAAATTTAAGCTTTTTGACATTACACACACATGTTTTCAATGTAGTCGTCGTCGGCGTCCGTCGTGCGTCGTCGTCGTCGTCGCGTAGTCGTGGTTGTCGTATATCCTATCTATCTATTTTAAATGAAATGACATTGCATGAACCATCACCACCACCGCCACCACCACCACCACCAATGTATTTCAATTTGATAGTAAATTTCCCGTTAAATAAATCGTCTCTTTACACAAACAAACAAAACAACAACAACATCAATGCGAAAATAAATTAAAAACAATTGAAATCCAACGGGAAAACTTAACTTAAAAATAGAATAGAATGGAGAGAAAAAAACAAAAAAACAAGTGTTGCACATTTTGTTAAATCGATGTCTCGCGTTCATCTTTCGTTTTGCCGTTGATTTGTTGTTTTTGTTGTTGTTGTTGTTGGTGTTGTTTCTATGAAATTCTATATCACCATTTGTACACAAAATTGTATAAATATAAATCTTTAGTCTCAAGGGACTCGTTCAAACTAATACACAATTTTAAGATACGATATATATAAGTACCGTTATTTTGTATACATAAGACGAAAAGACGACAATAACAATATAAATAAGCTGAACGGAGGCTAGGAATGTGTGTGTGTGTGTGTGTTTATTACAGTGAACCCTTCATTATAACGTGATGCTAATACGAAATGTGATTTTGTACAATATATCCGAACTACTTTAATTTGAATAAAAATGTGTGTGTACAAGTGTGACACTTCAAACTCAATTAAAACTTAATTATCAAAAGTTGGTGAAATAATTTACCAATAATTTTACGGTTATTTATAGTCTTGCTATTGCTGATGAATACTTCTGTTCTTCTCTTTTGGAAATAAATTTTATAATTTGGGTACTTTTTTTGGGTTATTTCATTGCCTACATCTCTACCACCGCTCGTCATCATTTCATTCGTCAACTTTAAAGGGAGACGACGTGTGCGGATTGAAAAAAGGAAGCCACTATATATTATTTTTTTTAAATTAATTTAAAGTTACCGTAATTATTATTATTATGATTATTATTGCAACAACAACAACAACAACAACAACAAATATAAATATGAAAACAAATAAAAAGTTAAGCGGATTATTTTCATCGTTAAAAAATACCACTGAATAAGCAATTTTGCAATATATTTTCTATATGCGGCTCAACTTTGTACATATGAAAATCAATTATAGTTAATATTGATAAGTTTGTTGGTTTAATAATAATAATAATTTTGATGATGCGATGATGCGATGATGATGATGATGATGATGATGATGATGACGATAATAAAGGATTGAATTGGATTCAATTACTAAATTTATATCTTTGTTTTTAAATCTTTTAATTTTGATGGATTATTGATGTGGATTATTGTATTTGGATTAGTAAATAATAGATTATCTAGAGTTGTAAATAAAATAAGGCTAAAATAAATACAATTACCCGACTGGGGATGGCCCATCAAAAACTCATAGTCATACATAAATATGAAAATTTGAATATTAAAAAATATGTGTACTAATTTTCTACTGCAAAAATTAATTAATTATATATTTTTAAGCTGTGTAAGTTCAACAAAAACACCTCACCACGCCAAAACTCCGCACCTAATCAAATTTATTTTATTTTTTTTGCATTTTTATTTAATTCAAAATTAAATTGAAATCGGGGGAGGGTGAGTACCCCGTATAAATAACAAAATACTCGGCACACATACACACACACACACACAAATTTAATTCAAAACCAATAAACCATATCATTACACAATTATATTATTTACAAAGTGAATGCACAAAATATTGTATTCTATACTGTCGGTTATTGTATAAATAATCTTAAAAGTTGAGAGAAAATTAGATTGTGCGTACGCGTATAGTTGTGGCCATCAAAATAGGTTACACTATGTTTAGCAATCTTCAATCGTATTGATCTGTAAAAGTTGTAATGTTGTAATGACACTGACGAATTATAAGGATGTTAATGTGTGCTCAGTTCATTGTCAGTCTAGTTAAATATAACCAACTTTGGTCTTCCGCGTCGCTCTTCTAATTGCATCCGGATTACCATACAACAGCCGAGTTCAGCGTAATGGGGTAAATCATACGAATATTGTAGTTATTGGGTCTATAATTTAATATTTGAGGATATTTTGGTAAGAAAAACACAGTTGACATATGAAAGTAACGGTAGATTATATTTTATTCTCAAAGTATTTGCCATCGGAAGCTACAACATTTGTCATAGAAGAACTTCTTAGGTTTTGAAGCAAAATAATGAATGTAGCCATTTTTTCATATCATCGTATGAATTGAACCGCTGTGCAGAACGGGGCTGATTGCATCGACCGGAACTAAAAAGTTAATCTGATGAATATAGCGGGTGGGGTATGACTTCGCAGCCAAGTGCCGCTAACGTTTCTTTGATCACGGTCTTGCAACGTGTGGTCTAGCATTATCATGCTGCGCAGAATCACACGATCATGTCTGTTTTCATATTCTGGTCGTTTTTGATGCAATGCTCGGCTAAATTGGATTAATTGCTCTCGGTATCGTTCAGCAATGATGGTTTGTCCTCGGTTTAAGCAGCTCATAGTACACTACACCAAACATTGGTCCCATCAGATACACAGCATAAACTTAGCACACGATGAATATTGCGTTTTGGTGTCGTTGGACCTGGTTCACCTGTCTTCCACCCATGCTTTCAAACGTTTTGGATTATCGTAATTGATCCACTTTTCATCACCAGTCACAAAATTCGATACAAAATTAAATGTCTTTGAAGCAAACATTCACACATTGTTTGTTTTTTGATTTTCTATATCGAAAACTGAAAATTATTCTTAATTTATTGGCCATAACTTTCGTTTCCCAACAAAAAAAAATAATGTAAAGGCTCAAAACATATAATTTGTATATGTAAAACATAAATAAGAGGATAGTTAGTTACTAAATAACATATACAATGTATTTATATAACAAAAGGAAGATTTTATACACACACACACACACACACACACACACACACACACACGCACACCAAGCGTACACAAAAAAAGGATTATACATTATTATTATTATTGTGATTATATCCTTGTGATGATGCGATAAATAATTTTCCCTTATACTGAATTCTAATTTCCTATAAATACGGCACTCTTTATAACTTATTCCACAGATAGATCTGATGTTGTTGTTGTTGTTGTTGTTGTTGTTGTTGTTGTTGTTGTTACCCTAACCTCACAATATTGTTAGTGTAGTGTGTCGTATATGTTTTGAATATGTTATTATTATTATTTGTTGAATTACACATTTATATAATACAATATTTAAAATTAATCCATCGTCTGTGCAAAGTACTTCTTTAACAGCAAGCACCAACAACAAGCCTGCAAGCAAATTATAAATAACAACACACACACACACACACACACTCACAAATTGTAATAAAAAGTTTTTCCTTCGAAATTGTGTGTGTGTGTGTGTGTGTTGTAAAAAAAAAAAAAAAAAAGGATAAAAAGGAAACAGATTAACCATAACAAAAACTCACTCAATTATTTGTGATTTAAGTATTAGCAGAGGATTTATTTATTTATCTATTTTTTTTTTGCTTTTATATATTCTATTGGTACCCGACCCGCTCATTTTATATCTATTCAATTTCCCAAAAGTTGTTAACATTTATATTATTATTATCATCATTTAATTTAAATCATCATCATCGATGTCAGATTATATCAATATGTAATTTATTATAATATTATCTTTTTTTTTGGGTTTTATCATTGTCATTAAATGGTAAATAAACAATGTTGATGATATGCAGCAGAGGCGGACGGTGTCGACGACAACAATATGAAATGATACTCATAATTATGCCATGCGTATCGTATGTTCTACCCACCCAAATGCCCAAATCCAACTTGAATGATCTCTGATCGGCACACTTGTATATCTTTCGTAATCCATTGGTTATTCGCTGCGATGGTATTAACGCTGCCCATCATCCCCCCCCCTGCATACGCAATTACGCATTCAATTAACATTAGCTTTTCATAATATTTTCTTTTCACTTACTTAAATTCCTGCAAATTATTATTAATTATATTTATTTTGAAAATAAATCCACTTTACAATGTAAATCTAATGGTGAACTAAACATTGTATTCGCATGTACCGAATCCGAAATAATCAATTTACACGTACGATTAAGATTAAAATAGAAAAATTGTATTCAGTGTTTTTATAAATTTTCAATTGTACATTAAATTTTCTTTATGCGAAAATAAAAGTGAAAACCATGATGGCCGCCAATTTTTATGCGTCACTCTGACCTATGTCAACATTTATACATTTGAAAATTCCTTAAATAAAACGATAAAACTATGTTGGCGCCATACGACATCCTGACCTATGTCAACATTTGCGAGCGACGTAATTACAATGTTAATATAAATATTCTCATGTCGAAATTCACTATACCAGCGATTGAGTGTACAATAATTTCATTGGTTATAAAATCCATTTATTTGTGACACACTTACACCAGTGCAATGTCATAATTGTATATTAAATTTTCATACTGGAATTTACTATACCAGTATTTTAATTAGTACACCAATACTGATGCAAAATTAAAAAATTCAATACGTTTGTGTTCATGCGTTTATTAATTTGTTCATATTAATAAGTTTGACACATTGACCTGTCCCCTTAATTTGCCCTATTAAATTTTATTTAATTTATACATTTTTCTGCCCAATTCTTTTGAAATGTAATTGAATTAACCGAATTTTACACTGACGAATGGACACTAAAGACTTGTACTTAAAATGGAGAAAATCTGCGGTATCGAATGTGATTTTTTACAGTACAAATTAAAAAAAGTGATTAGATTCAAATATAAAACACAGGAAAACCATATTTTCTAGTTAGTTTTTATCCATTTCAGGCACAAAACTTATTTGTTTGATTATAAAAATTATAAAAAATTGGTATTATTTCAGGAAATTTGTGTGCATGATTTTGAATTTGCAGAGTAAACATTAATTTCGGCAATTTTTTTAAATAACTCACAGGGAGTTCAGTGCAAGTACCTTTGCGAAAATTAATTTAACTGATTATTTTTATAAAATTTTTTATAAGTGAAAATAAAAATAATAAATCCCTTAACTAATAAAAAAAACTAACCAAAATGACACAATGTGACACAAGTGCAATGTAAAATTTCTCATACTGAAATCGACTATACCAACATATAAAATAGTGTACCCATACTCATACAAAAATAATTGATTGAGTGTACATTAATTTCATTGGTTAAAAATCCATAATGGCCGATCATTTGTGTCACACTTATACTAGTGCAATGACACAATTATATATGAAATTTTCTTAATGAAATTTACTATAGCAGTATTAAAAATGGTGTACCCATACTCATACAAAAATAATTGATTGAGTGTACATTAATTTTATTGGTTAAAAATCCATAATGGCCGATCATTTGTGATACACTTTAAATAGTGCAATCACACAATTATATATATGAGATTTTCGTAATGAAATTTACTATAGCAACATAATAAATTAATGCACCTATACTCATACAAAATTAAATGCATTGCATTTGTGTGCATGCGTTTATAAATTTATGTTAACGTATCAGTTATTTTTGGTTTGCGTGGGCCGATCGCATCGACTCAGTATCCATTCGTAAATTCGTTAGATGAAACGAAAAAAATATATTTTAGCGCCATATGACATCCTCACTTTCTGTCGTACCCCTTTGTAAATACAGCAATGTTAATGTAGTGCTACAGGCCTGCATTGAATTTCTTCGTTTTGTGTTGATTTCCATTTATCCATAAGTTGACAATTCAAATTAATTTTATTAATACAATACAATATTCTGTACGTAATTTTCTCGAAATGCAATTGAATTAACCTGAATTTTACACATACAAATGGACACCAAAATATTTGTACATAAAATGATGGATACCAATTTTGTGTGATTTTGTTTCCAAAAAAACATGAAAGTAATTTATTTGAAAATCACATTTCTGGAAATATTTTGGTTTCATTTAGGCACAAAAATTGTATTTGTGTGTACGAAAAGGTGCGTGTGTGTGTGTGTGTGTGAATAATTTTTTGACACCCTGACCATTTTGTTGTACGAAAATTTTTTTGTAATCAAAATTTATATTTGACGATTCAATTTAGAAATTTCATTTCAATGCCAGCACACAAACACACGGCTTTGAATTAATTTTTTTGTGAAAATGAAGTGTCCAAATCCAAATGCCCTTCCATCGCCTCCAAAACAAATGTGTAATGGCTAAACTTTCTGGTCGGCACGGTTTTTGTTATTACATTTGAACACACTCATATAAATATTTGTTGAAGGCGGGAACTACGAAAATTTCGTGTACTGTGTTGTCACATCGGATGGTTTGATCCTGATTTTGGATAGTTAGTTTCATCAGATCGGCGACTTCACATTCGGCCGTCAAAGGCTGTACGAAAAAGGACTTATATAATTTTTTTAAATAAATATAAAACACTTAATTATTGTAAAATTTACGCAAATTTTATTTTTACTAATTAAAATACAAAATTATTTTTAACAAAGTAATATGAAGAATGTGTGTGTGTGTGTGTGTGTGTGTGTGTGGGGGTGTGGGTGTGGCGGTGTGGATGTAGGTGTGGAATGGAAATTTCAAATGTATGTTAAACCTTACACACACACACACACACACACACACACACACACACACACACACACATGTTTTTCCATACTGATAATAATAATAATATTTTAATATTTTGTTTTCAATGTATGCGTTAAAATTTGCGAAAATTTGCATATAAATTTTTTGTTTCTTTTTAACCTGGCTCTAAAATTTTAAAACTAAACAAATGAAATCTAGCAATTAAAATTAAAATTAACAAAAAAAAATTAAAAAATTAAAAAACAAAAGAAATGATAAACTTAAAAATTAAGAAAAAAATTAAAAAAAAAACTAATTTTCTTAACCCTTTCCAATCCAAATGAACCATATTCAAATGCAATGCCATCTAAAATATGTTGCAAACTATTTTGAAAAAGGGTTAAGTAAATTAATTTTTTTTATATATTTATTAATTTTTTGCATTCTGGTGTTTTTTTTGTGTTAATTAAAAAGGTACAAAGAATTAAATTTTATATGTATTTTATAATTAAATTGTATTGAATGTAGCTCTGGCGTACGTTGCACTTTCACTGCGTCAAATTATCATTAAAATCGTCTTAAAACTGGGGTTTTTTGTTTTATTTTTACATATGGACCTATTTAGTTGTAGTAAAATTGGTAGTCGTAAAATAGTTTGTCATCTCTTGTGTTTTTTTTTATTTTATTTTGTATTTTTGCGTATTATTGGCTTTTAATTGGTTTGGTGTTTGCTGAAACTGAAATAAATTTATTGTTACAATTGGCTGTGCTACGGCTGTGCTACAAATGTGCTATATGTCTTTACATTACATACGATAAAGTTTACAGTAATATTTGTCTAATGGTTTAAAATTAAAAATGTTATTCACAAAAATAAATCCCGATAAATTGGTTTTTGCGGCAGGAAGGACCTACTACTGTATATTTTATCTAATGCCTACTATTTATAAATACTAAATACTAAAATATTACAATAAATTAATTAATGTCTTGTAAATACCGATTTTCTACGGGTAATGATCTCAATGACGCCGTCATATTTTTTATTATCATATTTGGTAACGGATGTGTGGAACTTGATACATTGCTGGCGGCGGTCGTGCTATTCCATTCGGACAAATTTTGTACGTACGCTAATGTACGTGACATAGCGTCGGTAGTATTTTGTTGAATTGGCTCGGGTTGTGGTTGCTGCTGTTGCTGCTGAAACTGTTGATACTGTTGATACTGTTGTTGTTGCTGATAAAATTGAAATTGATGTTGATGTTGTTGTTGGTTGTATTGTTGTTGATTTAGTTGTTGTTGTTGTTGTTGTTGTTGTTGCTGTTGTTGTTGTTGTTGTTGTTGTTGTTGTTGTTGTTGTTGTTGTTGGTGTTGTTGTTGTGGTGGTGAATGTTGATTTATAGCCAATCGTTGCATTTGTTGTATTGAATGTGGAAGCAATTCCGCCTGTACGGATTGTACGGATTGAAGTTGTAACTTTTGTTGTTGTTGTTGTTGTTGTTGTTGTTGCTGTGTTGGCTGAACTATTGACATTGGAATTTGTTGAGATTGTGTTGATTGTAATTGGTGTGGATATTGTTGCATTGGATATTGATGCATATAATTATTAATATTATTACTAATATTAACGCCAGCACCACCCATACCAATTGCTTGCGTCTGTTGTTGTACACTGGTTGACGTTTCCGTTGCCGTTGTCAACGTGGTATTTGTTGACGCCAACGGTTGTGCCGTTGTCGATGATGTTAATGTTGGTGATATTTGTGATTGGCTAATATCACAACATTGTATGACACCGTTCGATACTCGCATTGATGGTACTAATTGTAATCTGGGTCTTGCATTAAAAACTGTGGACGATGCTGTTGGCTGCATTTGCATCGCTGTAGTTGCAGTCGTTGTTGTTGTTGTAGTTGTTGCTGTCGTAATTTTATTATAATTATTATTATTATTATTATTATTATTAATATTATTATGGGATAGATTTAAATTACCTGTACGATGAACATAGTCGCCCTGGTAATTTGTTGGAGCATTAATTAGACCATTTTGAGACGGTTGCTGTTGATACATTGATTGATGATAATTAGTATTTGGTGGCGGGAATAACTGATTGTTATTTTGTTGTTGTTGTTGTTCTATTTGGTGTTGCCTCTGTTCCTCCTGCTGAGATAACGGTAGTCCGGATGGCGTCGGTGCCCATGGTTCTAATATTAGTGGAGTTGCCACTTCCTCAATATTTGATCCCATTTCACTAAATATATTTATAGGTTGTGTTGTTGTTTGTGTAGTTGCAGTAGTATTATTAGTGGTTACAATTATAGCAGCAGTAGTTGTTGCAGTTATAGCAGTCGTTGAAGTTGAATGAGTTGTTTCAGTAAAATTATTATTACTATTTAATAGTTGATATTGATGTTGTTGTTGTAGTTGTTGTTGTTGTTGTTGTTGTTGTTGTTGTTGTTGCTGTTGTTCTTGCTGTTGCTGTTGTTGTTGTTGTTGTTGTTGATGTTGTACGGATGGTTGTGAATCACTTAAGTATTGTAACATTTCATCGGGTATCATCAATTTATCTTCAACCATTTCATTTTCTTCAACTTCATCCAAAATAACTTGATGATTTGGATGTAAATCACAACTATTACAAAGATTCTGAATTGTAGCATGTGATATAACCGTTTGAGTTGTTGTTATTGATGTAGATAATGAACATGCTGATGGTGATGATGATCGTGAATGTGTTGATGATGATGAAGACATTGAAGTTCTAACAATAGTTATGGCTGTTGCTATATAATTATTACTATTGTCAACCGAATTTGGTGTTGCTGAATGTGGTCGTTGTGGTTCTTCATGCGTTGATGGTACTGTTGTTGATGATGTAGATGCCAAGAAGTTTACATATTCTAACGTATCATTAATGTTATTGTTATTATTAATATTACCATAATTTGCAACTGTTTCTGACATACGGCGAATGTAATTCATATCATTAAAACTATTATTATTATTATTGTTGATTTGCTGTTGCAATCGATAATTTTCATTAAAATTTATAGAAAATTGTTGCTCTTGCTGTTGTTGCTGTTGTTGTTGTTGTTGTATTTGTTGCTGTTGTTGCTGTTGTTGCTGTGGTTGCTGTTGTTGTTGTTGTTGTTGTTGTTGTTGTTGTTGTTGTTGTTGTTGTTGTTGTTGTTGATACCAATTTAACATATGTGATGACGCTCTTAGTCGTACCAATTCTTCATTATTATTATTACTATTTGTATTATTTTGTGTAGAACCATTTGTTAATGCCGATAATTCACTTGAACGGCGTGAATTACCCGGTGATATTGGATCATAGAAAGATAATGGTGGTACATGTGTTGCACAACTAATGTAAAATGGTTGATTAATGTTATTGTTATAATTATTACCACATTGATTATATTCGGTGTAATTCGGTGAACGATGCATTATCGATGAATGACTGCTAAGTTTACTAAAACCTGATTTCATACTACCATACGCAGTGCTAGCATTTGAATTATTGCTATCTCGTCGCAATGTTGTTGTTGTTGTTGTTGTAGTCGTTGTTGTTGTTGTTGTTGTAGTCGTTGATGTTGTTGTTGTTGTTGATATTGTTGTTGTTGTTGATATTGTTGTTGATGCTACTACAGCTGCTGTTGATGTTGGTGCTGACGTCATTATCATGGAAGATGGCGTAGTCATTGTCATATTTAGTGATGTCGTTATAGTATTAATTGTTGTTAATGTTACTGTTGATGTTGATGTATCTTGTGCTAGTTGTTGTTGATGTTGTTGTTCTGGTATTTGTTGTTGTTGTTGTTGTTGTTGTTGTTGTTGCTGTTGTTCTGGTATTTGTTGTTGTAGTTGTAGTTGTTGTTGTTGTTGTTGTTGTTGTTGTTGTTGTTGTATTTGTTGTTGTTGTTGTTGTGGTATTTGTTGTTGTTGTTGTTCCATTTGTTGTTGTTGTGGTATTTGTTGTTGTTGTTGTTGCATTTGTTGTTGTTGTGGTATTTGTTGTTGTTGTTGTTGCATTTGTTGTTGTTGTGGTATTTGTTGTTGTTGTTGTTGCATTTGTTGTTGTTGTGGTATTTGTTGTTGTTGTTGTTGCATTTGTTGTTGTTGTTGCATTTGTTGTTGTTGTTGCATTTGTTGTTGTTGTTGTTGTTGTTGTTGTTGTTGTTGTTGCTGTTGTTGTTGTTGTTGTTGTTGTTGTAGTTGTTGTTGCAGTTGTAGTTGTTGTTGTTGTTGTTGTTGTTGTTGTTGTTGTTGTTGTTGTTGTTGTTGTTGTTGTTGTTGTAGTTGTTGTTGTTGTTCTGGTATTTGTTGTTGTAGTTGTTGTTGTTCCGTTATTTGTTGTTGCAGTTGTTGTTGTAGTTCTGGTATTTGTTGTTGTAGTTGCTGTTGTTGTTCTGTTATTTGTGGTTGTAGTGGTTGTTGTTGTTCTGGTATTTGTTGTCGTTGTTGTTGTTGTTGTTGTTGTCGTTGTTGTTGTCGTTGTTGTTGTTGTTGTTGTTGTTGTTGTCGTTGTTGTTGTCGTTGTAGTTGTTGTCGTTGTTGTGGTCGTTGTTGTGGTCGTTGTTGTGGTCGTTGTTGTGGTCGTTGTTGTAGTCTCTGTAGTTCTCGTTGTCGTTGTTTTTGTTCTTCTTGTTCTTCTTGTTGTTGTTGTTGTATTTGCTGTTGTTGCTGTATTTGCTGTATTTGCTGTTGTTGTTGTTGTTGTTGTTGTAGTTGTTGTTGTTGTTGTTGTTGTTGTTGTTGTTGTTGTTGTTGTTGTTGTTGTTGCATTTGTTGTTGTTGTTGCATTTGTTGTTGTTGTTGCATTTGTTGTTGTTGTTGCATTTGTTGTTGTTGTTGCATTTGTTGTTGTTGCTGTTGTTGCTGCTGTTGTTGTTGCTGCTGTTGTTGTTGTTGTTGTATTTGTTGTTGTTGTATTTGTTGTTGTTGTATTTGTTGTTGTTGTTGCTGTTGCTGTTGTTGCTGTTGCTGTTGTTGTTGTTGTTGCTGATGTTGTTGTATTTGTTGTTGTCGTTGTTGTAGTAGTAGTCGCTGTTGTTCTTGTTGTAGTCGTTCCAGTTGATGTTGTCGTTGGTGTAGTTGTTGTAGTTCTAGTTGTAGTAGTAGTTGTGGTGGTTGTGGTTGTTGTTGTTGTTGTTGTTGTTGTTGTTGTTGTTGATGTTGTGGTTGTTGTTGATGTTGTTCATGTTGTTGTTGATATTTTTGGCATTCCATTTTTAAATTCCTTATACGATAATTAATGTCATGCAAATTTTTTATTATTTGGTGTTCAGGTTTTGGTGTATCACACTTTCTATTACGTGTATTTTCCCGTCTTGATTTTGATGCAATTTGAAGTTTACTGTTATTTTTATTAATATTACTCGAATGACCATTTACATTTGGATCATAACAATTAGCATTAACACTATTGATAATAGGAACATTTGTAGCCACAATATTTGAATTATTATGTAAAATTTGATTCTCATTATTATTATTATTATTATTAAGATTCTGATGAGGAAGATTATTACTATTGCTATTAGAAATAATATAAGTATTTCTGGTATTTGGTGTAGTATTTATAGTTTCACGGTCAACAATTTCACGTATTACATTTGGTAAATCTTCAATCTGTGAAAATAAAATTATATTAAATATAAATTATACAAAATTTTTAACCATTTAAAATTACCTCTAAATCTTCATCTTCATATATCCCTTGGGATGAAATGCTTGTCATATGTGCACTTGATACCGATGGAACACATTCATATTCTTCATGTATACCACTTAATCTTTGTGAAACAACACCAACACCATTACCACCAATTCCTAATGGACTGTTAAGTGATGATTGTCCAGGTGAATTTAAATCAGATTCTGATTTGATACTTGGACTTGATAAACTTACGGTTTTACCACTCTGCATATCCTCACTACCTGGACTTAACTCACCAATAAAACTAATACCAATGCCACCTCCACTGCTGCGACCACCACTACGATTTCCACCAATACCACGTCGAATATTTCTACTATTCATTCCACGTCCCATACTACCGGCACCACTAGTTCCTCCTCCACCGCCTCTACGGTTACCTAGTCCTCTGCCACCACAATTTCCTCCTCCTCCTCTTCCTCCACCGCCACCTCCACCTCCTCTACCACCTCCTCCATTTCCGCCACCTCCACCACCTCCGCGTCCACCTCCTCCACCGCCTCCACCGCCTCCACTGCCTCCACCGCCTCCACCGCCTCCACCGCCTCCACCGCCTCCACCTCCTCCACCGCCTCCACCTCCTCCACCTCCACCACCACCACCACCTTCATGATTAGTACTATGATCTTCAGCATTATCATGTGAACCTTTATGCTTTTTATTTGCAAAGAATTCAGGTCCATGTACTGTTTTAACATGTTTCCGCAATGAACTTGGATCGGTATAACGTTTCGTACATCCCGGCGCCTTACAAATATATGGTCTCTATGTACATGTAAAAAGAACAATAAAGATTTATTATTACAAAAACAAAGAATTGGACGTTGTTGATACAATTATTAATTATTTTTATATTAACCTCTGTGCTATGCGTACGATTTTGATGTTTTGCACGATCCGATGCATTGCTAAATGCTTTCGAACACCCAGGATATTCACATGTATACGGTTTTTCTCCGGTATGCGAACGTATATGGGTTTTTAAATTTTCTAATCGTGAATATGCTTTAAAACAACCTTCAAACTAGAAAATAAATTTTAAAAATAATTAACATTAATAAAAAGGCTCACACCACCAAATTAGGTGTTTGTTTGTGTGTGTGTGTGTGTGTTACTAATATATTTATCATTAGGACATCGGATACACTTACCGTACATTTATGTGGCTTTTCACCAGTATGCCGTCGCATATGTACCACCAGCATATATTGTGCCTTAAATGGTTTCTCTTCACGTGAACAGTCCAACCATTTACATATGAATACTTTTTTATGACATTGAATATGATCATTAGCAATGTGTTTGACCAATTCTCCTTGCGTCGGAAATTCTATATTACAATCACGCCAATGACAATTTGTTTCAATAAAATCAACATCCAGTTCTTCTTTCAGATGTTCGGCTGTATCGGCTAAATTTTCACTAGCGCAAATAATACTGCTGGCACAACTATCACCGTTATTATTATTATTATTAATATTATTGTTAATTTGAATTTTGTCATGAATATTAACTTTAGTATTAATATTATTAGTTATACTGTTGCCTTTGTCGCCGCCACCATTTTTATAACCAGTATCTTTTGTACCACCAGTAATACCACCACCACCACCACCACCACCAACAACAACACCATTGCCATCACCATGACAAAACGCTGATTCCCGTTTAACACGTCCTTTTTTACTCGAAATAATATTTGAAGCACTGTCGGCCTCAACCGTTGTTACCGCTGGCGTACTGGACGATGGCAATTCTTGTTTTTTAATGCAATTTGTATGATTGGTAATAAGTTGGTTGAACATTATATCATCATCAATTTGCATTGGTTGATAAAATGATGATATATATTTTGATGGCAATGGTGCTGACAACATTGGATGATTTGGCATTGAAAATATATTAGGCATTGGTGAAATACCAGTACTACCAGCACCGATAATACCACCACCTGGCATCCCGGCGGGTACACCATTATTAACACAATTTCTATTCTTATTTTCCCAATTTGTATTATTAATATTCAAACCGGCGGCACCGCCGCCACCACTACTACTACCACTAATGCCACCATGTGACGTGTGTAACGAATGATGTAATAAACCATTTGTACGAAAAATATGTGCTAAATGTGAGCTCGTTGAATATGCAGGACTTATTGTACCAGCCGCTGCCGACAAATGGCCATATGAACCACTGTTGCTGGTACTCCGTGACATGTTAACAAATGGCGTAGACAATGAATTTGGTGACACACGTATTAATGTATTTATATCATATACATCCGAATACGGTGATAATGATAATGGACGTTTACGACTCACATTTGTTGTTGTTGTGTTACGTAAACTATTCGATAAACTGTTACCAATAACATCACCAACACCACTAACACCACCACCACCACCACCACCAGAGCGTAATGAACTATTTAATCTTGAGCTATTTAAACTTTCTAAACTAAAACGAAATTCATTTGTTGATAATGCATTGGTTGCATGTAATTCATTTAGTGATGGTGCCCCATGACTATGTACGTGTCCATGTCCAACAGCTGCTGCTGCACTTAAATATTCGGCTGCAGCAAATCCAATGCCTGTGTGTACCATAAAAAAAAAAAAAATAGAAAAAAACGGTGAGGAAATGGTTTTTGTTTTCCAAAATTTAATCGATGGACGTAAAAAAGTGGTAAGACTTTTTCTCTTTGTGTTTACCCGTAAACACAATATATGGAAATTAAAGAGTTCCTGAATCGCACATTGATTAATCAATTGGTTTAAAATTTTATTATTATTACAATTGATAACTGACTGATCGTTTTGCCCATTTTATATATATTCAATTTGATGAGGATCATCACCGTAATGCGTAACGATCGCATTTGGACGCATGTCTCTTCAAAGTGATCAAATTTTTGTGATTATAATTTCAGCTAGAAAAAACTATTTTCATTATTTGTGGTGTGTGTGTTTGTGTGTTTGTGTGTGTGTGTGTGTGTGAGTGTGTGTGTGTTAAAAAAACATTCAAAAATATTAAATAAACATTAAAATTATTATTAATTTTCCGGCGGATAAAACAAAAAACCCAACAACTTTATTTCAACACCCAAATTAAAATTGTCGTCGGTTTTCTATTTTTGGTTTCATTCATAAAATTCAATTTTCTTTATTTTGTGGGTTTGTGTGTGTGTGCGGGTGTGTGTGTGTGTATTTTTTGGGAGGAAGAAAAAACTATTTTTGGTCTTCTTTTTTAATTTCAATGTAATTTTTGTAATTTTTTACATGTGAATAAAAATCAAATGGAATTTTAAAATTCATTATAAAAATGCACGTGTTTTAATAATTTACATATTTTTTGTAGTTTATTTACATCCGTAATTTTTACTCTCTCTCTCTCTCTCTCTCTCTCTCCCTCTCTCTATTTTTTACTATCTATCGTTGTTTGTGTGTGTGTGTGTGCGTGTGAAAATTTTTGTGCATAGCAACAAAAAAATGTGTCTTAACATAAAGAGGAAAAAAACAATGGAATAATATTCTATTTGATTATTGGTTATGTTTATCGTACGGGCGGATATGGTTTGTCTGTACCCTCATCTTTAGCATCTCATCGCATTTTTTGTATACGCATAAAAATTTTTCAGACAAAAACACTGTGCATTTATATTGTGAAGAAACAAAATGAATTTAATAACAAATCAAAAATGTAATCGGTGCCCATCATTTACAATTTAACACTATCCCAGTGCAGAATAATGTTTAAATTGTATTTATAATATAGACACAAAGGCCATAACCAAATTCGATAAAAAAACTAAACGTTACAATGTCGGTCCCGCAATGTATGATAACATCGATGATTGTTTACCCATTTCCATTGTCACCCATACTATTCCATTTTTACAAATACATTCTAAGGCAGTACTTTTTATTTTATACAGACATGTATTTGGGTGGGTAATTAGTACTTCTTCTCTGGCTGATGGAGTTGTTGTACGTAAACGTACCGAATGGCAGTGGGTTTTTCATTGTGGTTCAATTCAACAAATTTACTGGTCAATTTATTTATGAACAATTTATAGAAATTCATAACAGACAAATTCTTTGGTAAATTAATTGATGAATCCATTCAAGAAGTAGTTAATCAATTGATGTATACCAAGTGTACCGGGTATGAAGTGAGCGTCAAGCTACAAATGTTTCGATAGGGAATTGTTAGTGGCGATAAAAAATGAATTTATTTTAAGAATTCTAAACGGAAAAAATCATGGGTTAATCAAAGGACAACCATTAATAACATCGACGGCAAAACTAAATCGTTTCGGCCAGAAGACAATGCTGTGTGTGTCTGGTGGGACCCGAAAGGTGTGGTCGATCTTCCAAAAATCTGGTGAAACTGTTAATACTAATCGCTACCAACAATAAATGATCAATTTGAACCATACATTGATCGAAAAACGATCAGAATTGGCCAGACGACACGACAAGGTAATTTTGCTCCATAAAAATGCACCTGCACACAACAATGCCAAACTGGTTCAGGATACAATAAAAACCACTTGGTTGTGAGCTGCTACCCAACCGTATTCACTAGAGTTGTCTCCTTCCGACTACCATTTGTTTTCGATCGATGGGACACGCATTGGCTCTGACCAACACTTCGATTCCTACGAAGAAGTCGAAAATTTAATGTCTGACGGATTTGCTTCGACGAGACAAACAATTCTATTGGCGGCCTGGTATCCCCAACATATTGCCAGAAAGTTAGTCAAAATGTGTAAAGAAAACAATGTCCAAAATTTTGAATAAAATGTTTTTTACTTTCCCATTTAAAATTTGTGGTTTATTATCACAAAAAAGACGCTCACTTGATACCGGTACACCTTGTACATTCATTAAAGAAATTTGAACTACATACAATAAGGGTATCTGTGTGTGTGTGTTGATAATTACTTTTGGAACGAAAGGTACTCCGTGGCATATTTGGTTTTGTCGTCAAAGAACAAAATGGTTAGCGTGGCGAAAATATAATTTTGAATTCGACAACGGTCAACCATCAAATTGTAAAACAAAAAAATCAAAATCAATTGGTTAAGATGGCTGTTGGACACGTATTACGCGCAGGGAAGAGAAGAGCTTGTGTCAGAAAAAACCGGGGTTAAATCGCAATCCGAAGGTATAAGGAGAATCGAACGGGTAAACTGCTTGACATAAAGATTTTTAAAATGCGGGATTGGAAGACATTGATTGCGACGGATAGGTAAGGCTAAAACCGCACCTATACCGCCATGGCGTAAGTAGTCACACTGTCTAAAATTACATATCAAATAAAAAAAAACACACATCAGAAAAATGTCTGGAAATAGTCGGATTTCGAAGTGTTGGTATACGAACGACGACCAATTGTTGGGTGCATCGAAACACCAAAAACAAGAATATGAATACTCACGTCGAGCACGAGCCAGTTTAAAACTTATAGTTTTAAGGGTTAACATATACAGTTGACCCGTATCGATGACATTTTTTATTTTATTTTGCCTCATTTGAAAACCAATATTTCTAACAATAATTGCACCCCATAGATTTTACATTGGATAGAGAAGAAATCGAATTGTTGTAACTCATCCAAGCGATTAACACCACAAATTTTCCAATTTTTCACGTTACGGTTAAAATAAATAGACAAACAAACATTTATATAATATTAATTAATTAAAAATTACCATGTAATGAAGCTGGATTTGTAGCATGTTGTATAGCATAAATTCGTTCCATATATGCATCCGGAATTCTATAAGCTGGATGATAGTCATGTTGAAGATGACTGGTGGATACCACCGGATGAGATGATTGTGATGCAACTATCGTTGACAATGATTGTGGTGTTTGTACTTGTTGTTGTGCTAAACCAACGCCAACAATACCACCGCCACCGCCACCACCATCACCAGTTGTTGACGGTGACGGATGTCCTAATGTAGTTTGATGTTGTTGTTGTTGTTGTTGTTGTTGTTGTTGATGTAATACGGCTGCAGTTGCAACGGCATGTTGTCTTGTAAAATAATGAAATTCTGGATATGAATTTGAATTGTTGTTTAGTCTATGGGGAGCAAAACCAAACAAATAAATATTAAATGATTTGTTCTTTGAACACGTTTTTTTATAATTTTTGCTTTTATGAATATCATTAAAATATAATTATCGTTATTTGGATGTTGTTGATGTTGTTGTTGTTGTTATTGTTGTTATTGTTTGTGGCTAAAACATTGTTTATTAAAAATTATGTCATACTTTTATGTTTATATGATTTTAAAAACATTATTATTTGTTATTGTTATGACTAAGTCGATGAGTCCGAGTCCGTTCCCCTTATTACAAATAACATACAAGACATTATTTTTTGTTATCGCTTCATAATTTTACGTACGCGAATTTATTATTAATTGTTTATTTTTTTAATATAAATTTAATTGATTTTGTTGTTGTTGTTGTTATAATATCTTTTAACACTCGCTGACTAATTGAAATATTATATTTATAATTTTATTATTATTATTATTATCATGTAGTCGGTTGTTTTTGGATATGTCATGAAATAGTAATAATAATAATAATAAAAATAATAATAATAATAATAAAAAAGGAACTGTGTGTATGTGTGTGTGTGTGTGTGTGTGTGTGTGTGTGTTCCAAAAACATTTAAAGAAAAAAATTAATATTAAATTTTCCAAGGTTTTATTTTTTATCTGTACATTTAATCAAATGTTCTCTTAAGTTGGTCTACGACAATACGAATATATGTTTTGTTATTCTGCTACGTAATGTATAATTCGTGCGCCGACTTAAGATAACATTTTAACAAACACAATCAGTAAATAATAATTGTGTATACGGTGAAAATACTCCGTCGGACGTAAAATTGTAATTGTTGGCCATCAGCATAAAAAAAATTGTAACACTAAATCATTAGTAAAAATACTGAGTCGCTAATTAAACTCTAATTTAATACACACACACACACACACACACACTCAGTCCTCAGTATTATTACTTTATTATTATTCAATACACAAAAAAAATGATATCACTGTAATTTAAGTGTGTGACTCTTGTACTTAACACAAATTTTTTTTTTCTACTAATTCTTTTGGCCCGCAAAAATAAAATTCAAATTTTTTAAATTAAAAATTCACAGTTATATTTTATGGCTAACAGCAATTATAATTATAATTTCAAAATGTCCTGTAATGTTATAGGGTAGTGGACCAAATCTTTGACACTGTTAATTTTTCCAATTTAAACGATACGCCCGCTGAACTGAACCATTGTGAATGAATTTGCTCATATCAAACTATAGCATAGAATTGAATATAAGATGTGATTAAAAGTGTTTATTTTAAATTTTGGGTAATATGGCAACGTGGTCGTGAATAGAATTATAGCAGCAAAGTTACTGTACAGGTTGCGCGAACAGTTTCTAACGCATAGAAATGAAAAACTGTTTGTTTTTGACGGCTTGAGGTTTTGCTATTCAATATTATCTTCCGCCATTTCATAATACACACATTTACACCAATAATTTTATCCCATGGCTGCTGGAGAACGATATCGGCAACGTCTGTAAAATATCGGCCTCTTCATTCGACGCAAAAATAATTTGCCGGGAGAAATTGTTTGAGATTTCTGTAGATGTAGTAGTACTAGGTCTCAAAGTGTGACAAAACCAAAAATATATATGGTGGCAACGAATGCAGAAATTCAGAATCAAACTCATTTAATATTGGAGAAAAGAATTTTTTAAAATAGTCAATAGTTTTGTGTATAATTGAGGGGGATCGTTGATAAACGTAGAAAATGGTGTTGAAGAGGAAATTCGCCGTGCAGAGTAGCAACTACAAACAGATGTTATTTTGGATGTTATTGGGATTTTTGAACGAAAGGTGGAATATTTGGTCCTGCCGTGAAAAAACAGAACGGTTTGTATGAGGCGAAGATACAATTTTGAATTAGACAAGTTGTACGCTGGCAACAGTAAATTGTCAAAACAATCAAAATCAATAGATTAAGATGGCTGTTGGACACGTATTACGTGCATGAAAGAGAAGTGTGTGTGCCGAAAAAAACTGTATGAAGGTATAAGGAGAGCCGAGCGGCAGATCTGAGACGAGATGGCTAGTTGCAGTCATTTGTGATATAAAGAACCTAAAAATTCGGGATTGAATGACATTGCTGTTGCGGATAGGTCAGGTTGAAGAAGCGTGTTGGAAAAGGCTAAAACCGTATCTGGGTTATAATGCCATGGAGTAAGTAGTAGTAGTAGCTGGACAGCCAAATCTGGTGAATACGGTGGATGCGCTCAAGCAATTTGTACACTTTAAATCCTTGAACATAGTCATGGTCAAAACAGTCTTTTGTGAACTGATGAAAATTGTCTTAATGAAATGTTTTTTTTTTTGTCTTTTCTTACGAATTTTTGCGTCCAAAAATTTGAGTTTATTGTTTTACCTTTCGGGGAAGAGATAACGCGATCAATGAAATTTCTTTCATTCTTGATCTAAGTCTTCTTTGAAGCCGAACATTTAGCTTTAGTCCACTGTAAATGTTTTTTATTTCAATTTTTAGGAACATTCGGAGGTAGATTCAAATTTCAGCCCTAGTAGTTGATAAAACGACAATGCATAAAATCGGTTTTATTGTTCTTTGTTAAAACGATTCAACGATACCGCACCGACTGAATTGAGTTTTTCGTGAATTATCCAAACAATCTTTTCCTATTTGTAATTCTTCATATAAAATATGATGTTCGTCTGAGATTGATGCCTGCAGTGCATCAGCAAGCATTTCAAGCGTAGTCAAAGTTGGATCTTCCACTAACAATTTCGGGTTTTTTTTTAGTCAATATTTTTCGGATGTTAATGCATATATTTTGAACGTGTCTTGCGAATGTGCTGCATCTTCAACGGGTTGTACGACCACATTTATTTCATTGAGAATCCCTAATTTACTTTACTGTTACATATGATGGATAAAACCTAAAACATTTACCCGATCCTTATGTTATTTCTTGTCCGGCTAAACCTCATACGGGGTAATAAAAAATTTTCAATGACTTTTTAAAATTTTCCATGTTAAAAAGAATCCACTGACCACTGCTGTCGACCAACTTCAAATGGCTTGTAATCGATAAGGAATGAATTGACAGATCAATTTGTAATTTTCCAGCCATTCATATGACAAATGGATGGAATATTCCAATACACTTATTTATTTGCCAGTGTATTAACGTCTTCTAATTTGGTAAACGGTTAAAAACTATTCACGTATCAATGACTTATAAATTTGTGTGCACCCAAAATTATATGGAAATTGTAATGAATTTTTTGTCATGTCCAAAACTGGAGCGCAATGACCATCTTTCTACTCCGCATTACGCATCGTCGTCAATGACGCAATATTGAATTCTTAATACTAATTCTAAACTACAATAAATTACGAGTATGCAAGTTAAATATATTCACACCGAATGGAGGTTGTTGTGGTGGCGTGTACCAGCAACAGGTATACCATTGACATTAATATGTTCCATTGACAAAAAATTAATGTGTTCGTTTTGTTCAAAACATAATCAAGTGCAACATCAACATCATTAACACCATTTTATAGTGTTATTTTTGTTAAATTGTATACTGAATGTATTATTATTATATTGTACATCATCCAATTATCCATTGTATATTATGATACACCACAGAACAGCATCAGTAGCAATATGTAGCAGCAGCAAAAGTGCAACCATTACGATGCACTTAAATGATTTAACCACAATAATGTGTAACATATGCACACACACACACACACACAAATGAAGAAATGCAATGGTTTAATGTGAAGCAGAAGAATCAGAACGTGTGCAGAGTATTATAGCATTAATAATAATAATAATAATAATAATAATCATCGAAAGAGGTTATAAACCAATCCTCATTTCACCACCACCCATTTGCGAAACGCGAAACAAATGAATGAAACCGCAAATTGCATTTTTTTGCTGTTTGTTTTAAATGGAGAGACATTGTTTTATTAAAATTGTATTTGTGGTTTGGTCTGTGTGTTATTGTTATAATTTCTGCATTTACAACAAACAAAACAACAACAACAACAACAACAACAACAAATAAATGCAATGAAATTGAATGCACAAATAAACGCATGCAGCAACAGCAACAGGCTTTTTTCACACCACACAAAAACTAAATAGTGCAACAGTTAATATTGACAAAAACAAATAAGAATGCGATTAAATGCATCGTGAGTGTGCGTGCGTGTGTGCGTGCGTGTGTGCGTGCGTGTGTGTATTAATAGAGAAAAGGACAAGACCGTGACCAATGCTCTAGACTTTATATATAAAAACTATTTTATTAGGTGTTTGAAATTATTTTCGCCGCCGGAGGCTTTTTTTTTGGCGTACGGAAAAACAACTTATTACAAAGTTGCAATGACCATATGACAAATTAGTGTGTATTGCTGCCGATGGAGGATTGTTGATCGCTATTTTTTTGCGTTTCTGTATTTTCAATTTTCATAATAGATCCACTTTTTTGATCGCCACAGTCGTCACAGTCACTAAACGTCACAGAAAAGTGTCCGGCAAAGCGATGTTCGGAATGGGATCCACTTCATCCCTTTTGTTTTTCGAAATAAATCTATCCCGCTGCGGGAGAAAGGGCACATTTAAACATATTGTTAAATTGTTATTGCACCACATAAACATTGGTATATTTTTTTTCATCTCTGTCTTTCTCTCTCTCTCTCTCGCTGGCTCTACTCTTCTGCTGACATTGTCGTTGATACGATTTGGCGACGGTGTGGTTACATTATTATTTGTGTGCGGCTCAAATTTTTGTTGTGTGTTATTATTATTATAATTATTTAATGTACCCCAATTATGTATTGCGTGTGTGTGTGTGTGTGTGTGTGTGTGTGTGTGTGTGTGTGCGTTTATAGGTTTATTTTTTTTTATTTAACAGTAACGAAAGGAAAGAAAAAAAAAAAAAGGTGAAGGTAGACCACAAATGATGCAGTAAAATTATTTTTTTTATATTTTATTTTACAATACTTAACTTTTAAAACATGTGATATGTTAAAGGGACACTTTGCGGCATGTAATTTGTTTAAATTCTTGCTATTTATATATTTATTGTGGTTTTTTTAGTATTTCTCACACCACTCATGTTTTAATAATGTGATACGCACTTGTTAATGGGCCATAACTAGAATGTATTTAAAAGTAAATGTTGTTGGAAAAATGATCGGATGGTGGGTGGAAAGAGATAATTGTCAAAGATTGAGAACCAAGGAGAAGTTAACCGAATGCACCAAACATATAGCAGCTCCTTTGGATTTCTATAATTTTTATTCCGATCGAAAGCGGTCAGTTCTGATCAACAAAACGTATAGGATTTACATTTTATAAAAACAGCCAAAAAAAATTGACTTTACTAATGGATTGCTTCTTCAAAAGATAAGGATTTCTTTAGATAGAAATAGGAAAATTGTCTCCTGATAAATGGATGGTCAAGGTTGTGTGTGTTTTTATATCAAAGTATATAATTTAGAATAATGTATCACTTTTATAATATAAATTTGATTAAATAACCATGAAAAAAAAAATGGAACATACTTTTGCATAATCATATTGAATGGATAAATTTATAAAACATTTCCACAATCTGATTGGAATTTATGATTTCGGATTGATTTATAAATGAGTTGCGTTTTATACTAAATATAAAAAAGAATGAGATTAGAATTTGAGTAGTTTCAATGGTTGAGGACACAACGCAGAGGCCTTCTGCAAAGATATTTGTTAATTTAAAAACTATTAAAAAAGTGGAACATACTTTTGCATAATCATATCGAATTGATAAATTTATTAAACATTTTCACAATCAGATTGGAATTTATGATTTCAGATTGATTTATAAATGAGTTGCGTTTTATACTAAATATAAAAAAGAATGAGATTAGAATTTGAGTAGTTTCAATGGTTGAGGACACAACGCAAGGGCCTTCTGCAAAGATATTTGTTAATAGAAATAACCATTTAAACAAACTGAATGGAATTTATGATTACGGAGTGAGATATAAATGATTTGAGGTTTATACTAAATATAAAAGAGAATGAGATTAGGATTTGAGTAGTTTCAACGGTTAAGGACAAAACGCAAAGACCTTTCACAAAGATATTTGTTAATTGAAATAACCATTTCAAAAATGGAACATACTTTTGCATAATCATCGAATGGTTAAATTTATAAAACATTTCCACTACCAGATTGGAATTTATGATTTCGGATTGATTTATAAATGAGTTGAGTTTAATACTAAATATAAAAGAGAATGAGATTAGGATTTGAGTAGTTTCAATGGTTGAGGACACAACGCAAGGGCCTTCTGCAAAGATATTTGTTAATTCAAAAACTATTAAAAAAGTGGAACATACTTTTGCATAATCATATCGAATTGATAAATTTATAAAACATTTTCACTACCAGATTGGAATTTATGATTTCGGATTGATTTATTAATGATTTGAGTTTAATACTAAATATAAAAGAGAATGAGATTAGGATTTGAGTAGTTTCATGGATTAAGGACACAACGCAAGGGCCTTTTACAAAGATATTTGTTAATTGAAATAACCATTAAAAATGGAACATACTTTTGCATAATCATCGAATGGATAAATTTATAAAACATTTCCACAATCTGTTTGGAATTTATGATTTCGGATTGATTTATAAATGATTTGTGTTTTTTACTAAATATAAAAGAGAATGAGATTAGGATTTGAGTAGTTTCAATGGTTGAGGACACAACGCAAGGGCCTTCTGCAAAGATATTTGTTAATTCAAAAACTGTTAAAAAAGTGGAACATACTTTTGCATAATCATATCGAATTGATAAATTTATAAAACATTTTCACAACCAGATTGGAATTTATGATTTCGGATTGATTTATAAATGAGTTGCGTTTTATACTAAATATAAAAGAGAATGAGATTAGGATTTGAGTAGTTTCAACGGTTAAGGACACAACGCAAAGACCTTTCACAAAGATATTTGTTAATTGAAATAATCATTTCAAAAAGTGGAACATACTTTTGCATAATCATATGGAATTGATAAATTTATAAAACATTTTCACAACCAGATTGGAATTTATGATTTCGGATTGATTTATAAATGATTTGCGTTTAATAATAAATATAAAAGAGAATGAGATTAGGATTTGAATAGTTTCAACGGATAAGGACACAACGGAAAGTCCTTTTACAAAGATATTTGTTAATTAAAATTGTGTATATAATATGAAATAGAATACGAATAGAATTAATGATAAGGATATTTTTAAAAGGATCTTAAAAGGATATTATATTTTTTTTTAAATTATACAACTTGATTGGAGTAGTACAGAGGGGCCGACGGTGGCAGTAATCGTTCGTTTTATTTTAAATATATGTTCAGTGTAAATTGGATAAATATATAAATGATAATTTTTTAAAAATAATTTACCCGTCGCTCATCGCCAGTCTTCAATATCGAAGAAATAAAAAAAACCAAAGAAAACAGACAGAATAATAAGACAATTTTTGTTTATTTCTTTCCATCACTAAACTAAATTAAGATGTTTTTGTATATTTTCTTTTATTAGTAAATAAATATTTTGTATATTATTATTAGTTTGATGAACGTTTTGACTAACTTAACTCTATATATATATATAAAATATATACAAACACAAACACACACACACACACACACCCCCGCACACATTATTATTCTTATAATTATTATAAGACGAAGATCATATATTGTTTATTTTTTCATCTCCGCACACTTAATATCATTATTATTATTATTATTACCGAGTACATATTGTTTAAGTTTGAATCCATCCATTCATCCAGTAAATATCTGTTTGTTTTATGTTTTAATTATGTAATGAGGGTGGGGGGGAGGGGGGGGGGAGGTGGGCGGTGATCTGATGGCACGCTTTTAATATTTCCATAAATAAAATTGAATCTATTTATAAATAATTTACATTGCAAGCGCCATACAATTACAATGCGATTTTATTATGGATATATTGAATTTGAAACAGAGATAATCGTACATAAAAATGCAGCGGCTGCGGATGACCGAAACATCAATGATCAATGATCAGTCAATTGGCATCTACATGGAGAACTCTTGTTGCCGAAACGAAAAATAAAATAAAATTGAATACCATCAGAAATGAAATAATGTGAAATTAACATTATTGAATTGTTATTACAACAACTACTACTAGTATTTCAACAATTCCAGCGTAAATCAACCATTATGATGCAATTCAAATTCAATTTCACCGATTGATCACATTAAAAAAAAAAGTTTGTGAACCATTTCTTAGTCCAATGAATGAGTCCCGTGTGAGTTTTTTGGCATTATTCAAATTTATATTCACACCACACACGTCTGACGCCTGAACTGAAAATATAAGCAGAATTTACTGTATTTACCATAAATCTTTTGTTGGATTATAATTTATAAACGGTTTGGTGTACTGCTTGTATACCCATCGCTATGTAAAACTGTGACGAGTATATAATAAATGGTTGGTGTTTTATGTTGTTTTTGTATATTCATAATAAGATGTGCAGAACAATAAATAAAGAAAAAACTATTAAGCGTCTGTCTGTTTGTTGTCTCGTCTTAAATGTCATCGATGTGTTTACAATAATAATAATAATAATAATAATAATAATAATAATAATAATAATAATGATAACAACAACAACAACAACAACAACGGCGACGACGACGACAACAACAACAACGGCGACGACGACGACAACGACATGATGAAGAGAAATGTTATACAAAAATCTGTTGTTTATTTATGAGTTTTTATTTCATTATTTTATGTACAAATATTCTACATAGGTATACACTATGGTCCATAATTAATCGGTCTGCAATGGAAGCGGAGACCAATTTTTTTTGATCTCAACTTAAAATTTAATTTTGCTTGTTGTTGAACACATTTCGCTTACCCAAAATTTTATAAAATCACATTTTTTTTTTTTTTCATTTATTATGTGCATTGCACACATTGCAGACCACTCTTAAAAACAACTTTTTTATTTTAATGTACCCGACCACTTAACACAATTGACAATCACAAAAAAACTGTAACTTTATGTGTTTGTGTTTGTCTGTACCGAATGTATAATTTTGTGTTAATAAAATTTCAAATAATCTGGTTTTAGTTGAGGTGTAAACGTTCGTTTACGGCAAACGACAAACGGTGCAACCGATTTATTATGGAACACAGTGTATTGAAATAGTATATTTATTTATATGATTTAAACATTGCGTGCGTGCGTGTGTGTGTGTGTAAAGAAAAAGATGATTGAACATTGGCTGATGGATGGATGGATGGATGGATGGATGGATGGATGAATGGTTCGATGGATAAATTGTGTTGTATGTTATGTAATGATATGTTGATAATATAATTATAAACGTCGTTTGTCGATGTTGTTGTTGTTGTTCTTTTATTGTGTTGTTGTTACCCGTCGTCATAACGTTTATGTGTATTTTATTTTTTTTATAAATATAAATACGATTGCGTAAGCATTTTTTGTAAGTTTTGTATAGTTTTGTACCAATGCCGATATCTGTGTATACATTTAAAATTACATACACATCAAGTGGTTTGGTGTGCATTGTTGTATATTTCAAATGTATTTTTCATTGAAAAATTTTTTAAGTAATAAATGTAAATGTAGAAAAACTACAATAATAATAATAATAAAAACTAAAATACATCCTGTGTCGTTAGTTATTTATATCTTCAATTTCATTTGTTTCTTATTTTTTATTACTATTTTTATTGGGATATTATAAACATTGAAATATGATGAGATTATAGAATTGTTTGTGTAATAAATACATCATTAAAAGATATAATCTAATAAAATTAGGCTGAATTTCGGCGAAAATCAACATTTAATTGTCAATCTAAATTATTGATAGAGGAATATAGATAATTTTAAATTGCGTCATTCAGAGACATCCGGTTTTAGGGGAGGGCGGGGGGGGGGGGCGAAAGAGAGAGAGAGAGAGAGAGTATCTTTTGAATTGTGACAATCTTTTGATATAATAAAATTGTAAATAAATTAATGATTAAATCCAAATTTTATTCAATGAAATTAAATCTATAGCGTTAGGGGACCCACACAGGAATAGATGAGCGATGTTATCGCACCAAAACAAACAAAAAGCTATTGTCACTTGTTGATGAAATTCAGTAACAACGACCGATTCAGACACGACCAACCGAATAAAAATAAAAACTCACACTACTTGTATCATAATGCAATGCACAATGCATTAAAATTCCACTAACACACACACTCACACACACACACACAGCACCACCATAGGTAACATAAGCGAACCAAATAATTGCCAAACACTAATGGTTTTGCAAAGTCATACGACAAACAACGTATGACTGTTGTCAACGCACCCACATGAACACGCAACAACACATTGCAGGCACACACATATGTGTATTTTAAATGAACCTTTGGTCTAATTATTTTTTTACCGATTTCATTAACTATTAACATTTTCAATCAATACAAAAATTTTGAAATTTTATCGATGATCTTAAAAAATTGCCAGAAAATGTATAACAAAATTAGGTGGAGTGGGAAAAAAAGGTAAAGTGGGAAAAAATGACATAAAAAAATAGCACTCAAATACAATTTGCATCATCAGCATCATCATGCTTATAATATAATATACGTTAATATATTGATGACGATGATGATGATGATGATGATTAAGATGACGGTTTTTTTAAAAATGAAATAAATATTTGTTGGCATTCACACACACACACACACACACACACACTTAGAAAATGCTACTCTGACGCAAAAGAAATGGCGGGAAAATATAAATGATTGTTTTTAAATTTGTTACTATTGTTACGATTGTTTTAATTGAGACAAGCGCTTTTAATTTTTGACACACAATTAACAAAATAAAATATCTATTTTACTGTTTACCAATAGTCGGACTGCTTATATGTCATTGGAATTTCTCGGATGAATGTATCAATTAATTTACCCAAATCAATTTATCTGTATGAATTTCGATTATAAATAGTTTGAACCAACAAATTTGTTGAATTTGTTTTGGACACACATGAAGAGCCTATCCATTCGACGGAACCTTTATGTATTGTACAATAACTGATTACATCCGGAGAAGACGTAATACTTATCCATCCAAATAGCATGTCTGTACAAAAATACTGTGGTTGAAAGTATTTGCAAGAATTGGTGACCTTAGATGTTTTTTTTATACAAATTAACGGCGTGCCTACGTGTTTTATGACTTTATACTTACCGTATATTTATACAACACACACACACACACACACACACACACAATATTTTTTGTTTTTTTTTATAAATACTTTTGGATTTATAAGAGAATTAAAATAATAACCAGATGATTTGTGATCTCTATTAAAATATTCTTTTATTTCGTTTTGTGTAATTTAAGACATTTCAAAATGGGTACTATGGCCAAACAAATCGTTTGTGTTAAAATAATAATAATAATAATAATAATAACTTTATAAAACATGTACACAATTCCAAAACTAAACGTAAAGAATTGTAATAACAACAACAACAACAACAACAATAATAATAATAGTAATAAGAAATCGTGTGTCTTCATCGTTTTATTTTTCTTTTCCTTTCTCGAGATAGAACAGAAAAAATGAAATATTCATAAAATTTCAATTTTTCTTCTGTCTGTGATTGTTGTTGTTGTTGTTGTTGTTGTTTGATTTTCGTTTGTTATCATCGTGAAAGAAGCAAAAAAATTAAAAAAAAAACCTTTGGTGGGGTGTCATTACTTATGTTGCAAACTGTACTTTATTATAATTTCAATAATATCGTGTCCGTTGTATGTTTGTGAAAAAAAATTACGTACCCATTTTGTGACCCTATTTATTTTGTTAATTAATTTTTGGTAAATTAGTCCCAAAAAAAAAAAATTTCCAACGGAACTTTGTTTTTTTGGTGGGTCTAAATCTTAATAAAATAGAATTAAAAATAATGATTTTACGGAAATATTTAGTTATTGGGAATAGAAAAATTTTTTGTATGAAAAATTAGTTTTACTTGTGTATCCAGGATTTTTGGTAACTTTTATCATTTATTTTTTCTTCACCCACATTACACAATTCTGCCATCGATGGGTGGTCCGCACTTGCCAATCAATTTCGATTTGTGGTGAAATGAAAAGTTACAATTTTATTAATAGAATGATGATGGCTATGGGTTGGATAACATAGTTCCACAAAAGTCTTAAGAGGAGGAGGAGGAGGAGGTGGGGGCGGCGGGTCGGTAAGTATTGGCATCGACTTAAGTGTTTATTGATAATTTTTGTGTTTTTTGCGCTCAAACAATTATTTTTGTATAAATAAAATTTGTATTACAAAAATGTTTCACAATATAAACACCATAAAAACCATTTGATGCGCGAAATAAAGACGTAGCAAAGAAAAAAAAAACAAGTTTCTTGTTGTACTGTGTTGAGACTGAGTTTGCGGGACGACTTATTAGCAACCAGAAAAAAATATAAAAATTAATAAAATATTCATGAGAGCCGAAACGAAAACGAAAAAAAACACAACTTAAATAAGACATTATTTTTATTATTATTTTCTGTGTTTTTTATATTTTTTGTTCCTGTGTGTATTTATTAAATTATTATTCACTTCTGTGAACATCTTCATTTCAGTTGATTGGCTAAATTGGCTACTTGTTTTGGTTTTTTTTTTTTAATTTATTTATTTATTGGTTGTTGTTGTTGTTGTTGGTTTATTGTTTGTATTATTTTAATTCGTTTGGGACCTTCTTTTGTTTTTATACTTTACACACCCCCCATCGCAAACTGGGCACACATAAAATTGCAGACGCATAAATTTGTGAAAAAAAAACAACAAACTAAGGCTATGTTCCCACTGGGTATGACTACAAATTATGGGACACGTATGGCCAACCGTTTCCACTTAATTTTAACAAAAGTGTATGTTAAAGTTCTCCCCACGTATGTCACCAAAATCACCAATACGAATGCCAAAACGATTTTTGCCATACGTTTTTTTTTGTCATACATTTTGTCGTTTCCATAGACGTTTGACATATGATTCAATCGTAAGATATGGTATACTCATGCGCAGATTTGTTGAGAAAAATTATGAGAAATTAATTTGAAAAACTCTGGTATAATTAACGGAAAAAATTAAATAAATAAATTATTAAAACATTTAATTAAATTTTAACATTTATACAATATTAATTTTTATGTATTTAAAATTAATATAAATATACACCAACCGTGCGTTAATCCGAACGCCATTTAATCCGAACGCCAGCTAATCCGAAAAAAAATTAAATTAAAATTAAATTTCATCGAAATCGGATGAGGAATACCCAAATTAACCAGGATACCCAACTCTGATCAATAAAATTACCCGTAGTGTCTATATCTTAGAACTACTCACAGACCTGTTCATATAATCCCACTTTGAACACATATACAAAATTTCATTAAAATCGATTAAGAAATGATCAACTTACAAATTTCCAGGAAATTCGTCTCAATCACTCCCATCTGGATGTTAATGGCAAAAAATTGGTTTAAACATACTCATACAAAATTATTTTAAGGATATGTGAGGAGTTTTATTGACATATCTAAAAAAAAATACCATATCTTTATGGAATTGATTTTACAATTATCAAAAAAATAGGATATTTTGATTCATTTATGATCCCAGAACTTCCAAGATATTCGAGTGATTAATAATTTTTTTTGTTAACAAGTCAACTAGAAGGCTTCAGCTATCAGATACTTTTTATTTCATGAATTTATCTTTTAAAATAAGAAAATTATGTGAATTTTATTGTGTTGATATTATTTATATTTTTCCGTGCGATAATCCGAACGTGCGATAATCCGAAAACTAAAATCGACATAAATGAAAAAGTAGCGTTCGGATTAACGCACGGTTGGTGTACTTGAAAACGGGAAATTATTAATTCAATTCAGTTTTGGTTCGTTTTTGATTATTTTTGTATTGTGAAATTTCATTTTCTATTTTCTATCCGTTGGTGAGAAAGATATGTCGGACAATTTAAATGCGCGTGTGCTGCAGTAAGCGGCGGTGTTTCTTTGGCTACAATTAATGTTATCGGATGCAGAAGAATTAGATCAGGAAGAAAGAAAAAGAAAGAAGCCAACTTGGTGGATGCGGCCACTGTTTACCATGCGAGATGAGAGTGGATTTTTCGTAAAATTAAACGAAAGTCTACAAGAAGCAGGAGATGTACAATTGTATAAAAAATTTCTTGCGAATGTCCCCTGAGGGTATGCAGTGACCCGTGTTGGTTCAAAAATTGCTAAACAGGATAACAATTTTCGTGCCGCAATATCAGCAGCTGAGAGAATTGTGATATGTTTGAGGTAGCCTAGTACCACTGGTGAGAGTTTTGCTTCAATTATTGAAAAATTATTTTATGCCTCAAAAACAGTCATTCACAGAATTGTTTTTATATTCAATGGGGATGTGACATTCAACAAACATTCATTAGCTTCAACATTTTCAATTAATTTGCGACACAGTTCATCGCTCCATCGCTGGCTTTGAGATCCGATATGCACACACACACTTTTGATTTAACATCTTCTTTATAATTCTCCACATTTTCTTTATTTAAATTATTTATTTTTTCCATTTTAAATATCTTTGATTCATTCAGTTTAAACTGAAAACAAAAACAATTTGAAACAATGTCAAATCTCATCATACGTTCTTCTCATATATTCACACAAAAATGTTTCATCACCCTTCTTCGTCACACGTATGATAATTGAAAATACGTATGGAGTCCGTTTCCATTGGGTTTTTACAAATTTAAAAAATACGTATGTCATACGCGCGTCATACGTCAGTTTGTCATACGTATTTTTTATGTTTCCATCTAAAATACGTATTTTTAACAAATAATACGCGTATGAATGTACTTGTCAATACCCAGTGGAAACGTAGCTTAAGGGATCATCTAAATCGGTGAATCGGTGAATTATTTGAGTGGATAGATCAATATAATAGAAATTTGTCAATTAACTGTATTTATTTTGTGGTTAATACTAATAATAACAACATCAACATCAACAACAACAACAACAACAACTTTACACCTCTTTTTATTTATTTATTTCTTAGTTACTCGATATTAATTTTGTTCACGGTTGAGTTGATGTGTTATTTTTGGAATGGTACTGATAATTATTCTATAGATAAATAATTCACATTCACATAATCTTTAACCCATAGTAAAATTATTATATACACACACACACACACTCACACACTCACACAGATTATAATTTTAACATTGTTATGTTAATTTAATAATTATAGGAAAATTAAAATTAATTTTTATAATAAAATTTTTTTATGATTTTACTTTTATTTATTTAAAACAAAAAATTAAATTTGGTGTTTTTGTTGTTGTTGTTGTTGTACTTAATATTGGGTCTATAGCTAAGTAAAATTTTTTGATCATTTTTGTGGCAAATTATGGATTGGCTCATAGAAGAACTTGTTAGGTTTTGAGGAAATCCATGAATCCAGTCATTTTTTTCAGATCTTCGTATGTAAATTGAAACGCTGTGTGCAGAAAGAGCTGATTGCATCGACCGGAACGAAAGGGTAGTTTGATGGAGAAATGTCTGGTGAATTAAGTCGGATGTGGTAAGACTTCCCAGCCAAATGGCGCTAACGTTTCTTTGAACGGTTTTGTAACGTGTGGTCTGGCATTATCATACGATCATGTCTGTTGGCATATTCTAGTCGCTTTTGATGCAATTCTCGGCTCAATTGGATTAATTGCTCTCGGTAACGTTCAGCAGTGATGGTTTGGCCCCGGTTTAAGCAGCTCATAGTACACTACACTAGACTGGTACCACCAGATACACAGCGTAATCTTAGAACACGATGAATATTGCGTTTTGGTGTCGATGGATCTGGTCCATGCTTTCAGACGTTTTGGATTATCGTAATGGATCCACTTTTCATCACCAGTCACAAAATTCGATGCAAAATTGAATTTCACAGACATTGTTTTTCGATTTTCTTGTTGTCGCTTTCCGTCAATGTTCATGTGGTACCCAATACGATAGTTTTTGGACCATTCCCTTTTTTTTTGGAACGTTTTGGAAACACTTGTGCTTGGGAAACATCCAATGCCAATGTTAATTATTCTTCCGTGTTAACATGGATCTTCACTGAAAATAAAGCTTTCAATTCTTCGTCTTCGTCTTCGTCTTCAAATTTTTTTGGGTGCTCCAACGCATTCCTAATCACTAACATCAAAATCATTATTTTTAAACCGTCGTCTAAACCAATACTCTAACAATTGTTTAAGTGATCGGTGGAATGTTTACCATAAATTTGTAACCAAAAAGCGATAAGTTTCTGATGCTATTTTCTTCCCGAATAAAATTACTTAACATAACTTCCCGTCCCCCCAAATGCTGTTTTGTTGGGCTACAATTTTTAATCAACTATTAAAAAAATACTTGTTTACACTTCATACAACTGAATGTCAAAATACTGATTAAGAAAGATGGATTCAACTACTACAATAGCAAAGTATATTGCCACTACTTCACACACTGCGTACAAGCAATATTACTTACGACCCCCCACCCCCCTATCAGATTATCCCAAGGATTTAGTTATAGACCCAATAATTGTGGTATATAGTGTATTTTATTCTATTGTACGTTAACAGTTCAATACAGCAAAACATATTTGTTGTTTCTATTTTGCTCTCGTTCATTTTTTTTCCTTATCGAAATATTGTACTACTCCTGTACTCTGTACTCTGTACTATCTGGCACCATTGATTTTAACGATTATGTAACGCGTTTCATAACCTCAATTTTACTTAATTTTAACACAAAAATATTCTGTTTCTAAATTGTAACGCACAGTACAGCTAAAATACAAAATACACTAATAGTTTTAGGCGCCAACTTTCACAGTCAACCGAGGGGTGTGTTCGAGAGGCGATAAAAAGGTGACAAAGGTTAAATAATTTGAGAACGTTTAAATCGCGTTAGAGGTAGTCAAAAATTCGACTACAAAGACAACGACAACGATTGTGCGACAATTGGTTGCACTCACGATATGATAATAATAAGAATATAAAATTTGTGCTAAAATTTGTGGACCCAAAATTTTCCCCGTCAAATCATTCGCATTCGAGCCATACACAGCCATGGAATATATTTTAAAAAAATTTTAAAAATTATGTGTTTTCCTAAAATTTTCAAAAATTGCGACCTGTAATTTATAAATGTTACACACTGTGTGTGTGTGTGTTATGATTTTCAGCGCAAAATCCATAAATTCAAATTTTAATAGCCCCTTTTTTATTAAACAAATAAATACATTTTCCAAACAGCATCACCTTTATCCCAAAAATTATTGATAAATGGTGAGGCAATAGTGGACAGTAAAGCCGCCGCTATTTATTAAAAGTATAATAAAATTTGGTACGTTGTTTTGATTTACAGATTTTTATCCGACAATTTTAGTAGAATAAAAAATGTGTGTGTGTGTGTGTGTGTGTGTGTGTGTGTGCTGTGATCGATTGATGTGGATATTGATCGTTAACGTGCATAAGTTTTTGTATGCAGTTTACTTTATTGTATTATAAATGCCATTAAATGCGATCATAATTCAGGTATAAATATTTTTCAATTCAATGGATATCCAATTCCAATTGTATTATAAATGCCATTAAATGCGATCATAATTCAGGTATAAATATTTTTCAATTCAAAGGATATCCAATTCCATTGTATTTGATTTATTTTGTGTCACCATTTAGGAGAACTATCACACACACACACACACATTGAGAATGATTAATACATATTATTTTGTATAAATTAAAATTTTAAATAGATATTTTAATATTATTTTTAGATAAATATTATTACCCAAAAAAAAATCTACAATATATTTGAGTTGGGCGTTGTTGAAGGAATTTGCGTACATAAATTAAGTATTGTATAATTGTAAATATGTTACCCCGTGTTGAGAATGCGGCGACAAAGTCACACACACACACACACACACACACACACACACGTTAAATGTGTTAAATGATGATGATTTATGTTTATTTATTTTGCATTTTGTGAAGGTCGTCGGCCTTCTACCAATTTTTCAAAAAGTGTTTTTACCAGCTATATGAGTATGAAGTGAGCCGCTGCCAATAAATGACAGTACTTATATTAGTAATTGTGAAAGAGCCTTAATGCAATGTTTTTTTTATTGTTTTGACATCTGTCAACAACATTCAACATTGTGATAAATTCCATTTGTAATACAACAACATAAAATTTTATCGTGTTAAAAATGTCTAATTTTGTGTCTTCAACAAACGATTTGCGGGTATCATCAGTTTTTTGTTATCATTTAAAGAAAAACGCAGCTGAATCTCAACGAAGAATGCTTGTAGAAGCTTTTGGTGATTATGCTCTATCATTAGCAACATGCAAAAGATGGTTTCCAACAATTTTGAGACAAAGATTTTGATTTGAGAAATGAAGAAATGGTGGAAGACCACCAAAAAAGTTTGAAGACAGTCAGAATTGCAAGCATTGTTGGACGAAGATGATACACAAACTCAAAAACAACTTGCCGATGCCTTAAATGTAGATCAAAAAACAATTTCTAATCGTTTAAAAGCAATGAGAAAGATTCAAAAATGGGTTCCACATGAATTGACTGAAAAGCAACAAGAAAATCGCAAAAACCATTTGTGAATTGCACCGGTCAACAATACAAAAAGAAGTATTTTTTGCATTGAATCGTGACGGTGGTGATGAAAAGTGGATATATTTTGAGAATCCTAAACGCAAAAAATCATGGATTACACCAGGTAAAGCAGCAACATCGACTGCAAAACCAAATTCGGATTCGGTAAGAAGAGAATGCTTTGTGTTTGGTGGTGGGATCAGGAAGGTGTGGTGTATCATGAACTTCTGAAACCTGATGGGAAACTGTTAATACGGTTCGCTACCAACACCAAAATAATCGATTTGAACCATGCATTATTAGATAACCGACCAGAATGGACAGAAAGAAAGGAAAAAATCTGTTAAGGTAATTTTGCAACATGATACACACAAAGCAAAACCAGTTCAGGATACGAGAAAGTCGCTTGGATGGGAGCTGTTACCACACCCACCTTATTCACCAGACTTGGCTCCTTCGGGCTACCATTTGTTTTCATCGATGGGATATGCTTTGAAAGAACAGCACTTCAAAACATCTGCGGAAGTTAAAAATTGGCTATCTGAATGGTTTTCGTCCAAAGCAACACCATTTTTTCGACGTGGTATACGAAAATTGCCTGATAGGTGGTTAAAATGTGTAGAAAGCGCGATGGAAGTTATTTTGAATAAAATATTTTTGATTTTTCTATTCTAAATAATGTGTGTTTTTCTTCCTCTAAAAAAGGGGCTCATTTCATACTCCTATACCTGGTACTTTCCCGAATAGCCAAATGTGTGTGTGTGTGTGTGTGTGTGCAAATTTAAGAAGAAGAAGGACAAAATTATCGGTATCATTTTTTGATCTATTAATTTGTAAATCGTTAAATTTAATGACTGGTGTGTGTGCCACGGGTCGTCGGTTCGGCGGCAATCACCCAATTTTGTGCTATAAATAAATTATAGATATTGTCTTACCCAATTTCACACACACACACACACACACACACACACACACGGTTTCAATGTGTATTTTCTTCAATCATCTTCAATCATGATTTATTGGAATGAGCCGCACATTGTGTCATCTGTGCGGACACATTTATTAGAGAAATTTAATGATGATCAAATTATCATATTATTTATTTTGTTGTTGGCGGCTTGTTCTACACCCCACCACACACTACCATCAAACACAAACACACACAAACACACACACACACACACACACTCAATTACACCCCCCGTCGAGTATCATCGCATATTTTTCTAATTAAGTTATTTAAAAAAATATATTTATATAAAAACGATTTAACGAGAAGAAAAAATGATGATGGGAAAAAAAAATAACAACCAAAAAAAAACGAAATGAACCAATAATCTCAAATGGAAGAAAATACAAAATTAAATAAAGAAGTAGAAGTATTTCGTTTTTTTTTCATATTTATATATTTTTATTATATTAAGATCATTATTATTAAGAATGCTCAAGCAGCAATGCAACAACAACAACAACAACAAACGCCAACAACAACAACAACAACAACACAATAATGATCTTCTACAATTCTTTCGATGATGTACGGAGATGGAGCATCTCAATAATAATAATAATATAAAAATATTGTTGTTGGTGTTGGTGTTGTGCTGTGTTGTTGTTGTTGTTGGTGCTATTGTTGATTAAATAAAAATTCAGATAAAAGAATTTCCAATAATTCAACAATGGTCAGTTGTTGTTGTTGTTGTTGTTGTTGTTGAAGTTAAAAAAATATATATAATTTTGTTTTCCATTTGGTTCAAAGATTTGATTTTATTTTATTTTCGATTTAGTACTAAATTTACGTTTTTATTTCTTATATATTTCAACTTCTTTGGTTTGGTATTATTAGATCTGTGTGTGTGTGTTGTGTGTCTTTGTATATGTGAATTTCTTAATTTCTTCAAATAGCTGTTCTCCGTCTACGATGAATTATTTAATATTAAGATATAACTTTTATACCATACAATTTATTTATTTATAGGAATTTCGTTTTTATCGTCTGTGTTTTTTGTTGGTAAAGTTAAAACACATAAATAAATAAATAAATAAATAAATAAAATTAAAACAACAACAACAACAACAACAACAACAACAACAACAAACGAAAAAACACATAAATAAATTTTCATTACTTTTGTGAACCGAAAAACCCACAACAACTTTTGGAATTATTTAAAACAAACATATTTTCTTGAATTTTTGTTCAAGGTTAAGAAATGAAAAAAAATAAACCTTAACACAATGTCAAATGTTTCCCTAATGTTCTTATCTGCCAATAATACACACACACAAACACACACACACACCCAAAACAACACCGATCTTAATGATGATTCATTTGATGCCGATTCAATTTGCCGATTTGAAATGGTATTTTGAAGATTTTTTTTTAAAATTTTACTTTCATAATTGTTATTGCGTTGACATTGGATCTCCGGTCCGGTTCGTCGTACACAGTGTTTTTCCCATTCAAATATATGACCAATTTTGGGATTCAAATAATTTATGGAAAACATACAATACAATTAGAAAGTCGACACAATTGTGTTGTAGTCGATAGATGACATTTATAACGGTAATTTTTACAAATTTCTATTTCCTCAAAACTGATGATCAACGTAGGGTGGTGGTGGATGATGGGAAGTGGTTGGTTGACCAAAACCAATTATCAGTAATCTGATAAATTTAGTCATTTCAAAGCAATTGAACAATTGAACAATAAAAACAACTTGTATTAAAATCTCTGGTACTTTTGAACTTAATTCTTTTTATCATTTATTTTAAATTTTGAATGGAACGATTATTTACCGAAGACTAATTCACACACACCACGCCCAACAACACAAAAACGTGGTCAACAATTTGTAAATTTTATGCACCCAAAAGCGCCGCTACACATTCATTGCATATATTTTGCCGGTATGGCGTGCCGTTTGTCAACGAGCTGGAAAACACGTGTTTCATTAATATAAAACAAAAATGTTTTCATGGTGTCAACAATTGGCGTTATATTTTAATCACATCATCGTCCAAATCCAAATGGATAGTTAAAAGATATTTACAATTACTGCGCGGAGGGGTGGGGGGAGGGAAATGTGTTTTAATGCTCACCGCTACCACTTATTGGATTTCATTCAGTTATAGCCCCGCCAAAATATATAATAGTAAAAAACATTGACTCGATGAACGGCCATTGTTCAGCAGCAGAAGAAGTAGTGCCAATTTTTCGTGTGGCTTGTAACCATCCATCAAATTAAGAACAAAATAAGAGAATAATATTACTGGCGTTAGTCGAATTAGCCGCAATGGCAATTAAAATGAACACAAATATATTTTCTTTTCGTACAATTTTAGATATTTTCTTATCTTTTTTTTTAAGTCTGTATATATCTCTGTTGCTCTCTGTCTCTCTCTCTGTCTCTCTCTCTTTCTCTCTCATTCTCATTTAATTACCACATTATTAAACCTTATACTTTATGGCTTTATGCGATGGATATAAATGCGATACTTTAGAACACACGCGGCTTGCTATTTTGCTAGATATATTTCATTTAACAAAATTTGACTGTTCGTAAAAGGCGCCCACGCACGTTGTCAACAGAAATGTTCGACCACCGGAAAAACGAATAATAAAAACCATAACCATTACCATTTTAATATTGGTATGTGAGCCGATTGTGTTTTTTTTATTGGGATAACGATAAGTAAGGATCGAATTGTTTTGTTTTGAATTTTTATTAAATAATAATATGAAAAGCGCGCGGCGCAATGCTGTTCCGAAAATTAAACCGAAATGATTGTGAACAAATTAAATGCATCCGGTACATTATATTTTGGTAGAGAGCGAAACATACGCACACAACACAAATAATTTGTGTGTGTGTGTGTGTGTGCGAATGCTGCACCTCAAAATCAATACTTTTGTAACATATTAAATTTTGGGTTTTTTTTAATAAATTTCGATTCAACCGTTATTTACCATTTTATTTTAAATTGCTTATTGTGTAACAATTTTGTGTGTGTCGGTTATTGTGTGTGTGTGTGTGTGTTTATTAACAAGTTGTTTTTTTTGGAATGATACAAGTAATTCACTAATTATTCGCCCCGCTATTTTTACAGTTTAGCTTTTAATTTTTTATCAAGAAATATTGAACTGTGCCGGTACGGTACTGTACCGTATGGCACGAATTGTGTAACACATTTCATTAATTATTTAACAATATTTTGTGTTTTTTAATTTTTTTTGAATTGTAACCAATTGGAACCAGTATACGTTCACACTGTACTGTACCTATGTTTGACGCATAGCGTTAGCTTTGGATGGTATTTTAAAAACTATTTTATATCCACAGCCAATTCAATTTCCTTTCAATGTGATGGCGGATACTGTGCCAATTCGATGGTGATTTTTGCCGTTCACAGACTGATGGACAATTTGAATAAAAATTAAAAATTGTTATTTTTTTTCCGATTTATTTTTGTGTCGATTTATTATGGGACAGAGTTTGTGCGTATTGAACATATTTTGTGTGTGTGTGTGTGTGTGTGTGTGTGTGTAATAAATAAATAGAAAACATTTATTTTTTGTTAGAAAAGAAGCTAAAAATGATGTTTTCATTACCTGTTTTTTTTTTTTCCCTTCTTGATTCTTTCGGTTCATTTTTAAAAAATTTTTTTTAAAATATAAAATATTATATTTTTTTTTCCGGTCGTTCCATTCTGACTGGAACGTTTTTACACAATTTATTTATTTATTTATTTATTTATTTATTTATTTATTTATTTATTTATTTATTTATTATTCTTTTCTATTCAGATTCTATTCTAGTTTTTTTAATTTTTTCTGTATTCTGTTTTCTGTGTTTTGTATCAATGAAGACATAAGAAATATCGTTTCTGTCTGTCGATTTATGAAAAAAAAAACGTATTTTGTCTACGTAAAAGTTTTACGTTAAGTTATGGAAATTATAAAGAATATAATAATTTCACAGAAACAATATGGAGGTAACAAAGAAAATAGGTGAATAAGAAAACATTCCAAAAAAATTTGAAGAAGTTAAAATGTGAATTTATAGAATCAAAGTAAAATTGTATACCGATGAGATGACCACGATGATATGATGATCAAGATGATGATGATCAAAATGATGATGATGATGATGATGATTAAAAATGAATGTTTCTATACAGAACAGAATATAAAAACATTTATTACTAAATACGTACACACACACACACATTTATTCCACACAAACGTTCTCAAAAACAGTATCAACATTGTTGTTGTTGTTGTTGGCGTTGGCATTGTTGTTGTTGTTATAAAAAAAAAGGTTATACAAACTAATGGCAGCATCATAATAAAATCAAATAAAAACTGGATATATAAAAGGAATAAGAAAATAAATCTTATGGATAAAACGAACAGAGAAATAAATAAATATAATATTGATTAAGTTATTTAAAGTTATAATATCTTTAAGACTTCATCACACACTTTATTTTCATGCATATGCCACATATGAATTGAGAGTTAGGTGTATGTGGATATTCATGACCAACAACCATAAAATTATGTTTACTCTTATTTATTTATTGATGGTATTTAAATGTGTGTGTTTTTCATTTAAACGTCATCATCAACCATCATCACCATCACCATCGTCATCGTCATCGTCCAGTCGATAAACCTAAACAACTAATACATGTTTATGGTTTTTGTGTCGTGATTCAAGGAATATCTATTAGCTAATTAAGAAATACGAGATAATTTTATAATTTAAAATATTATTTTTTGTAAATATAAAACATCGTCAACATCATCAATCGTCTGTGCCACCATATAATACCTTTTGGCTGTAACAAATATCCGCACAATTAAGGATTCGGATCAAGTGACACCACCACCACCACCACCACCATCGCTAATGCTTTTACTGATTTATATAAAATTTTGATGGAAACAAAAATCTCGTGACCATTATTGACCAGAGATTAAGTGAATTACTCTGTCGTCACCACTCTGTCCCTTTCACTCATCCACACATATTAGGACCGTGCATTAATAATGGCGTAACTGGCGTTGTGTGCATCGGAACACACCGCGGTCATATTCTTTAGTTTTTGTTTTGTCTGTCATTACTCTATAAATTTCAGTATATGTTTCGTTTCGTTGAAGTGTAAACAACAAAGTTTTTTTTTTTGCTTCGAACTGGTCGAATTACGTGCCCGGAAAAAGTTGTTTTGCGGGGAAGTTTAATAACTTTTATTTTAATTTGAAGAAAACCACTGCTGATAGTTATCGATTGTTGGTAGAAGCTTAAGGTGAACATGCTCCAAATCAACAAACTTGTGAACGGTGGTTTACACGCTTCAACTTTCACAATCAAAACGTGATATTCATTACAGCTGATCGCTACCGACGACAACTGGGCGAATTAGCAAAGAAATTGAACGACAAAACGACCATTGATAGCTCGAAAACACCACAAAGTTTTATTTCACGATGACAATCCACATCGTGCAAACATCGTTAAGGAAAAAATAAAGAGGCGATATTCATTACAGCTGATCGCTACCGACGACAACTGGGCGAATTGGAAAAGAAATTGAACGAAAAAGGACCATTGATAACTCGGAAACATCACAAAGTTTTATTTCACGATGACAATCCACATCGTGCAAACATCGTTAAGGAAAAAATAAAGAGGCTCGGTTGGGATCATCTTGATCACCCCCCCCCCCCCCCGTACTCTCCAGACCTTGCTCCTTCTGATTACCATTTGTTCCGATCAATGCAGGTCAGCCACAGACAGATGTACGCTTTCGAAATGCAGAAGAAGTACGAAAATGGGTCGATGAATGGATTGGGACAAAAGATGAGGAGTTCTTCAAACGAGGAATCAATAAATTTCTCAAAAGATGAGAGGAAGTCATAGCTAACGATGGGTTCATGTACTCAATCATTTTGTTATACAAATAAATGCCATTTTCAAGCCAAAAAATCGATATTATTAATGCAAAGTCCTAATATATCTATTTTCGATTTTGTTAAACAACTCTGTGTTGTGGTTGGCGGTGGCCAGCGATACTCTAAATTTTTAGAATAGTATAAAATTTGATGGTGATGTAAAAATGTGCAAAATAAATTTTCTGTGATTATTTCTACTGTGACGAAGCGTAACCGAAAAAATTGTAATAATAAAGTATTTTTGTAACAAAAAATTATCCACATTTTTGAACACACAATTGGACAATTGGGAAATTGTATACAAAAAGTTTTATAAATTTTATTCACATTTTCAATCAATCAAAAGTTGGATGGAAGAGATTTTTTTTTGTAAAGAAAAAATCAAGTTTCATTCCTCACCCGAAATCGTTACACGAGCGTCCACGAAATTAATTACGCCGACTCTATGCCAATTAAATCTATGGCAGTTTAATTTATTCAATTATACGGATTACATATTTGGTCTATAACTTAAGTTTTGGGAATATTTTGGTAAGAAACACACACAATATTTATTTGAAATTAATGGTACCATATATTTTATTCCAAGTATTTGCCATCGGAAGGTTGAGTACAACCATTTTGATTATTTTTGTGTGGCAAATTATGAATTGGCTCATACAAGAACTTGTTAGGTTTTGAGGAAATCCATGAATCCAGTCATTTTTTTCAGATCTTCGTATGTAAATTGAAACGCTGTGTGCAGAAAGGGCTGATTGCATTGAGCGGAACGAAAGGGTAGTCTGATGGAGAAATGTCTCTGGTGAATATGGCGGGTGGGGTAGGACTTCCCAGCCAAGTGCCGCTAACGTTTCTTTGACCACGGTCTTGCAACGTGTGGTGTAGCATTATCATACGGTCATGTCTGTTGGCATATTCTAGTCGTTTTTGATGCAATGCTCGGCTCAATTGGATTAATTGCTCTCGGTAACGTTAAGCAGTGATGGTTTGGCCCCGGTTTCTCATAGTACACTACACCAAACTGGTACCACCAGATACACAGCGTAATCTTAGAACACGATGAATATTGCGTTTTGGTGTCGATGGATCTGGTCCATGCTTTCAGACGTTTTGGATTATCGTAATGGATCCACTTTTCATCACCAGTGACAAAATTCGATGCTAAATTGAATTTCACAGACATTGTTTTTCGATTTTCTTGTTGTCGCGTTTTCCGTCAATGTTCATGTGGTACCCAATACGATAGCTTTTGGACCATTCCCACCGTCTTTAAACGTTTTGGAAACACTTGTGCTTGGAAAACATCTAATGCCAATGCTAATTCTTCTTCCGTGTGAACATGGATCTTCACTGAAAATAAATCTTCCAATTCTTCGTCTTCAAATTTTTTTGGATGTTCCAAAGCGTTCCTAATCACTAACATCAAAATCATTATTTTTAAATCGTCGTCTAAACCAATACTCTCACAATTGTTTAAGTGATGGGTGGAATGTTCACCATAAAATTATAACAAAAGTGTGATAAGTTTCTGATGCTATTTTCTTCCCGAATAAAATTACTTAACATAACTTCCCGTCCCCCCCCCCAATGCTGTTTTGTTGGGGTACAAAATTTTCCACAGTTTTAATCAACTATTAAAAAAATACTTGTTTACACTTCAACTACTGAATAAGAAAGATGGATTTAACTACTACAATAGCCTACACACTGCGTACAAGAAATTCTACTTACGACACCTATCAGATTATCCCCAGGACTTGAGTTATCCACCCAATAGCAATCGGCAGGGTTTTTTTTTTCTTTAAATTGTGTCATTGTGATTATCATTGTTTGGATATTGAATTTCGGATCAAATTACTAAATTACTAAATTAATGATTTGATTTGATTCACATTGTTTTCTATTTATTAATTTGTCCACATGCAACAATTAACCCTTCGCCACCGCAATTCACACCGGTATTTCACACGGTCGATACGAGTTTTTTCTTTTATAATTTTATGTTTGAAGACACACATTTGTCATTAAATCCATATGGAATAGTCTACAGAGACAGGGTAATGCTGTCTACAACCGGGGGGGCGGTGGTTCAACGGTTGGTATTATTTATGGGCACACAATTGATTTTAAATCATAAATTTTTTGATCAAATTTTTACATAACCAACAACAAAATACTGCATTGAATCGAATACGTGTGTGTGTGTGTGTGTGTGTGTTGATATAACTGAATAAATTTCAATGGTATTGCTGTGATTGATTGAACTACGTTGACACATAGTTATATTGAACTATTATGGTCACATCAATGCAAATGGTACAAATTGTACAATGTTATGCAATCAACACTGCACCCCGTTTTTCGATGGCACTCCGTTCGATCACCGCAACCCCCAATATATATTTTATTCGATACAATGGCAACAAAAATTTAATTGTTAACAAACAAACGAAAACCAACACTGCCTGCCACGTACTTAATTGACCAAAAAAAAAAAGTAACCGATTTACGCAATTTAAATAAAAAAAAAATACCAAAACCAAAAGAATGACCACAAGAAAATAACAGAATAAAACAAAAAACATATAAAAAAAAAATAAAAGATGATGTTCGGAATGATTAAGAAACAACAAAATTTTAAATATAAAATATCTTAATTTAAATTTACCAAAAGAAATAAAAAAAAACCATCAACAACAACAACGGCGTATAAAACGAAGAACGTCTCTGCTGACGCGAACAACAATAACAACAGCAACAGCAACAGCAACAGCAACAACAACAACAACGTCTTTATAATATGAATAATATTAATAATAAGACATTTTTCTTTTCGCTATACCATCTCGATAGCTTTAGATACGCGACCAAATAATAATAATAATCATATAATATTCTTTAAAATAACATATAATTTAAAAAAAATACACACAGAACTAAAGCAAGAATAAGAACATCACCTTCCCTTCATCAGCATCTTCTCTAACCATCAACAACACATGAATATATTTACACACACTCACACACACACACACACGCACACACAATTTAGTTGAACCACTACAAAATTAAATGACTTCATTTAATCATTTATGAGTTTTTTTTTCGTATTTCCAAGTTTTAAGTCCCTGTTTTAAGTCTTCTTCTTCACGCAAACGCACAATAGTTTTGTTAAGTCAGAAAGTTAAAATAAAATAAAGAAACTGTAAATAAATAAAAAAATTTTGATATAAAACGGTCAGCGTTGGGCATCAGCGACGACGCACTCCACATTTTATATGGTCAAACAATTAGAATGAATTTATGTGGCGATCGTTTTATTACCGAACTGTGTGTGTGTACCGAAAAATTGCTACTCCAATTTTCATTGTGCATCGCAATGATATTTGAAAATCTAATCATAGATGTTACTTTTGATGTCTAGTCACTTACTTACTTACTTACTCTATGGCGTTACAACCCGTTAGCCTTCTCCAAAACGCTTCTGTAACCTGACCTATCCGCCGCAATCAATGTCTTCCAATCCCGCGAATTTTATGGATCTTTATATCACAGTTTACTCCGCATCTAGCCATCTTGCCTTAGGTCTTCCGGCTCTCCTTCTACATTCTGGTTTACTATTTATCAGTTTTTTCGTCAAACGCTCCTCCTCCATGCCTTCTACGTGTCCAAGCCATCTCAATCTATTGATTTTGATTGTTTTGACAATCAAATTGGTTGATCGTACAACTTGTCTAAAATTCAAAATTGTATCTTCGCCCCGCCAACCATTTTGTTCTTTTACAAATATGCCACGAAGTACCTTTCGTTCGAAAATCCAAAATAATTGTTCCTGGTTCTGTGGCCTCGGCACAATATTGGACGTATTAATGTTGCACTTAAGATCTCTCGTTGTAATGTTTTCGATTGGAATTGTTTTTTTTTTTAACCCGAAATAACATCTGTTTCCAGTTGCTACTCTGCACAGCGAATTACCTCTTCAATATCATTTTCTACATTTATCAACGCTCCTAACTATTGCATGCAAAACTATTGACTATTTCAAAATTGTGTTCTCCAATATTAAATGAGTTTGGTCTCGAATTCGTGATGTGCATTCGTTGCCACCAAATTTATTTGTTTTTTCTTCATTCACTTTGAGACGCCAGACCTAATGCCTCCGTTTAGTAACGATTCGAAAATGAGTTTGGTCTCGAATTCGTGATGTGCATTCGTTGCCACCAAATTTATTTGTTTTTTCTGCATTCACTTTGAGACGCCAGACCTGATGCCTCCGTTTAGTAACGATTCGAAAGCATCCTTGACACTTATCATATTTTGACCCATTATTTCTATATCATTAGCGCATACGCTAATAATTGACCCGATTTTGTGAAAATCGTTCCTTGTTTATCAATATTTAAGCCCCTCACTGACTTCTCCGCAGCCTAATTTTAAATAGTATGGTTGATAATGGATCGCCTTGTCGTAGTCCATCAAACGTCTCAAATCTATCAGTAAGTAACTGCTACAATAACATTTTAAATTTGGTCATTCCCAATTAAAAAACCGGGGTGAACTAGTTCAGCCCGAATTAATATTCTTAGAGAAGTTCCTAGTAGCTCAAGAACCAAAAATGAACTATAAAGTTTCAATATCTTTATGATTTAGTAGAGAATAACAAAATCTATCAGTTTTATTATACTAATTTTCCATAACTTTGACCTATTTCGGCTATCCGATATGCCGCTTTAAAATCAACAAACAAATGGTGTCTATCAACATTGAATTCCATACACTTTTCCAAGATCTACCGTATGCTAAATATTTGATCAGATGTAGATCGATGATGCGCAGAAACCACACTGGTTTTCTTCGATAATTTCATTGGCCTGGTATGGTCTAGTTAGAGTCTAACGAAATCAATCGGCAGTTGCTCCCGTTTTTAAAATACTGAACAACGTTGGACGGGACATTAAAATTGATTGAAATGCTTTGATCCATGATTTTACAAATGCCACATAAATACCAAGCAATTAAATTACTTTCTAATGTGTGTGTTATTAAATGGAAGCCCATACCCAAACCCATCAGATTGGAAACAAGTTGAGTATACACAGCACGCTTCGTCCGTCGTTAAACTTCGAAAATCTTTATGCAACAAAAAAATTTAGTTTAACACTAAATGATTGTACGGTTTTTGAAGACTGAGGATAAGATTGATTGATTTTTGTACGGTGTGACACCCAACTTATTGTAATAATTACTGTAATTGAGATAATGTGTGGACCCAAGTGAAAGTTGAATTTGTAAATATAAGGTTGTCAAATATCTCCCTTCCGCCTTTTTGTCTTTTTAATTTCGCGGCTATGTACAAAGCGCTACAGAGCTCGTATCTGGCAACACTGTACATAATTTGAAAGCTCTTGACATAACAAACAAAACGACGCTATGTATGATTAGTTTGGATATTGCGTTCAACAGTTATAGACGTGTAAACATGGAGTTCACTAACGCCGAAATTCGCGCTATTTTAAAGTTTTCCTTCGTTAAAGGCAAATCCGCTAGAGAAACGTTCCGTGAGATTAATGGTGTTTTGGGGGATGGTACTCTATCACTTCGAACCGCGGAGGAATGGTTTCGACGATTCAGAGCCGGTGAAAACGACACCATGGATAAGCCAGCCGACGGAAGACCTGTGACGACAAATACCGATCAAATCATGGAATACATCGAGTTAGACCGGCATGTGGCATCTCGTGACATCGCCCAGGAGATGGGAGTTAGTCACCAAACCATTTTAAACCATCTGCAGAAGGCTGGATACAAAAAAAAGCTTGATGTTTGGGTGCCACATGAATTAACAGTGAAAAATCTAATGGACCGAATTTCCATTTGCGAAATGCTGCTGAAACGGAACGAACTCGACCCATTCTTGAAGCGGATGGTGACTGGCGACGAAAAATGGATCACATACGACAATATCAAGCGAAAACGGTCGTGGTCGCAGGCCGGTGAATCGTCCCAAACAGTGGCCAAGCCGGGATTGACGGCCAGGAAGGTTTTGCTGTGTGTTTGGTGGGATTGGAAGGGAATCATCCACTATGAGCTGCTCCCATTTGGCCAGACGCTTAATTCTACCATCTACTGCGAACAACTGGATCGCTTGAAGCAGGCGATCGACCAGAAGCGTCCAGAATTGGCCAAAAGGAAGGGTGTAGTGTTCCACCAGGACAACGCCAGACCACACACTTCGTTGATGACTCGTCAGAAGCTACGGGAGCTCGGATGGGAGGTTTTATCGCATCCACCATATAGCCCGGACATAGCGCCAAGTGATTACCACCTGTTCCTGTCCATGGCGAACGCCCTTGGTGGTGTAAAGTTGATCTCAAAAGAGGCTTGTGAAAAGTGGCTGTCCGAGTTCTTCGCAAATAAGGAGGGGGGCTTCTACGAGGGAGGTATTATGAAGTTGCAGTCTAGATGGAAACAGATTATCGAACAAAACGGCGCATATTTGAACTAAATCCGATTACTGTAACACTTTTTATAAAGCATTGAATAAAGAGCAAAAAGGCGGAAGGGAGATAGTTGACAACCTAATAGATTTTGGAGGAAAAATATTGAAATAAAAAGAAGGTTTTTAGCATTGCGTTTATTTTTTACATCGAACCACTTGGTGATATGGTAAAGTTGTGTTTAAATTCTGATAAAAATTGAGCATGTGAATAAAGAGAGTTATTCGTATGAACATGCCCTCAATCCATCATTAATAATTCGATATTGTTTTATTCGGATTTCGCGAGTTTATAGTCAATAGAAAAATTGTCGCACCTACACACCACCACCAGATTATTTTCAATAAACAATTTCAAAATTCCATTGTCATGTGGCCATCGCCAGAGAACGATCGGCGGACCAACGATGGCAATGAGTAAAACACTGTTGCTATTTGAACAGAAATATCCTTTTTCTCACACCACATCCAATCGGAAACTTATCCTTTTACATATATTTAATTTGCAAATGTAGCAATTATATCGCATTAAAATTATTCTTCAAAGACACACACACACATTATTACTCGTTTATATCGACCAGACACAAATGCCATTGATCGCATATTCTTAATAAAATAAATAAATAATAAATAAATAAATAAATAAATAAATAAAACCACAATTTATTACAAAAACACAAACAAATACTAAAACGTAATTATTTCTGTTAATTTTCCGGTAATTTAATTGCTACAAATAAGAATTATAATAATAAAAAAAGTATAAATTTATAGGTATTTTTATGTGATTTTTTGCATGGTAAAAGAAATTATTACGATCAAATGCACATTTAAATGTGGGTGTATGTGTGTGTATGTGTGTCTGTGTGTATGTGTGTGTGTGTGTGTGTCTGCATTTGTTTAATAAAGAATTAGCGATTGTTATTTATTCTTATTATTATTATTGAAAATATTAAATTGAAAAAAAAACCATTGCTATTATTTAAAATCATAGCGCGACACAACTATAAACTCTCGCACAATTAAATGGTATGCAAATCACCATATTAAATACGAGGTATGTATGGGAGAATGATTTGAGTTGGATGGATGAACCGCGCAACCCAAATGGAATTCATCCATAAAAATATATTGTAAAAATAAATAACTTTTAATTGCCAATTTGGTATTTACTCTTTTATTAATTATAATTTTAATAATAATAATAATAATAATTTAATTAAGGGCAAACAGCCATAAAATTTAATTAATTTATTTATGAATTATAATTGGATTTTAATAGTTATAAAAATAATTGATAATTACGTTGTTGTACATAAGGGGAGCCAACGAATAAATACCTGACGCTCACTATAAATTGCATTGAAATTGAAATGATTCATGCATCCCAAAACAGAACACCGCCTGAAATGGATTGTTTGTAATATATGGAACGCAATCACTAAATTTGGTGTTATTATAAATTGCAATTGTCTTTGGCATAGAATTTATTTTGATTTTCACAAACTTATGTTTTGAATTATGTATATTATAAGTATGGAATTTTTCGGTGGGACTGTGAGAACCCATTGGCGAGACGCGAAGTCAACTAAAGAATGTATTAATATATGTGGTGGATTGTAATAAAAAATCTACTAATATTATGAACCGTTAATGACGTGACGCGATAACGGGTATCCGGAAAAAAATAATTGAAAAAATAAATCCAGATAAATTTATATAACACTGGGGCTGAAAAGTTTTCGAGAATTCTAAGAAGTGGCGCCACTAGAATTTTTTTCATATGATTTTTAGGTAGCTACCAACCTTCGAACGATATGTGTCAAAATTTGACAACAGTTCGACTATTAGTTTGTGAGATATTGCGTTGTGAGCGTGTAGCTACTTTTGTTATTTGAAAAAAAATGGAAAAACACGAATTTCGTGCGTTGATTAAACATTATTTTTTGATTGGAAAAAATATTTCCGAAGTCAAAAAACTGCTTGACCAGCATGATAATCCGACACTGCTCCAGCGCTCTTTCAACAGTACATTTGTAGGCTATTACTCCAGAAAATATCAAAAAAGTCCACAAAATAATTTTCCGATGACCGTGTAAAGTGATGTTGATCGTCGAGATAGCTGAGGCTGTGAAGATATCAAAGGAGCATGTTGAACATATCGTGCATGAATATTTGGGCATGCAAAAGCTGTGTGCAAAGTGGGTGCCGTGCGCGAACTCACAATCGATCAAAAACAACAACGCGTCGATGATTCACAGCAGTGTTTGGACTTGTTCAACCGCAATAAAACAGAATCAATTGCGTCGATATGTGACACATGGATGAAACATGGCTCCATCATTACACTCCGGAGTCAAATCGGCGGTCAGCATCATGGACACCAAGCGACGAACCTCGTCCACAACGACCAAAAACGTAACAGTCGGCTGGCAACGTTATGACATCTGTATTTTGGAATGCACATTGGAATAATTTTCATCGACTATCTCGAAAATGGAAAAACCATCAATAGTGACTATTACAGAGTCTTGTTGGATCGTTTGAACCATGAAATCGTTAAGAAACGATCGCATTTGAAGAAGAAAAAACTGGTGTTTCATCAAGACAACGCACCGTGTCCTAAATCAATGAAAACGAAGGAAAAATTGCATGAATTGGGATTCGAATATTGCTTTCACATCCACCGTATTCTCTAGATCTGGCCACCAGCGACTTTTTCTTGTTTGCAGACCTCAAGAGAATGCTCACTGCAAAGAAATTTAAGAGCAATGAAGAGGTGATCGTCGCACCAGAAGACTATTTTGAGGAAAAAACGAACTATCGTACTATAAAAATGATATCGAAAAGTTCGTTGGAATCAGTGTATCGAAGGGATGTATTGTTGATGTTGATGAATAATGTTTAATTTTGCAAAAAAAAATGTTATTTTCTTAGAATTTTCGGAAACTTGTCAGCCCATTTGTTATATTATTGCTGGCACTTAATCAAAATGGTGAATGACCACGTAAAATTGTTATTCAATCGAGTATTTTGGTGTCGAAAATTGTTTATCTACCCTACGTTCCTTCCCCCTCTTCGCCTACCCCACTGCCGCCACCACCACACACACACAATTAATTCCGTAAGCAATTTGTGTTACACAAAAATTCTTTTAAGGGCTTTTTCGCTTTTTTTTTTGGAAACTTTAGCGTCGCAAGAAAAAAAATTAAATAAAGAAAGTAAATATGGGGGGGGGGGGGGGGGGCTGAAGAGATACGGAGAGAGACGGATAGAGAGAGAGAGAGTAGAGTTACAAATGGTTGAAAAAAAAATTTGTTGACAACGTTTTTCGAAATGGTTGTCACCGAACAAGTTCCATAAAAAAAAAATAACACGAAAATTTACACACAACGCGGTCCATAAATATTGGTCCATTATTCTTCCATATAAAAAAATATTGTTTAACACGTCAAAAACACAACGGCTAACGTAAATCTATTAGTTTAAATAAAATGTGCCGACCATAAATATAATCAAGGATAACACATGGAAGTTTCCCATTTTTTGGATCACAAATTCATGTTTCTTGTTTCGTCGGCTCCTCCGGCATACAAATTAAATGATACATAAATTATTATAAACTTTGAAATTGCTGCAGCCATAATTTTGACGGATCTTGGTATAAATTAGGTATAGACCATACTGATTATGGAAATTAAAGTGTGTGTGTGTGTGTGTGTGATTGGAAATTGAATTGAATAGTAGAAACTGTTTTTAAATTTTCATTAAAAGTTGTAATAAAATTCTAAAACAATTACTATGAAATTTTTATGCATGAAATTTGAAACCCATCAACATGACGGTCTTGGTAGATACTAGTGTTAAACAGAAACACCATCGAATCTCTTTCTTTCAATATTTTTACAGATCATCCATCAAATTTGTGGCATACATTTAAACGGCACATTCATTTGTTCTCAGTATATGGAATTGAAAAAATATAGTACAATTGGAAAAACGGAGGGCAGCAGCAGTAGCAACATCTTACCAACAACAACAACAACAATAACAATAAATAACTGAACGATTTCCGAGTCTATATTTTTATAGTTATCAATCAAACGGAGTGTTACAGAATAATTTTTTAAGATACGTTTTTCTACCGCACTACCATTTCTTTCTTTCACGGTTATTAATCACACTTACCTAAAGTGTATACACACTAATTTTATGCATCATCCTTTTTTCACTTTGTAATGATCGTATTATAATTTTATTTATATAACAATAAAACCAATGAAATCAAATCAGTGACGAGGCCTTTCGTTTTCATTAGCACAAATTCTTCCGGTTTTTTTTCAATGACCGCTGCATGAAATTTGAGCAAATAATTAGGGCGGACAAAGAGAACGGTGATTGTACAAACTATTTCAATTCAATAATTAATTTCCAAATGGTGGGTGGGGGACGATACATTTTTAAAAATCGATTCATTTCGGATCTGCAATTTTCCACAAGAAATATTGAAAATTTGTGAATTTAATGATTATTATCTGTCTGAAAACAATCGGTTCGTTACCAAAACAATAAAACTAAAAAAATACAATGATTTTAATCAAAGAAAAATGCAAAAAACCATAAATTTTTTGGCATCAAACATCAAACTATAAAGAGATGAGAATAGAATAAAAATCAAAATAAATATAATAAAGGAAATTCATTGAATGAATGAACGTAATATGAATTTTGGAATAATAATAAGAATCATAAAAAATTACAAAGTAACAAATCGCAATGTAAAAAAGTAACAAAAAAAGGAAAATAAATGTATTCGGCTCATTAAATTCTAAAGCCTATTGTCAATTGTATGTATAATTTAGGGATACAGTGTATAAAATGGTTCATTCATAGAAATTGCAAATATTTGAAAAATGTGAGTGTTACAACTTCCCTGAACAAGAATATTTATTCATCTTTAAATTGTTTTTCGAATGCGTCGTTTAAATTTTTTCCTTTTTTTTCTTCTACCTTTTTTTCTATTGATTTTTTTTTTCTTATAACAAAGCAACGATACAAACTTTGTTACACCCCCTCAAACACCTTTATTATTCTATTCTTTTAATGTTATAATACGTTATAATTTTATACAATTTTATTGTTAGTGTAATGTGTGTGTGTGTGTGTGTATGTATGTCTCAGCACGATTGAAATTGAGTATTATATTTATTGAATACACATTAAACATTATGAATCACAAACATCTATTTCATTCTATTCATCAAATTATATTCACAAAAAAATATCATTTTTATTCGGCCGCTTCTGCACATTGTCAATAACTATTTCATGGACAAAATTTAAAAGAATTTAATTTTAACAATTGTTGTACAAAGAAAATATTTTATTTTGTGCAATTATTTCAATTTTAATTTATGACAAAAATTTATACAAAAATATAAAAAAGAAAAAAGAAGTAAAAAAAACCAAAATTTTACACACAACGGTCCATAAACATTGGCCCATTATTTTTCCATATAAAAAAAATATTGTTTAACACGTCAAAAACACAAAAACGGCTAACGTAAATCTATTAGTTTAAATAAAATGTGCCGACCATAAATATAATCAAGGATAACTGATGATGGGCTGAAAAGTTTCCGAAAATTCTAAGAAAATAACATCCCTTCGATACACTGATTCCAACGAACTTTTCGATATCATTTTTATAGTACGATAGTTCGTTTTTTCCTCAAAATAGGCTTCTGGTGAGGCGATCACCTCTTCATTGCTCTTAAATTTCTTTCCACGGAGCATTCTCTTGAGGTCTGCAAACAAGAAAAAGTCGCTGGTGGCCAGATCTAGAGAATACGGTGGATGTGAAAGCAATATTCGAATTCCAATTCATGCAATTTTGCCATCGTTTTCATTGATTTATGACACGGTGCCGTTGTCTTGACGAAACACCACTTTTTTCTTCTTCAAATGCGATCGTTTCTTAACGATTTCATGGTTCAAACGATCCAACAAGACTCTGTAATAGTTACTATTGATGGTTTTTCCATTTTCGAGATAGTCGATGAAAATTATTCCAATGTGAATGCCAAAATACAGATGTCATAACGTTGCCAGCCGACTGTAGCGTTTTTGGTCGTTGTGGACGAGGTTCGTCGCTTGCTGTCCATGATGCTGACGGCCGATTTGACTCCGGAGTGTAATGATGGAGCCATGATTCATCCATTGTCACATATCGACGCAATTGATTCTGTTTTATTGCGGTTGAACAATCCCAAACACTGCTCTGAATCATCGACGCTTTGTTGTTTTTGATCGATTGTGAGTTCGCGCACGGCACCCACTTTGCACACAGCTTTTGCATGCCCAAATATTCATGCACGATATGTTCAACACACTCCTTTGATATCTTCAGAGCCTCAGCTATCTCGATCAACATCACTTTACACGGTCATCGGAAAATTATTTTGTGGACTTTTTTGATATTTTCTGGAGTAATAGCCTACAAATGTACTGTTGACAGAGCTGGAGCAGTGTCGGATTATGATGCTGGTCAAGCAGTTTTTTGGCTTCAGAAATATTTTTTCCAATCAAAAAATAACGAAATTCGTGTTTTTCCATTTTTTTTTCAAATAACAAAAGTAGCTACACGCTCATAACGCAATTTGCTCACAAACTAATGGTCGGACTGTTGTCAAATTTTGACACGTATCGTTTGAAGGTTGCTACTAACTAAAAATCATATGAAAAAAATTCTAGTGGCGCCACTTCTTAGAATTTTCGGAAACTTTTCAGGCCATGTGTAAATTAACCGGTGGATAAAATAATGAACGTATCTTTTAGAAGAATTTCTGATAATTTCTTATTTTATGGTCCATTATGTTTTTTTTTTGTTTTTAAATTGTGTGTGTGTGTGTGTGTGTGAGTGTGTGTGTGTGTGTGTATGTCTCAGCACGATTGAGATTTAGTATTATATTTATTGAATACACATTAAACATTATGAATCACAAACATCTATTTCATTCTATTCATCAAATTATATTCACAAAAAAATATCATTTTTATTCGGCCGCTTCTGCACATTGTCAATAACTATTTCATGGACAAAATTTGAAAGAATTTAATTTTAACAATTGTTGTATAAAGAAGATATTTTATTTTGTGCAATAATAATTTCAATTTTAATTTATGACAAAAATTTATACAAAAATATAAAAAAGAATAAAGAAGTAAAAAAAACCAAAATTTACACACAACGGTCCATAAACATTGGCCCATTATTTTTCCATATAAAAAAAATATTGTTTAACACGTCAAAAACACAACGGCTAACGTAAATCTATTAGTTTAAATAAAATGTGCCGACCATAAATGTAATCAAGGATAACGATGATGGGCTGAAAAGTTTCCGAAAATTCTAAGAAAATAACATCCTTTCGATACACTGATTCCAACGAACTTTTCGATATCATTTTTATAGTACGATAGTTCGTTTTTTCCTCAAAATAGTCTTCTGGTGCGGCGATCACCTCTTCATTGCTCTTAAATTTCTTTCCACCGAGCATTCTCTTGAGGTCTGCAAACAAGAAAAAGTCGCTGGTGGCCAGATCTAGAGAATACGGTGGATGTGAAAGCAATATTCGAATTTCAATTCATGCAATTTTGCCATCGTTTTCATTGATTTATGACACGGTGTCGTAGTCTTGACGAAACAGCACTTTTTTCTTCTTCAAATGCGATCGTTTCTTAACGATTTCATGGTTCAAACGATCCAACAAGACTCTGTAATAGTCACTATTGATGGTTTTTCCATTTTCGAGATAGTCGATGAAAATTATTCCAATGTGCATCCCAAAATACAGATGCCATAACGTTGCCAGCCGACTGGACGAGGTTCGTCGCTTGGTGTCCATGATGCTGACCGCCGATTTGACTCCGCGGAGTGTAATGATGGAGCCATGTTTCATCCATTGTCATTTATTGTTTTATTGCGGTTGAATAAACCCAAACACTGCTGTGAATCATCGACGCGTTGTTGTTTTTGATCGATTGTGAGTTCGCGCACGGCACCCACTTTGCACACAGCTTTTGCATGCCCAAATATTCATGCACGATATGTACAACACACTCCTTTGATATCTTCAGAGTCTCACCTATTTCGATCAACATCACTTTATGGTCATCGGAAAATTATTTTGTGGAGTTTTTTGATATTTTCTGGAGTAATAGCCTTCTTTGGACGTCCACAACACTGCGTTCATCGTCCTTGCGGCTCATATGGCCGATTTTAAATTTTGCAAACAACAAATGTACTGTTGAAAGAGCGCTGCAGCAGTGTCGGATTATGATGCTGGTCAAGCAGTTTTTTGGCTTCAGAAATATTTTTTCCCAATCAAAAAATAATGTTTAATCGACGCACGAAATTCGTGTTTTTCCATTATTGTTTCAAATAACAAAAGTAGCTACACGCTCACAACGCAATTTGCTCACAAACTAATGGTCGGACAGCTGTCAAATTTTGACACATATCGTTTGAAGGTTGCTACTAACTAAAAATCATATGAAAAAAATTCTAGTGGCGCCACTTCTTAGAATTTTCGGAAACTTTTCAGTCCATGTGTTTTAATTAACCGGTGGAAAAAAAATAATGAACGTATCTTTTAGAAGAATTTCTGATAATTTCTTATTTTATGGTCCATTATGTTTTTTTTTTTTGTTTTTAAATTGTGTGTGTGTGTGTGTGTATACTTTTTTTTGTTATTTATATTTTATTTTATTTTCGTATTTTCGTTTTATTATAATAACTCAATTAAACAAAAATTTTGTTTACATTTGTAATTTATATTATTATTTTTCGGTTCATATGTTAATTAGGTGTGTGTTTTTTGTTGTTGTTTTGTTTGTATTTTGTCTTTAGTCTTCGTCGTCTTTTTTACTTTTTACTTTTTGTCCATCAACTTCTTTTTAAAAAAATTTCAAAGATTTGATGTTGTGTGTTGTGTGTGTGTGTGTGTGTGTGTGTATATGGAAATAGTAAAGTAAAAGATGTGATGAATAAAACCTTTTTTTTTTATAATGACGAACATAATATAAAATTCTATACAAAAAGATTATAAAATCTATACCACGACATTTTAGTTCTTAGTCTTCATGTTTTCGTACAGTTTTATTTTATTTTTTTCATTTTTTCAAGTATTCTGTCCGTCAAGAAATATATCTTTTTAATACAATATATCCACTTGACGTCGTCGTCATCATCGTCATCATCGTCGTTGTCTTCGTTGTAGTTGTTGTCTTCGTTGTAGTTGTTGTTGTTGTTGTTGTTGTTGTTGTTGTTATCCACATATATTCCTATAATAAATTAATAATAGCAGCCGGCTTGCACAACATAGGGACAGCTAATACTCTACCATAGCTAAGTATCCGGGCAGTGTTTTCAGTACAATCAGTCAAAACCAACAACAACAACAACAACAACAACAATCAAAACAATCAGAACCAGTTTTCCAAATTGTTTTGTGTTCTATCGTTTTCGATGATGTTGTTGTTGTTGTTTATAATGTTTTTTTTTTCTTTTGTTGAATACTACATGATCAGAGCGCATCAGCATACTTTTTCTCTGTTGGCTGTTCTTTCGGGTGTTTATTTGATAACATAATTATCGATGAGAATTTTTTTGTATTTTTTTTGGGTGCGTTAAATATTATATATTTATTATTTATTTTTGTAAATTAATTTGAATATCAATTGGTCTCTGTGTGTGTGTGTGTGTGTTTTTGTATCACACTAATCACACAAACAAATATTTTTCTATTGAACAAAAAAATAAATTCAAAGAAAAAAGAGATTACAAAAATAAATCTTATTTTTTTATGTTTTGGGTTACAATTTTTATGGAATTAATAGTTATCATATATTGCTCCAAGTGGAACCGATTGTATCCAATAATAACCCAAAGTTAGTAAATTACTTTGATGTCCGGCAGTACATAACAATTGTAAATTTCAAAATTCTATTAAATTTTATATGGATCAGTAGTCCCATATAGTAGTGATGTGTTTGTGTGTTTGTGTATATTAATTTTGTTCCCGAAACTAACAAATTAATTTTATTTAAATTTCCTATGTGAACTATTTAGGAATTCGAAGAACAATACATTTCGTTGAAAGTTGTCGGCAAAACTAAACTGAAATTCAGAGACACGTATAAGTTTGAATAAATTTTAAATTAGTAAAAAATAAGAAAGTCCATCGATCGATCGGTTTAATAGAAACAAAAATTATACTGTTTCATGATCATGTCACAATGTTGTTTACATACTGTGTCGAGCTATAGGCAAATTTTGTTACATTCACCCGAAAAACCTGCGAATTGTCTCTGTGCGTACAACAAAAAATGATTAAAAAAAAAGAATTGACAAACACTACGGTTCAATAAAATTCGTCTTCATACCGACCGATAAAATATTTTTTTTTAAACAACGGGCAAATTGGACACACACACACACACACACACCAAATTTCAAATAGTTTCTTTGTAAAAAAACATGTAATAATTTTACGTGCACGTGTGTATTTATCACAAAATATAAATGCGCGTGCGATGCCTTAACCTTAACGCTTTCAAGCGGGAATATATCCGGAATTTTGATTTAAAATTTAATGTGCGTCCACCAACACATTAAAAACCAATATTTTGTATTAGTTAAAAAAATATTAACAAAAAAGAAACTATTTTATTTAAAACTAACAGCAAACCCAACCGCAGAAGAATGTACAGAGTGTGTATCGCAATTTGTTACAGAACACTATTTGTCTACTACTAATTTATATTACTATGCCATTGGGTAATATATCATTGCATCAATGTTTTGTTTTGGATTGTATGTTCACTGTTGGTTGTGCCGTTGTCCACACATTATTATGATAACGTTGAATTCATGATAAAATTATAAATGTTTAAAATTATCATAAATTAAATAAATAATTTTTATTGTGTTCAAATATCAAATTGTTTATTGTTTTCTATATTAAGAAATTTGTTGAACATAAATGTTAAGATGGTGATGTGCATAGATAATCAAATAAGTAATATCTATCACTCATTTGTATTAACATTAAATATGGACACAGTGTTGGTCATAAACAAATGTACCTTATATAATTTATACACTGTAAAATACGATTTTGATATATTGTTAACCACACCAGATGCTGGTAAACGATATTATCATTTACCGTTGTTTCGTTGGTCGAGGCCAAAACATACTGCCGTGAGTGACGGGCCATTTTTTACTACCGCAAAATATGATAACACACTGCCGTGCGCAATGGAACGTTTTTGTGATATTTAATTTTTTTAAAATGTCCGAAAAATTTTCTTGCTTTCCATTTTACCGCATGACAAAACAAAAGAAAATAGACAATAACAGGCGGAGCCGTCCACCAGTATGTTTCAGATATACTTTGTTTCTATTCAAAACGGTGCGTCATTCACGGCAGTATGTTTTGACCTTAACATAGTTTCGCTAACGCCACCGGTGGTACGAATTAACTGTGTGTGTGTGAATATGAGCGACACATGCGTAACAGTCCAATTGAAAAGTCCCCGGTCTGACACACAAATGTCAATGCTAGTATTAAATCCATATTATTTTTAGTTTGTACCAACCGTCAAACGATAAGTGTCAAAATTTGACAGAAGTCGACCATTAGTTGGTGAGACATTGCGTTGTGAGTGTAGCTACTTCTAAAGTTATTTGAAAAAAGATGGGAAAAAAAAAAGAATTTCGTGTGTTGATAAAATATTGCTTTTTGAAGGGAAAAAATATAGTTGAAGCAAAATCTTGGCTTGATGAAGAGTTACCAGGGTTTGCGGCATCAATCAACCATCATATTGATTGGTATACTAAGTTTAAACGTGGTGAAATGAGCACCGAAAACGGCTAACACGCAGTGGACACCCAAAAGAGGCTGTCACCGACGAACGCATCCAAAAAAAGTTTACAATATAATTTTGAATGACCGTGTAAAGTGAAGTTGATCATCGTCAGCTCGGATGACATTGTGCAGATATCATCTGAACGTGTATATCATTCACGAATATTTGTACATGATGAAAAGCTGTGTGCCGCAATGGGTGCCGCGCGAGCTCACAATCGATCAAAAGCAACAATGTGTTAATTATTCTGAGCAGTGTTTGAAGCAGTGTTCAAGCGCAATAAATCTAAATTTTTGCGTCGATATGTGACAATGGATGAAAAATGGCTCCATCATTTCACTCCAGAGATTCAACAACAACAGTCGACAGTCAACTGAGTGGACTGCACACGATGAACCGAATCCAAAGCAAGGAAAAACACAACAGTCATAGCTGGCAAGGTTATGGCATCAGTAGTCTGGGATGCGCAATGTATAATATTCATTGATTACCTCCAAAAAAAGGGCCAGACCATCAACAGCGATTATTATATTGTGTTATTGGATCGTTTAAAGGATGAAATCGTTAAAAAAATGGCCCCATTTGAAGAAGAAAAAAGTGCTGTTTTAGCAAGACAATGTGTCAAATCAAATCAATTAAAACAATGGCAAAATTGCATGAATTGGGATTCGAATTGCTTCCGCATCCACCGTATTCGCCACATCTGGCCCCCAGTGACTTTTTCCTGTTTGCAGACCTCAAAAGAATGCTCGCTGGAAAGAAATTTAGCGTCAATGAAGAAGTAATCGCCGAAACTGAGACCTATACTGAAGCAAAAGACAAATCCGGCTACAAAAATGGTAGTAGGAAAAGTTGGAAGATCGCTATAATCTCTGTATCGCCCTCGAACCCAACTATGTTAAATAATAAAATCAAATTTTGCCAAAAAAAAATGTGTTTTTACACTATGGTCGACCGGAAACTTTTCAATTGACCTGTACTTGCGCATTTACCGTCTGTCATCGATTTCACAAAACCAAAAATTTAAGGTCTGAGTGTGTGTGTGTGTGTGTGTGTGATTAAATAATAATATCGAAATTATTTGTGGTTGTAAATTTCTATTGCTTTTAATATCGTTTTGTATTGTGTGAATACCAATTTTTGTGCAACGCTGTATGCAATTTTATGGGTTAAATAAAACTTAAAAATAAATAAATAAATAAATAAATAAATAAAAAAAAATTGGTTGGGTCTTGCGGTTTTAAAATTTTATTTTATATTTATTATTTTAACCATCATCTCGGTAAAAAATCAAACTAAACACACAATAATAAAAATTTTTATGGGACCAATTATTTTTCTATAAAAAAAACACTTTTATTCCCATAATTTTTTTATTTTTAATATTTTGTGTATTTTATTATTAATATTATTCACAACATTATTATTATTCCACAATGTTCACAATAGTAATAATATTAATAATAAAAATAATAAAAATTAATAGAAAAACTATAATTTATTGATAATAAATCACGAAAAAAATTTACCTGACTGCCCTGCCGTCAATAAATTAATAATTAATTATTTTATTAAGTAATAAATTAAAAAGATATTATTTTTTGACATCGACTAGTTTTTGGCTGAATTTATGTCTTTTTTTTTAAGGAAAAAATTTTTACATACCTGAAATGAAACAAAAAAAACCAACAAAATTATTAATTAATAGTTTAAATATTTTAATAGTAATTAAATTTCGAATTATATTTTAAAGGACTTTAACGATCACGCCACATCCCCAAAATAAATGGATTTTTATTTGTACACCAATACCTTGATATACGGCCGAACATACTTGCCGGCTGAAAATTGGGGCCGCAAAGCGAATGATTATATAACGAATCAATTATTTTGCTTCAAACCCCATACATTGGCTCCTCTCTCTAATGGGTGACCAATTTTTTCCCGGAACGTATCTAGGCCGTATAGCAAGGTATTGGTGTATTTTAAAAAAACATTTAAATGTTTGGCTAAGAAAAAAACACAAATTGAGCCTATTTGCCCATAGATTAGTCTTTCGATGAATTGACGGTCGAAATGTCAAACCATATTTATTTGATAGTAAAACGTACTTTGATTGTCAGTTGTTGTGCGTAAAAATAAATTAAATAATTTTTATTGAAAATGGATAATAAAAATGAGCATTTTCGTCATATATCCGTTTTTTGGCGGACACACTTCCCCGGGATCCTTCCTAAAAACGCATCCCAATCTTACACCAAGTTATGCATTGCGTTTTTTTGATAATCTTATTAATCCTTAATACAAAAAAAAAACCAACACGGTTGTGGTTATATTATTTTGGTGCACCTACAAATTGGGCATCATGTATTATTTTAAACTGTTTGTAATGCCAAAACCAAAAACGATTAATGCACAGATGGAATAGAAATCTAACCGAATGGCAAATTTAAATTTAAAAATAGTATCGATTATTTATTTTTAGAAAAGGAAAATCGAAATCTGTCATGAAAGCAGCTTGGTATTTGAAGGTGTTACCACCATAGAAACCTCCAACCGTGCACCATCACATTTGACCCTATTGTTCCATTTGGTGTCGGCGGAGAACTGTATTAATGATTGAATGCCATAGAGACCTGTAATTTTCACTTCAAAATCAGTTTTTTGCTTAGAAAACCCAAAACTTTTACAGTGGGGGGGGGGGGAGGATAATGTTTTGCACCACAAAAATATGACAGCAGATATTTTACAATCACAAAATCACAACCAGGAATTTCGTAATCTTTAAAATTTGCGTCATAATAATAATAATTTCATAAATATAATCGAATTGGTGCAGGAGCACCACCACCACCACCACCACCGCTATCACATTCACGCCGTTTTATCCTGCTCGAATGTGGTTATTTGGATTTGACAATAAAGTGCTGTTTATTTTTTATGCAACGCAAACTATTTCATATAATTGAAATGTAACGGCTGATCGTTGGCATCCGAACAGTGAACCAAATGCATTTTAACATCCAAATCATTATTGAAATTTACTTTTATTAAAAATCTATGGTGTGCCAATAATTTTTAACACCAATTTACCAATTGGCTAATTCTCACAAGTCACTGAATTCGGTGCACAATTGTAACATGATAATTACAGAACGGTTAACCACCACCATATGCATAAGAACCGAATAACAGTATTGCCCTCAAATAGTTTGCGGTCAGTACGATATGTGAAATAGTATTACACCGTCCGTTGATATATTACAATAAATAGCAGATTATGTCAAGGATTAACAATTTGTTATAAGGATATTTTTTTATTCAGTATACGAATTGATTGGTTTTTTGTTTTTGGTGCCCCGGACACAAACACAACCGAAAACAATTACTTTGGTTTTTTTTTTGAACGAAAAGTACTCGCAATGGTGTATTTGGTCGGGTCGTTAACGAACATAATGGTTGGACGGAGAGGGGGTGGAGCGTACAATTTTAAATTAGACGATTGTGATCGACGTCAGGTGCAAGAGCGACAAGTTAATTTAATAAAAATGAATTGAATTTTTCTTCTAAGAGAGGGACCCGCTGCCAAGTTTTTACTAATGCTTCTATGAGAATGCGCGGTAAGGGGTACAATATTTTTTTTCTACGAGAGACCGGCTGCCAAGTTTTGACTAATGCTTCTATGAGAATGCGCGGTAAGGGGTACAATATTTTTTTTCTAAGAGAGGGACCCGCTGCCAAGTTTTTACTAATGCTTCTATGAGAATGCGCGGTAAGGGGTACAATATTTTTTTTCTACGAGAGACCGGCTGCCAAGTTTTGGCTAATGCTTCTATGAGAATGCGCGGTAAGGGGTACAATATTTTTTTTCTACGAGAGGGACCCGCTGCCAAGTTTTGACTAATGCTTCTATGAGAATGCGCGGTAAGGGGTACAATATTTTTTTTCTACGAGAGACCGGCTGCCAAGTTTTTACTAATGCTTCTATGAGAATGCGCGGTAAGGGGTACAATATTTTTTTTCTACGAGAGACCGGCTGCCAAATTTTGACTAATGCTTCTATGAGAATGCGCGGTAAGGGGTACAATATTTTTTTTCTACAAGAGACCGGCTGCCAAGTTTTGACTAATGCTTCTATGAGAATGCGCGGTGATGGGTACAAAATTTTTTTGTTAAAAAATTCTTCATCTTTTAAATTTTTTTGGTGTTACAATAATAAAATAAAAAAATCAATTTGGTGCAACACCAACACCACCACCATCACAAAAAAAACAACCACAACAATTATTATATTATTTTGTGATCAAATCACGTGTATGCGGTTTTTTGTATAACAACACATTTATGCGGTTTTGTAAATTATCTCACCTCAATTAAATTTTCAAATTATTCAATTAATTTATTAATTTAATGATTTTATAGCGCCGTCGCACAAACGGAGCGATAGAGAGAGAGAGAAAGTATTGCAAAAAAATGATTTTTATTTGGGAAGGTAAAAGGGAAAAGAATAAAAAGGGTCTTGATATGTGCAATCTGGTGTTTTGATGGTGTTGATGGTTGGTGAGAAATGGTGTAATGGTAAATGGGTAATTTTTCGAAAAGTACGGTCACTGTGTGTGTGTGAGTGTGATAATTTTTTTTTTCTTGCATTCTGCGGTTAATAATTTGTTGGATATTTTTGTTTTTAATTTATTTCCACTTTAATTCACTTTATTATTATTTGCAAATTCGTTCGTGTACGCGTTGATGCTGCCGCAATTTTAAACATTCATTCACAAAATTGAGGTTTTGTAAATTTGTTTGTTGGTGGTGGCGGTGGCGGTGGTAGTGGTGGTGGTGTTGGTGGTTCTTTGGGTTGTTATTATTGTATTATTTTATTTTTTTATTCCATACTTAAATCCATATAATTATAATGTTTTATTTAAAATACAATTTTTTTCGTACAATATTTACTCGTGTATTGTTTATTTACTTTTTTGAAAATAAAAGAGAATGATTTTTATCCGCGCACGCATCATCATATTATACGCATGCTTAACCATCTTAATAATGTTTATATTGTTGGATTTTGTACATAATATATTTATTTATTTATTTATTTATTTATTTATTTATTTATTCACTTTATTTATTATGTACACAATTTAAATAAATATCCATCCACTTATATTTATAACTTAAATACATCAAATGTTACAGAAAAAAACGCATTCATGTTTATTTATTATTATTATTATTATTATTATTGTTTTTTCATCTATATTTATTTATTTAAAAACAAATATAAACACACACACACACACACACACACAATGCACACAGAACAGATTGGATTATTATTGTTTGCAGAATTTACTATTTCAATAAAATATTATTATTTTACAATGCCAAATGTGGAGGTCACATTTCGATTTATGACATTTATAATTAACACACTTATGGCACAATCGATTAGGCGAGCGTTAAGTTATTATTCCGCTAATAAATGCGAAAGGAGTGCATTTGTGAAAACAGCCAAATGTCTAATTCAATATTGAGCATTTCAAAATATTATTATATACAAAGTCTGTCCCACCCTAAACCGGACATTGTTTATATACAATATGTAAACCAAGTAACGAAAAGATTAAAAAATTAAATTTTTTTTTTGCTTCTGAATTGCTTATGGCATTGAACAATTCAACCCAAAACATAAGTTTTTAAGTGATTTCTAAATAAATAAGCAAAGATACGGTGCAAACGTTTGTTAATAAATGATTAGGGGTTTCGATCGTGTGCTAATCGCACAAGAAAAAATTGAAAAAGTATTTGATTTCTTAATAGTTTACTAAAAGAAATCGTAAATCATCCACGGAGATGTGGAAGTACGGGGGTAGGGCTATACGTTAACTGATGAAAAATTGGTTCTCGTAAACTGCCAAATTCAATAAAGTCTTTTTTCATATCAAAACTTCTTGAAATTTTATAGCTATCAATGATAAAATAAGAGAGAGAGAGAGATAGCTGAGTGTAAACTATTGATTTAATAGAGCCATCTATTTATTACTATTTTGCTCGAGCAATGGCATATTTTTATGCAGTGTTGGTATAGCTTTAAATATATAATAAATCGTTAAATCGTTGTGAATTAATTATTGCGCACAATATATTTGAATTTCTTTTACCACAACTAAGTACATGAAAAGGTCCTCAGGCAGATGGGATTTGAATTGGTTGTAATTTAAGGAAACCTAATGAGAGATTGTCTTTCAAAAAATTATGTTTAAATTTGGTGAGATCCGTTTCACACGCCGCTACACGTATGCTTTTATTCGTATACTCACAAGAATGTATGTTTTTAACAATTAAAACAGCCAATGATTGTGGTTGCCAATGATAATGAATAGGTACTTATGGGAGCGGGAGGGGGGTGGATTGGTTGTTTGACACAGAAATCAAAAGAAAATCTAATGACGAACAAATGTGAGATCGTCTTAAAAAAAATTATGTTTAGAATTGGTATACATCGGTGAGATCCGTTTCACATGCTGCGGTACACACATCCGTATATTGACGAGAATGTGTTTTTTTGGCAATAAAAACATTAATGCGTTACAACAAATAATTTAATGTTTAATCGAAGGACTGACTCATTGAAATAATCAATTGTTCTAATACTACACGAATTTTTGTTTTATACATAATATTGTAAGTTGACAGTGTACCATCAATTCATACGTGGCCAAAAAAAAACTAAATAAAAACTTCCCCCCCCCCCCCCCCCCCCCCCCCGTCATTTACGATGTCTATGTTTTGGAGAACTTAAAAAAATGCGGTGCATTATTCGCAAACAGTTCCGAAACAATATATAGATGACCTTGAAAACAATTTGCACTTATCGTCACTGATTGCATTGTATATGCCACAAAAAATAGAATGCATAAGAATTAGTTTTTTTTGAATGCGCACGCACAACAATTGTGTGTGGGTGAATTAGAACAGTACATAAAATTGCAGTAATAAAAACGCATGCGTTAACATGGTTACGTGCAATTTAAGTAGATCTCATGTCTTATGCGCACACACACACACACACACACACACACACACCCATCAACGCGAATAAGTTAAAAAACAATTGAATGGCAATGGCAAAAAAGGTGGATGTTTGTTGAACGTTAAATAAATAACAATAATTGATGAGATACGATCAAAAATTAACCTGTGAATGGTGTTGAGTGTAAAACACCTGACTGAAGAAGTAAATCAACAGAGATAGAACGAAAAACAAAAACAAAAAAAAAAAAGACAAGTGCGCTAATTACTTAAGTTCTTTTTTTTTTTTTACTTACTTAAGCCGAAAAATTAATATTATTATGTAAATATTTATTTATTTGATTAATATATTTGTCTATTTAATAATCAGACAAAATTGTGTAAGGTGCAAGAAGAGGATGTGTGACATAACGACGACCGTGGCCCCGACGGTGATAACGATGACGATGAAGACGACGACGTCGACGACGACGACGACGACCATGACTACAACGATCGGGATAACAGGGGGATAGAATGAGAAAGAATCAATCGATTTTCTATTATGGATTAGATAGAATTTTTATTATATTTTGTATTGTTTGCTTTGTTTTTTGAGGTTATAAATCTTTTCGTATACCGTAAATAAAGTATTGTTTAGTGTTGATGTTGTTGTTGTTGTTGTTGTTGTTGTTGTTAAGGCTGATACATATGCGTAAGATGCATTTATTTGTATATTGTTTGAAATGGTGTGTACAAATTTGTCAATATTTAAATAAAAACGAATCACGGTTAAACAATTTTGTTGTTGGTGTAGTTGTTGTTGGTTTGTGCACGGTTGTGTGTACTGAACACAAACAAATATACTGTTTTTTTTAATTAAATATTTATTTTAGGTTATGTTATATGTGTTTTTTTTTCTATTTTCTTTTGTAAATGTGTACATTATTTTGAAATGAAAGTTTATTTCTTAACACATAAAATATTTATGTAAAATATTATTTATTTATTTATCGCTGTGTGTGTGTGTGTGTGTGTGTGTTTGAGAGTGACAATGCGCAGTATTTGTTTTTCGTATAAAAATGAAAAAAAAAAAAAAACTTGTCAATCAGTCAATCAATCAATCAAAAATCAATCAATCAATTGTAATTTATTGCATATAGAATACAGGATGCGGTGTTTTTTGGTTGTGGTGGTGGTGGTGGTGGTGATGGTGTTGACATTGCGTAAGTGTGCCGAAAAATTAGATCTTTTATAGGAATTACTTTGGATTTTCGAACGAAAGGTACTCCTTGGCATATTTGTTAAAGAACATAATAGTTGGCCGGGCGAAGATACAATTTTGAATTAGACAAGTCGTACGGTCAACCAACCAATTGTAAAAAAACACTCAAAATCAATAGATTAAGATGGCTGTTGGACTCGTATTACGCGCATGTAGGAGAAGAGTGTGCGGAAAAAACTGTTAAATGGTAAACCAGATGGTAGAAGGAGAGCCGAGCGGAAGACGCAAGATACAATAAATTGTGATATAAAGATCCTTAAAATTTGCAGGATTGGAAGACATTGCGGCTGCGGCGGATAGGTCAGGTTGCAGAAGCGTTTTAGAGAAGGCTAAAACCACACCTTTTCCTTTCAATAAAATTTTTTCCGGGTCAGTTAGTTTTTTATATCCAATTTGTCTGTTCTTAGTGTATCAGAGTAAGTGCTCTTAACGCACCTTGTCGTAACAAAGTTCTAACATTCCAAGATGCAAGTTTTAAATCATTGTCCTTAAATTTTCGTTGCTTGAATCGTTGCCCCGTTTATACTGTCCGATCAGAGGCGTCGTGTTGTACAGTTCATAACTGGTTGTTTTTCCCGAATTTGGTAGTTAACCATACGGCCAATCTACTAAATCATTCTGTAAATTCGTACTGTCATTTACAGGGGTATAGCACCTCTGCCGAAAGCAGTTACATTGGCGCCGCCGATTCACCGTTACTGTCACTAAATCATTAAATCAGTTTTAATCGAATGCTGCGCTTTCACACAACACCCCAAAGTAATTCTCATTCACAGTAGCCAGATTGTCCGCGGCTACTTATTCTTTATTTGTAGCTAACCCATAAAAAAATGTTCTTAAACAAATATATTAAATAATTTTAGATAAAGTAAGTTATCTTACTGTTAAAATTTTATAATCTTGAAAGTTTGTTTGTAACTAAATGTATCATTATAAAATTATTTTGAATAATAAATAAAGAATTGAATTGAATTGAGCTAACCCATAAGTATCATAGGCCGTTACACTATCCGCAACCCGTGGACGCGTTCGGTCGCAACTGACATTCCAAGTATGCTATACCCAATACTACTATATGGGAGACCATATAGTTTTAACGAATTTCCAACATTTCTAGAACAGAATTATTATGAATTTTTAATTTTTCTCATATGAATAGAAAAATTTTTGCAAAAATCGCGTCAAGTGTCGTCAGTAAAATACTGAAAATTGATTAAATTTTATAAAATTATGTAACCGAAAATTTAAAACCCATCGGAATTATAAAAATTTAATTGGATTCGCTACTTTCGACGCTCTAATATTTTTTTTTACAATTTATTATATTTACGTGTGTGTTATTATTGTTGTAGTGATGATTTTGGAGCTGGAAGTAATACTTCCATTTTATGCATGTATGGAAAAGTCACTTACGAAAAAATTATCCACGTTTATGGTATACGCGAGGCTCTTTTACCACTTAAAATATCAAATACTGTGAATTTGTTGAAAATAGGTCACTCTGATGTCAATGATCTTAATACATTGTAGATGGCCGATGTGGTGGTTGGGCGCGGACGGGGTGAGGGCGGCGGAGCGCCGCAATCAACCCGTACGTGCACCCACCCATTGAACATTGTAATCCAAACAAATTAAATATATAATATATTTTTTCTCTAAATATTTATTTGTAATAAATTTTGTTCAACTATAAATTGGTGGTTGGTTCTCTGTGTTCTCTGTATATACGAACTATTTGGACGGAAAGGGATTTGGTTCGTTAGACCGATAAATCTTTTGATTTATTGTAAATTAAATGAAAATATATATTTATTTATTTTTTTATTTTTTAAATACACAAAATTATTATTAAAAAATAATTCATCCATTTCAAAATGAAAATTATTAAAATTTTTTTTCCACAATATATAATTTCCAAAACTTGTCATTTTAAAGATGAATGAATTTTGTGTGTGTGTGTGTGTGTGAGCAAAATATAATTATATTAAAGTACCGAATACTCGTATATTATTTTTTATTAAATTAGATACATATTCTTGTAATTAGAAATATACAAATGGACCGATGTTTGGTGGTAAATTTAATTTTAAAGCACTTTGTACCACTGTTACAACACAAATCAACCGATGATAATAATAATAATAATAATACTATCCGATTGATTTATTTAAACCAACTTTTTTCATGTCATCGTATCGTAATCAAATGGAACACGTCCGCACAGGACAACCAAAAATAAAAGAGTAAATTAGTGCCAGAAACACAAGAAAAATTTGCCTTTGATCGCTTAACCGTTACCAAAACTGTGTACACACTGTCGCAGTGATTAAAAAAGCAAGAATAGAGACGGTGCCATCAGAATTGAAGTCAATTGTTGAATGTCTAACGATGGCCAATACAGTTTTTGCCTAATAAAATTTTAATTTTTTTTTTGGAAAAACAATACCCTACCAATTAATTAATACATTCACACACACACACAGCTTATCTGTAGGATTAAAATTAACTGTACACCACCACCTAATAATAATAATAATAATAATATTAATAATATTGTAAGAATAAATATAATTATTCTGGCCGCTGTTCGTTCATAACGAGAGCCCCGCATAAATAACAAGAAAACTAAAAAATTAAGTTGTTTTCATCCTACTCACAGACAAAAAATTGTAATAAAATTTAATGCCATAATAAAACAACAACAACAATGATAACAACAACAACAACGACAACAACGACAACAACAGCAACAACAACAACAACTCTATAAAAATAATAATAATAATATAACGAATAATAGTATTTTATATAAAGAGATCATGTTCAAACATTTTTTGTTTCCCCATCGTCTTCTTTGGTTTGGTATCTTCATTTTTACGTGTTTATCTTCTCCGTCGCTATATAATATTTATAATACACCGAAATATTTACGAACAGGGGAACCGACCGGAGTCCGTGTCGTCCATTAAAATTCAATGAAATTGATATCAAAGTATATTACCGAATTTTTTCAATTTTAACGATCGCCGTGCTACCCGCGAAATCTATAAATCTATATTGTCGCGTCGGTGTCAACACCACATTAATTTTTTCATAGTTCTTAAAAGTTAATTTTTGGATATGATCACAGGGTGTATCAAAAGTTACTAATTGAAAAAAAAAATTTTAATTTATCAATATAACTTTGTAGGAGGAGCAAGTTTTTAAGAAAAAAATTACTCTTAAACAAAGTCGATGCGGAGAAATTGTTAAACTTTAATTTTTTTACATATAAGCTTTTCCAGTTATGAAATTATGTATATTTTTCTAATCGGAATGTTTCACATGTTTCACCGAATTTTTTTGGAAAAAGTAAAATTTTCAATTTTTCTAATTCTATCTGATGGTACACTTTGATTGCGAGCACATAAATTGTGATGTCAACGATTGGTGATTGATGGCAAATACAGGAAATTACAACATTGATTATATTAAATAATTAGTAATTAGGCGATAATTTTGTCAAAAAAAAATAAATTGGATTCGGAGACGCGGAACGTCCTCCGCAAGTTTTTAAAAAAAAAATTACTCTTAAACAAAGTCGATGGGGAGAAATTGTTCAACTTTAATTTGAGCCATAATTTATTTACATTTTTCCAGTTATGAAATTATGTATATTTTTCTAACCGAAATGTTTCACAGAATTTTTTTGGAAAAAGTAAAATTTTCAATTTTTCTAATTCTATCTGATGGTACACTTTGATTGCGAGCACATAAATTGTGATGTCAACGATTGGTGATTGATTGGAAATACAAGAAATTACAACATTGATTATATTAAATAATTAGTAATTAGGCGATGTGTGAAAGGCGATAATTTTGTCAAAAAAAAAATAAATTGGATTCGGAGACGCGGGAACACCGTCCGCCGTCGGTTCCCATGTAAATACAATATTAAAAAACTCACATATGAACAACATTCATTCATTTCACGACGAAATTTTATGTTTTATAACAAACATATTTTCGTTTTAATTCTTTAATTTAACGTACGATATTATTTCATATATCTTTTCCCTATAACCGATCTATCTGCGTTCGCAGCGTGGACTTGTACGTGCGTAAGTACGTGCGTGTGCATGAGTGCATGCATGTGTGTTTGTGTGTGTGTGTGTGTGTGTGTGTGTGTGTGTTTTTATGTATTTTTTTTTATTATTATTTTTATTTTAATGACTATATTTTCAATATTTTTTCTTATGGTTTTTACATTTTAATTTTGTACATGTGTTTTTAATCCCTTCGGTGTTCTTTTTTTTTTTGTCTGCGCCCATAACTAATAAAAAAAAAAACAAAAATTAAATGCGTCTGTTTGTTGAACTTTTTTTGATAATTGATAATTTTATGTGATTTGATCATCATCATCATCATTATCATCAGTAGAAATGTACCTGTTACTTTGTGATGCGCTAGGAACATTTACTTGTAATTGATGAAATCATTTCGTTATTATCTTCATTGTGTTTATTGTTAGGTTTAGACTAAACCATACACACATACACACACACACACACACCAACACACACGGATACACTCAGACTCTTCACCCAACTATTTGATAGGGACAATTCAATTCGAGATTCAAAGTATTTTTAACGATCCATTTAAATACAAATGGAAAAATAACAAATTGTCAACTGACTGGTTCATCGATTTGTAATCACACCGTTGTCCATTCGAAATCCATATCATATTTTGATATTTATTGTAGCCAGTATTTTTTTTCCGTTCCTTTCCATTCGATCCACTAATTTATGTGCGACAAAAAAACTAAACTTCTTTAATTTTATTGCAAAAAAAACTTTTGTCATTTCATCAACAAACCAAAATTTTCAGTTTATATTTTAAAAGAAGTACAAAAAAATTCTATAAAAATACCAATTTTTATGAAACTCGAAAATTTTGTTAACAATTAATTTAATTGAATCGATATACGATTTGATCCTATGTAATTTTTAATTGGACCATAGAAGAAACTAATTTTCTTACAACAAAATATTAACTATTGTTTTTCTAACTAGTACTAGTACTTGCTGGCGTCCACCGTCGACTCTCTGTCCAAAAAAAAAGTTCCAAAACAGTGTGTAAAATAAAAATCGGATATTGTCCCGCCAATGGTTTTGTTTTCATTTAAAACAATTTTTACTGTTGTAATTTATTTAGATGATGAAATTGGTGATCCACAGCTAAAAATAACCAAATGATGTGTTAAGGTTATGCTTCTGCTCATAATTGGTGATGTTGTGCAAATGAATTGCTGAAGAGTTCGCCAAAACAAAAAAACTATGCGTTCTACCGGACGATGACGAATACATTTGAAACAATCATGATAATGAAATAGCTATCAGAATGGGTGCGTTATAGACTGGGAACTGTGTGTGTGTGTGTGTGTTTGGAAGTTCTATGCCATCAGCAGTATTCACCAGACATAGAGTTTGCCATTTGACTACTACATTTTGTTTGTGGTTAATGTTGTTAATGCCGCGTTCACGACGGCGTATTACATAGAATTTTTTTATATAAAAAAAGTATCAAGTTAAAATTATTTCTCATCCCAAAAAAAAAAACTAATTAATTAAAATTTTTAATTCAATACATTTAGTTCCGCTTCGATCGGTTAAATCATTTAAAATAAAAAAATTAAATAAATTTTAGGTTTTATAGTTACCGTTTTGTGGATAAATTATGGTATTTTTTTCCCTTCAGAGATTTTGAATTACATAAAAACCGAACTCATATTTAATATCTATGGTCAAATTTCATTATTAAAGTGACACAGTTTGGCACAACCTTATCCTTATCACATGTTCTGTGTAGAGTCCCGTTTTTTTGGTGTTCTGTTTGCTGCCGTGACACAGTTTGGCACAACCTTGTCCTTATCACATGTTCTATGTAGAGTCCCGTTTTTTTGGTGTTCTGTTTGCTGCCGACCCACTCACCACAATAATTAATGTTGACTGTTAAATCGAGAAATATTGAAATGATATTGATGAAGTAAAACCTTTTTGTTCTTACAAATGATGGCAACCAATAGATAATTGATCCTTGTAAATAATTAATTGATCAATTGAATGTTTGTGTGTGTGAATGAGTGTGTGTGTGTAGGTGCGAGGTCGGAGGACGGACGCATGATGAAAGAAATTAAAACCTAATTAAGATATTTAAAATTTCAAATGTAACAAATGGATCGCCAAATTGTTTATTTGTATATTTTATGTACACACAAACACACAAACACACACACACACACACACACACACACACACATAAAATTTTAACTAAACATAAACGTAACGCAACGCATAAATTTAACCCATTTATGTTTTTCACATCACATCAAATAAACAAATTGTTTTATCTTAAATATTTAAATATTTCGTTTTTTTTTTCAATTATTTATTTATTTCTTGTCTTTTTTTCGACAAAAAAATTGTATAAATATTCTTTATATTTACTGTGCGCTGAGCCATTTGCGCACATATGCGTGGCTCTGTATAAAAAAAATTATATTGATATTTAAAATAATAAATCTGTCGACACCGTTTCGTGATAAACTCCTACAAAACATATTTGTAATCTAAATAAATAGTAAATCTAATAAAAATTAATACACACACACACACACACACACACACACACACACTATATTATATACTTTTCCGATTTTGTGTATAGAATAAATAAATAATTAACCCGTATTTGTATATTTTCCTGTCTATATCTACTCGATTTTATATTTTCCCCGAGATAAAATTTTTTTTTATGGTCCCAAATGGGTTAATTTTTTTTTTTTTTTTCCCATTTTTTCTTCCTTTCAGTAATAATAATAATAATAAAAAAAATTAAAATCAACATCGGCTGCTGTGTGTAACGACAGTAAATATATATTTAAATTAACTGAATTTTAGGTTCAAATATAATTTATGGTTTTATTTATGGGTTTTTTTTTTTTTTGGGTCTGGTCTCTGGTGTTTATAGAAAGTAAAAAAAAATAAAAAAAAAAATAGGATAACGACACAAATAGGTCAGTGTGGCAATAAAATGCAAACCAGTAAATTTAAATATTGTTTTTATAGGACAAAAAAAATCCTCTGACTTAGTTAGTTTACTTTTTGGCCTATATTTAGTTTAATTTATTTAATTTGTTTGAATATCCTTACAAAAAGTCCTTAAAAAAAACAGATTTAAGAGATATAAAATTACCGTACCGAATCGCATAAATATGGACGTTATAGTTAAGGAAAGCCGCAGGTGGGTAGTGGATGCCTAATAACCGGGACCGGCTCCTTAACTTTTAAATACAAATTTAATTTTTATACAAAAAACCCTTCCCTCCACCCTCCCTGTACGCAATAGAAATAGAAATTGTATCTTTATTTATTTTTAAGTTTATTCCTCCGGCACCACCGGGGTTTCATATAAAAAAATTTAAATTTTTCAAATGCGATTAAAATTTTTTTGCCATTCATTTTTATATTATCTTTTTATTTTTATTTTCCAGTCAACATTTTCGTTTGGAAAAGAAATTTGCGGCCACCCCGCGGACGTCATCCTATGATGCTAATGTAATTTCAATTCATATGAATTGTAATCATGTACGGACAACAAGATGATGTTGCATTTGAATGGCGCACAATAAAAATTCCGGTCATATGTGCGGCACACAATCCTCACGCAGTGAATTGGGTGGATATGCAAAAGTAAGTTCCGTTTTGTTTTCATTCATTTAAAATTACATATTTATTTTTAACCGTGTTTTTCGGGGCCAAGTCGTACCGGTTTCTTGTTTAGCCCCTCTTATTAGCCGTCATCAGACACAAAACCAGGAACAATTACTTTGGATTTTCGAACGAAAGGTACTCTGTGGCATATTTGGTCCCGCCGTCAAAGATGGGGAGTGGATGCTTTTAACCGTGTTTTTTTGGGCCAAGTCGTACCGGTTTCTTGTTTAGCCCCTCTTATTAGCCGTCATCAGACACAAAACCAGGAACAATTACTTTGGATTTTCGAACGAAAGGTACTCTGTGGCATATTTGGTCCCGCCGTCAAAGGTGGGGAGTGGATGCTTTTAACCGTGTTTTTTTGGGCCAAGCCGTACCGGTTTCTTGTTTAGCCCCTCTTATTAACCGTCATCAGACACAGAACCAGAAACAATTACTTGGGATTTTCGAACGAAAGGTACTCTGTGGCATATTTGGTCCCGCCGTCAAAGAACAGAATGGTTTGAGCAGAATTTGAATTTTAGACAAGTTGTACGGTCAACACAAAACAATTAAAATCAATAGATTAAGATATGATAAGTATTACGTGTCTCATCGAGGATGATCGTGTACGGAAAAAACTGTTGAATAGTAAACCAGAAGGTAGAAAGATAGCCGGAAGACTTAAGGCGAGATGGCCAGATGAAATAAACTGTAATATAAAGATCCTTAAAATTCGCGGGATTGAAAAACATTGCGGCTGCGGCGGATAGGTCAGGTTACAAAAGCTTTTTGGAGAAGTCTAAAACCGCACCCGGGTTCTAACGCCATGGAGTAACTAAGTAAGTAAATATTAGCCGTCATCGTCTCATTCATTGAGCTACATTTTCTGATATGTCCTATATAAGTACTTCTTCACGATCCGGCTACCATAACCACCTAAATAAAACGTGATTGTCTGAAGTTTAGTTATATGTCTGATGATTACAATGGATGTGAGATAAAAATTTTCACATTTTTCAATTATTTTGTAGAGAAATTAATTAATTTTTCATTGCCATTCTTGTTTCAAACGCATTTTGTTGCCCTTCCCACCACAGACTTTAAACCAGCAACATTTTATTTAATTCTAATATAATCACGACGTATCCCCAATCGAACTGACATGCATTGAGTGGGCAAGAAGAAGACAACCGTGTGCATATCCAACCAGCCACCAGATACACACCAACATTTTAGTGTTGAATATAGAACATTAACAACAACAACAAAAATACATTACAGAACATTGTGTGGCACATGCAAATGCAAATGCAATAAAGAAATAGAACAAGAACAAAAATTGTATATATTTTCTGGTTCAACACCATCACCAGCACAGAACCGAACACAGTGCAAGTCAAGTTTCTATTCATTTTTTTTTTTCTTATAATAATTGAAGTGAACCTCGCGCATTTTGTGCCTTTTGCTTTTTTTTTTTTTTCCCATATACATTTTTGTATTATATTTTAATGAAATTTGTTCAAACTGCTTTAAATTATATTATTACTCAGTCTATGGCTATGGCTATAGCAATACAATTGCTAGTTAAAATTACTATATCTAAATATATTGTATATTTATATGTATTTGTGTACTCGGATACTGTTGACGTGCTACTTGATTATTTGCATTCATACATATGTAGTCTGTTAAAAGGTAGAGTAGCAGCAGCATCAGAGCAGCAGCAGCAGCAGCAGCAACAACAAAAACGGTAAGACCAACACCAACACCAACACAACCAACAACATCGTATTGTTAATGATGTGATAAATAGGAAAATAAATTCTTAGTATTTTAAATAAATAAATAAAAATACACAAATAGAAGGCGCAGAGAAAAAAAATGAGAAAAAAAGGTATACAAAATATTGATGATGATTTTTTATGTATACAATCACAGCCTAATGATGTACGTGTTTTTCTGGATATATATTGTTTTGGCATCATCATCATCATCATCATCATCCTCATCCTCATTATTACGTATGCACAAATGAAAGATCACCGAAAAACACCAATTTGATACAGACAAATGTAATAGCTCCGCAAAATTATTATAGTTCTGTGTAAGCGTTAAATTTAGAGCCCACAAGAATGTTTGATGCACTTTCAACCTATCCCCTCCCCTCAAAACATTAATCTTTAACTATTCCTAAAAAAGTTATGGCAGCCACCACGTCGCATTAATTTCTAATAACCTTTAAAATAATATATTTAAAGTGTAAAAGTGTAACGAACCTAAAAGTGATTGAGTCTCTCTTTCAAGTAATGCATCCAACCATCACAACTTCTGATTGACACAATTAAATGGCTGATTTTTAGGTTGCCAGTAAGTGTAAGGGTCGTTTGGAATGGACCAAAAAATTTGGATGAACAGACTTTTAAAATTGTTCGGAAAACAATTGACACGGTTTTGTTTATGGTAAAAATTTTTGATGAGACGTCAAAACATCAAGACGTGACGACGCACCCGAAATTATTCTCCGCTTCTTCATTACCTTTAGACCATTTCCAAAAACCCACATATTTTATGTTAAATTTTTTCAAAAATTTTTAATATTTTCTTAGCATTTCCGAACTACACCAAATTATGGTGGCCCATAGTTTAAAATAGTCATTAGTCATCATTTAGGTGTGTGTGTGTGTATAAAATAAATAGTCGATTCTCAATTGTTGTAGCAGGTAGCAGGTAGCAGGTAGCAGTAGTAGTGGTGGTGGTAGTAGTAGTAGTAGACAATGCACGTGGTGTAATCACATTACGTAATTAAACATAAATAAAACATCATATAATTGGAATAATAATAGATCTTAAAAAAACACAAAACACAAATGAAATAAAACCACATCTTTCGGTTAGTTAACAACAACAACAACAACAACAATAACTACAAAGACAAAAGACAAAAAAATATTTCATACTTCAATGATTTTTGTTTGGTTAATGTCAACGCCGGATCTTTTTTACTGTTCGCGACAGTGCAATGCAATAACCCCCAGATGACGATGAATAAATTATCAAAAAAATATTAAACGATTTTTTTATATCATTTTATACACACGACTTAGCTACCAATTTAATTAACATATTATTTATAATTACTTATTAACTTATATACAAAAGATACCAACACACCAACACACCAACACACCAACACACACAAAGAAATAAATAAATATTTTAAAACCAAATATTTACAAATAAATGGTACACACAAAAAAAATTGAATTGGGTTACGGAATACTTTGTAGTCCTTGCCACCATCATCATTAGCATCACAACCAACATCATCACCACCAACACCAACAGCAATGATTTTGTCTTGTTTTACATTGTGGGAATATTTTCGTTTTTTTGAGGATTAAACAAGCACTATCCCTCTCCACCATTGCCTTTCCCAATCTATAAATTCAAACAGAATAATAAAGTGTACCTCGCCTTTTTGTTTCGTTGCACTCATAAATTTTAAACAGGAGCATTTTTTAGCGCATACAGAAATGACAATGCCAAGGCAATCAACCACTTTCAAAAAAAAATTAATATTTATGTGTCAAAATTTCATAACAATCGGCGACCATTTTGTTTAGAAGTTATGGTTACCGTTACCGTTCCGCGAAAAATACAGTTTCAAAGCAAAGTTTCGTGTGTGTGTGTGTGTGTCCTTTTAACGATATATATTTATTTGAAAAAAAATATAAAAGCATTTTATTTCGTTGAGCTGTGAAAGGATATTTTATATTGCAACACATATAATTCTATTTGGCGTCGTATTACACACACACACACACACACACATTTTGACACAGTACAGTTAAACAACTTCACTTGTTTGTAAAGTTTCTGGTGGACCAGAAAAATTGGAAACTATAATTTGGGCCAAAAATATATTTACGCACTACAGACACACGTCTAATCCATAGACCGGTACCACTAAACGAACAACGACCATTCAATTGCTAAAGAATAATTAAATTGCTAGGATAAATCGGAATGGCTGTTTTAAAAAAAACTATAGAACTTCGTAGCAGCACCATCGCTTACCGTTTTATGCCGTGATTTTGTGGTGCTGTGAACAACGTAACCCTCAAACAAACTGTTTGAAAATCGACGACCGGACCCAATTTACATTTGGAAAACATACAACACATTAAAGTTACACATCCACTCCGTGGCATATTTGGTCCCGCCGTCAAAGAACAGAATGGTTGGAGGCGACGATACAATTTTGAATTAGACAAGTTGTACGCGGTCAACCAAATTGATTGTCAAAACAATCAAGATCAATAGATTGAGATGGCTGTTGGACACGTAGAACGCATGGAGGAGGAGCGTGTGCCAAAAAAACTGTTAAATAGTAAACCGGAGGGTAGAAGGAGAGCCGGAAGACCTAAGGCGAGATGGCTAGATGCAGTAAACTGTGATATAAAGATCGGGATTGGAAGACATTAACTGCGGATAGGTCAGGTGGGGAAAAGCGTGTTGGAGAAGGCTAAAACCGCACCCGAGTTGTAACGCCAGTAAATAAGTAAAGTTACACATTCGGTTTTTGTGTGGCCACAATAAATTTGGCTTTTTTGCCAAAGATTGTGCTATTCAAATTCGCTGAAATGAATGATTTAAAATCGCTTAATTGTGTGATAATTGTGTGTGTGTGTGTTCACAGATGAAGACGGCAATCGGGGGCTAAGATTCTACAGTTGAATTTCTATTCACCAAAAACTTCATTTGTGGGACTGGGACAAATGAAAAACCATTTTGCATCAGTTGACAGACACGCAAAACGGCGATGCGGATCACCGTGGAACCAGACTTGTTGTGCGTGTGTGTGTGCAGTGTTTTTTTTTAATTCTCCAGCTTTTGCGTAGCTGTTGGTTTTTTTGTTGGGGGCCAGCGATCTCACGCGGCCCCATTCAGGCTACATTTAAAATTTTACCATATTGATATTTACGTTACGTTACGTTCAACTCATAGTAATAATAATAATAATAATAATAATAATATGAGGTAATAAATGCCAAATGGTCTAACCTAAGCACGTACATTAATTTAATTATAGAAACGCATTAAAAATGTAAGTTTTAAATATTTTTTGTATCTATCTTTAGTGAGCATAGAGTGAGTAAATCATGTACGTACATATCATTTCACACTTGTACACCAAATTTATTTATTTATTATCCCAGTGGGAACATATCGATGAATGATTTCGGTTCTACTTAGCCATACTATTCCATTCTGGCAATAATTTTTAGCATTTGTACTTTTGTATACACAGATTGGGTGTTGTTGGCTGGGTAGCTAGTACTTTTTCTCTCTAGATGATGAGTTCGTGGAATGGATGGGTTTTTTTTACCAGAGTTGTTTTCATGGAATCGAATTGGGTCGGTTACTCTTAAGAATCGCTTGTATTTGTCGAATAAATTGTGTAATTTTCATAGATAAATTCACTTATAGAATTCACCCGGATGTTTATCTTTGTTGAACTCTATAGTTGATGAAATCGCTAACTAGTTAATTACATACAATTTATGTATGCAAATTTGAAGTACATACAAAAAGTCCGACTGGGATTATAGTGTGTAACAAACACACACACACACACACACGGTACCATAAATTACAATAATAAAAAAATATATATATAAAAAAATTGTATGTAGCAGCAGCAAAGGCATACAAAAATATGTTATTCTAAAATAATTATGTTATGAGTCAAAAGTAGCTGAACGCAACGGAAATCTCTGTAAATGGGTGACATTGTAATTAGCAACCGATGATCGATTTTATGTGTGTAGTTGAGAATTAAATGCAAACAAAAAATTGGTGTTGTCGGTGAGACACAGAATTATTTGTGTTTGTCATTCGACCAACACCTGATCCCGAAACCCTGCACACACACACACACACACACCCACCCACACACATTTAACAATTCCACAAAAAATTACCATTTCACTTATATTCCTTTTGCTACCGCTTTTTTTATGTTTGCATTACACGATACACGATTGGTATGCAGTCGGCCACCCTGTTACGCAATCAAAATTTTATGTTACATCTATTTCGGAACCGTACGTTGTTAAGTAAATTGTATTTTGTAATAAAATACATAATTTAAAAATAAATATAAATGCAATAAAAATTTATACACACAAATTTTCTACACTCCAGCACTATTAAAATAACAAAAACAGAAAAAACATTGCAACCGTCACATAAAAATAAGATACAACTGCAAATTATAATATAAAATACCATATAATATGCATAAAATGCATTGTATACCATAAAGACATTACCAGAAACGACACACAATGACAACAGCAACAACAACAACAACAACTGCAGCAGCAGCAGCAGCAACAACAACAACTGCATTGTAACACGAAAAACAACTGATAAAAAAAATTGCAAAAATACACCAACAAAACTGATGTTTTTTTACTTGTTAATTTTGTGTTTTTTTTGCTCGTATTTTAGCTGGATCTCATTTATATTCTTATTTGAATTTTAGATTTTGTCCTGTGTGTGTGTGTGTGTTTGTTAGTTGGGTAAAGGCACTCAAGGATTTTTCGCGGCCTTGAAAAATTGATTGCAATGTGAACGAAAAAGTAATTTCGAAAAGATTTTTCGGGACATTTGGTAATTGTATATTGATATTAAAATTCAATCGAAAGTGTAATCCCTCCGGACCGGACCACCGAAAATCCACTGAATAATCATAAAATTTTCGTCATATTTTATTGTACGCATGCTCACGCACAACACTCAATAATATGTGCGCTGTGTATAGACAGTAAAGAGGAACAGTGTCGAAATTAATTTTTACTAAAATTTCGTTCTGGACATATTATTGCTGCCTCAAAAGCGATCCACAGTTGAAGAAGGTTGATGACACAACGAAATCAAAGCAATAATCGATAATGCAAATCATAGCAACAAAACGTGAGATTGCTGAATTTATCATATGCGCATGCGAACTGTGAACATAGTTGGAACTTAACAAAAAAAATATTCGAAGTTTGGTAACCATTTATTTTTTGTTAAAACTTCACTTTGAATTGTAACTGAAAACAAAAAGTGTGTCCAACATTAGCACAATGAAATTTTTGTCTCATCCAAAGCGAAATTATTTGACCGAACTTTTTCCAATAATTTACCACGAATTTTATGGTTCTAAACGTGTCGACTGATCGTGCATTGGATTTTAATTTAACGCAATGATAGTTTTATAAGTTTTTGAATCTCGCAATTATTTCGTTTGGCCTGCGCAAGTACGAATTTATTGAATTTAATCGTTTGGGCTCTCTCATCTCTCTCTCTCTCTCTTTGTTTCCTGTATATTTTACACCACTATTTCTCTATATTTGTGTAGTATAAAATTTTGGCATGCGTATTGCGTATTTAAAGTGGCGGGTGTATGGTGAATGTTTCTCATATCGGAAATGTATCGAGTATGATGAGATATTTAATGGATATTCGTTTCCGCGCATAGGGGGGCGAAGGGGCACGAAACATTGATTGACTGGGTTTGATGTGTTGTGCGTTAATTGGGCTACAAAATTATTACTATCCACCCGATAGACCGTAATTTTCTTGGCGTTACTCGCCACACATTTATACATTGTTTTCCGGTCCATAGATTGGTTGTTCGTCACAACAAAGAAGGTGGGCAAGTGTACGAACCGTGTCATTGTTTTATAATGGCATTTTAAATGAAACAATTTTTGTTTTTTCGGTATCGCCACTCAATAATTGCGAATTACGTCTTTTTGTTTCGTTTTCATTCAAGAAGATGAAGAAATAAAGAAATCTTCAATTTTACATTTTTACATTTTACTTTCGTCTTTTACATTTCTGGTTTTTTGTTATTTTAATTCGCGTCTTTGGCATTAAGTGACAATAACATTGTTTATTTATTTATTTCTTTGCCCGGTTGTTTTTTTGTTGTTGTTTTTTGTTTTTGTTTTCCTGTTGCAATTGTTGTTGCGCTCTTGTAAAACAACACACAGTGAAATTGATAATAAAATAATGCAGAAAGAAAAAAATGCATGTTATAATTTTATTTGTACGTCGTTTTCCTGATTTCTCAATCCTCTATAAATGGTCTGCAAAATTGTAATTTTAGTGTTGTTAATGGTTGTGATGACGACACAGACGACGACCAAGACGACGACGACGACGACGACCAAGACAGCGACCAAGACGACCAAATTTAATTTTATAATTAATTTTAAAATCAATTTTTTCTAATTTATTTTATTTGTATTAGATTTGTTTGACATGATTAACCATTTTTTAAGTGAATGGCGTTACGTTAATCATCCTAGATACCATTTCATTTGGATACATTGATGACGATGGTGACGATGTGGTGGTGGTGATGATGGTGGTGATGGCCAGCGATTTTAAAGCCAAATAATATGGTTGCAGTTTAGATCAACACAATATTATTAAAATTATAATTATAATTGCAACTGTTTTTGTCAATTTTATATGATGGCGAGTTTAAAATTAATAATCATAAAATAAATATGTTAATGTTATGGAAAAACTGTTAAATGGTAAACCAGAAGGTAGAAGGATAGCCGAGCAGAAGACTTAAGGCAAGATGGGTAAGAAGCAGTAAACTGTGATAAAAAGATCCTTAAAATTCGCGGTATTGAAAAACATTGCGGCTGCGGATAGGTCAGGTTGCCGAAGCGTGTTGGAGATGGCTAAAACCGCACCCGGGTTATAACGACATGGAGTAAGTAAGTAAATAGGTTAATAATTAAATGACAGTGATTTTATTGAAATTATTATTTATTTATAGACATTTTAACAGCAGCCCCAGTAACAGCAGCAACAGCAGCAGCAGCAATTAGAGCAGCAACAGCACAAATTAGAATATTATTCAATTCAATTAAGTTAACGCATGTATTGGGAAATTTTGCAAGGTAGGATTTTCATCTGATTTTTATTACTTATATAAAATAAAATAGACCAACCCGCCACCCTCCCTTCCACCTGTGCTCGAAAAATAACCGAAATAGATCTTTCCCCATTTTTAAAATTCAACAAATTATCGACATCGAACGTAACCGATGTGTGAGTAGAAATAGTCTTTGATCTTCGAAACAATTGTTAGATTTTATCCTCTACTTTCGTTGTTTTTTCTATTGAGGTATCTCTCCCCCCCCCCCCACATCTGCGCCAAATAAATATATAATGTGTTTATGTGTAAAATCCTGGCGTCCTTGTACCTCCTTCAAAACATAATATTTCTACTTCTTAAATCATTTTGCATTATTATCTAATTCTCTTTCAATTGTTGGTGGTGTTGGCATGAAACAAAAAATTCAATGGTTATCTTTCTAAGGTCGATGGAAATGCCATTAAACCTTTAAAACACAGTGTCATTTTATCTTTGATTCTGATATTCTCTTTAAATTATGTTTGCGCACGGGCTAATAAATTCAATAAATAATTATCTTTCGAAGGTCCTTTGTGTACCAAAATAAATGTCCTTACCGATTCTTGAAATACATTTCATCTCAACTTAATTCCATTATTTTAATTTACCTTTGACCGGAAGTATAGTTTGCAAAAAAAAAAAATAATTATCTTTCGAAGGTTCTTTGTGGTCCAAAGAAATGTCTTTCATGCTTTGAAACACCATTGAATTTCGCACATCCCTCTAATTAATATTCTCTTTAACCGAGGTTGGTTGGCACAGACACATACATAAATTCAATAAATAATTATCATATTGTAATGGTTCGTTGGCAATCGAAATGGCCTTACCTATTCTTTAAACACCTTAAGTTTCTACTTAATTTTTCATTATTTTTAATTTGAATCTAATAGGAACTATTGTTTGCAAACAAAATTCAATAATAATGTGTCGAAGGTTCTTTGTGTGTCCAAAGAAATGCCCTGGATGATTGGAACCCCCACCACAACACAATAGAATTAGTTTAGAAATTAAAATTCAATAAAATTGTAATAAATATATAATTAAAACTTGCACAAAAGTTACAACGATCGGTTGTTGCGCATATGAAACGACACCCATAACCAACATTTTATATTATAAATATGGAAAATTTGGTGTGATGTAAAACGGACAAAATATCATAAGTCAAAGTGTGTGGGCGACCAATTAAATAAAAATCGATGCCAAACATTTGACATCTGACCGGAGTTGATTTTGCTTGCTATTTGTTTTTTCCACAGAAACTAAGGACACCATTAGTTTTTTTGTTTTCTTTTTTTTTCCGTTACCCCTCCACCCCTTCCACCCCCATTAATATCCTCTTTACGCACGCGTGCATGTTTATCGATCACATATAAAAATTCGATTTACTATAACATTGCGCGTGCATTGTGTGCTCAATGCATTTTATACATTTTTGTGGATATTTATTATTTAATTTATTAAAAAAATGGGAAACGAATAAAGTGATTAAAAATTGTGGTTCTCTTCGAACCAAATAAAAAAACTTGTTGTTATACCCGCAAACAAACAATCGATAAATAAATTACAAAATATAAAAATTCTGAAAATATAAAATAAATTAAGTAACTCAAACACAAAAAAAAAACCGCCCGAATAAATTGCCATAATACAAAAATAAAATAAGTTATTACTTAACAACTATTTCCAATAAATTTGATAAATTTTTCGTGTATTGGAACGACGCTTAACATCTTCATAATCAATCTTTTCACTTAAATAATAATAATAATAATAATAATCTTTGTTCGTTCGTTGGTGTGTGTGTGTGTGTGTGTGCGTGTGTTGGTGTGCCTCAACTCTTTATTATCTGTATTTTTCTGTTTTAACTTCGTTCACATTGTGAACATTTTTATGTATGAAATGCTTAAGAACAACAACAACAACAACAACAACAACAACAACAACAACAACAAATAAGCAATCATCTATAATGTCTTAATTAATAATATTACCTTTAGCCAAAGTTTATTGCTTTTGTATGGACCTCTTCGCTTAATCTTTCTTAGTTTTTGCACTTCGCATCGTTCTTCATCTTATTATTATTATTATTATTATTATTATTTTTATTATTATAAGATTTTACTCAATATATTTTACCACCACCATCAACCGACGACCAACGATATGAGAAAAATCATATGATATTGTTGGTAAAAGGTAAATGTGTAAATCCGGATTGCCATTGCAATGAGAGTTTTCCCATCAAAGTATTTTTCTTTGGAATATAAGTACGCACACACACACACATCTACCGCCACCACAACCATTCTGTCTGTGTTAGACACAGGCAGTCGTCAGTCAGACACACACAAAAACAAAATAACTATTAAGAATAAAAAAACCAGCTAAAATGAAGACATTTTACATTTTATAAATACTTAAATAAATGATAATAATAAATGAAAATCCATTTCATAATATGCAAATTCCATTCAACCGTTTTGTGTGTGTGTGTGTGTGTGTGTGTGCGATATAAAGAACGCGCGCGCGATCGTTTAAATTTTTATAATGCGAAAATTAACCACAGAAAAAATATAAAATATTATAATTTTTTTATGATTTAATTTTAATGATTTATATTTTTTTAAACACAATAACAATTCAATGTATTCAATCAGGAAATTTATTCGTACACAAATCGATCGGTTGGAGCCTGGTGTGTGTGTGTGTGTGTTTGTGTGTGGAAGTATTGCAACTCCATCCATCATATATAGTTTGGACTTTGCGCCTACACCGTACACCACTTGTACCGGTCTTCGGCGAATTCCCTTTTATTGTTTAAAAAGTTGCCTGCAGCAAAATAATGCACTCAAGGATCAGTTTTTTTACTCAGAAAATCGGAAATTTTCTACAGTGATTGGCGGGGGAAGGCCTAAGTCTTGCACCATAAAAATGTGACCGAAGATGGTCGAACGAACAAAATGGCATCAATTTGGATTGGGTGAGTTTTTATGTTCGGCTTCGGGCATAAATGAACTTTTCATTCGAATGGACTAATTTTTCATGCATTCTCGATGGACTGCATTTTCATTGATTGTTTTTATTTTTCCAAAATGTGTAACAATTTATGGCAATCCACAATTATAAATGGTAAAAGTGAAGTGTTGAACAAATTGTGGCGGCGCTGAACGATAGTGGTAATTAATGTAATATGAATAGGAATATCTGTTGAGTATTGCCATCGTTTTTATGACATGACAGCGAGAATTGTGTTTTTTTTATCCTTTGCCTTTTCTTTTAATCAATTACATTGATTAATTCAATGTTCCCCGAATGATTTTAAGAATACTAAACCACCACTATTTTTTGAAAACATTAAAACTATTCTCTCGCCGTGTACTTACAATTCAAATAACATAAGTATTCGATAACCATTTCCAGCACCATTTTTCCCCTTTTCCAATGACACACAATAAATATGTTCGCGTAAATCATATCCCAACCATGCGTCCACAAATTTGCGGAACGATCTATAATTTAATGGGCTTAGCTATGAATAGTACGCGTTGTGTAAAATCTGGCATCCGATTAAAGTTAAGTAAAATGTTTGTCAGTGATTACAAAACAGTAATGGCGACGAATCAGCGAAGTTATTATAGCTGCTTTCGGAAGAGGTGAAACAAATATATATGACACTGTAAATGGCCGGCCGAATACGAACCGATCGATAGGTTGAACGTTTGGGTGGGTGAATGGTTTTGTGGTGGTGGTGGTGGTGGTGGTGGTGGTGATGGTTCCAACTTGACAATAGCAAAAAAAAAACAACTATCAGTTATGAATTTTACAACACGTTACCACTTGTGTTTGAAAAATATAACCGGATGTGGATTATGTGAAGTGATTAGAAAAGAAATCCAAAAAATTTATTATAAATGTTGAATTTATGCCTGGCCCTTTTTTCTATTCATTTTTATTTGAAAAAGGAATTATTGTTATAACAACAACAACAACAACAAAATGTGCTATTGTGAAAATTTTTAAAAATTTATGTCTTTTGATGTGATTTGAATGGAATTAATTTTAAATGAAACATTTAAACGTGATTTGTTGTCGTTTTTTTTTTTTCTTGTAGTTGACCATTCATTCAAAGGTAAAAAACAAACCGGCTGTGCAATTCAAACATTTTTGCGACAAACAATGAGCCATTGTTTTTTGATAACAATTCATTTTAAATTATATTTTTTAAACATAAAATGATGGGTATCATTGATTTAAATAATGTCCATAAGTAGTATTCAGCAATAAGCGAATTCATTAGTCCGATCGTTTTTGGTGTCCCGGTTATTTAAGCTAACATCGATGATTGTCTTACTTACTTGTTGTCATCCACTACGAATATATTCTTACAATACTTTCTAGCGTTTGTATTTTTGTACAGAGATCGCTTCGTCTTTAGATGAGTTGTGGAATGAGTCAGTTTTTCATGTGTACACAATAAATTTTCATGGAATCGGATTCGGTAAGTTTTTGTTGGGTTGGGAATGAATAAACTATTCATTCGTTCGCTGTTTTATGTTCACAAATATCATTTCATATATAAATCCAGAGTTTCACAATATTTTCTAAAATCTCGATGTAACAGGCGGTCGCATTAGTTCGAAATGGCTGAGGAAAAGAAGTGTTGTTCATAACACGTACCAACCATGACCGTAGAAATATCGTGTGCCGAAAACGGGTAACAGGTCTGTAGATTCTGAACATACAGCCAATTATCAATGCTTTGATTAATTTATTTAGATTTTGATAGAAATTTTTATCATCAGAAAAAAAACCAAAGCATGTTGAGAACACCGAAGCTGGGGTGCTGCATCATATTCAGAAGACATTTTGCTGACATAGTTATCTGATTATGAGTTGATGCCGACGACATATGCGCATAATGTATGACTTGTAGATTCGCAGAGACTTTAAGGTCTCTTGCGAAGAAGAAGGCTCCTATTGGTTTTAAAGGATTTTCGTTAACAATATCGCTTGTATTTGTTGTGAAAAATTTTGTAGTTTTAATGGTGTCCGAATGTTTCTCATGCATTTACTATTTTGCAACACATTTGGTTGTGCATTGCCATGTGATGCTTCCAATTCAACCAGTTGATGAATTCTCTGGTTCATTCATATGTATAAATTAGAACTATATATAAATTTAAAGATAAATTCATAAGGGAACCACCACTTGATCCTGTCACAAAGTTATAGGCATAAATTTACATTTTTTTCTTATACAATTCAATCAAAATTAGTAACTTTTGTTACATCCTGTTACCATATTCAATTGTTTGATTGTTTGATGTTTGATTGTTCATAAATTACCTTCAAAATGGTGTATCCGTTTTTATAAAATCATATATTTAAATTAGAATTTATATATAAAAAAATGGGTTCGTCTATTTCAAAGATAACAACAAGGATATAGGACAATCTCATATCAGGCCAATAAAATCCCTAGGAACATCAGTCATTCCGTCACGTCTACGAAATATCATACACAAATGTCTATAGCAAATGGATAGGTTCCGGTTTGTTCGTCCGAAATAAATGTCTGCCAACTGTAATGATAAGCCGTCACCGAAATATTACTGGACACATGGAGGAGTAGTTAATTGTATGTATAAAAAAAACCTACGAACCGTTTATCAATTCGAAATAATTACAAATATTGTACAATATATATAAAAATTCAAATTACATACCCGTGACCAGCGGTCGTCGTAGGATGATGATGCTGAAAACTTGTTGGTGTTGCTTGACTCCACCAACGTCCTGTAGCAGCGGCTGCTATAGCGGCTGCCGAATTATTTAATACATGATGTTCTGATGGATGTAATACGGCCCGCTGTTGTTGTTGTTGGTGTTGTTGCTGTTGTTGATGTTCCATTGTTATAATAGCGGCGGCCGTTGTATGCGGATGCTGTATTAATTGATGCGGTGACGGTGGCGATGACGACGAAGACGATGACGATGGCAGCGGCAGTGGTGCATGTGGTAAATGTGACGGTGGAGGCGGCGGCAGCGGTGGAACCGCTGGCTGTACTCGTGATATTTGTGGTGCACCTCCCAACGTTAGAAAATTTGCTGGATGAAATGTAGCAAATGCTGATGGAAATGTATAACCACCTAGGCCTAGACCACTGACACCGACACCACCACCACCACCACCACCACCACCACCACCGGCAGCAATAACACCGTTACCAGCCGATCCATTAGCAGTGGCGGCGGCTGCTGTAGCTGCTGTTATTGTCGCCGGATGATTATTGTGATGATGTAAATGAGAAAATGGATACACGTGGACTTGTTCATGGAAAATATCTTTTTCCGGCATTGTTTTTTCGGTTCGTTTATTGAATTTTTAATTCTACTTTTTTTTTCTTAAATATTGTCTTTTTACTTTTGTTAGTTTTTTATTGATTTTTTGCCCGTTTTTTTTTGTCTTTTGTCGAGGGTTAAGGAAACGGGGGGGGGGGGGGGAGCAGGGAGTTAATTAATATTTATTTTTTTTTACCCTTATTTTAAAATTGTTACGTTTTAGTTTTAATGTCTTTGTTAACTCTTAATTAAATGGGTGTGTGTTTGTGTGTGTGCGTGTGTGTGTATGTGTTATCGTAGTATAATTGTTAGTATATTATTTGTGGGACTGGCAGGTGGTTGTGACGAAACATTAAGATTAGAATAAGACATTGGATTTTCATGGCCGTTATCATAATTATATTGACTATTAATAATTTGTTGTTGTTGTTGTTGTTGTTGTTGTTGCTGCTGTTGATGATGTGGATGATGTGGATGATGTTGATGATGTTGATGATGATGTTGATAATTATTATGAAGATGATGACAATGATAATGTTGATGATGATGATGATTAGAATGATTAGGATGATAGTTACAACAGCAAAAGTGTTGATGGCAAAGCATTATTTTTATATTTTCCAACATAATTTAATCGGAAAATTAACCAATAAAAATGTTCACATGATTCACATTTATTTAATTCATTTAAATGTTTACACCAGAATACAGTGTCCGCCAAGTCCCAACCATCATAGCTCGTTGCCCATTATTAGTGTTTGATGTGTTGCAAAAAAAAAGAAACACAACCAATTTTGAGATTTATATTTTAATTATTTTTTTACACACCACCACCACCACAATTTTGTCCACAATTTTCCCGCCACTAAAACGTATTCCAATAAGTTAATTTTTGTCCGTGCGCATATAATAAAAATTTCCAGTGTTACACATTTAGTCAGTGAAAATGATCAAAACGATGATCATTTTTTGGTTTAACAACGATGCGACGGAATTATTACTTTTTCCAAACTGATCATAATTTAATGAAATAGAAAAATGCAAATAAATTTTACTGCAGATCGGTTTTATAATTTTCTCTTATCATAAGTTTTTCTTTTTGGTGTGTGTGATCGTTTTATTTTTGTATTTTCCACCTTTTGGCGTCCCGTTTTTTTTTTTTTTTTTTTGGTTTTTTTACAACATTTTATCGTTTTTTTTAAACTAAAAAAACCAAAATAAAATTCCAAATCATTTAATTTTATTTATTATTAACACCACAATTTTGTATATCGATTATCAAAGGCAATTGGCAAACTATAATATCGGGGCGATCGCACAAAATCAACACACACAATATTTTATTTAGATTAATTTTTAATGCACACACACACACACACACACACACTCGCACACATAAAAAAAAAACCAAAAAAAAAAATAATGATCTTATTTTTGAATTGAATTAAAATTTTAATTTATTATTTTGTTTGAAAATTTAAATTTATATAAATTTTGTCAAAATATCATGCGGATGATGAGGTAAAATATTTCAATATAAAATCCAATACGTCCCATACCCAAACAGATTTCAAATAAGACTAAAATATTTAAACACTTAATGCGACTGGTGTTGCCCGGCTCGAGTATGAATTCTAAATGAAATATATATTTATTTTTCTGTTTGCTGGTTTGTTTGTTTGTGATCGTTTTCGTTTTCGTTCTGATATTTCTTTTTTCAGTAAAGGCACTGGCAACAATCAAACAGCAAAAAAAACGAAGAAATAAAACATTAGAAGAAGTGGAAGAGTAAAAATTATTGAAATAAATAATCATTATATTTTTTTTTTCCAATTTGTTATTACTTTATCGTTGAAGCAGTGCAATGAAGGCGGCCGAGACAGAGCATCGATGTTTTTGTGGTAAGAGAAAAGGAATAAATTCCTTACACAGACGCGTAGCGATGCGATCAGCAACCGTTTTATTTTTTATTTTTTTAAATGTAAATGATCAATCGATTGTTCTCTGTCTGTCCGTCTCTTTCGAGTTGTCTCTGTGCGCGTGTGAGTGTGTGTGTGTGTGAGTGTGTGTGTGGTGGTAATTATTTCTCCTCACTACCAAATCAATTTGAATCATTATTTATTTGTTTTTGGCTATTTTATTTATTGGTAACAACAAAAAAAAACACAGTCTGTTGTAAGAGTCGCACTGTCAAATGAGTAAAAAAAAAACCGATGGTAAACATTCTTGTTGTGGAGGTATTTATTTTTATTGGAATCGCCTTTCTTTCACATTTTGCATATTTTTATTTTCTCTTATTATTCTCTTCCCCCTGCTGTCTCTCGTTCTCCTTTTTTATTATTTTTATTTTATTGTAATTGTTACATTGTTACCTCCGCATACCTCAATCCACTGAAATTCACGTTTTCTACAACTAGAACAATCTGGAACATTTTTCACATAACAATACATTGCCAAGAGAAGAACGCAGCATCGACTTTGTCACCCCACTGAAATCCACGTTTTCTACAACTAGAACAATCTGGAACATTTTTCACATAACAATACATTGCCAAGAAAAGAACGCAGCAACGACTTTGTCATCCACTGAAATCCACGTTTTCTACAACTAGAACAATCTGGAACATTTTTCACATAACAATACATTGCCAAGAGAAGAACGCAGCAACGACTTTGTCACCCCACTGAAATCCACGTTTTCTACAACTAGAACAATCTGGAACATTTTTCACATAACAATACATTGCCAAGAGAAGAACGCAGCAACGACTTTGTCACCCCACTGTACATTTATGTACGAAATGGTGTACCAGGTGTACCGGGTAATATCAAAATATAAATATCTTGATATGGAACATTTGTTGTGCACCAACCTTAATTTCTGCGTATCGACGAAGTCATTGCAAACAAACAATATCGTAAATTTTTCATCTTATTAAAAATGTCGAATGTTGTACCATAAAAATGCGATGATTTGCAGAAATTGTATTAAATTTTTGTTTTCCTATTGAAGAATATGGCTTCAGAGTTGCACCGCGAATGCATGTGGCGAGGCGAAGCAATATACAAAAGATTGTTTCAACGGTTCATAGAGAGATTCTGAATGTAAGAAATATTGAACGTGGAGGAGGACCAGCAAAAAAATTTGAACGTGCCGAATTGCAAACATTATTGGATGACGAAGACACTCACTTTGAAACAAAAGCAAATGCCGGAAATGTTAAATGTTGTAGCAACAAACAATTTGCTGACCGTTTTTAAAAGCTATGTGGGAAAGATCCAAAACGGTGGAAAATGGGTGCCACACTTGAATTGAGTTGAAAGACAGATGAACCACCGAAAAAATAATTGTAAATGTTGACAAGAAAGATAATCAGTTTTCCATCGAATTGTTATACTGGCGATGAAAAATGAATTTATTTTAAGCATTCTGAAATGGAAAAAAGCATGGATTAATCCAGGACAACCATCAACATCGACGGCAAAACCAAGAAGACAATGCTGTGTGGCTGCGGTGGGACGAGAAAGGTGTGGTGTACCACGAGCTCCCAAAAATCTGGTGAAACTGTTAATGCTGATCGCTACCGATAACAAACAAATCCAGTTGAACCATGCATTCGGTCGAAAATGAACCAGAATGGGCCAGAAGACATGACAAGGTAATTTTGCTCCGTGACAATGCACATGCACACAACAAATCAAACCCGGTTCAGGATACAGTAAAAACCACTTGACTGGAAGCTGCTACCCCATCCACCGTATTCACCAGACTTGGCTCCATCCGACCGCCATTTATTTTCATCGATGGGATACGCATTGGCTCTGATCTGCTGCTTCGATACGATACGAAGAACCCGAAAATTGGGTGTTTGATTGGTTTGCGAGACGAACAATTCTATTCGCATGGTGGTATCCCTAACACATTGCCATTATTTGATTGAAAAACTCTATTCGAAAATGTATGTTGCCCCTTTTTTCTTCCACTTTCTTATTGAAATTAATTTTTGACCATCGGGCAATAAGTTTTGCAAACGATAATCGGATGGTGCAACGTGATCTTATATATATGGCAATGGTGACCACATTGGTCCGCAACCTTAGCGGCGTCCATTCCGAAAATTTTTTCAAACCAAATGTAAATAAAATCATAACAGATTTATAAAAAGCGAAAACGTGACATTGAAACAAGCGCCGACATTTGTATTAATAACGCCAATAATGTCACCATATCTGTAAAGTATAGCGAAGACTTTGGATTTTTTAATGTTTCGATTATAGTGATTTTTAGTTTATGTTTCGACGGTTTAACATTTCGGTGCCCACCTCTGAATATCTCTAAATAAACATTATAACATTTTGCGATGTATTGTCTGAGGCCACTGAGGCTCTGACAATAAAAATTACAAAAAATTTTTTCCCAAAATTGATATTTCTGTGATCGAAAAGATTTGTAATTAATTATTTAATATTTTATTATTAATTTATTTTATTTATGTTTTAGGCACACACACACACACACACACACATGCACCACATCCACCACATCTGTATGACGCAAGATCATCTGATATCGCATCGGAATTTGGCATCATTATATTATTAATCATGGATTTAAACGGATCACCGCAGATTTACTGTACACATTATTATTATTATTATTATTGTGAATGTGATCGATACGATCGAAGAAACATATATGAAATCAATAAGCTCCCGCTCTGATCATGACCAACGCACATCTTACAGGAAAATGAAAATAAATATATAATATAAAATTTTGATGGGAAGCAAATATGCAAATGATGGTTGTTATGAAACGATTGTAAAAAGGTGAAGACAGAGAAATTCAGCGGTTCAAAATGCAGATAGTGGATGTATGTAGAGCAGTGGGGATAACCTGTAATTATGTGTGATGAATTATAGGTGGTTTATGATGGGGAGGGAGCAGTCTGTATTTTTTTCTTTTTTTTTTGTAGGCGGACGATGTATTTTATTTATTTATTTATTTTTAAGAAAATAAAAAAACACTTTTTACCATATAAGAATATTTTGTTTTAGCAGAAATTAGAAAAATTGATTTCATTCCAATCACCGTGCTCATTGCACATCGACAAACATCATACTATAATATTATATGGACATAGACGTACACTACTGGCCGCGACATAATGTAATGTAATGCAGACACCGTAATGCCTTAGTTGCTTAAACAATTTTGGTCATTTGGTCCACACACACAAATCTTATTATTTTTGAGCTTGCTCAATTGAACCCCCCCATTATTGTTTGAACACATTGTTCATTGATCCAACGATCGACGATGTTATGCATCCCGAAAACACATTGCCTACGCCTAACGATGATCTTCACCCATTCCATTTTTATGATACAATTTCTTCCATTTCAGTTATTACAAATGATAAATTTTCAAACTTTCAAATAAAAATTAATAGAAGAGGAGGAGGTGCACTCTTTTATGCCAAATACTAATCCTGATCACATAATAAAATCTATGTTTAAATTAATTAAATTCATTTAAAGATTCTATTAAACATAACCTTTTTCAAGTCCTAGTAATTTTATATTAAATCTAAAAGACAAGCGATTATGATCGCCGTCTGACACCTGAATTCTTGAAAATTTGTCTAAAATACTGAGTATAAATTTCGCAAAAAATACAGCAGACACCCGAAATTCACCATCTATTTCGAATCAAATGACATGGACGAACGTACAGACGTCGCCGTGGACAAGTGTAGCATCGAAACAAATTAGAACAACAAACAACATTTTTAATGCATAGATAATTTAATGTATGTGAAATGTAGTTTGTAGAATAGAAGAAAATATTATTAGAATTATTTCACTTAAATTAGAATTAGAGAATAAGTATTTTGTTTTTAAAAATGAATTCTATAAATAATAAATGTTTAGAATAGAAATATAAATATTGGAATAAAAATGTAAATTGGGCTGGTGCAGCTGCTCCTCCCCCATCTAATCTTATGTACTTTTGAAATAGATTGTACTACATTTAAATAAATTATTATAGAATTTTCCAATTAATTAATTTGTTGTTAATCTCATGATTTATTAATTTCAAGAAAAAAAAATTGATTAAAAATAAAATACAAAAATTATTAAAAAAAAAAAAAAGGCCATTTTTATTAAAATTAAAATTTTATTAATTAAGAAAAATTAAACAAAATAAAAATCAAATTATTTAAATTAATTTTACTTAAATGTTTGTGTGTTGGTGTTTATAATTGGCAATTTATTCCATTGTAATTTAATGTTAAGAACAAAATATTTTAATTAATGACATTTTTTTTCATTAGCGTCAAATAAATAATAAATGTTTTTGAAGTAAATTAATTATTTGAATTTTTTATTTTTAAGCTTTTAATTTGAATTTCTTTTATCCTTTTTTTTTTTTTTGTGTATTTAAGAGAATAAATAAATAAATAAATATATTAGAAAAAAATTTAACGTATACATTTCATTTCTAAACCCCCCCGCAAACCACAAATGCCGGAATAAATGTCCAAATTCCACTAAATTGTCTGAAGTCGGAAGAAAATTCTGAGAAAGAGAAAATAACTATCAGGAGACACAATTTTCCTTTTTCATCATGTTTGTGCTTTTCATTTTTGACCCACTTAGAGACGGAATTTTTGAAAAATTTCAACGGATTCTAGTTCATACGATGACCCTCAACTGTATGAGACTATTTAATGTCACATATTTACACGGGTTTTCCCGGAATTTTCATTTAAAGTTTTCATAGGCATGGTGGAAATTCCATAATTTAATGTTACCAAAAGTTAGGTAATGTAATTACCTATCATTTGATACCTATCCCACCCGCCCACGACTTCAAACGGCTGAGTTATAGCGTTTTTAAAAAATCCATAAAAATTTCCACTAAAATACCAGGCGTTTTTCAGACCAAGTAACAGTCGCGCAGAATTACCAGGAGGCAAAATTTTTTTTAAAATTTTTTTCTTTTTCATTTTTGACCCACTTAGAGGCGGAATTTTCGAAAAATCTCAACGGATTCTTGTTCGCACGATGACCCCCGATCGTTTGAGCCTATTTTCAGTCCTATATTTTCACGGAATTTTCCGAAATTTTCATTTTTTGTTTTTCATTTTTGACCCACTTAGAGGCAGAATTTTTGAAAAATCTCAACGGATTCTTGTTCGTACGATGACCCCAGATCGTTTGAGTTTATTTACAGCCATATTTTTTGAAAATATTTTGGGAAAAAATCCATGTTTTTATGTTACCAAAAGTTAGGTAATGTAATTACCTATCATTTGATACCTATCCCACCCGCCCACGACTTCAAACGGCTGAGTTATAGCGTTTTTAAAAAATCCATAAAAATTTCCACTAAAATACCAGGCGTTTTTCAGACCAAGTAACAGTCGCGCAGAATTACCAGGAGGCAAAATTCTTTTTAAAATTTTTTTCTTTTTCATTTTTGACCCACTTAGAGGCGGAATTTTCGAAAAATCTCAACGGATTCTTGTTCGCACGATGACCCCCGATCGTTTGAGCCTATTTTCAGTCATATCTTTTCACGGAATTTTCCGAAATTTTCTTTTTTTGTTTTTCATTTTTGACCCACTTAGAGGCGGAATTTTTGAAAAATCTCAACGGATTCTTGTTCGCACGATGACCCCCGATCGTTTGAGCCTATTCTCAGTCATATCTTTTCACGGAATTTTCCGAAATTTTCTTTTTTTGTTTTTCATTTTTGACCCACTTAGAGACGGAATTTTTGAAAAATTTCAACGGATTCTAGTTCATACGATGACCCTCAACTGTATGAGACTATTTAATGTCACATATTTACACGGGTTTTCCCGGAATTTTCATTTAAAGTTTTCATAGGCATGGTGAAAATTCCATAATTTAATGTTACCAAAAGTTAGGTAATGTAATTACCTATCGTTTGATACCTATCCCACCCGCCCACCACTTCAAACGGCTGAGTTATAGCGTTTTTAAAAAATCCATAAAAATTTCCACTAAAATACCAGGCGTTTTTCAGACCAAGTAACAGTCGCGCAGAATTACCAGGAGGCAAATTTTTTTTTAAAATTTTTTTCTTTTTCATTTTTGACCCACTTAGAGGCGGAATTTTCGAAAAATCTCAACGGATTCTTGTTCGCACGATGACCCCCGATCGTTTGAGCCTATTTTCAGTCCTATATTTTCACGGAATTTTCCGAAATTTTCATTTTTTGCTTTTCATTTTTGACCCACTTAGAGGCGGAATTTTCGAAAAATCTCAACGGATTCTTGTTCGTACGATGACCCCAGATCGTTTGAGTTTATTTACAGCCATATTTTTTGAAAATATTTTGGGAAAAAATCCATGTTTTTATGTTACCAAAAGTTAGGTAATGTAATTACCTATCATTTGATATCTATCCCACCCGCCCACGACTTCAAACGGCTGAGTTATAGCGTTTTTAAAAAATCCATAAAAATTTCCACTAAAATACCAGGCGTTTTTCAGACCAAGTAACAGTCGCGCAGAATTACCAGGAGGCAAAATTTTTTTTAAAATTTTTTTCTTTTTCATTTTTGACCCACTTAGAGGCGGAATTTTCGAAAAATCTCAACGGATTCTTGTTCGCACGATGACCCCCGATCGTTTGAGCCTATTTTCAGTCCTATATTTTCACGGAATTTTCCGAAATTTTCATTTTTTGTTTTTCATTTTTGACCCACTTAGAGGCAGAATTTTTGAAAAATCTCAACGGATTCTTGTTCGTACGATGACCCCAGATCGTTTGAGTTTATTTACAGCCATATTTTTTGAAAATATTTTGGGAAAAAATCCATGTTTTTATGTAACCAAAAGTTAGGTAATGTAATTACCTATCATTTGATACCTATCCCACCCGCCCACGACTTCAAACGGCTGAGTTATAGCGTTTTTAAAAAATCCATAAAAATTTCCACTAAAATACCAGGCGTTTTTCAGACCAAGTAACAGTCGCGCAGAATTACCAGGAGGCAAAATTCTTTTTAAAATTTTTTTCTTTTTCATTTTTGACCCACTTAGAGGCGGAATTTTCGAAAAATCTCAACGGATTCTTGTTCGCACGATGACCCCCGATCGTTTGAGCCTATTTTCAGTCCTATATTTTCACGGAATTTTCCGAAATTTTCATTTTTTGTTTTTCATTTTTGACCCACTTAGAGGCGGAATTTTTGAAAAATCTCAACGGATTCTTGTTCGTACGATGACCCCAGATCGTTTGAGTTTATTTACAGCCATATTTTTTGAAAATATTTTGGGAAAAAATCCATGTTTTTATGTTACCAAAAGTTAGGTAATGTAATTACCTATCATTTGATACCTATCCCACCCGCCCACGACTTCAAACGGCTGAGTTATAGCGTTTTTAAAAAATCCATAAAAATTTCCACTAAAATACCAGGCGTTTTTCAGACCAAGTAACAGTCGCGCAGAATTACCAGGAGGCAAAATTTTTTTTAAAATTTTTTTCTTTTTCATTTTTGACCCACTTAGAGGCGGAATTTTCGAAAAATCTCAACGGATTCTTGTTCGCACGATGACCCCCGATCGTTTGAGCCTATTTTCAGTCATATCTTTTCACGGAATTTTCCGAAATTTTCTTTTTTTGTTTTTCATTTTTGACCCACTTAGAGGCGGAATTTTTGAAAAATCTCAACGGATTCTTGTTCGCACGATGACCCCCGATCGTTTGAGCCTATTTTCAGTCATTTTTTTGAAAATTTTTTGGAAAAAAAATACATGTTTTTATGTTACCAAAACTTAGGTAATGTAATTACCTATCATTTGATACCTATCCCACCCGCCCACGACTTCAAACGGCTGAGTTATAGCGTTTTTAAAAAATCCATAAAAATTTCCACTAAAATACCAGGCGTTTTTCAGACCAAGTAACAGTCGCGCAGAATTACCAGGAGGCAAATTTTTTTTTTAAATTTTTTTCTTTTTCATTTTTGACCCACTTAGAGGCGGAATTTTCGAAAAATCTCAACGGATTCTTGTTCGCACGATGACCCCCGATCGTTTGAGCCTATTTTCAGTCCTATATTTTCACGGAATTTTCCGAAATTTTCATTTTTTGTTTTTCATTTTTGACCCACTTAGAGGCGGAATTTTCGAAAAATCTCAACGGATTCTTGTTCGCACGATGACGCCCGATCGTTTGAGCCTATTTCCAGCCCTAATTTTTTTTTACCTTTTTTGACCTGGAAAATAGTGGGTTATAACCTCATGCCGAAAAAATTTTTTTGCCCGTAGGACATTCATATTTTCAGAGATTGTAGAGCTCGGAAAAAAAACACTTTCTGTAGACCACTTTTTCCGATTTCCCTCAGGGGGCGGAGCTATGAAGCTTCAAAAGTGCCAAATTGTTCACATTTGAACCCCTATAACTTCGGGAAAACTCATTATTTCCCCATGAGCTTATCACCAACGATAGTCCTAATCAAGGGCTACAAATTATATTACGGGGGTCGCTTTCTATCTATAACGCTTTTCCGGCTATGGGTGCCTAAAGTTCGGAAAATTGTTTGCAGACCAATCTTTAGGTACCTGGGGAATTGGCTAGAACTCAATTTCCAAAGATGTAATGATGCAGAAATGTAAACAAAAGTTCAATCTAAATTTTGAGAACTTTCTGGGATTTTCCAACGGGAAATATGGATTTTCCAGTAAGAACGAAAAACATCGATTTTTGCATATTTTCAAATGGGAATTCTCCGGCTTTCCCAATGGAATTTCCTAATGCCCTATATATCACAGATAGTAGACTATATGTCACGTTTTTTAAACCCCACCCCAACTCTTTAAGTCTAACAGTTTGCCCACAATGACCTCCCAAAATTAGGCTTACACGAAAATTTCAAAATCTTAAATCGATCATAAGTCGATCCATAGATTTTTCACGGAAAAAGTCCAGAAGCTTTATTGTGCGCCCAAAGATACTCTATAATATGGCCGTAACGAAAATTGGCTACCTAATTTATTAGCTCCCGGAAAATCAAAAAGCTCGTTTTCAGATTTTCCTGAAATTTTCTCCAGCCTAAAGTAGATGAATTACAGATTTCATATAACCATAGATGGATCTAGATGGTAAATGTACTGTGGGAGTGGTACTGAAAATGTTTCTCAACTATTACAGTTTTCCCGGAATTTTCCGATTAAAATTAAAATTTTCCGGATTTTCCTGAAAATTTCCAGATGGCTTAAATAGAACACTAGAATCATTTTTTACCACTAGAGGAACCGAATCTATTTACGGGTTTAGCCGGAATATTCATATAACGGTTTCATATGCATGGTGAAAAATCCATGTTTTTATGTTACCGAAAGTTAGAGAATTTAATTAGCTATCATTTGATACCTATCCCATCCGCCCACCATTTCAAACGGCTGAGCTAGGATTTTTTCCGTGAATCACATATATCATCATTTTTCCACTTATTTATCTTCAAATTAAATCTTTAAGTATTTTCGACGTACTTTAAATTTCCCTATTATCAGTTTTTATCACAATATTTTCATTGGTTTTCCCAGAATTTTCATAAAATGTATGAAGAAAATTAATATTTTCAAATCTACAGACGAACTAAAAATAATTGTGTAAAAAATTAAATTAAATTTACACACGAAAACAACAAATACAAGTCATTTATTTTTATTTAACTTTTACTTTTCCATTCGAAATATTGTAAACAATAAACTAAAACTTCGTTGGTGTTTGTTATTATCTTCTTCTTCTTTAATTTGTAAGTTGTTGTTATTTTGTTGTTTATTTTAGTTTGACCTTGAAACGCACCAGAAAATCGAAATTGACAAAAATTGATTTTGTTATTGTATTCTCTTTCTCCGACGATAAATTTGTAAATAAATAAAAATTAAACAATATTTTCATGTGATTCTGATCGCCTGATACCTAGTATCAATAAATCATATGTAAATAAATATAATAAAAGAAGAAGAAGATAATAACAAACACCAACAATGTTTTAGTTTATTGTTTACAATATTTCGAATGGAAAGGAAAAAGTTAATTAAAAATAAATGACTTGTATTTGTTGTTTTCGTGTGTAAATTTAATTTAATTTTTTACACAATTATTTTTAGTTCGTCCGTAGATTTGAAAATATTAATTTTCTTCATACATTTTATGAAAATTCTGGGAAAATCAATGAAAATATTGTGATAAAAACTGATAATAGGGAAATTTAAAGTACGTCGAAAATACTTAAATATTTAATTTGAAGATAAATAAGTGGAAAAATGATGATATATGTGATTCACGGAAAAAATCCTAGCTCAGCCGTTTGAAATGGTGGGCGGATGGGATAGGTATCAAATGATAGGTAATTAAATTCTCTAACTTTCGGTAACATAAAAACATGGGTTTTTCACCATGCATATGAAACCGTTATATGAAAATTCCGGGAAAACCCGTAAATAGATTCGGTTCCTCTAGTGGTAAAAAATGATTCTAGTGTTCTATTTAAGCCATCTAGAAAATTTGAGGAAAATCCGGAAAATTTAAATTTTAATCGGAAAATTACGGGAAAACTGTAATGGTTAGAAAACATTTTCAGTACCACTCCCACAGTACATTTACCATCTAAATCCATCTATGGTTATATGAAATATGTAAGTCATCGACTTTAGGCTGGAGAAAATTTCAGGAAAATCTGAAAACAAGCTTTTTGATTTTCCGGGAGCTAATAAATTAGGTAGCCAATTTTCGTTAAGGCCATATTATAGAGTATCTTTGGGCGCACAATAAAGCTTCTGGACTTTTTCCGTCAAAAATCTATGCATCGACTTATGATCGATTTAAAATTTTGAAATTTTCGTGTAAAACTAATTTTGGGAGGTCATTGTGGGAAAACTGTTAAACTTAAAGAGTTGGGATGGGGTTTAAAAGACGTGGCATATAGTCTACTATCTGCGATGTATAGGGCATCGGAAAATTCCATTGGAAAAGCCGGAAAATTCCCATTTGAAAATATGCCAAAATCGATGTTTTTCGTTGTTACTGGAAAATCCATATTTCCCGTTGGAAAATCCCAGAAAGTTCTCAAAATTTAGATTGAACTTTTGTTTACATTTCTGCATCATTACATCTTTGGAAATTGAGTTTTAGCCAATTCCCCAGGTACCTAAAGATTGGTCTGCAAACGATTTTCCGAACTTTAGGCACCCATAGCCGGAAAAGCGTAATAGATAGAAAGCGACCCCCATAATATAATTTGCAGCCCTTGATGAGGACTATCGCTGGTGAGAAGCTCATGGGGAAATATTGAGTTTTCCCGGAGTTATAGGGGTTCAAATGTGACCAATTTGGCACTTTTGAAGCTTCATAGCTCCGCCCCCTGAGGGAAATCGGAAAAAGTGGTCTACAGAAAGTGTTTTTTTTCCGAGCTCTACAATCTCTGAAAATATGAATGTCCTACGGGCAAAAAAATTTTTTCGGCATGAGGTTATAACCCACTATTTTCCAGGTCAAAAAAGGTAAAAAAAAAATTAGGGCTGGAAATAGGCTCAAACGATCGGGGGTCATCGTGCGAACAAGAATCCGTTGAGATTTTTCGAAAATTCCGCCTCTAAGTGGGTCAAAAATGAAAAACAAAAAATGAAAATTTCGGAAAATTCCGTGAAAATATACGACTGAAAATAGGCTCAAACGATCGGGGATCATCGTGCGAACAAGAATCCGTTGAGATTTTTCGAAAATTCCGCCTCTAAGTGGGTCAAAAATGAAAAAGAAAAAAATTTTAAAAAAAATTTTGCCTCCTGGTAATTCTGCGCGACTGTTACTTGGTCTGAAAAACGCCTGGTATTTTAGTGGAAATTTTTATGGATTTTTTAAAAACGCTATAACTCAGCCGTTTGAAGTCGTGGGCGGGTGGGATAGATATCAAATGATAGGTAATTACATTACCTAACTTTTGGTAACATAAAAACATGGATTTTTTCCCAAAATATTTTCAAAAAATATGGCTGTAAATAAACTCAAACGATCTGGGGTCATCGTACGAACAAGAATCCGTTGAGATTTTTCGAAAATTCCGCCTCTAAGTGGGTCAAAAATGAAAAACAAAAAATGAAAATTTCGGAAAATTCCGTGAAAATATAGGACTGAAAATAGGCTCAAACGATCGGGGGTCATCGTGCGAACAAGAATCCGTTGAGATTTTTCGAAAATTCCGCCTCTAAGTGGGTCAAAAATGAAAAAGAAAAAATTTTAAAAAAAATTTTGCCTCCTGGTAATTCTGCGCGACTGTTACTTGGTCTGAAAAACGCCTGGTATTTTAGTGGAAATTTTTATGGATTTTTTAAAAACGCTATAACTCAGCCGTTTGAAGTCGTGGGCGGGTGGGATAGGTATCAAATGATAGGTAATTACATTACCTAACTTTTGGTAACATTAAATTATGGAATTTTCACCATGCCTATGAAAACTTTAAATGAAAATTCCGGGAAAACCCGAGTAAATATGTGACATTAAATAGTCTCATACAGTTGAGGGTCATCGTATGAACTAGAATCCGTTGAAATTTTTCAAAAATTCCGTCTCTAAGTGGGTCAAAAATGAAAAGCACAAACAAGATGTAAAAGGAAAATTGTGTCTCCTGATAGTTATTTTCTCTTTCTCAGAATTTTCTTCCGACTTCAGACAATTTAGTGGAATTTGGACATTTATTCCGGCATTTGTGGTTTGCGGGGGGGTTTAGAAATGAAATGTATACGTTAAATTTTTTTCTAATATATTTATTTATTTATTTATTCTCTTAAATACACAAAAAAAAAAAAAAGGATAAAAGAAATTCAAATTAAAAGCTTAAAAATAAAAAATTCAAATAATTAATTTACTTCAAAAACATTTATTATTTATTTGACGCTAATGAAAAAAAATGTCATTAATTAAAATATTTTGTTCTTAACATTAAATTACAATGGAATAAATTGCCAATTATAAACACCAACACACAAACATTTAAGTAAAATTAATTTAAATAATTTGATTTTTATTTTGTTTAATTTTTCTTAATTAATAAAATTTTAATTTTAATAAAAATGGCCTTTTTTTTTTTTTTAATAATTTTTGTATTTTATTTTTAATCAATTTTTTTTTCTTGAAATTAATAAATCATGAGATTAACAACAAATTAATTAATTGGAAAATTCTATAATAATTTATTTAAATGTAGTACAATCTATTTCAAAAGTACATAAGATTAGATGGGGGAGGAGCAGCTGCACCAGCCCAATTTACATTTTTATTCCAATATTTATATTTCTATTCTAAACATTTATTATTTATAGAATTCATTTTTAAAAACAAAATACTTATTCTCTAATTCTAATTTAAGTGAAATAATTCTAATAATATTTTCTTCTATTCTACAAACTACATTTCACATACATTAAATTATCTATGCATTAAAAATGTTGTTTGTTGTTCTAATTTGTTTCGATGCTACACTTGTCCACGGCGACGTCTGTAGGTTCGTCCATGTCATTTGATTCGAGTACGATTGATGGATGGTTTTGAACGTGCGCACACTATTAGACAAAAGATGTTGTTAGTGCAATAAACTTATCTTATCTTGAAAACTTAGCAACAACATTAGCAAAAATTATAGAAAGCAAAATGATTGATTTGGTTTAAAATATAGAAATTTGAATGATTCAAGATTAATATAATAAAGTACGCATAGAATAAGATCGAATGGTTTGAGTATGGACAACCAAAAAAATTGGTTTTAATATTAATATTTTATGTTTGCGTAGGAATTGAATAAAAAACCCTTTATCGGAGGAAGTTCTAAAAAGATGTGTTATGTCAATAACGAAATAATTACCGCTGTACATCCATTTGAATGTCGATGAAGTATAAAATGATATCAAAGGAAATTACACATTCTTTACGGATGGGTGCTCAAAAAGTGCCATATAAGACTGTTGAAACACAGCGCTGTCATAGCTTTGGATACGACAGAGTGCTTTGTCATTGTCTGATTTTAAAAAGCAATACACTTAAAGTGTATCCGGATGTAACGGACCAAAGAATGGGGATATCAAAAATGATGCTCAAGCATACCATAATTTCGTACACGAGCGATCTGTTTTTGATATGTGGCCCCAAAGTCTACATTTAATTTTTTTTTCCCCAAATTTATTTTTTTTTTAAATCTCTAGCTGTAAATATTATTTTTAATTTTCCTTAAACCTAATCACATTTATAATAAAATATCTATTTCTAATCTAACTTTAAATTGATGTGAGATGATATTTTTAAATTTTATAAAGTGCTTTTTATTTAACACATAATAATTTTGATATATTTAAAAAATAAACAAAATGGCTACTCCATAAATTTAAATTTAATAATTTAACCAAAAATTTCGCTACCAAAACAAATTGAAATAATAAAATACAAATGATTTCCAGCCGGAGTAATAATCACTGACTGTAATCTCTGGATAGCGAACAAGAATTTTTAACAAAAAAAATTTAAAAAGCATCAAACAATTAACAAATATGGAAATAGTTTTTAGTTTTCCGAAATACGGTTGGAAACTGTGTGTGTGTGTGTGTGTGTGTGTGTGTAATTTTTCACCACAACATTCCATATTCCATATTTCAAATTAAATTGTAATCAGTGAATTTTCCAAAAATAATATTATTTAAATTCCATTCATTTTTAAAATTTTATATCCCTTAATTTTATACGGCTTAAAATAAGCTTAATAATAATAATAATAATACTTAAATTTAACCGTAATTTATTATTTATTTAGTCTTTAAAAAAATTAAAAAAAAAATGTTTCCGGGAATTTCCCGATTGAGGGTAATGTGGTAGAAAAAAAAAAAAAAAAACCATTCTTAAAGCATCAGCAAACAAATTTAAAATTAAAATTTATAAAAATTAAAAAATTAAGCAATACAGTCACATTTCGCACGCGGCACCGACTACACCGATCCACCTACGTCTGCCGATCACCGCCACCCTACCTCGCTCCCTACCCGCAGCAAACAATTACCGCGATCCGGAGCCATCGAATAATAATAATAAATTATTTGCGGAAAACATTCTGAATCGCACATGACCGATTTGCAAATTGCGCCAATCAAACAAATCAACTACATCACTATTTTTTTGTGTGGTATCCGCATTCGAAAGTGGGAAAGTTGTTCCAGTTATTTGGTCCACAATTATATAAATCAATCATTTTCAAATTCTTTATCAAAAATTTCATTTTCAATATCGATTTTCCATTCGAAGTCAATGCAATATTTTCTATATGAAATATGGATACCATGGAAAAAAATGTTCAGTACCAATTTGGTTGTGCTCACCTTTGGTGGTGGTGGGTGGTGGTGGTGGTACTGTACCATAAATTTTCGTTGCCATTCGAGAGATAGTGGAAAATCGATCGTATATTTTTTGAATGATTTTGCTAATAATTTAGTCTAATTTCAGTCAAAAAGGTTAAAAGTACTTAAGGCCATTTCGCCCGGCTTTTTTGCTACTGCTTCGCTGATGAGCAATAGCAAGTCACTTTGTCAAAAATAGTGATGGTAATTTTTTTTTTTCTGTCATATTGTTAATCTGAAAATCATCGAAAATGCATACTTTTGCTTGCGCTTGCGCAGGCACGAAGTTAGAAAAAAATTTTCAATTCTAATTCACTTTAATTGCAGTACTCACGGCATGAAGATGATGATGCCATAACTTCGAAGTATAATATCAATTACTATTTTAAAAATTTATCAAAAATTTGATGAGCTATCGTTTGTTTGACCAGTATCTTTAATTACATTTCGTTTTTTATGTTGCTTTTAGATGGATGACAAGAAAGAATTAATTTAATGAAACGAGATTGTCATTATGATGTTGATATTCAAATTAAAGATTGAGATGTTCTTCGGACAAATATACAGTTATTACAAAATTACAAATGTAAGTGAACAAAATCATTATAATATGCGTGTACTTTCGGGAAGCACACACGCATCATGCAGACTGTGATGATGACGAAGAAATTATAAATTTTTTGTTAAAATCACATTCTAAATTATTTTAAATTTTTGATAAGTTTACCAGAAATATATGGAAAAATTGGTGTCACAAAATGTTGGTTATTTTATATGTGTGCGCGGCGAGCGGGGGCGGGGGTAAGGAGATATCTTCAAACAAACTATAATTTAAATTAAATTAAATTTTTTTCTGACTTCGTGCCCAACTTCTAAAACCCTTGCCATCGGTATCGAGAATGTCCGCCCCCCCCCCCAAAGAGATCGTTATATTTTTTTGTTTTTAAATTATTTCGAACAATTTTGTACTCGAAATTGTTTTGTGTTTTTTTCCGTTATCAAATGTCTTTAAATTAAAGGATACATTAAGGATAGTTAGTGTCTGTGTGCGTGTGCGTGTGCGTGTGTGTGTGTGTGTGGTGCGAAAAATAACAAGTGAATCGATATGTTTTGTATTTATTTTGATACAAATTCTATTCATTCATTTTAAATTGTGTTTGAGAATCGGTTTTCATTAATTATTGGGTGGTTTTTCCCGGCCATTAAGGAATGTTTTTGGTTTTAGCGTTGCAAATAATGTTTCGTCGAGGACTAACTAATTTGGCGGGCGGGGGGGGGTATGAACAATAAACCATAAAACAATCATCATCGCACACTCCCCTGCCCTCCGAAAACTAATAAATTTTGGAAACAAATCAATTTCTAAATTCTAGAGTTTAGAAACTTAAAAATATTACCAATATATATTTGGCTTCAATAAAAATTGGTATTGGTGCAGAGTATGCAGATAAATCGACGGAGATTAATTAAAAAAATAATTCAATTCATAATATAAATATTCGAGATTAAATGAAAACCGTGTGCTCGTAAGCGCGTGCGTACGATTAATTATTTTATTTGTACTTTTTTGTAAATAGTTTTAATATTCAAAAATGTTCTTATAAAATTGGCACACATTGAGTCAGTCGTTGACGACGACGACGACGACGACGACAACGACAACGACAACGACGACGACAACGACGACAATGGGTTTATTTCCCATTACACAAATTACGTTTAATCATGCTTAAAAAGATCAGTATTTAGCAAATATTTGTTGCTTAAAAATAATTATAATAATAAATAATAAAATGCTTAAAATTTATAAAAAAAAGTCAACCAAACTTATGACTATAAAAATGTTATCAGAGTATTTAAGATAAAAATTATTAAATTGCAATTAGATCAAATGCGTGTGTGTGTGTGTGTGTGTGTGTGTGTGTGGGTGTGGGGGTGTGTGATTTAAATTTTTTATGTAATGAGAACATAATATTAATTAAAATTATTTAATTATATTATTTTGGAATAGTATTTTTAAATGTTTTATAATATTTTTAATTATAAAAACACACCCACCCACACACACACACACACACACACACACACACACTGTTAATCTTAATTTTTATAATCATGTTTTTTTCTTTCTTTCTTTCTTATTCTTAATTATATGATAAGAAATTTGTAAAATTTATATTCTTAACATATTTGTTTGTGTAAGGATCTCCCAAAAAAATTATAATAATAAAAATAAAAACCCACTTAAAAATATAATAATAATTCACTATTTTTAAGGATTTTTCAAAAATTAATAATAATAATTAGAATAATAAAAAAATTAAAATTTGTTGTTGTTGTTGTGTAAATTTTTTGCTCTTCTCTTTCATTTAATTAATTAAGGATAAAAAAAATAAAAATTATATAAAAAATAATAAAAAAATATACCGGCGATAAAAAATATTATGATTTTTTTAAAAAAAATTGGTTTTTAAATTCGTTCGTAAAACACCCGCACAACATGTTGTGGCCACCAACCGCTCGGCCCACTGGAATCCGCCAACGAACGATTTTAATTCCGATTTTTTTTGGATTTTTTAATTTTATTGTTTTTCTTTGATTGATTTGCGGTCATTGTTGCCGATGGCTGTTGCATTTGTGATTCATCAATTGATGTATTTGATGGCGCTGTGGCGGCAGTGCCAACAGTGGCCATACCAGCGGTAGCAACCGGAGTAGTAACAACAGCATTATATGAAGTAGTGCGACTAGTAGTAGCCGTATTCATTGTGTCCATATTGCATGGCTCTTCTTTTTTTATTTTCAATTCGTCAATTGTAAGCTCTTCGTCAAATGCATTTGTAAAAATATAATTTTCGGTTTTTATCATTGGCATTACAAACGGTGGTTTGGCCGATTCGCCAGCCACAGCTGACGCGGCAGTTGCAGCTGCATCGGCAGGCATAAATGATGTGGATGCCATATCTGATTGGTCGTTATTGTTATGCCATTCATCGAGCGTTGGTGTCGGCGGTGCCTCATTTATTATATCAATATTTGGTTTTTCGTCTATCATCGGCAACACATTATAGGGTACTGTGTCATCCGGTATTTCAATAAATGTTTCACCATCACGTAGCATATTTTCTGTTTTTATTGTCGGTATTAAAAATGGTCTTGGCACCTGTGCTTCCAATTCTTCCAATTTGATTTTTAATTCGTCTATCATCGGCAGCACATCATAGGGCGATGTGTCATCCGGTATTTCAATAAATGTTTCACCATCACGTAGCATATTTTCTCTTTTTATCATCGGTATTAAAAATGGACTTGGCACCTGCGATTCTAATACTTCTAATTTTATTTTTAGTTCTTCAATTTTGATTTTAATTTTTAAATCAGTAAATTCATCGGATGGTTGTGCCGTTTGTGGTTGTGCCGATTGTGGTTGTGCTGATTGTTGTGATGGTAATTGTAATGATGATGATGATGATGATGATGATGATGATGATGGTGATGGTGTTGGTGTTGGTGGTGGTTGTGGTGGTGGTGATGATAGTGATGACTGTGGTGGTGGTGGTGATGATAGTAATGTTGGTGATAATGATTGTGCCGCTGCCATCTCAATTCTAGCCGATGCTGATGTACTAGCAATTATTTCCGTTGAATTATTTTCTTGAATTGGTTTTGGTACTGCATTCCAAATGTTTATTCCTTGGCCAACAATCGATTCTTGTCGTTCGGCATTTAATATTGTCGACTGTGACATTAAAAGTGCATTTAAACTGTCAACATTTGGCTGAAAAATAAAAATGTAAATTGAATTCGTACGAATATTTTTTTTAAGATATGATTTTACCTTAATATCTGCAGGCAAATCTTTTAAGCTTCTTAACACCCAATGCTGAGCACCATAAATATGACCATCATCGTTGCCCGTCTCACCATCATCATTACCGTATTCACCTTCTTCTGCAGTATCCACATCGCACACACACACACACACACACATTTATGAGAAAAATAATAGAAAAAATTAATATTTATGCAATGAACCAAAGAATCCTTCCCTTCCCCCCCCACCCACCCACTCCAAAAAAAAACCTAATTTAATGGAAAATTAATTATATTACCATTATCCACATCCACATCCGGAAATTGATACAAAGTTTCATCAAACATTTCCGAATCATATAATTCATCGGAACGTTCGGTTTTGATTCCAATTGATTGTCGATCATTATATGAATCATAGGAATCATCGGCTGGTTCTATAAATTAAAATAAAATCCACATATTAATTTAAATTAAATAATAAAAAATTAAAAATAATAACAATTTACCGGTTTTAACAACAGCACTTGGATTTTCCGGATTTTCATTTGTAACATTTTCCTCATTATTATCTAAATTAGAAGTTTCACCAATACTTTCATCCGCCGGTTGCGTTTCATTCTGCATTAACAATTTTTATATAATTTAAATATAATCTGATAATAATCAATAGAATGGAATTGAGTGTATGACGTTGCCGCCAATTAATTAATTTTATACATACTAGAACTTTACTGAGTGCTTCGTTGGCGGCACAAACATTTGCCTTGTATCGACAAAAGCGTATAATTATAGTGCGTGCCTCTATGGCCGTATTAAACATTTCTCTTAATGCAATTATTGCATCGTCAACATTATCGTAACGTATGAATGCATATCTTGTTAATCGCATTTTTTGTGAAAAACCAATGTCAATACGTTTGGCGGTCGGAAATTTGGATTTTAAACTAGCCGCAATTATAGTGGTTGGAAGATTACCAACAAATAATGTGTACGGATCAATTTTTTCCGGTTGATCCTGTCAATCAATTAGAAACATATAAAATTTTTGTCCGTGTGTGTTTGTTTATTTATTTGTTTATTTTTAATTTACCTCATTCGTTGGATTAAGATGAACTTTTACTTCAACATGAATTTTGGCAATGCCAAATGTTATATTTGATAATAATTTTATTTCATCTTCAATATTGGCGTCCGGATGCAATTCAACATAACAAGATCTAAAATTTGTATTTATTGAAATTATTTTGATATTAAAAATAATTGACACCATACGCTCAAACACACACACACACACACACACACACACACACAAACACAAACACACACACGGTAAATGTTGATTGAGCATGATGGATATTCTTTGCAGTGTGTGTGTGTGTGTGTGTGTGTGTGTTTTTTTTTTATTTATTTTTCAAATGTAAAAAATTAAAAAATATTAAATTTAAATTAAAATAAATGATTAATTTTTTAATAATTAATTAAAGAAATCAAGAAAAACCAAAAATGTTAATTAATATATTTTTCCGAAAGTTAATAAAAATAAAAAAACTACGTTTTAAGAAATTGTTATGTTTTACAACAACAAAAAATTTAAAAATAAATGTTGATTGGTGATTGATGATTTTTTTAGTCAAACTCGAGCTAAAGAAAATACAAATTTAACTGTTGATAAATACAAATCAAATGGTGTTTAAAATTTATAAATACAAAATATATATTTTAAAATGGGAATAAAATTGGAGGAGAATAGTGCTACAACGTCATCGGAGTAGTGATCAACATACGAAGTCCATACAGTTCAACATTAAATATTTCCAATAATCCGTTGAAATGACTCAAGGTCTTAAGGTGATTATTATATTATTGCAGCAAAATTCTATACTTGGAAATATTAGTTTTGGTGTTATAATATTAGTTTTGGGTTGGAAACATCCGAAGGTCATATAAACCTACCATCGCCTCCCAAATACACACAATTTGCTATTAATTAAATTAATTTCAATAAAAATACAATACACAAATAAATATTGATACAATTTTTCCAATTTTATGTTCGATGTTGTCCACTAATTTTCAAATCGCTAAAAATGTTAATCTCTATTCTGTCTATATCCATTTCGGCAACTACAAAATAATTACCTTGGTGTCGATGGTTGTGGAAAATGAACCTTATCGATCATCGCCGAATATGATTTAACAATTTTTCTATTCAATTCGGGATCGGGAAATGTTAATTTTAATCTTGGCGCTGCCTGTCTTTGATTGTATTGTTTTTCAATGGCCAAAGCCTTTAATGCATCCTCTTTGTTCCACACCTGTTTCGGAAATTTCATTGACGTTGGTTTGCGGCGACTTTTTTTCGTCACTATTGTTGTCGTCGGTGTTGTTGGTGTTGATGTTGCCGGTGCTGTTGACGTTGATGCACCATGATTATTTTGCATATTATTTTTTCCATTCTTATTTCTATCCGAATCATTGTTGTAATTGTTATTATTATTATTATTGTTATTGTTGTTATTATTGTTATTGTTATTATTATTATTATTGTTGTTGTTGTTGTGGTTGTTCATAGTATTGTCACTGTTTTTGGGGGCGAAATGGTTGAATTGCGTTAATATATTTAATATAATAATAAATAAAATTAAAAAAAAAATGTCAATACCTATTGAATCGATTGCCTCTTCCTCTGCCTCTGGATGAACTACGATATGTGTTACAATTGGATGGCATCATTGTTGGTTGATAGTTAACAGTGTTCATGTTATTCATATTATGACCATACGTATTTGGTATATACGTTGGTGTTGCATACCACTGTGCCAATTGACTATAAGCTTCTTGTACCTGTGCATAAACTGTTTGTTGTTCTTGCACACAATGAATGTTATTTATTGCCCATGGTGGTGGTCGCGTCGGATCATATTGTAACAATGCATAAACATATTGTTGTAAGTCATCACTAGTTGATGATTCCGGTACTATGATCGGTGCCATTGATGGTGTCAATGGTGGTATTAGTAGTGGCGGTGGTGGTAATAGTGGTGGTGGTGGTGGTGGTGGCGGTGGCGGCGGTGTTGGTTGTGGCGGTGTTGTTGATGGTAATGGTGGTCCAATCATATCCATATTATTATAAGACATATTATATGGAATATGATAATTATATTGATTTATGTTTTCCGAATTGTGTGCATTCAATAGATCTTTTACCGAATGTGTCATTTGACTGGTACCGGCATCATTTGTTTGCAAATTTTTAAATTTTTTATTATGTTCCAAATAGTTTATGTCATTATTTCTCTTCATCTTTAATCTCTATTTCTAGATTTATTTCTTTATTATTTATTCAAAATATGTGTTACGTAAATTCCGTCTACACTTTATTATCTCTTTATCTAAATGAAACAACATAAAATTCTATTAGAAAATAATAATAAAATAAAATTTAAAAAAAATGTCGTTTGAAATAAAGCGTGATTTTTTTTGAGCAATCGTTTTTCCAATAGGGTTTTGACAGGGATGGAAATGTCAAATCTCCGCCATCTTTTTTTTTTTTACTCAGTAAGGTTCAACATTTACAAAATGCAACATCTTTCGCTCTCGGAAAGTCGACAAATATTGAAATAACAAAAATGTTTTGCAAACTTTTTTATAGCAAAATCATCTTCAGCGATGAGGCACATTTCTGGTTGAATGGCTACGTCAACAAACAAAATATGCGTTATTGGAGCAAGGAACAACCAGAGCAAGTGCTTGAGACGCCGTTCCACCCGGAAAAAGTCACAGTTTGGTGCGGTTTACACGCCGAAGGCATCATCGGTCCTTACTTTTTTTTGAAAATGAGGCCGGCGCAAATGTTACGGTCAACGCTGAGCGCTATAGAGAAATGTTGGATGGCTGGTTTTTTCCAAATGTTGTTACGCATGATGTGGGCCACTTGTGGTTTCAACAGGACGGCGCTACATGCCATACAGCCAATGCCACAATCGATTTGCGCTGAAAGAAACGTTTGGTGAACGAGTTATATCGCGAAATGGCCCAGTCGATTGGCCGCCTAGATCGTGCGATATCACGCCGTTGGACTTTTTTTTGTGGGGCAATGTGAAGGCACATGTTTATGCGGACAAGCCAGCGACGATTGAACATTTGGAAGCCAACATAACTCGTACAATTAATGCTGTACGACCAGAAGTTCTCGAACGAGTGATGAAAAATTGGGCCGAGCGGATGACCTTTTTACGAAGCAGTCGCGGTGGTCACATGAACGAAATCATTTTCAAAAATTGAATGAAAAGAAATTTGCTACTAAATAAAGTAATTTTCCAATTAAAAATATTTATTTTTATGTGTTTTTTTTAATTTTTGAAACCGATTGCTCAAAAAAAATCACGCTTTAATACAGAAAATAAAATTAATAGGATATTTAACAAAAAAAACTATAATAAAAATAATTTTAAACAATTCAGAATGGATCAAGAAACTGTAGGTAATTTAATTTTTTTTCAATTAATTAATTAAAAAGCAATATTTTTCATATTACTTAAAAAGAATTTCGCTATGTAGGGTAGCAGTACCAGTAACCGGACAGGCAACAGTAGACTTACACTTAGTGTTAAAGTAAAAAAAATTATTTAAAATATTATAAGTAAGAAAGTCCAAGATATCTTTAATTTGCAGGCAGTAGTGGTTCTAGAATTTTTTTATGGAGTCTTCAACTAGTTATATTGAAGTGTTTTGGATAAATTATTATACTATTTGTCCAGTGATATCTTTAATTTGCAGGCAGTAGTGGTTCTAGAATTTTTTTATGGAGTTTTGGAGTTTTGGAAAGATTATACATGTTATATATTTTTCTAATCGAGTACACCGGTGCTAAGCATAAATGGTAAAAATATTTTGGAACTTCATGAAAAAGGGAGAAAATCTAAGATTTCGAAAATATATCTAAAGAAATTGAAACATTATTTCCAAATGAAAATAAGTTTTTAATAGTTTTATATTATATTATACATAGAATTGCATTGTTTGCATTTATAGTAATTCAATTTTTAGTCTAATTACAATATAGCGCGCGAACCTCTTCCACCCAACCAAAAGAAACGTTATTTACAACTTACCATAATCGTTTAAGAGAACTGCGGAAGGAAGGCTTAAGACCCAGGCTGAATCAAAAATTTTCAAAAAAAAACAGTCAGCAGTTCAATAACGAAGCTAAGAAATACAAAATACATATTTTTCTTTCACAAATAAAAATAATTCATTCTCAGATAATAACAACGTGACATCAGACAGAAGAATTGTTAAATGACAAAGAGTGGCTCTCGGTGCATCAGAGTGCATGGCCTAAAGTGGAACAGAAATGGGCAGCTACTGCAAAATTGAGGCGATCGGAAATTTTACATTGTAAGGATACTACCATTTCAAAAATCATAAATGAGTGGCCACGATATAAGAATGCATACGGGTACCGATTGGTAAGTTCACAAATATCACTTTTCGTGATTATTTTATAATATAGTTTTTGTTTTTGTTATGATTTATTTAAGTGATGTCAATTGTATATAATATGAACTTGTAAAGTCTGATCATAAGTATGCAAATGCAACGTTTTATTAACACTACGCTCAATTACATACAAGTACTTAAAATATCCAAATATTGTTAAATTTATTGTCACTATAAGTTAAAAAAAAAGTTACATTTCTTCTTAGACTTATTGATTTATACAATTTTGTGTTTTGTAGATCGACATAGACTTCGCAAAAACCATTTTTTAAAACCAATTTAATATCAATATTTATTAATTGGATCAAATTTGAAAAACCAATAATAAAATTAATGAAAAACCAGTACAAGGATTTATATGTTGTTGGCACCCCAAAAACATCAGTAACAATCAATAGCAATTGAAAAAAAAATTGAAAAAAAGACCAACAATTGCCGATTGCTATTGATAGTATTTTAATTATTGTTCAATGTGTCAATGATGTGAAAGAAATTGTAGAAGAAATACAATACCAGTATTACAGTTGGGGTGGGTTTAACAATGCAACCGTTTTTAATTGTAATTGGATCCATTGAAAAACCTGAACAATTTTTAGTTTATTACTTCATAGTTACTTCATATTAAAAATAACAATTAAATTGCTCTCTCAATTTTTATTTCATTATAAAAAATACAACTAAATTGTTAGAACTGGAAAAAAAAAGGTTTTTCTAATAAATTATAGAATTTACTACTTTGCAAAAAACTAAAAACTATTAGCATTGTTAAATTTACAATTTAGTTCCGTGCTGGTAGGTATAAGACAACTTTTATTGTAAATTTTATATTTTTTTTCTTTGGGAGAATGAACCAATAGAATTCGGCATTGTTGCATTGTAAAATGAACAATTATTAATACAATAATTTTGAGATCGAAAAATTTGTAATGTAAAGAACAGCATGTGTGTGATAAATTACTCAACATGATCATAGTTTTTATGACAAATAAATTCATGGTTATTGTTAAATCAATGATTTATTGATTTTTTTTTTCTATTGATATTTTTGTTGTAGTTATTGTAAAGAATAATATTTATTTTCATAATAATAATAATAGATATTTTAGGACATAGTTGAAAATTTAGACGTTGCAGCTGCATATAGTATCCGGTTAGATAAATGTAAATCGATTTCCCAAATTTGGCTGACAGATGGTCAAAAGTAATGATAGCAAACAATTGAACACAAACAATTTAAAAAATTTTCAAAGATTTTTATAGAATATTATGTTTTGTAGCCCTGCAGAAGGATCGATACCCCCCCCCCCCCCCCCCCCCCAGTTAAAAGTTGGAAAATTGAAAAAAAAAATAAATTAACTTTGTTCTATACTTTTGGTGATTACTACAACCGGACGAAATTTCATTGGATTCGGAGTAAAACACCTTGTGGTGGTGTGCCTTGTAAGAGTTAAACACCAAATCCATATGGAATTGATTTATTGATTTTTTGTTTCTATTGTTATTTTAAAATATTATATTTATGTTCTTCTTCTATCCCAATCAATTTGAGCAGAAGGACAGTGATACATTAAGACATAGTTGAAATTTGAAACGTTGCAAATGCAAATAGTTGGATAAATGTATGGAGTTCACAAATTTGGCTAACAGATGGTCAAAAGTTGTAGTAGCAAACAATTGCAAAAATAACACCAAATGCATATAGAATTGTTTTATTGATTTGTGTGTATGTGTGTGTGTGTGTGTGTGTGTAGTAAATGATGCTACGTGCAAAGATTAACAATGTCTGCACACACTCACACACACACACACACATCACACACACTGTGACCTAATCACCCATATAAAAACAATAGAATTATTAAATAAATTGTGTGAAATGTTTATTTGATGACAATACACTTGAGCATTACATGGAAAAAAATCCATGAGCCAGCAACGGTGAAAGTGCTTCATCATATGTAACAGTAAATCAAAATTTGATTGCTGAATTATATAAAAATGGTACTACATGCCGTTGAAGACGAAACACGCACGAACCCCGCCCAAAAACTGCATCAACAAATATTGAAAACAAAAAAAAACAAACGACATGAAATTGTTAGTGGACGATCCAAGTTAGACTGGAATCATCATCTCAGATGAATTTAAAATCGATTATTTTCAGAAAGATAAAAACATTTAACACAAAATATTACTGTAATCGCATGGATCGCATTCGACGCAAAAATTTCTGTAAGATAATACAAAAAAAAAAAAAATCATTTTTCATCAAGACTCAATTATTGGACGAGCACTGGCGTGAATGAATGTATTGAAATGGTCGTGTGAATAATATTTATTGAAAAAAAAAAAAAAAAAACACGCAATTCACAAAGAACCCAAAAAAAAGTTACAGTATTTTATTTCTGGGCCAAAAACTATTCACACAGCCTGTACTGCGCATATTCCGTGTGCAGTGGTTGTGTGATTGTGCTGCGCTTTTGTTGGTGGTGTTATATTGTTGTTGTACAGCGGCAATGCAAAAGGCGTTGTTGTAATTGCCATCTTGTTTTTTATTTTTGTTCGTATTGATTAATTTTTTTTTCTTTTTACATTTTACTGCTTTATTATTTTTTGTTATCGCAACACAATAATTGAAAACATTGTGTACGTGTGAGAACAAAAAAACAAAAAAAAAACAACAACAATCAAAACATGGAAAAATTGATAATCTTTTTTTTTCAAACAAATTTGATTGTATATAAGAGAGAGAGAGAGAGAGAGAGAGCGAGAAGAAATGGAAAAAAAAAAAAAAAACACAATTAAATTAAAATAAAAGACCATAAACAACAAAAAAATAATTAAAAATAAATAAAAAAAAAAAAAAAATGAATTAATTCCTTAAAAAATAATGAAATTTGGAAACGCCGGGCAGCAGCAAAAAAAAAAAAAAAAAAGAAAAAAAATTGCGTTGTGAAAAATATGGGCGATATGAAAATTTTTTTAAAAGAAACCACCACTAAACAAAAGCATCTTTTCTTTTATTCGATTTCTTTAATATGCGACAATAAAAATATGTGAATTGAAAATATTACCTGCTTCACAGAATCCTGTCGTTTTACTTTTAGGCAACGTTTCTTTTTTTTTATATTTTATTTTATAATATATTTTTACCTTAAACAATTTATCACTTTTTTTTCGTCCTTCTTTCTTCGCACTAATCTCTAATAACAATAGAATTTGGTTGGCTTTGTACTATATCTTTTATCAAATTTATATGTATATGATTCGCGTAGTAGGTGTACGAAAGGTGCTGACTTTTGTATAACTTAATGTTTTCTTGGATGTTCTTTTCTTTTTTTTTTTTTTCTGGTGACCATGACATCTGACACATCGCACGCAAATACACGAACCAAATACGATCCAATCGCGGTGACATGATGGTGATGTGAGGCGTGTTCTGTAAATTTTGCAATACAACAATACGCTACATTTGCTATTAATGTACGAAAAATTCAATTATATTTAATCATCATCATTTTCTATTAAATAATTATAAAATTATTTGAAAAAATTAATTAAATTGTGTTAAATTGGCAAAAGTATGTTGCGTCAAAAATTATTAAATGTTAAATTGAATAAAAACCAAGCAAATGAATCTTTTGTTGATTTGTGGTAAAACGGAGAGGCAAATAAAAAAAATTTTATTTTTCAAGAAGTTTTTTGACAATTTATAAGAATTAAATGTAAAAAAAAGTCCCATTGCTCACGGCAGTATGTTATCATAGTTTGTGGTAGCAAAAAAACGGCCCGTCACCCACGGCAGTATGTTTTGGCCTTTACTCTGCGGCGGTATAACGTAGATTCGGTTTTAGCCTGCCCCCAACACGTTTTGCCAACCTGACCTATCCGCCGCAGTCAATGTCTTCCAATCCCGAATTTTAAAAATCTTTATATCATCGTTTACTGCATCTAGCCATCTCGCCGTCGGTCTTCCGCTCGACTCTTCTTCGACGCTTCTGATCCATGCGGCGTGTTATACGTGTCCAACAGCCATCTTAATCTATTGATTGTTTGATTGTTTTCGACAATATTTGATTGTCCGCGTACGACTTGTTTAATTCAAAATTATACGCTCACGCCGCCACCTAACATCTCGTTGTAATGTTTTCGATTGTAATTATTTTTTTTTTTAGCCTTAAATAAAATCTGTTTCTAGTTGCTACTCTGCACGACGAATTTCAATTTCATCAATATTATTTTCTAAATTTATCAACTCTCCTAAGTATTGCATTCAAAACTATTGACTATTTCAAAATTGTGTTCTCCAATATTAAATGAGTTTGAACTCAAATTCCTGATGTGCATTCGGTGCCACCATATATCTTTTGTTTTGTCTACATTCATTTTGACACCCAGACCCGATGCCTGTTTGTGTAACAATTCGACAGAATCCTTAACAGTTATCATATATTCCGACCCATTATGTTTATATCATCAGCGCCTACACTAATAATTGACCCGATTTTGTGAAAATCGCGCCTTGCTTATCAATATTTACGGACCACCTCACTCCCCCCCACACGGCTTTCTCCGCACCGTAATATTAAATAGTAGTGTTGATAATGCGTTGCCTAGTCGTAGTCCATCAACCGTCTCCTAGTGATCACTTAATTTATTTTTTAATTTACCAAAATTAATATCACCGCCTGAAAACAGCCTAGCCTGAATTTTTCTAATGGCTCTTTTCCATTGGTGTGTAAGTAAAGAAAACAAATAACAAAATCGATGTCAAAAAATGTGCGGTAGTAAAAACTTAAGATTAGCCTGAATTTTTCTAATGGCTCTTTTCCATTGGTGTGTAAGTAAAGAAAACAAAAAACAAAATCGATGTCAATATGTGCGGTAGTAAAAACTTAAGATTAGCCTGAATTTTTCTAATCGCTCTTTTCCATTGGTGTGTAAGTAAAGAAAACAAAAAACAAAATCAATGTCAAAAAATGTGCGGTAGTAAAAACTTAAGATTAGCCTGAATTTTTCTAATGGCTCTTTTCCATTGGTGTGTAAGTAAAGAAAACAAATAACAAAATCGATGTCAAAAATGTGCGGTAGTAAAAACTTAAGATTAGCCTGAATTTTTCTAATGGCTCTTTTCCATTGGTGTGTAAGTAAAGAAAACAAATAACAAAATCGATGTCAAAAATGTGCGGTAGTAAAAACTTAAGATTAGCCTGAATTTTTCTAATGGCTCTTTTCCATTGGTGTGTAAGTAAAGAAAACAAATAACAAAATCGATGTCAAAAAATGTGCGGTAGTAAAAACTTAAGATTAGCCTGAATTTTTCTAATGGCTCTTTTCCATTGGTGTGTAAGTAAAGAAAACAAAAAACAAAATCGATGTCAATATGTGCGGTAGTAAAAACTTAAGATTAGCCTGAATTTTTCTAATCGCTCTTTTCCATTGGTGTGTAAGTAAAGAAAACAAAAAACAAAATCAATGTCAAAAAATGTGCGGTAGTAAAAACTTAAGATTAGCCTGAATTTTTCTAATGGCTCTTTTCCATTGGTGTGTAAGTAAAGAAAACAAATAACAAAATCGATGTCAAAAATGTGCGGTAGTAAAAACTTAAGATTAGCCTGAATTTTTCTAATGGCTCTTTTCCATTGGTGTGTAAGTAAAGAAAACAAATAACAAAATCGATGTCAAAAATGTGCGGTAGTAAAAACTTAAGATTAGCCTGAATTTTTCTAATGGCTCTTTTCCATTGGTGTGTAAGTAAAGAAAACAAATAACAAAATCGATGTCAAAAATGTGCGGTAGTAAAAACTTAAGATTAGCCTGAATTTTTCTAATGGCTCTTTTCCATTGGTGTGTAAGTAAAGAAAACAAATAACAAAATCGATGTCAAAAAATGTGCGGTAGTAAAAACTTAAGATTAGCCTGAATTTTTCTAATGGCTCTTTTCCATTGGTGTGTAAGTAAAGAAAACAAATAACAAAATCGATGTCAAAAATGTGCGGTAGTAAAAACTTAAGATTAGCCTGAATTTTTCTAATGGCTCTTTTCCATTGGTGTGTAAGTAAAGAAAACAAATAACAAAATCGATGTCAAAAATGTGCGGTAGTAAAAACTTAAGATTAGCCTGAATTTTTCTAATGGCTCTTTTCCATTGGTGTGTAAGTAAAGAAAACAAATAACAAAATCGATGTCAAAAAATGTGCGGTAGTAAAAACTTAAGATTAGCCTGAATTTTTCTAATGGTTCTTTTCCATTGGTGTGTAAGTAAAGAAAACAAATAACAAAATCGATGTCAAAAAATGTGCGGTAGTAAAAACTTAAGATTAGCCTGAATTTTTCTAATCGCTCTTTTCCATTGGTGTGTAAGTAAAGAAAACAAATAACAAAATCGATGTCAAAAATGTGCGGTAGTAAAAACTTAATGTGTGCGGTAGTAAAAACTTAAGATTAGCCTGAATTTTTCTAATAGCTCTTTTCCATTGGTGTGTAAGTAAAGAAAACAAATAACAAAATCGATGTCAAAAAATGTGCGGTAGTAAAAACTTAAGATTAGCCTGAATTTTTCTAATCGCTCTTTTCCATTGGTGTGTAAGTAAAGAAAACAAATAACAAAATCAATGTCAAAAAATGTGCGGTAGTAAAAACTTAATGTGTGCGGTAGTAAAAACTTAAGATTAATTCAATTGTTATGCGAAAAGTGGCCCATGAATATTTTCATTGTTTTTGCATGTTCAAAATTTTAAATGTGCTATTTTGATAATTTTTTTTTGCATAGCACATTTTTAGCGGTCGTCTCTAAACCAGCCTTTAATAATCGCACAACATTGATGTGAACACAATATATTTAGGTATCGTTAAGAATTTCCCCTTCAACTAATATTTATTTGCAAGCAATTTTTTTTCTAATTTTATTTTGTAGCATTATTTTCGATGGTGGTTGTCGGAACGCATCGTTTCGTTAAATAACAAAAACAACATGACATATATAAATTTGAAAGCAAAATGGCCATAGCCTATGGAAACCATCATGCGGATAGTCAAATTGATAGCAGAGCAGTAACAAAAATAAAAAAATAAGTGATGTTTTCGTATAATGTTTTAGTTTTTTTTTCCTTTTATATATTTTATTTTTTTTTTATACATGTAAATTGTAATAATGGTGGAAATTAATAATTTTTTATACTAGTTTTTTTTGTGTGTGTGTGTGATTTTTGTTTTTTTTTTTTTTTTTTTAATTTACTTTATTTAAGTTTTTAATTTAATAGTTACAATATTTTTTTTTTTGTGCCAGTTAATTGTAACTAAAAAACGACGAACAAAAAAACAAAAAAAAAAAACAGTAATCATGGAGATGATACGCAAAACGACGAAATAAATAATAAAACAAAAAAGGTAAGGTTAATTTTTTTCATCTATATTTCATTTTTGTCATTCAGAAAGAGCCTGATCCTTTTTTCACACACACACACAAAAGTTTTGTGTAACAAAAAAAAAAAATGTTATGTGCTTGTGGGTGTGTGTATGTGTGTGTGTGTGTGTGTGTGAGTATTGGTTTTTTTTTTTTCGCTTCGCATTAAGATATTCTAATACAAAATATATACATGAAATTTTCGAAAGGCTACATGACGACCGTATCGTAAATGAGATAATAAAGCAATAAAATTCATTCCCCTTCTCCTGCATCATTGCCACCACCATCACCACCACCACCACCACCACCACCACTTCACTTACAAACTACCACCACCACCACCACCCTGTGAGATTTAATTTTTTCCAAATATTTTAAATTGATTAATAACAATTGCGTATAATTTTTAAAGAATTTATAATAAAAATAAGATTTTGCCTTTTTTCTGTTTTGTTTTTTTTCAATACAACAGACACAACACACACACACACACACACACACACACACACACACACACACACGCAACCATGTACAAACACTGGACGGGGCGCCCATGCTTGGAATTTTTAAATTTGTACTTTTTTTTTCTTTTTTTCTTTTTACGTTTTTTTTTTTTTTTTTGACAATAAAACAAACAATTGAAATTTATACCCTCTTTAAAAAACACAATACAATTGTTTAGGGCAGGTAAATTTTTTTATAGATAAATGCGTTTGAATCGATATTTGGAAAAAAAAATATACTTATACTTATTTGCAATTGAGCTACGATCGCGATCAGTATTATTAGATATTTTACACTGAAAATATATTAGAAAATATATTATTTTACGGTATTTTTTGTGTGGTATTTTTTGGTTTCTGTTTTTTCTATTAGTTTTGTTAACAGATTAGCGCATCTATTCTGTGTGTTTTGAAACATGCGCATAAATTTGACATTTTATTTTTATTTTTTTTTGTGATGTGATTAACATTTTTTTTTTTTTCTTTAGTTATCGTTTGGCATTTAAACTTTACTAAAAAATTAAATAATTTTAAATAAATTTAATAAAAACAATTGAATTATTAATTAATTATTTATAATTTTTAATTTTTTCGGTTTTTTTTTTTTTTCTTTTTTTATAATTTAAAAACTAAAAATATCCGTTTCTACTATTGATTTTTTATCATTTTTTCTTCACCATGTGTGTGTGCGTTGAGTGTGGTGTTAGTTTTTAAAATGAATCTTTTTTTAATTTTTTTATTTTTTTTTTATTTTTTTTATTTTTTTTTTATTTTTTTTATTTTTTTTTTTAAATTGTTAGTATCAAAGTCGTCAAAGTGTTAACGCGCTGTCATGACCTCACACACCATTAAGATAAAACTGTGTGTATTTGACAAAACAATGAAAAAACAATAAGTTTGTACGGAAAAAAAAAGTTAGTAAGAAAAAATAAAATAAAATTATAAATGACAATAAGAAAAACAATTTTTTTGTCGGGGTAATGTGGTGGAAAAATAAAACATTGTATTTTTTTTTTAATGCCGGTAACTCGTGAAATTTTAAAATTTTGTTCACATGACACAAGAAGTAAGTAATTATTTAAATTTTTCGCAAAAAAAAATCTTATTATATTAATTTATATCATTGGACTCAGTGTATTCAAATCGGACCACATCGTGAGATCGAGTGTGTGGCGAATGCTCCTTTAGATTTTTGAGAAAAAAATAAATGTCTATTATTATTACTATTATCCAAAATTTGATGTTCGAAAATACGTCAGCTACGAAAAAATGTTTCATACAATAGGTTTAGCACAACTGATGGTGATGCTTAAATTTGACTTTGTCTCCTTGACCGTCAAGATCATTCGAGGATCAAAAGGTTTTTTTTCCAAATGTCCTATCCCTATTTTCGAAAGCAGATTCGGTAGAGAGTAGGAAATTTTTTTGCGTTTAACCCTAACCTTTTTTTTGTTTGTTTTTCAAGGGAAAATCTTATTTTTGATTACAGACTCCGAAAAAGTGTAGAATTTTAGGTTTGATAGTAACGTTGAATTTGACCAATAGCTTGGTCAATAGCTTGACCGTCATTTGTCATTTGTAGGAAAAAAACCATTTTGTCAAAACTCACAAAAACTCACCGAAATATTTGGCGAAGTAAGACCTAAATGAAAAAAAAATTTTAAATAAAAGTTTTTTTGCTTTTGAAGAAGTGTAGAATTTTAGGTTTGATAGTAATCTTGAATTTGACCACACGGTACTGGTGATGTAGCAAAAAAAAAACTATCGAATACAAAAGAACAGGTATTGCCATAATAAGTAAGTATCCAATACTCATTCTAATAAGTACCTGATACATTCATAGTTCTTGGGTACTCGTTGTTCTTTTGGGTACTCGTAGTTCTTTTGGTACTCGTAGTTCTTGAGTACTCGTAATTCTTTTGGTACTCGTAATTCTTTTGGTACTCGTAGTTCTTTTGGGTACTCATCGTTCTTTTGGTACTCGTAGTTCTTTTGGGTACTCATCGTTCTTTTGGTACTCGTAGGCCGTTTGGGTACTCATCGTTCTTTTGGTACTCTCGTAGTTCTTTTGGCATTTTATTTATTTTGGTTTGGTAGTATTATTTACTTTTTGTGGTTTCTTAATATATTAAATATGATTTAATTTGTCATTTATATTTGAACTTACATTCAAGTTTTTATAATTTTTTTTAAATTTTTCTCTTTTATAATAAATTTATATTTAGGCCGTCATTTCTTTCGGCAGAATTAAATTAAATATAAATAATAATAATAAACCATCAAACAGTCAAATAAATCAATGTAATTTTTTAATGTATTTTTTCTATTTGTGTTTTTGAGTGCTGGTAATATTTTTTCTTTAAGAAATATGTGCGCTGTAAAACTTGAATTAATAAAATAACGAAATAGGAACTAATAAATAATTAATGGGTAAATTATATTATAATTTTTAAAAAAATAATAAACTAAATTTTTGCGTATCAATGTTCAAAGTGCAATGCAATGTTTGAGTCGTCTTTGAAAATGGTGTAAGTTTGTATCTTATTTTATATGAAGATATTTAAGGTTTTGCAATTGAAATTTGATAAACTATAGTTTTGTATTTTTCAAAATTTAATAATTGTTTTAAATTTAATGTAATTATTTTTCAAATGTGATTAACAAAAATTTCCAAAGGACTTACACTATTATTTCAAAATGAGTAAAAATTAAAAATCTTACATTTACAAAATATTTTAACGACGGGATCTCAAACTGAAAACAAACCAATTTCATTTTATATAGAGTTTTTATTTGATACTTCAACAGTAAAAATAATAAAAAATAACAAAATAAAAAGGCTTTATTTCAATAATTTCCATTCAATCAAATTTATTTATACTCTTCCTATTAATATATTTTAACTTTTTTCATTATGATCAAGTTTTTGAAAATAGTCATGATGTATTGTGGAGGGATATATGGTAAGAAATCAATTATATATGTAAATTTTTCGAATGTGATGGGATCTGGAATGATGGTATAAACGTGTTAGTGCTATTTTCCAAAGTTCTGTAGTCTTCGCGTGAGTGCAATAAATTTAGTGATCTAAAATCCCCATTCTCACTAGATGAAGTTTTAAAGAACATTTGTATATGGTTTGATTTTTAAAAACCTTATCCAACATATCTTCAACCAATTTCAACTTCTTGATATTTTTTCGCTTTCTTAGAATTGCATCTTATACAGGTTTTGGGCTATCTCATTCAAAATCTTATTTTGCTATATAAGCCGATAGCGAATGGAAATTTCAGATGTTGTGGGCTTTTCCGTTTTTTATAATTAAACTGTGTATTTTTATAAAACGGGGGTTTATTCATTAATAATATATTTGTACCATTAATTATTTATCTTTTAATCTTATATATGGCTTTGATTCGACATCAATTCTTGTGCAAAGTAACTGGACGAGTTACGTACGTCGCCTGAGTTATTCATATCGATGCTACGGAATATGTGCTAAATGTTATGATATGACCGCAGCTACAATAGAGACTTAGTGCAGGCTGTTGTTGTACTAAGCCTTGCCAAATACATGCGTTTCTTATTTAACACGTTGTAGTAATTTATTTGATTGTTCATTTATATTTTATGTTATTTTAGTTCATATTTTTGTTTTTAAATTTTTATTAATATTGTTCCTAATCAGTATAACAATAATAATCAATATGTGAGCTGTGCAGCAAACAGCAGAATTTGAAAAATTTTCAATTATTTTGAGATTTAATTTAAAAATTTTCTATTTTTTATGTGAGAATTAAATATTTTTTTTTGTTAATTATTTGAATAACTTTAATCGAAAATTTATCATTGTTTAGATAGATAAGTTTTTTTTTAACTATTAAACAAAATTTTGGCTAGGATTTTTAATATATTTTATTTCAATTTGATCAATTTTATAATATGGAAAATAATTCTTTTAGGAAGCGTCGGTCTAGCGCGTATTGCGTAGTGAGATCATGTAAACGATCAAGGTTTTCGGGTCAGCCTATTTAATTATTTTCATTTCCTAATGATTACAGAAGAATAATATGGGCATCGAAGTGCCAAATATCTATGAGCAACGTTTCTAAATATACTCGAATGTGTGACAAAAATTTTGAGAGAAGGTTCTATGGTCAAAAGTACGCATTGAAAACAGCAATTCCGACATTGTTTTTTGCGGAAGAGAAATTATTAGAATCAGAAGTTTGCTCACCAATTACCAATTTATCCACAGCGAGTGATGCATCTACAACGAATGTTAACAATGCTTCATATATTTATAATTTTGTAGATTATCGACCGGATGTTGGTTGTTTAAGCAGTGATTTGTGAAAAGTATGTTCAAACAATAGGATTTGTTGTTCAAAATGAACCTGATAAAATAATATTTTGTCATAATTGTATCAAAAAAGAACAAAATGAATTGTACTACAGACGTTCAGTTTATAATGAAAACATTAAATTAAAAAAGCAATTATTAGCAAGCCAAACAATGGTACGTAATGTGAAACTTAAATTAAAAACGGATCGAAATAAAAAAATTATATTAAAATGAAAAAAAAAACAGAATCAATGCCAAACTAATCAAAATTCACAAAACATTTCGGAACTCGCTAAAGTGTTAGGAAAAATGTTACTTAAGAAAAACCGAACTTGGTTTAAAGAAGAAAAAATTGCTTGCGCAAAGTATTTTTTTGAGTTCCCCGCGTACTTACAACTTACTTCGAGAAAAAATGCAATTAAATTTACCTTCCGTGAGATCTTTACATAACTGGTTCCCAATCAAAACATGTAACACCTGGCATAAATCTGCAGAACATTTCACAATTAACTGATATTTTCAAAGATGAGCATACTTTAAATAAAGAAACACGTATTAGTTACGGATGAAATAGCAATTAGACGTGATTTACAATATAATGTTAATTTAGACGAAATTATTGGTTTTTCGGATGATGGGGTTCACAGAAAAAAAGACTTACCTCAACATGTTTGCTTTTTTCATGGTTCGTGGTTTACACAAAAAATCGAAATATATTATATCATATTTTGCAGACAAAAATATCAATAGTTCGAAAAATTGAAAGAATTATTGTTCAAAAAAATATTGAAATTGTTACTAAAATTGGTTTTTTGCATTCGTACGGTTATATGCGATCAAGGTTCAAATAATAGAAATTTGTTTTCAAGATTAGGTATATCAGCTGATAAACCATACTGCCTGTATGAAGGAAAAAAAGATATATTGCGGGTATGATGGACACCACACTTGATTAAATCTTTTAGAAACCAACTTATAAAACACGATTTCACGTACACGTAACACGGTACAGTATCTTGGAATATAATTACAAAAATGTATTCGTTAGATGTACAAGGACCAAATCGAATGTGCTCTAAGCTCAATTAGAAGCATATTTACCCTAATTCATTTGAAAAAATGAAAGTTACTTTGCCTGTTCAAATTCTCAGTAATACATGCTCTGCAGTTATTAAAACACATATGGAATGTGGGCACCATACTGATTGTAAGGATGTAGCTGTTGGCACAAGCTTATTTTAACAAAAATTAATAATCTCTTCGATTGCTTGAATAGCAATGTTATTATTACTAGCGATAATCCAATTATAAATAAATACTCAAATTGAAATAAAATATATTAAAAATCCTAGCCAAAATTTTGTTTAATAGTTTAAAAAAACTTATCTATCTAAACAATGATAAATTTTCGATTAAAGTTATTCAAATAATTAACAAAAAAAAATATTTAATTCTCACATAAAAAATAGAAAATTTTTAAATTAAATCTCAAAATAATTGAAAATTTTTCAAATTCTGCTGTTTGCTGCACAGCTCACATATTGATTATTATTGTTATACTGATTAGGAACAATATTAATAAAAATTTAAAAACAAAAATATGAACTAAAATAACATAAAATATAAATGAACAATCAAATAAATTACTACAACGTGTTAAATAAGAAACGCATGTATTGGTGAATAAAAATATATTAGCAATATAGAAAATATATGAATGTGCTGACATATGTGTAATATGACGGCAAATAATACATATGTGTAGCATTTATATAATCAAACTAAATATAAACAAGTGGAATAGCAATATTATTCATATTATCAGTCCCTCTCGTTCAGTGCTGGTTTAAAATTTTAATTTTATAAAATTTAAACATGCAATATTTCTTTATATGAGATTGTAGTACTCTGATTTGACCAATAGCTTGACCGTCGTTTGTCATTTGTACGAAAAAAAACCATTTTGTCAAAGGAAAAAACTCACCGAAATATTTGGCGAAGTAAGACCCAAGTGAAAAAAAAAATTTAAATAAAAGTTTTTGCTGAAGACGCACAGGTGCAAGTGATCTGAAATTTAAGTAAAGAGTAAAGTAAAGTTTTATAATCATAAAAATAATGAAAAATTAACCATCAACAATATTGAACATATGAACACCACCGGTTCTATAAATATATAGATAACTTCATAAGCGGTAACCATCCATGAAAAAAAAATTATGGCTCAAATTGAAGGTGAAGAATTTCTTTATCGACTTTATTTTTATTTATAATTATTATCCAATTATTTTTTAAGAATTTTTATTGTTTGTTGTGACATGAAGCAGCTGAACACATGAAGGTTAGCTATTATTTTCGACTTCAAAAATTATTGTAGCACAACCGGGGTTTTTTAACGATATAGATTATATTTTTATAAAATGTTAAAACAATAACGAGAGACAGAATAAAAGTAAGAGCGAGATCCAACAAAATTTACTTTTCCCATTCTTTATTCGCAAAAGAGTTTTTTTATGGTGTCTATAAAAATACCGAAGTTTTGTTCATTTCTTTCGATCACGATAAAAGTGGTTTTTCTGTATTGGACGACGTCTGCACTCAAAAAAACCTAATAATACTAAAAACTGCAAATAAATTTTATTATTTTTATATTAATTTCCGTTTTTTTTTTTTTTTTTTTTTTGTTTTCTATTTTTTTTCCAGTGACTGCACACAAAAAAATACAAAATTAACCAAATAAAAGCCATGAAATAATAACTTCGTTATAAATAAATTTATTATAATCGGATAACTAATTTTGTTAACTAAATGATAACAAAACTACAGTTGCATGAATGACCGCATGTAATTCTAACAAACAAACGCAAACCGACACACACCCACACACACACACACACACACACACACACACACACACCAACACACACAAATATATATATATTAATGATTCATAAAAATAAAAGGATAACAAATAGAAACGAGAAGAAATGTTTAATCCTTTGATATTATTAAAATTTAAGATAAATTTTAGAAAATTTTTCACATGAGCAGAAGTGATTAAAAAAAAAAAAAAAAAACAAACGAGAAAAAGAAAAAAGAATTCAAAATTTAAAAAATTTAAACAAAAATTTAGACAAAAATTTAGACAAAAAAAATTAAAACCAAAATTTAATAATTAAAATTATAATTAAATAATTTCGAAAATAATAAATAATGGTTTCACGTTATGTATCAAATTATCCATTCGGATTGCCAATAAATAATACCGTTCATCAACAACAACAACAACAACAACAACAACAACACCAACAACAACAACATTATCAATACCCACCACTACCAACACCATCTCGTCCACCACCACCACCACCACCTCCACCACCACCTCCACCACCACCACCACAATCGTCTACATCCGTTCATTATAAGCCTCATTATCTTGATCATCATCATCATCATCATCATCCACTTTTATTTAATAACAATAATAATAATAATAACTGTAATAATTCCAATAATGAACATCCTTTTTTCTTTCACCAAATACTAACGCCAATATTGCCGTCACCACAGCAGCAGCACCAACAACAACAACAACAACCAAAATCACTACCACTATCGTTAATCACCGGACGTTCATTAAGACATGCACCACGGCTACCAATAGTTGAATGTACAACAATGTCTGCGGCTAGTAATGGTTGTGGTGGCAGTGCTAACATAGGAGTTTCCGCAATAAATCAACAAAGAAATAATTCCCATCATAATGGTAATAATAATAATAGTAATATTTCACATCATTTAAATCATCAACATCAACATCAGCAGCTGCAACAGCAGCAACAACAGCAGCAACAACAACAGCAACAACAACAGCAACAATCATCCGGTGGAAATGGTAATGGTGCTGGCAGTAATGGTCCTGTACTTATAAGAAATAATAAATCTGTACATACAGAAAATAATTGGACAGCTGCACATCAACAACCACCTTTAATTGTGTCCGCCATTCTCGCATCTCATTTACCAACAACCGGTAGGGTACAACAATCGACGTCACCGCCACAGCCGCAGCCATTGCAGCAACAAGCGCATAACTCAATTCAATATCCTAAATATATTCCAAATCCATCAAATCATTCACGTAAGTTTTAATTTTAATTTTAATTTTTTATATTCTAGAATTTTCTAGTGTTTCCCCCATTTGAATGTATAGCTTAAATTTGTTTCTCATTATTTTTCTGTACTTTTATAGGTAGAGATGGTGGTGCACCAATTATCAACAATTATAAAACGGTTCAACAAAGTGCAGAACTAAATACGTCTCAACCGGTGGAACAAGTACAACAAATTGTAATGGCCGCCAATGGCAATGGTAACTTAAGAGGTTTGTTGCAACAACAACAGCAATCACCACAACGACCATCAAATAATCAAACACCGCCGGATGTCAAAGTGATGGCATCCCATCAATACGTTGAGGTTCGTTCTCAAAATACATCATACAATAATAATCGACGGTCATCATTAAATCAATCGTCACGTAATAATTATAATGGTTATAATGCTAATAATGGTAATGGTTCAAGGGAACACCATCATCATCATCATCATCACCATCATCATCAACAACAACAACAACAACAACAACAACAACAACAACAACAACAACAACAACAACAACAACAACAGCAACAACAACAACAACAACAACAACAACAACAAGCGCAACAACAACAAGCGCAACAACAACAAGCGCAACAACAACATCAGCAACAACAACAACAACAACATCAGCAACAACAACAACAACATCAGCAACAACAACAACAACAGCAACAACATCATCATCAACAACAGATACAACAACAGCTACACCAGCAACAAGTACATCAAATACAATTACAACAACATCATCTGCAACACCTACAGCACCAACAACAATCGCCGCAAAACTTCCATCTTCATCACAACACAACACAATCGACGGTGTTACATCCACAACCGGCGCCGCAATTACAACAATATTTTGTACCCCATGTTATATTCCAACATGGTGGCCCACATACGGCGCCACAAGCTGTCATTGGATACGGCCAAAATACCCAACACAATAACGGTCATCTACAAACAGCTACACAACTATATAAATCGCCGGGTCCAGCACCTCAACATGCAGCCTTCGCTTTTCACACACCATTACATCCTAATTGTAATTATCAACCAATATTCTATTGTCAACCACATCCGGCCGCATTACAAATGATGCCACAACATCAGCATCAGCAGCAACAGCATCAGCAGCAACAGCAACAACAAGTACCTACATCACAATCGGTCCTACACCAACACCAACACCATCAAATACAATCGCAAAGACTTACAATTAGTGCGACTGGCGATGGTGGACGTGGAACGATAATAAATGGTACCGATACTGATGTAAATTGTATAACAAATGGAATCTCTACTGGCACCATCATGAAACAAACATCCATGTCGAATGTAAATATTGGTGGTTTTAATTTACGACAATCGTCACCGGCATCGCTACCCATAACCATGTCAATGCACCTACGTGTACAACAGGAACAACAAAAACTAATATATAATCGACCAAAGTATATGCAAAATCGATCGGTAGTTATTGATCATAATAATTGCTATCCATACAATCAATCATATCATCCCCGTAAACGGGACCATGCGATACCAATTAAGGATCCACAAACCGGTGTATTCATATCAATGGATAGTAATGGTGAACAAACTAAACGATATGCATCATCAACACCATCTCCATTGGCATCATCGCCCAACAGTCCACCGGCAACATCAAATGTTGTATCTGTAAAAAAGAAAGCGTCTGATAGTGTTACACCACAATTTCAAGAACAATCAACTATTGAAATTTCCAAACCAATAGTTCCGATTGAAATTCCATGTGAAATGAATATTCAAATTGAAAATACAAATCCAAATAATAACAATTTAAATAGTGATAATAAAGATTATTTAATACGCGACAATGAAATCCAATCAAATTATTCTATTCAAGAGCCAATAGAATTAATTGATAATTTAAATAGTACACATTCTAATGATTGCAGTGGTTCACAGTCGGCACCGATTACCGACGAACAACTGTCAATCGATATTATACCAAATGAAATAATAATTAATTGTGATAATAAAAATTTAGAAATTAATAACAATGAAATTGATGTTAATTATAATAATTATGAAAATGATAATAGCTGTGTCGTCGTCGGCTACGACAATGCTAACGCTAACTTATTGGAAGACAAAACAGTTACTGTCCCAACTGAAATGATAATGCATGACATTAATAATGATAATAATAATAATAATTATAATATTATTAATGAAAACGACAAAAATATTGACAATGACAATGATATTGATCTTAATAATGAAAATAATAGCAATATTTTTAATGATGTCAATCATAATAATGACATTAATAATGATAATGATAATGATAATGATAATGATAATAATAATAATAATAATAATAATAATAATAATAATAATAATGACAATGAACTTAATAATGAAAATAGTTATAATAATGATATTATTAATAAATTGAGTGATGATATGGATAATAATAATAATAATGATAACATTAAGAATGTTGATAACTTTGATGTTGTTGCGGAAATAGATTTTGTGAGACAAGCGACGGCATCAACACAAACAGTGATCAAGGCAAAACGTCCGAATAGAACTATAAATTTAGAAATATTATTAAATACCGAAATAATAACGGTAGCATCAAGTGCACTGACAACAATAATAACAACGACGGCAAATACAATGTACACCACCGAAATGTCATCGACTACAAATTCATCGATAATTTCGTCACCATCATTTTCACCAACATCAAGTTTATTGAATGCGGCCGCTAAAATTTTGGCAACAACAGCCATATCCAAAAATTGTAGTAATACGGGCAGCAGTGATTGTTCGGCGATACAGAAGACAAACATTGATGATGGCGGTGAGTACACAATAACCATTTTAATTATTTGTACATTTATTAACACTTTTTATTTCGTGTCGTCACGATTCGATGGAAAATATCCTTAAGATATTTTGCATTTGGAGCCTATTGAAAAAATCAGCACTTGCGACGTCTCTTGCCAAAAAAAAAATTCTCTGGTTTTTCCATCACATACTCACGGTTTGAAACCGTTGAGTTGATTCACGGTCAAAGTTTCGGCTAGTTTCTCCTGGCGCGTTTGACATAAATTTGTATGCCAAGAAAACCTCCAACGCAGTGTTTTCAAACCCAGTCAGGTCTTCCACTTGGCTCTCATTCTATACCCCTTCTTGATTACCATCATCATCAACAGTTTTTTCGGCACACGTACATCCACCACCAACCGTGTCCAAGCCGAAGATTGATTTTTGATTGTTTTGACAATTGATTGGTTGACCTTACTTACTTGTCTAATTCACATGCCTCTTATCCTGTCTAGCCTTCAAAATAGGTTTCACTTTCGACTTTGATTACTTCTTTGGCGTCTATTGTTAACAAAAAAAAAATTTATTTTAACGGAATCAATAATAAAACCTTGTCCGGTTGGATTGTTACGCTTTTTGGTTGCTTTGGACGGCTTTCATTGTGACAGTGAGAAATGGTGATGGATCCATGTTTCATCCATTGTGATGTGCACAGCCAAGCGAAAAATTCTAACTTAATTCACTTAACAGTCATTTTGAATCTCATCAATTCAGCGTTGTTGGATTTGTTGTTCTGGTGTGTGTGTGTGTGTGTGTGTGTGTGCAAAAAACGGCATCCATTTAGAAAACAATTTTTTCATACCTAAAAATGTTGGTGTGTATAAAACTACGAAAATACGATGATAAAATGTACCGTTGCGTCATTATTCTACAATTTTTTTTATACTTTTACACCAATTGGAATCGATGAATTCATTTTATATTAGAAACCGACACCGCCGCATTTAACCTCTTCTTTTATACAGTTGGTCTTCTAAGTTATCGTACAGATCATTATTATTATTATCACTCAGTTAATTAAAAAATTAGCGTCAGAAAAACTTCTTCTCATTGTTCATAAGACACAAATATTTTTTTCCAGAAATAATTATTAAAAGTAAACAAAAACAAACACGTATCCACTAATTCCTTACTCTCTATCTTTTTCTCTGTTCCTCGGTACACACACACACACACACACATAAAATTGGAAAAAAAATTGTTTTTAGCGAAATTTTATCTTATCTCGTTTGTTTTTTTTTTGTAATATGAAAAAAATAAAATAAAAATTAATTAATTTCTTGTTTTCAATTTTTATTTTATTTTATTTTATGTTGTTGTTGTTGCGTCTTTTTTTTTTTTTTCCTTTACTGTTAATCTCTGATTGGCAAATTTTTATTTACAACGCGACCTTGTCAAGGTTGTTTTTTATATATATACAATTATTTTCGTTGTTTTGTTGTTAACTTATCTGGTGTTGCGTTGCTGTGGCAGAATTAAAAAATATATTGTTTTTATTTCGTTTTGTTCAGTGTTTCGAGAAAAATAAGTGAATGTTAATGTGTATTTTATGGAAATGAGGTGTGTGTGTGTGTGTGTGTGTGTATGTGGATCAGTTCGACCTGTTCTTTATCACTGAATATTTATTTTATATTTGCAATTTATGTCAAAATGTTATTTTTATTTCGGGGGCAGTGAAACCTCGATGAGTGGCAACTTGTGATGGCGATCGGAAAGTGTTACTATATAGATAATAAATTATAAGCAAATGGTTTCGCCAAACGATTCGATATTTGATACGAGGAAATAAATTAAATCATTTTTTATTTATCAGAAATTTAGAATAAATATTTCTCATCCAATTATGACGAAATTTGCCATTCTCAATGTAGAGAATGGGATTGATTATAGGAATGGTGTTCATAAAAGAATGTCTAGAGAAAACGGATAATCAAGCCATTGTTTTAGGACTTCCATCAAATAATTATTCCCTTTTCGTTCACACCTACACACACACACACACACACTCACACACATTAAATTTCATCAAAATCGGCAAAGTGTGATGATGATTTTTCAAAATTTCCTTTCGAACTGTATTCACATGATCCCATTTTAAATGTAACACAATAAATTCGATAATATTCGGATTAAAAAAATCTACCTGAAAAATGCCTTAAAATTACTACTACCCTGTTTATCGGTTTTTTACAATTTCTTTTAATCTCAATTTATGCACTATAAATTATTAAAATTTAAAATTAAAATCGGTAGTCAAATTATACTGTAATTTTTCTGAAAGTTATCCACTAAAATCTGGGGCCTATATCCGATAACAATTTTGTGTCTGGAATAAAACTTAATATATTTTTCAAATTTGGTGGAAAATCGAATGAGAAATTGTTTGGTTATAATTTGTATTTTATTGTTTATATATTTATGCAGACAGATATCGGAGATTTGACTGTAATTATATTTAGTACAGCGACTCTCAAAAGTAGGTTAATACATAGACATTTTTTTTTTCTTATACACATAATTCAAAACATTGTTCTAATTGGAAAGTTTCGGTGGGCAATCGCAATAGGTGCTACTATAAAAAATCTATGAAATTGATATTCTGGACGACAGTTATTTATTTTATGGATTCGATTCTAGAAATTTTCGATCTTTATCAAATGGAATTTTTATCCAATTTAATATGCTCATAACGGGGGACTGTATGTATGTATGAAAAGTTGGTACTATAAATTTTTCTTAATAACCATTTGGCTATAACAGACAGTGATCGTTTTACATTCTGTCACGCCACCGTCTCTGAATTTCGCATCACAAAAAAAATATTACTTGCGTTTTTAAATGAACACAGCCAACATCCACGTGGGCAACAATTATTTATTGCATAAAATCGATTCCAGGAAATTGTTTTAAATAAAACATCCTGTGTACAAATATTGTTATTATTAATCACATTATTTTTTTATGGTTGTTGTTGTTAACCCACTTCCCAGAGCTTTTCACTTTTATTTATTGAATTCTTTTATTTTTACATACACACACACACACACACACATACGCTTATTTGAAGAAGACACGACTACAAAATATTCAAATTTAAATTCATTAATATCAAGTCATAATTATAATAATAATAATAATAGACGTAGACGACATGAACTACAAGAATGTATACGTTTACTTAATTTTTTCTTATTTGCTAACTTACACACACACACACACACACACACACACACACACACGCGCATATATATAATAAAAAATTTATTCACCGATCCACTATACATACACCGGTGACCAAAATAATATTAATATAAAAAATTATTACTATACAATTTGATTGGAATCTCACCAAAAATTATGTATTAGAAATTCGGTATTATGGTATTTTATTTATGGTCATCATCGATGATTTCATTGTGTAGGCAAAGGTGTATCACACCAGGCAAACAAGATTCTACACTAAAAATTAAAATCGAATTCCCTAAAAGCATAAACGACTCACTTAAACATCTAATCTTTTGCGTATACACACGTCCGATCAAATAGTTGCTGCTGTTAAAACAGAAACGCTCCCATTAGTTTCGTAAATGTTGTTCACTATCTTTTTTTACCAGAAAAGGTTTGCTAATCTTTGATATTTCTGCCATTTACGCAAATAGATCTGCTGTATTTTATTTTTTTCATTTATTTTGGAAAAAAGATTTTACTAATTTAGAAAAACTATTTGCGGCAACGCAAAGATTTACTAAATCCACTAGCAAAAGTTTTCGGATTATGTAAGCAAAATTTTTTATGCAATTCAAATATATATAGTTTCGGTTATATGAGTAAAAATTTTACTTCTCTTACTACAACGCAGAAAATGAATCTACACAGTTACACAGAAGATTTCGAAAAAACAATTGATATAAAATACAATTAATTTTGTCGATCGATCATAATTTATTGAATAAGAATAAGAAGAATAACGAAGAGCGTTACACGCTGTGCGCATATGTCGTCGGCATCAATTCATGAACGGAAGACTATTTCATGAGGAAATATCTTTTAGACAAGATATTTATCTTTCGCGCCCATACAAATCAATTCTTCTGTTACATGTTATTTGGTTCATTGTTTAAAAGTTCCTTTGTACACTTAGAAAACAGATATCTTTTCATATTGTATTAAATATTATGTTGACTGTTTTTTTTTATCATTGTCCAGCGCCTATACAAATCCAAGTAAAGAGGACCGCCGGCGACTCGTTAAAATTGGATGTAATAATTTTGTAAGAATTTGATTATAACGCACGAGTTTTATGTTTAGCATTCATCGTACTAATTACGTTATTGTATAAGAAATACACGCACAATAACAATACGTTGAATGTTATGCGATGCACGTGAACTTTTACTATTATGTAATTTATGGTATTTCAAAAAGTTTTTAAAATTTTATAAACAATATTTTATTACGGTCCTTGCCTCGAGCGCCCGTACTCGTTCGAAACTTTTAAATCGAAATTTGATAAAATTATAAGCGTTTGAAAGTGATCCCATTTCATATTTTTATTAAATATAAGGTTTGCTTTTATTTTTTTTATCTATTCATTGTGTAAGATTCGTCAGCGGCTGAAGACTTTTCATTCCTCCATACAAATTTAATTAACAAGCACCTACCGTGGATCTTATATTTTATTATTCAGCAACATTTTTAGTAAACATTCAATAAAATTTATTACGATCTTTTTTCTCAGTAAATCTTTTGATCCATTGTTCAGTTTTATGTTTACCGTCGAAAGAATGCTATTGTAAGAAATTCAGCGTAACAATCGATCGAAAATAAACACAGAGGATGGTACGAATTTTTTTAACGATCTTCACTATATATCTTCACTATGCAAAATAAGAATTGTTTAGAAAAGGACGGATGTGCTATTGTTATAAAAATTGTATATATTTGTATTTGCCAGTGGTGTGTGTGTGTGTGTGTGTGTGTGTGTGTGTGTGTGTTATTAAAAATTTAAATAAGTTTGAATTATGTTTTGCGAAATGCATTGACAAAGCATCGGTAAACACCAATCGATCGCTATTATTTGAGGCCACCACTGCACATGTTATATAATTGATTTAAATAAAACCACAAAAAATTAATAAATAAATAGTTATCGGTGCGCTTGCGTTGCCCATTTATTTTTCGTTCGCCGATCGTTTTTTTTTTCTTTCTTCTCGACCATCACACAATTATTATTTTAACACACCCAATACAACAAAACAGCGTAAATAAATACGCGATTTCTCTTGCGTCCGCGCCACCGCAACAACCGCACAATTTTGTCTTTCCATCTAATTTGTTTTTTGTCTGTTATTTTTATACCGCATACGTGCAGTTAATGTTCGGGTTGTGAACAGCTCTAATGGTGGTACGACGACACGGTGATAATATTAATAAAATTCAAAAATTTACATGTAAAAAATAATATTTTCGATTTGAAAAAGAAAAAAAAAAATAAAAAAAAAAAGTTGTTTTTTTTGTTTTTTTTTTATTTTGATTCCGCGATCTTTTTTCTCGAAATACAGAAGAAAAAAAAAGTGGTCTCTCTTTTTCTGTTTGTGTCATTTGAATCCATAAAACCAAAATAAAAGTTCTTGTGCGGTTTTTTGTTGTCGCGTTTTTTTTTTTTTTTTTTTTTCATTTTTTCTTGTGAATTTTGTTTTCCAATTGTTTTTTTGAGGCCGTCGCGCATTAATTTTAATTAACGGTAATCGGAAAAACAATAAAATAAAGAAAAAACCGATTTGTAAATCGCGTGAGGAGACAAAAAAGGAATTTTTTTTTTTTTCTCGGTAGGTGGTGTTTTCTTTTGAGAGGGGGAGGGGGGGGACGGTCGCACAGTAAGTTTATTTGTTTTTTCTATTTTTTCATTTCGCTATAATACAATTTTTTTTTTTTTTAATTTTTATTTAAAACGAAAAATAATTGTTCTTATCTTTATTTCATTTCTTAAAATAACTTTTTTATTGTGACATTTTTTATTAATTGATTAATTAATTCAAAAAAAAAAAAAAAAACCAAAAACAACAACAACAAAAATGTGCATTCAATTTCTGCAAAAGAAAAAAATAAATAAAATAATGTTTTTTGTTGTTGTTTTTTCATGGCCACATTCACTTTTTTTTTCTTTTTTTTTTTTTCTTTCACAAAAAATAACAATTATTAGATTTTGCGTACGTATTTAAAAATATAAAATAAATAAAAATTATCGCTTCGTGTGTGTGTGTGTGTGTGTGTGTATGTTAAAATTTTAATTTTTCATCATGCGCCAGCCTATGACTAATTACTTATCTATTTTTGCCTATATATTTTGTTTTTTTATTTCTTAAGTCGTTTGAGATCTGTGTTGTTGTTGAAAAAATAAGAAAATCTACTAAAATAATAATAATAATAATAATAATAATAATAACACAAATTAACATACTCCATTTCATTTACACACATTGAAATGAAAATGTGATCGGTTGGCGAATAGAAAATAAAAAGATCATTTTGTACACTCAAACACATAACACACACACACACACACGCACACACACCGAAATTGTGTTGTTTTGTTGTTTTTCTTCTTAACCTTTTACAATTTCATTTTCAATTTTCCATTTTTTTTTCTCTTCCACGAAAATGGTTGTGGTGTGCGACGACAAACAACGAACGATGAGCGATTTGATTATGCGCTACAATGTGTGTGTGTGTGTGTTTGTTTGTTATAACTAAAAATAAATTGCTTGTGAGTTTATTATATTTTAATTATTTTTATTATTATTATGTGAGTGCGCCACAAATTTTTGGTTTTTGTATAAATTTATATGCGAATACAGGCAGCAATGCTGCGGAGCGTTGTGGGAGGAAGGATATTATTTGTTACAAAATATTTTATAATTTTTAAATTATGGTAAAATGTCTGAAATGATATGAAAATGTAAGTGAATACTGATGATTTACCATTACTCTACTTTTATCTGTCTGTCTGTCGTTTCGTTTTCTTTACTCGGTGACACAAAAAACCGGCAACAAAATAAATTCAACTTGAGTGAAATTAGATTAAATTATGATTTTAAAAATCATATAAGATTTAAATTTCGGCCACTTTTTTTTTTGACGTTTTGTTATGGAAAATTATAAATTATATAACAATAAAAAAATTCGAACACAAGAAATTTGTAGACCGAGAGAGTAATGAAAAATTAATCTTCTGACCCGCCCCCTACCGTGACCATCCCGCGACTCCAAATTGTTTATTGAATTGAATTGAATTATGCATGTAACCGAAAATATGGAAATTGCGTTCGATAAACTATCACACCCCGGCCGCCCGCAATTGAAAAAGATGATGGTAAAAGATGGGTTTGTCGGTATCTGTAAATTTTTTTATAAGTGATTTTAATTTCATAAATGGATTCACCAGTAAATTCATTGCGCGATTATAGTTGACCAAAAAAATTCACCAAATAATTTCCAATTTTTTCTATACCATTCGATCGATTCGACCATCAAATGGCGATCGATACACAACAATGTGTTTTGCTAAATGCAAAAAATAATATAAAAAGTCATGAGGAAACGTTCGGACACAATTAAAAACTACACAATTTATTCGACAAATACAGGCGATCGTAGATGAAAATCCTTAAAAAGTCAATGAGTACTTTTGGGCAAACCAGAGAGATAGAGAGATATAGATGTTAAAGAACTTCTGAAGGCGTCGACAAGAGCTGCGCTACAGAAGTCCTACGCTGTGTCGTCGGCATCAATTCATGAACGGAAGACTATTTCAGGAGAAAATATCTTTTAGACAAGATATTTATCATTCGCGCCCATACAAATCAATTCTTCTGTTACCTGTTATTTGGTTCATTGTTTAAGAGTTCCTTTGTACACTTAGAAAACAGATACCTTTTCATATTGTATTAAATATTATGTTGACTGTTTTTTTTTATCATTGTCCAGCGCCTATAAAAATCCGCCCGCGGCTCGTTAAAATTGGATGTAATAATTTTGTAAGAATTTGATTATAACGCACGAGTTTTATGATTAGCATTCATCGTACTAATTACGTTATTGTATAAGAAATACACGCACAATAACAATACTTTGAATGTTATGCGATGCACGTGAACTTTTACTATTATGTAATTTATGGTATTTCAAAAAGTTTTTAAAATTTTATAAACAATATTTTATTACGGTCCTTGCCTCTTGCGCCCGTACTCGTTCGGAACTTTTAAATCGAAATTTGATAAAATTATAAGCGTTTGAAAGTGATTTTTTATCTATTCATTGTGTAAGATTCGTCAGCGGCTGAAGACTTTTCATTCCTCCATACAAATTTAATTAACAAGCACCTTCCGTGGATCTTATATTTTATTATTCAGCAACATTTTTAGTAAACATTCAATAAAATTTATTACGATCTTTTTTCTGAGTAAATCTTTTGGTCCATTGTTCAGTTTTATATTTACCGTCGAAAGAATGCTATTGTAAGAAATTCAGCGTAACAATCGATCGAAAATAAACACAGAGGATGGTACGAATTTTTTTAACGATCTTCACTGTATATCTTCACTATGCAAAATTAGAATTGTTTAGAAAAGGACGGATGTGCTATTGTTATAAAAATTTTATATATTTGTATTTGCCAGTGGTGTGTGTGTGTGTGTGTGTGTTATTAAAAATTTAATATAGAAAATTTTAAAATTCTATACAAATACTATTTTTTTTTTGTCTCCTCAAAAATTTGATCTTTTAGTTTTTATTGACTTATGTCAACACAAAATGAATGCAAATGAAAAATATGCGCACACACACACACACACACACACACACACCTACCTACCTATGAAACGATAATAAATAAATTTAAATGACATCACACACAACGATCGGTAGCAGACTGATTTTTGTTTCTATCACTCAAATTTTTAATATTACAAATTTTATTTTATATTTTGAGAAATTTGTATGTTTTAAAATTGAAATCTTAGTTATTTAATATTGTATTTTTAAAATTGAAATTGATATAGTGATGACAGCCGGATGTGTTACCCATGCGAATGTTTTATAATCATATACTTATATACACCTTTCTGGCAATTTGTTGGTGATACCACGCCAATAGAATTTTTCGTTTCGTCGAAGCAAACCAATCCGACACTCAATTTCTGCGTAGGAATCGAAGTGATGCTCAAAGCCAATGCGTGTCGCATCGATGAAAAGAATTGGTAGTCGAAAGGAGCCATATCTGATGAATAGGGTGGCGGGTGGAGTAGCAATTTCCAGCCAAATGCTTTGAATGTATCCTGAATCGGCTTTGATTTATTGTGTGCAGATGCATTATCACGGAGCAAAATTACCTTACCGTGTCTTCTGGCCCATTCTGGTCGTTTTTCGATCAATGTATCTTTCAAATTGATCATGTGTTGTTGGGAGCGATCAACATTAACAGTTTCACCAGGTTTTTGGGAGCTCGTCGTACACCACACCTTTTTCTGGTCCCATCGCAAACACACATCGTCTTTGTCTTCTTGCCGAAACGATTTGGTTTTGCCGCCGATGTTGTTGATTGTGCTGGATTAACCCAAGATTTTTTACCTTTAGGATATCAATATTGCTTGAAATTCGACGCGTTCAAACTTTTTTGCTGGCCCTCCTCCACGTTCATTATTTCTCACATCATCAAATCATTATCGCTGAGCCGTTGAATCCATCTTTTGTAAAAAAAATTAACGCTCATTCACAACAAAAGTTTCCTATCGAGACATTTGTATCTTAACGTTCACGTCATACTGATATCATATGCTTTAGTTGACGAGACTATTTTTAAGTGTATCGCCGATGTCTCTATAAATAAAATTCCTTAAATTCCTCCGATTCATTATTATTTTTTGGGTCTTACTGTAGTCGGTCGCCATGTTCAGCAGCAGCTCCATCCAGCACCTTCCCTCCAATGGTGTACCGTAATTGGTCGATCCTCTGCCAATCTATTTTGTTATTTGTTTTCTGCTTTCAAATCCTGTATTTGTGCTATGTTACGTGCGTATCAACAACAGTCCATTCTTTGGCAACAAATTTGAAGTAGAAGTGGAGCCATTTTTTATGTGTTTTTTTTTTTTTGTTTTAAACAACAGAATGCGTTCCTGAGTTTTTATATTTTTGAGCAGAACTCGCCTGGCTTTTTTTCAAAAAAAAAATCTAACGAGATTTGAAATCAATGCCAGCGCAGACCGCAAACTTTTATCAAAAATGGATTGGCAAAGTTGGGTCCCCCCCCCCCCCCCATATGGTGGCCGCCACGTTCTCCACACTTAAATTCATTGGATTTCTATTTATGGGTTTACCTTAAAGAAAAAGTCTATGCCACTGAGATTGAATTTACGCTAAGTGTTGAGTCAACCTATTGAAGACTGTATCCAAGAACTTTGCCACACAAGCAACAGCAAACACATAGAGTGATTCTGTCTCTTGGAAAAGTGTTGTTGTCTATGTCTATTCGCGAGCTGAAGGAGAACATTGTCAGCCACTACTTTAAGCTTTGTGTTTGAGTAAAACTGTGGTGATATGTGTACGTGTTCGTTTGTGGGTTAATGTGTGTGGTAGTTTGTGAGTGTGTGTGAAGATATGTTTGGGTGTATAGTATTGTGTGGAACTAGTTATCTGTCACGTCCTCATTGTTGGTACTGGGTAAAGCAAAGAACAATTAAAATTTATCCATAGCGAAAATCAATTTTAGGCCTACATCGTTCTAGTTATTTATAAATATCTCTGGAACAGGGGTTGAGACCCATCTCAATGTTATAGCTCAATCGATTGCTTATGAATGTGGTAAGTTTTTAAATATATATCGAAAAAAATGTGTCCATCGTAATTTTTCGACTTATGCTTGAACAAACTTTCAATAGGAAAAATGGCGTTAAACTATTTGTCAACATTTCTGTAAATATCTGGATAACCACATGCCCGAATTGTCTTATCTTAACATCAAATTAAAGAGCTCGGTGTGCGAATGCTAATAGTGTATCAAAAATTGTAAATCGCCACAAAATGACCCAGAGAACTTAGTGTTTTCGTATTGCCGTCGAAATTTGGGACACCCTGTATATGTGGTATATCCAAAGATTATCTAGTCATTTGCCGCTTATGTTGCCAATTTTTAGTTAATTTTCCATTGAAAGAAAACGTTTAAGGTGGTTTGTCGTTGGCGGTGGTGGTGGTGGTTTTGTGGATGTTGCACTAAATCTGATTTGTACGCTTAAATCTAATTGCACTAAATCTCATTTGTATGACTTAAATAAACACACACTTTCATTTTTATAAGATAATAAAAGTATGATTATGTAATAATAAATAAAGGTGGATGAATTAAATTTCGTGTGGGTGTGTGTGTGTGTGTGTGTGTTTGTTTGTTTGTGTGTTACTGTATTAGTTTTATTTATTTTCCATTTTATGACTATAACTTTTTATTTTAAATCAAACAAAAATCCACGTAAATAATTAGAATATTTTATCGTGTCACGTATATTGTGTTTCTATTTTTAAGTGTTGCATGCCAATTATTTACAAATACACACACACACACACCCACGAAATTTACCTCCTGCATCTTATTTTATTATTGGTGTTGGTGTGAATGTCAAACGCAAATAACAAAAAAAATTAACATTAATAATATTAACATTTTTAATGCTACAAAAATAACAACAAAAACGACAAAATTTGAATAAATAAACATTAAATAAATAAAATTAATGCGCGTGCGGCGCACGGTATAGTGGCGAACAAATTTTTAAATCTCATAGCGAATATTTTGTTTTCATTGTTTGGTTATTTAAGTTGAAATGGAAAATTTATATTTTAATCAATCGATTGCTACTTTCTTTTTAACAATTTTTCTCGTAATTTTATGATGAATTCCGTTCGATTTTGTAGTTTCATTGGGCCGTCTAATGATCATCAAACGGATCAAATGTTATGCAATGCCATTGTTTTTTTAAGCAGACACCTTTGCATTTGATCAAGTGATATCGACAATCTGGTGGAAGATTGCGATAGAATTTCGTTAACTTAAGAGTAACATTTAATGTCTTTTGTCATTCATTCGTTTATAATGTCTTTGAGCGTAACATTTTTAATTCAACATTGCTTGCAATTCTTACTTACTTACTTACTCCATGGCATTATAACCCAGGTACCGGTTTAGCCTGCCGCCAACACGCTTCTTCAACACGCTGACCTATCCGCCGCAGTCAATTTCTTCTTTATCTTTATGCAATCTAGCAATCTCGCCTTAAGTCTTCCGGCTATCCTTCTACCTTCTGGATTACCATTCAACAGCGGCACACGATCCTCCTCAATGAGACACATAATACTTATCCAATCTCAATCTATTGATTTTGATTGTTTTGCCAATTGATTGATTTGACCGTACAACTTGTCTAATTTTAAATTGTATCTTAACTGCGCCAACCATTCTGTTCTTTGACGTGGCCACATATGCCACGGAGTACCTTTCGTTCATAAATCCGAAGTAATTGTTTCTGGTTCTGTGGCCCCGGCACCAAGCCTTCGGTCCATACGTTAACATTGGACTTATTATAGTTGCACTTAAGTTCTCGTTGTAATGTTTTCGATTGGAATTGTTTTTTTTTTTTAGCCCGAATCATAACATATGTTCCCAGTTGCTACTCTGCACGGCGAATTTCCACTTCAATAAAATTTTCTACATTTATCAAGGATCGCCCTCAAGTATACGCAAAACTATTGACTTTGTGTTCTCTCCAATATTAACAATATTAACAGTTCCATTTTAAGCCTACGGATTGTGTGTTTTTAATGGAAGAAATTCGGGCTCGTAGCACTGTCCTAACTAGATAATGATCAGAGCCAATATATTTGACCACGACAAGTTCGAGAAACTCCATTATATTTGAACCGTGACGTTCATCAATTAGTGTATGATCAATTTGATTCTTTGTTCTACCATTTTGCTTGCAATTCATCATCCACTAAAATTGTTTTTCGTTGATCTGAGTTGAATTCTTTGTTCTTGGCACCAATCAAAACAATCATTCGGGAACGAAAACTAAAATAAAAACCATTAAATTATTGTAAACAAAGACAAAATCATTAGATGATGATGATTTGTTTTGAAATAGTTCTTATTATAATCATCGATAAGAGAATATGAAATGTGGAGGCGGATGACTGCATGGAATCCCGTCTGTAAAATCAATTCATTTATAATTTATTAATCATAAATTTTTTTCCAAACAACAGCCGAACGACAACAGTCATCAACAACATCAACATTAATAACACCAATAAAATCGTTTGACGATCAAGTGTTAAATGTTTCATATGATTATAATTATATAGATAATTGTACAGATCCAGAACAATTGACGGCCACAATTCCAGAATTACAAATAGTTGAAACGTCAACGGTAGCATTTGAAACAGTCACAGCCGACACACCATCAATTGCCACCTTAGAAACATTACCAGAATTAGACATAAATTCCGAAGTTATAACCGCCGTCGAATCGGACGCAATAGGACGAAATAATAGCCGAGCTATTAATGAAATTAATGAAATAACAGATATTGTTAACGAATCAATCGATGACAAAAACACAACCATAATTTTGGTAGATAAAGAAGAAAAATTAATGTCAATCGAAAATTCGGTCGATTCAAATTTAACCATAAATGATCGAATAAATGTTGACCAAATAAATAATAATTTAAATGATCAACAGAGTATAAATGGTATTGAATCGGACACGGTGCCACCACCATCACCACCATCACCACCATCACCTTCACCACCATCACCACCACCACCACCACCACCACCACCACCCGCACCAATAGCATTAACAACGACCACCACAACAGAAGTGGACACTGTCATCGCACCAGAAATGCCCGCAATTAAACAACAAAATCACCAAACTTCAAATTCTTCTTTAGCTGCCGCTGAACTAGTCGAAGGCGTACACGCAATAATGGATGAAATACCATCACTTGTTGAACATACTAATCAAAATGATAGCAATAATAGGTATAATAATAATAATAATAATAATAATATTTTAAAAGAAAGTGATAATTGCATGATCATCAATGATGAAAATAATTTAAATAATATTGAAAGTTTGCCAACAATTGATAAATTTGATGAAACTTCAATCCCCAGTGAATTGATAGATGAACAATTACTAAGTGATAAAATTAATAATATGAATAGCAATACTAATTTTAATAATAATTTAGTGACACAAATTGACTTAAACATTATTGATAATAATAATAATAATAATGATAATAATAATAGAGATAATAACGATGACGTAATGAAAGAAAATTTAAAAAAATTTAATTTAATCAGTGACCAATTGAAAATTGAAAATGTAAAATCATCAACAGCAACAACTGCAACAACCACAACAACAACCACAACAGCAACAACAACAACCACAACAACAGCAACCACAACAACAACATTACTATTAAGTTATGAGGATGGACAATGGAGTCCGTTAAACATTGATGGTAAAAAAGTGTATAAACGTGATCAATTAATTACGTTACGTAGTGCAAGCGCTGCTCAAATTCAACCAAATTGTTTAGAAAATTTTTTGCAATTATCAAGAAGCGGTGGTGGTGGTGGTGGTGGTGGTAGCATTAGTATGATTAATAATACCATGAACAATAGACAACAATATCGAAATAATCATTCAAATTATGCAAAACGATCATCAGCCAATAATATGTTATCGTCCATTGGTGGCGTCATTAATGCAGGTCGTATTGGTGCTAATAATAATAACAATATGAATGGCAATAATCATAATAATAATAATAATAATGGCAATTCATCAAATGGTTCCGGTATGATTCATGTGTCGTTGTCATTACGTGAAGATGTAAAATTAAATCATTCGGACAACGCCTGGAAGCCGTCCATAATGTTAAAACGTAAATCGGAACAACATTATGATGATGGGAACAACTGTGGTGGTGATGGCAATGGCAATGGCCATAATGGTTCGTCTAATCAATCGGAAACCGATGATACGAATAGACTTTATAAAGCCGTACGTGGTATTTTAAATAAATTAACACCGGAAAATTTTGACGTTCTATTGGAACAAATTAAAAATTTAAATATTAATAATTTACAAAAATTAAATGGTGTCATAAAATTGGTGTTCGAAAAGGCAATAGATGAACCAAATTTTTCGTTGGAATATGCAAAATTATGTAAAAAATTATCAATCAAATGTTTGCCCGTGGAAAACGATGAGGAAAAAGCATTGTTTAAAAAAACATTAATAAATAAGTGTCAAACCGAATTTCGTTTGCATGTCGAAGGTAATGTAATTGAAGTAAATCTAAAACCATTCCAAGAGAAAATAAATGAATGTACTGATGCCGAACAGTGTCAAGAATTGAAACATAATCTTGACTATGAAGAACGTAAATTGAGACGACGTTCGGTCGGCACCGTTCACTTCATCGGCGATTTGTATAATATGGATATGTTGACCACAACCATTATGTACAAATGTATTACCGATTTATTAGAAGGTTATAATCAACAAAAAATTGAATGTCTATGTAAATTGTTGACAACGGTGGGCCACAAATTGGAGATGAGCAAAACGTTAAAAGATGTACGCATCAACGACAATTTACCGAAAATATTTAACGATTATTTTAAACAAATGCAATCGATTGTCGACAACAAAATCAATGTGAACATCGACAATCGGGTACGTTTTATGTTAAAAGATGTTATCGATTTACGTAAAAATAAATGGAAACCACGACATGCGAATACAAATCCAAAAACAATGATACAAATTAAGAAAGAAGCCGAAGCCGAACAGGCTCACATAACACTGATGAACATGAATGTTTCATCAATTGGTGGTGGTGGTGGTGGTGGTGGTGGTGGTGGTGGCAGTGGTTCATCGGTTAGTGATCGTCGTAAAGATGATTTCCGTAATAATAATTCACAAACCTATAATCGCTCAAATAATAATAATAATAATAATAACTATAATAATAATTATAACAATAATAATAATAATAGTAATAGTGGCGGTGCTGGTTACCTCAACAAACATCGAGGATCCGGCGGCGGTAACAACAATATAAATAACAACAACAACAATAATTCAAATAATAACAGCAACAGCAACAACAACAACAACAACAACAACAACAACAACAACAGCAACAGTCAAATGGAAGACGGTTGGTCAATAAAAGGTCCGAAGAGTCGTACCATCGACACCTCCAAATTCAAAACAAAGGTAAATTAATTTGTGTTTATTTTAGGAATAAGATTTATTTGTTCAAAAAAAAAATAACGCTGTTGATTGACATTCATTTCAGCTTTACGATTATTTCAGTGATTGACAACAATTAACACAGTTCATATTTTTTTTTCATCAATCGCAGACGTTGACAGAATCATAAATTTCATTTTAATTTTTTTTTCTCCTTTTAATTTTCCAATAAAAAAACAATAACACAAAATTTTTTTTTTTGCTTTTATTTTTATCACGTGATTGGATTTTTTTTGTTTTTTTTTTGCATTAGGTGTATCCCTAAAATTATTGATCGATGATCAATGCAGTTGCTGCCATTGATGACCTCATAAAAATATGTAAGATAACGCGTCGACCATATGGCGAATCGATAGTTAACACAATGGGATCGATGGTGTGCCGTATTGGTTCGTTGTTCGTGTTTTGTAAAAATGGGATGCGGGAGAGCGGGCGGTAAAAATTGTACGGCACAACAAAATGGAACTTGACCGTTGTTCTTGTCGTTGCAATAGTCAATCGAATGCTATATTTTTTTATTTTTTTTTCGTTTAGGCCCGCCAAAACATGACTCATGTCTGTTGAAATCGATCCAAATTCGTATCGGTATCATGTGAGCGGTAAGATACAAATGTCTCAATAGGGAATATTTGTTGTGAATGAGCCTTAATTTTTTTTTTTTTGTTTGGTTGGTTGCTATGACATCTGTCAAACATATTCAGTTTCAATCACGTCACAAACAACAAACATAATTTTTTCATAGTGTTAAAAATGTCAAATTTTGTGCCAGAAAAATGCGATGATTTACGGGAATTGCATTAAATTTTTGTTTTCATTTGAAGAAAATGGCTGCAGAGTCGCATCGTGAATGTTTGTCGCGAGCCATATCAGGTGATCATGATGTGCTATCAGACGCAACATACAAACGGATGGTTTCAACGGTTCCGCGATAATGATTTTGATGTGAGAAATAATGAATGTTGAAGAAGACCACCACCACCACCACCACCACCAAAAAAGTTTGAAGACGCCGAATTTCGAGCAACATATTGGATGAAGATGACACTTTGAATCAAAAAGCAAATGACAGAAATGTTAATTTGTTGCCGCGCCACAACAAACCCGTTGCTGACCGTTTTTAAAAGCAATGTGGGAAAGATCCAAAACAGCCCCTTTATTATGATTATCTGCTACTCCTACTACTAATCCTACTACTACTAACCAATGGCCAATAAAAACATAAACGGCTCAACAACACACTGAAATGTGCGGAATGTGTGAAACGGACGGAGTGTGTTTTTTTTTTTTTAAATCGCACAAAAAAAATTTAATGATTTTTGGATTACATTTTTAATTACATTTTAAATGTTGTAATCTAATTGTCGTTTTTTTTTTGTATGTTCGCAATAGAATGCCGACGAAGAAACACAATTGGGTCAGGCGGCAAATTATCGTTGGACAAAAACACCAGCCGCCAATATGCTGACCAATACCACCAATAGTTTTTCCGCCTTAGGAAACTTGGATGGTATCAAAAATAATGGCAGCAATAATAGTAACCGGAATGAATATTTATATCATTCAAAGGGTTCAATGGACGGCGGTGTTCTTATGGACAATCGGTATAACACCACCAACAACAGCAGTATGGGTAAGTATCAAATCAATTGCTGTTGGTATTAATGTGTGTGTGTGTGTGGGTGCGCAACATACACATATATACATTTGTATACATATGCACTTGAATATATACAATTTTGAAAATACTATAATTTCCATATTCCGTATAACATGAATGACGGCGAGTAGTAATCGAACTCCTGTCATTCATTGACACTTTTTATTTTTGTTTACTCAACATTTTTAACACTGTGCCACCGAATCATTTTCGATGGTTGTGTTATTTGTTTTACATTATTTTAATTTTTAATGTTATATTATTTAGAAGGTAGAAATTCGCCGCGTACGGGATCACAACAACGATCACGAGAAAATTCTCAAGCTCGTATTTATTCGTCGCCATTAAGTTTTCAGGGACCAAATAGATCTTTTCAACAACAGCATCAACAGCAACAACAACAACAACAGCAACAGCAACAGCAACAACAACAGCAACAGCAACAGCAGCAGCAACAACAACAACAAAAGCAGCAATCCGAACAACAATCAATAACTCAAATACCAGCGCTGAAATCATCATCCGTCAATAGATTGGATACAAAGGTACAAAAAACGAAATACCCTTAAAAAAAATACATTTATTTTAATTAAATTTTTAAATTTTTATCAATCAATTAGCCACCACAAGCGTACGCCACACCAGAAGGAAATGATTTAGATATGATACAAAATTGTGTCAAACGATTGTTAGAGCATTCATTGAACGGCGACACCGAAGACGATACAAATTTAGGTGATATTAATCTAATACCAGTCAAATTTCGTTGGTCCCTTGTCAACGAAATATTTAACGTAACCGTTGAATTACAACGATTGAAAACCGAAAATCGTATTTATGCGGGCAAATTATTATTGAAATTATTGAAATTAAAAATTATTACCTTGGACGATTTTAAACGTGGTATAATCACACATTTTACAATTGTCGACGATCTTAACATTGATATACCAAAAATTTATCAATATATTGCTGAAATTTTAACACCATCGTTGGTACCATCAATGGCATCGTCGGCGGATGTAATGGTTGCCGCCGCCACCATAACATTAAATGATTTAAAGGTGTTGGCCGCCGGTTTAATTTCACAATCATTGGGCCACAAATTATTGGGTAATTTATTTAAACATATGCTAATGGAACACGGTAAATGGTTGGCCAATCAATTGTGGACCACATCGAAATTGGATTGGTATGATTTTATACCAAAAAATGTAAATCTTAATGAATTTATAATCCAATATAATTGTGAATATATTGAAGATATAAATTTTAATGTAAAAGAATTAAGAAAACGATTCGATAATCATTGTCCACCACTGAATCGTTTGGAATATCGAATAGATGAAATGTTAAAAGAAAATTTAGCTATAGAGAAAATTTACGATTACATAAATGTAAGTATTGAAATGTAAACACACACACACACACACAATACTTTATATTTCTCTGAATCTGTAAATGGAACACATTGTTCGAAAACCTTTGATTGGTTTTTGTTTGATTTTCCAGTCCGGATAATGGAAATAAAATTTCAACGTTTTCCCATTCTACTGTTTTACCAAATCGGGGGTGGGCTGATGATGAAAATTAATTTACTCAATCGCTAGCGACCACCGATTTATTTATCCATCCATATCGGAAATAAATAAAAACCATTTGCCATCGACACCCTCGCGCAATGAATTTACATTTAACCACTAACAAAAAATTGTTTATTCTTTGCCGAAATATTTTTTTGTGATGGTATATGCAAAAGTAAGTTCCGTCATTCTAACACCACCGGCGTGTAAGTGTTGTGACCAAATTGAAAGGAAAAAATTAATTCATTTGATATGTTAAACCGCACGGAAAACTATCCCAACCAATTTTATTCATTCACAATATATAAGTGCTTTGCTCAACTCTTTATTTCCGTCCACCATCGGCGGAACCCTTTTCATTCACATGAAATTATAAAAAAAAAAGAATTATTGCCTTGTTCATGCGATTTCTTCAGACACATCAGGCACAGCTGTGTGAATAGTTCGTGGTGGTTGTGTCCATGTACACATGAATTTTTACAAATAAATGTTGTTACCCGTTTCAGTAATTGCCCTTGATAATGATTTTATTTAAGATCGGAAATTAATTTCAACACTTTGACCACCAAGAGAAATTTTCATGTTTGTGTGTTATCTCCTCAAATCGTCTGGTTTCAGAATCTCAAAAACTAGAGATATGTTTTTTTTTATATATATTTGATTCGTTTGATTGGCTGAGGTTAGGTAGGGTTTGTATTTTCCTAAATATCTTAGATTTCATCACATAAGCTGATTTTGTCCGCAAACAGAAAAATTTAGCGCACGCAATGCATTTTTGTGATGGCGATAGTGATGCAGTGCAACATCAATCTTAACGTTGTTCTTGGGTAATCTCAACAATGTAGCAGATGCTACCAACCAATTCCTCGCCCACTCCTCAAAAGCTCTGAAAAATTTAGCGAACACAATGCATTTTTGTGATGGCGATAGTGATGCAGTGCAATATCAATCTTAATGTTATTCCTGGATTAGCTCAACAATATAGCAGTTGCTAACCGTCGAAAGTCCTCCCCTACTCCCCCTCTCAAAAGGTCTGATAAATTTAGCGCACACACTGCATTTTTGTGATGGCGATAGTGATGCAGTGCAACATCAATCTTAACGTTATTCCTGGGTTAGCTCAACAATGTAGCAGATGCTACCAACCAATCCCTCCTCCACTCCTCAAAAGGTCTGATAAACTTAGCGCACACACTGAATTTTTGTGATGGCGATAGTGATGCAGTGCAACATCAATCTTACCGTTGCTCCTGGTTAATCTCAACAATGTAGCCGATGCTAACCGCCGAAAGTCCTCTCCAACTCCCCCCCCCCCCCCCCCAAAAACCTATTATTATTTGATTTAATTTTTCAATATTTTTTTCCTATTTTTCACAACTGCAGGTTAACATTGGACGCATCGACAAAACTTTGATAAGACTAATTACAACAGTGATTTTAAAGAATTCACTATTATACCAAAAAACATATAAATTGGATGAGAAATCTTTTAAAAATAATGTTAAGCTATTGCAAAAATTTTTGGATGTTGTAGACAATAATAATAATAATAATAATGGGAATGTGAATGTGAATGTGAATGTAAATGTGGATGTAAATGCTGATCCGGCGGCAGCCAATCATTTAGAAGTTGAATGTCTTTATGCCGTTCAAATATTTATCAATAAATTAGAATATCCATCGGGTAAGTGTTAGAATTTATTGTAATTTATTTGTAATTATAATTAATTAATTGTTTTCGTTTATTTTTGGGTTTTTGTTTTCATGCGACCGCAACCCACCACACACCCACACCATCCATCCACCAACAAAACGATACATCGATAATATTCGCAGGTGTTTTGGGCCACATATTTAACGTATTTTTTGATGAAAATATTATTTCACATAACAGTTTTCGAACGTGGAAAGACTCAAAGGAAGAGCCGGAGGGGAAAGGTTAGGGTTAATTTTTTTTTTTTTTTTTTTTATTATTTTTTGGGTTTTTTTTAGTTTTTCATTTTTTTTTTGTTATTTATTTTTTTGTTTATTTATTTTTTTTTATTTATTTTTTATTTTTTATTTTTTATTTTTTTATTTTTTTGTTTATTTTTTTTTTTATTTTAATTAATATTTTTGAAGGTGTTGCTGTTAAAAATCTTAATCCATTTTTTGCAATGTTGGACGATGAAGGTGAAACGTCATCAGATGATAATGATGATGTTGATGAAAATAAAAAAGAATAATTTATTGAATGTTTATTGAGAAAGAAAGAAAGAAAGAAAGAAAGAAAGAAAATGAAAAAAAAATAAATAGATTTAATGCAAAAAAAAACAAAAAAAAAAAACAATTAAAGGAAAAAAAAAAATTAATAAAAAATTAAATATAAAAATTAATAGAAAAAAAAATTAAAAAATTAAAATATATATAAAAAAATAATTAAAAAATATTCGCATACACCGCGCGCAAAAAAAAAAAAAAGAAAAAACAAAAAAAAAAAACTACCAGCCGATGTACTAACGAAAGTTTTTTGTTTTTTTTCTTTTTTTTTTTTTTTTATTATTATTCTATTTTTATTTATTTAATTAATTAATTAATTAAAAAATTATATAAATATTAAAAAAAAAACAAAAAAACAAAAAGTAAAAGTGCAAAAATATTTACTCTCAATTTTTAAGCGAATTTTAAAAATTGAATATTTTATTATTTATTTTTTTTTTTACCGTTTTTACCATTTTTTTTTTTACCGTTTTTTTTGCCACCACCACCACCACCACCACCACCACCACCACCACCACCACCACCACCACCACCACCACCACCACCACACACAGGTGTTGTGTCGTCGTCGTGTATGAAATGCGGCTGTTAGAGAGTTATAAAAATATTACCTGCTCTCGTATAATAAAATACTTACGGCCAAAAAAATTCAATTAAAAGCCGAAGCACAGATTTATTTTGATTTTTAATCCGAATTCCACAGCGACCGCGAAACCACACGGCCAGGTCGCCCGGCCGTCCGCATTCACGACGGATACCCCCCCAAATAAAATTAAATCTCGAAAAAAGATTAGCAGTTGCCGAGAAAAAAAATGTGTGCGCACACATTTATTTAAATTCTCAATCCGAATTCCACAGCGCCCGCAAAACCATCCGGTCAGGTCGCCCGGCCGTCCGCATTCACGACGGATACCTCCCCCCAATAAAATGAAATCTCGAAAAAAGATTAGCAGTTGCCGAGAAAAAAAATGTGTGCGCACACATTTATTTAAATTTTCAATCCGAATTCCACAGCGCCCGCGAAACCATCCGGTCAGGTCGCCCGGCCGCCCGCATTCACGACGGATACCCCCCCAATAAAATGAAATCTCGAAAAAAAATTAGCAGTTGCTGAAAACACCATCCAAAACATTCCACACAAGCATTGCACCATTGCAGTGCATTGCATCCAGATTTTGTACTCATTTTAAGTTTTTCAATTGGTCGCGTAAAGAGTCGTGTATAAAAAAAAAATCGTGGAAAATTGTACGTTTAAATTATTGTGTTCACAATATAAGTCTGCCAATTATACCGATTTGATTGGCCAAATAAAAGCACACCGGAAATGCGAGCGGCAACCATTAATTTGTTTTTTTATCTTATCTATTTGGGGTGGCTGCCAATTATTATATACCGATTTGATTGGCAAAGCTTATGCGGAAACATGTTTTTTTTTGTATGTATCAAGCCGACAAGCCGACGCTTGTGTGAACAATGGTTTCGATGTTGCTGCCAATTTGCCAATTATGGTGCAATAGTTTATGAGCTATTAAAATCTATTGTATAATAAAATGGTTACCAATTGATCGATTTTCAATTTTGTTTGATGCTCAAAATAGAATTTGGCAATGGCAATCCAATTCATCTCAAATGTGGCAACAATCTCATTGGCAACTAGGCTGGGCTGGGGAAAAAAAGGATGAATGCACAACTAGCAGCGATGCGATCGTACTTTGAATATAATTCTAGACTTTGACCCGCCCCCTCCATTTCATATTTCATACTTCACACCTGTGGTACTTTTACTTTTTACTTTTAAAACTTATTACCATTGAATTTATTTATAAAAAAAAAAAAAACAAAAACAAAACGAAACAAAAATTAAATATTTTATTTCATTTTTTTTTTGTTGTTGGTTTTTTCTCTTTTGTTTTTCAATTAACGCTGCAATATAATTAAGAAAGAAATTTTTCAAAAATTAATCACTTAATTTAATTTAAAAGAGAGACAAAGAGTGTATGAGAGACATACAGAGAGAGACAGAGAGAGAGAGAGAGAGAGAGATAGAGTAATAAAAACAAGAATGTTATTGATTGATTGACATGGAGAAAAAACACAAAATGAAAACAAATAAACAAAAAACAGATCTATTATTATTATTATTTGTATGTATTTAATATAAATTTTATGGGTCACACACACACACAAACACACACAAACACACACACACACGAACACACACAAACTCATAAGTATATAAATAAATGAAATAATAATTATTAAAATTAAGCGAAAAAACAATAAATATGAAAAAAAAGAAAAAAGAAAAAAGGAAAAAAAATAATAAAAAATAAAAAAGTTATCGTAAAACCAAAAAAAAAAATAAAAACAAATGTTTTTTTATTTAAAATTTTACACCCAAATAATATTTGTGTCTCAAATATATCCTATTTATCCTATGGGTTCACTTTACACCTAGTTTTCTGTCAGGCAATGATGACATTTCCAGGACGTATTTCTATCTGGAATAAAAAACCCATTATTTTTCCAAATATTTTTTTACAGTATTTATCGGATTTTGTACCAGGCGAGCAGATTTACCTGGATGTTTTTCATTTTTGACCCACTTAGAAGCGGAATTTTCGAAAATTTTCAACGGAATCTTGTTCGTATGATGACCCCCGATCGTTTGAGACTATTTATAGCCAAATATTTTCACGGGTTTTCCCGGAATTTTCATTTAAAGTTTTCATAGACATGGTGAAAAATCCATGTTTTTTATGTTATCAAAAGTTAGGTAATGTAATTATCTATCATTTGATACCTGCCCCATCCGCCTACTACTTCAAACGGCTGAGTTATAGGGTTTTTAAGAAATCCATAAAAATTTCCACTAAAATACCAGGCATTTTTCAGACCAAGTAACAGTCGCGCAGAATTACCAGGAGGCAAATTTTTTTTTTAATTTTTTTTCTTTTTCATTTTTGACCCACTTAGAGGCGGAATGTTCGAAATATCTCAACGGATTCTTGTTCGCACAATGACCCCCGATCGTTTGAGCCTATTTTCAGCCTAATATTTTCACGTAATTTTCCGAAATTTTCATTTTTTGTTTTTCATTTTTGACCCACTTCGAGACGGAATTTTTGAAAAATTCCGACGCATTCTTGTTCGCAGGACGACACCTGATCGTTTGAGCCTATTTCCAGTCACATATTTTCACAGAATTTTCCGGAATTTTCATTTTTTGTTTTTCATTTTTGACCCACTTAGAGGTGGAATTTTCGAAAATTTTCAACGGATTCTTGTTTGGATGATGACCCCCGATCGTTTGAGACTATTTATAGCCTAATATTTTCACGGGTTTTCCCGGAATTTTCATTTAAAGTTTTCATAGACATGGTGAAAAATCCATGTTTTTATGTTACCAAAAGTTAGGTTATGTAATTACCTATCGTTTGATACCTGCCCCATCCGCCTACTACTTCAAACGGCTGAGTTATAGGGTTTTTAAGAAATCCATAAAAATTTCCACTAAAATACCAGGCATTTTTCAGACCAAGTAACAGTCGCGCAGAATTACCAGGAGGCAAAATTTTTTTTTAATTTTTTTTCTTTTTCATTTTTGACCCACTTAGAGGCGGAATTTTCGAAAAATCTCAACGGATTCTTGTTCGCACGATGACCCCCGATCGTTTGAGCCTATTCTCAGTCATATCTTTTCACGGAATTTTCCGAAATTTTCTTTTTTTGTTTTTCATTTTTGACCCACTTAGAGGTGGAATTTTCGAAAAATTTCAACGGATTCTAGTTCATACGATGACCCTCTACTGTATGAGACTATTTATTGCCACATATTTTCACGGATTTTCCCGGAATTTTCATTTAAAGTTTTCATAGGCATGGTGAAAAATCCATGTTTTTATGTTATCAAAAGTTAGGTAATGTAATTACCTATCATTTGATACCTATCCCACCCGCCTACGACTTCAAACGGCTGAGTTATAGCGATTTTAAAAAATCCATAAAAATTTCCACTAAAATACCAGGCATTTTTCAGACGAAGTAACAGTCGCGCAGAATTACCAGGAGGCAAATTTTTTTTTAAAATTTTATTCTTTTTCATTTTTGACCCACTTAGAGGTGGAATTTTCGAAAAATTTCAACGGATTCTTGTTCGCACGACGACCCCCGATCGTTTGAGCCTATTTTCAGCCATATATTTTCACGGAATTTTCCGAAATTTTCATTTTTTGTTTTTCATTTTTGACCCACTTAGAGACGGAATTTTCGAAAAATCTCAACGGATTCTTGTTCGCACGATCACCCCCGACCGTTTGAGCCTATTTTTAGCCATTTTTTGGAAATTTTTTTGGAAAATTTTTGGAAAAAAAATCCATGTTTTTATGTTACCAAAAGTTAGGTTATGTAATTACCTTTCGTTTGATACCTATCCCACCCGCCTACCACTTCAAACGGCTGAGTTATAGCGTTTTTAAAAAATCCATAAAAATTTCCACTAAAATACCAGGCATTTTTCAGACCAAGTAACAGTCGCGCAGAATTACCAGGAGGCAAAATTTTTTTTAAAATTTTATTCTTTTTCATTTTTGACCCACTTAGAGGCGGAATTTTCGAAATATCTCAACGGATTCTTGTTCGCACGACGACCCCCGATCGTTTGAGCCTATTTTCAGCCATATATTTTCACGGAATTTTCCGGAATTTTCATTTTTTGTTTTTCATTTTTGACCCACTTAGAGGCGGAATTTTCGAAAAATCTCAACGGATTCTTGTTCGCACGATCACCCCCGACCGTTTGAGCCTATTTTTAGCCATTTTTTGGAAATTTTTTTGGAAAATTGTTGGAAAAAAAATCCATGTTTTTATGTTACCAAAAGTTAGGTTATGTAATTACCTTTCGTTTGATACCTATCCCACCCGCCTACCACTTCAAACGGCTGAGTTATAGCGTTTTTAAAAAATCCATAAAAATTTCCACTAAAATACCAGGCATTTTTCAGACCAAGTAACAGTCGCGCAGAATTACCAGGAGGCAAAATTTTTTTTAAAATTTTATTCTTTTTCATTTTTGACCCACTTAGAGGCGGAATTTTCGAAATATCTCAACGGATTCTTGTTCGCACGACGACCCCCGATCGTTTGAGCCTATTTTCAGCCATATATTTTCACGGAATTTTCCGGAATTTTCATTTTTTGTTTTTCATTTTTGACCCACTTAGAGGTGGAATTTTCGAAAAATTTCAACGGATTCTTGTTCGTATGCTGACCCCCGATCGTTTGAGCCTATTTTCAGCCATATATTTTCACGGAATTTTCCGAAATTTTCATTTTTTGTTTTTCATTTTTGACCCACTTAGAGACGGAATTTTCGAAAAATTTCAACGGATTCTAGTTCATACGATGACCCTCTACTGTATGAGACTATTTATTGCCACATATTTTCACGGATTTTCCCGGAATTTTCATTTAAAGTTTTCATAGGCATGGTGAAAAATCCATGTTTTTATGTTATCAAAAGTTAGGTAATGTAATTACCTATCATTTGATACCTATCCCACCCGCCCACGACTTCAAACGGCTGAGTTATAGCGTTTTTAAAAAATCCATAAAAGTTTCCACTAAAATACCAGGCATTTTTCAGACCAAGTAACAGTCGCGCAGAATTACCAGGAGGCAAATTTTTTTTTAATTTTTTTTCTTTTTCATTTTTGACCCACTTAGAGGCGGAATTTTCGAAAAATCTCAACGGATTCTTGTTCGCACGATGACCCCCGATCGTTTTAGCCTATTTTCAGTCCTATATTTTCACGGAATTTTCCGAAATTTTCATTTTTTGTTTTTCATTTTTGACCCACTTAGAGGCGGAATTTTCGAAAAATCTCAACGGATTCTTGTTCGCACGATGACCCCCGATCGTTTGAGCCTATTTCCAGCCCTAATTTTTTTTTTACCTTTTTTGACCTGGAAAATAGTGGGTTATAACCTCATGCCGAAAAAATTTTTTTGCCCGTAGGACATTCATATTTTCAGAGATTGTAGAGCTCGGAAAAAAAACACTTTCTGTCGACTACTTTTCCTGATTTCCCTCAGGGGGCGGAGCAATGGAGCTTCAAAAGTACCAAATTGGTCACTTTTGGACCACTATAACTCCGGGAAAACTCATTATTTCCCCATGAGCTTCTCACCAGCGATAGTCCTCATCAAGGGCTACAAATTATATTATGGGGGTCGCTTTCTATCTATTACGCTTTTCCGGCTATGGGTGCCTAAAGTTCGGAAAATCGTTTGCAGACCAATCTTTAGGTACCTGGGGAATTGGCTAAAACTCAATTTCCAAAGATGTAATGATGCAGAAATGTAAACAAAAGTTCAATCTAAATTTTGAGAACTTTCTGGGATTTTCCAACGGGAAATATGGATTTTCCAGTAACAACGAAAAACATCGATTTTGGCATATTTTCAAATGGGAATTTTCCGGCTTTTCCAATGGAATTTTCCGATGCCCTATACATCGCAGATAGTAGAGTATATGCCACGTCTTTTAAACCCCATCCCAACTCTTTAAGTTTAACAGTTTTCCCACAATGACCTCCCAAAATTAGTTTTACACGAAAATTTCAAAATTTTAAATCGATCATAAGTCGATGCATAGATTTTTCACGGAAAAAGTCCAGAAGCTTTATTGTGCGCCCAAAGATACTCTATAATATGGCCTTAACGAAAATTGGCTACCTAATTTATTAGCTCCCGGAAAATCAAAAAGCTTGTTTTCAGATTTTCCTGAAATTTTCTCCAGCCTAAAGTCGATGACTTACATATTTCATATAACCATAGATGGATTTAGATGGTAAATGTACTGTGGGAGTGGTACTGAAAATGTTTTCTAACCATTACAGTTTTCCCGTAATTTTCCGATTAAAATTTAAATTTTCCGGATTTTCCTCAAATTTTCTAGATGGCTTAAATAGAACACTAGAATCATTTTTTACCACTAGAGGAACCGAATCTATTTACGGGTTTTCCCGGAATTTTCATATAACGGTTTCATATGCATGGTGAAAAACCCATGTTTTTATGTTACCGAAAGTTAGAGAATTTAATTACCTATCATTTGATACCTATCCCACCCGTCCACCATTTCAAACGGCTGAGCTAGGATTTTTTCCGTGAATCACATATATCATCATTTTTCCACTTATTTATCTTCAAATTAAATATTTAAGTATTTTCGACGTACTTTTGTTGTTATTTTGTTGTTTATTTTAGTTTGACCTTGAAACGCACAAGTAAATCGAAATTGACAAAAATTGATTTTGTTATTGTATTCTCTTTCTCCGACGATAAATTTGTAAATAAATAAAAATAAAACAATATTTTCATGTGATTCTGATCGCCTGATACCTAGTATCAATAAATCGTATGTAAATAAATATAATAAAAGAAGAAGAAGATAATAACAAACACCAACAATGTTTTAGTTTATTGTTTACAATATTTCGAATGGAAAAGAAAAAGTTAATTAAAAAGAAATGACTTGTATTTGTTGTTTTCGTGTGTAAATTTAATTTAATTTTTTACACAATTATTTTTAGTTCGTCCGTAGATTTGAAAATAATAATTTTCTTCATACATTTTATGAAAATTCTGGGAAAACCAATGAAAATATTGTGATAAAAACTGATAATAGGGAAATTTAAAGTACGTCGAAAATACTTAAATATTTAATTTGAAGATAAATATATTAAGTGGAAAAATGATGATATATGTGATTCACGGAAAAAATCCTAGCTCAGCCGTTTGAAATGGTGGACGGGTGGGATAGGTATCAAATGATAGGTAATTAAATTCTCTAACTTTCGGTAACATAAAAACATGGGTTTTTCACCATGCATATGAAACCGTTATATGAAAATTCCGGGAAAACCCGTAAATAGATTCGGTTCCTCTAGTGGTAAAAAATGATTCTAGTGTTCTATTTAAGCCATCTAGAAAATTTGAGGAAAATCCGGAAAATTTAAATTTTAATCGGAAAATTACGGGAAAACTGTAATGGTTAGAAAACATTTTCAGTACCACTCCCACAGTACATTTACCATCTAAATCCATCTATGGTTATATGAAATATGTAAGTCATCGACTTTAGGCTGGAGAAAATTTCAGGAAAATCTGAAAACAAGCTTTTTGATTTTCCGGGAGCTAATAAATTAGGTAGCCAATTTTCGTTAAGGCCATATTATAGAGTATCTTTGGGCGCACAATAAAGCTTCTGGACTTTTTCCGTCAAAAATCTATGCATCGACTTATGATCGATTTAAAATTTTGAAATTTTCGTGTAAAACTAATTTTGGGAGGTCATTGTGGGAAAACTGTTAAACTTAAAGAGTTGGGATGGGGTTTAAAAGACGTGGCATATACTCTACTATCTGCGATGTATAGGGCATCGGAAAATTCCATTGGAAAAGCCGGAAAATTCCCATTTGAAAATATGCCAAAATCGATGTTTTTCGTTGTTACTGGAAAATCCATATTTCCCGTTGGAAAATCCCAGAAAGTTCTCAAAATTTAGATTGAACTTTTGTTTACATTTCTGCATCATTACATCTTTGGAAATTGAGTTTTAGCCAATTCCCCAGGTACCTAAAGATTGGTCTGCAAACGATTTTCCGAACTTTAGGCACCCATAGCCGGAAAAGCGTAATAGATAGAAAGCGACCCCCATAATATAATTTGTAGCCCTTGATGAGGACTATCGCTGGTGAGAAGCTCATGGGGAAATAATGAGTTTTCCCGGAGTTATAGTGGTCCAAAAGTGACCAATTTGGTACTTTTGAAGCTCCATTGCTCCGCCCCCTGAGGGAAATCAGGAAAAGTAGTCGACAGAAAGTGTTTTTTTTCTGAGTTCTACAAACCCTCAAAATATGAATATCCTACGGGCAAAAAATTTTTTTCGGCATGAGGTTATAACCCACACTTTTCCAGGTCAAAATAAAAATATGGCTGAAAATAGTCTCAAACGATCGGGGGTCATCGTGCGAACAAAAATCCGTTGAGATTTTTCAAAAATTCTGCCTCTTAGTGGGTCAAAAATGAAAAACAAAAAATGAAAATTTCGGAAAATTTCGTGAAAATATATGGCTGAAAATAGGCTCAAACGATCGGGGGTCATCGTGCGAACAAGAATCCGTTGAGATTTTTCGAAAATTCCGCCTCTAAGTGGGTCAAAAATGAAAAAGAAAAAAAATTAAAAAAAAATTTGCCTCCTGGTAATTCTGCGCGACTGTTACTTGGTCTGAAAAATGCCTGGTATTTTAGTGGAAATTTTTATGGATTTTTTAAAAACGCTATAACTCAGCCGTTTGAAGTCGTAGGCGGGTGGGATAGGTATCAAATGATAGGTAATTACATTACCTAACTTTTGATAACATAAAAACATGGATTCTTTTTTTAACATGTTTCATCAAATTTTTTATAATTTTTATTATTACTCAAATAATGTTGTGCCTAAAATGAATCCAAATATTTCCACAAATGTGATTTTAAATATATTTCTATTCACTTTTTTGTAATTTAATATGTAAAAAATCATAAATTTGTACAGAAAATTTTCTCCATTTTAAGTACAAGTCGTTAATGTCCAATTTTATGTGTGAAATTTTGTTAATTGAATTAGATTTCTAAAGAATTGTGCAGAAAAATGTATAAATAAAAGAAAATTTAATAGGCAAATTAAGGGGACAGGTCAATGTGTCAAACTTTATTATTATTATTATTATTTTTATTAAAATACACGCAAATTATTAACGCATGCAAACAAACGCATTGAATTTTAATTTTGCATGAGTATAGGTGCACTAATTTATGTACTGGTATAGTAAATTTAATTAAGAGAAATTCATATAAAATTGTGACATTACACTAGTATGAGTGTGTCACAAATGCATGGATTTTAAACCAATGAAATTAATGTACACTCAATCGCTGGTATAGTGAATTTCGGTATGAGAAAATTTGTACTAACATTGTAATTGCGTTATTTGTCAATTGTTGACATAGGTCAAGATGTCACATGGCGCTAACATAGTTTTATCGTTTTTATCTAAGGAATTTACACAAATTCATTTCCTTGTATAGTCAATTTTAGTATGAGAATTTTTAAAAGACAAAATTATTATTCCTACAAATGATCTGAAATAAAATTTTGTGTGTTTTTTTTAAATATTCAAATAAAAAATGTTTGCTGATTGAGCCATAAAATTAGATTCCATCGATGATTGATTAATTAAAAATTAATAATAAAATATTTTAATTTAATATTTTTATTAAAATAATAATTTTTATACATGTTTTTTAAACACTCTTAAAATTATCCGAAAATAAATAATTGTTCCCGTCCATCATACACACAAAATCTGTCACCATCACATTCACAATCAGTGGGGTGCTGCTTCGCAAAAATTTCTATTCAATTTTCTCAATAACCCATTGGTTATTTTCCATTGGAAAAATTTACAAAAACCCCAATTATTTCTTGCGTCAACGATTTTGTTGTTTTTATGTAATGGAAAAACAATTACTGGGTTTTTATGGAAACAACTCCATTAATTTTTAAAAATGCATTCATTTTACCGGAAACCGGAATTCGTGTGTGTGTGTGTGTGTGTTTTTTTAATATTTGTTATGCACCGCTGAATTGTGTTACAAATTAAAATAATTTTAATAATATATCGACGAAATTATAACTTTTATAAATCCGGTTACTTCAACAACGAATGCAGTGTGATGGTTTGTAGTAAGTATTTGATGGATTGATGATAGATGAAATGTGCTGCAATTACACTAATCCGAGATGCATTTAGGTTACAACCAATGGGGACACATTGGCAAAACTCTTCATTACTATTTTATTTATACATTCACGTACATTTATGCTTTTTTCCTTGTTGATTTCTTATAAAATCCATATATTTTATTATCGCATCTCATAAATTTTTAAATATATCGTTTATACACACACACACACACACACACAGCTACCACATATAAACTCGTATCTTCTTGGAATAATTAATATTATTTATTAAAAATCGTCACAAACAAATATAGATTTTTATAAAATGTTAAAATGTTAATATTAATAATTTACATTTGTTGCGGGGTCAGCCGCTTATCGCTCCGTATTTACCCTTGGCTGTTTTGAATTTTTATATTATTATTATTATTTTTATTATGAATATAGCAAATTATAAAAAAACAACATCATACCAAACATATAATTATTATCATTCCAGACACGAAATAATAAATATTAATAATTTGTATCGATGTGTGTGTGTGTGTGTGTGTGTGTGTGTGCTTGTCTGCTAAACTATACCAGGTGTAGAAATATGAAATTATCGGTAACAAAAATTTGGCTTTGAAGTTAAAGATTAATGTGAACGTGTCACTATTTATTGTGGCTGAAGCGCATCCAATACTTATGGTGAGCATGCTCTTATACAAGCAACATGTAGAAATTTGTTTCAACTATAATGAAATTCGTTTTGAGCAATGAAGAACGTGGACGGCCGCCCGTCAGAAAGGCGTGGTGTACCATGAGCTGCTAAAATCTGGTGAAACTGTTAATGCTGATCGCTATACCGACAACAAATGATCAATTTGAACTATACATTTATTGAAAAACAACCAGAATTGGCCCGGAGACAAACAAAACAGGTTCAGGATAGAATAAAAAGCACTTGGCTGGAAGCTGCTACTCCACCCGTAGCCGTATTCACGTTGCTCCTTCCGACTACCATTCATTTTCATCGATGGGACACACCGATTGGCTGTGTGCAGCACTTCGATACGATACAAAGAACTCGAAAATTGGGTGTCTGATTGGTTTGTTTCAACGAGACGAACAATTCTATTGGCGTGGTATCCACAAATTGCCAGAAAGGTGGCCATCAAAATGTGTAGCAAAAGCAATGTGGCCAATATTTTGAATAAAATGTTTTTTACTTTCCCATTTAAAATTAGTGTTTTATTTTCACCAAAAAAAAACCGCTCACTTGATACCGATACACCTGGCATAAACCTAATGAAACAACAATGGATCAATTATTCAAAAACCAGGCGATTAAACGAAAAACGGGTAGAATGTGATAAGAAAACATCTCGACTTATTCACCACACAATCAACTTCTTCTGATTACCATTTATTTTCATCGATGCAACACTCACTGGCTGACCGGCACTTCAAAACATCAGAAAATTAACTTTCCGAATGGTTGTGACCAACGGAGGAACACATATTTTTTTATGAAAAGGTATTGCCAGAAAGAATTTCACGTTTAACATAAGCGTTTTTATTTTCCCCAACAAAACGATAATTACATATTTCTATACCTGATATGATTTTCTGTGTGTGTGTGTGTGCATGTGTGTGTGTGTGTGTCTATATATTGTGCCGCTCTGTACATGGTTGCACATACAAAATAATAAAATATAAATTCATTTAATTACTTGTTGCTTTTTGTTGATTGCTGTTCAGTTCAGAATTGTTTTTGGTTTCATATATTATTGAATATTATTGGTCAACACAGAAAATTATCAAATTAATAATAATAATAATAATAATATTAATATAAATTAAGAATAAAATAAAAATATCCGTAATTTGTACAAGTCTGTCGTGCCCCACCGCAACACCGTTTTAACAATCATTTGGTTCGCATAATTTGTGTTAATTGTTACGGAAAATAAAAAAAACCCCCCCCGCATTATATTTTCAATTGCAATTTTTCAAAAAAATTACTTCTTTTTTGCTCCCCGCTAACAATAAAAATTATATAGAAAATGCATAAATTTTTTGATAAATGAGCACCGTGCGGTTACGACAATGTGCTAATTATAATTTAAATAAATTTTATACAAATATGAAATTGGGTCGAGACTATAAAAACCAAAACCAAAACTAAATAATAATATTAATTTTTTTTCAAAAAAGAAACAAGTTTTTTTTGCATATTCGTTTTTTATTGTTTTTGTTGTTGTTCGTGTGTGTGTGTGTGTTTTCAATTTTAACACAAAAAAATTATTAGTTGTTAGTTTGTTGGTGGTGTACGACGGTGTCTTTTTAAAATAAAATTATAAATATTTTTTATCCGGTTGGTTCGAGTGCCTGTGTATTGAAAAAAAAAATTAAAACAATTGTCATCAAACACCATCAAAAATATGGAAAATTTAGTTGATGATCCACAAATTTTAACAACAGAAATTGCTTGTGACGATGGATCCAGTGACATCGCCGGCGGCGACACCATCACCACAGCAACCAACATCACCACCACCACCACCACCACCACCACCACTACAACAACATACGGAAATGATGATGAAATATTGGCAAACAAACAATCAGAAAATCCGGTCGATAATAGCGTTACTGGTGCGGCTGCTGTTGCGGCTGATGGTGACCGCGTCACCAATCCCAATGATCATCCGAAAACGACAAATAATAGAAAATTTAAAAATAATATTAAAAATGGAACGAAAAATGTAATTGATAGCAACAACCACGACGCAGCCGACAATAACATCTTAAAATGTATATTTTTATGTGAATTTCATGCAACTGCGGGTCCAAAAATTACGGTTCAAGTACCCGATAATTATATAACCAAAGAATTATTTGATCAAGTTAATCGTTATATAATACCAAAAGTTCAATTACAAAAGCGTAGCTTTTTAAGCATGTAATAACAATTTTGTTCGACATTAATTTTCATTTTTCCAACAAATTTATTGTTGAATTTTTGTTATTTTTAATACCATTTTATTTACAGATCACTTTGTGACAGAAAAATTTTAGGCTATCCCATAACCATTGACAATAAATTGTATGCACGAAATGAATTTCGGTTTAATTTTTGTTTTGTATTTGCACCAATTACACGTACGGTTATTTATGAACCAGTTTTACGTAAATTTTCCGAATATATGGTAAGTATTGGTTTTGCTTAGTTATTCTTAAATTAATTAACTAATCGTAGCATGAAGTACGTGCACCGTTAATTAGGTTTATTTTGCAATTAATAATAGGAAAAAATTAACCTGAATATATATTGTTGTTGTGGGAAAGTAACGGCGACGACACACAGAGAGAGAGATATATACGGGTCAGACTGTACTGTGTGCAAAGGTTATGCACAAAGCCATATTCAAAGCTATTCAAATTTTAATTCTGTTCTGTATTGGAAATATCCCACATCAATCATCCCCATTTTCATATGATCCTTTAAAATTGCCAATTCTATTGAGTTTTTATCATATGACTTAAAATGGCGTTTCGTTATCAACTTGGTCTGCCTGGTAACCGATTTTCTCTTTATTTTTATATTAAATTAAATTCATAAAATTAGCCCATAAATTGGTAACATGAATGGGTAACGTGATCGAGGTAAACCGCGGAAGCAGCAGCATCCGCAGCAACATAAAAAGATACCTAATTTAAAGGAAACAAATCGATTTAATATAAATATTTTTCCAAATCAGCGGCGAACGTTCTTTTTGCAAATAAAAATTCCAGTTACAAGTGCTCCTTCCGGCTGGGCATTCAAATCACTTAATATTATTCCGACATAGAATTTAATGTGATGTGTGTGTGTGTGTGTGTTTGTATGCTTTTTATTATTACAATATTATTATTATTATTACAATATTTATGACCTTCTCCGACTGCTCTCTCATTATTTATAAATAGCGACGATCTAATTTATTCAATTTAAATGATTTTTTTTTGTAATATTTGTTTCATAATATTATAAAAATATAAAATTATTATAAATACAATGACACCAGGGGTGCATTGTGGTCCATTTGAAATCTGAGATTGTGTATCATCGCCGTTGGAATTTTGCAGTGACCATTGTGTTCCATTAAATTTGATTGCAACTGAGTGCGTGTGTGTGTGTGTGTGTGTGTGTACAAATATTAATTTACAATTGTTAAATGAATAATTAAGTCCACTTGTGCTCTGATCTTTCTTTATTATTGTTATCTTATGTGTGTGACGCACTATTTCTTATAATAATATTCAGACGTTTATGTTAGAGGTGTGTGTGTGTGTGTGTGTGTGTGTGTTCTTTTTTATCTCTGTGCTATGCGTTATTATTGTTTACATTTAAAATTACAGAAAAATTAAAATCCAATAGACTTAAAAGTATTTCTTTAACGATTTGAAAAGGAATATAGCTGCCATACAGTGCAAACTGTATATCAATAACACAAATGATCAAAATTATATGATGATTTGGTGGCGTAGCGAAAAGACTATTAACATACAGATGGTTTAAGTCCATAACAAAAGTTAGATTAAAATACAGTAAATATACTAGCCAAGAAGTACGGCACAGCAGAGTATTTTTGCTACTGTAAGCATTTTTATTATAGCTCAAACGAAATGAAAGATGTCCGAACGAATAATATAGTTTTAAAGATAATAAAATAGAACCCCTAACACAAAAATTCTAATAAATCAATCAATCGAATTGCTATACGGTGACCGCACAACACAAACCAATATTTTCTTTATTTTGTCCAATAAGTCCACTTTATAAATAACAACAGAGATTCATATGGGACTATGGGCATGCGTATATAATGAACAAGTGTAAGTAAATATAAAATAGAAGCAATATTCAAAAAAAAATGTATTTATTCAAGAAAAATAACTGATAAGAAACGCGTGTGATAAGAATATATTAATTTCAATAGAATTTAAAGGTCAAAGTTATATTTATCACAACATAAAAACACACAAACACACACTCGGGTACAAAACATTAGAGTTATAAATGCGACATAGGGTGATGTGTGATAAGAATTTACCATTAAATATGTAAAAATGTGTGTGTATTAGGCCGTTTCATTAAGGCCGTGTTTGTCAAAACTGTGTCTGATTATAAATATTTACCGAAAACATATTTTTACAATGGTTTTTTTTTGGTTGTTAATTATTTTTATTTTTTTTCCATTATTATCCATTTTTGCCGAACACAGTTATCCATGGAATTGTCATCAAAATTTTTATCACAAAACAATGGCACCGATATTGTGGGTGTCAAACAATTGAAACGCATTCTGCGGCAAGTGCGTAACGATTTGAATAAGAAAAAAAAATGTATGCTAAAAATTGGCAGTACAACAATACCGTTATGTGTGCCACCATATTACAGCCAACAAATAAGTGTGCCGTCGCATGGTGCGGCCGTTTTAAATAATGAATTTTTTAAATATTTCTATAAACAATGGGATCTGACAACGTTACGAGTAATAACAAAACCATTGAAAATTATTGGATAAAAATTTTTTATAAATTTTTTATTTTAAATTTAGATTTTACCATTTATTAACGGCTACAATCATATGCATCGCATTGCTGCAATGGCTGACGTTGCCTTAGGCTTAGTCGTTGAATGTATAAAACATTTGGTAATGCTGGGCGTTGCAATCATTGTACCCGTATTTCAATATTCAAATATATATCGACCGACGCCAAAACTATCACAATTGGCAAAATGTGAACAAATGCAAAAACGTTGTTTAATAGCCTGTTCAAAATCAAGTAAAATATAACTATTAAAAATTTCAAATTAAATATAATTCAACCATTTTATGACAAATATTATAATTAATGTTTTTTTTTGATTTTCTCTCCGCCCGCATAGATCGACAACAGGCAACAATACGTAATATATTTCGTATATTTGCATCAATGGCACATGGTGCAACATTCGGTGAATTATGTGTACGTTTTAATCCGGCTGCATTAAATATAAATGAAAAAAAAATGGTACTCTTTGGTTTACTAGAAGGTCTAATACGACGCGTTGATAAATATCCCATAACAGTGAATCGTAATTTATTTGTTGCCGATGGCATTGATTCATCGCCGGCGATCACAACCAATTATGGACGTAAATATTCAATGACCACCACCAACACCATCACACAACAAGATCGACAATCAACGGTTACGACACCAACATTACAATCACTAAAACAACGACCATTAGCATCGAACGAACCGGCAACAACAACAACACCAACATCGATACCAATGTTATTGGCTCCGATAGCGGTAAAACATTTAACTAATACAACAACGACAATGCCAATGTCACCGTCAACGTCAGCGTCAACTGTAACCGCATCGATAGCATCTAGTAGCACCAACACTACCACCTCAACAACGCCAATAAATAAACATACAAATTTACTGAAAACAAATAGTAGATTAATAAAATTTGTCACAACAATTGTGACAACTGTTCGAAAAACTAATGACGGTGAATACTGTGACGATAAACAAGAAAAAATTGCATCCACAAATAAATCGTTTTCGCGGCGTAGTGAACAATTATTACAACAAAAACAACAACAACAACAACAAAAACAAGAACAACAAAAACAAGAACAACAGCAACAACAACAACAACAAGAACAACAGCAGCAACAACAACAACAAGAACAACAGCAGCAACAAGAACAACAGCAACAGCATCAACAACAGCAGCAACAACAAAATACGAATAAAATAAATTTCAAGACTCAGTCAACGAAAATGCCATCCAAAGGAACGGCAACAAAGGCGTCAACGAAAACAACAACGGGAACACCGTCCGCCACACCGATTCCAAAAAATGAATCTTATAATGGTTTAAAATCATTTGATGAAATTTGTTGTGCCAAAGGTTTAAGTTGTCAACAATTAGAAAGTGTTTTAGCAAAAGATAAACATGTAATTGTTTTATTAAGATAAAAATTGTGGTCATGGAATAAATGATGAATAATTAGGAAATAAATACCTTTGAAGTTGTTGTTGTTTTTTTGCTTTTTATTGACCATCATAATTCATTCTATAATCCTTTCAATTGCACATCGCTGAATTTTGCATCAGCATTTCTATTGATGAATGTAAAACTTACAGAAAATTGTGTTTTGTGTGTGATGGTGTGTGTGTTGGTGTGTTTTGGTGTGTTTTTTGGCGCCCCGTAAATAATTGGACAACTGCCCGCTCTCGTACTGAAAGTAAAAACAAAATAAATAAATATTATTTTCAATTCACAGTAAAATGTGACACATAATTTAAAAAAAAATAATAATATATAGTTACAAGAGATTGGGGGGGGAGGCGTGCGCGTCTGCATTTTTCTATTTCGTGTTCATCGTTTATAATAAATTTTTCGTAATATTGTTTAACTTCTGTGTACGTAAACGTACGTAAGCGCACGCAAGCGTATTATGTTTGCATTTTTCTATTCTGCTTGGACTCCACCCATCAGCAAGCAAATGTATGTAGCAAAATATAAATAAAAAGCACGAAACACTCATCGCATCGGTCGCTTCCGTGTGTCCTTTAATGAAAAATTATAAAAAATACAAAATGCAACTGCATTTTTAGGGGGCAACGAATGTCGCCCCCCCATAAACAAAAAATAACTAAATTATTTTTTATTTAATTTTTTTTTCGTTTTTTAATTAATTAATTAACTTCTCTCTCTCTCTAATGATAGTTTTTTTTTTATTTTTATATTTATTTATTTATTTTTATTTATTTTTATATAAATTTCATTGTTTTTTTTTTTTTTTTCTTTTATTAATATACTTTTTTAAAGTTTAAAAATAAAATGATAAAAAAAAAAAATAAAAAAAAAAAAAGAAAATTGAAAATTAAATTAAAAAATAAAATAAAAAAAAAAAAATAGAAAAAACAAAAGAATTCTTATAATTAATAATATAGAAAATATATATCAATTTTTTAATACAATTAATTTTTAATAAAATTTAATTAATATTTATAATTTTAAAATAAAAAAATAATAATAATAATAATAATTTTATTTTTTGAACTTAAATAAAAAAAGAGCAAAGATAAAAATAAAGAATAAAATTTTCTTAATTAATAAAAAATAATTAAAAAAAAAAAAAATATATACAATTTTTTTTTTTTAACTTCTTTTGTTTTTTTGTTTTTTGTTCAATTATTAATACAATAACAATAAAATTTTTTTTTCTATAATATAATTTTTTTTTAAGTTTATGATTATTTGTTGTTGTTGTTGTTGTTGTTGTTTTTTTTTCTTTTTTTTTTTCCTCATACACAGGATGTATATTAAAATGGTGTCATATTGACCGGCGCCGCGCGGGGAGTCAATAAGTATTACAAAACAAACAAAAAAAAAAATGGAGTAGCTATATTATTTACCGTTTATTAATGCATGTATTCCATATCGCTTTCTCTCTCTCTCTCTCTGTCTCTCTCTCTCTGTGTCTATCTATCGATAGATTTTGAACATTACATTCAAATTTATAAATTAAACCTATTTGAAAATTAACGTTTTTAACCAATTTTTATATATAGGAACATATTTTAGATGATCATCATCATCATCATCATCATCATCATCATCATTGTGATGTAGAAAATGATAATGTGATGCACAAAAAATTATTTAAAAATGATGTAATTGATTTCATAATCTATTGGAGACGGTGGCGGAAGGGGTGGGAATTGTTTAAATCAAATTTAAAACGGTTAATGTGAGAACGTCACATAAATATAATTTTTGGGCCAAATCAAATTGATAACATCCAGACGCCACCGTCGCCTCCTCTGTGTATTCGATATATTTGTTATTTTTTTTCATTTATAGCATTAAAACCACATTAATTATTTCAGAGATGGCACAATTAGATTAATTTAAGTATACAAAAAAAATAAGGAACAATTAAATCTGCATTAAAATGTTCAGTATTTAGATCTATAGTCTCTGTGTGCTGGATGGATGGATGGATGGATGGATGAATGGATGAATGGATGAATGAATAGATGGATCAGACTAAAAAAAAGATAAGGAATACTGATACGCTTGCTACAAAATGTCACGCACAAACGAACAAACCATACCCCATTATCATCAATTTTATTTTTTGGATGTTAATGATTTAATGTGTATGGTTAACGGTCAAACTTCACAACCCCACACACACACACACACACACACATCTACTGTCACTTTTAAATTCAATTTAAATGCATTACAATTAATATTATTATTATTATAATGAAAAATTGTATCAGTACCGTTCACCCGAATTCGTTCGTTCGTTTGTGTGGCAAGCTAAAAACACACACACAGTCAGTGGCGAAGCGATAGAAAAATAGTCTTCCGTTTTTTTATATCACTATCACTATACTACACTGCACTCGCCAAACAAATATATATATATATAGTGATATTTAATATATATAATAATTAAAAAAAATATTTTTTCACGCTTCGCCCTTAACACACACACACACACACACACACCACAAAATAACGTTATATTAATAAAAAAAAAACAAAAAGGCAACACTGATAGATTTTGCAGAGTCGCATGGAATTTACATTTACAACTTAAACTGTCTGTCTATCAGCGTATCCTTTCAACACATAAAATCAGTACTGCGGGTACACTATGTTACCGTTTTCATTAATACATCCTGTATATTAAATTTTATATAAAAAAAAAAAAAAAAAAATCAAAAAAAATTAATAAAAACTACAAAAACAAAAAACCCAAAAATAAGTTTTTCATTAAAATAAATCGAATAATTATAATTATTATTAATAAAATTTTGGTAAATTTATATTTTTGTTAATATAATATCGTTTTTAAAAACAAAAAATTATATTTTTAATTTTATATTTTACGTAATTTTACGGATTACATATAAATAAATTATACCAATCAGCGTTCCGAAACCCACTTCCTATGATTTACAAACACTCTGTTAAATAGAGTGTAAACGCCTCCGCCGCACACGACATTTTATTATAAATAGTTAATCTCATAGAAATATGTAATTAATGCACAATTGATACGATTGAAGAATGGATACTTTTTGTGTGTGTGTGTGTGTGTGTGTGTGTGTGTGTGTCTGATGTGGATGAAATTTTGTTGTTAATAAAAATATTTGGTCGATTGACGCATCGTTGAAACACACCGCCCCCATTACTATTTAAATGCACGAAAGGTGTAACCAAAAAAAATCGCATACTACGTTTGTGTGTACACGCCCACATTTATTTAAACCACCGTCGTTCTTGGTTATAACTTTCGTTCGTTGCGCGCACGAACCCCTCCCCCCACCCCAATAAAAAAACTTTAATCATATATTTTTTTTTTTCATATTGATTCCATTTATCGAACACGACCAAAAATTTTACATATAACATAAAAATCGCTTTGCCTTGTGCGTCCACCGACCAACCGGACTTTGAAGTATAACAATCGCCGGAGGTGGGGAAGGGGGGCGGGGCGGAAGAGGCGAGGTTATTCTTGAATTTAATTCGAATTTGAAAGTTGCAAAAAAATTGAATGTGAGTGGTTTGTTTTAAATTCTTGAAATTTGCCGATAATCGGAAAAACCATTTCGACGGAAAAATGCAAATCGTATGCGAATGGTTCAAGAATAGCCAGCCAGCAGAACCGATACGTCAAGCACATAGTGTTTTGATGGTGACTAATAATTCACTCACACCACATTATTATAATCTGTTACACAATTACTGATTAACTGTCAATCAGTTCTAGCTCTCCGGCGGTCACAACATAATTTCCAAATGTCATATTCACTCCCTCACACACACACACACACACACACATACACACACACAAGTTCTTTCTTTTGTTTTATATATATAATCAATAATATTTTTGGTAGTTGAAATGTGATAGAAAAAAAAAAAAAAAAAAAAAGCTTAAAATTTAAATATTTGTTGTTAAGTTAGGCGCGCAACGTTTCCGCTACTTCCACACGCACACAATATGTAACCCGTAAATTATAAATATTCTACTTTTATAATTTTATTTTAGATATACTTAAAACTATAATTTCATTTGTTTTGCTTTGCTTTGTTTTCTTAAAAATTTATGTAATTTCATTGTTTTTCGGTAATGTTTTCAAATGACAATAACGCATTAACGAAATTATTAATAATAATAATAATAATAATAATAACAGATATTATTTCGTATTTATTATCCGTCTCCCTTCTGCACAGGTTTCCAAAAAAAAAAAACAATACCAATAGGTCCGTGTGTCGCGATGTGCGACCAATGGCATCATAATCATATTTTACTATCAGATACGCCATGTTTGTGCTGCATTGTCGTACACGACTGGCGGGGGGGGGGGGGGGGGGGGGGGGGGGGGGTTGTTTTGATAAATTGAGTATAAAATTTAGTAGGTGGGGTGGTGTTTTAGGGTGAGGGGTGGAGCGCGGGCTTGGGGAAACACTGCGCGAATGTAATAAGTTTCTCTTTAATATGTAAAAAATTAAATAAAAATAATGATTTTAAATAAATAAATAAATAATTAATAAAATGAGAAATGATTTAAGGGTTAAGTTAGTGCGTGGGTACAAAAGGGCATAAATAAATAGTGGTGGGGGTGATGGTGATGTTGACAAGATGAAGCATTTTTTTTTAATATATATTATATATTTTGGTTAATTCATTTGATTATCACCACAACCACCGCCACCAAGTCCGCCACCACCACCGACCCCGCCTCCGCGATAACGATTATTATTATTATTATTATTGTTATTATTATTATTATTTCGGATATTATCATTATAATTATTGTTACGTCTAGACATATTACGATTATTATTGTCATTATTAATTCGCATACCATTACCTCCGCCTCGTCCACCACCAGACCATCTATCAACATTACGATAGTTACGTTGGAAGTTACGACCACCACCACCACCACCACCACCTCCTCCTATTCCAATTCCTCCTCCAGCACGATAGTTATTATTGTTATTATTATTATTGGAACTATTATTTAAATTATTATTGTTAATATTATTCATAAATCTATCATCATTATTTCTTCCAAAATATCCACTTCCATAATTTCCTATACCTCCTGCTCCGCCTCCGCCTCCGCCTCCCGCTGTCGCTGTACCATAATAATTATTTTCAAAATTTTGTTGTAAATTTGATGGTATTTCACCATCATCATCATAAATTGGTGATTGTTGATAATTGTCATTATCAATGCTATTATCATCATACATGTCAACACCACCACCACCACCACCACCACTACCACCATATTGTTGTGATGATTGTTGTAATAATGGTTGAGCTTGAGCTGCTAACAATGAATTGGCACCCATAATTAAATCATCACCATTATTATTAATATTGTTATTGCCCGTACCATATAAATTGTATAACATTTGTTTTTGTTGTTGTTGTTGTTGTTGTTGTTGTTGTTGTTGTTGTTGTGATGCATGTAATCCCGTTGCTGGTATTTGTGTTGGGGTTGGTAATAAACCAATTGATAAACGATTTCTTTGACTCGCACCATATAATCGGGCATTAGCATAATTATCCATGGTCAAGTCTAAATGTTTATCGATAATTGGCGGTTTTTGTTGATGCTGTTGTTGTTGTTGTTGTTGTTGTAGTAGTGATACGGGTGCCACCAACGATGGCGCTGGTGTTGGTAATAAATAATTAATGTGTTGCTGTTGTTGTTGTTGCATTAACGGAAAATTACCAATATTAGTTGGATTTATTGGAAACGGTGGCATGCCTGCTAGTGTCGGTAATTGTTGTTGCTGTTGCTGTTGCAATTGTTGTTGTTGTTGTTGTTGTTGAGGTGTTACTTGTATATATTGTCCCATTTCATTAATATAAACACCTAAATTATGAAATATTTGTTGTAATAAATGATTTTGTGCAACCACAGTCAAATCAAATAATTTATTTGGTATGGCCTCATAATGGAATATTTTTAATTCTTGTGATATATTAGCCAATTCTTGATTAACCATAATTTTTTGTTTTGAACTTAATTCACGATACCACGGTGATTTTTGTAATAATGTTTGTATATCAAGTTGTGATTTAACACTATTGCTATTGCTGTTGGTATTACTGGCGCCAATACCACTGCTACCACTAATCATTGCCGCCTGTGCAGCCGTTTGTTGTTGTTCTTTTTTACGACGCGGATCAATCGGTGGACTTTTTGGTTTTGTTTGTATAATAGTGTCCGAATTATTTGGATCGCCCGACATTGATTTTTCAGTTGACGATGGGTTATAGCATTCAGCGGCAATTGCGGCTGCCATTGCAGCAGCGGTAACAGTATTGGTGGTAACCGACGGTGCAACAGCATTTATTGTAGCCGAAGCAATACGTTGTTGTTCTCTATCACCGATATATTTTTTAACATTTAATATACGACGCAAACGTGGATCTAATGTGGATGTTTCACTAGACCAATTACGTCTAATATCATTATAATCGGGTTTTGGTATGTCAATCTCTTTCACCTATATGTTTGAAAAAATCGTGAACAAAATAATAAATGATTAGCGAATTGAATGAGAATAGAATAATTTGGAGAAAAATTAAAATTTCATTACCGCATAGGTGAGTCCAGCGTGGGATGTAATCGATGCATCAATTTCTGTAGCCGGTGTATAATTAGCCATTATTGATTTAAATTGTAAACGTAAATCAATGTCACCGTTTACCGAATAATTTTTATCGATAAACATTTGTGGTATTCGCATATCTTTATCACGACTACAATATTTTTCATTCGCCTCTGTCGATTTATCACCAATGGTGGTGCTATACGTATCGTACATGCTGGGCCGCGTTGATCTTAATTTTATTGCTTTCGGTGACAATATATGATAATCGTCATCATCATCATCATCTGTATAATAATCATCCATAGAATCTGAATTATTGGATGTATTTGTTTTTGTACCATTACTATCATTATCATCATTATTATTATCCCTATCATCATCATAAGGACGATAATTATTATCATCCAAATTTATTGATGATGCGGACGCATTTGTTTTCGAATAAGTATCTAAAACATTTTGTATTTTTGTTCTATTTATTATTGCGTCAACTTCGGCACGTGTTGGATGTCTTTTTCGTTTATGTTTATTTTTTGAACTTTCATTGTTACGAATTGCATTTTTATATAATATTGAGTCTAATTCTTCGGATGATGGATGACATTTTTCGGGTAATTTACGTTCGAAAAATTGAAATTTTTCAATATTCATATCATAGACGGCGTTCGTTGATGGTGTCGTTGCTGAATATGATTCACGGCTATCAATATCTTTCGATAGTTTTGTTGTTGTGTGTTTGTCCTGTCGCACATTTGCCAATTTACGGGGATCATAATTTCTCTTATTACTTCGTGGCAATAGTGTTGATGGTATTATCGACGTTGTTGTTGTTGTTGTGGTTGTTGATGACGCTGACGATGATGATGACGATGATGATGATGGTTTTAATTCATTCATATTTTTTTTTAATAAATTTTGAAATTCTTTTTCATAACAATCATCGTCGTCGTCGTCTTCATTATCATCGTCGTTAAAATCATCATCTTCTGAATTTTTTCTACGGTTTTTATTTAAGTTTGAATCATTTTTGTATTTATATTCATCATCATCATCACCATCATCATCATCATCGTCGTCGTTGTCGTCGTCGTCGTCGTCGTTGTCGTCGTCGTTGTCATCATCACTGTTATCACTATCGTTTTCATTATCATCAACGTTATTATCATCATCATCATCATCATCGTCATCATAATTTCCATAATAACGATATTTTTTCTTTTTCATTTTCTTTTTACCCTTTCGACTGCGACTTTTTTTAATTTCAAGTTTTTGTTTGTCATCAACATTTAAATAATTTGCGTTTTCAATTTTTTGCAATGATTTTGAATAAATTATTTGCGGATCATAACTTGCTGTCATTTTATTGGCCGCTGTTGAAATTGTGGTTATTGTATCGGGTAAATATGATATGTAGGTGGTTGGCGGCATTGCTGTGGCTGCTGTCGCAATGACCGCTGGTAATAAATTTGTTGATGTTTTATTAATTGATTCCGTAGTCTTTGTATCTATAACAATTGTTGTTGTTGTTGTCGTTGTTGTTGTTGGTGTTGTAACAGTTTCAACGGATGAATTTATTGCGGTTGTACTATCATCAGTACCAGATTTTGTAGCATCATCATCAACATCATCATCATCATCATCGTTATCATTAAGCTGTTTAGTGGTTAATTCATTTTTATCAACACCACCACCATCATCATCATCATCACATTTATCTGCCAAATTAATAGTTTTCTTTTCCATTTGATCAATACCAACATTTTTCGATAAATTTGAATTTTTATTTTTAACACCGTTACTATCACCATCTTCTTTATCTGTTTCACAATTCCCATCACCTTCACCGTCGTCAGCATCTTCATCAATCAAAAGTAATGGTTCTTCTTCGATTATTAATAATGAATTTGAGACGTCATCGTCATCATCGTTATCATCTTTTTGGTAGCGGGGGGAAAAAAAACAAATAAATTAACAAAGGGGATGAAATAGGGAAAAAAAAAAAAAAACAAGAAATACTCACTTAACGAATTTTCATTACGATTTAAATTATTTAAATTTGAATCCCGTATATATTGTGAATAATCAATGGCCATCAATTTCATGGGTGGTTCAGTTTTTGATTTATTCATAAAATGTACGTAATCGATGACATGTGGTTTATGTAAATGATGGTCTAAATGATCATCATTTATTGTAACAGCTGTTGCTGCTTCTGTTGCTGTTGCCGCCACTTGCATCATATTTGGCATTATTCTCATATCAACATCTTTATCACATTCTTCTTTGTATGATGGTGTCGACGATAATACGGTTTGCTGTTGTTGTGTCACAGAAGTTGTGAAACCCAATTTTTCCATATTAAGTGCATTCAATTGAATTTCATGGATTTGAGTTATACTTAAACCGAGTTCATTTAATTGTGCCACAGTTAATTGTTTTATTTGATCCAATGAATTGATACCCAGTGCACTTAATTTATCTATTTGTTCGGTTGTAATGACACCATTTAAATTTTTTAAACTTAAATAATGTGATGTAAATGGAGATGAATTTTGTATTGTGTTTGATGACAACAGACCCGATTGATATGATGATGCGGATGATGATGACATTGTGGATATTAACGTTACCGCTGATGATGTGGATGCAGTTGATGTTGTAATTACACCATTTGATTCGGCACACCAACGTGTTTTCCTTGGTCTACTATCTAATTTTATATCTTTGCCACACATTTTAAGCGTATCCAATTCCATTAATGATGGCAAATTTTTTGTGGGAAAATTGGCATTTTGATTAATATTTAATAACATATTATTTCCGGCCGCTGATAATGATGCATTTGGTACTAGTGAATTTGAACTTGAACTATTAACATTCTTTTTGCTTTTACTATTATTATTATTATTATTTAAATGTGTATTTATTGATTTATTAATTAATGTCGTTGTTGCGGTTGTAGTTGATGTTGTTGTTGTTGAATTTGGCCCTTCTCCACCGGATTCTTGTAGTAATTTTTGATGTTGTGTATTTATCATGTTTATGGCCACATCACGATTTATACGTGGAAAATCACCTAGAATTTCTTTTGGTGCCGTTTCCAAATGTTTTAGTAATACAACGCGTAACTGATCCGTTAATGGTTTGCCATGGGAAAATTTACAATTTTCCTTATTATGATTTTTCATGCCTAAATAATAGTATTTGCATGGAAAATCGGCGTGCATATATAAACATTTATTACGTTTTGCACAACAATCCATTAAATAAAATTTACATAATTCTTGTTTATGTTGTTGCTGTTGTTGTTGTAGTTGTTGTTGTTGTTGCATACGATTATTGCCATCATCCTGAAAGAACAAAAACCAGAACGAAAAACCATTAAAATGCGATTCGAATGAAATAAAATTTACTAAAAGATTTGATTAAGAGATTAAGTCAAAAACACTTACACTATCCGATTGTTCACGACGACGTTTCTCTCGACCATTTCTTCTCATCATACTATTACCGCCACCTAATCGCCGATCATTTGGACGTCGCTGTTGACGCTGCAATTGTTGACCGGATGATCGTTGTCGGTCATCGTAATTACGACGATAATCACCGCCGCCCATAGACTCATAACTATCATATGAAGTATAACTATTGTCCGAATCATAATATGAGTCATTATCTAATGAATGTATTTGTGAATTGGAAGAACCTGATTGTTGTTGTGACAACAATGACATTTGTTGTGGTGGTGGTGGACTGCCACCACGTACACATAACATTTCGTATTCATCAATGTCATCCGTTGATTCGTTTAGCTTCTAAATTAAAAAATTAATCAAATAAATTATGGTTTTTAATAGACGAAACAGCAGAGCATCAGCTAATTCCCCTAATTAAAACACTTACTTTACGTGATTGTTGGTGATGTTCACGATCACGTTCGCGAGGAAACCGCCGTTTTCTATTACGGCTGCGTCGCAAAAGTTTATCATAATTATTTGTAGTGTCAATGTTGCTTGTACTTAGGTCACCGAAGCTACTGCTGCCGGTGATACCACCCGTACTGCTACCACTAATATTAGCACCATCAACAGTAACATCACCACTGCCACCACCACTACTGTTGCTATGTAATTTCGGATGCGGTGGTATTTCTTTACCATCTTTTTTTAATACCATTGCAATTGCATTTTCAACATTACCCATCCAATCATCATCAACATTTGATGTGCTACCTTTAATCGATTCACTTTGTTTACCACTATTTCTGGCATCTTTTTTATTTAAATTATTAATAATCGATGATACATTTGCTGCCACCGCCGACTGACCTGTTTGTGGTGAACTTAATCTTAAAAATGAGTTTTTTGCGAACGATTGTTGCGCTGATATTATTTTAGTATTATCACCATCACCACCATCATCCGTGTCATCGTTTGAATTTTTCACTACATCATCACCCATTTCATCATCGGTTTCAATTTCTCCATCTTCAAGATCATCATCATCGTCTTGTTCCCCACCACCACCACTACCACCACCGGCGGTTGGTGTTATGGTTTTTTTATCTGACATTTATCTTTCTTTTTATTGGTTTATCTTAAATTATCTGTATTCATTTGAGAAAAAAAAAAGGAAGAAGAAGAAGAGAAATAATTTTGAGACGAAAACTTAAATTAAATATTAAAAGAATTACAAAATTATAATGTGTGCGTGTGTGTGTGTGTGTGTGTGTATGATTGATAATTATAAAAGTTAGATGATATCTTAAACAAGATGTGATTTTATATTTTATAATCATTTTTTTAACGTTTTTTAACGTTCGTTTTGTGTTATTGTTAAAAAATTATACTGTGAAGCACAAAAATATTGTTTTTATAAAAAAAACTCCACTAAACCACAATCGCCCACAATCAAATTTAAAATATCTATTCTGCCGTGTGTTAGTTATTATACAAAGAACATACTTCTGATCATCGCCACTGGTCAACCAATTCAAATGATCCAAAGAATGTATTAAGAACAATTTCACAGCCTCAATATAACGAAGCGTATTTTTCCTGAGGCTAATATTGAAAAGACAGGTTAAATCAACATTCAATTGTTTTCATATCCGTTGGCATTATGGCCAATGGTTCAGTATAATCGATTTTAAACGATAAGTTGTTCTAGTTTGATGTCGGGTACGTTTACGTACAAACCTGAGTAGCACCTGCAACACCTAAGCATAAGTGGGTGCTAATAACAAATGCTAAATCAGACAAAACAAAAAGCATATTAACATTTCAATATAATGGCATTTTCATTGTTCATTTCTGGCTGTAAAAACATATGCATATGTGAAAAGAAAAACCACAAACAATCTGTAATCATTTTGATTATCTATAACAAAAAAAAATTATGAAAAATTAAATTACAAAAATATTAAAAACTAATTACAAACACAAAAATTAGTGTGGAAAATAAACTTTAATCAAACCGCCTTTCACACCACACCACACATTATAGCCCTGGGCTGGGCTATAACTTTTTCAATTCTTTTGTTCTTGCTCCCAAATATAAAAACACAAATATTAATCCAGTAAAAAAAAACTACCGCAACAGAAAAAAAACTCCAAAACTATCCAAAAATTATAGTATTTTCTATTTAAAGTTAAAGTACCACCAATCCGTCCAGTTACGTATTCGTGCACTGTGCGCTAGTGTAGAAGCACCCTTTACGCAACCAGCCGCCCCCTTCTACATTCAACAATTAAATAATTTGAATAGATACAAATTTAGATATTGTAAAATTGTTGAGACCAGTCGTAATTCATTGGAAATTTTTGGGGACAAATGAATATTTATAAAATTATTTATAATTTCCAGAATTTTATGATACAAAATTAATTAATAATTTATAGTTTTAATTAAAAAAAAATTTTTCTTCCATTAAAAAACTGGTTTTTTTTTTGTAAATAACATGAAATGATTGGTTTTCACCTATTTAATGTTGTAATGACTGAAAACGCGAAGGGAAACGATATTGAAATGACCCCAGATTAGCTTCGTTTAAGGTCGGTTTTAATTGTGTGCATGACCTTCTTCAGAAGTAACATGAGTTTTCAATGATGTGATGATAATACTAACCACAGAGGCAGTACCACCATTGATTTCGTATATTAATGATATGTCACACACCCTAAAAAAAAACCACCACCTTCAACAGCCGACGTTAATAAAAATTGAATTTTAATTAATGCCAGTTTTTTATTCTGAATTTACCAACTAAGAAAATTACTTTATTAACATTTTTCATTGACCCATTGACAGGCTTAACTAATTTAAAATAAATGCTAAAACATCTATCATCTATTTTGAGGACGGCGGCGGTGGGGCAGGGGGTCGTATTAAGGGAATCATATATTACCGCTAATTGGAGTTTCTAGATACGCATAGAAAACATTCATTAGCCAGTCAATGTGGACACTGATCACGCGACAAGAAGTCACAGCAAATGGTTTCTTTATTAAATTAAAATTCGGTAAAACACACACACACACACACTTTCGATTGATCACCGTCGTCGATGATTAAATGTTTTGTGGTCAAATATAATAATTTAAAATATTGTGACGTGACGCCCTTAAAATTGAAAACCATACGTCCAATCCATTTGTATTTGCGGTCGTTTTGTACTTTGTACTCTATTTTTTAAACATTAACGAAGGGTTATATGTTAAAAATATTGTTATTCAAAGTTATTTATTGAATTCACGATATTGGCGAAGGAAAAAAATCATATTTATTGTATTGTACAATGGTGACCAAATAAAAATTGAGCACACAATATTATGTTACCCAATTTTTTTTGGTTTTCAAAAACCGTAAAGTCATTGATCTTGTGTATGTGATGATGTGATTCCATCGGCAAATGCAAACATTTGTATTGCGTAAATGGTTGGCGTTAGATATCAAACGATTTACAGCATATAATTATGTGCAGATTAGTGTGACGGGGTGCAATAGCTGTAAATAGGAAACAATCAAACAAATGTGTAAACGAGAAATTTTTGTTGGTAATATCGAATAATTTCTCAAATGAAAAGAAGAAGATGCGTTAATTGACCGTACCATTTCACATACAACATATCAATGGAATTACATGTGTGTGTGTGTGTGTGTATGTGTGTGTGCTGACTCACTGCCGACACACACACACACACACACATGTATTGACATAAAGGGTGTCATAGTGTTTTTGATAATCTCTATAATACAATTAGAAATATTGTTTAATGATTAATAGTTTTTGTTTGCGGTAAATTTTTGAAAAAATGTACCCCATATTTTTCCGGTTTTTTTTTTTATACACATCCTATTTTATTTTCTATTTATTTATTTTTTTTTTTGTATTCTTAATAGTTAAAAATACAAAAAAAAAAAAAAAAATAAATAAAAAACATAAACAAACTTCGGAATAATAAACAATAATAAAAAATATATATCAAATTTTTAGTAATAAATAATGATAAATTTTTATATAAATAAATTGCAATTATATGTTTAAAAATGTAGCGCGGCTGTATTTGGGGGGAGTAGGGGGTAAATGGGTAAATTTTTTTTTTATATTTTTATAAGTGTGATTAACCTTAACCGCCTGCCCCCCGGCCGCCCCTGTTTATATAGTGTTTTTTTTTATTTTTCTTTTAAATTCTCACTTTTGTACATGTGTATTTTTTTTAACGCTGACTATTTCTTACATTCCTTTCTTGTATGTTTTTTTTTTTTGAGTATTTTACATTTATATCAAAATTTACTTAAATTTTCAATTGCGACTCTGTCTAAAATAATATATCTTTTACTAGAAATGTAAATTGACTATTCGTATATATTTGCTAATGTGTGTCTGCGTTGTGTATATGGGTCGGTATATGTCGTGTGTGTGTGTGTGTGTGTGTTTGTTTGTTTGTGTACGCAGTATTATATAAATAAACATTATATTTAGGTACGCTAATATGCAACTGTAACACGACGCATTCAAATGATAATCATTGGCATACATATTTAACAACAACAACAACACCACAAATTAACAAATAAATACGCAAAAAAAAAACCACAATTTCATTGAATAAATATCTCAATTATAAAAAATAAAATAACAAAAAACCAATTCAATCACAAAATTATTTCTATTTTTTTTGACACACCAAAAACATAAAAAACATAAAAAACCACAAAAAATATAAATTATAATAAGAAAAAAAATTACTTTTAATAAAAAAATTAATAACAAACAAATACAAACAAAAAAAAAAAAAAAACTGTTCTCTCTTGTGCGGACATTTTTTCAAATTAACAAAATATTATTATTTATAGAAAAATTTTATATTCATTTTTTTTGATTGTTGTTTTGTGTGAAAGAAAAAGGCAGACGAGACACGATTATTTAGAAATAAAAATAATATTCTTCATCATCACAATCATCGTCAGTCACCACACACACACACACAAACACACACACAAACACACACACACACAATCATTTACCAACCATCTATACCACCACCACCACCACCACCACCATGCCATCACAAACATAGGCAAAGTAAAAAAAAATACCGTAAATTTAAAAACAAAAACACAAATCAAAATCAACGCAAGAAAAAAAAAATTGTGTTCAAATTCATTCATTCAAAATGTAATAATAAACATCATCATCATCATCATTATTATTATTATTATTATCATCATCATCATCATCATCATCATAATCGTTTTATGTGCGCATCGTCTTTATTTCAAATAAAATGCAATGTATATTTCAGTAGTAAATAAAGAAAATAGTAGCGTTATATTTACAACACCAACAACAACAACAACAACAAAAAAAAAACAAATATTAACGAAAACAAAAAATGTTCGCGATAAATTTTCGTCGTTCCAATTATTGTTTTTGTATTTTTTTTTTTTTTCTATTCTGTTTTGTTAATGAGCCAATAAAAAAAATTGAAATACGGCCATTTTGAGAAAATAATGAATATTGGATGTTGTTGGTGTTGACGACGACGATGACGACGATGACGACGACGACGGCGATGTTATGATGATGTAATGATGATGATGATGACGATGACATTTAAATCATATAAATTCTCAATTTTGCTTTCTTTTATCATGTTTTTAACCCCAATTTTTTTTTTTTTTTTTTATATAATTGCAATTTATTGATTTTAGAAAAAAAAAAAAAAAAAAAAAGTTAATAAATTATTTAAATAAATTACTAATTACGCTGCAAACCTTGGTTTTTTTTTTTTGTCTTTCTTTCTTTTTTGTAACACTTTTTTACGATTTTAAAATAATTAGATTTTTATTTTGTTTCGCGTACGTATAATAAAAAATGGTATTCAAAATTTTTTTGCGCATAATCAATCATTTTTTTTCCTTTTTTTTTCAGTTTTCTTCTTCTTCTATTTATTTTATTATTATTTTATTATTTTATTAATATTATTATTATTATTATTATCAATTATCAATTATCAATTATCAATTATTATTATTATCAATTATTATTATCAATTTATTATTAATTATTGGATTTAAAAATGAAAAAAAAAAAAAAAAGAAAAGATAAAAAAAACAAAAAAAAATGATTGAAATTAATCATCAAACGCGATAAAATGTAAAAAAAAAAAAAAATATATATAAACGAAGAATTTTTAAGCTTATGTAATATGAAAATAAAAGGAATTCGGTAATTAAAATGTCTGCCTGGTTTTTTTTTTTTTTTTTTTTTTTTTTTCTATTGTTCTATTTTTTCCTTATGGGAATTTTTCACTGTATTAATATAATAAAAATATTAATTATTAATTATTATTTGTAATTCTTTTAGTTTTTTTATATATATAAAATTACAATATTGTTTCTAAATATAAATAATTGCCTTTTGTTTGTTTGTTTTTTTTTTTTTTTTTTGTTAAATTATCTTTCTTTTTAAATAAATATAATAAAAAAAAAATTTTTCATGTCATACAATTATTTTTTTTTTATTTTTTTTTTTGTATTTTAATAGAAAAATCGTAAAAGAAACAAAAATTTTTTTTTTTTTATAACTTCATTCGTTAACAATTTGAACTGAAATGAAATGAATGAGAATAAAATTATTGAATTATAGCTATCGTCGGTGTGCACTGTGTGTGTGTGTGTGTGTGTATGCGGTGGCAAAATTAGGTAATTGTGGATCGTGGTGAAGTGGGGATTTTGTTTTTTTTTTTAAATGTCATTGTAGCGTCAACAATATGGGAAATCGTTCACCAAAAGAAAATTACGTAGCCACCACAATAATTGAATGCGAAATAAAAGAAACAAAAAAATGTAAATGAAAAGTATTGGGTTTTTTTTTTTCTATAAAATCAATACTAGAACAGAAAACGTCTGAAGACGAAGAAATTGGAAACTTTACTCAGTGAAGATCCCCGGTCAAACGGAAGAAGAATTAGCATTGGCATTAGATGTTACCCAAACACAAGTGTTTCGAAACGTTCCAAAGAAGATGGGAATTGTCCAAAAGCTATCGTATTGGGTACCACATGAACATTGACGGAAAGCGACAACAAGAAAATCGAAATATAATGTTTGTGAAATTTTGCTTCAAAGACAAAGTGGATCCATTACGATAATCCAAAACGTCTGAAAGCGTGACAGGTGAACCAGGTCCATAGACACCAAAACGAAATATTCATGGTTTTAAGGTTATGCTGTGTATCCGGTGGGACCAGCTTGGTGTAGCGTACTATGAACCGGAAACAAATCATCACTGGTGAACGTTACCGAGAGCAATTAATCCAATTGAACCTGTTACTTTCAAATAAATGCTTTTTTCTTACCAAAATATCCCCAAAACATTATAAAAAAAAAGTTATACACACCAAATCACATGTTTTTGAATTGAATTGAATGAATCTAAAAAAACATTATTTATTCACATTATCTTTAGATAGATTTAGCAAAGTAACATATATACAATATATTAGGTTGTCAACTATCTCCCTTCCGCCTTTTTGCTCTTTATTCAATGCTTTATAAAAAGTGTTACAGTAATCGGATTTAGTTCAAATATGCGCCGTTTTGTTCGATAATCTGTTTCCATCTAGACTGCAACTTCATAATACCTCCCTCGTAGAAGCCCCCCTCCTTATTTGCGAAGAACTCGGACAGCCACTTTTCACAAGCCTCTTTTGAGATCAACTTTACACCACCAAGGGCGTTCGCCATGGACAGGAACAGGTGGTAATCACTTGGCGCTATGTCCGGGCTATATGGTGGATGCGATAAAACCTCCCATCCGAGCTCCCGTAGCTTCTGACGAGTCATCAACGAAGTGTGAGGTCTGGCGTTGTCCTGGTGGAACACTACACCCTTCCTTTTGGCCAATTCTGGACGCTTCTGGTCGATCGCCTGCTTCAAGCGGTCCAGTTGTTCGCAGTAGATGGTAGAATTAAGCGTCTGGCCATATGGGAGCAGCTCATAGTGGATGATTCCCTTCCAATCCCACCAAACACACAGCAAAACCTTCCTGGCCGTCAATCCCGGCTTGGCCACTGTTTGGGACGATTCACCGGCCTGCGACCACGACCGTTTTCGCTTGATATTGTCGTATGTGATCCATTTTTCGTCGCCAGTCACCATCCGCTTCAAGAATGGGTCGAGTTCGTTCCGTTTCAGCAGCATTTCGCAAATGGAAATTCGGTCCATTAGATTTTTCACTGTTAATTCATGTGGCACCCAAACATCAAGCTTTTTTTTGTATCCAGCCTTCTGCAGATGGTTTAAAATGGTTTGGTGACTAACTCCCATCTCCTGGGCGATGTCACGAGATGCCACATGCCGGTCTAACTCGATGTATTCCATGATTTGATCGGTATTTGTCGTCACAGGTCTTCCGCCGGCTGGCTTATCCATGGTGTCGTTTTCACCGGCTCTGAATCGTCGAAACCATTCCTCCGCGGTTCGAAGTGATAGAGTACCATCCCCCAAAACACCATTAATCTCACGGAACGTTTCTCTAGCGGATTTGCCTTTAACGAAGGAAAACTTTAAAATAGCGCGAATTTCGGCGTTAGTGAACTCCATGTTTACACGTCTATAACTGTTGAACGCAATATCCAAACTAATCATACATAGCGTCGTTTTGTTTGTTATGTCAAGAGCTTTCAAATTATGTACAGTGTTGCCAGATACGAGCTCTGTAGCGCTTTGTACATAGCCGCGAAATTAAAAAGACAAAAAGGCGGAAGGGAGATATTTGACAACCTTATATATATATCGTAGGCAACGTTTCGGATGTAAATCGATGGTGTCGACATAAAATTGTGTACACATTGCACTATACTCCATCGATTGTGTTATTGTGTGTGTTTCGTTAAAACCAATTATTTCGATACGGCTGTGGCAAAGTACAGGCAAATAAAAATAGGAAAAACTGCAATGAAGAAGAAGAAAGGTTATGTAAAATGAAAAATTAAATTGAATGTTGATTGTGTTGTTCAACAATTTAAAATCGTTTAAATGTATTCGCTGTGATTATAGAAAAAAATCAAGGGCAATTTGTGTTTTAAAATTGAAAACGACACTCTTCCAATTTTAACGAAGCCACGAACAATTTAACCGATTAGTGGTTGGCATCAAAAAAATCAGTTATTCTTTTGACTGTGAATGTTTGTATGCGCTACCAGAAAAAAAAAAACACATAATTACGAAAGAAAATCCACAAAAAAGAATATAATTAAAATATCCTTTCACATTTCCTTTCAACATCGACGCCCAAAATTATTCAGTTATGTGAAATTTTATGAACGCATTATTAAATACACAATATTATTACGCTACAAAAAAAACAAATAAATAAACGTCACATTTGACAATCCGATATTTCATTAAAAAAGAAAAAACTCTTTCGATTGTTATCGATTTTGTGTGTCGGGCGCTCTCAGATGTGGTGAGGCGGCGAGGTTAAATGATAATAAAAAAAAAAAAATAATAAAATATTATAAAACAAATGAAAAAAAAAAAAAAGCCGATAAAAAACAAAAATTTTTGTAAAAAAACTATAGAAAATGTACTCAAAAAATTTAATTAATATTATTATAAATCAAAAATGTTATCGAAATTCCATTAAAATACAACGCAATCAACAGTGTTTTATAAATAGTAAAAATAATGATAAAATAACGTTGTCGTCGCCGCAGCCGCCAACAATTACTAAAAGTGATGTTGTGTCAACACGGACGGCCGATGAAAATCAATTATCAAACAACAGCGATAAGAATTTGAAACACAAAAAATCCGAATTTAATATAAATGAATTGTTACAAAATGGTAACCTATCGTCAACATTAAACAATAAAATTAGTAAATTATTAAATTTATATGAAGAATTATCGCGTATGAAAGATGTACGAAAAGCACAAGATAATGTCATTTTAATACAGGTAAGTTTTATTTATTTGTTTTTCATCTCAGCCACCTAATCTCACCCATAATTTATTTATAAACAATAGAATAACACATATATCTTTAGCGTTAATATTGCAATATTTACGCAATTATTCTTTATCTCTTACCATAAACAAGATAAATTAAAAGTTATATAACGCGATTTTTTTATTTTTTTTTCAGAATGAATTAAAATGTGCACAAGAAAATCGTCGTATTTTATTAAATGAATTATCACAAATACAATTGGAATTACAAAAAGTACACAATGAATTATTAAATTGTGATAAAAGTGATAAAAATTATTTACAATTAATAAATAGCGAATATAATATAATTCGGAAACAAAAATTAAAACAAGAAGAATTTAAATCGGAAGACGATAATGAACGTAATTTATTTACATATTTAACGGCCGCCGTTAAAATATCACATGAAAAGGAGAAAATCTATTCCGAAACTGTTAAATATTGGTCAATATTTGGTTCATTAATTGGTGCTGTGATTGGTGTTATCGGTACATTTATCAGTTTACATTATCGCAATAAAACGATAACATTATTGATTGCAGAAAATAAAGAACAAATGGTAACTATAAAAACTTCTATGGAAAAATTTGATGAAAATTTACGTGACATACATTTTGATATTGATAAAATTTTGTTTACGTCAAAGGAACATCAAAAACAATTGTTACGTCATTTGCAACGGTTTAATGAACAACATCAACAACAACAGCAACAACAATCATCAATATTTTCGTATATGTATAAAGGAATGAATGGAATGTATCGATGGTTTTGGCCAAAATCTATGTAAAAATAATTATTAACAATAAGGTTCTAACCATATGATCAGATCAAATGCTTATGACGTAAATCAATCCGTATGATAATTGAATAGCGTATGCGTTGTGAAAAGATATATGTGTGTCAAAATTTCATAGCAATCTGTGACCACCATTAGTAACTTTTACTAAAAGTTATCGTGTCTATTAATTTATTATTATCAGAAAAAATTGTTGCAGTTTCGTGTGTTACAGTTTATCAAAGCTTTTTTCAAGCAGAGTTTGGGGACTTACATTAAGCGAAATACAACATGAGTACTTAACAATGAATATAACATTGATCCGCAAACCATTTCACTTCCGAATCAACAAAACGAAATTGATTTTTAAATCTATTTTTCTGAACGGTAACGCGGCTAAACGGAACTCGGTCTCGGATATTGTTATGCAATTTTGACACACCTTTTTTGACGACAACGTGCACTATTCAAATGTTACATATATCGTTTTGTTAGACGCATGTTTTTGATCTGCGCTGGTTAGGCGCCCGGTCAATGTTAATGAATTAATTAAATTTTGTGTAAATGTGTAATTGTGCGCGATTCCCTAAAAATTGTGTGTGTGTGTGTGTGTGTGAGAAAAATGAATTCGTAAATAAATCACAGAATATAGAATTTAATTGTTAAATTGCATTTAATTTTTCAATAACCACAACAAAATAGATTTTATATTTTAAAAATAATTATAATAAAAATTTGATTTTGTTTTAAAAAATATAGAGATCTTTGCTATTTTATAGAATTTAAAATAATTTTAATTAATATAATTTTATATTTTTAGGTTTTTAATAGTACCGGGTGGGTGGGTCTTTGTTTTATCTCTAAAAAATTTGTATATTGTATAAAAAAAAAAAATTGTTTAAAGACGCTGGATACCATCGGTAGCACCGCTCCTTGTTGTAGTTGCTGCAAATGGTCGATTTTTATTTTTAAATAATAAATTTGTATTTAGATTTTGATTTTTGGCAATATTAATTTATTGATTTGCGTCCGATTGGCTGGGTGCCGATGATAATTATACACAAAGCACATCAGCCGCCGCAGTAACCCGCCACCGACCCGACAACAGCACCAACACTTTTATTGTCTTTATATTTATAAAATTTAGTAAATATTTTATATAAAACACAGTTTGTGTAATGTGAAAACAAATAGAGACAAAAAACTAATGCTAAACACACACTATATGTCTCTGCTATCGACTAAACACAGGTAACAAATTACTACTCGCTCGCCCGCCCTCGCCCCAATCAATAAACTAACTTAATGCTAAACAAACACTAAAAATCGCACACGCACACGACACGTTACACAATTTTTTTCTATATTTATTTATATATTTAATTACCATTTAATGATGATGGCGACGACATACCATCGGCTGGTATTTTATTAATTGATGACAATTGTTGATGTGACCATATTGTGAAATTATCATTCAATTTTGGCCATTGAATATTATTTAAATTATTATTAATATTATTATTGCTATTATTACGAATTCTATTTAAATTATTGTTATTACCATTTGCATGGAATCCATTATTATTATTATTATTATTATTATTTCCAAACATTGTTGCCGACACATTCGTAGTATTATTCAATCCATTATTTAATTTCGATTTATTTGTTAATTCTAAAATGGAAATTGAATAGAATAGAAAATTTAAATTTCATTAAATTTCAATTTAAAACAATTTTTTTGGTCCCAATACGAAGAATTATTAAGGGTTGGTTGTTTGTTGTGGTGCCCAATTTATCCCATACGGTCCGATTTATGTACACACAGTTAAGATAAATTTAACATTACACAATTATTTTCAGATGTGGCTGACATCCGTGACGATGGACGATCGATGGATGTTTACTCTGCCGGCGACTAGCATCAACAGCTCTTATACAAGATTTCGGGAAATGGAACTGGGTGAGCACCAACATTTCCAGTGGGAATTAATTAAATTAAGCAAAATAACATATTACCTTTCCAATTGTTAACAATACGATGTTGTTGTTGTAATAATTCTGCAGCACGTCTGGGTCGAAAATATGAATCGGCAATGTTATCGGAATCGAAACTATGTAATTTCTAAATAATTGGATACGATAATTGTTAATAGAAAATTTATTCCGAATTAATTAAAAGCACAAAAAAAAAAAAACAAACAACTATCTATAAAAGCTGCGGTGCTGCAGGCTATAAAAAAAAAAACAACAACAACAACAAAATAAATAAAATTTTAAACCTTTATCATTTCCTTATCATCTTTTTTGCCCATCAAATTGTTACCAATAATAATCGTATTTTTATCATTATTTCGTGGTGCAATAAATGTTTTATCTTTTTTACGTCTGTTATTTTCTAATAATTTGGTAGCGACTGACGTTGCCGACGTTGCTGTTGTTGTTGTTGTTGTTTTTGCTGCACAAGCAAAAGCAGAAGCATTAGCAGAAGCAGCCGCCGCAGCCGTTTTTGTTCGAATTATAGCTGTTACATTTTGAATTGGTGTTGATGTTGTTGTTGATGTTGTTGTTGTTGTTGTTGTTGTTGTTGTTGTTGTTAAAATTGTTAATAAATCATCGGTAATTATTTGATTATTGTCATTGTTGCCGTTGCTGTTGCTATTCTTATCATTTAAATTTCTTTTTGTTGACTTTTTTGGTGTTGCTGTCGTTCGTCGTATTTTATTTTATTTTAGATTTTTTTGTTTTTTTTGTTTTAAGATAAAAGAAAGATAAAATGCAAAAAAAAAAAAATAACCCCAAACACACACAAACCAAAAATAAGAAATAGAAAATAAATTAGATAGAAAATAAGCAAATGCAAAAAAAAAAAAAAAAACAATCTCGCCCACACACACACACTCGCCCACTTATGAACGCCAGTTTTATATAACTCTTTACAGTCGTCGTGCACACAAGCAAGTTTCGCATATCCAAAAACTTAATTAAAAATTATCGTTAATTTAAAAAACAAACAAAAGCTCTGCGCCGCCCTCTGCGAATCTAATTTTTATTGTTTTTTGTAAAATATTAAAAAACAAGTGTCTTCGCACCTTAATTAAAAATTTGGCCTGTTCATATTCTTCATCGGCTGCACCGTTTTCTGCTTCTCCTTCATCTTCTTTTTGTTGTTGGGGTTGTCGTTGTCGTTCATCACCGTCGTCGTTGTCGTCATCGTCATCGCCGACGTCGTCATTATTATTATTATTATTATTTATAATATTGTGATGATTTTCTTGAAGATGATGATGATGCTGACGATGAGGATGATGATGATGATGATGATTATTACGATGATGATGCGGTGTCGTATGTAAAGTATTACGATGATGATAAGAATTTTTTAATGATGGTGATGATGAAGAAATTGTTAATAATAATGGTGATTGTGATTTTGATGATGATGATGTGGATGATAATGGTCGTGGTGATTGTGACGCTTGTGTTGTTGTTACATTTGGTATTGCATTTAACGATGACGAATATTCCATACGACCGGGTGCTGTTGATAATGATGATAATGATGATGATATGTTTTTATCACGTACTTTTTGCGTCAGATGTTGTTGATGTTGGTTTTGGTGGTGCGGTTGTTGTTGTTGGTGTTGGTTTTGATGTTGATAATAATAATGATTGTAATGTTGAACGGTTGGATTAACTTTTTGGAAAAATTATCGGAAAAAAAAATACGAAAACAAAAGAATAGTGTGTGTGTTCCGGTTTTTTTTTTTTGTTTTCGAATTTTTGTTGGATAACAACAACTCAATTTGCTCACAGCAAAATCAAAACTTGTTCAACTTGCCCTCCCCCCATCCCGCGAACCAACTGTTGGTTCCCATTATTTGGATGACAAATTACATATTGTGTGATCGTCATTATTAAATAGATTCAAAAAAATAGTCACATGTGTAATTTGTCATCGAGATGGAGATGATTTTTAACAACACACGCCCAAAACATTTATATTTTCAATTTCAACTTACTTGCCGGTGGTAATTTAATTCTTGTCATTGAATCTTCGGGTAATTTCCATTTATTTAAATCATCATTCCATATAGATTCATTTTTTATATTGTCTGGATCCCTGATAGATTGATAAATTGGCGAACACAATGAGGCAATTAATTTAATAGCTGTGTACGACGTATAAAAATACAAAACACTTACCAAAAGCGTCCGTCTTTGCGTAACAATGGTAATGCTTTTTCCAACAATTGCTTATAGAAATGTATATCTTTTTCCAGCCGTCTTATTGTTTCCAAATAATCGGCACGATCCAATTGAAATTCGGATTGTAAATCGGATACTTCACGTTCCAATGCTTTTACCTTTTGTCTTTGTAATTTTAATGTTTCCGTTTTTACATTTAACTCTTGTTGGATACTGCTATAATGACCCTGTAATATGTCACGTTCTTCGATTTGTTCAATGCGTGACAACGCAATGGCTAATGCATTTAAACGTTTTTCGGCCGCCAATTTCTTTTTTATACGTTTCTCTTTCAATTGGACGTCATTGGAACGTTCGCCGCCAATTAACGATGCTTTTATAGCCTTAATTTTTTCTAATACATTTTCATTAACATTTTTACTATTATTATTATTATTATTATTGTTGTTGTTGACATCTGTCAACAGTGCTGTTGGTGTTGATTGTGATTGTTGTTGGCTGGACTGGTGACTTATTTCTGCTAATTGTTTTTCATAATGTAATCGTAATTTTTCCATATCTATAAATGAAACGAAATAAATGAAATAATTATATAAAATATATAACACACACCAACGCACCTTTAACTAATTCTTCTTTTTCTTTTTCCTGTACGGCATGTTCCAATTTTAAACGTTTTGTTTCCTCTTCATAAATTTCTTTTAATTTTTGTTTTTCATCTTCCAGAAATTCCGTATGATCAATTATTGTTGGTATTATTGATTCATGAAGTAGTTGTTGTTGCTGTTGCTGCTGTTGTTCTATCGATAACGATGATGGTGTCGTCGTCCGTGCCGTTGTTGCGGCCGATTCAAGTAACATATTTTTCAAACGTATTATTTCTTCTTGATATTCACGTAAAATTGTATCTTTTGGATCTTCGTTAATTTTTGGTTTATTATGGATCATTTTAGCACGACTCGCATACCGTAATGTTGATAATGTTTCATCATAATTATATGCGGCTGGTGATACGCATGCAATCATTAATGTTTTTGTATTCCCACCTAATGAATCCTATAATAGCAAAATATGTTTAATATTTTATAGAAATTATCGGTTGTTGCCGCGATAGAGAAAGATTTATTTTATTTTTACCTGTAATAATCGGGTTAATTTTGAATCACGATATGGAATATGTTTTGTTTTACCATCAACCAATGCCGATATAACATTGCCTAAGGCTGACAATGATAAATTAATTTTGGTAGCCTCTTTCAATCGATCACCAGTGGCTCCGGTTTTATTTTGTCTTTCTGAACCGGCCAAATCAACTAAATTTAATTTTCCTTTTTTTATTGATGGTCGTCCGTCATCAACATCATCGCCATCGTTATCGTTATCGTTAGCATCACCATCTCCATCATCATTTTCTAAAAACATACACAATATTAATATTTGTTGTTCAACTATAATTGTATCCAAAAATAACTTACTTGTTGTAATTTGTTCCAAACTAATTGTAAATATTGAATGTGATCGTGAACTAGTGGCATTCATTAATGTTGCACCAACAATACGATTTTTTGTACCAAAATTTAACAATTGTTCACACTCTTGTGCATTGTGTACGGTATGGGTTGATAGATTTTGTATTATTATACCATCGCCTGGTATTTCTTTTAATGTTAAATTAGCACTTGTTGAATTCGGATTTAATAGATCACGTATATTTTCATTGTAAATTTCTAAATAACTAACTATGGCCAAATATCGTATACCACTTACAACTGATATTGCTTCAAATATATGATCAAATGAACGTGATATAATGCCACGTTGTGATAATAATTGTTGTTGGTGGTGGTGGTGGTTTTGATCATAACTAATATTATCATTATTTAAATAGTAATCGGTTGGTCCTTGCATTGTATGCGATTTACCACAACCCGTTTGACCATACGCAAATATTGTACCATTATAACCTTCTAAAACATTCTATTTTTAAAAATAAATAAAAATCAAATAAATTTTGGGCATCCGGTACGTGTTGGTAATAATAATACGGAAATATAGAAATATAAAATTCATATACCTCAACCAGTGAATAACAAATATCATTATAAATTGCTTCTGTTGGTGCTGTACTATCGTAGGCACTGTCATACGTAAATTGTTTAGCCGGTGCGGTTGGATCCATTGGATTTTCAATACCCACAGCACAATCATTTATTTTTATAATTTTCTAAATAATAAATAATACAGTGTTTTAATGCGGTTCAGTCGTACATCGGACAAATAAATATGGTTATAAATATGGTAAAAAAAATAATTTCATAATACGACCAACCCCCTTTTTATTATAATTATATTGAATTTGATACGGTGCACCATCTGCAAAGAACAACCTTATGTCAAATGGATCGTTAAAGCTCAAGCGTATCCACACGATATCGGATTGGAACAAGAAGATTGTGCCAAAAATGATTCCAAAACATTTAGTATCGATTTTTTTATAAAGGATTCAAAACAATAATTAAATTTGGGATTGGTTTGACTTTGCCACACTTTATGCATTTCTATACGTAGTCTAAGAATTACACCTTTCTTAACAATCAATATTTATATTTATAGAAATAGAATAATTCCCACACATGACCCAATTAAATTATTGATTTTATTTTCCAAATATTATTTATACGTTATGGATTGCATTTATATACGGCACCGCTTCGTCCATAATCGTAATAACATAAATATCCAATGAAACAATAGAAAAACAAATGAATGTACAAGGAAAAACCTTCCACCCCTCCATCCCAGACAGAATGACCAACAAACAACAACCACCCCATTCGCAACCACATCACATTAATTATTCATCCGTTTTTATAAATAATTAATACACAAAGAGCAAAAGAGTAAGTAGATTTTGATTTGTTTATAAAAAATATATTGTCCATGGCAACACAACAAATACGGTAACGAAACGATGTCGTCGTCCCTCGTCCATCGTTCACATTAATAATTTATTATAATTTAAATATGAATGACCATCGTGGGAGCTGTAGTGTGGCGGTGTGTGTGTGTGTGTGTCTGTGTGTCACGCACATCGATAATTAGTGCGATATATAAGTTTTTTATGTAGATGATTTAAGGAATTACCAATATTGTCATCAAAAAAAAACCAACAAAATTCTGTCAATCATGATCTAACAACAACAACAACAACAACACCAAAGAAAATAAGTGCAACACAATATAAAATCGGGAAAAAAGTGTATGTAGGTCAACAAGGAAATAGGAAAACTAATTTTACTGGATACCTTGCATTTCATATCCATTTCTTTTTTATTCATTGGTCTACAGCGAACAATTACTTTAACATTTTCTGCCATTTTTTTTTTTTTTTATTTTTTTTTTTGGATTTTAAAACATTAAATTATTATAAAAACAACAATTTCAATTTCACAACCAAATAATTAATATTTAATATTTCACAACACCTGTTCCATTCCCATTTTTTTGGTAATTTTAAAATTTAAAAATTTTGAAAAACAAAAATCGCACACACAATAATGAAATTAAATTAATAAAAAACGGACTGTGTGTAAGAAATACTTTAAACACCAGTGACAACAAACGGAGAGCGATGGTTGCCGTTCATCATCACAACTGTCACAACACACCGGACAACAGGAAATAATTTGTTTAATTTTTTCATTTAATAATTTTCCGTTTTTTTTTGTCTGTCCGACAAAATGTTAAAATTAATATAAATACAAATATTATTTGTTTGTGAATACATATACGCTACCCTTATCGATGGAAGAGGGTAGCCGCCACCCTAACACAATAGTCGCACCGTCACCCCTCTCCATTCATAGCACAACAATAATACCAATGATATATTATGAAATGTGTGTGATATGAAAAATCATAATTATATTGTTCGTGTGCCAGGCAATATATATTGGATTTGTTTGCCACACGCACCCACGCACGTAACGGGTGTTTCGAAAAATTATTTCAATTAATAAATTCTAATATAATTTTCATGTTATGAAGATATTTATGAAAAACTCATCTAAACCACAATTATATTTTTGTTGAATATCAAAATTAGAAAGGATACTTTTTTATCGGTTACAAACAATACAACAAAGCATGGTCAGAAAAATGATCCATAAATTATTAATGGGTGGAACTGTTTTCCAAAGTTTGTTGACCAAAATAGCACGTAATCGTGTTCGTTTCATTTCGACAGTTTTTATTTCGCAAAATTTTCCATAAAAATATCGTCCACGAACACCGTTTTGAATTTACATAATTCACTCAAACTAATACCCTGTGGCATTTGTTTTTTTTCTAATTTTATATTTAATAAAATATAAAATATATGTTCAACCCTTCTACAAATTATATGTTATATATTTTTGTCATACTGTGTGCGGTTGACGGTGGTTGGTTGGTCAAGAATACCAAGGTCAAATTTACAAATTTATTATAAGGGTGGCGCGAAAAGGTTAAATGTGACAATAAAAAAAATAAATTATGGGATGGGGGGGGGGGGGGGTGGTGTGGTGATATTTATTTTGTATTTTATATTTTATTATATGTTTACACAAAATGAATTTAATGCTATGCCGGGATTTTATAATATAATATTTGGATATGGAGCAGTGGAGGTGAATGGAAAATCCTCAATTTATGTAGAAATATGGTAATTTAAATTGAATAAATGATTTAGAAAATGTCGTTATCGTTTATTTTCTTATGATTTTTTTTATAAACGTCATTCATTTAGCATCACCATCACCACCAACCACCCGACCATATTATTAGTTAATTTAAAATATTTATTTGTATAATTACCTGAACCTATTGCTGTTGTTTATGTAATTTTATTATTATATTCAAATAAATGTTCGTAACCAACACCCAAATGGAAATTTGATAATATGGGCTAATGGATGAGAATAATTGGTTAATTATTAATGAATTTATTGATAATTTACCTGATCAATTGCACCTTGAACTTCATCCGACAATTTAACATCAATTTTAAATGATTATAATCACCACACAATGATTGAAATACATTCATTTTTAATCTTCTTTTTATTTGTCCTATTTCACTATAAAATACAAACACATCAACAACAACAACAACAACACTAAATAATTAATTAATTAATTAATTATTATTATTCGTATAAATCATAATTTTGTAGTAAAATATTTATTTATTTAATAAAAATATAAAAAGTCCAAATAAAAATGAGGCAAATGAAAGAAAAAAAATTGGGAAAAACAAAAACAAAACATAAAAGTCAAAGTGAAAACACAAAAGTGACAGTTCGTAAGGAATGTGGATATTGTTTTGGCACAGTATGCGTTCATACAAAATTTTAAAAACATATACATTTTCAATTGTTTTCTCAATTTTTATCAATCTTGAAATTAAAAGTAGTTAAACGGTAGCATCTTGTTTGATTAAAAATGATACGGCACAAGGTTCGAAAATTAAATAAACTTCTCCATACATATATATTGAAGAGGAATTTGTGTAACAATTATAAACAGATGCTGCTACTACGACGAGCTAAAGAAAAGTAAACAAATCCAATTGAAAACATTAAAACGCAGATCTTAATTGCAATATTAATGGATCGGAGATATGGTGTCGGAACAATTATTTCGAATTTTTGAACAAAATATACTCCATAACATACATCGGTCACGTCAAAGAACTGAAATGGAACGAAGATATCACAAATAGACAAATTGCAAGCGGTGAACCAAATATTGTCAAAACAAACAAAATCAAATGTATGGCTTGGGAACGTATTTCGCATGCAAAAAAAAAAAAAGGATAGTTCAGAACGTTAGATGGCTATATTCAGTGAACTTTTAATATTAAGATCCTTAGTTAGTAAGTAGTAAGAAAATACAAACAAATTTTGTTATTGCGATAATAATAAATTACAATTCATTTTAATTATAATTAATTATTTATATTGTAACTGTAATTCGATATTCACAATATAATGAAATGAAAATTTACCCCTTGCTACTTTTTCTTACCACTCACACATTTACAGAACAGAGTTTTGGCTCAACATTACCTTTAAAAATGTATATATATAAATTTGTGGAACGAGTTTTTCGACGCCGGCCAAGTGAACGCATACATAAAAAGAAAACGAAAAAAAAAATAGAGAAAAATTTAGAAATGTCATCGAATACGCTGCCGTTGACAACAAAATGTACAAAATGTCAAAAAACAAGAATGTTAGCAAAAACTACGTGGCATTCATTATTTTTTTTTTTATTTTTACATTTTATTAATTATTAAATTTTTGTTTCTTCAGTTTTTTTCGATTTTTGTTGGCAATAAATAAGTTTTTTTTTTCGGTTTTTTCCCCCATTAAATTGTTATTAGACCCGCGTTTAAAATTGTTGTATTTCTCTATATATATTTTTATTAAAAAAAAAAACAAAAAAATTCCAAAAAAAAACCATGATTAATTATTAATAAGTTAATAAAATTTTGTACATACGGAAAAAAATCGCAACAAAAAAACTTTTTATTTAAATTTTAAATTAGAATAGGTATTTTTTTATTAAAATAAAAAAAAAAATTTATTCGTGTTACTTATTAGCGAAATAGCAAAATAAATCGAAGAGTTATTAATTCAGGAATAAGAAGACTAAAAAAAAAATAAAAAAAACAAAAACCGATAACATAAAAGAGATGGGATTAACAATTTCCAGTGTATTGACACGCCTATTTGGCAAAAAACAAATGAGAATTTTAATGGGTAAGCAAGCGCATCATCGGCATAGGAATATATGTATTTTTTTTGAAAATAAGGTTATGTGTTCGTTTTATTTTTGTTAACAATTACGTGTTTTTTTTGGTTTTTTTTGTTTACAATGTTGTTTTTTTGTGTGTTAACTTATTAAATTTATCTTTCCATTTTGCTTCCCATTTATTTGTACAACTACATTACAACAACAATAACAACAACAACAACAACGAAACTATTACAAATAAGTACAAATAAACCGATAAAAAACAGATGTTTTATCATCAAAGAAATAATTTGATTGTTCCGGTTCGGTTATATTATCACCGACGCCGATCTGCCCTCATTTTTCCATTTGTTGTTGCATTGTGTTTCATTTCGATACGATTACTTTAATTGTAGCATGATCGCTATCACACAAACACACACACACACACACACACACACACACAATGGAATAACACAATTGCAACAACAATAAAGGTTAAATAAAATATAGATAAAAAAAAAAACCAAATTTTTATTAAAAATTATCAATTAATTTCGTGTAATTTTTTTTTTTTTTCTATTTTTTTTTTATCGACAACGTGTTCGAATAAAAAAAAAGCTTTTTCTATTTATTTTACAAAAAATTGTTGTGGCAATTATGTTATCTTTTATTTTTTTCTTACTTAATTTTAATAATGGTTTTATGTTTTTACTCACACATACACACACGGATATTTAATCAAAAGTATTTCCATCAATATCGATGGGTGGAAAAAACTCATGCATACTTGATACTGAATTGGGAACGATGAAGTGAATAAAACTCATGCATACTTGGTACTGAATTTGGAATGATGAAGTAAAATGTTTATTTTGAGCGGAGCAAAATTTTTCCGGCACATTACATTTGGTTTTATACTTTCTGTTACACTGTGCATTTACTCTGTGTATTAATTGATGTTTCTCACAGCAATCAGTGGATGGTGTAACAATGTAAGAAATTTACGGATATTTATGCAAAAGTATTTCCATCAATTTCGATGGGTGAATAAAACTCATGCATACTTGATACTGAATTGGGAACGATAAAGTAAAATGTTTATTTTGAGCAGAACATAATTTTTCCGACACATTACATTTGGTTTGTATACCAAATGGAAGGTAGAGATTATGAAATCTTAAAAATTAGAGAATTTTAGAGGACGACGATAGCAACTCGAACAGCATTTACAAATAAAATTCTATCAGCAATATCATAATTAATTAGAAAAAGTTTTTGATGTGTGTGTCGCGTAATGTTAATGTGGGTGATGTGATTGTTATCGCACTTGATTCAAAACGATTCTGTGTAACTCTCCTGTTTTTGGGGAACAAATGATATTTCGATTAATTTAGAGAAGAACCTGTGCGTAAATTGTTGGTTTTATTCTCTCCGTTACACTGTGTATTAATTGATGTTACCCATGGTGTAACGATGTTGTTGAATTTGAAACAGAATCATTTAAATCAAGTGCAGTAGATATAGTAATTAATAGAATTGTGTGTGTGTGTGTGTGTGTGTGTGTTGATTTTTTATTATAATTAAATTAATTAATTAATATTATTTTATTACATAATTTTACTCATTATTTCGTTTCACATAATACAGTTGGTTTAGATGCAGCCGGTAAAACAACAATATTGTATAAATTAAAATTGGGTGAAATTGTAACAACAATACCAACGATTGGTTTTAATGTCGAAACTGTCGAATATAAAAATATATGTTTTACTGTATGGGATGTTGGTGGTCAAGACAAAATCCGACCGCTATGGCGTCATTATTTTCAAAATACACAAGGTTTAATATTTGTGGTCGATTCAAATGATCGTGAACGTATTACCGAAGCCGAAAAGGAACTACAAAATATGTTACAAGAAGATGAATTACGAGACGCCGTATTATTAGTATTTGCAAATAAACAAGATTTACCGAATGCCATGACAGCGGCCGAATTAACCGATAAATTACATTTAAATCAATTACGTCATAGACATGTATGTTACGGTTTTTGGTTTTTTTTTTTTTCTTTCCAAAATATTTCTCGATACCGAGCCGGATCGATTGGAAAAAAAAAAAACCAAATTATTTAAATATGCAAAATTTAATTAAATCATTTTATTTTTTATTCGTTTTCAGTGGTACATTCAAGCTACGTGCGCTACACAAGGTCATGGTTTGTACGAAGGTTTAGATTGGCTTTCAACGGAATTGGCTAAAAAATAACGGTACTTATGTAGCCATTTTTTATTAATAGAAAAAACAAAAAAAATTAAAAACAAAAAAAAAACAAAATCGTTATCTTTTTATTTATTTTGGTGTGTTTTTTTTTATATATTTATATATTTTTATAATAAAACGATAAAAATTGTGATAAAAAACGTAATAAAAGTTATAATGAGAGTAATTAGAAAGATTAAGAATAAGACGAAGAATTAGAAGTACAAGAAAAACAAAATAGTAACAAAATAAATGTGCGGAAGTTGATTAAAAATTAATATAAAATAATAGCGCCCCACCACACGCGACACCACGGAACATACGAACACCAAAACACCAAACACAATCCTTTCTTGCGCTGTGCGTTCCCCGTTCCCACACCATCCCACAAACAAAACACTAACACCAACACCAACACCAACACCAAAAAAACCAAAAGAACATATGCATCCCAAACGACATAACCATGAAATAAGACACCAATTTTATTTTATTTTTTAATAATTATATATAAATATATGAAAAAGAAATAAATAAATAAATAAATAAATAAAATCCCCGCCCCTCGGAGGCAACCCCTTTATAAATATTTTATTTTTACTTTTTCTTTTTTTTTTTCTTAAATAATAATAAAAACGTCGAAAAGTGAATTAGAAATAAATTGTAGAAATATAAAAAAATATAAAAAAACAAGAACCAAATTAATTTTTTCTTGTCGTTAATTTCGAAAATTTAAAAATAATATAAATAATATAAAAATTTAATAAGATAAAAATCGGCAAAAATAATAATTAAAATTAATTAAAATTAAAAAAATTATTATTATTGAATGAATTGTAAAAGAAAAAAAATTATATCTATTTGATCCAGTTTTTAAAAAATTTAATTAAAATAATTCGAGGAACCTCAAATTTTTATTTTTTTTTTCTTTTTTCCAAATAATATTAAAATCAAATAATTTTAAAAATTAAATCGTTTTTTCTTTTGCATTGTACAACGAAATACGGCGAACGAAGGATTGGTGTATTCAGTGATATTTGCTCATACACTGATTTATCCAGAAATCCAGAAGGTTTTAGCCTTCTCCAACCGCAGTCGCAACGTCAACTGTTAACAACACATCACAACAGTTCGCATAGTGTATCACTGACACTATTCACTTTGTTTCTATATATGGCGGGACGCCGACAGATTCTTATCCGAAATGATTTTGTTGTCTACTGATAAGAGGCATTGAGTCATTTATTTCCCGACCTTATGTTTATGGCCACGTTACTGCTGATCGGCCATCTCACTTCTTTCTACACAAGGGTGTTGTTATTTCAAAGGCCCCATTCATCTATTTAAAAACATCGTGCTTTGTAGCACCACAAAAAATTTGATTTGAATTAACTTCGCAATCTATTATCTGATCACTGAATGCACCCACCCCAAAAAAATGTTTTTAAACAATTTCCTCGACACCATTTACATTTTAATTCATAAATTCTATTACAAAACCATTAAATGGTTAAAAAACTTTATTGAAACTAAATTAATTAATTAAATTTGGTTGTTTGTTTCTTTTTTTTCCTTTTTTTAATATATAAAATAAAAACAAGACAAGAATTCAAAAATAAAAACAATAAATATTATTGCAATAATTAATATATTATTAGAAACTTAATTTTTTATTATCAATTTTATACTTTTAATATTATTTTCTTTCCAATTTTAGATAGATACGATAAATAATAAAATTTTGCGAAAAACTTTAAAAAAATTATACATTTATTTCGGCTACATTTTTCGATGGTTCATATTTTAAACAAAGACGTTGAAATTCGGTTTCTTTTTTTTCCAATTCCATACAAATACCACTAAATGGATATGCATCTTTAATTTGCGACAGATATCGATTTATAATATCACCACTTTGTTGTGATTGATTATTAGCACCACTACCACCACCACCACCACCACCACCGCCCGACAATTGCAATTGTTGATGTTGTGACAAAACAATTAAATTCACTAATGTATTATAATCATTTGAATCCTTATCTAAACCGTCGCGTAACACAATTTCAGCTTCATCATATTTTTCCTGTGCAATCAAACAAATGGCTTGACCATTTAACAATAAATTTGTTATCATAAATTTATCACAAAAATCTTGATAGATAAAATATGCATCTTGTAATTTTTCACCACCCATTTCAATGTATATCCATGCGGTTGCCATTTGTGTTAGCGTTGCGTCTTCATCAATTTCTTGCATTTTTTTTAATTTTTTTTTACCCAAATCAATACGATTCATTTTCAATAAACATTGAATTTGAAATGATAAACATTCAAGATCGTATTGTTCATTTAATATTCTGTGAAAATAAAAGAAAGTGAATAAATAATAAAAAAAAAACAATAAATTTTGTTCGACTCCACCTACCTTAATGCATTTTCATATAAACCTTCATTATAATAAATTGTTGCAGCCGCAATACGTCCAATTGTTTGATGCTCATCTTTTATATCATCATTATTATTTGTTGCATTCGTCAGAAATTTATCATCAAAATATTTAATAATTGTCATACGTTTTTCGGTTCCAGCTTCTGTATTTGTTGTGGCCGCCACAAAATATTCCGCCAATTTATATACTGCAAATACATCAAATTGTTTTTCATTTAATGTTCGGCCAATGCCATCCATAACCACACGATATTTATTTTGTGCCAAATATGTACGCCACATAAAACAATCTTTTTCCGAACTACAAACCTACAATTTTATTAGTATTTTATAGAATTATTAACTATGTGTGTGTTTATGTGTATTATGTGTGTATTATTAAATTTTATATGAAAATTAAAACCTTTGTTAAACGGAGTATTTCGTTTAGACATTGTTGATAGGCACCAATATAAAAATAATTTCGAATTTCATATAATTCATCAACATCGTTTGTGGTTGGCGCTGGTGTGGCCCCATCATTGCTGACGCCAATTGAATTTTTGCCAGGCATTTTATTATTTAAACTGATTTGTATCGATAACATTAAATTTATTATATTTTTTATTTATTATTTATTTATTTTATTAATATTTTGTTACACTATCACCTGTTTTAGAATAATAATACGAACAAAAAACTTATTAGCTTCTGTAAAACTTGAAAAATTTTATTATAATAAAATATGACGTGGAAAATTCTATGTGTGTTTAGTCAAAATGATGAAACATTTGACATTTTATTTGACAGATTGTTTTGTCAAAATATATTTTTCCATATTTATTCTCAAATGTTATGCGTTCAAATAATTGTTGGATTTGTGGATTTTAATTTTCATTCAACTTTTTTTCATACAATTTATTTAGAGGTAAATTAATTTCGATGAATTGGAAAAAAATGTTTATTTGCAATAAACAATTTTATTGCATTTTTATTCTTATTAATTAATTTATTGGAATAGTTTTTATGCTTTTAAACGTTTGTAAATAATAATCCAATGTCATTATTTGTACAAAATAATAGTTAATTAATTAATAGTAAAATAAAAAAACAATTAGTATATAATAAAAAATAATTTTTTTGATAATTAAAATTGTAATATATTTTTAATTATCAGCAGCAACACACACTCTACATTAATTTATTTTATATTTAAATTAATTATACATTTAATTACAATGTTTCTGTTGGTACAGCGTCGACATATATTTCTTGTATAAATATTATTAATTTCCTTTATATATAATTAAAAATTTACAATAATTACGGTTTAATTGATTCCCACATTATGCGTCGATTAAATAAATTGAGCTGTGTATAGAAAATGACGGACACAAAATAATCAATTTATTTAATCGAAAATGTAGATAACTAAAGTAAAATAATCATGTTAAGCAATCAGATTAATCTGCGAAAACGTCAACAACGTTTAGCATAACAAATGTCAAAAAGGCGAATAGGATAATTTCCACAAACGTATTTCTAATTTCATTTCAAATAATTTTCAAGAATAAGAAAAAGAGAAACGTTTCGACTTTTCATCAATTTCATGTTCGAAAATTTCATGTATAATACTGCATTGATTTCATGGCGTTGATCTGACTATTTGGACGTAATTTTTTTTAACAATTACTACACTTTCATTTCAATTCAATCGTTTAATTATGTGTTTTAATATTATTGAATCAATTTCATAATTATTTCGCGTGGATTTCCCTTAGAAATATATTAATTTATTTGATTATCGACAGAAACTGGAAATAAATTTAGTTTCAATGTTAAGGCGTCGCATAAAATCGAATCCTATGTTATTTTATATACATTTTCAATTTTCGTTCAATTTTCGAATGATTTCAGGTAAAAAAAAACGCTACATATGGCAGCGCTGCACTTTCACTTCAATTTCGAACAAAACCTGAAACTTTGACATTATGGATCATGTGTATTCAGTGTTTTGGCAACTCTTGACTTGGCTTGTGTATTTTGTTTGGTGAAAAGAATAAAAAAAAAGTAAAAGTGTAGTGTAACATAAAATATATATTAAATATTAAATTAATTAACTAGAATTTAGATTTTATTAAATCTTATTTCAAATAATTGGACAAATAAAGTAGTGAACTATGGCTGATGTTTTAGATATTGATCACGCCGATGAATTTGATGTGGATGAAGATGGAGATCGTAAGTATTGAAATATTTTAGAGAATAAAAAAAAAAAAAAAAGAAGAAGAAGAAATGGTCTCATTTTTTTCGTTTTCAGACTACGCATTTTTTTTTTTCTTTAACCTAATATTTTTTGATATTTTTTCTTTCACCGAAATTTCTTCCATTTTTGTTTTTGTTGTTTTTGTAATTGGTTTTAGTATTTTTGTTATTGTAATTTGTTTTTGTTTTTGCATTTCGTTTTCGCATTTGTTTTTTTTTTTCCGCATTTCGCTTTCTGTAATTTTCTTTCGGTTGTTGTGTTTTAGTTTCTTTTTTTTTTTTTTTGCAGTGCCGTATATTCTAAAAATAGATAATTTTTTTGTTTAATATTTTTTCTATTTCTAACATTTTGTCATATTTTTTTGCTTGTATGAATTTCATCAATTATTTTTACCGATTTTTTTGTTTTTTTTTTAATTTTTCTTTCAACAGACGGAATAATGAAATTAAAAGAAAAAGCACGTGTACGTAAGGGACGTGGTTTGGGTAACACAGAACATATACGTAAAGGTATTGTTGATTATGATCGTGTTGGCGATGAGGACGATGATGATGATGATGATGAAGATGTAGAACCAGAACCGCAACGATGTAAGTGTTTTTTTTATTATTATTATTTATTTATTTATTTATTTATTTTTCTATCATATTTATTAATTCGTATATATTTTAATTGTTACTATTACGTGTGTGTGTGTGTAGCTGTTGAAGGTTGGATTTTATTTGTAACATCAATACATGAGGAGGCCCATGAAGATGATATTCATGATAAATTTTGTGAATTTGGTGAAATAAGAAATATCCATTTGAATTTGGATCGACGTACTGGTTTTTTAAAAGGTTATGCATTGGTTGAATTTGAAATGTATAAACAAGCGTTGGCGGCACGTGAAAAACTAAATGGTTCCGAAATGTTAGGCCAAACCATTTATGTTGATTGGTGTTTTGTAAAAGGACCAAAACGCATAAAGAAAACATATTAATTTATAAAAGTGTAGTATATTATTTATAATATAAATATAAATTAAGGTGATGATGATGATGATGATGATGATGATGATAATGATGATAATGATGATGATGATGATATTTTTTGTGTTTGTGTGTCTGTAGTATGGATTTTTGTTGTGGTGGTGAATAATTTTGAAGTTTTAATAAAATAGTAGATGAAATGATGATGTATGAAATGAAATTGAAAATAATTAATTAAATGTAAGTACAATTTTTAAAATCTCTTAAGTTTTATAATATTTAATTTTTTTAAATTATTGTATAAGTTTTGGAAAAAAAAAAAGGATACAATTTTTCAAATACAATGTTTTTTTTTTTTTTTTAAATCAACATATAATTACGTCGTTATATTTTTATATTATTATTATTTAAATTTTTTATTATAGGTTTTTATAATCGAAACGCGCGCGCGGGCACGCTCGCGCACTCACTTACAAACAAACTGACTGGGTTTTTTTTTTTTTTTTTTTAAGCATTAATTCCGTTTCAGTTTAGTGAAGTTTAGTGAAGTTTATTTTTTATTTCAGTGATTTGAATTTATGAGTTTTTTTTTTGGTGTAGTGTAAATTAATTATTTATTTTTTGTGTGTGAGACATTAAGTTTTTTGTTTCTTTACAATTTTGTAAGTTATTAATGTTTTTTTTTTTGATTATAAAATAAATTTCTGTATAAATTTAATAATTTTATTTATTTATTTATTACAGGATATTTTTTTAAATTTTATTTTATTTAAACCGGGTGCAGTTGATTGTTTGCTTTTTTTGAATTTATAGTTTTTTTTAATGATTATTGCAATTATATTAAGAAGACAGAAATTCGAAAATGTTTTTTGTATTTAAAACGATGGAAACAACAAACAAACAAACATTATTAATTCATCATTTTTATCACATCATATGAATCACATTATTGGTGGTATTGAAAGCTAACGCTAATGCACCATTTAAAAATCGACTATATTTGTTTTGTAAATTCAATTCATTAATGGCTATTTGGTAGAATCATTTATTTTCGATTTATTTGAATATTTGACATGAGAAATTTTTAGTATTTTTTGTAATGTGTTCCGAGACATTACGTTACTGTGCCCACCTTCCACTCGGTCATGCATTTTGCTATAACATTTTTTCGTTTTTATTCTATATTTATATTTGACACTGCTGGTAATTATTAATAATTAAAAAAAAAAGAGTAAAACTCAAAATAAAATTTAAAAAAAAATGTTTATTTTTATTTTTACAATATATATTTTCTGTATTTTTATTCTTTTTAAATTTTTTTTTAATTTCGTATATAAAATATTTATTGTTAAAATAATTTTTTTATTTTATTTTACAAATATTTATGGGTTTTTCCTTTTTTTAATTATATTTTTAAACTATTAACTTTACGTTTGAGAAAAAATAATAAAAAAAATGCACAGCAATAATTTCCTGACAATAATAATTTTATATTTCTTTTCATTTTGCTTACGTTTTTTTAAATATATATTTATTTATTTTTCTTAAAAATCTATTTCTATTACTAAAATATATATATATTTCTATTTATTTAATTAATTATTTATTTATTTATTTATTTTATTTTATTTTATTTTATTTTATTTGTAAATACAAAATTTATAGCCGTATAAATTTTGTTGCGAAGGATAAAAATTTAAAATTGGAAAAATTTGTAACATAAAAATAGAATTAAAATATAATGTTTCGGAACATTGTTTTGTTTTGGGTTAATAATTTTTAATTAAATAATTAAAAATAATGCCAAATTTTTAATTAAATAATTATTGAAATAATTAATTTTTGTATTTTTATTGTTAACAATAAATGATTTTATTGTTTAATTTTGTCCGTTAAAAATTAAATAAATAAAATAAAATAAAAATTAAATTTTTTAAAATAAATAAATAGATTTTTTTTAATTATTATTTTTTTTTTTTTATCTCCGCCAGTTATTTAAATTTAATTTATTTATTTTTTTTTATTATATATAAAATTTGATTGAATACGCATAAATTTTTTAAATTTTATTATTTATTTTATTTTTATTTTTTTTATTATAAAAACAAAGCCTTTATTTTTTTATTTTGTATTTTGTCCGGTATAAAAATTACATTTATTTAATTTTTAATATAGATATTTTTTTTTGTTTTGTATTGATTTTTAAACACTAAAAATATAAATGAGAATAAATAAATTAATAGTTTTTAATTAAATTTTATTAAATTTTTTAAGGGTTTTTATTTATTTATTTATTTATTTATTTATTTATTTATTTATTTTATATATAATAAAAGTAAAATTATTAATAATAATAATAATAATAATAATAATAATAAAATGAAATTAATATATTGATTATTAATAATCATACAACAAATAAGACACTAAAAATATCTCAAATTAGAATAATAAAATATTTAATTATAGAAAATAATAATAATAATAATAATAATAATAATAATAATAAAAATTATTATAATAATATTTTTATAATTAATATTTTTTAGTTTTATTTCTTTTGCTAATAATTTCTTATCGATTAATTTTTAATTATATATTTTATAAAATTAAAATATTTATGTGCTTAAAAAATATTGATTTAATAAAATATAAATTTTTAATAATATTTATTTATATTTTATAAAATTAAAATATTTATGTGCTTAAAAAATATTTTTATTATTTTTTTTCTAATAAAATATAAATTTTTATTTATAATAGATTTCTTTTTCTCTCCCCTCCCATTTGCATGTGTCTCTTTTATCTTTTATTTATAATTTTACTGTAACAAGCAATCATCATCCCACACACCACATCTCTGGACGTGTGTCCGCTGTTAATTCTTCGCATAGAAATTCGACCATAGATTGCCTGTTTTTGTTATGTTTTCTAATCGTTAAGGTAATGGAGGCGATGATGAATCCCTTCAATTAATGTAACGTAAGCACCTAACGGGGAAACAAAAAAAAAATTCATGTTTTTGATGTGAAAACGAAAGCACAATGCTTGGCGAAATTTCTGTGCGGAATCAGAAGTGTGTTCACTGCCAGAGATGGGGTTTGGTTGCTTGTTAGCCGTAGTAGTAGTTAGTGGTGGTAGTGGTTATGGGTTTTTTTTATTTATTTATTTAAATTTAAATTTAATTATTTGTTTCCATTTAAAATATAAAATATATTATTATTTAATATAGGGATTTTTTTTTATATATATAATTTTATTAAAAAATATTTAATTTTAATTTTCCAGTTTTATTAATTAATTGTGTAAATTTAAAAATCATGCGCTCTTTTTGTTGTTGTTTTTTTCTTTCATTTTCAATAAATCCATTGATTATAACAAAACAAATTAATTAATTAATTAATTAATTAATTGATTAATTGATTAATTAATTAATTATATCGCATGATTTTATTAAAATATATTTATTGCCTTTTCTATAAATTGTGTTTCTGTGTTTTTGTATATTTTGGTGAAAAACTACCATTTTATAATACAATAATTAATTAAATTATATATAAACAAAATGGAGGTGTGTGTGTGTGTGTGTGTGTGTGTGTAATAAATCCCTGCACAAATTTTACGGTTTTATTTTGTTTTATTATTTAATTAATTAATAAAATTATAATTGTTAATCGATTAGTTTTGAATATTGTTGGGTAAATATGTTTTATATCATTTTTATTGTATTGTTGTAGTATTGTGTAGATAAATAATTAATTATATTAAATTAGGTTATGTTGGTTAAATTATATATATATATATTTTAATTATTGAACAGCTGTTGCTGTAACAGCTGTTGATAAAACACTTGTACCATTTGTATTCAATATCATCATATTCTTAATTGTTGCAACTTCGGATTCTAAACGTGCAATTTGTGTTTTTAAATGAATATTTTCTTCCTTATCGCTACTATTATTGTTAATACTACCGTTATTATTATTATTATTAACTGTTGTTGCCGTTGCCGTTGATGCGGATGAGGATGATGACGTTGATGATGATGATGATGATGTGGATGATGATGTTGTTAATTGATGTAACGATGGAATATTATGTAAACTTTGTATATGATGATTTAATGGATAATGTTGTAAATGATGATGATGATGATGATTATTATTATTATGTTGTTGTTGTTGATGATTATTATGATGATGATGGTGTTGTTGTTGTTGTTGTTGTAATTGTGCAGCAGCAGCAGCAGCAGCAGTAACTGCAGCAACTGATGTATTAACAGTTGGTAATACAATTGTTGGCCGTTGCGTTGGTATTGTTGTTGGTGTTGTTGTTATTGTTGATGCTGGTGCTGATGCTGATGATGTAACAGCAGCAGCAGCAGCCGCAACTGCAGCAGCTGCAGCTGCAGCAACAGCTACTGCGGCAGCCGCCGATGTTGGTATAATATTACGTGGTATCCATTCGGTATTTATAGTACCAGTAATACCATTATTACCATTACCGCCACCACCAATTGATATACCTGAATCACGTTCATCACTTGAACCACCGTCACCGTCCCACGGCGGTGTTAATCGTGATATTGGTTCTTGTTTTATATTATGTAATTGTAATAATGCCGTTGCAGCTGCATCTTTATCACCTAAATGTGATTTATGACGTAATTTTAATGGTAAACTATTATTTGCATCATTTGCAGTTGCATTATTATTGATGTAATTATTATTATTATTATTATTATTATTATTATTATTGATTAATAAATTATCACAACATTGTTCATCATCGCCAGATACAGCACCAGACGAACCACTTGTTATTTCAAATGGTGATTGTGGCGATTCGGTGCCAATACCACCATTACCATTACGAATATTATTATTAATATTACCATTAATACGAGCAGCACCATTTATTGTTTTTCTAATATCACCATTGGAAATACAATTTCCAGCACTACCACGTCTCGATAAATTCAATACATTTGTATCACAATTATTATCACTATTATTATTATTTATACTATTACTATTATTATTATTATTACTATTACTACTACTACTACTACTACTACTACTACTCGTACTACTACTATTATTATTATTATTATTAATATTATTATTACTATTATTAGCATTAATGCTATTTTCATGATTATTATAACTATCATTATGATGACGAACATGATGATGGCGTTGCTGTTGTTGTTGTGGTTGGTGTTGTGGTTGATGTTGCTGATGGATATGATGTTGTTGTTGTTGTTGTTGTTGATGATGATGATGATGATGATGGTGATCATCAATATCATCGTCATCATCATCTGCATCATCATCATTATCAATATCCCTTTCAATACCATTAATACCATTTTCATATTGTGAATCAAATGATGATGAATATAATAAATGATGATTTGGATGATGTTGTTGATGATGATGGTGAATACTATTATTACTATTATTGTTAGTATTATTATATGTGTCTAATTCCCTATTAAATCGTTCATTGTCTTGATGATGTTGTTGTGGTGGACTTGTTTGTTGACGCATTGTACGATTATTAGTGTGTTGTTGATGGCTATTACTATTTTGCATTTGTTGTTGATGATGAAATTGTTGATGATGTGAATGGTTAAGATGATGATATTGTTGTTGATGTTGTTGTTGTTGTTGCTGTTGTTGTTGCTGTTGCTGTTGTTGGTGTTGGTGATGGTGTTGTTGTTGTTGTTGTTGTTGTAGCTGGCTATGATTATTATGATGATTATGATTTAATTGTAGTGCTGCTGCAGCCGCAGCGGCTACAGATGATAATGGTTGTAGTTGTTGTTGTTGTTGCTGTTGTAATTGTTGTGATGATAAAGTTGATTGGTTACCGATTTGTGTGACCGATGATTGAGCAATTGTTGCTGCTGCGGCGACAACAGCGGCCGACGTTAATGACAGTGCTGACGGTGGTATTGTAACCGTTGATATTTGTGCCGTTGGCGACGGCGACAATGGTAACGGTAATTGTGACGATGAAATTGATGATGTTGTGGATGAGGCTGACGACAATGATGAGTCTATTGTTGGTGGATGGATAACAGATGTTTGCATAGCATTTGGACTTGGTGATTGTGGATACATTAAACCGTTACCACCGCCACCGCCGCCACCATTTGTACCACCATTTGAATTGGATGTAGGCGGTACGCTACCATTTAATTTTGCACGTTTTGTTATACTTAACACTTGTTCGGTGGTGGGTAGGGTTGCCATAATTTGTTCAACACTTACCAAATTTTCACCGCTAATATTATATTTATCTTTGATAGCATCTAATTGGGCTTTTAATACATGATTTTCTTTTGTTAATTCAACGACACGTTGTTCCAATACCATGTCGTTGAAACGACGTTTTTCCCGAGATCGTTTTGCCGCCTCATTGTTACGACGACGACGATCCCAATAGCTATCATCTTTTTTATTATCCGGTATAAATTCACGTTGTTTACGTTGTGTAAATAAATCTTTATGTTTCATCGATAAATCATAACCGGGCGGATAACCATCTTGGCTACAACTATTTGTTGGACTTAATGGACCATTCATCATCATACGGTCACGGCTGCTATCGCGACCGTCACGTCCAAGACTATTATCACGATACGAATTTAAACCATCATTTGAATATGGATTTGGTGAAGTTATTAAATGCATGTTATTATTATTATTATTATTATTTGTATTAACACTTAATATTCCGTTACCATTACTTGTTGAATTGTTGTTATTATTATTGTTATTATTGTTATTGTTATTATTATTGTTATTATTATTATTATTGTTATTGTTATTGTTATTCATATTATTAATACCATCGATTCTGTTTGGCATGGTTGAATGATTTTGATTTGGTGTTTCTCCATTAACCGGAGAACCATTTTGTTGACGTGCAACAAATTCAGCAACCATTATACGTTGTCTTAGGACATCTATAGAATTAGAAAAATGAAAAAATAGATAAAAAAAAATGTTATTAATTAAATAGTTAATGTTAGTTGCAAGTTGTGGGAGATAGTTGGTAGACATTTTCGGAATGCATGTGTGCTGCCACACATTTATAATTCCGTATTGCTAATTCTATTGCTCTCGCTACAAATTTTTTGGTATAGATAAACAAATAAATAAATAAATAAATAAATAAATAATTATTTAGCATAGAAAAGTAGATTTTTGTTTATTTTAATAATTAATGAGTTATTTATTTTATTAATTTGTGTGTGTGTATTGACGTGATTTTAACGACTTTTTTTTTTTTTTCTCGAAAAATAGTTCTTTTTATTAGTATTTAATTTATTAAAAAAAAAAAAAACCATTAAATAAACATAGAAATAAAATCGTTAAAAAAAAATGAAAATAAAAACTTAAAAATTTTATGTAGGTCATTCATGACGCCTATTATTTTACGGTTATTCTTAGAAAGCACAAGAAAAAAAAAAAAACACGAGAGATTACACTTCCGTCGTCTCCTTTTCTCGGGGTCTCTGATATTTTATTTTATTTTTTTTTTCTTCTAATTTCATAATAAATACACAAACAAAATTAAAATATTATATAATTTCTCATCATTAAATAAATATTAATCATATCGTAATTTATAAATAAACACACACCACACACACACACACACACACAAAATACATAAATAATATATAATTAAATTTTTTATTTGTTTATTTATGTACGAAATTTGAATTATTTAATAATTTTAATGTGTTTCAAAAAAATTTTATTGAAAATTGATTTAACATATTAAAACTGAATTATATTGTACATTTGTTGGTGGGGGGGGGGGTGATGTGTGGTCAATTATAATAATAACGGTAAATTTATTTAATCCTTACAAATCCTTATTGGACAAAAAAATCATCAAAAATACGCAATTATGGTTTCGATTCATGTACAACAACAAAACATTAGCCGCCAAAATAAAAACTAAATAGAACATTAATTAAATTTAATTACTGCGCGTTATCAATGTTTCTTATTACACACACACACACACACATATTTAGTATTCAAATTAATGCACTAACAAGCAGCACCATCTAATCCCATAAAAACTTTTCTAATACGCCGTAGCATCAATCAATAAATTAATAATTAAACTTTTTATTTTCTGTAGATGTACCGGAAATTGTTTTCCATTTGTACGTGCATTTTTCTGTACCGAAATACGGAAAAAAAATTGTATTGCCACATATGTTGTGGCGGTGTCGCCTAAATGAAGTCTAACAATTAATTTGTTCGTTATTTTTCTAATTCTATGTAATAAAACCGATGTCCCATAATAGTCGGGAATCGATTTGGTAACCGATACCATTTAACAAATGAATTAAATAAGTTTTGTGTGGTGTGTGTGTGTGTGTGTGGTAATGTTGTCGAAAACAGTGGCAGTTTGAATGCCGTTGTCAACATTTTTTGGTTCATGTAGCCACAAATAAAAATATTGGTGAATAGAAATTAGTTGACAGTGAATTAAATTAATTCAATGAATTAATTTAAATAATTCAATTTGAGTAGCAATTTTTTTGTCACCATTTTCTATTTTATTCTTTTCGCTATTTATTTTTTCGCGAAGGACACGCCCCCCTAATTACCACCGTTAACTTTATGCATTTTATTTTTTTTTCGTTTTTCGCGGCTGAATGTAATGTTCGATCTAATTGCAATAGTTTGTTAAAGCGGTATCCGAATGGGGGCGTGTTAACATTAAAACATACGCCTCTGTTACACATGTTCTATTATATATTTTTAGATAGCCATTCCCGTTTATTGTGGGACAGACGGTGCAAAATTGAAATGGATTTTTGTTTATTTCATATTAAATAATTGCCAATTTCTTCGTTGGTGTTGCGCCCCGCCAAACGTAAAATATTTTTATGGAAAAAAAATGCCAAAATTAAAAACCAAAACAATTACATGTGCGCGTTGCCTTAAACACGAGCCCTCTCTTTAGCCTCTCGCTCTCCGCCGTCTCTCCCTCGCACCACTCCATTTCTTACCTATTTAACGAACCGATAAGATAATTTCTATTTTGTATACACGCAATTTTTTTTTTCTAATTATTTTTTATGTGAATTTTGCACTCACCTACAACAAAAAAAACAAAAACAAAATAACAAAATATTTATATTATTTTGCGTAATTTTTTTTTGAAACATAAACATATTACGCAGCAGCAGCAGTGGCAGCGGACTGAGATAGAGAGATGCAGACAGAGTGCGATAGAGTGATTGATTGAGAACAATGTGTGGAAGCAATATAGAAATATATTATATGGCACAACGTAACGAAAGATAACATTTTTTAATTTTTGTATACAATAGAAAAATTTCAGGGAAATTTGTTACGTATTAAAATTGTTTATGTCTCTATTGTGTGTACGTTTTTTCGGTTAATTATATGATTGTGTGTTTGAGATATCTGTGTTTAAAATCATAAATATATAAAACCCAACGAATATGTATAATAATTAGGTCAACCAATCATTTTTTATTTTGGTTTTTATCACATAATCATCTCATCATTGTCGTGGCGTCATGATCATCATCATCATCATCATCATTGGTGGCTTGTGTGTGTGTGTGTCGATTGAAATATCTATTTTTTTTTTATTTTTTTTAATTTTCTGATTGTTGAATGATTTGTTGTAACATGTGCGCCGCACGGAAATATTTATAATATAGCCAAAAAAATAATAAATAAATAAAATACAATTACAATACGCTCATGCATAATTTTTAAATAAGAAATTAAATATATATGGGCAAAGACAGACAGACAGACAGACGTACGTATACGTACGAAAGAAAGCGAGTTATAAGCGCGCGGGCACCGTGCGCATTAACTAATAATAATATAAAATAATAATAATAATAATAATATATTTTTATTTTTTATCTTTTATCATTTTATTTTTAGGTTAAATTAATTTTTTTAAATTATTTTCTATCTATATTCAAATATATATTATTTGCCAATCGTTTTATATTTGTGTACATGAGAAATGGTTGTTTTTTTATTAACTTTGTTATGTTGATCTATTTAAACAAATATATATACACACACACACACACACACACACCACACACACACACCACACACATTTAACAATAGATTAATTTAAATAATAAATAAAAATTATTACTTAATATTTACACTTTTTATTTGAAATAAAGTGTTGTGTTGTGTTGTGTGTGTGTGTGTGTGTGTGTGTGTATTGACTTGTTGAAATAGAAAAAAAAAAAATCAGTTATTTTATTTATTTACATTTTTGGTTTTTTTTTTTTTTTGCTTTTTTGGGTCACCTTGCTAATTGAATTAACCAAAAAAATGTGATGCTGTTTTTAAATAATTTGCAAATCGAATTTAAATTTCTATAATTTTAATTTGTTGTTGAAAAAAATGGTGCGCATTTAACGAATGCTAATAATTTGATTTATAAAAATTATTTAAATTATTATTAACCAAATATTATCAGCTAAATGTTATGAAAGGACGAAATGTCCTTGAACGTTTTTTTTTTTTTTTGTCAAAATTATATATTTTGAATGAAACAAATCAAAAAATAATTTTGGTAAATAAAATATCGGTTTGAATAATTATGTGCGGGAGTGTGTGAATTTGTCAAAAAAAAACTAAATACAGATAAGTAATAAAAAACACTGAATTTAATGAATGAAATGAAAACTCCTTATACTCCATACACACACACACACACACACACACACACACACAGGGTGTTTCAGTAAATGTTTACATAACACAAAAATTGTGGATGGACAAAAAATTAGACAGAGTATATTTTTTGTCCATTGTAAATTATCATATTTAAACTGGGAAACGAAAAATTGGTATAAAATATTAACAATTTGTAGCAGAAAAATTAGTAATTATTATTTGCGTTAATTTGCGAATATGTACACGGCGGAATTCATTTCTTTGATTACCGCAAATTTAAATTAACCATTTTTAAATGCATTTATAAAAATAAAAAAACAAGCCACTCCCCTAATAAAGGGTCATTTCGTTTAACACTCCTCTCACGCAGCTTTTAACCATTTCTTCATCTTCAAACAATTTTCATCGACTTCAACATTAACGACAGATAATTTATCTTTATTTTATCTATTGTTTTAGATAAATAAATGGGTGTTGTGATTATAGTTTATAGTGATTTGTGTGTGTGTGTGTACACAGACATTGTTTTGATCTTTGGAATAGCTTTCGTTTAAAACATGCACCCTGTCACATTTTTTTTTTTAACTAAATTACGTTTGTTTGCTTACGCACGCATTGTAATAAATTATATTTTACACATTTTTCAATTTAAGAAATATTACAAAAATTATATAATTATAGTATAGTAGTGACCCATTAAATATTATTACAATACAATAATTTAATAATAATAGTGTCGTTCCAAATTTATTATTACACGCCGCAATTTTCGCGTATTTGCGTTGTGGGCGGGTTTGTAAAAAGTTAAATTTTTTTTAGTTTTACCTTACATTTGATGTGTGTGGTGTGTCCGTGTCGTTTAAAAATAGGAATTTCGGAATTTCAAAGTACTCGTAATAAACGTTGAATTTACAAAATTCGGAATGGAGTAGCAAAGGAGGTGTTAATAATAAAATATTTTGAGTAAGTTATTGGCTTGGGATGGGATGTGGTGGAGGGGGGGGGGGGAACGTGGAGGGAGTAGGGGAGTGTTTATAATATATAACATCCTTTTTTTTTTTATTGTTTAACAATGCACACGTCTAATAATAATAATAAGAAGATTAATTACAAAATTCTTCGGTTACAATTATCCGTTCGTTCACTCAACTCTTAACGGTTTTTCGGCAATTTATAATAATTTCGGGTCACAATTGTATAGAAATACAACGAAATATATGATTGTGTGTGTGTGTGTGTGTGTGTGTGTGTGTATATTTAAATAAATATTATAATAATAATACAAAGTAAAAATAATTATATATTTTTGTGTTTTTGTCATTGGCCTAGAAATATTATTAGAAACAATTTTTTTTATTTATTTATTTATTTTTTTTTTCATGTTCGACTACTACTTAATGTATTTATTTTATTATTATTATTATTATTATTATTATTATTATTATTTATTGTTATCATCAATTTTTTTTTTTTCTGTTTATTATCTAACACACAGAACTTATAAAAATTGTGTGTACGTAATTTAAATGGTTGTTATTGTATTTTTCTTTTGTTTATTTGTTTGTTATTTGTTATTATTTTAGAAAAAAATCAAATAATAAATGCGTGTGTTCAAACCAAAAATAAATAACATATAAAAAAAATTGTTTCTAAAAAAAGTACTGTGTGTGTGTGTGTGTGTGTGTGTGATAAGAAAAACTCTAAAATATTACTATATGTAAATAAATAATTATTTATTGTGTAATATCATTAAATTATTGTTATCGCATAGAACATACAAAAAGGGTATTTCATAAGTGTAAAGATGCGGCGCAATTATCTGATAATGATTCATATGAAATAATTTATAATAATGATCGTAAATCGTAATCTAAATAAGATCTATAACAAAATAAATACTAATGCCGAACCGAAACGGAAAACTATAAATATATTCGCCAACAAAACAATGTGATATAAAATTTACGAGAATGATCGATGGATTCGATGATTATTGTGCTACCAAATATTTAAATATTAATTATTTCATAATTTTTGTGAAATATTGGTGCATCGCCGTGCGTAGACAAATTTAATTGAACCATTTATATTTTATAATTTAATGTAAATAATGAAGTGAAACGTAGTTGAGTAATAGCAACGTGAAATACGGCATCACTTTGACTAACTGACTTTGCGTGCGACAATACGTTTAATATTAAAAATATAATAGGTCAACCGTAAGACGGTGTTTATAAGTCGTGTGTCGTAAATTTTCTGATCTGTTTGAGCCACCCAACTTTATTATTTTATATTTATAATTATTATTATTATTATTATTATTATTATTTATTCAATTATTTAATATAATTTTTATTTTTATTTTAAATTACAGGTGAACCAATGTTGTGGTGATTTTTACAAAAAACAATTAAAAATCATTTTTATGAAAATTGGAAATATATTTTTAACAGCCAAATCAAAAATATACAAATATATATTTATTAGAAAAATTAAGGTTAGCAAAATTTACATTAAAATAATATTATTTTTTTATCAGTGGGCGACCCCTGCGAAGTATTTGAATAAACTTATTCCAAGTATATTTCACTTAAAGTCATTACTAACACACCTCTAATAAATGGTCAAATATTAGCGCCCGGAGGTCAATGGAAAATTTTCGAGACAATTCATGAATCAACAAATTTTCCAATTACGAGCTAAATAGTTTTAAAGGATTTCGAAATTTTTATTAAATACAGTACAAAATTTAATCAATTTTCCAGTATTTCATAGAAGCAATTTTTAAAATTGCTTAACACATCCACGAAAATATAGTCGATTTTTCATCCGATGTTAGAGAAATTCAAATAAAAATATGGGTATTGTATTCCAAATTTTAATAAAATGATACTAAAAATTTATACAGTATTTATTATTTCATTGCATCGTTAGTAAAAATCGACGGTATTTTCTGAATGTGTGATGCGATTTTAAAAATTGCTTCTATAAAAGATTGGAAATTGATTAGATTTTGTATTGTATGTAATAAAAATTGGAAATCCGTTTATAGACTATGGCCCGTAATTAGAAAATAATTGATAATTCATCAGAAGGGATTTTTCCGCCTCCGGGCCCTAATATTTTACAATTTATGTAGGATTATTAATAAATATAGGAAAAATATATTTTTATATGTGAACATCAATTTATTTGCATGAGCCGCCCCTGTTTTTTTTTAATTATATTAATATTTTATAACAGTGTGTAATATGGTGGCCGTACTTAGGAAAATCAATTCTTAACAATTAGTATATTTTAGGATTTATGGGTTTTTGGTTTTTTTGGGTTTTTTATACACAGAATTGTAAATTATAATCAATTTTCAATTTCGGATTAAATACATTTTTCTATAACCGTTTCGCAACGGTTCAAAAGTAATGATCGATTTTCCATTTGATGTCATTCGTATGAAATAATGATACTGACATAAATTTCTTGTATCATTTGTGTACCACAAATTTCTGTAAATTTTCGTTGCCATCGATTGGAAAATTGATTATATTTTTCGATTTTAAAAATAATTCTTCTGTCACACATTGCGGAAATTGATTATAATTTAAATTTTTTTGAATATACAAACATAGAAATGCGTTAAAACAATGGTCCCATAATTGAAAAATATGATAAATTGATAAAAGTCCGGTTTTTTCTGGTAAAATTTAATTCAGTGAACATCCAAATTATATAGTGATATTGGAAATAAACTGAATGCTATTGCTCAGACTATGCCACGACTTAATCACTCCAGCCATTAGCTTATTTATTGTTACGTTAATGTGTTGTTAATAAAATTAGAATATAAATTTATTAATTTATTTCCTTCTTTTCCACTACACACACACACACACACACACCACACGAGACAATTATTTGTTGTATATTAAATTTCACTCCTCTATTATTATTTTCATTATAACGAAAAAAAGGTTATTTGTTTTTAAAAAGAAATTTTTTTTTATTATTATTATTTTAACAACAAAACACGAAATGGTAAAGAAATTTGAGTAGCAAATGATGAAAAGAGATAAAAACTATGTCATAATTTGTAACACTTTTATGTTTGACATACAAAATAAAAAAACATAATATTTTAGTATAAATAAATTAAGTAGTAAAACATACAAACACACACACACACACACAGCACCTCATAAACAATTGTATAAAAATATAAATAATATACTTTTTCATTATTCAAAGTTAAGTTATTGTTGGTATTATTAAAATATTTTTCTTGAAAAGAAATACAAAATGAAAAATAAAATAAAAAATACAGAAATAAAGAGATCACATCAACCAATTTACACACACACACACACACACACACACAATAATAATAATAATAATAATAATAATAATGAATGTTGTTCTACTTTCAACTTTCTAAAACAAAAACTAAATAAAAAAATGATCGCGCGCTACAAACAACAACAACAACAACAACAACAACAACAACAACAAATCTTAACGAAAAAGAAAATATTAAAATAAATTGTTGTTGGTGTTAAAAAAATTGTGGGTGTTGTATTAATTTTTTGGAATTTGAATTTATTAAAAAAACAGTATTTCAAGTATTTAACCGAATTCAATTTTCATTGTTTGTATCGAAAAGTATAATTCACCAGAGTAATTCTGTATACGACCGAGATCAGTATCTTAATCTCAATAAATATATAGAAATGATGATCGACCAGACACTATCCACTATCAACTGTAACATTACACTTTTATTGTTAATTGTTTAGGAATAGTTTCTATGTGCACAATAAAATGGTCAAAAATTGTCGGTTAATTTCCACACAAATCTTGTCACACAAAACAAAGTTCAACTAAAGTCCATTGGCCAAACACCAACACACAATGAAAAATATTTGTATTTTTATTTTTTTTTCATTTAGTTCATTATTTATTTTTAAAAAATAAAAAGATCAATAAACTTTAACACATTTAAAAATTGGCTAAACTTTTCAAATAGCATATTTTTTTGGTGTATGTAATAATTGATGTGTCACAGGGTGGTGGTCCAAATTAGTTTCGATTTTATAGTAATTCATAGAAAATATCTTTGTCTGAAATAACACAGCTGCTGCTTTGAAATTAATATTGGGATGGGAGATGAAAAACAATTAGTTTAAAGTTTTTAAAAGCAACGCAGTGTCGTTGTACTAAATTTGGACTGAGACTGAAAATAAAAAATCTTTCTTAATGTAGAATAAAAATCTTTCATCAACAATGTGTCTTTGTCTATATAGCGCAAAATTTATATATGGTACTTTTCCAGTACGGCTCAATTATCTTCATATAATGATGGCTATAGTGAACAGTGGTTACCAGTAATACGATGATAGGGAAGGCAAAATGGGCACCAAAAAAATAAATGTGTTACTTTATTAGATTGGAGTATTTTATTGGTACTTGACCCCAAATATTTCATTGGTTGTAAATGATTTCCATGCATTCCATTGATATTAAATCACTTGGCTATAGTTTCGTTGTGTGCCACCACACTTATCGTTGTATTGTATGCGCATAACATGAATGCTTGTGTCGAGACATATCAGGTGATTATATTCTATTAGCAGAAGTAACATGTAAAAGATGGTTTCAACGGTTCAGAGAGATTCTGATTTTGATGTGAGAAATAATGAACGTTAAAGAAGACCACCAAAAAAATTTGAACGCACCGAATTGCAATCAATTATTATTTATTTTAATAATCCTAAATGGAAAACAAAATTATTGGTTAATCGAGAAAAAAACCCATAAACACCGACTGCAAAATCAAATCGTTTTGGCAAGAAGGTGCTGTGTGTTCTGCGGTGAAACCAGAAAGGTGTGGTTTACCATGAGCTCCCAAAAACCTGGAGAAATTGTTTTTGCTGATCGCTATACCGATAACAATTTATCAATTTGAACTATGTATTCGATCGATAAACGACCAGACTGGACCCAGAAGACACAGAAGAAGTTAATTTAAATTTTAATCATTGTCCTTTTCAAACCATTTCATAATAATTGCGTTAATTTTAAAATTTATAACAAAAAACTAGAGATTTTAAACGTGTTTTCAAAGCCCCCCCCCCATATTCGATTTGATGATGTTTTCTCTGATTGATTGTTAACATTTTTGGATGAAATCTTTGCCATAAATATCGGTTTATTAAATTTAGGCCCACCACATCGATACCAATGTGCGTTTGGAATACAAATTACTTTCACTTTGAAATTAATTATCTCACTGGGAGGGGGGTTAAATTCGATCGGGCAAGATTTGTATCGCCGGACAAGAAGCAAAAGAAGAAGAAGAAGTAGAAGTAGAAGTAGAAAAAGGAGGAGTCGCGAAAATTTGTTTAAAGGAAATTAATTACGCAGGCGAAAGGTTATTATTTGCAATTGTTTATTTCCTTTTGATAATTAATTGAAAGGGGGCGGCAATAATAATAAAAATAATAATAATAATAATAATCTTTCTCGCTCTGTTGACGGGCGGTAACGTTCTTTTGGATTCAAATTTATAATATTATGATTCAAAATTCAGTGTGAGCCGCATAGATTTTAAAGCACACACACACACACACACACACCCCCTAATTTATTTAATTTCATAACCATTAGCACATTTTCGTTTCTAATAAATTTAACTGTTAAGTGATTCAAAATACACCTGTGATTTGTTTTAATAATAACAAAATCAATATTCATCATATTCTTTGTGTTCTTCTAAGTCACAATGAAAATTAATAAATAAAACATTAAAATTTTGTTGTAGCAAATAAAATAATATTCAAAATTTACATTTTTGTTAAATAAAATAAAATAAATATATATTCTCATTTCTCAAGAGACCGCAAAAAAAAATAAGAAACAATGAAATTTTGACCTTGATGTTGGGATAGGTTATATGGAAATAAAAAAAACGATATTTAAATTAATTTAAACATGTGTTTTTTTTTTGTATTTTATTATGTGAGTTTATTTTTTGTTTGTGTGTTGGTGTTGTTGTGTGTTGCTGGTCGTTGATCGCGCCGCTCACATTCAACGGATCTATTCAAATTTATTCCTTTTCTATTTTGATTTTTGTTATGAATTGTTTTAAAATAAATGTTTTTAAAAAAAAAAGGGTTTCAAAGTTAGTCGGGTGTAAATGGCCTACCCCAATCTCTCCCGCCTCGCCCGTATGTAACTAGTAATGGTTATTTTCATGTTGTTTTTACCTACAACTCGGGCACCATCATCATCACCATCACCGTTTACTTTATAAACACACACACACACACACACAGAGGCGTCTTCTTCTTAAATTAATTTCCAAGAAATTCAGAAAATTTATATGAGAAAATGATTCATTGGAAAAAGATTTTTTGAATATTTTTGGTGTGTTGGTAATCATTTGAATTTCCGTTCTTCATAAAAAAATTTGAGTTATTGTTTGTAGCACTTTTTGTTTTCGGTTTTTTTATTTATTTTTGTGGTTTTTTGATGATTATTTATTATTTTTGTTATTTAATTTTTATAATAATAATCAATTTTTTTTTAATAATACATATATTAATTGAAAAAAAAACGAACATATATTAGTTTTTTTGTGGTGTGAGTGAGTGGTGGTGTGTCAATGACTCAGAATGAATGTCGGTGGTCGTGCGGTTGTTGTTGTTGTTGTTGTCGATCGTTATGTAACAATATAATATTACTTTATTTTTGATGTGTACACGGGTGTGGTGTGGTGGTGGTGATGATGATGGTGTGCTTATTAGTTTTTACCCCACACAAACACATTAGCCAGCCAGTTCAGACAGACACACCACAATATTTTTCTATCAACAACATTTGTGTATATTAATAACATTATTTTTAATGAAAACAACGCCATTTATTATCTTATTATTATTATTATTATTATAATTATTTTTATTACACTATTTACAAATTATTATTATTTAATATTATTTATTATTTAATACACAATTTATACAAAATTACATAAGTTTGCATCATCAATTTTAATCATTTTAATAAACAACAACAATATTTATTTTATAAAAATCATCCAGTAAATATAAATAATAATAAATATTGAAATAATAATAAATTAAAAAGTCACAAAATTTATTTAATAATATTAATAATAATAATAATAATAATAATAATAAAACAAATGACGATAATGATGACGATTAAAGCGCACGATAACGATAGATTTGATTATTTTGTATAAGAAAATGATGAAAATTGTATGGATAAATTTAATTTTTATGGTTTTTGATTTTAAGAAATTATTATTAATAATTTTTTTTTACGATCCCTACAGGTACTAGTCGTACAACTAGTTACAAAGTAAATAGTATTGGTTCCACCCGAAACCCCTTTTATTATACATTGCGAACGGTTTCTTTTAACATTGAGATATCCGACGAAAAGACAATTGTCCTCTTCTGCATTACTTTTCAACTTCAAGTTAAAGACCTAGTTAATTTAAGTAACCAATTATTGAATTAGTTTAAATGTAAACACTTAAGCACTATTATTAGTTCCATCTGCAACTATAGTTACTGAACTGGTTAATTTTAACTTCAAGTTGAAGACCTAATTAATTTGAGTAACCAATTACTGAACTTTTTTAAATGTAAACACTTAAGTATTAGTACTAGTAAATTGTTCTTATTCACAATCACAATACGTGTTTTTAATACAAAATTCATTACACTATTAATAACAATAAAACCAATACAGTGTTTAAAAACAGCACAAATATTTTTTTATAGTAATATAATAGTTCAAAAACGTCATTTCGTCATATTTTTGTATTATTGTGTATTTAAAATGGTTCCAATCACTACATTACTTTAGTAATAGCTCTGTAACTAGTTTTTTTTTACACTAGTTGAAGAACTAATTTCAAAATTTACTGCAGGAATATGTAATTCTTTGTCATGTGTGTGTGAGTGAACCCCATTTGATATATTAAAAATATGGCGGTAATAGTTTTTCCTTCATTCAAATTAATATTTGGTTAAAGTCACAACTTTGGCAACCGATTTTTAATGCATTTTTAAACTATTGTGCAAACTATTGATCCATAGATCTATGTCTATGCGAATATTGTGTGAATTAAAATAACAATTTAATTTAATCATTTAATTAAATTGTCTGTAATGTTGAGTGTTTTTGAAGAGCAGCAGGAATACGATTCAAATACAAAAATTTAATCAAATACAAATCATTTTATATTTGTTTACACATTCTATACTTGAGTTTTATTTATTGCAAACGAAAAATCTACCTTTATTGATAACATAAATACCGTTAAAAACCTTTTTAACTCCCCCCCCCCTCCTCCCCCGGGCTTTTTGCCCTTATATGGCAAAATATTACATATATGAGTGAGATACGTGTCTCTATATTCAATTCATATGCATACGAATATAAATAGTATTACAATACTTGAAAGAAAAATTATGTTTTGGCACACATTAACATTTATTCAATTATTCAATTCTTTATGTATTTTATATATATAAATATATATTTTATTCATTCACAGAAAGTACACCCTTACAAAAAACAAAAAAAAATAAAGAAAAACCAAAATTATCATCCCAAAATAGTGGTTTTATTGCATATATAAATAAAATATTCATATGTTACACACATCAGCGACGAGAATTTATTTATAAAATTATTGATACACTTTTGATGTATACTATTTTTTTTACGATTTATTAAATAATAGAGAAAAATATGCATTCATTTGATTGATTGCCAATGAACAACTGACACACAATAAATACGTAAAATCGATCATATTGTGGAATTTAAAATAAAAAAAAAGTTGGTTCATTCAACGATAAAACACCATTTATCGCAAACAACTTTATAGTTTATGCACGATTCGTATACCACACACACACACACACACACACACACACATTATATATAGTCGAAAGTTCATTCCACCATCATACCACCCACACTAAACTACCACCCCCTCACCCGAACATTGATTTATATAACTCAATTTATTCTTCTTCATTTGTACACACACACACACACACACATATTAATATTTGGAGCCCGTTAAACTGGTGCTGCACACAAACACACACACCTTTGCCGAAATACACCGTGTTGTGCACACAACAAAGCAAATATATTTATATATGCGAACAATATTTTAAGTATATAATTTTATTTTTTTATTACAATATATTAATATTGTGATGATCCAAAAATAACCGGTGGGGGGGGACCTCCCTAAA